>JAEIGP010000850.1:0-1250000 GCA_018904095.1 Zaprionus ghesquierei | reverse complement strand
CAAGTTATTGCAAAAATAGAAAAAAATAGAAAAAAAGAAGACCGTAAAATGTAGAAAAATTCATACAAAAATTTATGCAGCTGGTGTCGATCAAGGTGCTGGCAGCTGGTGGTGGTGCTACCTGCTCCAAAATCTCCACCACAAAAACAACTACAACAACAACAACCACAACAACAGCAGCAGCAGCATCAAATCATATTTTATGCGTTCGTTGTTCGCTTTTTTTTTCTTTAAACAATTTATTTACGATATTTATTTATTGCAGCCGCTGACAACAAAGGTCGCCTTGTCACCCACATATCGTGCGGCAATATTAACGGTTTTCTGCCGTGGCAGCAAACACTTGTTGTTGCTGTTGCTGTCGCGTGTTGGTTGCACGCATGATTCATTTACAACATTGACCTTTCTCAGACCGCGCGTATTATTAATGTTGCGTCTGCAAGACATGAGAAAACTTGACGTCAAACGGCGAACAAATTGTTTATTTTGGGTGGGAAGGCAAAGTTGCTACTCTATGCAGCCGACAGATACCCTATATTATGTATGCTGCTTTCTCCTTTGCTTTCATGCAGCTGTGGTCACTTCTTGGAACTTCTTCCTAATTGGAAATTAAGTTTGCCTCGTGTAACTGGCGCAAAGTTTCCCTGAGAAGCTGCACACCTGGCAGCGGACAGTTTGGAAAGTGTTTTCGAGGTCAACTTAAAGTTATGACAGCCCCCTCTCTCAGTTTATTTTGATATGTAAGCAATATCGATATGCAAAATTGTTCGAAAATCGCTAAACTATCATTGAAAGCACGCGAAAATTAATTGGCACAGCGGGAAGCATAGCCAAACCTCCATAACTCGACCCAAATGAGTCAATTAATCTGTTAGCCACGCCCATTTGTTGCGCTACGCTGCTGCTGCCACCCACAAGGCCCCCGCAGATTATGCAACAGGTTTGTCTATTCATCAGGGTCCCCAGTGAGTGATGGAATCGGATTATGCTGCTTTAATTACTGACATTTGCTGCAAGTGTGGCATGCCCCAAATATCTGTGTGTGTGTGTGTGTGTTGCAAGCCCCATCAAATTGAATACCAAGCGAAATCAATTATTTTGAATTTGAATAAATACTCTTGGCACTCATATGAGGCGGCGGCGGCATCGGCATTTAAAGTTCACTTCGTTGAGGTGCGTGCAGCAACAAGTCGCAACGACATGTCGAGGCAAGTCGCATTGCCTTAGCGACGCGGCAAGTTGAGTTATGAGAGCCTATGGCTGACCCAAAAGTTCTTCTAGCAGCCTTGTCTGCCACAGTCAGTAGCAACAACAATGCGCCATGAATCTTGCATAGTTTTGTACAAGTTGTCAGATAAATGGATGTGTGCTCTGTGCTCTATGAGGAGCCAGAGAGACAGCTGGGCGGTTGCACAGAGGCAGCTCGGAGGCATCTCCACATAAATCGCACAAGTATATCGTGTATTAATCGAGCTGTTCGCACGCATACTTTGTTTACATGGCAAGCTACAACATCGGCGCCATCATCATCATCTGCGCAATCATAAGCAACATCATGAACATCATCATCATCATGATCATGTTCATCATCTGCGTGTTGGTTCATGCCCGTTATGGGCATAAACAGGTTTCGGTTCGGTTCGGTTTGGGCTCGGTTCGATTTCAATCTTCGCTCAGCAAGCATCTGCCCTTTTCCCTTTAGTATCTCGCTCTCTCACTCTCTCTCTCTTATGGGCTTACACCTCAAGGTCAGTTGAGCATCTTGACTACACGCAAAACCCAATAACTATAAAAAACACACAATATGTTTATCGTAAAATGCAACTGCTTTGGGCTGTGTCTGACCTTAATCGACGACCACGGGGCGACAACAGCGTAGCGACTGCAGTTTATTGAAATTATCCGACTGCAGTTCCATAATGAAAATTTAAATATAAAAAAAAATGCAGAAAAAGCTTGAAAAAGATTGTGAAATTTGTTACCAAATCGAAAAGCCATTTATAGAGATCGCAAAAGTCACCAAAGGCAACAAAGATGAGACAACCCGGCAACAAAAATGCCAGAAGAGTTATTGGTTAAGGGGTCTGGTCGCGTCAAGTCTCACAAATTCTAGAACAAGTATTTCCAGAACTGGACAATGGCCTTTTTTGGATTTTCCAGTTAATCCAGAAATTGATTTAATTAACGCAGAATTTTGTTTGCTCGTCAGAATAAAATTAAGCATAGCGCTAATGAGTTCATTGATATCGCGCGTGGGGTGGATGTGTGGAAGTGGTGGAAAGCGCAGACACATAACTTATAGAGCAAAACACGCTCCTTATTTGCTTTTATTTACCCATATGCAATGCTCAACTCATTAGCCTGGCTGTCAGCCAAGTCGACGTTCTTCTTATTAATTACCCTCGAAAATTAACTATTTCGTAATTAAAATTGAAATAGTCTCCAAAGCTGACATCATTTGCTTGCATTATAGACACAATAATGGTCCCATAACTTTTACTTTCTTTCAACGACTTTTGGCATTTGCTACACTCGCGCATTTATCAAACAGTATCTCGGTATTGTCTAGCGTGTATCGTGAATTCGTTTTCGTTTTGGTTTTGTGGGTTTTTTTTCCTTCCCTCGAACTTAAACGAGAAAACCTCAAGCCGCAACCGCCTCAGCCAGCGCCACCGCCGCCGCCTCGGTTCTTCAGTCAGTTTCGTTTTTGAATTTGACTATTTTGCCGTTTTTTGTGTGGTTTTTTTGCGCCTTTGTTAATCGCTAAACGTCTATCAAAAACCTAATTTGCATTTCTAGATTTAAATTATAGATATATCTATGGGTATATCGAATTTTATGCGGATGAGATAATAGTTGAAGACCTTTTCAAATATCCGAAATATTAATGAAAGCGAAGAAATGTTGTCCAACTTGAAAATAAAAAGTGAATGTGATTTAAGAACCGAAAGTGAGTGATGCAATCGATGAAAGTAAGCTCGATCAAATACTGTCTATCGACAATCGATCGATATAATATACGTGCTTATTCACACTCCGAATCGGCAATAAACATGCTCTTTATGGCCGTGTGGAACTGTAAAAGCTAATCAACGCTTTAACGCCATCATTAAATAGCTTGTCGTCTGACAATTCGTCGTCGGGCAATTTATATGGACCCAAATAAACGTGTAGAACTAGCGCTAGCTTCATACCAAACTATTTGGCATGCCAAGCACTCGGAGCAGGCCAGCAACTTTTATGAGTCACTCTACCTGACAACAGATGACATCGAAACTGTTACAGATATTGCAAGAACTTGAGGGCGGACGACAGGGCAGACAGGCTATCTTAAGGCAAAATCTCTGAGTGCAATGCACAAAGACTTTTTCCCCGTCTTTTTAAAATTCCATTGCGTGAAGCTCTTAAAAAGTTAGCGAAGACATTTCACCCACAAAGCGAAGACCGCTGCAAAGATACCCTGCAGCAACAGATACGGTTCTAATTGGTAGTCGGAGGGAAAGAAATAATTTATATGCCGCCGCTGTCGGATGTGCGCTATAATAGAAATCAAAGAAAATTGTCCAAACAATAATTATGATTATTTCCTCTCTACGGGCGACGGGTACAACAGGTCTTCCAAGTCCGGAAGGGGGCCAAGTGCGACGACCGCATGGCAAGCAAATTGGACAGCACGACGCGTACGTGTCTGCGGGCTGGGCGACATGGCTAAGACCAACAACCAAGCAAACAATTGGCCTAAAGACGAGCGCAGAAATCTTGATAAAAATAAATAAATAAACGCTTAGCCCCAGTACGTACATACGCATGTGTGTGTGTGTGTGTGTAGGGGGCTGGTATTGGCGGCGGCATGCCTAACCCCGCAGCGGGTCAAGAAACTTGGCTGTGGCACGTGCAACCCAAAACGGCAGCCGTTTTGCAGGTGCCAAAACAAACGCCCGAAAAATCCAAAAAACTCGACTATCGCACTGTCATTTGTCGTCGCCTGCCTATGCAAAATGAAAAAGGTGCGATGCGATGAAATCGCACATTGCTTAGAGCAACAAATATGACACTTTTGTCGGGTGTCTGCAGGTCGTAAATTTCGCATGCTCCGCTCTCTTGCATGTAATTTATTAGTGCAAAAGCGACGACAGACGGTCAAATCCCCAATCGCCTCTAAGGGTCGCTCTTCTCTGGGCTGCTCTGCTCGGCTATGGCAATTATGGCAATTAGCAGAAGCTGGCGAAAAATCTTTTGAATAGCTGATGAGTTTAGCACCATGGCTGATGAAGTAAATCCTTGAGCAGAGACTGAACTAATAGTTGTCATATAATTCTCATAGATGTGACAGAATGTAGATTGTATAATCAAAGCAGACGGGTTTGGCAATCTTTATGGAGTAGATTCAACTAGTTCCAATCTTTTTTGTGAAACAAAACCAGTATCAATATTAGCCAAAACTCAAGCTGTAAAATTCCCCTTTTGTTAACAACGCAATTGGTAAAAGAAATTTGCATTAAATCGCAATCTAAAGGTGAATAACATTCAATTAAATAAATTCTAAATCTAACGTTAGGAATAAACCAAATATACTAAGTATTTGTTATGATCGCCTTCTGCGTTTGCATTCCAGTCAGCTGACGCAAAGACCAATATATCGTTTCGTTTTCTGGAATTCTGACGAAATAATGCCAATAATAAACAGATACTAAAAGTCGAACTATGCACGAAACTCATGCCATAGCATTCTGTTTGCATTGCAAAAAACTAGGCGAGACAGAGGACAGAAAGAGAAAAAAAATGCAAATAAAAAACGGAAACCAAGGCTTGAGATTGTTGCTGGCGATCTCTGCGCATCTCGCCGGCATTTTGTTTGCCAAGCAAGCACAGGGAGGGGGGAAGGAAAAATGCCGGTAATTACCGCACACTTTGTTGCATTCGGTTAACACCTGGAATACCATAAATTATCTATATGTATGCGTATATACTAGCTACAGTCTGACCCGGATCTGCTTGTTGAACCCTCGAACTAGAGTCGAGTCGCGAGTTTGCCAATAAACCTAGTAACTCTGTCCAGAGCAGAGCGTAGCGGGCCAGCCTCAGCCTTGGTGGCCAAGCATTTCTAGACAAACGCAACTTGAACTCGTATATCGTTTATCGATTATTTATTTGCACTTCTCATCTGCCAATGCTATAGTAGTATAAGTTATGAATTTTTCTTCATACTTATTTTTTTTACTGTTCATCATCTTCTCTTCTCGCTCTTTGGTTTTTGAATGTTATTGCCAGCTTTTTTTATTAGCTAAGCGCTAAGTGTCTAAGTCTGTCGTGGTTGCTCAGCTTGGGGAGGGGAATTTCAGATATTGACCATGACTCAAATGATATATCGAGAGATCATCAACGTCGTGACAATTTCTAATTTTGTTCGAAATTCCATTGTTATTTCAATTGAGATGCCATTAAGATTTATCGCTGAGATAAATGGGAATTTGTCGAAAATGCATTTTGTTTAATTTTTATTGGGGGGGGCATATTATACCGTTATTTATTTTATTTGTTTTTTTTAATAATTTTTTGTGTACACTCACCATGCAAAAAACTGCACGCGCCATTTTGCAACGAACAATTAAAAGTTTTGACACAAGAAACGCCAATAGTTGTTTTCGACGATGTTGATTTCAAACAATTTTTGCTATAGAAAATACTGTTACTGCGGTTTATCCGAAAGATCCAGGCAGAGGCAAAGATATATAAGAAGAGAATTAAGGAAGAAATTGTCTTTAGAAATATTCAGCCAGGAACTTGAGCTTATTTTTGCACATTATTAATTTTATTTGAAATTTTTTTTCAAAATTAAAAAAACACTGAGTTTATTGAGATTGTTGTCCTTGTGGTTAGTAGAGTTCGGTTTGATTTTGGTTTGGGCTTTAGGCGTTGTTGATCACTTGGTTAATTTACTTGGGGGAAGGGGAGCCTAACTAGAGCTCATACCGTGCTGACCGATGTGGACGAACTGAAGATGAACGCAGCGCGTCTTTGCCATATAAACAAGGCGGCTGACGAAAAAAAAAAGCAACTCGAAAAAAGCCAAAAAAGCCAAAACCCAATCTGAGAGCAGCTCGCACAGCCAATACAAGTGTGTGTGTGTGTGTGTGTGTGTGTGCGAAATGAGTTGGGGAGCAGCTGCGGTGACAGTTGATTGTCAGCGAGTGCTGCGAGTGTGTGAGTGTGCGACTATGTGTGTGCACGAAGCACGGCTTAAAGTGCGTGTGAGTGTGATTTGCGTAGCGCGAAACGAGTTTTTTCATCGCTGAATTTGTTAATTTATGCGGCCAAGAGCGGAGATGAGCTTAAGCCAAGTTGCAGCTCGGCTCGTATACTCAATAAATTGTGCGCTCTCTCTCCCGCTCTCGCTCTCTTTGGAGCGTACACGTATTATCCCTACCCTTAGCTGGTGTGTCTGTATGCGAGTCCGATTTCAAGTCAAGCACTTTGCGTGTTTCAAGAATTCAGCCTCACTTTCAGGTTTCTACGCTTTTTTTATTTTTAAATTTTTTCGAAAGATTTATTGTTCTTTTTTGCAAACAGAAGATTTTTGTCGATAGTCTCTTCCTCTTCTTCTATGTCTTTAATTGAAAATTCGGGTTTTTCGTGTTTATTTTGACTTAATTTTGAGCATTAATCGAAAACTGATCTATTAGCGATAGATAGAAGATATAGTTGTTGTTGTTGCTGTAGTTTTTGTCTCTCGATGTCCGGTTGTACAACTAATCGAGCATTTAAATATCAAATTCATGTGTGTGTGCAGCAGCGTATTAAAAATAGTTGGTTAGTTTTATTGATTTAATTAATGCTTACATAATAGCACTTTTTTCGGGGAGAGAGGAACGGGCTAAGAATGCGAGTCTTTGATTTCCGTATATATTAATTGATTCAGCGCACCATAATTAAAATAAATTACCAGCTATAGATCACAATAAATATTATCATCAAGACGAATCGTTTATAATTTCATTATGAACTCACACGGTAGCCGAAAAAAGCGCTGATATCATACATATATAGGAAATCGATTGGGCTAATCTCAATCTATTTGGCTTAATTGAGACACCTCCTGTGTCGCCTCCAAGTCAGCTTAACACGCTCAGCTCGAGTCATCGCGACATGCTTCCGTTTGCGATGATCCGCTTAAGAGTTAAGAATGTTGCCTGCCTGCCTGCCTGCCCGGTCGAGTGACATTTCGCGCATTGCGCATACGCAGCGTGGTGCAAGGAAACACTTTGCTAGTTGTTTATAAATGTGGCTCGCATGTGGTTGCTCTTGAAAAGCGCAATTGACACAGTTTAAAGTCAGCATGTTTCTGTCGTAAACAGGATGAACATTAACGACGACGACAACGACAACGACGACAGCAGCGCGGCTTAAGTCAAGGCAAAAGTCCGACGAAATATTTAATATAACTACATAAATATGGAATAAAGTAGTATATACAATGCGAACTTATAATCTTATAAACAATAAAAGAAACAAAAGCAAAGAAGCAGAAAAAACAGAAACAACGAAACGCAGCATGTAGCGCCTTTGGCTACATGGTGTGGATCGCGCAGCTGGCTTTATGAATTGGATTGATCTCTTGATGCCTTGTGGGTTGTTATGGGTAAAATGGCAGGGCATGTACCCTACAGAGTATGCATACATAAGCCTCATTTGTAGGCATTTGATCGATTTATCTTTGGCTAACCAAACTAATAAGCCCTTCCAGTAGCGCCGCGTTCAATTAAAGCCTTGCCACTTCTAGTCACAATTTAATGGCCAAAATAAACATATGACCCCATATATAACGAATGCAGCTCAAGCTGTGCGTATACAAAAGTGAGAAATTGTCTCTCGATGCGTGTTTAATGCGTTTTATATCTCTCTGCATGCATATGCAAATGCATTTTTGACACCGTGTTTCATTGAACCAGAAATTATGGCAAAATTATCGATATCGATTTGCACAAAATTCATGTGTAATTTCAATAATTCCCTTAAGTCTGCAATTCGTACGCAAATTTCACGGCTTTTAATGTAAATTGTGTGGCTAAGTGAGTTGTGTTTTTGCTGCCCACGCAGCGACGCAGCGTCTCCGCGTTTTGCTGTGGTTTTTTCTTATTTTTTTCGAGACGATGAAAATCTTTTTTTGGAACGACCTTTGATGAGAACAAAAACACAGGCCAGCAGGCCACAGCCAGCCCAGCAAGCAGAGTCAAGTTGAAAAACAAGTTAAATATTTGTTAATATATTCATAAACTATCAAAATCCGAATTAAGGCTGACAAATATCGCAACAACTCGTTGTGTCTCGCTCGCACTGCCTGTCGCATATACCTTTTTAACAAGCGGCCCAAACAGTTTAAGCCAACATCGCGTGTGTGCGTGCAGCAGAGGGAGCCATGGATCTTCAATCATTGCGTACTAGCCAAATTTAGAAAGCCTACAGAATTGCAATCCCCCATGACGATGTTGGAAATATCAAATGTCATTGCCTCTCACGGAGCTTCAGATTGAGATTGAGATGGAGTGAGTGACTTTGCCGGCCAAAGCCGATGACTTATCCGATCGAGCTGCAAATTGTTCGGCAATCAATTACAGATTTAATACGCTTCCCTGCGAAAAAAGGTGACCTGACATACATTGCCAGCCATACGACTTGGCATGAATCACCCCAGTTTCCTGTCTTTTTTCTGGCCTGACATTCGTTGACCTTGTACGCAGCAACAGCTGCAGCTGCAGCCGACTGAGGCTGCAGGCCTGCGTTGCATGCCTCATTGCAGATGCTTATGTAAGCGCGCATGCGGTAGGTTGAATGACTTCGCCACGGGACAAGCTGAACTTGAAGGGGTCGTCGTCATCGTCATCGTCGCCAGCTGGGACGACCTTGAGAAGCAGCGAAATAAATCAGTTATGCGAAAAGAATCGCTTGGCATTTCCTGGGCGAAACTTTAATCAACTTTTAATCGAAATACAATGTGAAAGGCGCCCAGAAGAAGAAGACGATGAAGATGACTTTAATTCCCTTTAATCAGAACTAGAACTGCTCCACAGTGAAATGATGTCATAGTCAAGTTACTCTCCCTCTTTGCTGTGGGTTCTTCCAGACGGATTCATTAAAAATGCATTAGTCAAATTTGCAGAGCGTAAATTAAGCTCAAACTATGCCTACTACGACGTGGCCCCAAACACAATCGTGTGAATCTTGAGGCAAGACAACTACATATACTTGTATAGTAAACTATGATGGCCAATTAAAATTAAAATAATGCCCAAACAAATGACAGAGCTGTCAAAATGACAGCCCAGATGGAGTCAGACTGTCATGGCTTATCAATGATATCAGCAGAACAACTTGTTTTGGGGGCCCATTCGACAAAATACCTAAACAAATACTTTGCATATAAAGCGACCGATTTAAGATCTCTTGTGATTGAGCATGCATACATTATGTTGTGTTCGCAATGTTGTAAGACAAGAGGAAACAGCACATTGCACATCGAACGAAGGTTCTCTTTTTGGGCGGGCGCTACGATGGATAGAAATAACATGAAACTTTTGCTGTTTAACAAACTGCAAACATATTTTTACCGTCATTTTTGCCATCAATCAGAAATCACAAATCACAATACTAGACAATCATCGATACTATGTATGTTAGATGGTAGAACTATTTTCGGAAGGCTAGCAAATGCGACTTTGCCATTCTCATGTCTTTCTTGGGTGTGGGTGAAGGTCACGGGGCAGGTTTGGCAAATATGAAAAAACAAAATTTTGCCAATTTTGCCATAGAACTTCCGCCTGAGATGGCTGGTTGATAACGTGTGCCGCGTGCTTATCAGCAGGTTTCCCGCTAATTTATTTAGCACATTGCATACACAATCTAGGCGAATGCGGCCAAAACTTGCTGTGGAATGTGAAATCTGTGTGTGATTAATTGTGAACCTGCAAATCGAGAGGAGGGTATTAAAATGATATATAACCTATTAGCATAATATGAAACACTTGGTTGGGCTTATGAGGCAAATTATGCGCGCTAAGATAAGAGACAAATTGGTATACTCTGCCTGGGTGTGGGTGTTGCAGAGATGGGGTATGTTAAGATAAAGACACTACATACATAGCAAAGTCTATGAAGCAAATCATTGCTATGAATGGGAAAAATCCAGAGGATAACCTACTACATATTAGCCAACACTTAGCGAGCTACAAAAGACACCTAAATACCCTGCCTTATATGGCCTAATATACCATTTAGCGCAGCATAATATGCTATAACATTAACTCCAAAAAAAAACCCATTCTAGTTTCGAGCTTAACTCAACCGCAAAACACTTTCAAATTTTGCCCCTGCCTCGCCAGCCTATTGATTTATCTTTATATAATGCGTTAGTTTGTCCACATCATTCAGGAAATACAAACACCATATGGAAGCGTATTAGAAGAAGAAGACTAAATAAGACCGGTGGCATTGAAGCGTCGCACAAATAAAAGCTAACATTAATTTGAACTAACCCAAAACAAATTAAAGTCAAAATAGGTGTCTTTAGTTTTTGCAAGGGGGTAGCATGGAAAAATTCCAAAATTGTTGAAAATTTTTATTTTGTATAATTTTGATAGAGAATTAATATAGATGTTAAATCATGGAGAAAATGCCATTCCCTATGAAAATCCAATGATTTTTGACGAAGTTATGAGAGTTAGAAGTCAAAATAGGGATCTTGAAATTTTGTAAGGGGGTAGCATGGAAAAATTGCAAAATTTTTGAAAATTTTTATTTTGTATAATTTTGATAGAGAATTAATCTAGATGTTAAATCATGGAGAAAATGCCATTCCCCATGAAAATCCAATGATTTTTGACGAAGTTATGAGAGTTAGAAGTCAAAATAGGGATCTTCAAATTTTGTAAGGGGGTAGCATGGAAAAATTTCAAAATTTTTGAAAATTTTTATTTTGTATAATTTTGATAGAAAATTAATCTAGATGTTAAATCATGGAGAAAATGTCATTCCCCATGGAAATCCAATGATTTTTGACGAAGTTATGAGAGTTAGAAGTCAAAATTGGGATGTTTAAATTTTGTAAGGGGGTAGCATGGAAAAAACTAAAATTTTTGAAAATTTTCTATAAAACTAAAACTAAAGCTTAAAACGAAAATTAAGTTGCGACAGGAGATTGTGATAAATTTGCAGCTCAGGTGTCACATTGGATATTAATGATGTTTAAAGACTTCTCCATCTGTTTATTTTTCCTTGTGCGGGGGAGGGGGTGTTCTCAAATCGTTCAAGCGCGTTTTTACGATCTGTTCACAAGCTGAAAAATCTACAAAATTTGCATGCAAATAATTCAATTAGTTCGCTTTTAGCCATTTCAAGCATTGTGTCTTTGGGGTACATTAGCGCATAAAATTCAATTAAAAACGACTCATAAAAGATCCGCCCCAAATCTGGTCAGACCAGACGAGATAACTAAAGCTTAGAACTACGGCTAGAAAAGCAGAGTTCAGCACATTTCTGAATGCCAATTTGGTAGCTTGTTTTATTAGTCCACACCACTTTGTGGCCAGAGACTGCGACGTGTGCGCATAAATAAGCAGAGCAATCTAAATATTCTCTATAATATATAAATATTATATCATTCCGTGGCGAAACTTCGAACTGGATATGAAGTGTTAATGCCGCATTTTACTTTCATAAGGAGGATTGACCAGCGTCTAACCCACCCTAGAAATATGATTTTAACATAAAACTCATATAAGTTAGCTCTTTTTTATCTGATCGGGCATTAATGTGCCCCGGCCCCGGCCCCGGCATATTTGCTCAGCACTATTTTTATGTCCACGTCCCCAGCCTGTCTGTCCGGCTTGTTCGCTTTGGCCAGAGCATTTAAATGATAATATCTCACGCGGGTGCAGGTTCTGCTTCCCCCACTCCACTCCACTCCTCTACCTCTGCTCGCCACTTGGTCTGTATTGTCTGCGAGGTTAAATATTCATAGACCAATGCTATATGCCTATATGACATCTTGCGGGTACTGTGTGAAGTTCAAGGAACTGGCCGAGATACATGTCTCCTCGTCTCGATTACGACATTTTTGTTTGCCCCTCTATTGTTGTGGTTTTATTTCTTTTGATTTCTATCAAAATGTCGTTGACTCTAATCAAAATTTTACAATCTGCTTTCAGGCGACAGATTAGCCGATACTCTATGCAAAGTAAGTAAGCTTACATCTTTTCATTTACTAGATCTAGTTCTTTATAGAAAACTAAACTATAATCTCGAGCTGTAACTGTACGAAAGCAAGAACCAAAAGTGATAAGAAACCGAAACTGAGGCCTAATGAGATTACCAGTTCTGCAAGAATCGACCTTGTCCTTTTCCCCACAACAAACTTGTTTGTCTTGTCTGATTTATGAAAATTAGTTTTACTTTGTTTTTATTTGCAATTTTTGGAAAGTATTTGATGAAATAAACATCAGTTTGATCGTTAAGTAGTCATAAGAAATTCAAACTTAGCGATAAGCTTGTTTCCACCACAAATCCGCATGCTAATCGTGCCCGCAGATTCTCCGGCTTCGGCTTCGGTTTCGGCTCCTGCTCCATTTTAGATAAGTTTTGGTAGCACGCCCAAGACGAGATATGCAAATGCGTTAGATCTACGTAAGAAGATGCTTTTAGTCTGGCACGGGGCAGGGCTGGGCTCATTAAAAGACGTCAATGGGGAGCTGCTCCTGGTCGAATTCAAGGTCAAACAGTAGAACAGTAAAATGTATTCTAAAGTCATAAAAGGAAACCACTTGCAATAAACTAGACGAGTTCTGTGGGCGATTGTTTTGCCAGTGTGTAAATGAATGAGTGAATGTGCGTGTGAATGTAGTTCTATTTGAGTGTCGAATAAGTTTTGAGATACATCAAGCGACCTTCACTTCTTTGACGGCAATAAATATTTAAAGATGGCACAAAAGGAAAACGAAACTATACGAAACGAAAGTTTGCGTGTCGCAAACAGCAACAATAAAAACAACAACAGCAAAGGCAACCAATAATCAATCTAATGTGTTTATTTAAAGTCATTTGCGTAATCGAAGACGCACTCTCGGTTTTTGTGGAGACCCCAGACGATGTCCAAAACTTTTGGTTTCGATGCGTTCATTCACATTATTGGCCAACCGAAAGTTGATTGAAAATCTATCGAAAACGCAGCGTTCTGCCGCCCATGGCAATTAATCTCTGTTAGGCGCTTCGGAACAGGTCCGAGTATGAAGCCTTTGTTAATGAAGCATCGCATGGAAATTAATTCTCTGACAGGCTGCTGAACCTACCAAGTCGGTCTCTCTCTGTATCTCTCCACCTGTCCGTCTGTCCTTTGGACAAGTTCTCGATAGTAGCAGCCACATTTTATGCAAATGAAAATGAAATTTGTTTAAAAAGCTTTGAAACTTTAGCTACAAATTAACAAAGAATTTATTTGTATTCGTGCAGCGAGTTGTTTATTCAAAGCAAACCAAAGCTTTGCTTATTAATTTTTATTTATATGCCTTTTGCATAAATACGTTTAACTTTTATTTATATGTTGCTATCGCTGTGACGTACACGTATCTTCCGTATTTGAGGTGCCATAGATGGTATCTGATGTTCTTAATTAAGCTTGTCTTAAATCAACGTATGTAATAAAATAATTAAATAATTATTTCGAGGCAGTTCTGACAGTTTTGCGCTACACTGAGCTCGCTTCGAGCAGTTTGTGTAGTTCCCACAGCTTTATTAATCCGTAATTCCGCTAGCACTTGTAGTTGTTATACCCGACAAGCATTGGAAATGGTCGAAACAGGGTATACTAAGCAGGTGGAGAGAAAAATTCTAAAAAATTCAAAGAGTCCCTTACCGAAATCGAAAGTTTTCAATATATTGAAATTTTTTAAATATTTCCAAACAACATTTTTAAGGTAAGCTCTTTGATACCCAATGTTGTGGGTATTGGGTATCTTGCTGTCGGGGGGTCACGCTGTAGCTTTTATTACCTTATTTTTAAGCGGATTTATTTCGACTAGTCCGACTAACGGCAAATTGCGAATTCTTGTGAGTAAGGTCACTGTGAGCGGATTCTCCTATTTGGCTTGAAGTGCCGCAATAAAAATCGTAAATAAATTTGCGCTTAGCACATTTCTGTATCAAGCCGAATCAAGGTCGATTTAATATCTTCCCCCACCCCTTCTCACAATATACGCTTAGTATATATTTTATAGTATTTATTTGTATATACATATACCTTTGTATAGGCCGATGATTCAGTCACCGTATCCGGTTAGGCAAGTGCTAATCAGATCTGCGGCGAATTTGCCACATTTTCTGACCGTCGAATTCATCCATCAATCTACGAACAAGCTAACTATTCGCATGCAGATTGCGCACTGGCGATGATCTTTCACGCTTCGATATCTTCATTGACTTTTCGACACGTCCTCACGAGTTGTTTTGTTTCTTGTTTTTCTGGACCTTGCCAAGTTGCTATCGCATCATGTGCGTGGGCCCCTCCGAATTGAGTTGGCCAAATGAGTTTCATAATTCTTTTGCGTTGACAGCTCTGACTAATTGTGGCCAAAAGCAGTTCACGTTTCACTTAACGTTTATCAATATCAAAAAAGGCACCTTCGGCCATGGGGTCAAATAAGCCTCGACCCGATGAAGCTGATCAAATTAGAATGGTGAAAAAACAAGTTGGAGATCTGAAATCAGCTCGACTATTGCTATAGTTGCAACTGCAATGTGAGCACAATGCGCGCATTTCCAAACCATATTCAAAAAGACAAGCTATGGCTATAGCTCTGGCTATACAAGTTGTAGCTGTTGCAGTGCCGCCTATGGGAAAACCTGTGGGTCTATTGTTATCGGGGGCTTTTTCAATGCCTTGAACTCACATAAAGAAACTTGCAGCACATGGAAATGCGAGTGTGTCGCTTTTTGTATACAATAAAAAAATCTTTATTATTCGTCGGTTTAGCTAAAAAGTCGTTTGTACAAAACAGTTACAAATACACGTACAAATAAACACTGTATAAAGATAGAGTTGTACAAGTATGTAAATATTGTATGTAAAAATGGACGGATATGTTGTAGTCAAGTGTAAAATACTTTTAGTACTCCAGAAAATACCTTTACAGATTAGCAGGTAATCGAGAGCGGTCAGAGATTCGCTTGGAATGTGTGTTTGTGTGTGTCATGGGAATATCTTAAGCGTAATTTTGGACGTTACGTGTACAAAGATCTTAACTAGGTACGGATACAAAGTTCTTAACTAAGGCACTAGATTAGTTGAAGTTTATGCAATCCAATCGGTTGTCGGCGCAGCAAACAATACAATTTGTTTCATTCGATTTTTAAGGCACTACGGAACTATATAGCAAAGTTGTCTAATTAAGGCACGAGTGTATCTACTTCTAAGCGCTGGCGACACTATATAGGTTAGGGCTTTGCGGGGGGAAAACTTGTGCGTTAATTGAGCGCAATTCGGTATGCAAAAATATTGATATAACACGCGATAAATGATTCATTTGAGCTGCTATTCTTCTTGTTGTTGTTGTTGCAGATTCAGTCAATCTTCGTCTTAGAACATTGCCTCCTCTCTAGATGCTGGATGATTCATAAGTACCAACTGAAAGTCTCTTTGGGTGTTGGGTGTTGCATGTGGTATGTGAGTGTGTGTGTACACGGACAATTGCATAAACATTCAGCTAGTTGTTGCTAAAATTACGTTTTGTTTGTATGGTGAGAATTCTTCGTAGAAGCGTCGTGGGGACGGAATGTTGTTGTTTATATGATTTGTGGTTGTTGTTGTTGTTGCTTTTGTGCTGAGGTGCTGCAAGCAAAGAAGTATACATATTGAAGGTTATTCAGCTCAAGGTTTATACCACACACAGAACTTACCCAAATTATTGTCACTTGATGGGGGCAAGGGAGCTGCAGCCATGCTTACCACGCTAGCCGCGCACCAGTTCGAAACGCGTTTGCGACTCCTTGAACTGAATCCGCTTGCGATGCTGCACATGTGCCTCGGTAAGGAACAGCGTTGCAGCCACCAGGGACAGCACAGTGCCCACACAGGCCACCACAAAGGACCAGCCGAACCAATTGTTAGCATGCTCCGGCATCCAACCATTGCGATTACCAAACACCGCGAAGACAATTACCGCAATGGCTGCACTGACACCCGAGCCGAGCAGCACATAGCCGATGCCACGAATGAGATTAATAAAGTGTCGTTGATCGGGTCCAGCGCAGAGGAAGAAAACCAGCACGCCAATGGCGCTGGCCAGCATGCCAATGAACGTGAGTGTGTAGAAAAACTGTGTGGTGATCATGAAGGCGGGCAGCAGGAATCCACGTATCTCGTCGTAGCCCTTCGTAAATGGGTCATAGACCCAGCGACAACCGACGAAGAAACGGCGCTGACTGTCATCGTTCACATCCGGTAGCGAACGGAAGCAGTGCACCCATAAGCCCAATCTGTCCAACTTGGCTCCCGTAATGCGATAATCACTGACAAGCCAACTGGGCGTTGCGAAGGCGATGGCGATGAAGGCGAACGCAAAGATGAAGACGGCGACGCCACAGCTGCCTGCCAAGGTGCGACGCTTCATGTTTACCGTTATACCGTGTGGACTGGGGAGATGCTCCTGGGAATCGTCGCGTGCAAAATGTAGCGATTTTTGCATGCTTTGCAGGCGAATTGGCAATGTTTTTCACAGATTCCGTAAATAATTTGTTGTTTGGGCTTAGGGTGTGGACTGCTTAGAGATGGCAAAGCGTGGATGAGTCGCTGACTCGAACTGAACGAGCCAGTTCCAGTTCGCTTGAGCGAAACCAGTTCACTGTTCGTTAACACCTCGACTATCGAACTGCCGCTGTTAGTTAACAGCAGCAACTGGCGCGCTCTGTTAAACTTTGAAATTAGCTAAGAAACTTTTAAATAATTCGTCTGTGATGCGAAAGACCTCTTGGTTTTGGTAAAATAAAATGTATAATTTGATAAAGATCTATAAATATGGGACCCGTCCATATGTAACAACTATTGTATATCTTCTTAAATGCTTAACACTGTGCGTTCTTGTCAGATTTTGATAATAAGAGTCAGTAGAGTCTGCGTTTAGAGGGCAGCGACCGCCTTCTGTGCGGCATCGTCCAGGTCGCTGGCCGTAAGAATGGGCAGGCCAGAATTCTTGAGGATCTCACGTGCCTTGGTCACATTGGTGCCCTCCAGGCGCACCACCAGCGGCACATTCAATTGCAGTTTCTTGGAGGCAGCGACAATTCCATTGGCAATCGTGGCACAGTTGACAATGCCGCCAAAAACATTGACCAAGATGCCCTTCACCTTTGGGTCGGATGTGAGTATCTCAAAAGCCTTGGTCACCTGTTCTTCCTTGACGCCGCCACCGACGTCCAAGAAGTTGGCCGGATCACCGCCGTTCAGCTTGATAATGTCCATGGTGGCCATGGCCAGGCCAGCGCCATTCACCAGGCAGCCAATGTTACCGTCCATAGCGACATAGTTGAGATTGTACTTGGCGGCTTCCACCTCGCGTGGATCGGAGTCCTCCTCGGTAACGTCCATGGCGAATATATCCTTCTGTCGGAACTGTGCATTGTCATCAAAGTTCAGCTTGGCATCCACCGAGATGACCTCGCCGTTGTCTGTCTCCGCCAGCGGATTAATCTCGATCTGCAAAGCATCCACCGACTTGAAAAGAGTGTAGAGCTTTTGAATCTCATCGCCACAACGCTTGACAGCGTCGCCCTTGAACTCCAGAAACTTGGCCACATCGTCGAGCACGGCCTGTGGGATGGGCTTGTCTATGGCCAGCGGCACAGTCTTGATTTTCTCTGGTGTCTCCTCGGCCACGGCCTCGATGTCCATGCCTCCTGCAGGCGAGGCAATTAGCACAGGTCCATTGTGCTCGCGGTCGAGCAGGATGCACAGATATGTTTCACGGGTAATGTTCACGCTGCGCGCCACCATCACCTTGTTCACCAAGATGCCCGATTTGGGTGTCTGTTTGGTAATCAAACGGTTGCCAATCATCTGTTTGCTCAGCTCCAGCACTTCGTTCTTGCTGCAAAGCGAGAAAGTGCGATAAGTGATAATGCGATAATGCGATAACGCGTGTTATTGTTATGTTTATTTTTTGGCTGCCGGCGCTGCCGCCGACGCTTATCACCAGCGCCGCCGCGTTATCACAGCGAAAGGTGGCCACTTACTTTGAGGTTATGTGCACTCCTCCCTTGAATCCATTGTCGAAGGTTCCCTTGCCGCGCCCGCCGGCCAAGATCTGTGCCTTCACCACATATTCGGGACAATCTGTGCGTGGTCAATTAGCAAGAGATTATATAAAAATCAAGAGAAAAACAGGTTCACTTTGCACTTGATTACCAAATTTTTGGACAACTTGAGCATCGTTGTTGGAATTGTCCAAGACTTTGAACTGTTGTATGGCGACGCCGAATTTCTGCAGCAGATCCTTGGACTGGAATTCCAACAGATTCAAATGACGCACTTGCTGCTGCACTACAGCGGCCTGCAGGCGGAAAAGATAAAAACAAAGAGTTGAAGAGTTTCAGACAAAGGTCAATGTGGGTTAACATATGTGTTGTTCTTGTGGTTGGCCGAAGAAAGAAACCTTATGAATGAGCTGACGTGCTGTGGCCGCGCCTCGTATCAGTACCGACATCTTGCACTTTTAAATGATAACTGAACTATTCGAACTCAATTTAGTTGTTTTTATTGCCCGTAATTAATGGGTTTGTTTTAAATAATTCCAACAACAACAAACACTGCCGCCGCCGCCGTCGTTCAGCAGAGACTGTAAGCGCAGCGCGAGCAACAGCGACGCAAAGTGCTCACTTAACAGAACTGCTTCGGCCGCCGTCGTTCAGCAGAAACTGTAAACGCAGTGCGAGCAACAGCGACGCAAAATGCTCACTTAACAGAACTGTTTCCGCCGTTGTCGTTCAGCAGTCTCTGTTAACGCAGTGCGAGCAACAGCGACGCAAAATGCTCACTTAACAGCGCAGTGCGTGCAGTTGGCAGCTGTTAGCAAGCGGTCATATTGAAAGTGTCATCCGAGTATAGCATGTTAGTGACACACTTTTAACTGCGTGAGTTCTGACAAACAGCTGTTCGTCTTGTGAATCTTGTTTTATTTCATTCAAATCGCTAAATTCAAAATTAATGGTCGCATTTGATGTTCAACGACAGTGAAATGGCTGTCGAAGCTACCACACTGCCGGCGGCGGCAGACGCTGCACTGCCGCATATACCCATTCTCACATCGGTTAGCTGCTGCTTCATACTAGCCATTATCTACGTGGGGAGTCTCTATGTGTGGAGCACGAAATATAATCGCGATCACCCAACAACGATAAAACGACGCTTTGCCAGTGTATTATGTGTCATGCTGTTTGCCCCTCTCTTCGTCTACTACTTCTCGTCGCCGGAGCTGCTGCAGCGCGAACCGTTTCCCAAGCTGCTTGGCTTTCGCTGGGCAGGATTATGGCAAGCCACTGTGATACCCTATCTGCTGACAGCGTTGCTCTATCTGGGTCCCATCTTCGTGAACATGCAGAACGAATCATTCGGCTCGTACTTCAGTTAGTCAATGCAACACTTCGGAATCGACAAATCCGGATTATAATTATACCTCTTGTACCTTATAGGCGTGGACTATTGGATAGGATCGTTCAACAACATCATCTGGATTCGCAATCATGTAATGGCGCCGCTGAGCGAGGAGTTCGTCTTTCGTGCCTGCATGATGCCGCTTATTCTACAGAGTTTTCCACCTCTCATTGCTGTCTTTATTACTCCGCTTTTCTTCGGCGTCGCGCATTTACATCACATCGCTGAGCGGGTGAGCCTTGGTGTCGAGTGGAGCACAGCGCTGCTCATCGGATTATTCCAGTTCATCTACACCACGTTGTTTGGATTCTACTCAGCGTGTCTGTTCGCTCGCACGGGACATCTGATAGCTCCGCTCTTGGCGCACGCGTTGTGCAATCACATGGGTCTGCCGGATTTGCAGGATCTATTCCAACTGGATCGGTGGCGTCGTGTATCGGCCATTGTGCTCTATCTTGTGGGCCTCCTTGGTTGGATATACCTGCTGCCCATTGCGACAGAACCGTCACTTTACGGCAATACACTTTACTGGAATGTTTAGAGAAATCGGTGGATTTGTTCAAATATTCATGTTGTTGCCATATATTCGTCAAAACATACATACATATTTATTTATGTATATATATTCGTCAAAACTTACATATTTATTTATGTACCATTCATAGTCATATCACATTAAGCTGACCGTAGAGTATGTGTCTTCCGTTAAATCAATAAATCGAGCAACTATTTTTAGTACGAAATTCCATATATAAATATTTGTTAACAGCTCGTTAACAGTAGCCAGATACGTAACAGCGTTTAAATTTGGCGGCCATGTTGTCGCACAGCAATGCTCAGCGTGCACATATCGATGTTTGCGTGGGCAAGCACGATACTCCTGAGCTCGCAAGTTATCGATATCTTCCACGAAAATATTATTTGAGAAATTTAGTTAGGAATCATGAGCGATGTGTGGTGATAACATAAAAACGCACAACAAACTGACGCTTAAATTAGCAACGAGCAGCCGCCGCACTTGAGGAATGTAAGTATCCTTGTGTTTACGCTCGCGTCTCTGGGAAACTCGGGTAACGACACAGACCATCCGAGAACGGAAACAACAACAATAACAAGAGCACAGCAACGAGACGAGAGCAAAAATATTAATGACGTCTCGCTCGCTTGAGTCCCCAGACTAGGATATCAAAACAATTACCACAATTACAGTCTAACGTCTTGCAGCAAGTAGCAACAACGACGACAACGACAACAGCAACAACTGCAAGCGACACGTCAGAAGCAAAAGAACGCCACACAATGTATTGCCTGCAATGCCTGCTGCCCGTGCTGCTGATACCGAAGCCAACGAACCCAGCGCTAATGGAGACGCATGTGATGTTCATAGTGCTCTATTTGATTGGCTTCTTTCTGGAACGCAAGCCGTGCACCATCTGCAGTCTGGTCTTTTTGACTGCCGTCTCGCTGATCTGCTACAGCGGCGTGGGAAACTGCATCTTCTGGGGCAACTGTGAAGGACATCACTGCGAAAATGGTTAAATGTTGACTGCAGCGTGCTGCAGTTCCCAGAGTCGATACCCCAAAGAATCCGAAGAGTCCTCTAGCAAATAGTCAACGAAAGGGTGCGCAGAATGTGAAGGAGTGCTTAAGAAATACGTACATAGATCACGTTTGCGTTTTGCACAAAGAAATCAAACAACAACAAACAATCAGTGATAAAAGTGAGTGAGTCAACGAGAGATAGAAAGAGAGAGAGAGTGGGAGCCAGGTGGTCTGTCCGCCACTGTGTGTGTGTGTGTGTGTGTGTGAGTTAGTGAGAGTATTACATCTGTAAAGAAAACGGAAACTGTTTCTGCCCTCCTTAGCGCCCGAAAAAGCCAAAAAAAAAAACTATATTAAAGCAACTGCATCCCAACGCGATCGATTGCCACGTTTCCTACTTCATGATACTTCACGATGTATTTTACCTTATCCAATTATCCATGCAGTCCCCTGACCCTTCCCGTTTTGTATTCAAATGTTTTTACACACTTATTAATCTTTGGTAATAAACAGACAGAAAGAAAGTGAGAAAGAGAATGAGAGAGAGAAAGAGGCCCCGATAATGCAAGCGTTAAGCATTATAATTAGTCATATGTTATTTAATTAAATTATCTTTAAACGAGAAACGAGTTAGAAAAAATATGAAACTAAAGCTGTGCGTCCTTGCTGCGCCAAAGGACGTTGATATCGGTTGTTTCCCTGTCGAGTGCACAAGCAAATTGTATATACATATATAGCATATATATATATATATATATTGATCTATCTATCTACACACAAAACAAACACTTATACACCTACGAAAAACATACAAACATACTTGCATATATACACTGCATATATATATTAAATGTAAAAAAAAAACAATGTACGAAAACGATAAAATTAATAATCAAAACAAGAAAATTATTATGTTCGATGTTTACTTTAAGTCTCGACGAACTTTCGAAACTTTGTTGACTTCGAAAACGAACAGAAAGAAATTAACAAAAAATGTTAGGCAAAAGAAAATAAATCAATTTATTGAAGAAAGAAATAAATCAATTTATTGAGGCTCTAGTCGAGTTGTTTTCTGAGCTGTATAGAGTATAAGATATCTGATGTCAAACAAATCAAATATATTGAAAAAGATACATGTTTCTTTGGAGAAATGTGTTATAAATTGTTGTAGGCTATTATAATACTTTGATTCTTTAAAATTGCAAGCTTTAAGCTATTTTTTTTTTAATTTCAAGTTGTAATTCTGTCCACTTCTCTACGTCAGCTAGAAACTTTGCTCTTATCACCTTCCCCTCCTCCGTTCTTTGCTCTATAATTATTCGCCTCATTACCCACTCCGAAAACTCATTAGTCGACTTTGATTTCCAATTATCCACAATTTTATTCGCTTCAAAATGTTGTATGTAGTATATATGTATATAGAAAAATTTACAATTTGTTTGGCTTTTTCTTTCTTATACGGTTGCTTTTGTTTTTATCGTGTTTCATCGTGTTGTTTTTTAACTTACTAAAAACTACTAAAAAGCATTAAAAATAAAATACAATAATTTATGTACAAATTTGATCGGATTTATTTGTGAAGTAGGGTGAAAAAAACACACAGATTTATAACAACATCGAAACTGTAGACAAAATTCAATATGTAGTATAGAAAATATGATTTTTTCAGGGGTTTTTCCACAAGTTTTCGAATTTCCTTTTGTTTTCATTTGGACGCGACCGATTGGAATGTTTTTTTTTTCAAAACACACGCGGATTTATTGTACAACGTTGTTTATACGAAAATATACAAATACACATACAAATATATATATAGAGAGATATAGATAGACAGATTTATGTAGATATGTATGTAGGGGGAGGGGGTGGAGGTGGAAAGTACCAAAACTCAAACGGTTTCATTTTTGGCGTTTTGGGGGCTGCTACACACTTTCAATACGCAAACGGTAAAGTTTTCTCAGATGTTTTCCAGTTTTTCATTTATATTTTCTATCGAATCGAGGCAACGGTACGACGACACAGTTATACGGTTAACAGTTACGGTATACGGTTACAGTTTACAGTTATTACAATTTACAATCAGCATGACGACAAACGAGATTCGATTCGCAGAGCAGCAATCACAGGCGAAGTGTTGTTGTTACTTAAACGGAACGAGGCTGCACAACTGCAGAGCGAGTGAGAGAAAGGGGAGGAAAGAGAAAGAGAGAGAGAGGGTTAGCATTGCCATCTATAAAGAAGTCCATATCCTGCTCTACTCACAGTGTGGTCGCTGCGACTCATCGGAGGCGGGGCCACCCTCGGCCGACTGCATCATGGGAACGGGAATGCGCACGGGCTGGGCCAGACTGCGTCCGAAGACCATGCGGCCGAAGGGCATCTGAGCGGGCTGGTCGGGCATGGGCGGGGTCATGGTGTCGCGCGGCTGCTCGGGCAGGGGCTGCAGTATCAGGCGCTGAATCTGCAGCTGGGGCGTCTGCTCCTCCTGCTGATCACTGGACTCGGATTCGCGCTGCTGCTGTTGCTGCTGCTGTTGTTGCTGCTGCTGCTGTTGCTGCTGCTGCTGCTGCTCCTCGCTCTGCGACTGCGATGCATTGGTGGTGGACTGCTCATCGGAGGAGCCAGCATTTGCGCTGGGCATCTCAGAGTGTTCCTCCTCCTCGCTGGAGTTGTTGTTGTCGTTGCTCTCGTTGGACTCGGATGCATCCTCGGCGGTCAGGCGACGCAGCTCGTCGGTGAAACGATCCTCGGCCATGCGCTGAATGTTACGCAGATCGTCGGCGGTGATGCCCACGCGTTGCAGGGCCATGCCCAGAGGCATGTGCTGGATCTGAATCTGTGGCATCTCACGCTGGGGCATGGGGCGCTGTTCGGTCATCTGGCGTGGTGGCATCTCACGCTGCAGCAGCTCGCGCTGTTGCTGCTGCTGCTGCTGCTGGGCGGGAATCTGCATGGGCACATCGTCGGCCATGTGAATGGGGCGGAAGGGCAACTGATGCATGTGGATGCGCACGGTCTGCACCTGTGGCTGAGGGGGCTGTTCCTCCATGCGTGGCGCCTGCATCACTTGTGGTGGCATGGGTGGACGCATGGGCAGATGCTGGAACGGAGGAGGCAGTTGACGGATGATGATCGAACCCTGTTGGGGCAGCTGCTGTTGCTGCATTGCTGGTGGCATCATGCGCTGTGGCATGTGGGTCAGTGGCATCTGGTCGGGAATGCGTCCGAAAGGAATGGGCACACGCTGGAAGGGAATGAACATGGGGCGCATGGGTTCACCATCTTCCTCAGAGTCATCTTCCTCTTCGCGCTGACGCTTGGCCTCCTTCTCTTCCTTCTCCTCCTTGTCGTCGCCGCCGTCGCAGAAGATCGAGATGCGTTCGCCGGTGATGCGTGCCTTCTTGGGATCGGTGGTCAGGTTGACGCCAAACGGCAGAGCCACGGTCTTCGAGGGTGAGTCGACAAACTCCTCGGCGTGCTTGCGCTCCACCACACAGTTCATGCGAGATCTGCGCGAGAATGGCACGGATTAGTTGGGTCTAAAAGCGGGGAAGGGCGAGGGGGGAAGAAAGAGCATCTCTTGCTTACTTCTTGTTGTTGCGCAGAATGGCGGCGGCCAGATCGCTCAAGTCCAGCTCGAGCGGCATCTTGCCAGGGAACTTCTGCATCTCTTCGGTCTCATCGCTGTCCGAATAGGAGTTGTCATGCTCATTGATGGCATGCTCGATGTCATCGCTCTTCGACTCCTTCTTGTTCACGGACTCCTCATGCTCGAGATTCTGCAAGTCTTCGCCGGCTTCGGATTTGCCCAGCAGAGCTTCAGCGCGGGGGAGTTCCTGAGAGGAGGAGAGATAGAAAGAGGAAGAGACAAATTAGCAAAAGGTAGACAGTAGGAAACACATAAAACTCTTTATAGACCCTTAAGTGAATTATCAACCCAAATTATAACTTCAAAAATTTTTAGCCTGCAATCGCAATCTCGGGGCGTTTCAAGGCCTACAACATGGGATGCGATAAGGAAATGTTAATTCACTTTTTTGTGTTTTAGAAGGCACTAAAATTGATTAGACCATCAAACACGTACGGGCCATATACATATACTCCCCCCTTTCCGTGTCACACTAAGTGTGCGAAACAAAACGCACAGTGAGTGCAATTGTTATGTGCCACAATGCGACGCTGTCGTCAGAAGATTCGACCCCAACCTACATAGAAAACGACGACGCGACGCGACGCGACTCGACGCGGCTGAAACTAAAAGTAAATGCCATAAAAAATGGCAGCAAAACCGAAACAGAAACAAAACAAACACAGCGCAAATTACATAAGAGCGCAGCTCTGTCTCTCTCTCTCCCTCTCTATCTATCTCCCTCTCTGTCTGTCTGTCCGTCTGCCTGTTTCGAGTCGAGCTTTGCGGCTAAGCATACTTCAAATCACAGCAGCAACAAAAAAAACCAAACGAACAAAGGCAAAATTTAAATAATTTGTTGAACAAAACAGAAAGAAAAAATACGAAAAAAGAGACGAAAAAAAAACAAAAATAAAGACGAAAAAAATCTCATTAATTCAATGCGACGCAGCAGCGACGGCGGCGGCAGCTGATGATGATGATTGATAATGGGGCAGGCAGGCAGTCAGGCAGCTGGCTATGTAGGCGTTGTGGGCGGGGTCAGGGCGGTGGCGCAGGCGGAGGCGCTCGAGTACCTGCTCTACGTATCCGGTAGCTGCTTGACGATTTAGTAGCCGTTGCTGTTGTTGTTGTTGTTGGCTTCTGGGTCATTATGCGACTTGACATTGCAGGCAAGACTTATTGGATAATTGGCAGAAAAATAGTTTAAAGAGCGCTTTAGCTTATTAAGCTGAGAAACGACAAGGTTCCCTAAGAATTTACGAGACAAAGCAAAGGTTGTCGCATTGGCCTAACGAGCTGAGCAGATGATGATTATGTGACAGTTGCACAGTTCCTCGAAAAGGAAAGGCATCTCATCTCAACCAAAACTGAGTCATGTGTGACACATAATTATTTTTCATCAGAAATCAAACAAAAAATTTCACTAAACAAAACTAAAAACTGAGCTAACCAGTTTGACAACAAATCTGGCTACAGATCCAGTTAAGAGGCCCCTTTAGCTACCTCTCTCTCTCTCTCGCGCGCCTGCCCCACTTAGTCAACTCCGGTTTACAGCTCAATTTGCAGGCGAGTTTCAAGGCCAAGCTGAGCAGACAAACAACAATAACATTTATACTGTACAGAACATTTGCGAAGCATTAATTTTATATCGAGAAAAAAACGCTACGTGTCGTTTGCGAATTGGACTCGCATTAAGATGACAATTAAATGATTACAAATTGTTTTTGTTGTTGTTGTTCTGTTTTTTTGCAAGCGCTAATTGACGCGCTTGTGGGCTCTCTATCTCTCTTTCCCTCCATATTCCCTGGTTATTTTTGGCACTGACGCAAGCGTCTTTTGCGCATTGAAATTCTAGGGGAATACGCAGAATTTCCTTTAGGAATGGCAGAAGCTTAATAATAATTCAGCAAGCGCAACGAATGTGCACAACTGCCACATAATGTATATGTATCTTTTTGTATGTGTGTGTGTGTGGTATTACATAATAGTTGCCTGGGCTGCGCCATAAGTTGCGGTGGCTTTTGTTTGCGTGCCCAAAACGAAAGACTTAAGCGCGCAACTTGCCTTAAATGGCAAACAGTCAACGCGTTTTCGTCTTCGACTGCGTCGCGTCGCCTCGCGTTGCTTTGTCGGTGGCCCCCGAGTGTGTGTGTGTGTGTGTGTGTGTGTGTGTTGTCTCTCTGCCTGTCCGTCTGCCTGTCTGTCTATTTGTGTGACGGTGCCAAGCGGCGCCAGCCGGCAAAAAGTGACAGCAAATGCATTATGGCTGCAGCTTCAGCCTCAGCTTCAGCTGATGATCTCTGGCATTTTGCCGCGCCCACGCCGCATGCCACTCGTCCCTCGTCTCTCGCCGCTTGTTGCAACTGGTTTAGCTATGCAGCGCTGGCATTGCAACATGTTGCAGCCCTCCTCTCCTCCTTCTCCCTCTCCTCGTCGGCTGCTGTGTTCCGTCTGCTGCTGCTTTCACTTTGCCTGCCATTTGATTCGCAATTGTTGCCAGCGCGCGCTGATTATGTCGCAAGCTCCATCGGCTCCCAGAGCTGTGGCTGCCGTGGCAGCAGCTCTGCCATTTTGGTGTCCACTTAAGCGTCAAATTATGGGAATTTCGCTTGATTGAATTTTGTTGCACTCTGCAACTTTACATAAGCCTCTCCTGCGAGAGACACGGGTTGAATAACCTTACAGTGGCAGCAGCAGCATCAGCTGTGCGAGGGGCGCTGCAGCAGTTGTAAGTCATTAAATTTAATTGCTTTGCGCATTTAATTAGTTTTTATTGTTTGATTGTGGCACGAAACGATCATTGAATATTGATAATGATGCCAGGCGCAAAAATGCAAATCCGTTTTATGATTTAGAAAAGCCATTCAATTTGAATAATGTGCACTCATCGGGCAATCGTAGTGTACATATATATTCCTCATTTGGCACGTCTTAATGGGCCATTTGGATTACATGGGTGAAATTTCTCAAGGAAGCAACAACACGCAACACGCCAATTGAGCTACTGCCAGCCACTTATACAATGCGAATAAGCGGAATATGAATGCGAATATGCGAACATGAATGTGAATGCAATATGCGCTGCTCATTCAATCGCTTTGATTGAGCATGCAATCTCTAGCGCACAATTTGCAATGCGCTGACAGCGTTGATTTTGTTTTCCACTCTTCCTCCTCTCTTCTTCTCTCCCTCTCGATTTGATTTATGGCCTTATCGAGCTGCTTATCTAGTTGTCTGGGTCAATGAAACAGCAGAAAACTGTTGACTGGCAAATGATTTGCTTGAAACCAGTTGATAAACTCGCAGCTTAGAATAATTTCCACTCTCTAATTATCTATATATAGTCTCGGTAATTATCTTACATAGACTCTCTAATTGTCTTGTATAATATTTCTTTATAGTATTGCCCCTTCATCTACACCTTTTTTATGGGCCCCCTCCCTCCCTGAGTCATTTGCCCTTTTCATCTCTCGAGGTTTTATAACTCTCTCGGAAAGCGCTTTCTCATTTGGGGTTTTTCCATTGACTTTGTAAATATTATCGAGTTTACTAAAGCTTTTCTGGCACATGGCGTAAACAGAAATGTGTACAGTGCCTGCGCAAAGTGTGTGTACAGCGCTTTTCTAGCTAATAGTGCGTGCAGCCATGAAAGCAACAACAACAACAACATCAACGCGATTAATCAGAAACACGCAGCAGTTGTTAAGGGTAGATACTATATACATATATCCATAGATCGTATGTCGTACATATGTGCCGACATTTTCCGGTAATTACCTTTAATTTAGCTTCATAATTCGAAACTGTTGTTGCGGCTAATCGGCGTAACTAAAAATTAAAAATACTTTTTCGTGGCGTGTGCAGCGAACGATGCGAAAAGGCAATCACAAACGGGCCACAGATTGCCCAACTATATAACATTGTTTTCGACTATATCCAACACCGACGGCACCGACTGATACGAAAGCCCCTTGTCCCTTGCCCTGGTGCATTGAAGCATGCCGCACTTACCTTGTTCACCTGCTGCAACGTCTCCAGCATCAGTTCCTTCTCCAGCACCGAATCCAGAGCCTGCACCTGGTCGCACGATGCCTTGGCCTGCAGATACGATGAGGCCAGTATGAAGGCGCCCAGAATGAACGACGAGACGATGATGGTGAACGCGGTGATCTTGGCGATCTTCACCGAGTTCGCCTGACGCTTGTAGGCCTGCAAAAAGAGAGCGAGAGAGAGAGGGAAACAGTTTTAGATAGATAGATCATAGATCTTTATTCAAGTACGTTAGATAGTCTACATGGGGTGCTCTGTACGTGCTCTTGGGCGCTTGACCTTTTGGCGAGCTCTGTTTTGGTAAAAGCTGACCCCAAGTGTTGACCTTGCGCTCTCCGGTGTGAAGTCTTTGACTTTTGTTGTTGCTCACGTTTCGAAATTTTCGCTGCAAGGTGCAAATTGAGGTGAGTTTGAGGCAAGACAGAGAGAGAGAGAGAGGGGCATAGAAAAAGTAAAAGCCAAGCAAGCCAAGAGTTGCATAAGAAACGCTGCCGATCAAGCAAAAAGCGCATTAACAGCCCCATAACAGCGCCATAACAGTGACTATTGATGGCAATGGTAACTCTGTAAGTGGATTAGATCATCCCATGGTGCGCATTAAGGTTAAACGCTTGTCAAATATTTGCATATCTTTTGAAGGTGCAAAAATTGGCAAGTTAATGCCAAAAAGCAGACAGAGCGAGAGAGGAAGGGAGAGAAAGAGAAAGGGGAAGGGGAAGTAAGGCAGAGGGCAGGATAGGGAAGTGATATACAAGATAAATACCATACGTAATATGCTGGTAGAGCAGCAGCTTGCATAACAGGAAATACTAAACAGAAAATATACCGCAAAATTGAGGAAATGAAAATGGCAACAGCAGCGGCGGCGGCAACTGAGGCAGAGCGGAGCGGAGCGGCGGCGGCAGCAGCGCCCCGAAAAGCAAGTGAAAACGGGCAGAAGAGCGAGGCGCGCCAGTGAAGTTGCTGAAGTTGTGGGTGCAGTCACAGTCGGCTGGCGCAGAAGGAGGCTGAGTTGCAGCCTGTGTGAGTGTGTTTATGTGTGTGTGTGAAGTGGGGTGTGTGTGTGCAGCGAAATGTGCAATTTTACACCTTCGGTTTGCGTCGAGGTGTTGCTACGTGAGTTTTTGTGCTCATTTTTTTCGTTGAAAATGCAATTGCGAAAGTGAGGCGCAGTCGACGTCGCTGTCAGCGTCGGCGTCGCAGCCAACATCTTCGTGAAGTGAACTGAAGTGAAGTGTGTTCGGTGAATGTTAGACTCAGCTACAGCTACAGCTACAACACGAGCAGCCAAACAGCTGTCGCTCGTTACCCGATGATGAGTTTTTTATTACTGCTGCGGTGCGATACTTTTTACTCTCAGTGTGTGTGTGTGAGTGCGAGTGTTTCTTTCTGTGTGGTTTTTCTTGTTGGGTGCAGTTAAAAGACAAAAGACTTGAACGACAAACCTGATGATTAAAGTTAAAAAATCCCAGCTGTCGTTGTTGTTGTTGTGGTTGTTGTTGTTGAGGTTGTCGTGTGGTGCGACGGTGGACGGAGGAAGGGTATGAGGCGGGGCGGGTTTGAAAATATTTTTCAATTTTTCATGTCGATTTGCATTCACCAATCGGTGGCGAGTGAGTGTGCCAGCGTGTGTGTGTGTATGTGTGTGAGTAGGTTGCGAAAGAAATACAATTATTGTTTTGTGGTCGAGGTGGACACGCACACCAACACGCACACACAGACACATATAATGAGCGAGCGAGGGGGAAGAAACAAAAAAAAAAGGGAGACAAAAGGTTAATGAGTTTTTGTTGCATGAAAGATTACTCAGCCGAGAGGCTGAGGTTGCACAGTGAAAGCCACGCAGCGAGAGCGACAAAGAGGGAGAGTGGGGGAGAGAGAGAGAGAGATCAGCGCCCTCGAGTTCTAAAGAGCAAACAATGCACACGATCGAGCCACTTGAGCTCGACAACTGGGGGCAGTCTTGGGCCTAAGGTCACTTCAATCAGACGTGTCAGCGCCAGCGTTAGATAACTGCTGGCTTTCACTGTGCAGCAGCAGCAGCTCGAGAGCAATGCAATTTATAGTCGATGCGGAAAATGGCAAATATGCAAATGCAAAATGCAAAATGCAAATTTATCTACACTCTGCTTATAAGGCAGGTTCTTGAGAGCTTGCGCCAGTTTCAGCTGCCTCCACTGCCTCGCTGCCATGGCGCATTATTATTTGAGTGCCTTTTTTACACAGCTCGATCTCTGTTTGAGTTTCGCATTATGAGACTGAGTCGTGACTTTTGTATTAGTTCTGAAATTTGGTCGCCCAACTGGTTTTCTATTTGCAAGCCGCAGCGCGAGCAGCAAATGGGTACAAATCTATTCACACTTTGCCGACAATTGCGCCGCAGCCTGAGAGAGATCTGGCAAGCTGGCAGAGATGGGGGCCGTTTTCATTTGTTTCATATGCTGGCTTGGAAAATGTCAACGGGGGTCGCCACAATTGCCAAGGCAGTGCACGTTGCATGCAATCAAAATAATAATTTAAAAATTGCATTAAAATTATCCGCAGCCAAATTGCTTATGCATGCAGTCGGTCCGTCGAGTTACTTGGTGAAAATGATCACGTTTGCAGCTGCCACGAAAGATGCAGGCAGGCAGGCAGGCAATACTCATTGTGCATTGCGCATACGCGCTGTGTGCCCCACCGCAACGGATGTGCCGGCCACGACAAAAGTGACCCTGGCATTTTGATCCATGCATACGTATATACGTATTTCTAGTTTTTGCAGATCCAAACGCGACCTGCTTAAGGTAGCGCAAATAATTGCCAGACTCTCTGGACAAAACGACAGACACGTATGTATGTATGTAGGTATGGAAATTGTAAACGCAATTGGCATCGCCATAGCCAATTAGTTACGCCATTCAACGATGACAAATGCACGCATGAAAATCAGTCGAGCGACCAGCGCGAAATAGCCCCAGAGATTTGCGTATAGGGTTGCCCCTTAACCCGCAACCCGCACCCCTTACTCACCGGTGGCGGCTCGCTGGCGGTGCTATAGACCTCGCTAGCCGCATAGTCGGTCTTCATTTGCACGGTAGCCATGGAGACGTTATCCTTCTCGGTCATCTAAGTTAGTAGCACTATAAGTATATATATAATTATGGAATTTCGATCAGTTTGCAGTAGCAGCAACTCTCTCGATGCAAATCCTTTCGCCACTGCAATCCATGCACTTTCCAAAAACTTATTGCAAAAATTTCACTTTTTTTTCGGCCAGAGTGTTTTTCTTTTTTTTTCGGTTTTCGGTTTTTTTTTTAGCTTTTTCTCGCTTGCTCCACTTACATTGAAATTTATTTTGTATCAGAAACGAAAACGAACAGCGACGAAAAAGTAAAAGGAGTTCAATTTATACGTGTTTCGGTTCGGTTCGGTTTGGTTTTAGTTAGCTTTGTGTGCGGGGTTGTTTATAATTTTTTTCTTTTTCAAAAAGTTGTCTCTGCAACCTTTTTAGAGCTCTCCGCCAGGTGGATAAACGAAAAACTACGTCTTTGTTGTACGACTGCCACTCGCCGTCTGAGGCCTCAAACGCGTTTCGTTTCAGATTTTTCTACCAGATTTAAAACTTTTTTCCATCGTCAGCGTCGACAGCGTCGACTGCAAAGCCAAGCACACAGACGCACACAGACACACACAATAAACACACACACACACAGAGCGAACGAGCGCAGCTCACAGAGCTGCACGATCGGCGGCAAAAAAAACGAACAAGAAACGAGAAACGAATAAAAATAAGAGTAAAACAACAGGCACACACACACACCCATGCATACTCTGGCGCACACTCACCCACACATACACTTGGCGTACTTGTGTGTGAGTGCTTGCTTTGCAGTCAAGCTTGACAGCGAGCTTAAAAGCTTTCGAGTGTGCAGTCAGCTGAGCTCTGAAATCAGCTACATTACTCGACAACTCAAGTGCATATCTGATAACCCCAGCCGAAGAACAAAAAATCGGGTTATAATTACACATGATACCTAAAGAAGTAAAGCATAGGTAGGGTATAATAACTTTGTGCAGACTGATCATTCATGTTATAGGCAGAAAAAGGCAACTGTGACAAATTTGTTTTCTAATTTTACCAAGCCCTTATTCGCTCTCGTATTGGGTATCGGGTATCGGGTATATAATAGTAGAGTACTCTGAACTGTAGCTTGCTTGCTTATTTTTCTTGGATTCTGAGAAATGTCTATAGTATATCCTTGATAGCATATCAGCTTGTTTATATACAATACTTAACGGGAATCTGCTTTAAACTGCTTAGCTGCAGAATGGTCAGCTTTAGATTTGGAATAAAAAAGAGTATAAAATGCTGAGCTGCATGAATCTTACTCCAGTAATTGGACAGTATCTGTTGAGATCCACAACAAGTTCGAAGCTTAAACTGCTACAAAAATGGGACTTCTTCAGCTGTGTTTATTTCTTATGATTTTTTCATTCTTTTTTTGAGTTCTTGAAACTTGAAACTTTGCCATGGAATCTATAATAAATAATGGCACTTGAATTTAAGCGAATAAAGTTGAGTATATTATATTCTAGAAAATGCAAAAGAAAAGCAAGATAAGACTAGCTTATAAATAATAATAAAGACGACCTTCTTCCGGCTTATCAGTTTATTGCAATTCATTCATTCATTCATTGAAAGTTTACAACTTTCAATGGAGTCTTACTTCAGTTATTGCTGGGATGTCCATTGAGAGCGACATAAAATACAATCGCACGCTGGAATTGTTCCAAAAATGCGTATATTTCATCTGTTTTTATTTGTGCTGCTCTTGTCGTGTCTGTACTCCGTTAAACTCGACAGCAAGAACATGAGGGCTCAGCCAACTAGAGATGGGAAGGGCAGACCGGTGCCTCTGAAATTCAATTAAAGTGCAACAAATAATCCTATGCAAATCTTAATTGATAAATAAATAAACTAAGTAATGCTTCAAGTGGTTTACATATTCCCTACAGTTTCAGGTGTAGCGCAGCACATAAAGCTCGGCATACGAAAATTAAAGGTAGCCTCACACAGATTCGCGCGCACATAAATTAAAACTTGGATCTCGTAAAACTTGCTTCGGTTCAAAGTTGTGCGACGTCGACGTCGATGTTGGCGTTGGCGTCGCAGTCTGCCGCTGCCGCTACTGCTGCTGCTGCTGCAACGGCCGTTGATCAAGTCGCCTTTGTGGCAGCTGTCGTTGTTGTTGCTGTTGCTGTTGTTGTTGCACCACTCAAACTTGTTGTTGCTGCTTACGAAAAACATAAACTTTTCGCTTTTGCCGCTGCCGCTGCTGTTGTTGTTGTTGTTGGTTTTGTGTGCCGCTCAAATCATTGTTGTAGCCTCAGTTCGTCTAACAAATCATTGCACTCCACAGATGCACTTAAGTATATCATATTGTACATCTGAGACTGTATACCGTATTGTATTGTATTGTATGTTATACTCGTTATATCGTGTGTCTCTACACTCTACCTGGGTTCATCTTGATTGCTTCAGCAGCTGCCGTTGTTGTTGTTGTTGTTTGTTTAGCTTTGTCAATTTGGCCGCACACAAAAGTCAACGCAATTTGGCCAAGCGAATCTCTCAACAAATGCTATAGACCGATATTTGTTCACATATAGTAGGCTATATAGACAAGTTGCCGGCAAGTTGAACTAGCGACTGCAAATGTTTGTCTATCAATATGCGTTCTGCTTCTTCTTCTTATTTAGCCTGCTAAAAATAAACATTGATGTTTTTGATGTTTTCATTCTTATCGCTTGCATCTGATTACCCATACGCCATGTTGTCCGTTTCGCCAATTAAGCCACTAATATCATTAAAGCTAAGCGCGACCACAAATTAGAAGGCATTATTATTTACCTTTGAAGGGTATTCTAGGTTTGAGCAAAAGGCAAATTATACTGAGGAGGATCACGAGGCTTAGGACTATAAGAACTCAACCCAAAATCGCTTGATTTTAAACCAAACTATGATGGAAGGAATGTGGGGGGATATATCAAAGTTGCGTTATATCTGAGTTGCGCGCAGGGTATCTTTTCGACGAGCAGGCTAGACTGTAGCATTCGCTACATGCTGATTTAATTATCATGGCAAATTTTATAGCCCTTTATGATTTTCGGCTGGTCTTGTGGTTTGTTTTGTTATACCCTGTAGCAAACTAATGGAGGTACAATTTGCTTAATCTCTATGCCAAGTTAATGATCCCACTTCCCACTCAGTCTTTATCTGAAATTGCTTTGAAATAATAATGTCTTCTTATTCTTATCTCTTTATCGATTCAAAATTTCAATTCGCAGATAAGTTTTTCAAGCTCTCCAAGGGGTATGCACAAGTTCCGCTCACCCGACTTTTTTTAGCTGTTTTTTTTTTTTCGTTATGTTTTTGTTTTGCTATTCGCTTTTATTTTCGGTGATTGGAGCCGCCATCTCCGATCGGTGTATCTATTATTTAATTCTTATATATATGATATAATATGCGAGCGAACGGTGGGATGGCAGATGGGTCAGAGCTGAGCTGCGGTTTGCTAATGCCCGGTGCCATGCTAGACGCTCGTTTGCATACACATACGTATGTATATTCAGATTGCGTATTGTATCTGTAGCTGCATCTGCATATGTATCTGTATCTGTATCTGAATGACCGTTTGACCGTTGCCACATTATGCAATATCTTTGGCTTGTTTTGTGCGGCTTTTCTTTATTGTAATTACATAATTTGATGTTTTAAATGTCACAAGCCAACGAACGCAGCGACGCAGCGACTCAGCGTTGGCTGTCGCTGCTGCAGCGCAGTTTGCGGCGCGTCGCCCCCACGACTCACTTTGAGTTATTAGTTATTAAATTTCTTTTTGGCCTTATGCAATCGCACGTCAGACGCCCAGCAAAAGCGATAGCGATAGCTACAGCTACAGTGACTCCCAATTCCCAGTTCATTAGACGATGTCTTGTTTGGTTGCGGGCGTAGGCGGAGGGGGAAGTGGGGACTCTTTGGGCATTACAGCATCCCCACTGCGGTCCGAGTGGCAACTCCACTAATTGCTTCGGCTTCAATCTTCGCCACAGACTTTCATTTGTTTTGCGAGCTTCGGTTTCGTTTTTGTTTTCATTTTCAGTTTCAGTTTTTATTTACATTTCCAGAGCTGAGTGGGGAAAGGGAGAAGCGAAGGGAGCTGGGGCTGCCTCATTTGCATATAATTTGTGGAGCAACAGAAATGGCAAATTAATTAGACATCTCTCTTGCAACATGCACAGCCAATTGCAGACTTGGCTTAGATTAAAGAGATATGCCAGAGATAAGTTTGGATTGACTAAAGAGTTTACAGTTTTACCATGATGATTAATCTCCTCACATTCTGCACTCGTTTGACGGGTTCAAATGTGTCAAAAGTTTCCATTGGAAATCAAAAGCAAAAAAGAGAATGAAACGCGAATTCTAAATGAATTCAAGTTTGCGTCAGTTTGAATATGTTATACCTGCACTAGCTACTATATCTATATTCATATATGTACATATATATTTATAGAATCTCCGCATTCGATTTGCATTCGCGTGCACGTGAGTGAATCTGTGACCTGTCAGAGATGTTAATTTCGTCAGACGATATGGCAGTTTATATGCAATCCATGCATTCATATGCCATATGCCATCTGTCTACTGCGCAATTTAGTATGCATACGCGGGAGAGAAGAGAATGCGGGGGGCGCGGAAAGGAATTTGAAGTTTGAAAACTTTGAAGCGCTGCCTGTTGTAAATTAAATTTTCATTGGGGATTTTTGCTCATGTTTTTAACAATCGCAACAACAACAACAGCAAAAATAATAAAAAAAAACAAAAAGGAAAAAAAGTTAATTTACACTAAAAACCGATGAGCCGATGTCGGAGTCGACATCGAAGTCAGCAGCCAGGCGAGCTGGGCTGGGAGTTTGGGAGCTGGCAGCGGTAACGAGGCGGTACCAAGCGGCGACTTGGCACCGTCGCCACCGGAGACGGAGACGGAGACGGAGTCGGAGCACATGCCTGGGAATTAAGCAGCGGCGGCCAAAAGGAAAACAAAAGCGGCTTTACGAGTGTGTGTGAGGGGCAGGAGAAAGAGAGGAGGAGGGAGGGCTGCGCAGCGATAGAGGCACGCGAGATGCTCGAGAGATGCGCGAGAGATATGCGAGCGTCTCAGACGAGAGATGCCTGCAATAGTCGCAGCTACACACAGCTACAGCTATACAACTTAAGATACATTCACAGATATATAGCTACAGCGTTAGATACAGGTACGGGTACAGGTAAAAAAAAAACAAGCACAAAACAAAGCTCATAAATAATAACAACAGCAACAACAACGACAGCTACAAATATTGTATTCGCCATTCGATGCCGTCGCGTCGTTCGACGACGTCGCCATTTTGGCTTGGTTTTGGTTAAAATTAGCTAATAGTAGAGAGAAAAAAAGGCAAAAAACAGCAGCAGCAACAACAAATAGCTAAGCCGCAAAAAGGTAAACAAGCGAGGGGCACAACAACAAGAAAATCAACGAATTCGTTTTGCTCTATACTTGGAGAACTCTTTGAACTCGAGTCTAACGATTTGAGTTACCTGTTCCTCGATTGCCAACCTGCAATTAGACATATTTCCAGTTGGTCACGGGAGAATGAGCTATGGCTGATTGTGATGATCGAAGCGGGGAATTTTCTGCTGTCCAGACACACCCTACGCCCCCATTGCTGCCGCCTTCTTTGGTAGGGGTATTCACACACTCACTTTTGCGCACTTTGTTGCAGTTTTTAGCCACTGTTTCGGCCAGCCAATGTGCATTACGAATATTTACCGACCATTACAGTCAGCGTGGCGAAAAAAACCACCAGCTGCTGTTTTCATTTAGCTTGAATAGCTGAAAAAAAACCGAATTAGACTTGCATTTTCTAGCGCAGCGAGGTAACTTTTTAGTATTCAGAATCTTCGCACAAGCCAATTCGATTGTTTTGTTTGTTTATTTGCTTTGTGATTCAGTAGAATTCTCTTTTGTGTTGGCGTGATACCTGCGATTAGCACCTATAGCCGTCCGCTACCCCGGGCTCCTCTCCCCCCTCCCTCTACTCCCTTTCGTGCCCACTCATGTGTCGATAGATTTCAGGTAATTTTGAAGAGAAATTTCGAGTTAACATTTCTCATAGCTGGCATTGGTCTATTATTGTTGTAAATAAACGTAAATTAGCTTTAGTTACGGATCGAATCGGTATGCTAGTGTGTGTGTTTGTTTGTGTGTGCGTGTGTGTCTGCTCTTCCTACCAATTAACACCATCCGTTCTGGCAAGCCCCATTTGCCCGCTTTTCTAGTTCAAGCTCCGCTGGCGCTGCTCGACTCTTCGCGCTGAATGTCAATGACTTTAACTGCGGCCCGCAGGCAAAGCCGGAGCTGGAGTTGGCTATGGAGTTAGCTACAGCTCTAGGCAGTGGCATTTGCAGTGCTCATTTGTCAACAACAACAACAACAAGCGCAATAGGAGCAGCTACAACAAGCACGGCTAGCAGAACGGCAACAATGTCGCCCTCAATAACCATGGAGCGTTGCGCTTTTAACGCTTTTGTATTATTAATTGCTAAGCAGATCATAAATACTTGGCCAACAACAACAACAATAGCAGCAACAACAGCGACAGCGGCAACAACAATTGCAGCTACATATTTGGGCTTTAAAATGCCATTTAGAAATGTTAATTGTTCGCTCTGCAGTTTTGTGTGGGAGTGTTTTGAACTTCCTCGCAGCGAGAGATGAGGAAAGGCAAAGAACGAAACGGATGGAAATGAAAAGTCAGCTATGTAAAATATATAGGAAATGCGCTATAAAAGGCAATACCTTGTAATCTATATAAACTTTGAATTTATGATATCATATTTAATAGTTGCAGTTATAGAAAGATCGCATCATGTATGCAATTTGGGATGGGCAATTTATTTATTTAAAAATCTTTATAAACCCAGAATCAACATACATACATAAAGATCTTTTTGTTTTGGTACCAGATCTTTGCTTATTATTATCTTTAAGTACTTTGCTACATATAGAAATATACCATATTGTGTACTCTATAATCTACGTACAACTTGCTAAGCCATTTACCATTGACTCCATCACAATCCCCATAGACAGCTCCATTCTTTGGTTTAACTGGTTTCATATGCTCATTGCGTCGTTTTGTTGAGTTTTGTCGCCTTTTTTTTTTAGCTACGCATCTTCTTTGCGCTGTGCCAGGACAGAGACGGACGGACCACGGAATGACAAAAGGCAACAATGGCCAAGGTTTTCGCACCAAGGTGTCAAACTCAAGCCGAAATCCCAACGCTAACGTCAGAGTACGTGCGTGTGTGTGTGAGCTGCGGTTATTCCATATGTATGTTTAACTGAAAAATCAAGTCAGGCGTTTCTGGGGGACGTTTCGAGTTTGGGGTTTTTATTTTGTCGCTCCATTTTTCGAAATCTTTCAACACAATGGTGAATCTCTCTCGTTGTTGTTGTTGTTGTGGTTGCTGCAAATCCACTTAACGAATGCGATTTTCGAAAGCGATAACAAGTCACATTTTGGAGTTTTTTGGGAAATGCGATAGAGTCGAAATGGCAGAAGAAGCTGAAGAAGAAAAGCACAAAGCAAAGACAAGCTGCACTTAGGGTACGACGAATAATGACAAAGACAATGGCAAGGAAGGTTACTGTAGGGGGCGCCACAAATTAATTTGCACCTTTCGCCTCAGCAGCAGCAGCGGCAGCAGCAGCGACAGCGTCGCGGGCAGCAGCAGCGGCAACGGCAGCAGCAGCCGGTGAAAGTTGCATGCAAATAGACGAGGCAAGAAAAACTGTCGAGTTGCCGACCAACCCATTCGGTGGCAAAGCGAAAATACAAATCGCAATTTGCTGCACCTCCCCTCCCTTCCCCGCCAGCCGATCTGCCACCGGCTGCGGCAGCTTGTGGCATTGCAATTGCCACGGGGCCCTTTTGCTGTCGGCCAATCTGTAGCTGCGTTTTGCGGCTATGTCATAATCTGCCTGGCGTGGCTTTTCCTCATTGCAAGTGCCGCAAGCGTTTCGCTTGACTTGGGTGCCGGCCCAGAGGCGCCGCCGCCGCCGCCTGTTGCTGTTGCTGTTGCTCTTGTTGTTTGTGTACGTCTTTGCGAATTGTCATTTATTTGCACTTCGCATTTGAGTGCACTTCGCCGGCGGTAGGAAGCGGAAATAATGGATATTTGCTGTGGAGTGTGATGAGTGAGTGCGTTTTAGCCCAATTTGCGCAGTTAATTTGCTTTGCAATTGAATTTGCAGTAAATTCACTTGGTAATGTTTTGATTAGTTTGAAAGTACTTATCGTTGCGGCCTATCGATAATTGATGGCGCTAAGGCACAGCGGCTGTCAAACTGTATGGCCAGCAAAGTGTTGCATACTTTCGTGCTGATGTTTAAAATTGTGACAACAGTTGGGGCCAGTGACTCCCAAACTGTTAACTGTGTTATGTTATATACTTTTATGTGCGAACAACAATTGAAATAATATTTTAAATAATTTACGCTTATGATAGTAAAATAAATATTGTGCATATTCTATGTGTATTCAATAAAATGCCAAAATGCCTATGAGCATTTGATAATATGTCAGTGCGACCCTTCAGCTCGTGAGTTCATATCGATAGTCGTTAATCGATGTGCGGCCCTGCTTGGCATCGGGCTATCGTCTGCGCAAGTCATGACCCAAAAATGAACATTAGGCTCTTTGAAAATGCATAAACAGTTTCTTACATGAAGTATTCAAACAAAAGCAAATTCAAAACCTGTGCACGTGGATGCGACGAAGCGCGGCGAACAGTGCAAAGGACGTGCAACCAAACCGGGCAAGAACAATAGGAGAAGCAACAACAGCAGTAAGTGTGCAAGTGCAAGCAAGCAAGGAGAAGACCGAGAATGAGGATGACCCACACCCGCACCCGCACCCCGCAGACGCATTGATTACTACATATTTTCATCGTGCAAGCGAACAACGCGACGCGAGGCAAACGCAACGCGGCAAGTTGAAGGCGAACACATTAAGATCCAGCGAGAAAAAACACCAAACTATCGAATAAGTTCCACAATCAGCAACAATTACGACAAATTACGTTTCCATAAGAATGTCGTGCAACGAGCCAAGCGAGGCCATCGGCGAAGCAGACGCAGCCGCCGATCAAGGCCAGCAGACGTTGACGTCGATTGTCGAGAGCGGAGAATTGCAGGACGGCGACAGCAACAACTGCAGCGAACTCGAGCCGGGCGAGCTGCTTACGCCGCCCCATCAGCAGCAGCAGCAGCCGGCGCTGCAGCAATCGCAAGGCAATGCGAGTCCGGTGCTAAAGAAAATGTTTACCAAGGACGTGAAGAACAAAGCATTGCGCAAGTTGACACAGATCGATACGGAAAACGGCGAGGAAAAAGTGCAAGCCATGCTGGAGCTGGAGGCCATAAGGCGTAAGTCGGCAGTAGCTACGCCGCTGGAAAATGGCAATGTCACAGAGACGGACGCAGTAATGGCAGAGGCATCGCCAGCAGCAGCAAAAGACGCAGAAGCGGATGACAGTGAAGGTTTGTACTCGGACACAGATTCGTCGACGGATGAGCAGAAGCGTGTGGAGGATGTGCAGCAGGCGCGCAAGGAGAAACAAGCTGAGGCGGCTGCAGCAGCGGCAGCTCCACCACAAGCACCCGCTCCACATCATCCTTTTCTGGGCATCAATCAGATGCGTTTCCATTTGCGTCCACGTTGCTTCGACATGCCTCCGATGGGATTCATGCACAGAATGCCGCGTGGCGGCATGCGTGGCATGCGACCGCCCTTTTTTAGTCGTCCACCGGGTCTGTTGCGATGTCCCACACCCCGGGGCCCAACACCGCCCTTCGCAACAACGCCGTCGTTGGCCTCCAATGGCCCAAAGGGCAACGCAAAGAACACACCGGATGCCTACGGGCCAGCCCTGCCACCGGGACAAGGTCAAGGACAGTCCAAGTCGGAATTAATGTAAGTATGGGGTGATTTAGTAATTCACTTAATCTTTATTTTCGAATATTTAGTTGGACAAGTTCAAAACCTGCGGTGTCCTTCCTCTTCAATCTGGTTACGGATTGTAGAAATGCCCAGCACAAAGGCTGCAAGCAGCGGGAAGACAAGGAGCAGCCCAAGTCGAAGGACACCAAAGACAAATGCAGAGAGAAACAGAGCACGGAAACGCCGAGGGAGCATAAACAGCGGGAACGTTGGAAGGATAAGCCACGTGAGCGCTCTAAAGAGGGCAAGAGGGACAGCTCCAAAGAGGGGCGAAAAAGGACAAACCCAAGTGATAAGCAAAAGGACCGCTCCAGGGAAGGCAAGAGACAAGACTCGCGGGAAAAACAAAAGAAGGATAATTCCAAGGAGCGACCAAGGGAGCGTTCAAAGAATCGAAAGGAGGTGGCTGAAAAGAAGGAAGACTCCAAGGATGAAAAGAAGAAAGAACGATCGAGAGATGCGTCTAAGCCTAGGCAGCACTCCAAAGAACGTTCCAAGCAAAGGAACAACTCAAAAGAGAAGTCTTCCCGCTCATCCAAAGGAAAGTCACGCGAACGTTCCAAGGAGCGTCGTTCCAAAACTGGTCGTCGTTCAGAGATTAGAGCTACAACACCACCAGCTCCACCACCTGCCGCAGCACTGCCAATTGTGCAGAATAAGGAGGAAGAGCCGCAACTGACTCCCCCTCCGCCGAAAACTCCCGCCGAGACGCGCAAAGCATTTGACATATTCGCCGAATCGCCGCCAAGACTGAACAAAGCTGGAAACAGTAACCTGGCCAAAGCTGAATCAAAGCCTCCAGAGCGCAGCACGACGCCACCGCTGGACAATCGACATGTACCAGTAGCACCCCTCTCTATACCTCTCTCCCTGCCTGTAATAGATTCGCCCAAGCAGCAGCTGAAACTTCACAGCGAAATTCATTATCGCATCGGAGCGCTGCTCAAAGACGATGATGATCTGCACCTGGAGGCACTGCTGGCCACTAAGGAGCAATTGCTGCGCAAAAGCCACGAGCATCGCAGCAAAAAGGAAAGTTCCAAGGATCAACAGCAGGTCATCAAGCAGGAACTCAACGAGCGACGTTCTGCCAATCCTTTCAAGCGCGAAACAGTATTAACTGATACAAGCAGTAAAAAATCTATGGAGTCTTCCCGTCAAAGCATGCAGCGAGAGCAACGAGACACCAAGCGACGCAGTGATGAGCACAAAGATCGCAGCATCAAATTGGAGAAGCAGCGATCCCGAACGCCACCGTTGCTCACAGCACGTCAGATCAAAGTGGAGCGTAATATGACGCCGCCACTGCGATCGAGAGAACGTGAACGGGAACGAGAGGGAGAGCGCGAGGTGCCAGTGCGAAACGGAGTAGTGGCTGCCAACGCACCGCCACCGGCAACTCTGGTGGGCAGCGAGCACAGTCCCGATACGGATGACTACATAGACAACTGGGAGAACGATGACTCTCTGGTGGGTGGAGGCGACAGCAACACACCCAAAAATATTGCAAATATGCAATTGACACGTCTCAATGGCGTGGACGATGATGACTCGAATACGTTGTGGAATACCAACACGACGCCGCCACCCAAGGGCAGATTGCTCCTGGACGCGGGGCAAACTCCTGTGCCCGACAAGCCGTTGATCAATATACACGATGTGTACGACAAGTTCATGAAGAGTATTAAGATGGGAGCACAGACAACGGAAACTATCATGACAACCCCAGCAACAGCAGAAACAACAACAACAGCAGCCACAATAACAAATAGTTCCTTAGACACGGCCAATGAGTCTTCCAGCGAAACTGAAGCCAGCGCAAGTGGCAGCTCCAGTAGTGGCAGTAGTAGCAGCAGCGGCAGCAGCTCCGATGACGATGACGAGGATGAGGACGAAGAAGATGACTCAAGCAGCGATGAGGAGAACAAAGAAGAGGCAAGTAAAAATCTGCAGCAACAGAAGGAGGAACAGCGGCAACTTTTGGACCTGGAGGAGAATTCCCAATCACAATCTGGAGGTGCAGAGAACCCCCTTTCAGCCGGCAAGCAGTCACAGAGCCACAAGAAAAACAATGTCAGTAAGGATCTGCGCAAGCTTAAGAATCTGGAGGATAATCTAGCACGTATCCAGATGATGCGTAACAATTACGATTCTGGCGATGACATCTGCGAGGAGCTGCTCAAGATGGAATCCCTGTTCGTGATGCAGCGTACTGCCATTATGAACAAATATCGTAAACCAGAGCTGAAGGCGGTAGCTGGCGAGGAATCAGAATCGCAGCATTCGGATAAACTGTTGCAACTGGTAGAGCCGCTACAGCCTGTTCCTGCCTCACCTGTTAACAACATCTTCGATGCCAATCGAGAGGCGATTAAGTTGACCATTTCTCCACTGAAACTGTCAACAAGGAAACCCGCCATTTTCGATAAGGATGAACCGGAGACGGCGCCGCAGGAGAAGCCACTGCAGCCAGCGCTAGAGGAGAAGCTGCAGCGGCCGCACAAGGAGATTGCGATTGTTAAACCTACCATCATGGATACGCGCGCAAAGCCTCCACCTCCACGCAACCAGCAGCATCATCAGCTCAAGCGTTCCCACACCCGCGAGCGCTCGCGGTCCCGTTCATTGTCACGCAATCGCTTTCGCCGCAGTGTACGTCCCAGTCGCAGCAAGGATTCAACACGCTCACCCAGTCCGCGTCGTCGTCGTCTGCCTGCATCGCCTCCATTGCGCCGTGGTCGATTTGGAAAGCCACCTGGGCGGCTGGGACTGGGACGCAGCAGCTGTAGCCGCAGTATGAGTCGCAGCCGTACGCGCAGTCGCAGTCCGCTGCGTAGGAGACGCCTTAAGCCAATTGTTGGACGACGTCGCAATTCGTTGTCACCTCCTGTTAAATTGCTGGGTCCACGTTCACCTCCACCGTCACGACGTCGTTCATACAGTCGCGAACGCTACTCCCGCTCTCCGCTGCCCTTTAAGCCTCCATCGCCGCCTATGCGACGCAGTTGGTCCTCTTCCAGATCTCGTTCTCCGTCACGCAGATCCAGAACACGTTCAAGATCGAGATCTCCGCAAGATCAAAGCTTCGCCGATTACTTTGTGGAGAATCAGAGCCTCGAGGCGGCTGCCTACTACTACAACATGTCACTGATGCAGCAGGTGGGCAGTGGCGAGAGCTACGACAGTTATGCTGCTTACATGGACACAGCCTACAACATGGAACAGGCCTATGCCCAGTACTCGGAATACTCGGCCAGCGGTGGGGCAACTATACCACCCAGCATGGACTACGATTACGATGCGCTAAGACCGCTTGAGCCCAGCTCGGTATCCGTGCTGCGTGAGCTGCCTAAGGCACCGGTTGTGCCGGTGGCTGTGCAGAAGGGCAACGTGTTGGAAATTGTGCCGAACATGGAGCCTATTGTGGAGAAACCACCGGCTATACCGCCAGCACAGCCAGAGGAGCAGCTAGAGGACAAGAGGTAAGTCTAAGAAAGCCTTTAAAAGTTGTCTGAATCTTATTGATTTCGTTTGCCTTGTTCCCTCTTAGCAAACCCAAGCGTAAACGCGTCAACTTTGTGGACAACGTGCTGCCCAATTACGAGAGCGACAGCGAGGATCGCAAGATTGTGGAACGCGCTGTGGAACGTGCCGTGCATCAGTATCGGGAACGCTGCGCCGCCAAGGCGGCCAAGCTGCAGCGCGCACGGGAGCAGCTACTGGCAATGCCAGCGCCACCGCCACCCATTACACCAAAGCCAGCACATTTGGAGAAGGCGGTGCTGGTGCAGAAGAAGCCACGTTTCCGCTATTACCACTTCGATCCCACGAAAGGAACCATCGTAAAGTCTGTTGAGCGAGTGCTGCGTTCAGCCTTGCCTCATGCGGCTCCTCGCTTCGATCCCAAGTTTATGGCAATGCTGGTGAAGTCCGGACGCCTGCCAATGCCTGCATTCATGCGTCACAGGCAGCCATCCGAGGCTATGCTGCAGGAGTTCTTCAGCAAGCATCCGCCACCGCCGCTGCATCCAGTAATACCTCACTATATGCGTGGACCACCGCCGTCGGCATCGCCTCAGCCACCGCCCGCAATAGCTGCCTCCCAGCCGATACCCGTGCTGGGGGCGCAGAGCTATGGCGGCTTTCCAAGCAACACCGCACCTCCGCCCGTGCAGGCACCCGTTGTAGTGCCAGTGCCTGTTCCAGTTCCTGTGCCCGTGCCGGTTCCTGCACCGCAAGCTGCACCCATTCAGCTGCCTCTAGCGCTGCCGCTGCCGCTACCGCCGCCTACAACGTACTTTACGCCACCGCCGCTGCCCACGCTGCCCTCCCATTTCAATGTGCAGCCGGTGCCGACGATGCGGGAGATAATGCCCGTGGATATATTGCAGAAAATCGGACCATTGCCCAAGACTCTCGACTTGGATGGCGGCACTGCCGGCCTGGACAGCGATCTCACTGAAGCCGAAACGGCACAGCCCGCGGAAACAACTGTCGAAGTCAATCCCCCGCCAGTTCAGCAGCAACAGCAGCTGCTGGAAACCTAAGACAAGGAGAAGAGGAGCAGCTCATCTTCCTCATGCATCTGCAAGCCTCCGCCTTCCGCATGCAACCAATCAGCTGGACAAATGATGAGAATCTAGTTTTAAGTAGTTGTCATGCGCCTAGACACATTTTTTATAGCATCCAACGAGCCCTCCATTAACTGGGGCAATTATTTGATTTATTTAAGCATGTATGTATGCATAATTCTCTTTTATTCATTTTTTTTCGCCCCGCCCCCCTTTCCCCTTTTAATACATTAACCATTTGAATTTTGTTAAGCAAATGCATTTATTGTTTAATTCTTCAATTAGTTTTAATTCTGCATTGTGTATGATTAACAATTTAGTCCATTGATTTCTAAAAGAAACAAAACTAAATGCATAACAATTACAAATACCCTGTAAATAAGTAGATCGATCGTTCGAATAACCTGAACCATTTTCGTATCGAATCGCATCGAATGTAGCCTAAGAAAATTCGCATTGTATTTAAACCTTTTTTTTTACAAAACAATTCAATCCACAATTAAACGAAAGTACAGTTATGTTCATAGATTATAGCAGAAACAACAGAAAACAAAAGAAAACCATAAAACTTGAGATATTTTCTTATTTAATCGACAATCTATCACAAAGTGCTAACTTTGATGAGCTTCCCCCTTGAGTCTGCCAACTCTCGCCCCATCAGTTATGTCTCCATAATTATATGAAATCTTAAATCGAACCTATTCTATAAATCTCGTATGCTTTATTCACGCAGTCTACTTCTTGAGTTTATCCTCCGCAAAGGGACCGATGTTGGCCGCGTAGGCCATCAGGGCGGGAATCGTGCTCTGCTCGTAGTTGCCGGCAAAGAAATGCTCGTGCGGACCGGAGGCAAAGACGCCCACATCTTCGCCACCATGGGTCTCCGAGTTGAGCGGGACTGTGGCCTGGAACTCGAAGTTGGGCACTGATGTGTCCACGTGGGAGAGATCCATGCGGCCTTGCTCATCGTACGTGTTCACGTAGCCGGGTCCATTGGCGTACGACAGAATGGTGAAGGGTTTCTCGTCGAGCGCTAGGTTGGGCGCCAGGGAGAGAATGTTCTGGCGACGGTACTGCAGAGAGAGGAAAAAAAGGTAGAGAGTTAAGAAGAAAAAGGGAGAGCATGGAAATTGTTTCTCTTACCGGGTAACCATTGATGGTCATGGTGTGCGAGTGATCCGAGGTGACCACAATGAGCGTATCCTCCTCGGAGGTGAGCTTGCGTGCCAGCTCCACAGTGTTGGCGAACTCCTGTGTATCCTCCAGTGCCTTGCGTGCCTTTGTATCGTGGTGAGCCATGTCAATGCGGCCGCTCTCCACGAACAGGAAGTAACCCTTCTCGTTGCGACTCAGCACCTTGATGGCCGCCTCTGTCATCTCGGAGAGCGAAGGCTCGGCATACTCTAGATGGTTGCGAGTGCGATCACCGTGATAGGGACAATGCGAAACATCGAATAGACCCAGCAGGTAGTCCGTGCGGCTTAGATCGACACCGAAGAGGCCTTTGCGCGACCATACGTAGTGTGCTTTGGCACCCTGCGCCTGCTTGTCCTGTTGCCAATCCTTGATCAGATCACGTCCATCCTGACGCAGACCTAATATGCCCTCTTCGTCATGCAGGCTCTGATCCCTGAAGTAGGCACGTCCACCACCAAGCACCACGCGTAAATCCCGACCCACAGGCCACTCCACCAGTTGGCGGGCAATGTCCGTGTTCAGTTCGGGGCTGCACTTGTCCTTGGTGACCATGCCGTCGTGTTCCCAATCGCGATTGGCCACATGCGCATAGACGCCAGCTGGTGAGGCATGGGTGACACGTGCCGTTGTAACCAAACCTGCCCACTTGCCCGCATCTTGTGCCCACTTGGCAATGCTTTCGGTGTGGGTGCTGCTGTTTGTGGCCGCCAGGCAATCCTTTCGCGTGACCTGCGCATTCACGCCAATGGTGCCGTAGTTGCCCTTGACACCAGTTAGATAAGCAGTTGCAGTGCTAGCCGAGTCCGGAGTGCGTTCATTCACCGCATATGTCTTGGACAGACCCAGATAGGGGAACTTCTCGAAGAAGACCTGCTTGTTGCTGTCGCCCATGAAGGCACGAGTCGCTGCGATCGTGTGCACCGACATGCCATCGCCCAGAAAGAGGATCACGTTCTTGGCACGTTTCTCGTTCAGTTGCTGGTGGTGCGTCAGCTTATCGGCCAGTATCGATTGCGCCTTATCGTGCCAGAACTGGGTGTTCAGCTCCTCGTCCAGTTCGGCATAGTCACGCGAGCTGACCAGCTTGGGATGTTGTTCTGTTTACCAAGTTGTTGTCAAGTGGAAGCGGAAATTTATGATTAGAGTTTGGTCGGGGTAATTACCATAGCTCCCTCTATATATGCTAGCTATAATCGGGGCTTGAGTACAATTGTTGGGCCACGATGATGTGCTATAATTACGCTGGCTAATGTTTGGTGAAATTGATTCAAGTCTCTTTCGACCAGATAAGCGAGCCTCCGAAAGTTGTTGTTTATAGTACAAGTAGCTGAATGAGCGCTATAAAACACGTTTCTGGAAATCTTGATTAGGTTTATGGTACAACTTGAGTTTGGCTAATCGATTGATGCGCGTTCAAATTGTATAAACAAGTTGCTAATCACACGTGAGCTGTGAACCCAAAATTAAACTAATTATGGTAAGCTAATGGCACTTGCTATAAAGTACATATTGCGTAATTGGCTAGGAATTTTCAACTATTTCACGTAGACACACTATTTTACATATTCATGTTGATAACGCAGTTTATAGCAAGTTGCTTATCTTTCTTTCTTCACTATCTCTTTCTCCCTCACTCACCATTTTCCTGTTCGTCCGAGAGCTCCGCCCACACCGATTGCGTCAACAGCACCAGGCATAGAGTGCACCAGAGTAGATTCCTTGACATGTTCCGTTAGTTCCTTTGCTTTCCTTGCACTTCGATCCGTTCGACGAGTGTCGCAAGAATGTCGTCTCGTGCGAATCCGACCTGGTTATATAGCCTACGGCAATGGGCAACTAATCCCCTCCACTTGTTATTGTGATTTGTGCTATCTAAAGTGTCCATCGGCTAATCTCGAGTGGCCCGCGGACACCTGAGCCAAGTGGAGATCATAAATATTGCCGCCTCGCAGCAAGTTGCCCGCGGAGCACGTCGTTATAAAGCTGACAATCAGCTTGGATTTGAAACAGTTAACGGTTGACTGGCAGCCTGAGAATGTGGACACTGAGAACTCTTTCGCTGCTGCTCCTGGCAGCCTGTGTGCTGGGCGGAGCTGTACCTCGCAAGGCGCCCGTGGATGAGGAGGAATCCATGCATCCGGATCTGCAGATGAGTGGACGGTCTAGAGCGCGTCTCATTCAGGGCGAGGACACGCAGGACTATTGGTTGTCGGCCAGCAAGCAACACATTCTGGATAAGATCAACTATGTGCGCAATGAGAAGAAGGCCAAGAACATCATACTCTTCCTTGGCGACGGCATGGGACTGGCCACATTGGCTGCAGCGCGTAGCTACATTGGCGGCGAAGAGCAGAAATTGGCGTTCGAGGAATTCCCTTACACGGGTCTCTCGAAGACCTACTGCGTGGACAAGATTGTGCCCGATTCGGCGTCCACCTCGACCTCGTATCTGTGCGGTGTCAAGGCCAACTACGGCACCATCGGTGTCAATGCACATGTGCGACGTGGCGATTGTGCAGCCATGGCGGATAGCAGCAACCACGTTTTCTCAGTCGGCAAATGGGCAATGGATGCGGGCAAGGCAGCAGGACTGGTGACCACGACACGTGTCACGCATGCCTCACCTTCGGGTGTCTACGCCCACACAGCGGATCGAGAGTGGGAGAACAATGCAGTGCTGGAGGAGGCTTGCGGCGATCTGGCCGAGGGATTGGACGACATTGCGGTGCAGTTGATTCACGGCGAGGTGGGCAGCAAGCTGAAGGTCATGTTGGGTGGCGGCAAGCGTAGCTTCTACTCGCCCGAGCACTACGACAAGGGACGACGCACAGACGGACGCAATCTGGTGGAGGAGTTTGAGGCCCTGGCCGAGGGCAACACCTTCGTGAAGACCCAGAAGAAGCTGCTCAAGGTAAACGCAACTGAAACAGGTCGTCTGCTGGGCCTCTTCAGCAAGAGTCACTTGCACTACCATCTGGAACAGCTAGCTGATCCGGAGAACAACGAGCCAACGCTGGAGGAGATGACGCAGAAGGCCATTGAGGTGCTGGAGACGGAGGAGAATGGTTACTTCCTGTTTGTGGAGGGCGGCAAGATCGACATCAGTCATCACGATACCATGGCTCGCATTGCGCTCGATGAGACCGCCGAGTTCTCCAAGGCCGTGAGACGTGCACGTGAAATGACCAGCGAGGAGGACACTTTGATTGTGGTCACCTCGGATCACTCTCACACCTTCAGCCTGGGTGGTTATCAGCCACGTGGCAGCGACATCTTTGGCGAGGCCGAGTCCAAGGGAAGCGACGGCAAACCCTACCTGCCCCTGAGCTATGCGAATGGAAAGAGCTACGATGCATACTACGACACAGAGGCACACGAGCGTGTGGATCCTCTAACGTTGCTCACCGAGCAGGCTGAGCAACTCTTCCCCGCCACGGCTCCACTTGAGTCCGAGACACACGGCGGCGAGGATGTCGGCGTTTTTGCCTCCGGTCCCTGGGCGCATCTCTTCACTGGCGTCTACGAGCAGAATACCATTCCGCACATGTTGGCCTTTGCTGCCTGCGTGGGTGATGGACGCAAGGCCTGTGATTGATCGACGGACGGACAGACAGACGTGATTAAAAGTCGATCTTCGTCGACAGCAAACGATTCTCATGCTCGCATTCTCATTAAGCTCATGCTCAGGTTAAGATAGAGACCTTTCCTGAGATGATAGTTGTAGATCATATAAACTATACTCAATAAATATTTAATCCAAGAAAAGATTTATTACTTTCGAGGGAATCCCATAAGTTTACCGCTGCAAAAAAAGTTAAACTTATTTATTGCACTCCAACTGCAGTTATAGTACATGATATATATACCTCGTGCTGCGGATTATTGCTAGGCCCCCAGCTCTGTGGAATATTCCTATGATTGTGAATAATCTTTGTTGCGAACAAACAACTTTCTAAAATCTTATCGTTTGTCACATAGCACTCGATGCAAGACGATTTGATTGGTTGTAGATTAAACCATCTATAGTGTCTATATTTACCCATGACCTTGTCCCTTTGTTAGGCTCTATAAAATGCATATACCCCAAATTCTTATTAGCACTTTCAATTTTAAGATTAGCTTTTAATTAAAATATCATCTGTTTGGGGTTATTCCTACTGATATCGGCTAATGCCTGAAATTCCAAAACATGTTCTATCGTCCATCGACATGTCAGTTGGCTTCAAAAAGTTCTCAAGATAGTTAGAAATTATCAGTACGTGTTTATTATAATGACTGTAGTCAGGTATGTATGTATGATTATGTTAGTTGGCTAGATGGCTAGAGTCCACTAGAGAATGACGGCATATCGCTGATCGGTGGTGCGTGGCTGCATGAGGGTGGCGTACTTGTCGCGCAGATCGACAAGTGCGCGTTGAAAACTGTCCATGCTGTTCTCCAGCTGATTTGTGCTGGTCTGATCTGTGGAGGCGGCACTCACGACATTGGGTTCGCCCAGCAGCAGCACACGACGCCAATCGTTGGCATCGGAGCTGGCACGCAATGGTGAATCCTTGCGCTCCGGATTTGACGAGGACACAGCAAACATGGTCTCGTCCAGGCCATCGGCTTGATCATCTGGCGTCGATTGAGTGGGTACAGGGCGGGAATTCGGAGGCGTAATGCCAGTCGACGAGGCAGCCGTGGGAACTGCCGCCGCTTGCTGTGCCAACAAATCCTGCACATTACTCGGCAGAATCTCGTTGATGCTCTCGCGTGGATTCTCAATGCGAATCAGTTGGCCATCGGGTGTGATGCGGAAGAGTTGAGCACGTCCATTGATGCCCGATGGAATGATGATTATGTTGCCAATAGCTGAAGCGATGCCCTGTCCCAAAGTGCCACCTTGTCCGTTGGCAGCAAAGCCGTTTGCTCCGAAGTTGTCGATTCCCAGAGGACCGCCGCCAAAGCCGCCAGGACCTATGCCCCCACCATAGGGACAGGGGAAACAGTAGCCCGGTGGGCCTGGTGGTCCTGGCAGACCTCTCGGTCCAATTAGAGGTCCCAGATGGGGATTGAAGGGTGGCATGGGATAACCCCAGCCACCACCGCCGCCTCCAATGCCACCGCCTCCAATGCCGCCGCCACCAATGCCACCGCCACCACCGCCTCCAAACCCAAATCCAGCTCCAGGAGGACCACGTGGTCCCGGTGGTCCTGGTGGACCTGGCTCGCAGTTGCAGTTTAGCAGGGATGCACTGGCCGTGGAGCAAAGGCCTGAGAAGAAGGACGAAAAGTCAGGATCAATTTGAGTGAGTGTCTCCTTCCGTGGAGCTTACCGAGCAGCAGCGCTGTGAGAAGGCAGCGTGTTACCATGTTGTTAGATCAATGGTCAAGTCTAAGACTAAGTTGGACTCAACTCCAGCTAGGGTTTATATATAAGCTGATGAACTCTTTGCCGAACTGCTTTTTAAGTTATGCGGGAAAAGAACATTTCAACTGCATATGAAATGAGCGGGACCCAAACGGCCGAACGGGAAAACGACTTTTCCAGGTGGGCCCCATAACTGTTCTTCTTCGTTAGATCTGATAAAAGACGCCACTGACACTGATGCTGTGGGTTGTGCCAGGTTGTTTCTCTTGTATATTCTGTTTCACTTTATTTCATGCTGCGTCCAAAATCAGGTCAACCTCACAAGCATTTCCGAGGTATTCCCATTACATGTCACTCATTCGTGTCAATCAACTCATAAAATTAGCTCGAGTCCCGAACTTTATTGGCCACGATATACGAAGGGATCAAACGAATGTCGGATTTAAGAACCTGGTGGGCTTTATGGCTCATTGATTATGAATGGAATCAGTTTTCCACACATTTGTTGCACGACGTGGTGTTTGGTAATCAAACGACAGGAGCGCCGTTATAAACAGACGCAATGCAGACAGAATAGATAGGCAAAGAGAGAAGAAACAATAAAGAACGCTCACTCTTTTCATTAGCATATGTTAAATATAAGACTAGTAACGAAAGCAACAGTCGAAAGGGCTTGGTAGTTCAATACCCGCCAATCGAACAAGCTGAAATACATTTTTTTTTTTAAATTATCAACTATATTTCCATCCTTTGACCTGCACAAACTAGGTATACCCTTTGGTACAGTTGTCGTAGGATATACTAACAACTAACCCAGCCTGATCTCTATTTTAGTATTTCGTTTTGGAAATTGAACGAGTCACATTTTTTAAAAGTTCTCTCTGGCTTATCAACTCTTCCACTCCCTCGAGAACACACGTCATTAGCGGAACACAACATGGCTTATCTTGAAGTGGCCCTTGGCACTGGAAGTACTCAGTCAGCCGGAGTGGGGGGAAATATGAAAGAAAAAGTGACGGAGCGATACAAAGAGAATCACTGAAACTTAGGACTTCAATGAGAGTGGGTACAACTCTGTAGATAAAGAACGTGCCATGAAGCAGTTGAAAACAACTGAACTGATAGAGCAACAACTTCTGCAAATTTACTGCGCATCTTCAAGTCAAGCCCTCTTCGATGTTACCAATCCCCATAGCTTTGCAATTTCCTATCAATGCTTACACGTTTTGCTCGGTTATGTAGTCTGCGTTCCTACGTGATAAGCCTAAACACGTTTTAATAATGTTTGATTTACGATTAAGGCGGCTCGATTAGCCGGAAAAAACAAAGTGCGGCCTATAATGTGATACTCACGTTTCGATGGTAAATCTCAAGTGGATCGCAGTCGGGCGATGAGGTGATCTGGCGATCGCGATAGACTTTGGGGTCTGGCTGGCGATAAAATCAATAAATCAGTCTATGATTTTGGTTTCATACCTTTGACTTTATTTAATTTTAGAATTATCGACTATTGCTAATCAGCACATTCTGCATTGTTTATAAACTTAATTGGCGCAAACAATCTGAAGTCACATTTGCATAATTGCATCGAGTTGATAAGTAGATTTTTCTTCTAGGCATACGAGATACGAGTGTACGATGCACAATACATATACATGTGCATACTACAGGCTGCTACTACAGCTGCACAGTGAAACACACACACACATACAGAGCACACACGCTCTCTCTTGAATAGTACATGGTTTAAGTGCCATACATACTATATACACAAAGATCATATCATCTGGGGCGACATTTTAGTTTTTTAGGCTGTGTTTGGTATCGATATGAGTTTCTTGTTGTTCCAATTTGAATTGAATTTGAATTATAGAAAAGGGCAATCGAAAAGTACATATAGTATATAGTATAAACACAAGATGGTTGGTTAAACTAAGAGACTACGCAATAAATAAATGTGTAGAACTTTAGCATTTGGATTCTACAGCCGGACGAATAACTTAATCTATTTTCACATTGGAATAAATTTTACGCACGAAGAGATTCGTGCCCACATAGCCGACGGTGCCGCAGATGATGCCCAGGGCGCCGCTGAATAGTGCCATGTAGCCAAAGTAGAAAGCCGTCTGGAACAAGCCAAACATTCTGCAAAGCAGAAGAGAGAAAACAAGTGATTCATTAGATGATAAGCTCAATTTCAGCTGCAGAGACATTCACTTACTTGGTTTTAAAGAAAAAGTAATAAAAGGAATATGCGTAGACATAAATGGACGTGGAGCCGGCGGCCATGAAGCTCGTCCACTGCCACCGATAATCCTCGGCGTTCAGCAGAAAATATGTGCAGACAATCGTTACGCAGACGGTGACCACAGTCAGAATGGTAAAGACGAGCAACATGAAGCCGTAGACATAGTAGATTTTGTACGCCCAGAACGAGGTGAAGATAAAGTACCTGCAATAAGAGAGGATTAGCTAATAATCCCAGACTAGGGGGGAATTGCTTGCGTCATACATTTCAATGAAAATGGAACCAAAAGGAAGCACGCCGCCCAGCAGCACAATGATCAATGGTTCCATATACCATTTCTTTTCGGGTATGGGCCTGGGTACCGCATTAACACGACACGGGAAGTCCGGCTGTCCATCCAGATTGCGGCCAACAACGGTGCCCACCAGAGTCAGGGGCAAGATGACAAAAAGGCAGATGCACGTGACAGCCACCATGGTGCCGAAAGGAATGGCACGCGATGCATGATATCCGATGGCAATGAAGTTGATCATGAACGCGGTGCCACAGACAGAAACAGGCACGGTAAAGGCGGAGGCAAGCATCTGACGAATCCACAGGCGACCTCCCAAACGGGCATAAAGCGAGCCACCGAAATATCCATTAATAGGTGATGTGGCCGCATAAACAAAGATTGCTGTCGACAGCATCGAGCCACGTCTACAACGAAACATGTACGTAAGTCTTAGGTACTTCATCAACAATTTGTTTCGCTGGGCAACTCACTCTGTGTAAAGTTCTCCGACAATGGCAAACATGATGACACAGAAGACCACCGATATAAGTTGATAGCCAGCGCCCACGAGGGCTGAGAAGAGTAGTGCATTCGGGGGCGAGCGGAATACGTCGCCATGCACCTGTTTCCAGCCATACTCATCGCCCAAGTCACGCTCCATGTCATCCACCTCTTCATCCTTGCTGTATCGTGCATAATCCTTGCGCAGCGTACGCATCAAGATCATGGAAACCAAACCCACGAGGAAAATGACCATCATGAAGCTATTGAAGATGCTGAACCAATGGATCTGAAAGGGAATACGATGTATAAGCAATCTCTTGGACCGACAGCAGTTTAACTTACTCTGTGTTGAAAGAAGTTGGGATCTAGATACTTGTCAAAGCGATTCTTAAACTCAACCTCGCTTGGCTTCCAGTTAACTTCGTAAGAGAACTTGATCTTTGCCTCAGCCTTAAGTTCCTCTCGCATCTCCGTCGTTAGCGTGATATCCACAATTTGCTGGCCATTGTAGCCAATGGCGAACTTCTTGTGCGTGTGTATGTAATACTTGCCATCGCTCTCGTCCCGTTCACCCACCTTACCCCAGATGGGTAGCCCATCGATATACATCTGATACCAGTACTCATTCATTACGGCATATGTGAACGCCTTGACATTCTCCTCCGTCAGCTCCACCATGCACAGCACTGTTCTCGGCACATCCTGCTTGAACTCCATTTCGTATCCACTGAATTCCAGTTCAACACCTTGCAGCGCCTCGCTGAGCGTCTCATGGTAGTGCGATATGCTCGACTTGCCACCACTGCAGAAGGGCAACGAGAAGTACGCGTATGTCTCCTGACGGTTGTGATAGGGACCCACCGTATTCATCCATAGCACCACCTCCTCGCGGTCGTTATACTGTAAAGTCGAAAAAAGATTGCATCTCAGTTCTGTGTCGTGTTTTTGCCACCTACGCTGCATACACTCGCAGCGACGTACAAATACAAACACAAATAGAACGCACCTTATGATTGTGCTCGTCGGCCGACACCGACACGTAGCAGCTACCGAAGAGCAGGCATAAACAAATAAGCCAGGCCTGTGACGTGCCCATTGCTGAACTGTTTGTTTTTCTCATCTTTTGGTCGGTCTATCACTGAGCCTGCTGCTGCCCAGTTGGCGTTACTTTCCAGGGTATATTTATATTTGGTTGAATAAAATGTGAGAAATAAGTGTTTAGAATTCGATGGAGAACAGTGTGACCGAAACAAGAAAGCGGAAATATACCAGTGCTTACAGTATTTATGCAGTATTTATATAAATACCTAAACATGCGCAGCTAAAGTGCGATGCAATTACAGAATTTTTCACAAGCGAAGAAAACATTATAAAAATTACAATTATAATAAAAATGACTTTTCCAATTTATTTTAAGTATCGTTCATAAAGCTATTGTAAACCGCTTGTCGGAAAATAATTTAACAAAAAGCTGCTGTATTCGACAAAGAATGTGGGCACACTGAATTAAAAAAATTTAGTTTATTTATTATCTTAGCGCGACAAATTGAAACTTATTTTTGTAGCCTTAGGCAATATGAGTTGTATACAAAATATTTGTTTTTAAAACCATTAATGTATAATTCGATCAGTTCCTCATCATGAGTGACACGCCAATCTCAGTTTGGATTGAGCCCAGCAAAGGCTTTAAGCACCTCTTGCTCCTTGCTGTATCGTACATCTTTCTTTCGCAACGTACGCAGTATAATCATTACAATCAAGCATACTATAAAAATGACTATTATGAAGCTATAAAAGATACTGATCCAATGTATCTAAAAAAAGTAAGAGAATGTTAAAGCAGTTCCTCGCATCAGCGGCTTAACTTACTCTGTGATAAAAGTGGGGATACAACTTATCTAAGCGATTTGTAAACTCCATCTTAGTTTCCTTCCAGTTAACCTCGTAGCTGAATTTTATTCTGGCATTTGGCTTGAGTTCCTCTCGCATATCCGGCGTGACCGAGATTTTCACAATTTGCTGGCCATTGTAGTCAATGTCGAACTTCTTGTGCGTGTATATGTAATACTTGCCATCGCTCTCGTCCTGTTCGCCCACCTTACCCCAGATAAAAACTCCATCGATATACATCTGATACCAGTACTCGTTCATCACAGCATTTGTGAACGCCTTGAGAACCTGTTCCCACAACTCGGTCATGCAGATGATCGTCCTCGGTACATCCTGCTTGAACTCCATTTCGTATCCACTGAACTGCAGATTGATACCTTGCAGCGCCTCGACGAGGGTCTGCTGATGTGAGATTTCCCACGTATTGCCCTTGCAGAAGGGCAACGAGAAGTATGCGTATGTCTCCTGACGGTTGTGAAAGGTACCCACCATGCTCATCCAAGCCACCACCCTCTCGCCATCGTTATACTATATAGGCAGAAAGAGATCGTAACCAGCGAAAGACAAAGGAATAAAGAACGCACCTTATGATTGTGCTCATCGGCCGATACCAAAATGTGGCAGCTACCGAAGAGCAGGCATAATGAAATTAGCGAGGCCAGTGACGTGCCCATTGTGTTACAATGGCGTTACTTTCGCGGGTCTATTTATATTCGGTTTATCAAAAGGCACGACAAAGATGTTTAGAATTTAACTGGAAACAGTGTGACCAGATCAAAGGAACGTAAAAATGCCAGTGCTTTGAGAAAAAATACCACCTAGTATACTATAGCAATGCATCGCTAGAGTGCAATAGAATTACAGATTCCATTACAGCGCAAATAACATAACATTTAAGTCCACAATTTGCATGTAAATTAAGCAAACAATCATTTCAAGCAATTTCTTTCAACTCTCGTTAATTGTCATCGAGCCGCGGCTATTGTGAACTGCCTATCGAAAACAATTTAACCGAAAACTACTGTATTTGACGAAGAATGTGGTCGCACTGAATCACAGAATAAATACAAACGCTTTTTTCCATGTAAATTTAATTTAATTCTAATTGCGTACACTGAATTTACACGAATCAAGTGAAACGATGAGCAACATGGAACCAGGTATCGAACTGTTTGCACCGGAGACGATATTAAAAACGGATGAAGATCAAGGGGACGAGGGAGATGCTGGGTCAATGGGGAATATCACCATTAAGAAAGATGTGAGCGCCAAGGAAGAGGAGCTGATATCAATGGAGACGCTGCGAGAGTCCCCAGTTCAATGGCCCGAACGTTTTCCAGGCATCGATGAGTTCCTTACCATGAGCAACACACCCATTCACACGCCCAGTCGGGATAATAGTCAGAACCTCACCAGCGCAGACATGGACAAAATCAACCGTAAGCTTAGTTTGGGTTGAGCCCAGACAAGCCTCTAAAATGTGTTCTGCACCGTTTCAGAGTTGGCCAGTCTGACACCGGAGCAACTGATTGACAAGATAAAGTCCATGCACGATGAGATCTATCAACTGGGTGTACGAGAGTCGAAAGAGATGACACGCGGAAAGCTGTTGGGCATCTTCGATCGAATGACCAAAGTCAAGAAATGAATTTCCGATACCCAATTGCCATATTAATTATACTACAGCATTATCTTACACACACGTAGCATTTAACCTAAATGTAATGCATATTTTTATGAATTTTTTTGTAATAAAAGTGTTTATGGAGCTCAATTGTTATTAAACTACATTTATTGTTCTTCTCTTATTCAAATACTTGCAGCACCTCGAACGCAGATCGCGATCGCGATCGCCATCGTGAAATCATTATCGATGCCGTATTTTTTTGTTGATGTGTCCGCTCTTCTTGGCCGTCGCGCTGGAGCTGGATGTGAGTTTGCTCTTTGTATTGGAGGTGGGCGTGCCCAGCAGATCCTTGTTGCTGCTACTACCGCCGCCGCCAGCTACGCTTCCGGTATCGTTGCGATGCGAGGGAGAATCTGCAAGCAGAATGAAGAATACGTTATATCAGGTCAGTGCGTTATTCTAGCTAAATGCTAAACCTGTTTGCTAGTTTCTTTGCTTAGCTTAAGTCTAATTTATCTTGATATTTCTTTATTTTCTATTTGTTTACGCCAGCATGTTGTCTTCTTCTTCCTCATAAACCTTACCCTTTTCATCCTGTGTTTTTATTGTTGTTGCACCATCGTGTGCAGTTGTTGTGTTCTGGTTCATTGAGATCTGATTATCGCTGGAGTCCTCATTCGTTATAGAGTCTGATTCGCTGGCGCGCTCAGCTGCAATCGAGCGGAAATAGTTTAAGGGAAACAAAACAATAGTTTCTATTGTTACTTACGATTACATATGGCCATGGAGGTGATGCTGGATTTGGAGAAAAGACGCTCGGCATCTTTGAACTTGCGGTTGCGCTTGTCCGCCTTTGAGTTGGTCGCCTTGTTCGAGGTGAGGTAGCGCTCCCAGCCGCGTATAATGTTGCCGCACAACTGTGTGTCCTCGAGGTAGGAACCCTCGAAGGCGTAAATTTGTCGTTCTAGATTTGCTAGTTGTTCCTGCAAAAGATGCAACATTCATTTATAATGATGCCGCACGTTGTTTCCTAGTTTGTTTATTTACCGAAGTCTCTGCCTTCTTCTTGATGAGGTCCGCCAATTCTCCGCGCGTGTCCATAGCGCCGCCTTTGGCATTTGAGCTTGTTTTCGCCGACTTCTTTGGCTTGTTGTTGGTATTGTTTGTCTCGCTGGCGTTTTTACTCGGTGGGGAACTCATATTTTCGTACTTTAATTACTTTTGATGAGTTTTGTTTATTTTTGTGGCAAAACAAGTTGTTTATCTCGCAAGTGAGTCGATAAATGTGTGTGAGCGCTTGTGCACGATGTGCTGTGGCGGTGGGTCGATAACACATTGCAACTCTGCGATAGTTAGCAAAAAAAATTAATCACGTAGTTTGCATGTCCGTCCACTAGATGGCGCTAGCAATGCGAATACTTTCGGTTAAAATTCAAATGAGTTTTGCAAAGATACTCACGCTTGCCATAAGATACGCTTAGCTAATTCGAATTCAATAGATCTTACAAGAACGCTGCTAAGCTCAACTTAATAAATATATGTAAATGTATTGGGCAGGCATTCTGCTGCTTCTTTTGTCTTATTGTTAGGCAAGCAATTTCATTACAATGCCCTTTTTAACATGCAGAGGCATCTCGAGTGCGTCTGCCATTGACCTCTCTTTTCGTTGGTTGCTTCTTTTTGATATATATGCGTGTATTCCAAACAAAAGAGCCCCATCATCATCATCATCATCATCGCCACCACGATCAGCTACAACAGCAACACGGGCGTCCGCAGTAGATCATCGCTGCGGCTTGCATAGTTTATTGACCCAAGCTTCTTTCTAAGCTGTTGCCCAAAAAGTTTGTTGAACTGCCGAAAAACCGAAAAAAAAGTGAAGCGTTGCCGCTGCGGGTGCCCCGTTGCTGTAGCCGGCGGCGGCGGCGGCGCGGCGCGGCGCTGCCATGCCTCGGCTACTGTCGCTGCGTAAGCTTGCGCTCCCTTTCGCTCGGCGACTCTCTTTTACTTTTAACCACTCACACACACACACACACTCACGCACACGCACACGAACGAGCATAGATGGCACCTTTGGCTATTTCACTTTTAACCAAAGTCTCTCGTCATAAGCGGCGTATGCGTGATATTATTTTGTTGCGCGCTTTTCTTACTTTTCATATGCCCATCTGTGGCCCAGGCAAACGAAAAGAAACGAAACACAAACTGAAGAAAGAAGAAAACAAACTTAATCCAGCGCAAGTAGAAAACAGTATCGAACTGCGACAGCGTTTAGAAAATGAAATCAAAACGAAAATCGAAACGGCAACGACCGAAGAAGACCAAAGAAGAGTCTTCTCTATTCCTCGAAGAGCCGCTAAGCAAAGTCTGCTGCCACGTCTGACTGCCCGACTGACTGACTGACTAACTTACTAACTGACTGACAGACCGACTGACAGGCTGGCAGACTGCCTTCTATGTGTGTCAAAGATTGGCGCGCAAAAACTTTCATTTTATTTAAACAAACACACACAAGGCGCGGCCTGGGCGACTTGGAAAAACTTATTTTCATTTGGCTCTTTTTTTTTAGGCAAACATCTTCTGCCCAGCCGATACCGCAGCCGCCGCCCTCGTGCAGCTTCTGCGGCCTGCCTGCCGGCCCCGGCCCCGCCCCGGTGCCGCCCCTTTCCCGTCCGTCCAATTGGCTGCAGTTTACAATAATTTTTATGATGAATTGCATGGCCGCGTGTGAAATCTGCTGCGGTGACTGAGGAAAAGTGGAAAACTGCCAGAAAAGTGGAACACAGCTAAAGAAGCGACGACGGCGACGACGACGACGACGAGGAAGACGACTGCGTAGCCAGCTTGCAGCACGAACAACAACAACAACAACAACAACAACGGAGCAAACACTCTCGACTAATTAGCTGCGTTTTAGAAATTCAGCGGCAATGAAAACAAAATCGAGTTCAATGCTTGCAACGATGACGCTGCCGCGCCGCTGCTGCTGCTGCTGCTGCTTGCAACTTGTTGTAGTTTCGTCGTTTTCCAAGAATCGCGCGCAGCTGCACATCAATATCACAGACAGACAGACATATATACAATACATATACTAACTACGCGCAGTTTGTTGCCATCTTGCCATCTTGACGCGCTTTCCAACGCAAGTGAAAATTAGTTGCATCGTTTTGTTTTTGGGCAGCAAAAATGGGAAAACTTTTGCCGCTTTGTGCGACAAATTGCAAGAAAAGCAGAGCAATTTAGGTAAAGCGTATGCAAAAGCTGCAGCAGCAGCAGCAGCAGAGCTTTACAAGGGGTAGCGAGAGAAGAGGAAGAGTGAGAGAGGAGGGGCAGCAGGTCGCGAGGGCGGCGCTCTGGCAGTGACATCATAACAGATTGACTGACAAACACACAAATGCACTTGCCATAAAGCACACACACACAGACACATGCATACAGGCTCACTCACACACACACATGTGCAGTCTCTCCCATGCAGTCTCTCTCTCTCTCAACTTATGCAAAAGCTGCAGCGCTGCTGCATTACTACACTGCGCTCGCCCTCTCTCGCGCTCCGTTGCTCTCTTAGCACACACACGCTCTGCTGCGCGCTCTCTTTACAGCAACAAAAAAGCTCTAGTTTTTGTTTTTGCGCAAAATGCCGGAAGAAACTTGATCTTGATTATTTTCTATGCAGGCAGCAGAACGAGCGAGCGCCAGTGCGAGAGCGAGTGCGAGTGAGAGAGAGAGAGAGCGAAAGAGAGCGCACGCGAGTGCGCAAAAAGTTCAAGTTGAATGTCGTCGTCGTCGCGGCCATCGCGCTGCTCAGCGTGTGGGCTGAGCTCGCTCTTTTGCTTTGTGCTCTGCCTCTCTCTCTCTCTCTCTCGCTCGCATGACGAGGCGTCACAATTTGCACTGCCGTTGTTATTGTTGGTGTCGTTTTGTTATTGTGGGGCTCGCATGCATTTTGAATTGTTGTTGTTCCTATTGCTGTGAGCACTTTGAGCTTTTGCCGTGCACAATTCGCGTGCATTTGCGACGAAAAACTTTGCGTGGGCATTGAAAATTGATTGAATTTTGCATTTCGTATAATGAGCAAGGGAGCAGGAAAGGGAACAGGGAATGAGGTACGGGTACGGGAACGGGAACGGGGGAGGCACAAACAAACGGTGCATTTTATGTTCTCACATGTTCACATGTTCAATATACGTTTTACAATTCTATTGTGTTTCTGTAATTTCTAATTGCAGCGCAAACAATCAGATGGCGCGACGTATGTGCTGGGGAATGGGCGGGGCTTAGCGGAGGCGCATTATGCAGTTGAATAATATGCATGATATTTCTATATACGAAGTATGCACGCATGCAAAAGAGGGGCATGTTTTGGTTGCATATGTAAGAATAATTGAGCTTGTTCCGCATCTATTAGAATGTGTTTTGCATTGTTCGAAATTTAAATTTAAAAACATTTAAAGAGATTAACCTGAATATATCTTGTTTATGAGTTTAAAGTTATTTTCTCTAAAGATTTCCCATGCAAAGTTTATTGTTGCTGCCTTTCAACTACTATTTACCTTCTACTACCTTCAACTCTTTCCAAGCTTGCCTGATGCATTACATTCTTTGGGAAAGAATCATTCCCCAAATAAACGTCAATCATTTTGACTGTTTGAGCACTTGAACTCTGTTTGATCTTCGCACCTTCTCGCATTGCCTTATGTAAGCAGCGAGACCAGCAACAGCATCCATCATATCATAAGTACTTTTTACGGCGTAGGTCAGCGAACCCGGCGCAACTAATTAAAAGTGCCGACTATTTACCCGAAAAAAAAACAAAAATAAAAGAAACGCTTGGTCAAAAAAACTGGAAAAAATGCAATCAAAGTTAGGTAAGAGAACTGACCTTAAACAATGCTGCACAGATGCGATGCGATGCGACGCGACGCGTATCCCACAGCTAACACAGCAACAACAATCATACACACATTCACCCAAAAACGTCGCCAGCAACAACAACAACAACGAGGTGGAGAAGTAGAAGAGGAAGCAAACATTCCTTTTCAAGCGTCGCAGAGATGACAAAGTTTTGAGCCAAAGAAAAGCAAACGAAAGCCGAGCTCAGGCAAGAAGAAAGAGAACAGCAATCGAAGTGCGGCTCAAAAGAAAAAGCACAAGAAGTGGAGAGATAGAGACAGAGAGCGCACACTATTAAAGAGCGCAGAGAAGAGCAAGAGCAAGAGCGAGAGAAGCAGAGAAGCAGAGAAGGAGAGCGGAAAGAGAGGTAGGCGCAGGCGAATGGAGTGCACGAGGCGAATGAACTTTGAGGCAAGTCGTCGCTGGCTGCGTTGGCATGAAAGTTATGCAACGCAACACACACACACACACACACAGACACACACATACGCGCGCACATAGTGCTGAGCGCCATGGTGAGCGCAGCTTTGGCTTTCGTCGCCGTCGTCGTCGACGTCGGCTCAGCGCGCGAAACAAGTTAACTGTTTTTCTTTGGCCTCGCAGTGAGGCGGCGACTGCGACGACTTTGGCTAGTCGCTGTCGCTGTGTTTGTGTGCGAGTGTGTGCGTGAGTCGTTGACTTTGCATAAGTGTGCCAATTTATGAAACGCCGTGGCCTTCAATGCAACAAAGCCGCACAGCGAAGTGATAAGCGAGCGATAAGAATTAATGAGGCTGCTGGCATGCGCAAATAGAGTTGCCCTTGCACCCTCCCCCCTCCCTTCCACTTCCCTGGCAGATAATTATAGCTTTAAAGCATATACTTCTTTATTTTATAACTGCGCGCTCTCTACAACTACAGTTAGTCGGCGCGAGCAGAACTTAACTAATGCACTCTGCGAGCTGCCCAATTCTGCGCGGCCCGCCAGCGCTTTGTGCATCACGAATTTGCCACGTTTTCAGCCATTTGCTGCAGCAACTGCAGTGTTGCATTCAGCATGCAGCAAACATTACTGTACATTCACCCACTTTTCAAAGTTCATGCACACACACCAACACATAGACACATAGACAGCACGGCGAACGTTTCGCTAGAGAAACAGAAATTGCATTCTAGACGCTGCAGCGCAGAAAAAAGCAGCCGAGTTGCGCATGCGCAGCGCTGTCTCTCTCTCTCTCTCTCTCTCTCTCTCTCTCTGTTTCTCTCCTTGTCTGTGTGCGTGTGTGTTGCAGTTGCATTTGTATGCACTGCAATAGAAAAAACTGCTTTCTCTTGAGTCCAAAATATATTCGACGAGTCTATTCGCAATATTGTGGCAGCATCTAATGAAGAGACGATCCACGGCTATACGATCCGAGACGATCTGCTGCAAACTTGTCCAGAACCTGTAAGAACTTGTCTAAATAAATAATATGCACATCGTTTGGCGAAATGTGTGATGAAAATTAATAACAATTCCATATGCGATGTGCGATGAAAATTAATGGCGAATTTATGTATGGAGAGGCAGATCAGATAAGAAATAAATAATGAAATAAAATTGTGTGGTAATAAAATGCAGGAAAATGTAATACGAGTAATGACAAATAAATGACGGTGGAATGAGGATTGGAAAGGGAGGAGAGGATGGTGTAGGAAATGATAAACTGATATTGAATCATTCAGTTTGATATTAGTTCGAGCAACTTTGAGGATAGTCTTCTTATTGATCAAGAAAAACCTTAATTGATTGCGAATACACAATGTTGGGAGATTTTATTAGTTTACAATAAAGATTTCTTATGTCTTTGACGAATGTATGAAAAGGATCTTCGCATATAGGAATATTACTTTAATATTAAACTTATAACTATTATTTTGCAATAAAAAATATTCACAAAATTGGAACAACTTGGAGAAAACTCTACCTAAAGATAAAGAAACAATTGAATAAAACTGGAATAGCATGTAAATCTCTTTGGAAAGCTTGCGCAACTAACTTATTATTATATTCCCTATACAACCTTATAAATTATACAATTTTGATAGATCAGTTTAATACTTTGATTTCAAACAACAACCCCCACTTCCTCCCCGCCCCCTTTCTTCCATTTCAGCCCACGTTCCACACAGACAAATTCGCAGTTAAATCAGCTCAAATCAATAGCCAATTTTTGTTTGCCGTTGTTGTTGTTGTTGCTGTTGTTGTTGCCACCTGGCGTAGGCTGTAAATTTAGCTGTCTATCAAGGCAAACAGAATGCGAGCCGCGTTAAAAGCGGCGAGAGAAAAAAAAAGTAGAAAGAAAATCGCAATGCGAAAATCAGCTTTAGTCTGTCTATGCCAGAGTGTTGGTGTCTGTGTCTGTGTCGGTGTGTGTGTTTGTGAGCAAAATGTACGGTTATAATGCACTTCAGCATTTCACTTAGTGCACAGTTCGTTCGTTCGTTCGTTCGCTCGCTCGCTCATTTGTTCTCTCGCTCTTCTAGTCGCCTCGTTGCATGTTGCAGTCGCCGTTGTTGTTGCTGTTGCACACTCTCTGGCCATGCACAATGTACCGTTAGGCGAGTGTTTATTACGCTCCTGTTACAGCATACAAAAGCGGCCAACCCGGCCCCGGTCAACTGTGGGTGGGGTGACAACTCTGGCTCAGTCAGACAATGGGCCAGGAAAATAGATGGCGTGAATGGGAGGGAGAGAGGGGGGGGGGTGTAGGAGTGGGAGTGGGTGGGAGCGTACTGCAACAGATTTTGTGCGATCATATGTAATTTTCATATCTGCAAAGGAAATTGGCCAAAAGAAAAGTGCCGAGCTGCGAGCTGCGTCCCCCGTCGAGTCGGTCAATCGCCCAGTGACCGCTGGGCGAACGTTCCAATTGCCAAGCCTCATCGCGCCCTCTTTGCCGCAGCCCCCTCGCCCCCGCCCCTTGCACTCTGCTCTGCTCGCTGGCTGATCGAACCCAGCGATCGCTGTTGCACTCTGCAATTTCTTTTTAGCCATAGCCTTTTCTTCTGCTGCCAGCAGCAGCAGCAGAAACATAATTTCAGTTATTTGCCAGCTCAGTTCCTCGACGGAGACGGCGACGTCAGCTGCGACGCTGACTGCGACTCGCTCTATGCGCATGCGCATAGAACTTCCGGGACAACAAACTGAAAAACAAGAATAGAAAAAGGCGCAGCGAAGGCAGATTTCGAATGCTCTATGGGGGAGAAAAGATATAGAAAATTGCATAAATGTATTATTTATTATATTTAGTGAATATTTCACTATTCTCTAAGTTTGTTGAAATTAACTTGTTTTTATTTTATAGAATATTGAAAACAAATTCTTTGAATTTCTAGAATATTTTGATTATATAAGGTACAGAAATTGGAAATTGTGGGAATTGATTTATTTTTTTTCTATAGAATTTTTACCTTTTATTTTTGTCAGTTACAAAATTTTAAGAATTTTTTAAATATTCAAAATATTTTTTTATATATTTTATATTCTATTTTATATGAAATTTGTATTTTTTTTTAATATAATCATAAGCAGAGATTTCTAGTTCCATGACAAATCCACTAAGCCTGCCGCAGCTACCCCACCTGAGCTTAGTGCATAAAAAGGCCAACTAACTCTAACAACAGCTATGCTGGCGATGACAGCAACAACAACAGCAACAATAACTGCGATTGCTGCAACCAAGTGCAGAATTAGGTCACTGGGAATTCTTTTTTTTTCTGCTCTCCGTTGTTGTTGTTGTATTTTGTTCTTTTGCCCATTTTGTGCAACGTTGTTTAGTGCGCTGCCTCTCTCGTCTGTTGTTTGTGGTTAGAATTTTCTAGCATTGTCGTTGTTGTTGTTGCTGTTCATAATGGCACAGCAGAGTTTTATTTTTTTTGGATAGAGGCAACGTGCAACGATCCCCAGCGAGGTTGAGCTATGAAGACAGAAAGAAAATATTTGATGGTAATTTTCAATTTGCTGCAGCGCATTCGATTCTACACCCAAAGCCAAAAGAAGAAGAAAAGAAGTTGCAAGTTCACAAGCCACCGATTTAATATGGCAAATTTTGTGTGGTCAATTCGCGTGGAATGTGGCAGCAACCCCAGAGAAGAGTCAAGATCTTGATAGCAGCGTAGAGAATCGAGAGCTGCTGATAAGGATTAGCGATATGCGATACGGCAGTGAATTAGTATGTGTGTGTGTGCAAACAGGTTGATATAGATATACAATATACAGTATATAGTATACATATGTAGAGCTACAGTAGATCTGTGCAGCGGGCAATTGGGAGGATGGAAAGCAAGTTCTACGAAATAACAGTTCTTTTTCGATTCTGGCTTGACGAGCTACTAAAAATTGTTGTTATTTGTTTGTGCTAGGAATGAATATGTTAAGAAAGTATTTTAATGAGCTTGCGCAAAATGTTTTTTTTTGTTGTTTTTATCTAGTTAATTAACGGTATTCGCGTCGCCTAATTGAATGCCATAAATTCTGCGATTCTCTTGTTCCAATTGAAGTTAAACGTTTCTGCGGCTCATTATGTAAAAGTGCCTGAGACTCTGCTGGCCAAATGCCTGTCGTAATGATTTAGAAGGAAAACAGGAGAATGTTGCTGCTGTCGAGAACTTTAGCCTCGACTGCAACAACAGCAACAACAGCAGCAACAACAATTGCAACAAACAAACAAACTAAACAGATTTTCCAGCAAGAGCTTCCCAAGTGCGCCTTTCCCTCAATAATTTTCTTGGAAATATTTCTTAGACCGGTTTCATCTTTGGCAGCAAACATTGCAGAATTGTTGCTGCAGCTATTGTTGTTGTTGTTGTTGTTGTTGTTGCTGTTGGCTTTGCTAAAGAACCGCGACGCAGACGCTACCGTTGAGGTACTGTTATATTCTGCAAAATGCATCGGCACGTCTCCACTCGAATGCATCTGCGGCTGTGAGAGTGAGTATCTCTCTCGCACTCTCTGCTCCCTCTCTCTCTTTCACTCTTTCTTATGTCTTCTCTCTCTGTGTGTCTCGCTCAGCTCCTTTCGCTGTGCTTTTGCACACATTTTTCAAATGTAAGTTACTTGCGGTCATTGGCTTTAACTGCTTCTTGCAGTCGCTTCAGCTGCAACAACGCGCGCTGCAACTGGCCGCGCCATCTTTCTCTCTCTCTCTCTCTCGCTTGACTCTTTTTGCTTGGCCAACTTGAGGCCTGTGCTGCTCGTGCTGCTGCTGCTGCTGCTGCTGGAGGTGACTTGCGGCCATTGTACCGATTCTGCTGGCTCCGCCAGTTGATTCTATGTGGGATTTGGAGTCGGAGTCGGCATCGTGGCTGGATTTGACCAAAGTTGCCATTTGGGCATTGTCTAATCGCCTAAGCTGGCCAATATTGTTTCGATTGCAATCTGATCGAAACGCTGCGGATCGCATTTGCCCAAGCGCGTGTTGTGTGTTGCCAACGCCCAAAACAAAAGACTTAGGCAACGAACTTGCCAGAACTTGCGCTGCAGTCGCCACCACCAGCGCAGACACGAACGAAGCACGCACAGAACGAATCTTTGTCACAGCCGAAGTCGAAGTCGAAGCTGAAGTCGAAGCTGAAGTCGAAGTCGCAGCCGAAGCTCGCGACGTCGCTCGTTGGTTCAACGAACCTGCGCTCGAATCTAGGCTAAACATTCTCGCGCTGACGTGCAATGAAAACGAAAAGTACCGTAAGCTAACCGCTACGACGCGGAGGCTTCTGGAAGACGCGGCCAGAACGTTGACTGAAGCAGGGAAGGGGAAGGGGCGTGGGGCGGCGCGCACATTTGATTAGCGAGCGTTGGCCCAAAAAGAGGCAGGGAGTGGAGTGGAATATAGTCGCGCTCTATGTGTATGTGTGTGTGTGTGTGTGTGTGTTAGCTGTGTGGCATGGCCAGAACGTGACGTTCTGCTGTGCCACATAGAGAGGTCTGCTGTGTGTGTGTGTGTGTGTGTGTGTGCGTTGCTGCTGCTGCTAATCAAATGCGCGACTTTTCCGGCATTTCGTCTGAGCGGAAGTTGCAAGCGGCTTTATTAGCTTTTAATGGGAAAGTTATTAATGCGACACATTTGGGCGGCCGAAAAGCAAATGAGTTCTAAGACACAAACACACACACACACACACTTGGCACACACACACCAGCACACACAGAGACTGTTTGCAAACACCTTCTGCTTGCTGGCTGATCGGATTGACGACGCTTTTGGCGCATTGACAGCGCGACTCAATTGTCAATTGTTGTTGTCGTTGTCGTCGCCGTCGTCGTTGTCGTCGCCTGCCAGAAAGAACCGCGAAAGCAAAACAAATTGGTGAAAGTTGTTCGGCACTCGCTCGCTTCTTGGCCATATCGTCGCCCGCTTTAAATGCGCGTTCTTATTCGCTGAAAGGTTCTGTGTGCCTCTTAAGCCATGGCTGCCTCTTCGCCGCCTCCTTCTCCCCCTCCTTCGTCTGCTCCAGCTGCTGCTTTTGGCCATGTTACAAAAACGGTCGTTGAACCTGTTGTTGTGCGTTCCCGGAGCAGCCCAAATTCGTTTCATTTTTCGTTTCGTTTCGTTTTTCATCTGTAATAATTTGGCGTGTAAACGTTGCGCCGCTGCGCCGAAGTCAACGACTTCTGTGCCTGCCCTGCCTCCACCTCCCTCCCTACCCCATTCTGCCTCAATCTCTGCGTGCGACTGAGTCATCTTGTTTACGCAAAAGCCGAAAAAAAGATGCCAACTCTGCGGACAGAGTTTCTTTTCATTGGAATCGCTATCGAGAATTGTATAATTAGGCTAACAGCTAACCGACTGCAGTGACGAAAGTGTAATCGCAAAAGCATACACACGCACGTACACGCACACACTCGCAGTTGTTTTGAAGTTATGGAAATTTTGACCATGACACGACATCGCTTGTTCTGCAGATTGTCTTCTGAGTCAGCGACCTGCAATCTGTTCTGCTTTGATTAGGGCCAAATGTGAGTGAACCAAGCGCGCAAATTGTAAACAAATTCGCAGTTAGGCTGCCAAAAGGTATTCCCCGCTTAAATGGGCCAACAACTTGGCTCAAATACAAAGGGTAGAGCTGTCTTGCACGCCCGGGCTGTTTGCCAACTCTAGTTCCGCCTTGCGCATTAAGAGATTGTCCCGATTTATTACCCAACACTTATCATATTTCCAATACTTAATTTAATTAACCCCCGCCCCCGCCCCCGCTGCCGCTTGGACTTTATGGCCAAGCGCTGTAAATTCTTTTCTTTTGGCCAGGCCAAGACCTACATTGAGTCAGGCCATTAGAATGCCCAGCGTGTGGCGAAGTTAAAGTCATGTGAGGTGATGCCCAGCATCATGATCCTCCTCCAGATGCAATCGTAATAGCATTTTGATGATCATTTTATCGCTCAGTCGAAATCTGTAACAAATGTAATAGCCAGAACACTTACTCCGTGCCGTGCCGAGGAGAAGGCAAACCTGCTGCACGGCCTCCAGAGCTTCAGAGCGTTCCAAGCTTGCGATCGCGTTGGAGATGGCGACGACGACGGTGACGGCGACGGCGATGACTTTGTCGAGCTGAGGGAACTCGGCTCGGCTTGGCTTGGCTTGGCTCGGCTCGGCTCGTAATTATTTTCATTTCTTTCGATGGCTTCGGCTCGTCTCTTGTTGTTGCCGTTCTTGTTGTTGTTCTTGTTGCTGCTGCTACTCCACTTTGTTCATGTATATGTATGCCTTTCCACGGGCAAGTTCAACGCACTCGCATGAACTGCAGAAAACAGCGAGCGGCAGCGGAGCCCGGAGATGGGGCCACGGACAGGGGCAGGGGGAATGGGGCAGCATTGAGACTGTGGCAAAGATGTAGATAAACATTTCCGTTTCAACATCCTTTCCACGTTTTCCAACTCTCATAACTTTGTCAAAATTCATCGGATTTTCATGAGGAATGACATTTTCTTCATGGTTCGGCCTCTAGTTTGATTCTGCATTAAAATATTACAAATGTAAAATTTTCAGAAAATTTCAAATTTTTCCACGTTTTCAAACTCTCATAACCAAAAAATCTAAGTAGAAACATTCTTCGATTGCAACAACAACAACAACAAAAACAGCAACTGAGGCAAGGCAAGAGAGTGTAACCAACGCGAGATACTTTCATTGGCTCATGCGAATCTTTCTCTCCGGGCAAAACTAACCAGTTTTTCTTGGCCGCGCAAAAAGAAAGGCTTTCTTTCTGCAGCATGCACAGCGTTGCAGTTCTGCCGTCGTCGTCGTCGTCGTCTGCCGCTGCCGTTGCGCTGCAACTGCAATTTGAAAGTATGACCGAGTGCCCGGGACTGAGCCCGAGAGTTGGAGTTGCAGCTCGTTCCCGGGCCAGCAAAACCCCCCGAGCGAGACAGACAGCAATTGAGTAATTTTCCTTGTCTCTCTCTCTCTGTCTCTCTCTCTGTCTGCCTCTCTCTATTTTTGCCCAACTTCACGCGACGATTCTTTCGAATTCTAGCCAAAACTTTTGTGTTAAAGTTCACATAGAAATTGTCTGCAACGAATCTTGCGAGTCTCTTCTTCCTCCTCCTCCTCCACCTCCTCTTGCTCGCTGGGTTCTTGTGTCTTTTGTTTGTGGTCAATGAACTGCCCGAAAAAGAAACCCAAAAGTTCAGAGCGACTCGACACATTCGTTTGTTACATTCTCGCTGCGCCGCCGCGTCTTACATAAAAACCCAAAAAAAAAACAACAACAAAAAAACTTAACGCACTTCGCTGCGTGGCGTGCGGGGAGGGGGGGATGAAGCCCCAGCTCTGTGGGGGCTGGCGGTGTATTAATTTTTCTAATTTGTCTGCCATGAGGCGAATGAACTTTTCTAGTTTTTTTAAATAATTTTTTGTCTTTGTGTTTTTGTTCTTTTTATTTTCATTCCTATTTTTTTTCGTCTTTTTTTTTTTCATTTTAGTTCGCTTTTATGTCATGTTGTTATTTCGTTTTCTTTTGAGCAGTCAAGCTTTTTTTTAGTTGATTTTTTTCGGGTTTTTTCGGGAGGCGGGCAGGGGGAGCTAAGCTAAGCTATGAAGACATAATAGTAGATATAGTCGCAGCTCCGGACTGACTTGGCGGGAGTTCAAAGAACTCATTCTTGGCTCTATTGTGAGAATTCATGCATAAATTGTGAACACTCGCCGTGTGTGTGGAGTGTGTCTAGATTTATGGAAATGCGATACATAAAGACACATCATAATAAAGCATACCGAATTGGCAATATCATTAATCAAAGGTTCTCGCGCGCTCGAATTCGAATTAGCATATCAAGAAATTCTCAACATTTGCAGTTGAAAATTTCGAAAAGGTTGGGGAATATCGCATAAATAATCGCATGAGTTATCAAAGTATCTCAGATCTATAATTAAAACGCCTTTTAAATAGCTATTAAAAGGTAAAAGTAAAGGCTCGTTAAATTCAGTTTTATTGCGAATAATATGTGGGTTAAGGAGCGACGCAGCAGTGGGAGGTCTCGCCAGGGATGGCATGGCATATTTTCGTATTTATGTGAGTTAGATTTATCTGTAGTTAGTCACGAAGTCGTAAAGTTAAGGAACTAATTAAATTTGAATATAAAATATATGGAAAATATTAACATAACTGCAGGAGTACCCCTTTTCCCTGGTACAATATGTAAATACATGTCGAGCAGCTGCTCCACGCGAAGGATGCTGACCTAACGGTGCCGCAATCCTTTAACACCAGCGTCAGCTGCCCCGATAACCCATTCATAATTGATTTCCGCTTCGCGCAGCATATGAGGCACATTAGACAGGGGCAAGACGGAGGGAGAGCGAGCGAGAGTGGGAGGAAGACATTGAGTGAGAGCGCAAACTGTTTTGCATTTACAGTTATGCAACACAATACAATGCATGCACATCCTTTGACATAATACGCAGACGTAGGCAGAGCAGCAGCAAAACAGAAAGAGAGAGAGGGAGGGAGAGTGAGAAGGAAGGAAGATAGCGACAAACTGCGAGGCTGCGACGCGCGCTGCCAAACGAGTTTCCTGTCGCCAGTCGAGAGAAATAAAATTTAAATAAGAAAATAATGAAAAAAAAGTAAGAAAAACCGCTATGTTGCTGCTGCAGAGGCTGTCCGTGTTGTTGTTGTTGTTGCTGTTACTTTGCCAGTTGTTGCTCCTTTCCATTTCTCGCAATTCTCAAATGAAGCAATCGCCTAGTCGACGTGCAGTTCCGCCCGCGTCGCCGCCAACGCCTACGAAACGCTCAGCTCAGCTCAGCAACAGCCACCACCGACAGCAGCAACAACAACAAGCGAGAACCACCGACAGATAGTGGAACAATAGAGAACAACAATAAACACGCACAGGAAACAATGGCAAGGGAACAACAACAGGATTTTTACCGTAATCCTTTCGTTTTGATCCGCTTGAGAAGTATATTTTCATTCTGAAGAAAATGAGATTTCTACGACGAGGACGAGGACGACGAGGACGAGGCTCAGTCTGAAGCTGACTGATTGAGCAAGGATTAAGGGGATGCCCTTGCCCGTGTTTGCCTGGCTACCTGCTGCGCGCATGAGTTGCTTTATTTGAATACCAAAGGCAGCGACAGGCAGGCAGGTACCGCAAGGCAGCGGCGTCAGGTGCTAGGATAACAATTTTACCCGTTTCTCATTTCTCCGCTTGATTGAGGATCCGCGTGAGATTTTAATGGCATGTGGAGAAGGAGAAGGAGGCGCTGCCGTTGGGAATTGCGTGAAATGCGAGGGAAACGGTTAGAAAACAGAAGGAGAGAAAATATCAATTTTCTCAAGATCGTAATATTTACACGCGCGCATATGCTGTGCAGGAAGCGCTGCCAAAGGATTTACCCAGCGGAAATGACAGCAGCAACTGCACGAGGAACATCTACAACGGCAGCTCGCTCGCACAATGGTTTAATTAAAGCAAGGACACGGCCATGGTCATAAAGCCATAAAGCCGTCAAAGGGTTGAGTCTGGGCAAGGGTCACGCGTGATGACCACTTGCCCTCTTCCTTGGTAATTAGTGCAGCCTGCGTCGTTCCTGGTAAACTACATTGTTGTCCTTGCACGGTAGGCAAATGCGCTTCCATTGAATTCGCACACGCCGCACAAAAGGGCTGGGCGCAAGTTCGTTGCCTAAGTCTTTCGTTTCTTTGCATTACAAGCAGCCAAAACTTCTGTGCCGAAGCTGTTGCTCAACACGCAGCGACAGCCGAAGCCCAAGACGAAGCTCCAGCCGAAGCGCGAAGCGCGAAGTGAGTTCAACGAACGCTCAAAATTCAAATATATATAATGAAACAGTCAACAACAACAGCAACAACAAAGCATGCTCTGTTACAAACAAGCGCCAACTCACAGCAGCCGCTCAGTCCCCCCCCTCTCGCTTACAGCTGCCCCTCCTCTCTCACCTGCCTCACGCACTGGCCGAAAAAAGCACAACGACAACGTGGCTGGAGATGAGTTTGTTGACCTGCCCGCTCGGATTTTTGTTTGTTTTTTTTTTGACTGTCTTCGGTTTTTATTTCGTTCTTCTTTTTTTTTTTGCCAAGAGACGAAAATGAAATGGAAAAGAGCGCACAGCGTTCTGGCATGGCCCCTCGCCCCTCCTCCCCCCTCTCTTCCCTCTGCCACCCTTTACCCATATAACTATAAACACTCTCGAATGAGAAACACTCTCGCCCGCCTTGCGCACGCGTTACTCGACTCTCTCGTGGCGGCGGCGGCGTCGCGTCGCGTCGCGTCGCTCTTGACTTGCTTTTTGAAAAGTGAAGTGAATCACTTTGATTCACGCACAGTAGCTGCCGACTGACCGACGCACACCGGACAGACGGCAAGACAGACGTACGGACAGTGGACACGATGGGCAATGGGGCTACAAATTACTGAATTTTTTTTTTCGCATTTCACTGAATTATGTCGAATGAGTTGGGCAAACAACAAAGTGAACAATAAACTCAGGAGCTCAACTGGAGATTTCCGTTGCTGTGGGTGCTAATGTTCTTCTCGTTGTTGTTTGTGCTGTTGTTGTTGCTCATTGTTTGTAGGTGTGTCGCCTGAGTCTTTTGGCATATTCATATTTATAATTCGAAGGTGTTTCTGCTGCTGGTCTTGCTTTCTTTTTGTGCTTTTTCGGGGGGTTTGCGATGCGGAAATCAATCACAAAGATGGTATGTGTGTGTTTGTGTGGGGATCAGCTAAATGAGTAATCAATGAAGGAGCAGGAAATATGTTGAGAGACAGCAGGAAAGCAGCTCAAACCGCTTAAGGCCAATTGAGGCAATTGCCATTTCTTTCATGCCCAAGCCAATTGCAGTTGTTTATCCCATTGTAATCTTTCATGCTCGACTTATCCTTGACAGATCTATTAGCACTTTCCATATGTAGTTGGCTACTTAGCAATTTTCTCGACCTATTGAACATTTCCGCAAAAAAAAGAAAACTGACTCGGGTCTTCTTCCTTTTCGCACAAATTGCTGGTCTACCTGGCCGCAAGAGTTCTTGAAAAAAAATATGACCGCAACCTTCTTAAAAAAAAATGAGGATCGGAGAAAGTCATGAGCTGAGCTGTGCGGAGTCCTTGAACTGTTTTTGTTGCTCTTTGCTGTTCTTTATTCCCCCGGCAAAGGCCACGTAAACTGCGCGTGTCGCTTGTGCCGCACATGCAAAACAATGCAACAAGGTTCGGGTAGGTCTCGGGGTTGCCTCGCCTCGCCTCACTGACCTGGTCGTTGCCGTGACGAAAAGTTGCGTCACTGTGGCAAACTGTGATCCCGGGAAATTGTAAATCATGCATCATGTTTATGGGCCGGAGGAAAAAAGGACATGCGACAGCGTAAAAAATGCGAGAACCTTGCGCCGGAATTTGTTTACATTTTGGGCGTGAGGAAGATCGTAAAATGAATATGACGAATTGCTGTTTGAAATTGATAAGCAGGAATAAGATTGGGAAGTTTACTAAAGATTTGTAAGTGGGTCAGTGGTTCCGCTCTCAAAGTGGGTCGCACATCCTTTGCTTTCTTTCCAGGGGGCTAGCTTTTCCAGGTCATTTCCGTTTCCAAATGGAAAACTCGGTCATCCTTTATCTGAATGACCCTCATGCTCATTTCGATTGCCGCCACAAGCAACCACAAGGCTGACACTTCCTTTTTTATCCCCGCATCTTAAGAGCTAAAATTACATAATTATAGGTAGAACTGCGCGTTGCTATGCACAATAAAAAACACACATAAAAAACTTGAGAATTTTCGCGCGCAATGGGAAATTTTCAAGTGGAAACTACCCCAAGCGAATAGAGCGAGAGACAGCAGAGAAAGGAAAACCCCGTGGAAAAGGGCAGAGCCGACAGATGCGTCGATTGATTCAACGATTATTATCATCATCAATGTGAGTCCTCGAATGGAAAGAAAAGGGAAAAGGGGGACCTCATGTTGCACGATGCTGTTGCGCGTTTTCTAACTGTGAACGCTTTTGATTTCGTCAGGTGTGTGTGTGTCAGTGCTCGGGAGTCCTTTTGCCTGCTGCTGCTGCTGCTGCTGCTCCTGCTACTTGGGGTAGGAAATCGAAATCCTTTTGTTGCGCGTTTTACAGTTAACGCGACACGCTGCCTCTAATTGCCCCGCGACGCAACGTGGGAGCGTCTGCTTACACAGGATACTAACGGTTCATAATTATGCAAGTGCTGTGTCACTTCGCACATATACATAAAAAAGAGACTCCCACACGCGCACACACCGCACACAGATGTCACAGATGTGTCACACACACGACAAGCAATGCGCAGTTATTCCCCCGTCATACATCAATCAATCAGCATTAGTCTAGTTGTTGTCGGCGCGATTCCCGCAAATAGTCGAAAAAACAAGAGCGTCAACAGCTTAAGAGTTCATTGTTACAATTATCAAGTGCCACGGCTAGAAGTTGAAGCTGAAGCCGTAGCCGGAGGCAACGCGTATGCCCAGACAGCCAGACAAACAAACAACAACAACTACAACAACAGCAAGGCAGGCAATATGGCTCATATGCTTATGAAATTAGGCTGAAATGCGGCAACTGCTCTGCAAACAGTTGACATCAGGGAAGAAGGTAACGAATACCCGATATATAAAGTTGTAACTAACTTGATAAAGAACCTCATTAGCACATGCATATATAATATCGTAGTATCAACCTTTCAAATCTAAATAAATAGCTATAGTCTTATAATACCTGTATAAAAAAAACTATCCAGCTCCCCTCCCGTTTCCTTCTTCTAGAGTCTTAACAACTTGTAACTATGTAAAACTCAATTTAAGTAAGTTCTTTCGCTAAGGATCTGTCGCTGTCGGCTTTAGTTAGGCCTGTCAAGTGCCACACTTCGGTTTACTGTGCAGCGTTTACCGTTAGAGCAGCGCGTACTTGACGCTGCACTTCAACTCGGCTTGCTCCACAAAATGTTGGCCAAATTGCCAGCGACAACTGCAGTTATGATCACACAGACACCAACACACTCACACACACACACACATGTGTGGAATGACAGCTATCGCAATGATAGGCATTACATCTTTGGCAGCATATTACGGGTGTATGGCGAACCGTTAGGTTCTTGCATTTTAATTGCGCTTTAAGCAAATGTGGAGCATTTCAAGAATCTGTTTGTTCTACACGCTGCAACTATCTAAACAATGTGAAGGGGTGGAGGGGGGGGAATAGTGGGAGGTACAGAGGGCAGGCAACTGGCATAGGTCGTTGGCTGTTTGGGCTCTTTTAGGGCTTATTGTACGCCTAGAGGGGGTGGAGCAAGGGAGGGGAGGGAGGAGGTGGGCACTTGGCGGATTGACAAACCACTCGAAGACATGCAGAACGGGAACGGCTGAAAGCCAAAGCCAAAGACAAACGCGACAAGACACTTTGCGCGCTCTCTCTCTCTCTCTCTTTCGTGTTGCTCTTTCTTTCTTCAACTCTCTCGCAAAGTTGCAAATACTCAATGTGCGATTGTGTGTGTGTGTGTGTGTGTGTGTGTGTGTTGGCAGAAAACAGTTAACTTTGCTTTTGTGTGCGTTGGCCGCGCCGTTGTTTGCTTTGTTGTTGCTGCTGCTGCCGCCGTAGCCGTTGCTGCTGCTGTTGCTGCTGCTGTTGCTTCTGTCGGTCATTGGCTTAGCACACATTTTTCATTTCGTTGCGGAAAAGAGTGAATTCCACAGTTGCCACATCTGCGAGTCAAATGTGCCGCATGTTGCCAGTTGCAGTTGCCAGTTGTAGTTGCAGTTGCAGTTGCAGCTTTTGCGATTGATTGCGATAACTTTCCTGAATCGAGAATAGAATGGCAGCCCAGAGTTCTAGGATTGAACTCGGCAGGTGTCAATTACCAAGGCAAACAAACAACAAACACTCACACACACACACACACACACAGATACACACTCGCACAAATGGCAACAAAACATTCACTTTGTGTCTGCAGCATCTGACGAATGGCAAGTTCATTGCTCCTAACCTAATTTCTCAAACATAATCATGAAGTAAATCAGGTTTGGCACATAGATAACAACAACAACAACGTCGGCGACGACGACGACGACGTCGACGACAGCTCTGGCGACGCTGGCAATGGCGGAGTCGGAGTCGAAGTCGAAGTCGCGACTTCCAGAGACCAAGCTGCGCTTAGAATCATCATAGACGCGGCTATCAATCTAGCTGTATGTGCGTGTCTCTCTCTACATCTTTCTCTGCGTGTGTGTGTGTGTGTGTGTGTGAGGTGAGAGCTTTTACCGCAAAATTGGCGCGTGTGTTTAGCACCTTTCGCGCCCCCGACTGACAGCTAGTTGGCAGCAGCGGCAGCGGCAGCGGCAACTCTCTGCAACTGTGCTGCATAATCAACTTCAGTTTGTAGCTCCCATGCCGTTTGAGGCTGCCCCCTGCTGCTGCTGCTGCTGCTCCAAAAAAAGTGCAGCCCAAAACTGCAGTTGGCAGTGATACGAAGTAATTGACGGCAGCAACTGTTGCTGCTGCTGCAGTAGTTGTTGCTGGCAGGTAGCTGCAGCCTGAGCGAGCCAGCTCGGTAATTTGATGAGTGACCATTACCCACAATGAGCACAGAAAACAAACATTTGCGGCCAGATTTGGCAATGCAGCAAGCAGCAAGCAACAACAACAACAAGAATAGTTAGTGAAGTCAAGTACAGCAGCAGCAATCTTGGAAGATTGGGGTTAAGATTTGAGCGCTTGGCAGGTCCTTTCTTTTTCTGCTAATTTCTGCGTAGTTGTTCTTGATGTAAGCTTAGACTTGTGTGTCTGTTAATGTATTGGAAGAAGTATAATAAAAACTGATCTTGCCACAAAAGACTTAGGCAACAAACTTGCTACAAGTATCCAAAATTCTTTACAAATTCTAAAATTGTTGCATATTGATAATATATCATATCTCTCTCATACTGGGGTCACTTTCATTTGACCCCACATCAATCACAATGCCGTTGATTTTGCTTCCCCTTCCTGCATATCAAAAGACTTAGGCAACGAACTTGCCATCCTTTTCCTGCTTCGCCTGCGCAGCTGCCCGAAAATTCCCAATTGTCCCGCTGTGCGAGCAAATGAAATTAAAATTAAACTCAACTTCTGGCCTTGTCATGCAAAATAATTTACGAAAATGATTGCTTAATCCATGTAATCAATCACGCGTCGAGCACAAGCGACACGTTGCCAAACAAAAGACTCAGGCGGCAAACTTACAGGTTGCTGTAGCAAAAAAAAAGCCGAAAATAATTGTTCAGAAATTATTCTTTAAATGTAATAAATAATAAAGTTTATTTATGAGCATTTCGAGTGTTGTTGTTGTTGTTGTTGTAGCTCTTTCTGCTGCCATCATTTTGTATATTGAAGTGCTGGGCTGGCTGTGCTGGGCAATGAACTCGGGCAATGAAAACGAAGGTATAAAAAAAAAAACGAAAACAACAACAAGAACCAAAAGCGGCGAAGAAGAACCAAAAGAAACGGAGAAGCGCCCCGGCTCAAAACAGAAGAAACCGAAACATCGACACAACACGAAAAATTTTGGCTTCAAGAAGTCATTGAACTTGTTACCAAAAAACGAAAAAACGAAAAACGAAAAACACTCTTAGCGTTCTCTGGGTGCGTGAGCTTGTGGCTCGAAGAACGCGAAGCGAAATGAAATGAAATGAAATGAAAAGAAAAGAAATGATTTTTGTTGATGGGGGGCACCCGAAAAAAAGAAGAAGGCAAAGCGGACTTGTCTCTCTCTTTCGCTCACACTATGCGTGTGTGCGTGTATAGGTGTTAAATAATACACACGAAATGCGAACAGGCCTAAAACGCACTTGCTGCCTGGCCTGACCACATAGTCTCATTTGATTCCTCTATTTCTCCACTCGATACGCATTTCATATTTATCTTTTACTTTCAATTATGGACGCGGACTAAGATGCCAAAAAAAAGCCAAAAAAAAGAACGAAAAAAATGGGGGAACTTGTTTGCAAATCATATGGGGGAAACATTTCCTTTCCCAGTTGAGTTTGGAGTCTAAGACGCAATAGTTTTATGCTAATGCCAAAAACTAAAAAACACTTTTATTTATCCCATTCCAGTCGAATGGGAAAGGTTCCCTTTTTAGCCCGCAAAAGTTCATGCAGGCCCAGCTGTCTTTCATCATCGTCAAAATCCGGCAAGAGCTTCTAATGATGATTTATTTACCAAATATTATAATTGTTCCGCCATCGCCATCGTTTGGGCGGTTATTTTCCTCTCTCTCTATCTCTCTCTCTATCCCTCTCACTTTATTACTATTTGTTCAAGAATTTATTGACCCCGTGTCGAAGCGTTTTTGCTTTCACAGAAGGTTCTAATGACCACGATTCCCAAAGTTTCGTGTGTGTGCGCGGCGGCGGCTCCATTAGAAGCGGCTCCAAACGTATCGGCGGGCTTTGTATGCCTCAATTGTTATTTATAGAAAATGATAGTAAGTGTTGCAAAGCTAATGACTTTTGGACTCCCTCTCTCCTTGGCCCCCGCCTCCCCCTCATCCCTATAGGCCTTTCTGTTGATCTGCTGATCCCAGCAAGAGCTGATTTATTGTGCGTGCCTTTTGATTCGCTTCATAATCCTCTCTCCACGCACTTTTTGTCTCTAACTCTTCGCTTTGCTGCGGGGTTCAAGGTTAACTTTTAATGCTAAAAATATTGATTATCTTAGCAACGTCGCGACGTTGGTAACCAAGCGGAGTTGGCGCAGCCCGCAGCATCTATCGTATCTATCGTGGATGCCTCTTGTTAATTACATTTTAGTTATGTAAATGCGCGATTTCAATTAGTCGCTTTTTTACTGCTTTGTTGTAAGTAATGAATTGGCATTAATTTTGAGCAGTTCTCCTGCTCGGCGGAAGTCTCTCTCTCTCTCTCTCGCTCTTGCCCACTTCTGGGCCCTGCAAGCATTACGCAATCTTGCGATCTGCGAGTCGTAGCATTTTGTAGTTGGTCTGTCTAGAAGTAAAACGACGCTTTACGACGCTTTGAAGCGTGTCTGGAGGCATTCAATTTGATTGGATCGATTGTGCTGAGCTTAGGCATTAGCTGAAGGTGTTCACATTGTCTTCGATTTAAAGTGGTAAAGGCAGAAGAGGCTTAGTGTTGCCTACTTCCCCCTTTACATAAGTTGTTAAGTTAAGTCTTCAATCTCCCCTCGCCTCTTTTAGCTGCATATTATAATTAAATGTTTTATTTCCTATGTTGTTTTCTTTTAGGTATGCATAATTTGATAAGTCGCCAGTTCCATTTTCGGGCAAACGACCAGTTAGAACAACAACAACAATCAAAACAACAACAACTGCGCTGCGACAATCGCCCATTACAATATGCAATTATAGCATCATGAAATTTAATACGCCAAAACAAACAAACAACAGCGACAACAACAGCAGCAACAACAACAGCAGCAACTGTTGCTGTCCAATTACATGCAATTGTGACTGCGAGTGTATTCACAAGCACTCACTCGCACTCGCGCACGGCACTCGCTCACCTGGCCAGAGAGTGGGCGAGAGAGCGCAACGTATGTTACACCTATGCATGTGTGTGTGTGTGTGTGTGTGAGTGTTTGAAACGGGTTAAGAGAATGAGAACAAGTGGCCTGGCCATTTGGTCGCGCTTGGTTTGCGCAGATTCTAAACTTGTTAGAAGAGTTCAAACCAAAAATGAGCGCCAAGATCAATGCTGCTGGCGCCGACGTCGCGACGTCGCTGCGCTGCGTCGCTGCCAGCGCAAGCCTTGAAAATGTTGTAATTTTACGCTCTCACGCTCAATTTGCGCTCACTCTGCCGCTGCCAGCGCTGTGTGTGTTAGAGACGTTTAGAACTATTGCAAAAAAGCACGCGCAGAGAGAGGGAGCGAGTGCGGGAGAAAGAGAGGGAGAACGGGAGAGAGAGCGAGCTGCGGGCAAGAGCGCAACTGCTGCCAATGCCAAAGAGATGTCGCTGCCGCTGCTGCTGCTGTCGACGCACTCACCTTGAATGAAAGTTCTGGCCTGTTGCGCTCAGCACACACACAGATAGAGAGAGAGACTCACACACACACACACACAGGTGAAGAGATACCGCGACGCGTTGCGCTCAATGTAAAAAGGAGGCAGCAGAGCGACTGACTGACGCAGGCAGCACGACTCAGCGAGCGAGCAAGCGATCGTCTCTGGCTGTGTGTGTGTGTGTGATCAAGAACCTGAGACACCTGAGCTGCCTGTCTGCGTGTGTGTGTGTTTGCTCGAAGAGAAAGAAGAGTCGCTGTAGAAAGCGCGCGCCTGTGTGTGTGTGTGTGTGTGCGTATCGTGTAATGAAATGCTGAAAAAAAGTCTATCTGTCTGCGGCAGCGCTCTGGCTCTGGCTCTGTGCTCTGCCTTGTGCTCTGCTGCTTTCAGAAGCCTCTAACGACGTCGCTGCTTCTGCCGCCGCCTGCCGTTGCCGCAGTTACTGCTGTCGTTCGACATTGAAGTCGCAACGCGACTCATCCGTAGTTCAGTTTCCCGTAAGCAACAAAACGATCGAGACATGGTTTCGTAAGCAGCCCGCGTTACGTTTTTATTGCTTTTTAGAAGACGCAGCAACAGCAGCAGCAGCAGCACAAGAAGAAGCCGCCGAACCAGTGCACGATCAGGAACGTTGCACGTTCAATCAAAAAATTATCAAATGAAAAACCCCTTCAACAATTAAACGTTCTGCAACTAAAGTTCTGTGCAACAACAACAAGAAACAAAGTAAGGTGCAACAAGAAAGTGGAGAGCATTGATAAGACTGCCTCTTATAGTAGTATATATCTAAGTTATCGCTAATCGGGCTAATAGTTCAAACCACCAACCACCCACGCATAAAGCCCTCTCAGTGCAAAAAGAAAAAGAAGTAGAATGAAATGTGCTTATAAACAAGTGTAAAACCAAAACAACAACAACAACAGCAACAGCGACAACAACTTTTGGATTTATTACGTAATGGATTTAAAATTATCAGCAGCAACAACAACAACTACAACAACAGCAACTGAGCAATACGGATATGCATTTAAACAATGAAAATGGTGAGTCTCATTTTTAGCATTTTAATTTAGCCTTTTTTTTTAGTAACTTTAAAAATACTTGTTAGTTATAAGTGGGCAACACTTGGGGAGTTTATTTTGAGACTCTGCGCTATGTTTGGCTTTTCCCAAATTCCCGAAAGTTCTGTTTGGAAAGCTTGCCACAAGCTCCATGGAACTTGCTGGCAGACTTCTCTAGAAATCTCTTCGAATCTGAGCTCAGATAGAACTCTGGTATATCCCCCTAGATAGCTCTGATTATTAACTTAATTTCCCTATATTTCCCTTTCATAGTTTTGCACTTTGTTCTAGGAAAAAAAGTGCACATAAAATTCCCCCCACCCAAGCTCATTTATGGCAATTGCTTCGATTAGAAACTGATCTAAAGCCCCAAGTCGAACCCTCGCACGCTTGAAATGATATGATTAATGATGATTTCAGCTTACACAAGATCACAATTTAATTGTACTCTGTGTGTGTGAGTGTGTGTGTGGCGACTTCCTGGTCTCTGCGTCTTAGGCATTACATAATCAAGCCCGAAAAAAACAAAGAAACAAAGCATCTACATCTAGTATAGCAGCTAACATCATAAAGAAGGAACAATGCTTGAATTTACCGTAAGGCAAATCGAAACCACAAACAAATTGCATAAGCAATTGAATTATTAACTCTCATTGTCTCTGCCATCCCCCCTCCCCCTCCGTATGATACTTGTTAATTATTTGCAGTCTGTCGATTCTATTCCTGAATTTCAACATTTCACACATGGCGTGCAAGTTATGACTTGTCAATTGTTTGCCGTCTTTCAATTTCAATTTTGCGTCTCAAAAAAAAAAAAGCTATAATATGGCCAAATTGGCCATAAGTGCGTTGTTAAATTTAACCATGATCATGAACTCATCCTCGCCCTGAGCCGAAGACTTTCTACTTGCTACGTGAGTTATGCTAATGCATAATTTGGTTATATAACATCATCATCATGATGATGATCATCATCATCGTAATCATTGCCTTCTCCATTGACTTTCTGTGAGAAAACAAGTTCTAAGGCAACAAAACAATAATTATTATAATAAAAACTCTCGCAATACTCACAAAAAAAGCCCAAAAGGTGATTAATTACTGTCAGCTCGGTAAAATGGTATAAAAAGTTCTTAAGGCGAATTTATGAGAAATTTATTAAAACAAGCGAACGAATTGAGATGGCAAGAGAGAGAGGGAGGCAACCTTGTCTTCTTTTCGACACTTTCGTGACTCAAGCAGAAGCTGTCAAAGTGCGGGCTAGCAATTCATAGTAACATATCGGGGTACTCTGTAGGGTATTTTTTTAATAATCACTAGCAAAGTGAGTAGCGCAGCTAAATAATTAGACAAAAACCAGTTTCTGGCCTTAAACAAATAAACACAGCCACAAATCGTATATTATATCTATATGCGAAATATGGAGAGAGGGGGCATCTTGCTGTATATAAGAAGAGTGCGAGCAGGAGAGAGAGAGAAAGAGAGAGGCAGAGCGAGAGAGACGCGCAAAATAATTGGCGACGTAAGGCAGAAAAACCTTGACTTTGACTTTAAATGACTCGCGAGACGTAACAACAACAACAACAACAAGCAGTAACGACCGACCGACCGACAACAACAACAATAAAAATTGTGATATATTGTCTAAACAAAAACAAATTTGAAATGAAATCGAAACGTGGCTGGCGCTGCCTCTGACGCTCCAAGTTTCCGAGATGAATGAACAAGGCAAAAGCAAAAGGCAAAAGCAAAGACAGAGGCAAAAAAGCGCAAAGTCAAAAGCAACAACAACAACAACAACAACAGCAACAACTGCACACACATATAGCTCAATTTCAATATCAAGGTCATTAGCTGCAGCTGGCCAAAGACGCAGTAGCCACCTGTTGATGGGGCGCGCTCTAAGCAGCAGCAGCAGCGGCGGCGGCAGCCGCAAATTGGAATTGATTTTTAATGGCATAAGCGAGGGATAAATGGAGGAGGGGGGGGGGGGGTTGCTACCACATTATAGAAGCAGCAGGCTCTGAAAGGCGGGCAGCGCAAAAAGTTTGTTTTGCAATTTAAATGAGGCAACGCCGCGCCGCTTTGTTCCCTCTGCTCCAACTGCTGCTCAAAGTGGTTGTAGTTGTTGTTGTTGTTTTTGGCATTTGGCACGCATTGAAAGTGTTGCTACATTTTCGGGCAAACACACACGTGCACACCCACACCAAGACACAAACACACACTCTGCCCAAGTTCATTGACTCCGCCAGAGCAAACAAAAGACTTAGGCAACGAACTCAATCTAGCCTGGCAACGGTTTTCATTTTCATTTCTCAGCCGCAGAAGAGGTGCGAGTGAGAGATGGCACATACACATAGTGTAGTATGTGTAGTCTAGGCATTAGAATGGATGTTGGCGCAAGGGCGCGACCGAGCCAAGCGAGTGCAGAAAAAAAAGTGAATCTGCAAACCAGTTCAACGCGCTGCAATTTAGCCAAGCATCCTGGCGGGGAGCAAGAAGAAAGAGAGAGGGAGGGGGGGGGCAGCCAGTGGGCCTGCGTTGGGGCAGGTACAGGCTAGGCCCCGGCATCGACGGCATCGGCATCAGGGAATCATTTGCCGTGAAAAGGGCGTTCAACTGCGGCAAATGCTCATGGCTCATGGGCACATGGCGTGTGGTTCCGACTTGGCGCAGAGGTTCTTGCACTGCTGCAGCCGCAGCCGCAGTCGCAGCCGCAGTCCGAGCAACAACAAGTTCTGCCTTGGAGCCGCGTCTGCACTTATTTTACTTTTTTCTAAGACTGCGCACGCCGCGCGTCATGAAAAGGGAATCAAACTCAAAATCACTCTTACTCTTTTGGGGTTATTGACTTGCTGGCCCGGCGCAGCTTGGCCTGCAGCTCCAGCTCCAACTCCAGCTTCAGCTGCAGCTCCAGCAATTAGAATTGTTGCGCGCCTGATTGGCCCAGCTCGCTGAAGACATGCACTTGCCACGCACCGAGACATGCAAGTCATGCACAGTCACGGCCAAAGAGAACGAGGGAGAGAGAGAGAGACAGAGAGAGACAGAGAGAGAGGGAGTGTAAGAGAGCGTGGAGTTGAAGAGAGCGAGTGAGCAGCGCACAGGTGGCTTAAGAGAGCGCAGCAGCAGCAGCAGCAGCGGCAGCAGGAAGAAAGTGTGTGCAGTGGCCATGCGAAAGAATATCGAATGAAAGAAAGAAGAAGGAAGAAGCAGCAGCACAGGCAGAGCCAGAGGCAGCGCAGCGACAGCGACAGCAACAGCAACAGCGGCAGGCAAAGAAAACAAGTTCGCCAGTTCAATGACCGACCTACTCAAGCGCGTTATAACCAAAGCAACAACAACAACACACACACACACACACAGACAGAGACAGAGGCAGCGACAGAGGCAATGCGAGAGCGGCTCGAGCTGTGCTCGTTTCGAGAGCGCAAGCGCATGCGCTGCCGTTGCTGCTGCTGCTGCTGCTGCTGCGTCGCGTCGCTGCTGCTGTTGAACTTTGCAGCGACAGGTTCTGTGTCATGTTGTTGTTAGTGTTGTTGTTGTTGTTGTTCTTGTTGCTGCTGCTGCTATTGTTGTTTCGACACTATCGCGTGTGGCGTTTGCTGCTAGCTGTAAATGCAGGCATTGTTGTTGCTGTTGTTGTTGCTGCTGCTGTTGTTGTTGCTGCTGTTGCCTTTGTGCATTGACTGTGACATTGACTGAGCCGACGCAGCTCCACCAAGCTGACTGATAAAGCCGCCGCCGTTGCCACCGCCGCCTGCTGTCCGATCGCAGTGCGCGCCTCTTTTCCTGTGCCTCGTCTCTTCTTCTTTTTTTTTGGGGCCAAATTATGCTAGGTCTACGCGCGGGGCATACGTAATTGGCCGCTCGAGTCGTTACGTTATGCCAGCCACGAATTTGTAATTTCGACTATGACAAAATGGCTTTTTATAGATCTAACGGTATTCGCTGAGCTTCACTCACGAAACGTGCTTGACATGTTTATGGCGTCGCCTCACTCGAGCTCGAGGGGTCAAGCTTTTAGCGCGGCGTGAGCTTTTTAAGTGCTTTGTGCAGTTTGCGTAATGTGCTGCCACTTCCGGTTCGTCTAGTAGTTCATTGTCAACTGCAACAGCAACCCCCTGAACTGAGAGAGCGAGCGAGTGAGAGACAGAGAGAGCGAGCAAGTGCGAGCGCGAGCTTTGCTGCAATTGCACTGCAAGAAATTGTCTTGTTTGTTTTGGACTTATATCATGATGACCTTGGCGAACTAAGCTAACTCATCGCAGATTAGATAAAAGATAAAGCTATTTATATAGCGTGACAGTTGGCAGCTTATCAGAGAGAAAGGGAGCGATAATTGTTGCATTAGATGAGCTGAAATATGTGCTGCGAGTTTTTTTTAAATTTAAAATTTCGAATTTAATTTTGAATTTTAATTTTTGGATTTAAGTCTGGAATTTGAAGTTGTTGCAGCTTTGCTAACCTTACTCAACAAAGTCCAAGCTATACGCTGCACAAATCTCGGCTGCAAAGCGAAGCGACAACCCCCTCTCTCTCTCTCTCTCGGGCGTAACGACAACCCTGTGCAGCCGCATTGTGCAGTGCCGACTCGACTCTGACTCGACTGCGGCTCCAGCTTCGGCTTTGGCTGCGCTGGCGACGGACGCCGCCCTTGTCGCGCTGCTTTCGTTCTTTGCTGCTGCTGTTGCTTTTGTTGCTGCGCTTTGTTATTGTGCGCCGAGTTCAGCTCATGCCAAGTGCAAGTGGCAACCCCACTTCAAATCCGCCCCCCCCCCCCCGCGGCAGTGCAACCCCTTTTCGGCTGCTTGTTTACTGTCTGCGTTGCTGCCGACAGCGACGCTAGCAGCACACAACGACCGCGGCAGCGACGACAACTGCGCTGGCTGCCCAAGTGGCAAGTGGCAAGTGGCAAGTAGCGAGTCGCTTCAGTCCTGACTCGGGATGTTAGCGCGTTGGGCAGGTCATGTCTGGCAGGCGTAGCAGCCGCGTCGCGTGGACCCAAAAACAACAAAGCAACAACAACAACAACAGCAGCAACAACAACCACACGCGAAAATGCAAAAAAATCAAATGAAATCATTGTAAATTATTGAAGCAAATATGAAAAAAGCAACCACAAAATGTGTTCAATGCGAGTGCAGAAATCGATTTAGTGCCGCCTAAGTGTAAGATTAGTGTACAGTATAAAGCATATATATACATATATATATATATTCATATAGTTTATCGGGAGAAACAGAGCAGCGTGCAATGTGTTCACACGGTCGTAGAACTCTTCACTTGCATCGTGTACAATTTCGCGATCTCTTTGCGTCAATCAGTTTCTTCAAGTCGCGTTTAAAACGCATTTTGGCCAACACCTGAGCGCAAGTATGAGGCGAGGAAGCAAAGAGAAAGAAAGGAGGTAAATAATAAGAAATTAATACTAAATATGTGTTTGATATATGTGAAAGATAGTCAGAAAACGTTAAGGAAGCTAAAGCTTTTATGCGATATATTTGAACTATATACGATAGTATAAGCGAGAGTATATGCGATAGTTTGAGTAATCAAATAATATAGTATGCTATATAAATATATAGAAAAATCTATAAATATTGTAAAGAGAACTAACTTGTGCTCTATACGATAGTACACACGATAGTATGCATAGAAAAACCAAACAGCAAGGGAGATGTGACTAATTCAGTTAGTTATAGCTGCCATATAAAACTTTTATATAGCAAAATCTATGACAAACCCAAAGAAAACTATCTACGTCTTACGTAATGCACATTCCCCTCCTTCGCATACGATAGTACACACGATAGTTGGCATTTTTTCGTTTATTTATACTTTTGCTTTTCGCCCCGTGTCTCGCCTGGGCTGACCATGTCCTATGGCACTGCCTGCCACTGCCTCGTCGCCCGCCTGCCTCGTGTCCTGTGAAAGTTTGCTGGCCCGCACTGAGCCTGGCTCAGTTCAATAACCTTCCCCAAATACGCAGCCAGTAATGGCTGAGAGTCTCCTCTGCCGCGTGCCAGACACAAACGACAACAGCGGCAGCAGCAACATATTGTTGTCTCGCTCGCACGCACTCGAGCAGGCCGCACTGAGCGATGTCTGAATGGCAGTTGCAAAAAATTAAAAGTGAAATTTTGCCGTGCCGGCGCCTGCGCCTCCTCAATAGCTTTCCTGCTGACGCTGGCGCTGCTGTTGCTGTTGCTATTGCTGCTGCATTCTCAGGGTCCTTGGCCGCAGTTGCAGCGCAGTCAGCGTCAACGTCAACGTCAGCGTCGTCGGCAGCGCGCAGTGCAGAAAACACGCTGCACACTGTCAAGACCACAACCCAAAGCGAGCCCAGGCAGCAGCAGCAGGACCTTCGTATAGGTGTGTGTGTGTGTGTGTGTGTGTGTGTGCAGCTTTTGCTGTCGTTGTCCTGTCGTGTTGTGTGTTTCGCTTTCCGTATCGGGTGTGTATGCCACACGGGCCGACGACCGTGCAACGTACGTGCTGCGGGTTCATTGAACGCGCGCCTGCGATTTATGTATGAAAAGCGAAAAGGATAATGAGCAGCAGCAGCAGCAGCGGTGGCAGCGACGCCAGCTGCCGGCTGCGTCGGGCCCTGCCCCAACATAATGTGGCAACATCGTCTGCGACGGCGACGGCAACGGCGGCGGCAGCTGCGCAGCTCGTGGCAGCGCTGAAGCGTCGCGTCGCGTCTCGTCTCGTCTCGTCTCGTCTCGTCTGGCGCTGAAAAGGGTCGTTCGCCTTTTCTGTTGTCTGGCAAATTTTACTTTGACTTTTTTCCGGCCAAAAGCCACCCACACACACACCGACACACACACGCACGCACACACAGACAGCGCAGTTTGTCTGCTCCCGTCTGGACGAGTTACCCCTTATCCCTTATCCCTTCCTCGTCCTCGTCTCAGACGTCGCCCCTTTACGAATTTATGCGCATTTTCAATCGCTTTGTCGTAGGTCGTGTTTGTTGTTGTTGTTGTTGTTGTTGTGTCGTCAAGGTAATGTCGCCCACAGGATTAGGCATTTAATCCGCTTCGCCTCGCTGCCGATCCTGTATGCTGTCTACCCTACCCCCTGTATCCCCCGCTGTGTTTTGTATCTCTTTTTGGGAACAATTCATAAAAAAATGTGCACTCTCTTCTTGGGGTAGCCATGACATCATAAACAGCAGCATAGGCGCTGTCTGCCCCAGCAGCAGTTTGACCTTTGGGTTCAGTGACCTCAAGCCGCTGAATGATGCAATGCGGGCAAGGCTGAGAGTGTTGAAGGGGCTACCAAGGGGTGAAGACATTGCAAGGAAGTGCAGGGCATAAATTGACTAAGTGAGGCAGATAGATTTTATAAATATTATATATAGCATACTTCAGGGCGTCTCTTAAGTTACTTATTGATGGCACTTCAAGTGATAAGTCTCGCTACAAAATCAACTTCCAAGTTTCCTCTACCAAACCAATATACCCCACTTGCAAGCGCTTGCAGCGCATTGCCGGCATTTCTACAGCACGTAATACAAATTCAAAAACAATATTGAATACTAACTTAATTAACACTAAACAACAAAACAATAACAAAAGCAAAGCGCAACTTTCACTGCGCAATAAGTCAGAAAACTGCGAAAAATGCGAAAAACTGATAAGCAACGTCAATTGCAACTGTAACTGATAAGCCAAGGGAAAACTACAAATACTATGGGAGATATAGTTGGGCCTTATATGGCATACACCACTATGGTACGACCTACGTCAAAGCGCAGTGTGCCATAAAATATGGCAATAAACAACTTATATATGTATATATATATAACATGATGACATACCTGTAGGCTTTATATAGTGTATATGCACGATTCTAGTATAAAGTCTGACTGATTTATAAGCAAACGCAAAAGGCAAAAGGCAAATGAGGCGGATAAATTGCAGTTTTTGTTTTGCACATTTTCTGTTTTTTTTGTTTATTTATTTTACATATACTTTCGCTTTTAATTGTTGTTGCCGTTTGAAATAAAAATGAAATTTTGTTTTTAACAAACTTGTCAGAGTGACTTGAAAGGAGAGGCCGGCAAAGGGTGAGGCAGACGGCTGGGTGACTGGTACAGTGAGGCAGCAGACGACGAACGAAACTAATTAATATGCGGGCAGTCAATTGATAAGCAGAGAGAGAGAGAGGGAGAGGCAGTGGGAGCGTGAGTGAGAGAGAGAGAGAGAGAGAGAGAGCTCCGCGTCAATTGCATTTCTACTGCACATGCGCATTCCGAAAAGTGAGCAACAAATTTTCAAGGTTAAAGTGCAACGAAACCGCAACACACAGCAAAATGCAACCCCAATGCGAACAGTAGAAAGAAGGGAGGATGAAGTGGGTGGAGGGGATATTGGGGTGTGGGTAGCTCTATTTCTGGTATACAGATTTTTTTGTGATAGCATTTTTGGATTTTTTCTCTCTCTCTCTCTGTCTCTCTTTCTCGCTGGCAATTAGCATAAATTGAATTACAATCCGCACATGTTTTTCATGTCCTTGAGGCAGACGTATGCATTACAAGTGGCAGTTGTTGTTGTTGTTGTTGCAATGGCAGATGCAAAGTTTTATAGACATTTGTTGTTGTTCTTGTTGTTGTTGCTACCTCTCTCTCTCTCTCTCGCGTCTCGTTGCATTGCATTTTTGCATTCCGTTTGCATGCACATTCTCGACTTGTGACTCAAGGTTAGGCAGATGATGATGCCGTTGTTGTTGTTGTTGTTGTTGTTGCTGCGCCTGACTGACTGACTGACTGCCGGCAACCCCTTCCCTACCCCTCCCACGCACACTGTAAAAAGCTCTGGCAATTATTACCCACACACACACACTCACACGTAGTTTACAACACACAATTTTATTTTATCAGCTGAATGCAGCCCCAGCCCCATTTTCCCCTCTTCCTCCTTCCCCCTTCCCCCCTTCGTTTATCTCGTTTTCGTTTCGTTTTTGCATGCACATAAAATAAAATGCGAAACTACTCGAAACGCTGCCGCCGCCTCTGCCGCCGCCGCTGCTGCAACAATTCTGTCAGATATTTGTCGCGGTTTCTATTATATTCTCTGCGTTTTTTTGTTGTTGTTGTTGTTCGTATTCGTATTCGTTTTCGTTTGCCTTTTGCCTCTTTTTTTTCCTCTATTTAATTTTTCTGCTATTTTCCTCGAGTCGTCGCGCTGCGCAGCGCTCACTTTGCATTTACATTTCCGGGTTGAAGCACGCCCGTTAAAAATTTTGCAATTTGTTTGCAGCCTTTGTTGTTGTTGCTGTTGTTGTTGTTTCGCGCTCGTTTCTGAGTGCATATAAACATCATAATTTATGCGGTAATTTACAAGTGCAACAATTTGTCATTAGACTAGACTTTTGTAAATATGTCATAGATCAATGTGCAGAGGGGACGAACTGCCATGGCAGAGACTTAATGTGACCAGGGCTGGAGAGCTAGCGGCAAAAATTAAGGAAAATGAAGAAATGAGAATGAGCTAATGTTGCTCTGGTACATCCTACATAGGGGGTAAAGGGGGTTACTGCAAAATTTGATATAATTTCATTTTCTTCGTCAATTTGGCTTGGAAAAACTTTTGGAATTGATTTTTATGCTAATTTCGTGTTGTTTAATCAATTTGAGGCTTAAAATCACATTTTAAATTTTCAAAAAAATTTCGAAAATTTTGTAATGGGGTAGCATGGAATTTTTATGATTTTTTTCAATTTTTTAAATTTATTAAATTTGAATGCCAATTGAATCTAGAGTTCAAAACATAAACAAAAAGTCATTCGGGAGCAAAATCGAATGATTTTTGATGAAGTTATGAGAGTGGGAAGTGGAAAAATAGCTGTTAAATTTTAGGTAAGGGGGTAGTCATGAAACAAGCAAGTTCTTAAATTTTCCATATTTTCTTGTCAGTTTTTTCTAGAGGTCAAATTGTGAATAAAATGTCATTGCCTAGTTTAATCAACTTGTAGTTGATAGAGCTACAACTGGTAGCAATTTAGATAAGGCACTAAACTAAGGCACTCGACTGTTACATACCCTGCACTCAAGCTGAGCGGAATTCTAATGAAAGTGCTTGACTTGACTGCACTGTGCGACAGATAGAGCAGCCCTTACCCTCTGTCTCTCTCTCTCTCTCTCACTTTCTGGCTCTTTTCCCAGTTTGAACCGCTTTGGCTAATTGCTTAGCAATCGGTTGTAACCGCCTTAGAGTGTCTAAGTCGCTCTCTGTCTCTCTCGGTTTTTCCAGCGATTAGTTTGCCCTTTTGCTGGAAACGAAACTGAATCAGCTAAGTTAATACCGAAACTAGCTAATGCACTGTGGGAATTGTGCACCCCCTGGGCGACACCCCTTTCCATACAGTGCGCTTTGTAAACAAATATTTGCAATGCACTTATAAATACATCGTAAAATTTTTGTTTATTCATTGAGACTACTTAACAGATACGCGTAGATTTCCTAGATACCCCGCACACACATATACCACAAGGCCACCTAGGGAGCCCTGGCCGTGGTTAAGTGGTGCGAGCAAGACAGCTACTGCTGGCTGAGGCAGTTATCAGCACTATATGCCATATAATCGCACTCTACTGCATATATATATATACATATATATAGGTAGTATATATGGCCTGGCCTGGCCTGGGCCTGCGGTTTGTACAGTTCCCGTTGCCTATCGCGCACTTGTCCTTGGAATCGAAATATCGCCATTTCGTTTGTTTGCCTTTGTTGTTGTTGTTGTTGCTGTTGCTATTTCGTTTCGCAACGCTTCCCCATTGCAATTTGATAAAGATCGATGCGGCGGCGTCGACGTCGACGTCGTCGTCGATGATGTTGCGGAAGCTTTACGCGGTCTAAAATAACAAAATTATTATGAGCATTGCATGAATACTTATGAATCTATTCACAAATGCTATACTATAGTATGTGCAGTCATAGCGAGCGAACGAGCGCACACACGGCGTATGCGCAATGTGCAAAGCTTATCAAAATTCAAATGCACTCGACGCCAGCAGCGACAGCAACAGCGACGCCAGCGTTGGCGACAGCGACAGCGGGTCGTCTGCGTTCAAGTTGAATGTTAAACGCATAGCGAGTCGACAAATGGTTTGCGCCGACAAGCAGCTGGCAATAGTTTTGTGGGGTATATTGATTGGGTAGGCAGAAGGTAGAGCAGCTTGGGTAGGTTAAAGGTGTTAGATTGTTGAGGTAGTTGGGCATAGTTTAAAGCATTGTAATAAAAGTGTAATATGCTTAACTTTTATAGGGTTTTCATTTATAGGGTATCTTTCAGTCTATCAACTAGTTTACTGCTCTGAGTAGTGAGCGCACTACGCGTTCTCGTTCACGTTCTTCTCGCTGTCTGTCTGTCTGTCTGTCTCTTCGCTCGTCTCTTATTTATTTTTAATTTGCTGCGCCACTCTAAGCAAATTTCCCATTCCGCCCTCCTACACTCCCCCTCCGCCTCTTCCCCCCTTCCTCTCAGTGCGCCCCCCCTCCCTACGCGCTGTTCTGTGTCCTTCAAATGCAACTGGGCGATGATTAGAAACGCAAACGATGCAAGCTTTTTACTTTTTGTTTCTAATGCGGGCGAAGTCTTTATAAATATAGCAAGGGGTGTGCGAGTGTGTGTGTATTGCAGTGGCTAGCTGTGTGTGTGTGTGTGTGTGTGTGTGTGTGTGCAGCTGTTTATTTTCATTTTCACAGCGATAGCGCAAAAGCTTTTTGGCGCACTATCTGCAACGCACACACTAAGACACAATCAAATTTACAACTGTAACTCACACCTACACACACACACACACCTACACACACACACACACAGCTAGCCACTGCAATAGTTGCTGTGCTCGGTTTTTGTTTATTTTTACGTCAATTTGCATGTTGACTTCCTCGAGCTGCAAAACGCATCTGTTCTATGTTATGGCGAGCATTATCCAATTTAGGTTGAGAACGGCAAAGCATAGCGAAAGTTGAGCAGGAAGAAACGAACGAAAGAAAAACCCTTTGCGGCTGCCAAGCGGAAAATCGAAAGTACCAAAAATAAATAGACGAATGAAAAGAAGAAGGTGCAGACAGACATTGCTTGGCGCCAATTGCTAAAAACAACACAGACAGCACATACACCTACACAGCCTACATACAAACCTTTATACACACACACACTCGCATACACACAGTCACGCGACAGCGCCAAAATATTCGCACATTTCCGCACTCATCAAAATAGAATCGAAGTGCAATTGCAATTGCAAGTGCAAGTGCAGCGCACAGATACAGCTACAGCTACAGCTACAGCTGCAATGGCAGTCATAGATACATTTACAGACACAGACACAGACACAGTTGCAGATACAGATACATCTAGTGCAACACTGTCTGTAGTTGCATCCGTATTGCCAGCCCAGACTGGGCAAAAAGTTCTCATTTATGCTGCACATTGCCGCAGTTCGCATTCTACGTGCGTGCAGCGCGCAGATTTAGTTACGGAACGAATAGAAATATATATATACACACATATATCGGACTGTATATATCGAAAGGTAGCTGAAAATGCACAACGACTTGCAGGGTGAGTTGCCTGCTGCAAAATTTACGATGGCGTTTCCAAAGTGTTTGGCAAATATTTGGACAGCTTATCGGCTAAGGCCATCGAAGTGTTCCGATAAGAGGCTAAAAATATAGAACTGAGTCAAGTTTTCGAGTAAAGTTATCTCACATAGTTTATTGAGTAATTAACTTGGTTTTCCTTGATTAGGCAGGGTAAACAAAACTTCCGCTTAAGTAAGCTCAGTAAATAAGATTTTCCTTGTCTAACAGAGAAGTTGATTTTTCCAGATTTTTAAGAAGCTTTACTTATTAAGGATATAAGTTTTTTCTTTATCTAACGTAATGTAATATCATAGCATAGTTGCAGCCAGCACTTTGATGAACTTTCCCTAACCAAAACCAAATCTATTCTTCTAATCAAACATTCCGTCGAGCTTTTCGAGCAGCTTTTAAAGCTCTTTCTCCAAACTCCTCCCTGTCTCTTTCGTCCCTTACAATCTCGGCTCAATTCATTTCACTTCCCCAACTTTTGCCGCATAATTGAGCAACTTGGGAGCTGCCTCCGTCTGCAGCCTCTGCCACTGACAGGCATCAATCACACTTGTAGCATCTCCTGTCGCTGACAGTCATCCCTCGCTAAGGCGGCCTACTGCGCCGCCGTTGTCAGCCTTGCACAATAAATTTATGATTGCGTTGCGGCACAACAAAACGTCAAAAGCAAAAGACACACACACACACACACACACACATAGAGCGATACAAAGTCAACGTTGGATTGCAACCACCGTCGCGGCTGCAGCGCTTTGGCCGTGCCCGGCGAAATGCAGTCCGGCAGCGAATTCGCTTTGGCTAGAGCTTTTTTTTTGCGCCAACCCTTGAGCGAAACTTGTGCGATAAACTTTTATTTTGGCGCCGCTGTCGCTGTCGCTGCCGCTGCTGCAGCTGGCGGCGGCGGCGTAGTGCAGCGACAGACAGAGGGTCGAGGCGCTCTCGCCGGGCACGCTGAGTGCAGCGCGGCGAGTGAGCTTTGCGTATGGCGCCTGTGCCGGTTGCATGTGTACAGTGAGTGCACAAGCTATGTGTGTGTGTGTGCGTGAACTGTGTGTATGTGGGTCAGTAGTAGGAACATTCGCGGCGTGGCTGTCTGTGTGGATGGGCGCAACGTTCATTCGTTCGGCAACTTTTGCACGACATTAGTTTAATAATTTTCTTACCCCCTTCCCCCCCGCGCTCCTCTCCCATCGCTCGCTCGCTTTCATTGTACATTTCCGCATAGCTGCATTTGCTGTGAGCGCGCGCTGAGAGCGCGAGTGTGAGAGGGCAGCGCGATTCCAACGGGAAGACACAAAGTTCTGCCGTCGCCGTTGACGTCGCCGTGAGGTGCCTCAGTGCAGTCGAGTATGCGGTGCGGTCGGTTCTTGTCGCTAACTCGTGTCGGTGTTGTCCTTGCCGCCGGTGTGCACTGTGTAGAGAGCAACAAATACCTCAAACACACACACACACACTAACTCACACACACAGACACAAACTAAAATAAAAGACAAAAATTAAAAATAAATTGAGAAATATTTTTCACACAATCCTTTTTGCGGCTGGAAATATTTGCAAGCGATGCGCAATTTTTGGCACAGCCAACGCGGCGTATGCGTAATTCATCGAGCACGAAACCTGCAACGAAACGGAAAGTGATGCGTAATTTGCCAGCACGAAAAGCCAAACGGAGAAAAAAAAAAAAAATAAAATCAAGCACAAAAATTTTTAAAAGCAATAATTAATGAATTTTGTTGCACTGTGCCGCGTGAGCAACTCAATTAGCGGCGAATAAATTTAATTAATTTCGTAATTCGTATTTTGAGAACCAAATTTAATTGGCCCATTAAAAACGAAAGTACAACAACAGCAACAACAAATCAACTTTGTGGCTGCAATGAAAACAGGCTCACGTGTGTAGCTACCGTGTACTCAGGTATTTCCCATCTGTTTTGATTCATGAAAAAATCCAAAAAAAAAACAAAAAAAATATTATGCATTTTATTTTTTTGGCTGCATTCGAGCGGCGCCAAGCGGGGGCAAAACGGGGGCGAGATTTGCCCCTGAACGTGAACGCGTAACCTCCATTAAGGCCGTCGCAATCTTGAACTAGGCAAACACACGACGTAAGCAGGCGACGGCGACGGCGACGGCAACGGCGAAACGAAGCAGGGCGAACGCTTTTTGCCATTGAAACACGAATGCAACACTGCACGGCACACACACACATGCACACACACACACCCAGCCATACGTTAAGCGTTTTTTGTTCTGAGTGAGTAGGCGAAGCTTTAACTGTCCCACTGTGCGTGTGTATGCACTGTGTGTGCGTGCGTGCATGCATATGTGTGTGTGTGTGACTTATTTATTAATAGCAAAGGCGGAAGAAGAAAAAAGTGAAAAGGCAAAATGCCAGGAGCAGAAGCATCCACAAAGAAAAGCTCTCTAATCAGGCGCTCTCTCTCTCTCGCTCTCTCCCATTGCAGATCAAGTGAAACTTTGAATACAATAACAGCAGCAGCAAAAGCAGCAACAACAACAACAACTCAAGAGCAGACTTAAGCCTAGCGTTAAGCAGCCAAACAGCAACAACAACAACAAAATGCATGGACATCATCCACATCATACACAGCAACAACAACAGCAGCAGCAGCAGCAGCAGCAGCAACCTCTGCCGCAGCAGCAACAAGTGCAACCCGGCGCAATGAAGGCGACGGGCAGCGCACAGCAGCAGCAGCAGCAACAACAAACACACATAGCCATAGCGCAGCAACAACATCATCCACATCATGCACAACAACAACAACAGCAGCATCAGCATCAGCATCCACAACAACATCCACATGCGCACCCAACGCACACGCATCACGCGCACCACAACGCAAAGCTGCTGCGTAGGTCGCGCAGTCGCAGTCGCAGCCCGACGCCGGATGGGACGCAGGACTACGATGTGACGCGCATGCGGGAGGAGGACTTCGAGCGTCTGGCGGTCTATCTGGTGCCGGATGTGCAGGCGGAGCGTGGCCTGCCCAATCGGGCGGACAAGACGCTGCCGCGCAGCCTGACGCTCAAGTCGTCCATGGTCTACTCAACGCCAAATGTTAAGGTGAGTTTGGAGAGGACACCAGGGATATAGATGGATTTATAATATTCTCCTCTCTTTCTCTCCCTTTCTGCCCTCTGCAGACTGAAGGAGTTTGGAGCAGCGGCGTCATTCCGCGTGGCACTCGCTTTGGCCCATTCGAAGGCATTCCAACCTCAAATTATCCAAACGACAAGAACAAAGCGCGCTATTTCTGGCGGGTAAGCAAAGATCATTCATCTATATATTACATATGTCTTTTTTCTCACGGCTCTCTCTCTCTTATTTTGGGTTCTCTTTTATCTCTTGCTTTGGTTTTGTTTCATTCTCTTTCTTTATATTTTTTTTGACTTGGCCAAAATATTCGCAACTAACTTAACTGGTTTCTCTTTGAATTTTCTTTTTAATTTCATGTGCATATAAAACCCAATTACAATACCATTATATATACATAACCAATATGACTATATATATATATAACCCAAACAACCAACCAAACCAACCAACCAACCAACCAAACCAAACTCAAATTCCAAATTGAAATATTTTGCATTTTGTTGCGGATTCGATTTAATTGATTGAATCAGGTGCAGGGAACACGCCACATAACCTACGGGAATATTAAGGTACCACATTTTGCTTTGATTTTATTTGTGACGCACTCTCTCTCTATCTCTGTCTAACACGCTGTATCTACCCCTTTCTTTCTGTTTCTATAGGCGTAGCTTGGCAGGGGCAAAGAGGACTTGCTTTCTCTATCTGCCAAGCTGCGCTCAACTGCACTCTCTCTCTCTCTCTCTCTCTCTCTCTTCTCCATCCCCCTCTCTGTCGCTCTCTTTAGTAGTTTGCTTAACGTGTTGTTGTACTTCTGTTGTTGTTCTACGTTTTGCTTAATCCACCAGAGAAACGCATATCATAAGCCTCTCTCTTTCTTTCTCTTCCCTCTCTCTCTCTCTCGCTCTCTGTAGATCTTCAAGGACGACGACTATTACTATCTGGATGGCTCGGATCGTTCGCAGTCCAACTGGATGAGATATGTCGCCTCGGCGTACAGCTTGTCCGTAATGAATCTGGTCGCATGCCAGCACCAGGAGAACATCTACTTCTACACCACCCGCGACATCCTGCCCAACGAGGAGCTGATGGTCTGGTATTGCAAGGACTTTGCCAGTCGTCTGGGCTACGATGTGGATCCGGAACGCACCATATTCGGAGCGTGCAAGCAGGACGTGGATGTGGAGGAGGACGAAGAGGATGAACTGCCGCACAAGAAGTCGCACTATGCGATGCCTGCGCCTGAGATTCCCGCCGAGGTGGCTGTCAGTCACATTACCTATGTGATGGGACTGCATCTGCCCGGTGCAGCGGCAGCAGCAGCAGCGGCTCCTCCTCCCCCAACGGCAGCAGCGGCGGCGGCAGCGAGTTCGGCTCCCTGTCGTCGCGCCAGTCCACCCGCCCATGTCAGCACGACGAGCAGTGCGAACAGCGCGCAACAGCAGCATCATCCGCACATTCAGCACAGTCGGCACGCCTCGGTGATCATTGGCCAGGATCGTTCTCCTCTGAACAGCAGCAGCTGCGACAAGGAGACGGGAGCGGGATCCCCTCTCTGCGGCAAGGACACGCACTACGAGCATCAGCTGACGCCGCAGGACGGCAGCGTGCGTTCGGTGCGCTCCGACGAGGGTTACCACAGCAACGAGTGCCAGGAGGATGGCCTGACGCCGCCAGAGGATTCCAGCGACAGCGAGAGCGAGCACAACTACGTGTTGGATTGCTCCAAGAAAGCCATTGCGCCCAAGGAGACGGTCATTGCGCAGGCGCAGAAGCCAAGCAGCGTCACGCCGCCCGCCGTGGGAGCAGTCAATGTGGTGGCACCCACCACCATCGCTGTGGCGCCCAGCAGCTGTGAGGCAGACAAGAATGAGTACCGGAAGTTCAAGGTGAAGATGCCGCTGAAGTATGAGTTCAAGAACAAGAGCTGCGTCAAGCAGGAGCCGCTCAAGGATGTGGACGAGCATTTGCCCTCGGCTGCCGCTGGCGTCGGGCTGGAGGAGGAGGAACTGCACGAGTTGCATGCAGCGGCGGTGGCCTCAGAGGATTCGCTGTGCCCGCCCAGCACCACCACCACGCTGGGAGAGGAGCAGCATCTGCAGCATCTGCCACATGCCGCAGAGCCACCCAATGCACAGCCTGCCTCCTCGACGGTCATTGTGCTGGAGCACAATCGCACCATTGTCCCCCTGAGCAAGCCTTACTACGAGGCAGATCCTCCTGCAATGGGACCCGGCGAACGCTATGTGCGCTTCACGCAGCCCAGCTCCAGCATACTCGAGACCATCCTGACCAGCCAGCATCGGCTGGAGGCTGCAGCCGCTGCTGCCTGCCGGCAGGCAAACGCGGCCACGCCTCCGCCCACATCGCCCACGGAGATGGCCTACAGCTACAAGAAGTCGCAGCGCTATGGAAATGCAGTCAGTCCCGATTCCAGCTCGAATCTTGGCCAGCCACAGGAGCTAGCCGGGCAAATGGTGGGCGAGCAGGAGCTGAGCCTGAGTCGGAGTACGTTGATCAAGGGAGAATGTTCGCCGCCGCCTGCTGCAGTGCATCATCATCACAATGTGATCTACTCGCCGACGCGCACACATCATGGCGGATACGCCGAGCCTGGCAGCCACTCACCGGGCTATCCCGGCTATGCGAGCTACGCCGGCGGCCAATCGCTACACGCGGCCACCTCCACGTTCCACTCACCCCCGCACAGCTCGCACTCCCCCTTCGATCGGCAATCGAATGCGTCCAGTGGCGGCGGATCTGCCTCGAATCTGCATCTGCTGCAGAGCAGCACCCAAATGCTCAACCATCCACTGATGCAGCCCCTCACGCCGCTGCAGCGTCTCTCTCCGCTGCGCATCTCGCCGCCCAGTAGCCTCAGTCCCGACGGCAACTCGTGTCCACGCAGCGGCAGCCCCCTTAGTCCCAACTCGCTGGCATCGCGTGGCTATCGCTCGCTTCCGTATCCGCTGAAGAAGAAGGACGGCAAGATGCACTACGAGTGCAACGTGTGCTGCAAGACCTTTGGCCAGCTGAGCAACCTCAAGGTGCATCTGCGTACCCATTCGGGCGAGCGTCCCTTCAAGTGCAACGTCTGCACGAAGAGCTTCACCCAGCTGGCGCACCTGCAGAAGCATCATCTGGTGCACACGGGCGAGAAGCCGCATCAGTGCGACATCTGCAAGAAGCGCTTCTCCAGCACGTCCAACCTGAAGACGCATCTGCGCCTGCACAGCGGACAGAAGCCCTACGCCTGTGATCTGTGCCCGCAGAAGTTCACACAGTTTGTGCATCTCAAGCTGCACAAGCGGCTGCACACCAACGATCGTCCGTATGTCTGCCAGGGATGCGACAAGAAGTATATTAGCGCCTCGGGGCTGCGCACGCACTGGAAGACGACCAGCTGCAAGCCCAACAATCTGGAGGAGGAGCTGGCCATGGCAGCGGCGGCCACCTCGGAGTGTCTGGGTGAGTTTGACGAGATGCTTTCCAACTAAGTTCCTTCTCTAATCTTTCCCTACTCTCTCTCTTTAGATAAGGATCTCCCCGAGCCCGACTCCCGCGAGGCCTATGAGCAGCTGCAGCAGCACATGCATCCGGTGCATCCGAGTCTGCGCCACTTGGCTGGCGCTCAGTCGCCGCCACGTCTCATTCCGCTGGGCAGCAGTGGGCAACAGCATCTGCAGCATCTGTCGCAGCATCATCATTCGCCACAGTCGGCACCGCCGCCGAGTCATCTCATGCACTCCCCACACGGCGGACCGCCCATGTTGCTGACCACAGCCTCGCAGCTGGCACCAGCGCCGGGCTCTGGCACGCCTCATCATCTCCAGCAGCAGCAGCAGCAGCAACAGTTGCAGCAGCCACCACAGGCCTCGCCAGGCCGACAGGCGCCTCCATCGCATGCGCATCTTGGGCCGCCGCATCATTTGGCCGCACATCATTCGCCCAAGTCGTTGAAGCCGCTGCAGGAGAATGCTGGCTACATGCACGGCTCGCAGGAGAATCGCCCCTCGGTCATCGAGTCCTCCAATCAGCCCATGATCATCGAGTGCACGTAGAGCGGGGCGTGCGTGACACGACATTGAAATTAGAAATTGAAGTGCAATAACAAAAATCAGAAAAGGAAAATGAAAATGAATAAGAAAACAATTTGTTGTAGTTGTAGCTCGTAAGCGGACTATGGACAGACGGACACGTGACTGCAGCACAAGCATACATAACGGTATTATTATTAGATTGTACATAGCCAGAGGCGGGCCCAATAGAAACCCCTAGTAAAGCAACCCCCTCAGTCCCGGTAAATCCCACTCAAAATTGTAAGAAAGAAAAGCAAAACTCATTTCGCGCTATGAACGAAAAGATCTCAACAATTGGCAATTCCCAACAAAAAAGTCAGCAAAAAACAATAACTGCATATTATTTTTGATAAATACTTTATATTCAAACCAAGAAGAAACGGAGGAGAGAAGAAGGAGAGTAAAAAAGATAAAGCGAAAGCGGAAATAAATTCGATGAGAAATAAAATGCATTTAAATTTGATTTGAGTTTGAGGCGCGCTTAGTACAGTTACGCATAGAAGTATACACCCACACACACACATACACACACACACACATACACATATATATTATATATATAAATTAAACATAAACAATTAGATTCAAGTTGCCTTATTTGAATTTTGTTAGCACTGAAGACAAAAAAAAAAGAAAAAAAAAAATGAAACCAGAAAAATTTTGCTTACAATTCCAAATTTGAGCAGAGAGAACAAAAAGAAGAAGAAGAAGAAGAACAAAAACAACAACAAGAACGTATTTTATATATGAATATATATGTAATGGCATATTGAATATATATATTTGTATGTATTTTACTCTGTAAATAGACGAGGAGAAGAGAAGAATAGGAGAAGAAGTAGGAGGAATGATTTGATGAATGCGTGTAATTATTCATTTGGCATGCCTGTTAAAACTACGAGTAGATTCGCTTCATTCACTCTAGCTCTAGCTCTATTATTCACTTAGCCAGTTAGTGATTATTATTATGATTATAATACGTGAAGAAAACAACAACAACAAGATGAGAACTTAGCTGAAAATCGGTGCTTTTGACTGTTTCCATTTGTCCACATTTACATTTACGATTTACGTATTTGTATTTCGAAACACACACTCACACACACACACACACAGTAATAGTAACATAACATAACATAACATAACATAACATATATATATATCTGATAATGTATGCATAAATATTAGAGAAACCCCCTTGCATAAACCTAACCTACATATAAACAAACATTTATATAGTTATAGCCACATACTACGTACATATATCGTCAAGTCTTTCAAACTTACTTTGCGCCTTAGAAAATTGAAGAAGAATGAAAAAAAGGGGAAGAGGAAGGGGAGTAGGAGGAGCAGAATTAGCAAGAATTTCAACCAATATTCGTACTTTACCAAAATTACCAGAAAACGCTCTCAATTAGTCTTCGTTTTTCTCTATTCGCTAAGTTAGTTAATTATTGTCTGATTAATTTAATAAACAATTAAACGTTAAGCTTATAATATTAATGAGGCTGACTAGCGTATAAGTATCTAATCTAGTATCTATTAGTATCTATCCTAGCTGCTAAGTCTGTACTATATATATTGATACAATATACAATTACATATACGTACATTAACAACATATGGTTCAGCTGATGATTCGGCTAACTGTATTGTAACTGTAAGAGACAACACCAATTCGTAACCTTAAGTATTCACGCGCTGCCGGCGCACGTGGCGTATGCGCAACGCGTGACAAGGCAACTGGCCTGGGGCGGGGGCAGCGCGTGTGTTAGCCCGCTAATTGAGACTAAGACTATGCGAAATTCTTTTTGTATTTTTGTATGCGATACAAAGAGGCAAGCGTGGGGGTTGGGGGAGGGGATAGCTGGAACAGAGTTTCGGAGTTATAGATATATACTTATATATAGTATGATAGTTACATACACCTACCTAGCTATACGTAGTCCTCTAAGCCTATGCAATATTTATACATATATGCGCATTATCTAACGCTAACGACGAAGTACTGCGTGGAGACCTACATACATGGAAAATATAAAAAGAAGATAATCAAAATTATGAAAAACAAAAAAGGAAATTGAACTTTTTTATTTCTTTTGGACTTGAGTTTGGTTTTCCGTTTCGCATGTGTTGTTGGTTGTGATTTCATTTTGAGTTTAAATTCAATTCGATTTCGCTTTCTTTTCAAATTTTCTTTAAAGGTTTTTCCATTTTGCGGAAAGCAACAACGTAAATATTAAACTTAATCATAGCGTACACAATACTTTCCTATTTGTGAGACTGAGACTGAATGAATTACTATATACAATACTCTTTATAGACACGAAACGAAACGATACGAGTACAGCAAATCGTTTTGAGGATTGATTTGCCCCGCCCTATTTCGATATTTTACACAAGAATTTTGCTAAACATATTTTCGAAGTGAAGAAGTAGAAGAAGAACGAAAGGATTTGCTTTCTCATTTCATTGTAACATACTTATACACATACCATATACATACATACATACATTACTTTAATCGAAATACATATATGGATATTTATATATATTTATAATAAAATAGCACACGTTTGTAGTAGTAGCGTGCGAGGAGGAAAGAGAGAGAAAGGAGAGGAGACGCAACTTGTACAGTAAAATTGAAATCTGTTTCAGGATTCAAAAGTGACGACAACACGTAACTTTAAATGGAGAATAAATGACTGCTTCTTAGTGTTATAAGTGACTCTGATTTAGGTCGATCGATCGATACGATACGAATCAAATCCAAATATATTGCATTATGGTATATATTCGATAAGTACTTACCACTTATTATACTTACCAAACTTATACTTACCTTATACTATGTAATGTCTTGACTTTTATTGCAATCGAATCGATGCTGTCCGCATCACTCTCTGTAATTGTATCTGTATCTTTATCTGTCTCTCTATATTTGTATATTTATCTTCTCTCACATACTATATAGTGCATGTAGAGCCTTTGTTGTCCATTCAAAACTTATACACACACACTCGTATAGTATATATATATATATTGTTTATTGTATCCACAATGTACAAAATTGGTTCTCACACACAATTAAAAATGAAGAAGAATCGCAGCGAATTTCATTTGCATTGCAATTAAAGACACGCCCCCAAAGTCAAAATTAAAAATCGTATTTCGTTGAATCTGTTTCCAGTGTTAGCTATATATACGTACGTACATAACGACATATACATACATACATGTCTCTGTCATTCACCATTTTATGCCACAAGCAAGAAAAAAAGAAAAATTAAAAACGAAAAATCATAATAAAAATCGCATCCACAATTGACTATAAAAATCTATATGCAACATCATACTGACCCACATATATGCAGTTTATAATGCGTAAATCGGGAAATTATTGAAATTATTTGAACGCAACTTAAATTCCTATTAATTATATAAAATATCTCTAAAAAACAGATAAAAACAGAGAAACAAATATCTCTAAATGAAAAACCACAATTAAAAACAAAACAAGAAAGAAACCTACAAATAAAACACAAAAAATATTTCATACTAAGGGCGGCTGCAATTTATTGTGGAGGTTAATGGGAAATGGGAGATATATCTTGAATTATTTATTCATTAATTTTTTATATAAATAATTTTAAGTTTAAGCAAAGATTTTACTTTTATGCTCAGCTGGTCGTTTGCTCCGAAAGTGAGGCATACTTTTAGGAGGAAAGAGTTATTTCTCTCTGCTCTCATACTGTGTATAAAGTGTTATACCATGTAACTCGTTGAAATTTTTCTATATTTTATAATTTAATTTATTTCTTCTTCGTAGTTTCAAATGGCAAAGGAAACTCTGATTTCCCCACGGAGGCCACGAAGAGGTAAAGAGCTATAATTATATTTTCTATCTACCTTCACCTTCCTTTCAGCATAAGCTAATCTCATCTAACTTGCACTGTCCGCACACTTCCACATCCGCCTCAGCTCGTTTGATTCGTCTGCCAATTGCAGTTTGCGCCCTTTGGCCTTCTTCTTTTCTTCTCTTTTTCTGCTGCGCCTTTTCCGTTTCCTTTTCGGCCCACTGCTTGCTGTCAGTGCGAAATGGAAACATCAATCACGTGTCAATCAAAAAGAGTGAGAGTCGGATACTTGAATGGTTATTGTACTCACTAGCAACAACAATAATCAGGCCTCCTGCTGAACATGCAAATTGTGTGCGTTCTGGCATAAAAAAAGGACACCAACACAAGCAGCAGCAGCGGGATTATGCCACAACACAGAGCACAAGAGAGAGAGAGAGGGAGGGAGGGAGGTGCCAGACGGGTCAACTGCATGCTGCGGGGCGCCTGACTCACTCTCTACCCTCGCTGATTGTGATTGCGATTTTGCATAGATTCGCAGGCCAGAGAAATTTCCCCAGTTTTTTCCTTGATTTTCCTGCTCGATTTTGTGATGTGTTTGGCAACGTTTTTCCATATTATTAAAGCGGATTATTTAGGCCGGCGCATTGTGCAGCGCGTGCTCTTTGTATTTGTATGCTTGCCTGGATGCATGCATGTCCGGAAATGCACCGGACAATGGGCCGCTGCTGCTGCTGCTGCTCCCCCAGTCTGTCCTGCTGTCCTGCTGTCCGACGCAATCGCATTCATGATGTGCGGCTGCCTTGTTAATCCTGTTCCAATTATGCGCATGTGAGTGCTTCGTATCCCTAATGGGCACTTTCCATTTCGACCATTGTGTCCGCAGGCGTCCAGTCCACACACACACACACACACGCGCATACATAGACAGACGAACGGACGGACAGTTGCACTGTGTGGCCAAAGGACTCGGCTGTCGGCAAAATATTGATTACAGGCCTCTTTTGAGCCAACGTTTATTCTTTCGCTCCCTTCGCTCTCCCTCCCCTTGCTCTCTCTCTCTGGCATCGTCTGGCTTTGTTGTTGTTTGTATGCTTTGCAGTTTGCATGGATAAAAATCAAAATGACCCCGTACTGACCTACGTTATAGTCGCCAGTTTGTGTAGGAGTCCACGTGCCCTCTATTCTCCCTGCTCCTACCCCCTGCTCTGTTTGCTCTGCTTTCATAAAAAACTCATCTGTTTTTATCGTTGATATGCAGGCCGAAATATTGCGCAGAGAATTGTGATTTATGAGATAGCATGCTAAGCTGTGTTGAGATGCAAAGATTGTGGAGGGAAAAGTTTGATGATGTTATTAATACTAAAAGTGGAAATATTATGAGAAAAGCAAGCTGCGTTGTTTAACAGTTGTGAACATTTATTAGATCTTCCGTACATATTGTCTGAAGTATGCAGTAAAATATTAAAGGAGACAACTCCGACCACAAAAGGTATATACATATATTCTTAGTCGGTGTCGATAGGAGAGTCGAACTAGTTATGAAACTTTGTCTTTTAAAAATTCTGAAAATTTCATTTAAATCGAACCGATATATCGTATAGCTGCCATAGAACATATCGGTAAATTTTTAATAATTTTTTCGATAAATATCCCAAACCTTTATAGACTTAGCGACTCATTTTCGAGCTGAGTATTTGAAAGGTTGAAATGATTCACTAATTTCCAATAATATCATTGCCTCAGGCAATTTAATGTAAGTTTAAAGCAATACATATATAAAATCCATGTAGCTCTATATGTCTTCCGCAATAACACCCCAATTCTCTCTCTGCTCCCTCGTCCCCTTTGAGCACTTTTCCGTGTTGTGTGTCTTGTATGTTTTCCATTTTTCATGATGTGCTGCATTAAATCTCAACATCGGCAACGGAGTCGGCTTTCAACGCGCAACGCGCCCGCCCCCTGTCAGCGCGGCATTTGCGGCATTGGTGGACGATTCGGCATGCCACGCTGTGGCACGTGGCATGATAAATTGCAGCCATGTACAGGATGCCCGATCCTGAAATATTCGCAAAATGTTGCACAATTGCAGAAGGAGGGTAGCTGCACACAGGGGGTTGCCTCTTGCCACGCGACCCATGAGCAATTTGTGTGCATAATCTATGGGGTGGCAAGAGGTTGTGTGTGAGCTGTGTGTGTGTGTGTTGGGTCTGCCCATTTTTTGCGGGTTGTGCAATTTTTTATGCAACTTTTTTTGCCCAGCCACCAATCAGAATTGCGTGAGTTTTTTAAACCCCTTAGCGATCACGCCGCGGAACTGCCTATCAGAAGCCACGAGGCAAGTGGCTGGAGTATAACAGTAGCACAGTATAACAGCTGAGCTGGCTGCCCATCCTGCACTGCAGATAGTTTTTCGGGTTGCCCAAGGTGCGTACAGTGCGCACAATTTGAAAATGTTATCTCAAATCGCAGATAAATTCAAGTGCGCGACAAGCAAGATAGAGAGCGAGAGAGGGACAGAGGGAGAGAGAGAGAGAGCGTAGCACATGCTCTCTGGCTGCCGCTGCGCTCTCTCCCTCTCCGCTCTCTGTGCGATCGCTACGTAAAGTATCTGACAGATACGCTGGCGCGTGTTACGTTTTGCTGCTCACCACGCTCGACTCAAAATTGTTTTCCACGCACACACACACACACACACACGCATGGCTATTGCTGTCGCAGTCGCACACACAGCGCTCGACGTGCTCATCTTGTGCGTCGTGGCCCTGTTTGAATATTGTTTTTGGAGATACAGCAACATTTTTCGGCTTGTCTGCCGACTGCGTGTGCGTGAGTATCTGTGTGACTGCGTGCGTGCGTGTGTGTGTGCGTTTGTGTGCCAGGCCCTGTGGCCTTCCTAGAAATAGTAAAACGCAACTCACAATTCAGTTTGACGAAGTGCGTCGTGCGCAGCGGCAGCGTTTCTCCCCGCAGCTCCGAAACGTATCTGAACCACAAAGCTCGTATCTGTAACTCGCAACTGCCACTGTATCTGTAGCTGTATCTGTGAGTGCAGTCGGTGCAAGTGTGTGTGTGTGTGTCTTAGTGCAAAGAAAATGCATTCAGTTTTTTAACTGAAAAGAAAATCGAAGTGAAAAACCAAAAGAAAAGCAAACCCGAAGCGAACTCTAAAATGGAATCCGTTGAAGAAGTTGCGGCTGGATCAGCGCCAGGTAAACAACAGCAGCAGCAACAGCAACTGTAAATCCCCCCCCCCCCCTTCTGTTCCACACCCCACGTATCCAAAACAAAATGTGCCAAACTAGTTTCACTTTTTATTTTGTTTTGACGCAAAGCGAAAATCTTATCAAACGCGTCGCTGATTGGCGGATCGCCTTGGCTCGCTGCGCTCTTTGCGTGTTTTGTTTTGCTTACGCTTCGTTTCGCTATGTTTCTTTTTTTTTTGTTATGTACTGCGTAGTTCTTTTTTATTTGTTTTCCGCACTTCTCTGTTTTGTTCGAGCGTTTTTTATTGGCAAATGGCAATGGGAATTTTCGCTCGCCTTATGTACTGAGCAACCCTCGCTAGCAGCATCACATCCTGCCCTATGCACCCCTCAGCGTGCACCCTGCACCCTGCACCCCTCGCAGAAGTGCAATGTGTGTGTGTGGGAAACCGCCCCCTTTGCAAAAGTTCGCACATTTTCCTCGCACTTTTCCGATCCCAACTGCATTTTCTTCACTTCTCTCTCTCTCTCGCTCAGCTCATTTACATGTCGCACATCTTTTTTGAGTCGAAATTACAGAAACTCGTTCTGTAAAATGTTTTCAAGCGTTTTTCGCGCTTCAGCGATTTCAGCTGGGATCAAAATGAAGCCATAATTGCCCAAAATTGACGAGTTTCCCAGGGCAGATCGCACGTTGTTGTTCCACGTAGCGCTGGTGGTGGTTCGGCGTGGCAGATCGTTTTACATATTCATCAACTAATTGGAATGGTTTACAATGCACAGGCGAAGATCTACGCAAAAGAAAGATCTTTAAAGTTGGAGGGGAACAACTTTAAAGCGCTTACAAAGGTTTCAGCTTGATTGAAACCATTTGAAGCGCATCTAGGCATGAATTTGGATAGATATCCTCCTGAATGACACATAAGTTGTGGCTCCATTTCAGTTTTTCCAAGAATTTAGAGCAATTAACGTTGCACAAAAATAGCAGCGCGTTTATTTATAACTTGTACAAGTTTTTTCCCTCTAAAATTACCGCAAAAAAATACCATGTAAAATACCAACAACTCTATAAATTTTACGACAAATAGTCGCCCCTTCCCCGTGCTTAGAAAATTTTCTTAGGAATTTCCCAGCGCGAAGCAACAAATGTTTCAATAAGAAGTTGATAAGTTTTTCCACCCTCGTCTGGCGACACATTCCACTTTCATTCCATTTGTTTTTCAGATAAGAGATATCAGAGTGCAGCAGTATCTCTGTGTGTGTGTGTGTGCCAGAAAGTATCTGAGTATCTGTGAGATACTACTAAGTAAACACAAGACACGAGATAAGCAAACGAAAATGGAAAATGGAACGCGGCAGCGTTAAACGAATTATGAATGAACGCGGCAAATGAATGGGGCACACACACACACACGCACACACAGATAAAGAAATAAATACGAAAATAAACCAAATTTGGAACAACAACAACAACGCGCGCTACTCCAATTCAATTCAATCCAATCGCCTTATTCCGCTCCAGCGTCTTCAACTCTCACTTCGAGTATTTTCTAATAAAAACAACATGCGAAACCTGTTTTCCATTTGCCTCTGCTTGTTTTTGTTGTTGTTGTAGATAGCTCTATATGTGTTGTTGTTGTTGTTGCTTGAGTTATTTGGGCTGTGCTGTTGCCTTGCGGCAAATGGGACAAGGACAACGACGGCGCATTGAAAACTTCTTCAGCTGCTGCTCATTTGAATAACAAAAGCAATTGCAGTGCCTCCTCTCCCCTCCCTCTCTCTATCTCTCTTCCCTGTCTCTTCCTGTCCCGTCAAGGTCTGCCTCAGCTAATTCTAGTTCGCTTTATTCCTTACAGCGAATCCTGTGGAGGAATGCGGCTGCCTGCGCCTGGGCAAATGCAAATGGTTCAACGTGGCCAAGGGCTGGGGCTTTCTCACGCCCAACGATGGCGGCCAGGAGGTGTTTGTGCATCAGGTGGGTACAACACACACACACACATACGTAGAAATATAACTGATTTCTATTCCCTCGCAGAGTGTCATACAAATGTCCGGCTTTCGCTCGCTGGGCGAGCAGGAGGAGGTGGAGTTCGAATGCCAGCGCACGGCACGCGGCCTGGAGGCGACACGCGTCTCGGGGCGGCAGGGCGAGAGTTGTCACGGCAGCACCTATCGCCCGCGCATGTAAGTCGAGAAATTCGAGCCTTTAGCTTGCATAGCATTAAAGTTCCCCCTTCCATCTCCCCTTGCAGCAATCGCAAGACTCGCCGCATGCGCTGCTACAACTGCGGCGAATTCGCCAATCACATCGCCTCGGAGTGCGCGCAGGGACCGCAGCCGAAGCGCTGCCATCGCTGCCGCAGCGAGGACCATCTGCACGCCGATTGCCCGCATCGCAATGCCAGCGTGGTGAGTACACACACAGAAAGAGAGAGAGAGCGAGAGAGAGAGAGAGAGGGACAGTAAGCTCACTTTACGCACTTTTCGCAGACACAAACCCAAAGCAGCAGCAAAAGCCAGACCAGCGATGAGGTGGCCGAGGAAGCTCCCTAGCACAAATGGGCAAGCGGAAACGGAAGTTCAAAACTTGTAAAAATCGGTACAAAAAGTGTGTGAGTGCGAGAGAGAGAGGGAGAGAGCGCCAACACTTCGAAAGACGCAATCAACGTACAACCAAGCAAGCTACCTTTTTAGTGCAGTCAATTTCGTATGCGAAACTATTAGAACATTAGTGTTTAGATTAGACTGGAGGCGGCGGAGGGGAGAAGGAGCGAAGCAGCTGCAAGGCGAAGAGAGTCTTCCCCCTTCAACTCCCCCAGCTGTAGTTAGGTCTAAGTAGACTTAGTTTAGCTCATAAGTTTTTAAGTGAAAGAGAAGCAAATAAAACGCAAGGCCATTTAATGAATTAACAGTGCGAAAGAGATGCAAATACAGCGTGCGTAAGAGATGTGGAATGCTTAAAAGATTTCACAGTAAATTCTCCATGTAAGTATAAGCTATATATAACTTCACTGTTTACATATCTTAAGTATTATTCCATTAGAATCGACATAGTCGTGAATTGTCGTAAAAAATTTCCCCACAATCTTCCGCCTTGAACCCACTGTGCAGAGCTTATGCTAAATCTCAGCATTAGACACGCGCACATAGACACACTCACACACACACACACACACATATTCCTGGCAGCATGTTTTTGCTACCAGCCCCCCCGGGAAAGCCGTCCGTGTGATAAGAAAGCTCTGGGCAAGTCACGTGCTCAGCGTGCTCATACAATGAAAACAACATTGAAGCTTTTACAGGGCAGGCTGTGGAAGAGGGAGGGGTTTGGAGGGGGAGGAGGAGGATATCACCATGAAAACGCAGAATCATTGTAGCACGTTGTGCCGTGCCGCGGCGCGCTGAAAGTGAAACAGAGGCAGCAGCAGCAGCAACAACAAGCGAAGGCGCGTTGTGCGAGGACATGCGAGAGGTGAAAGTTGCCTCTCTTGCGCTCACACGAGGCTCCCTTTGTGTGTGCGTGTGTGTGTGTGTGTGTGTGTGCGTGTGTATTGTCTCTCTGCGGACGAGGGCGCATATCCCTTTCGGCTGTTTTTGTCGCGGTTGCGATTGGAATTTTTCGTGCTGCTGCTGCGCTTTGCCTTGCCTCGCCTCGTGTTGCTGTTGCTGTTGTTGTTGTTGCTGTTGTCGGCCCTTTGGCTGTTTTTGCAACATTGTTCGCTTCTCTTTTTGGCGCGTGGCCTCGCTGCCGCTGCCGCTGCTGCTGTGGGTTCGGCTCAGACTCCGGCAGGATGCAACTGCCTTGGCGCGAGGACACACACACACACACACACACAGACACAGAGCTCACGGCTCGCAGTCTCAGCTCACTCAGTTCTCTGAGTCGGCCTCAGTCTCAGTTTATCTCTGCCAGAGAATTGTTGTGTGCAACGCGGCGGATGGAAAAAGAAAATATAAGAAGAGCAAACACAACAACAACAAACACAAGCAGAAGCAGCAGAAGCAGCAACAACAACAACTACAACAATAAGAATCAAATAATTTACAACAACAAAAGCAAAAATTAAAAACAAAAAACAAAAACTACAACAACAACAACAAGAATTTTAACCAAAGTTAACAAAGCGTTTCAGCAACAAAATAAAAATAAAATTTAAAAACTAAAAAATAAAATTCCAAAAAAATCCAAAAAAAAAAAAATACTCAAAAACGACAAAACATTTGTAGCACATTTTTTGCATATGAAATCAACAACAACAACAACAAAAACTACAACAATAAGTCGCAAAATAATCAAGTTTTCTATTAAGCATATTTAGGCAAATATAAAAAAAAAATTAAATAAATAAAAACAACAACAAATCGCAGCAAAATCCAAGCGAGAAAAATCTTCTCAAGGTTGCAAAATGTTTTTTTAAGTTTTTCTACAACAACAACAACAAACGCGATGAAGAAATTTGCATTAGTTTTAACGCAAATGAAGTAAGTGAAACGAGAGAGGGCGTGTGTGTGTGTGCTGTGTGTGTGTGCGGTGTGTGTGTGTGTGGCAAAGCATAAACAACAAGAAGAGGTCGCAAGTAAAAAGCAAGTTTGGAATTCCATTGCACAAAAACAATAACAACAATGACAGCAAGCGCGCACACACACACACGCGAACAGAGAGCAAACACACACACACACACACAGGGACATAAGCTCGCACATTTACATTTACAGTTACATGTCGCCTGGCGCTGTTAAGGCAGCTCCCTGTTATGTAATATCCTGTTTCTGAAGCTGTCGCCTGTCATGTTACACGTCCAGGTGGGGGGAGGGGCGGAGTAAGGGTTCCTGCGGGTGTGTTTGCGCTTGCACGAGGTCGTGTGTGGTCTATAGAAAGGGGGCGTGGCAGGCAGCAGGCAGCAGGCAGCGTGAAATGATTTACACACTTCGAAACGCGCCACGGGCACGGCATTGAGACATTAGCACGAAGGACGCAGCGGACCATCCTTAAATCACACACACGCACACCTGTGCACAGCTGCACATCTTCACACACACACACACACACTCGCATACTTTCATACTTACCTGCCATGCAAATGCCCGACACTAATTCGATGAGCAATCGGGCTGCCTTGCCACATTACGCATACGCCGCATGGGCTGGGGCGATCAGGCAGGAACCGAAGGTCGCGTGGAGATTTGCGTTTTTCGGGGCTGCGCCTAATTAATGAAATGTGTGTCATAATGCGACAGACAGTTAGTAGGTCAAGTGGACTCCGTGCCGAGGTTGAGGGCCACAACTCTTTCTCCTTGGCCACAAAGCAACGAGAGAGGAAGCGACGCGCCTCCTGCCGTTCCGCCCCATCTAAAAACGAGCAAAGACGACGAGCAAAGGCGATGCGAGTAAAGTAAATAAATAGATGGGCGTTTTCTAGTCAAGTCGGAGGCTAAGGGGGGCCTAAGTGGCGATACGTTTGGCTCCCGAATGGGCGCAGCTCAGTCTCGGCTTAGCTGCCCTGCATATTGGATAATAAATTGTCAAGGCGAGGCGAGGCGAGGCGACCGCAAATGGATTTCCGAGAACGCAGAGAAAACTATTAGAAAGCTTGAGAAATTTCCGCAAGGCTAGAAAAGCTAAAAGAGTTTTTTAGCGAGGAAATACTTAGCATATTTTATGGCAATTTTTTAACAAATTCTTTTTCCCTTTTAACATCTAATTGTCGTCTCTATCACCTTCTCACTCTCTCTCTCTCTCTAACTGTCCATGCACCTCACTTCCCGTTTTACATTTCTTGTTTCACTTTACATTTCAAAAAAAAAAAAATACAATCTGAATATGTGTGTTTTTTATTTCATCAGAACTCTGGCATGTTTCCTCAAAATGGATAAACTAAACTAAATGCAAAACTAAAACGGTTAATGTTCCAACTAAAAAGCTAAACTGCAATTTGTACAAAGCTAAAAAACAAAACAAACAAACTAAACAACTCTGAAAAACTAAACTGAACAAAACGCAAAGCATCAAACAAAGTTAAATTCTAAAAATTTCTAAAAACTAAAGCAACTTCAACTTCGAATCGCACTAAATTTGCACCTGCAGGTAAGTTAAGGGCACCCGTTTTTCTATACTAAATAATATCTTCATGTATTTTAAACTTTTTCTAAAAAAATATTTGTATCTTCATTTATTTTCATGTTTTTTCTAAGCGTTTCTCAATGTTGCATTTACAATTTTCGCAATTTTCTTGCACTTCTCTTGGGAAACTAACGCAATTTTCTTTTGTTACAATATTTGATATAAGCAACACGATATGGTGGCTATAGTTTTTTGGTACTCTAATTAAATATTATTATCATCAAATCAATTGAGTCTTTCTAAGTACAGTCAAGGCTCTCTCTTTTGTGCACCTGTACTAATTTGCAAGCCATCACTGTAACAGTAGCGTCCGCAAATTTCGACTAGAAGGGCAACCGCTCTACGGCGAGATTCCAGGCGGGCAGGCCGCGCGAAACATAGATACAGGAGTTGTAGATTTTGGGTTCCATCTTGCCCAGCTGCACGCAGGCCAGGATTGCGCTGAGGCTGCCCATTTGATAGTCGGGCAGCTGCGCCAGTGTCGGCGTGTTGTCTTCTACTGCAGCTGCAATGCAAGTAATGAAGATTAGCTACTTAGCAACTCTGTGACTCTATGTCATCTCAAACCTTTGATTAAGCCCTTGGAAACCCAAGCGGCGCGATCGATGTGCGTCCAGGGTACAACCTGCGGATTAAAGGGCGCAATCCAACGACTGAGCACATGCGCTGAGACATTGTCCATGTTGCCGTCCAGAGCGGGCATCAAAGTGCCCACTACAGTGGGACAAAAGGCACCGTGGTAGTAATCCTGTGCGCCATACAGAGCGCTGTACAGTCCAGTACTCATCACACGCGTCGAGTCGCAGCCAAAGAGAAAGACGACTCCCTTGATGCGATTGCGATAGATGACGCGGCTGGAGACGTACTGCAGCGTGGAGCCATGACCCGCATAGCTGAAAAGTATAAGAAATGCCGTGTGAGTGCTTCAATTGTCTGTCTCCTGGTATAGTTCACTGCTCACACAAAGCAATCCGCCTTGAAGGCCTGCTCGGTCATGGTCTGCTCCGTGGGCAGCTTCTCGAACATATGTTGCCAGTGGCCCAGCCAATACTCTAGAAAGCTGCGCAGTCGCCGGCCCGAGTTGGCCAGATCCGCATTGGGATTGATAATCGTCATGCCCTGCTTGATGTGCACCGCATAGTAGCCATGCTGCACTTGCGCCTTATGGTGCTTGTAGAGCCGCCACAAGCTGTGCAGCGACTTAATGCGCGTACACTCCTGCATTGGTGCTAACTGCTCCCAGTGAAAGTGATCCAGGCGCTATAAGAGGGAAGCAGTTAATACTAAAGAAAGAGTGGATAAAGAGTTGCCAAGCTGACCTCATCCACGATGAGTATGATGGGAAAGCGCTTGGTTGCCAGCGGCTGACGCTGTTCCATCAGCTCCCAGTCAGTGGCGCAGCTCGTGAGCAGCTCGTAGACACGTTGCGCCTCAGTTTCTCTTTTACTCAGCTCGTAGCCGAGTTGATTCAACACGTCTTTGGACAAGCGATTCGCATGCAGTGCCGCCTGTGATAGCAGCACGCGCTGATGATTGCTCCAGTTGTGCTCCAGGCAAAACTTATCCACGCGCTGAAAGGTTATTTGGGTAAGCTTATCCGATTCGGAACTTGTGTAGCGCTTGCCCACAAAGAGAAAACTGTAGGGTGCGAAGACATTCGCCAAATCTGCTATGAGCTTTTTAAGGAAGTCACCAAAGCCATTCAATTCCTTCCAGTATTTTGCCTTGGCCTCCTGCGACTTCACCACTTGTGGATCGACAGTGACAACGTGTCGGAAACGCTCGACCAGCGTGCTGTACTCCTTGAAGATGTCACCCAGTGCATCGCTGTTGAAGTGCAGGCAGGTGGCGGGCAGTTCGGGGCTGCGACAGTGGCGCAGCAGGGAGAGGTAAATGTCCCCCTTGGACGAGGCAATGTCACAGAAAGTGGAGTACGATGTGGCTGGATTGAAGCTTTTGCAGAACTGCAGCACACACCATTCCTGCGGCAGCTGCTTGCAGACATGCGAGATGCGCTCGAAGCCCTCCTGAGGTTGCTGCACATCGTGTAGAAAGTCCAGTTGGTCTGGGGACGCCGCCTTGGGCTTTGCCTTGCGCTGCTCCACTTTTCTTTGGTAGTTAAGAATGTTGCTAAAGAATGTGTTGCTGCAAGGCAAGGGAAAGAGCATTAGACAGCTGTAAAGTATTCCTTGCGGACTTACTTTTGGTAGTCTTGGTTCTCCTTGTCGCTAGCGCAGGCCAAAATCTCCGCCATGCTGGGCTGCAGATTCTCCAGCTCCTGCGCCTCGGTTATTAGTCGCAGGTCGGCGCACTGAAACAGCGCACGCACCTGGTAGTAAATCGAGTGCTCCAGGTTGCCATTGCTATACTCCTCATCCGTCCGCAGCAAATTAAATTCTGTGCAGGAAGACGCAGACAGCGGCGGTTAGACGCGCTTGTGGAAATTGATTATTTCACTGGTTTACCTTTCGCCTCGGGCCCCACCTGCACGCTTGTCAGCGCCGCAATTTCGTCGTCTGTCGCTGTCGAGTCGCCCATGTTGCGTGCGAGTGTAGCGCATAAATTTAATTTGCAAATTTGAAAAACGGCGCCGTCGGCTTTCTTCTCTTTGCATTCCACAAGTTGTTTTTGCTTTCTCGTATTGCTTGGCTCAGTGTTGGTAGCGTAGCGAACGATATCAACGCCTTTGCAACACTGCAAGTATCGATATGACTGTGCGATAGAAGCACGCGCGTACACGATAGTTCTATCGCAACATGCGTTTGGTATTTTTTAGGCATTTTCAGTGTGACCCGCGCGCGAAGTACGAAACGTGCTTGAACAAGTCGAAATGTAAAAAGTGTAATTGATTAATAAAATGTAATCAATTTTAATAGTTTATTGCAAAATATGGCAAATAAGTGTAGCGTGAACAACAACAACACACGGCACGTGCTGTAAGTACAAACAATGACAATTGACAATACGGCACAAAAGCTCCTTCACCTGCTGTTGCTGTTGTTGTTGTTGCTGTTGCCGTCTCGTGTATTCATTCATAAAAACACAGCGACAGGAAAGTTCGTGTCGGGGCTCAAGCTTTGCGCAGCGGCGCAGATGCCCAAAACACCCAGAAAAGTGTGTCAATCTCGTCATGTGTGCGCGAGGGTGTGTGTGTGCGTGTGCTCCTGTACGTGCACATGTATGTGTGCACATACAATGTATATTACATTGGCTCCCCGGTGAACCACACCCTCCAGTTGCCCTAAAAAACCTTACGCAACAACAAAGCGACACACATTGCCAATTATTGCAACAAAAGGAACAACAACAATAACTACAAAAGGGAGAACGAGACGAGCTTTGACATTTTACAGATCCGACGTTGACTTTTCTTTTGGGTTATTTTTGTTGCTGCTTTTTGGTGCACAGGCGACGCGCCTTTTTGCAGTCGAGGTTCGCTGCCTCTGCTGCTGCCGCTGCAGTCTCTAATGACGTTTCTTAATGAGATAACGGCATCAGCAGCTTGGGCAGCGCCGTTGGCGTTGGTGTTGGCGTAGTGCGTGGGGTTTGCCTGCCTGCCTGCCTGTGTTTGTGCGTGTGTGTGTGCGTGCGTGCGAAGGTCTGACGTCAGTTAAGCTGGCGCATCCCGTTCTTTTTGTTTTTGTAGGCCGCTCCTCAGCTGCAGCTGCAGCAGCGCTGCGGCTTAGTCGTTGTCTGCTGCCTGCGCACGCTTCCACCTCCCTCTCCCTTGCACTTTTTCGGTCACGCTTCGAGTCCTTTGGCCCGGTCTAAGGCTATTGAAATATGCATTTATTGGTCGCATGAATGCAGCGTGACACTGGCTGGCAATATTATTATGGATGCAGGCGGGCAGCAGGCAGGCAGCATCAGCCGCAGCAGCAGAGCAATGTGGGTAACTTATTGAACTTGACGAAGCTTTCGTTAAATATTGAAAGCACGCCGACGCACAAGCAGGTGCTCTCTCTTTCCCTCTTTCTGACTTGCACTTTGCTCTTGCTACTTTGTGTGTTTGTTGTGTATTGTTGCGCTGTCGGCGTCGACGTCGACGTTGACGCTGCGCTGCCGCTGCTGGCCCGTTGGCCGCAGAGCACTCAGCATCCTTTCTACTTATTAATTTTGATGTTGCTTTTCACTTTTACTTTGTGTATGTTAAACGTGCTCACAGTCTCAGTCTCAGCCTCAACCGAACACCGTGTGGGCGTGCGAACGTGTGCGACAGTGTTGGGCAACTCGGTAAAGTCCCATGACAATCATCTGTTGTTGTTGTTGTTGTTGGTGTTGCTGCTGTTTGTGTTTTTGTTGTGCTCGCGCTTGCGAAGCTGCAGCACATTTTGTCGCCTGGGTCATAAAAAAGCTTGACTTGTTCAATCTTCTCGTGGACAGTGGACACTGGACAGTGGCCAATGGGCACCTGCACCAGGAGCAGCAGCAAGAGCACATTAACCATTAACCACCCACAACCACTTGGCAACCCTCTGCATTATTTATGAGCCACTGCTAATGCAAAAACTTGGCACGTACAGACATGTTCGTTATGTAGCTCCACCTGGGCGAGGGCGGGGGGTGAGGGCAAGGGAAAGCGCGAGCGTGAGCGGGTTGAGTGCGTCGCGTACGCCTAGCAAATTATAACATTAATATTACATTAACGCACACCAGCATGCATGCTTACACACACACACACACACTCACCCACACACACATGCATCGGGGAGACATTAAAGTGAAACAGAATGGCGAAAACTTTCATTTGACGTCCTAACAGCAACAGCAACGGCAACAACAACACGCGACATGTAAAATAAATGTAACAAAATGCGTACGAACACGAAGCAGAAACAGAAACAGCACAAGAAGAAGCAGCAGCAGCAGCATCAGCATCCACACACAAAAACAACAAAGGGACGTCTAAAGCAGCGGCGCAGCAGCCGCAGCAGCAGCAGCCACCCCAAAAAATATGGCACACATTCCAACAGTTGCAGCGATGCCAACGTCGACTGCGATGCTAAGCAGAGATCCCTCTGCCCAGCTGGTGATGCTGCTGCTCTCGCTGTCGCTGCCTCTGCTACTGCGGCTGCTGCGTCGTTGCTCCGTGCGCTGTGTTCGCAAAGTCAAAGCGATTTTCGAAGTCGACGGTTGTGTGGCTCGCGCTGCTTGCTCCGGTGCTGCTTCCAGAAGCAACTGACAAAACGCTTTTAACACTTAAAAAAAAAAAAAAAAAAAGAAGAAACACCAACATACACACACACACTTATACATACATACACAAACACACACACGCCCACACACACGCGCATACAGATAACATACATATAACAACCGTAATTTGACAGCGAAAAAGTAAGCGAAAACGAAAGAGAAGCGCGCAGACTGCGTGAGAAAAAATGTGTAGCATGCTTTTAGGCAGTGCGAAATAAATTGTAATCCCCCAGAAAGTGTATAACAGAAGAGCGTAAAGTGCGTAAAGTGTACTAAAATCGACATTTAAGTAAATTAAGGTGTGGTGATTTATGCAACTTTTTAGCCACACGCACGAGCACAGGGCGGCGACAGACGACAGACACACACGAGCGGAGAAGGAGGAGGGGGAGGCGAAGCAGAAGGAGCAGAAGCCAACGACTGCACATACCTCTAAGCACAGACTCACACACAGACTTACACACACACACGCACACACACACACACACGTACACACTCACATGTTGGCAGACACATACGCACGCACACGGAGAGCAGGGCATACAAAATAAAGGATAACGACGAACGAGCGACGAAAAAGCAAGAAAGAAATCGAAATTAAAATATATGTTGTACAACAACAACAACAACAACAACAAAGAAGCGAGCGCAGGCAATTTTCGGCTGTCGCTGTAATTCGAAGCTCATCTGCGTTGCCTGCTCTCCGTCGCTGCTGCGGCTCTGCCTCGACTGCGGCTGCTGCGACTGCTCCTCTCTCCCACTCGCTCACGCTCTCTCTCTCGTGCGTGCTTCGTCAAGTGAAAACATTTCGTTTCGTTAAGTTTTGTAGGTATTTTGGCAGGCCACAAATACACAGAGCGACGACATGTCCTCGTCATCTGCTGCTGATGCTGCCGCTGTGAATAAAAATCCACGAAATAAATAAAACATAAATTAACCAAATAAAATAATCGAGCACAATTAATTAACCAACTAATCAACAAACTGTTATACGAGCACAAGGAATTGCAAAGTCAGCGAGAAAAAGCGAAAATTCAGTTTTTGTGTGTGTTTCTTTTTCTGCAACGGCAAAAGGCGTTGCCAAATTAAAAGCTGCGGCACACACAAAGCGCACATTAATATAAACAACAACCTAAATTAAACGAAAACACAATGTTCTAAAAAGAAAAGGAGAAAACACAGGCACAACCACAGTTAAGTTAACCAGAATTCTGCAAGCATATAATAATCATACGCACCGTTAAACACCGCAAAACAAAAGCAAAGGCACCAAAACACAAAGGAAAACGCAATAAAAAAGTGAAATTTTCTAGTGAAAAGGAGAATAGAGCAGCAAAGAATCCTCGAGGCTGCATTAATAATACACACAACAATCATATATAGCATATAGGATATAAGGGATACAAAAGGACTCGCCACAGGAGCAGGCACTCTGGCTGTTCTATTATTTAACTGCTTTCAACAAGGACCTCTTTCAACTTGACGAAAGCTGATTGAAAGCCGCCTTCAACAACAGCATCCGTTCGAGCGAGAGCGAACAGGCGAGAGAGCGAGAGAGAGAGCGAGAGAGCGCACGTGTATGTGTATGTGAGTGTGATTGTGATTGTGATTGTGTGCGACAACAGCAGCAGCGACGTCAACGTCAATCCGCTCAATATTTATATTGCACGAGACCCAATCTCAAAGCTCCTCGCAGCAACTGCTCCTAGGCAACTCGCAGACGCAGACGCCATTGAGGTCCCCCAGGTTCTCAGGCTCCACAATCAGTCGCAGCATCAAACACCAAAATAAATAACATCTGACAGCTGCTGCTGCTGCTGCTCCTCCTACTGCTACTGCGGCATCACCGCCTGGCGAGTCTTGCCTCGTCTTGAGTCTCGAGTGCATCATTTGCAGCGAACTAAGCAATAAACTCACTGGATAAACAAACAATCTACAGCTGTAATTGCCATCACTCCTGACTCAATCTCTAACGGTAACTGGAACTACAATCAAGCAAAACGACAACAACAAAAAAAAAACAACTAACTAACGATAATCACAACACAGATAAAAGTTAAACAACTAACAAAACACGCAAAATGGGTGCCAAGGAAAGTGTCGAAGCAGCCGTTAAAATGAATGCCGATGGCTGGGGACACGTGGAGGTGTGTATAAGTTAGATATACTATTATTTAAGGGCAGGAAGTTTAAGGTTCTTAAATATCACCAAACTTTTGAAAGTTTTTCTTGGAAAACATATCTTTTCGGCTTGAGTTGATAAATATTCAAATATTAAATATTCAAAGATTAAAGTTGCAAAGAATCTTATAAAGAATTCAGCTTTAGGTTTTACTCCAATTCCAAGTCTTTCTACATATGTAAACCAAATCTGATATTCGATAGTTTCCATTGTTGAGGTCTCTTTGATAGTCTTTTATCAATTCATGCGCATTTTTCATCCGATCTGAGATTGATAATCCCCCACCTAGTCATCTTTTATTCTATCATGTCGCCAATTGGCGTTGGCAGACACAACTCAATCTGTCAATCGGCGCGCAGTCTGGGACTGTGACCCAAAAAATCGCCAGAACTGTCGCCACCTTCATTCCGCATTGCATTTTGATGAGCTCGCGAGAGAGTGAGAATGCTGTAGAGTGTGTTGAGAGAGCGACTGAATGTTTTTTGATTGATTTTAAAAATAAATTTCAAGCAAGAAGACAACACGTGTGGCAGGCACTTGTAGAGCGAGAGGGGCCCCAGAGGGGGGGCATGCGGGCCCCCGCATTTGGCTAGTTATCGCCCGATCTCGGGCTCTTGAGCGCAAAGATCGCTGTGTGGGCGAGCAGCATCAGCTCTTGAGATCGCGAAGACAACGAGAGAGTGAGAGAGAGAGAGGGAGAGCGAGTGAATGAATGAAAATGCGCTTAAGTTTTTCCTCCACGCTTTTCTGTTTTCTGTTTTGAGTTTTTAGTTGCGTGGCTGAGTTGGTGGCGTGCATTTCTCATAGTTTTTTCGAAAATATTTATATAAACATTGTGAATCGTGAGGCTTGCTCGTAAACAGGTGTCTTACAACGGTAAATGCTGTAAACAGAAATAGATAAAATCAAATAGTCTACTCGAACCATACGTAGAATGGCTAGACAAATAAACAAAACAACCAAAATATATATAATATATGAATTCATCGCGACGCGATATATATATAAAAGTATTTTAAGGTGTACGAAAGAATTTATAATTAAATTCATATAAATAAAAGGGGCTGCTGTCTTTACTATAGTACAACTGTGCAACATGTGGCATGCTGAGACGTGGAGTGTAAAGTGTGTTGATGCGTGTCAAGGAACATTAAACTGCGCTGCGAGATCACTTCGAATCAGAATTACTCAAATCAAAGCAAAGCAAAAACTTCAAAGTGCTTTTTTCCGCCTCTAAATCTCCAGCGTGTTGCAGTATCTTTGTTGTTTTTGTTTTGTAATTTCTTGATGTTGTAGCTTTTGTGTTGACACCTACACGCCACAGCACGCGGCAAGGCAAGGCGGGACCGCACCGGGCCAGGCCGGGCAAGCGTCAGGTTTAGACTGCATTTTGGCCAGCGCCAAAGCGTTGAACTCGCCTCGTTCGCACCTCGCGACGGCGATAATAGCCGCAGCCGGCGTGGGTAGTTTCATTAGTTAATCATAGACTTTGCGTGGAGCGTGTGTGTGGCACAATAACTAATGCCCATTGCCTCATAGATGGTTCAAGTTCAAACACGATGCATATGATTTATGCGACAGCTGCCGGAATCTCAATGAAAGTCGCATTTATTATGCTTTGTTCGTTGTATTTTTCAAGATTTTGGGAGATTGATTTTTATACTTTAGCTTTGCTTTTGCTACGATTTCAATCTAAGCGCTTCAAACTTTGTAAATAACCCTAAGCATACCACGCAGCTTGACCTATTTCTGAAGCAATCTTTCAGGTTTTCACAACTAACATATTTCGCATACTTACTAATTATTCTCTTCTCTGCTCTTCTTCTCTCTCTTTCTGGCTGTGCAGCGCGGGAGTCGCTACCACGGCCATCGGCATAATCAACGCTCGCAGTCGCTAAATCGCGGCCAGGCGCTCTCGCAGGCGGACGTGAGCGGCATGTGGTGACATCGGGGTGCCTCTGGTAAAGGTAAGCCATCGTATATACTATAAACTCTTAATTGCCAGACTAATCTCTGTCTAACTTATTTTAGGAGCTGCGGCGGGCTGTGCTAACTGCGCCATGGGCAACAAACTGAGCTGTTCCTGTGCTCCGCTTATGCGCAAAGCCTATCGCTATGAGGATTCACCCTGGCAGAGCTCGCGTCGTCGGGATGGTCACCTACTAAGGTGAGTTTTACACCCAGGCAATTGTTGCAGCTCCCTCTGTACTCTGTAGTTGACTCTTTATGTTCTCCGACTGGCTGTAAATATGGAACAAAAATAACAACATGAATTGAATTCGCTCTTTCGATAACTTTTGTAATTAACTAATTGTGTTCTTCTTCTGGTTTTTCTTTCTTTCAAAAACAAAAAAAAAACAATCGACACGAAACAAAAACGAAAACTTTCGACTTTGCCTTCACTTCCAATAATCCAACCAACAACAACAACTACACAAATCACACGGCCATACAACAACAACAACTACAACAAATCTGCCTCCTGCTACAAACTTTTCCTTCCCAAAAAACTTACAATTGCAACAACTACTACAACAACAACTACAACTGCGCCTCCTTTGTTTGCTTTTACTTTCGATTGAATGAATCCCTCAACAAATTTGCACAAAATTTTCAAATTGGATGAACCACCCAACCAAAAAACCAACCCGACAATCCGACAACCCACCACCTCAACCAATTGAATCTGAAATGAACCTCAACAACCTTCAACTAACAACAACTATAACAACTATAACCAACTATAAAAACAACTTTAATCAATTTGCGACAAACTGTTTTATTAACCAACGCTAGTTCGTTCAGGTTGTGGGCTGAGGTCTTTCACGTATCGGCTAGTGGCGCCGGCACCGTCAAGTGGCAACAAGTGTCCGAAGATTTGGTTCCTGTCAACATCACATGCATTCAGGACTCGCCCGAATGCATCTTTCACATCACCGCCTACAACAGTCAGGTGGATAAGATACTCGATGTGCGACTTGTGCAGCCAGGTGAGAAATGACTTCCCCCCTCGCTCTCTCGCTCTCTTTGCCTTTCTAACTCTTATTCGCCTGCTTGTTTGCTGAGACTAATTGGAAACTCTGTGGTTCGACAGGCACACGCATTGGCCAGGCATCGGAATGCTTTGTTTACTGGAAGGATCCAATGACTAACGACACTTGGGGACTCAATTTCACGTCGCCAATCGATGCCAAACAGTTCCGAGAATGCTGTGTAAGTATTCTCTTACAGTTTGTGTTGCATTCTGTGCATACGCGACGATGACAAGCAACCACCTCAACTGATACCTTAACCACCAAAAAAAAAAAAAAAAAAAAAGAGAAACCACCTCAGCCACCCACAACACTAACTACAAACTCACTTAAACACACACACAAACACACCTATACATGCACACTCTACTACTAACAACAACAACAACAACAAGAACTACAGCAACAGCAATGGGCAGTTCTAGAGACTGCAAGGCGAGTTTCGAGAAACTGCCCAAGCAGAAACCCACCCACCAACAAGAACCCAAGAACCACTCAACCACACCAGCTGCCACAGAAAGCAAACCACAAGTTGATGATGCTGTGATGATGACCGACCGTGATGAATGTTTAATGATGATGCGGGCTGAAGTTTGTCAAGTTCTCAACTTGTCATCTTTGTAACTGTAACGAACCGTTAGAGCTGCAACAGAAACAGAAAGCAGAAGCGATAGTGTCGATAGTTTGAAACTATCGATTATCGATTTATCTCGAATTTTGTGTGTTTATTGAATTTGAAATCGAGTCGAAAAGAATGTGCAATCATTTATGTACGCAAATAGCTTCAATTCATGCCATGCCATAAGTCACAGTCACTGTCACAGTCGCAGTCACTGTCACTGTCACCTACATAGACAAACTGACCAGAAACCAGAACAACTTCACCGCTCTCTAAAACTGCTCAAGCAAAACTGCTGCTAACTGTTGAAACATATTTATACAACAATAAGTATATACATACATATATATTTATATATATTCATATATATTCTCGTTCATTAGTTGACTATACGATTTGATAAATTTGAACAATTTGGCATTGTATTTAAAATTTATCTTTGAGTTCTGTATTGAGATTATGCTCCCTGATTATTCTTTTTCCTATATTCCATTTAAAGAATTTGGCAAAAAGTAAAGTAATACGTATCGTAGTGCTATATCATTTATAAGCTTTAGAAAAAATCTGCTTAAAACACGTTGATTAACAAACAGAAATGTACATCAAACGTAAGTGAGAAAACTGGGCGGAAATTGAGAGGAAAAAAAAGATAACTAAATTGTATAAAGAACATCATGCAAAACTATACAAACTATCTCACTTTCCGTTCCACTTGACTTGTATAATTACATTCTCTATACACTGGAATACTCTAAACAGCCCCTAAACAGACTACACCGAACCCAAGTACACTCATCTAGTCAAACATAAACTGTCTGGATTAGTATCTAATAATTGTTTCGTTTCTTTTCTTACTTTGCGCCTCATTTGTTGCAGGTATCTTACATTGTAAAAAAATACGTTAGTATCGCTTCATATTATTTATTTATGTCACAACACAGTACTATCTACTACTACTACTACTACTACTACTTCTAAATACCACTGCTGCTACTAAGATCTACTTCAACTACTACAACTAAATGTTAACCAACTCTTTTTAATGTCACCGCAGAGAAAGACTTACAGTATTTAAACTCATAAGATAAGATCGCTTTGCCGTACAAATCACTCTAAATGTATCTCAATGTCTCAAGTAGCGCTCTCCCCTTAGTCGGGCATGTGTAAGATCTTCCATCCAACTGCATACACACACACACACACGCATATGATTCTCGCTCCCACACACACACACATGTGCACACACACGCATACGAAGCAGTGTCCTTAAGTGTCGTAACTGTTGTTGTTAACTCTTCACCTTATGTATCTCCTCTTCTCTTATTGTCACAACTTTTCAACCCAAACAAAAGTATCACGAATCGCTAAGCACACGCATACCATATACCAAACAGTATAAGTAAATACCTGAAAAATACCAGTCAAAGAGCAGCTTATCGAGCTGCGATCTGCGAGCTGCGTTCATTCTGTAAATGTATCTCATAAATGTGCAAAGTTTTCTACATTTGTTGTGTGTGTGTGTACTACTACCAAAGTTCCAAAGGTTCCACCTACAGATACAACAGCAAGAATAACAGCAAATACCTCTATGTATATTGAACACGTGTAACTCACATACACCCATACACACACACACTCACAGACGACACAAACACACACACACACAGTTACTACACACGCACACCCACTAAAATTTGTTAAATGTATTTATATTATATATTCTTTCATTTCTTTTTCTCTCTTCTAATCATTTTCGAAATCATTCTCGAAACACGCCAAAAATAAAAAAAAAAAAACAAATCAATCGAAAAACAAACTCAAAATCAAAATCGATATCGATATCGAAAAACAAAACAAATTCGTTTCAACTGATTTCATTTTTGATGCATTTCATTTGATATACTTATATATAAATAAATTTCGTACTTAAATTCAAAATGTAACGATAAAATACTTACAAACACTTCGACAAAACTTTACACGCAACTACAACCAAACAACAACAACAACAACTACAACAAAATAACAATAACAAATTTTGAAAATACATCTCTAAATGTACACTTACCACTCTATTCTATCTATCTAACTATCTATTAAAAAAAAAAAAAACAACTCTGTCCCACCCGAAATGCTTTTATTATCTAACATTAACTTTATTTAACTACTCTCTATTATATATTTATGTATGTATAAATATATATATTTCCAACTCGATTCGTTTGCATTTGACACGTGCGCCACAAAAATAAAAAATACCCAAAATAAAAATCCAATTAAACTTTGCGAAAAACTAATGAACGAAAAAAAAAACGAAATTGATTAATTGAATGATAATTGTATATTGAAATATTGCCGAAACGTACAATGAAAATGCAAAAGAAAAACGCAAAACGCTTTAAAACAATCGCACGTATCCTCTACTACAATACCGTTACCTATCCTCTGCAAACCGTTTCCGACGAGCCCTAAATCCCCGACACCCAGACCCAACCTTATCCCGAATCAAGTGGGCGGTTTACAAAATACGCAAATCAAATATCGAAACAACTTTCAAAAACGATGCAAAATTAAGTAAAGAATCAAAAAAGCTAGCAGAAGTAGGACTAACTATAGAATAAAGCCGTTGAACAAGTTAACCAGAGAGTTAACCAGAGGTTAATCAAAGAAAAATCAATATTTATATTTGTTGAAGGTTTCCAAAACCAAATCAAGGATCGAAAACGAAGCAACACGCACATATGCTCACAATAACTGTTTTCGCAGCAAGTTAATCAAAATTTAAGCTAAACGTAAACGTTAATCAAAATACTAAGAGTTATGGTTAGGCTAAGCTAAGATAATCCAAATATCTGTTATACACGAAAAAGCGCACAGCGCCTAGCAAACGCTTCTAGAGAAACCCGCAAGAGAGTAGCTCTCGGAGACAACACGCTGCTTAACGAATGCACCTGAAGACTTATACTTCTTCTTCTTCTTAGAAACTAAGCTATAATCAAACTAAACTAAACTAAACTAAACTCAACTGAACTCAAACTCAACTCTACTCTAATCGTAGCTAACTTACTACCCAACTAATGCTTGTATGTGTATGTTTGTCTACTTCACACTACTATCTCCACTATCTCTATCTAAACTTATAAATGTATTCTAAGGCTCTAAGCACACGTCAAGTTATCAAATCTTTGCACTCTTCTACTTGTTAGTTCTCAAATTTCTCTATATTAAAATCACACACAAAGCAACAGCAACAGCTCGAGCTAAGCTTAATTCGCCAGGTCGCCAGATCTGAGCCAGACAACTTTATATATATAGATATATATAGAGACAACGATCTATGTGAACATAGACAGATAGTGAGAGAGAAGAAGAATTTCGAAAGCAGAGAAAGCAGAGCAGAAACCGCACACACAGAACCTTGTTATCCCAATCAACTAACCTAATGATAGTGCGACGTTTTACAGTCGCCTTCTTTCAAATTTTCACGAAAGGCCTCGTCGAGCTACTCCCTGAAATTGGATCCGCCGGGCAAGGGCAAGGTCAAGGCCAAGCGAAAGCCGCTCAGCACTCCCGCGTCGCCGTCGCGCGTGCGCCAAGAGCCCCAATGCACCTGCATGTCCGCCGAGCAGTATGCGCGCCTGAGAACCGATCCACGTGTTAGAGGTGAGAGAACAAAAACCACAATGTACCAAAAAAATACCAAACCAAAAACAAATCAAGACCAAAACCGAAACCGAAACCAAACCAAGCCAAGCCGAAGCTAACTAAGTGATGCGACGAAGCATGTCGGCTAGTTCGTTAACGAGAGAGTTTCCCTACTCGTCTCTCTCTCTTGCTTTACGTTTATCCGCTTTTTTGTTTACCCAATTTGTTAATTTCCTTCTCCTTATATCGCGTTGATCTCCGCCTGTCTGAGGTTTCTTTTGGTTTTTTGATTTACGCTTAGCCTGTACAAGTAGACGCTCCATAAATGTGATACTCAAATACCCTATACCCTATATACTTGCTTAGCAATTAGGCAACTCTTGTCCAAGCCCAATTCAGAGTCAATGTCAATGTCAAAGTCAAAGTCAAATGTCCTCCTCAATTCCACCGCATCCCCCATCAAATCTCATCGCCATCCTCATTGCAGGTTCATCCACTTTGCCGCGTAATGTCGGCTCACACAGAATCACCGATGTCGATGGCCAGCAGCAGGGCAAGGTTGTGAGTGCCGTGAGCAGCACCTCCCTCTACGATAATGTGGCCAGTGGTGGCCCCGGCGTGGTCCAAGGAGGCGGTAAGTAAGGGCAAGCACCGGTTCATGCTGCAGTATCGGGTTCGCAGTGCTTCACGGTTTTTTGCTCTTCTCCTCCCTCTGTAACTCGATTCGCTAATCAAAGTGCTTACTCTGCCATCCACAGATACCCTACAACGTCAGCTCAAGGGACAAGACGGTGCAATGGTGGCCAATGCGGGTGTCAACACCAACACGCCGGGCGTGATTGTGACCGGCGTTGGCAGCGCATCCGATATGTGCACACAGAATCATGTGGGCTCACAGGTGGGATCCGACGATGCTGGCGCCTGCCAAATGGACATGGATCTGTCGAAGAACGAGGGCACACAGGTGGGCGGTGGCCTGCATCAGAGCGTGGGTACCTCAACCAAGTCCACGGGCACTCGCAGCAAGGATTTCAGCGATGATATGGTGAGTGAGCACGGCACCCAATCCGACTGTCTAGTCTTTCAATCTAATGTCTTCTCTATGTGCTCTGCAGACACGCGATGCGCACTCGCACGACATGCACCACCAGCACAACGTAATCAACAACAACACACGACGCAAGACCAAGAGCACCGAGGACATGAATGTCGATACGAGCACACTGAAGCGCATGCTAAAGCCGATGCCGAGCACCGAGAGCCCCGTCACGTCGCCGGAGATGGGGCGACGTCGCTACAACTACTACAACGCAAACGCGGCACAGACTTTGGGGCCGCAGCACATGCACCAGCACGGCGGCATGGGTGGCATGGGCGTCGGCGTTGGCGTCGGCGGCGGTGGCGGTGGCGGTGGCCATCACGTCATGAATAACAACACTTTGGGCCGCGGCAGCGGCAGTCAGTCGTCACGCTTCTCGGGCTCGAGGTGAGCTTATTTGCTCGTTTTGTTTTGCCGGCTTCGATTTAATTGAAATGCTATGTTCCAGCAGATCCTCGCATGAAATCGGACGTGGCTATCCGCCGCGTAATCTTTACTTGGAATTGGAGCGGGAGCGTGAGCGTAGCTGCATTGAGGGTTCACCGCCCTCGGATAACGTGATGTTTGATAATCAGTGCTATGCAACCACGCCCAGCTCCAGCAATGGCAACTCCGATCAGGATCAATCGTACGGACAGCAGCAGCAGCAACCCTCACAGCAGCAACAGCAGCAACAACATTCGTCGCATCAGCCACATCCTCCGCCACGCGGATCCCGGCACCAGCATCATCAGCATCAGCAGGCACCGAATGTGACACCCACACCGGGTAGCCCCACTTCGCGGTTGCTCATGGAGTACGAGATGCATTTGAGGAACACCCTGGCCAAGGGCATGGATGCCGAGTCGTATAGCCTACATACTTTCGAGGCTCTGCTCTCCCAGAGCATGGAGAATCTGGGTGAGTTTAGACCGCCCCTCCTTGCCTTGTTTTAGTCCAAGTTTAGTTTTAGTTCTCGTTTGGTTTTCGCTTTTGGTTCACATTCGGTTTGCCGTATTCGTAGTAATTTAGTTGTGTCTTTCATTCCCTTTTCGTTCTTGTTGGTGTTGTAGCTATTTTCGCCTCTCTCTCTCTCCTCCTTCTCACTGTCTCTTCTCTCTCTATCGTTTTATTCAGCCTTCTCTAATCGAATTTTTAATTAGCTTGAATTCTCCCCGGTTCAGTTCGGTTCATGCCCTCGTCAATGTCTCAATCAATGTCCCAGTCGTATAATAGTTGCGCAAGAGGGAGGGGTAGGGAAAGGGGCAGCAGGTGGGGTGCAGGTGCAGTGTGTGATAATCTGATTACTGCGAAATGCCTTTCGCCGGGGTATTTTACAAAGAAATTCAGATTAGCTGGCAAAAAGGAATTTCAATTGGAATCACGATGCAAGCGTGAAAGGGAGACAGATAAATGGGATAAATCAAAAAGCATTTTCAAAGCACAGCAAAAGCGAAAGCGCAGTGAAAAGCATTCCAAGTGTTTGCTGATTGAATACTTTGAGAAAATTTCGAATTTAATTTGGATATATTTCCCTTTTTTCTGTAGCTTAACTTGCTGTTGGCCTAGTAAAGTGATTTATGTAGTACATGGAATTATAAACCGTTTAGCTTCGAGGGTGACGATCTCTCTTATCAGCCTATCAACTGACCTGCTTGTTAGAAAGTTTCCCTAAACCATGTAGAAAAATGATAGATATTCCTTATACCCTGTAGAAGCAGCAAATCCACGAAAGAAACAACTCCCTCTTAGGATGATCAATTTATTTCTGTAAATCTAAATGTTATGCTGAAATATTTCGATTATAGTATAAACCATAACCAATCTAAATTGCTTTCTAAACTTGCGTACGCCTAATTCATTTTCCTTTTTAATAAAACTACTAACTAACTAACCTAAATAATATACAATATATAAACTTAAAATGCTATCCATACAAATCACAATATGCTCATCTCGCTCTCTCGCACACTTATCAACCACCACCACCAACAACAACTACAACAACAATTACCAAACTATTGTCATATCACGAACTTAACGAACAACAACAACAACAACAATAACATCATAACCAACAACTACAACCTACAACCAACAACAACAATATAATAAAAAATCATCAGAATTCGCTGAAAGCCTACCAGGATCAACACAGCGCAGCCCATATCCTCTACGTAGGCGTAAGTAGTTCCATTCAATGCACGAACTCTTAATCAGAATCAGTGTCTAAACTATCGTACTATCGTACTATATGCTATATGCTATATGAACATAATCTAATCGAAATACAACTAGACCAATGCCTGCCTCTGTTAAGTTGCTCTCTTAATATTTAGTGTTCATTTCTCAAAGTATTCTCTCTTCTGCCCACAGCCAATGCCAAATCATCGACCTTGCCGCTGCCCCCACATCGCCCCTTGTCCACCATACGCGATAAGGAACGTGATCGTGACAGGGATGGCTACTACAGCGATCGCAACGAGTTAATACGCGAACGTGAGCGCGAAAGAGATCGTGGCTATCTATCCGATCATAATGCCAGGTGAGTTTGCATCTAATTTTCTATATGCAACAACTTTCTAATACTCTTTCTATTCTGTCTCTCGTATAGTTTCTCGAACTCACGTTGCGCCAGCTGCATTGGCGAATCGGCACGCGCTCAGTGGTTCCGTCACTCGGACGGTTGGCGCTCGGGCAGCTCTACTATTGGCTCTGGCTCTGGTCATGGCATGATGACGCAACAAGTGCCCGGCTCGGGTCACAAGCGTTCACCCTGGGATTCGTTGCCCTCGCTGCGTCAGGACAGCAGCCTCAATGATTCGGGCTATAAGAGCGCCCGTGCTGACTCGCTCGAGCAACGGTAAAGGGATTCATATACATTATAGAGAACTATATACTAATGATATCTTCCATTTGCAGTGCGGAGTTTATACGCCAGGATAGTCTGCGATCGGAGTATTTGAGCGATCGCGAATCACGCTATGGAATTGTACAACAGGCCTCTATTGAGAGCACCGATTCACGCATGTGTTATCTCACTTCGTCAGAGGTGAGTGCCAGCTTTAGATAAATGAGAATATAATGGATAGGTTAAGATGTGAATTTAGTAGAATATTTTATATTAAGAGAGTGAGAGTTCTTCTGATGATATTTAAATACGAATCAGTCGAGCCATCAGTAAAGTCAACCCTTTACTTAACTTGAATATTTTGCAGTGCATTGCTCGCTCTATTTACTCTGTGATGGCAACACACGCCTCTCTATTGCTCTCACTCCCCTCACACGAATTTGCCCCCATGCCTGCAGGCCCTAGCTCAAAACTTATCCATCAACTTGGCAATATTCTCAAAAGTCTTAAGTTATTTATAAATAGAAAATTGTAATTCGCCTAAACCCTTTTTGCCGCTACTCTCCCCACCTACTTGCACTGGCAATTGCCCAAAGAAATCCATCATAGAGCCCCAGCCCCAATTGTGGCTCCACTGTAAAGTGGAGAGACTCCCCCTCTCTATCGTTCGCTCTCGCTCTCACTCTCTCAGCACTCGAAGAGGCAACTGTATGCTGTGCTCTATTTATAGACACACCGGGGCCGAAGGAACTGGGTCAACTGTTAAGGAACTTTAACTGTCGCTGTCGTTAACAGCACGCTGTTAGCTAACAGAGACTGTGCCTGTTAGATAACATGCCGCGAGCAAAATGAATTTCTGTAGCAATTAAAACAGCATCCAATTGTAACTCCTGTGAGAGAACGATGACGTGTAGTATTACAAATATACATGTGTGCATGTTGCTACCTCTTTCTGCATGTCTCTGTGTCTCTGTGTCTCTGTGAGTGTGTGTGTGTGTGTGTGAGTGTGTATTTATATTTGAGTATACAATGCATTCACGAAAAAAAAGGAGGGAAAGTCAACTGGCGCATTTGGCTGGGCAACATAAATGATATTTTTAGTTGCAGCCCAAACTGACCCAGTTTCGCCTTGATTAAAAACAAACTGCCAGGCATTGCACACAAACACACACACACACACACACATACACACACTCCTAAGCACACATAGTTGCCAGTTTCGCCCCAATCCCCGCCAAAAAAAGGAGGCAAAAAAGGAACTTTCTCTTTTGCAACTCCCCTCAGCTTGCAGCCTTGTCAACGTCAACGTTCCTGCCTGCCTGCATGCCTGCCTTCCTGCTGCTGCTGCTGCTGCTGATGTTGATGATGACGTGGATGATAATGATGATAAGGCTGCGAATGCTGATGATAATTGTGTGTTGAAATGCAAGTGCTTTTTGCCTACATATTAAATTCGTGCTGTGCAGCTTTTGTCTGCATTCTCTCGCCTTGGACTCTGGACTCTGGGGCTCGACCCGGACACGGATGCGAACCCGGCTTGTCATGCCGGCTAATGCAAGCTGCATGCATGCGCGAATGTGTGTGTGTGTGTGTGTGTGCGCTGTGGGCGTGGCATGCATTATGCATGTAATGCGCGTACTTGTGGCACGCTTTATGCCAATTCTGATCTCTTTGCCTTGACACTAATGAGACGCGGGCCAAAAGATGTCGCCGCGTCCACTTCAATGCAGGCAACGCATCATTGGACAGCAGCCAGGCCTAGCACACACACACACATACACGTGGACACACTCACACACACCTATACCCAATGCTGTTAATTGCAATAAACTTCCATTGTTACACTGACACACAATCCACACAGCCCACAGCCCACAGCCCACACTCCATACAGCAAGTCGCTGCTAGGGATTACTCTCTCGCTCTCGCTCTCTCTCTCTCGCTCTCTCTCTCTCGCTCTTTGTCTGTCTGTCTCTCTCTCTCAGTCAGGCCTCTTTTCCAGCATCTTTAAAGCGGCGCATGCGCTCTACGTTCTGCTTGCTCTCCACGCTCTCTTCTCAGTGCTTTCGCTCTCTTTCTTGCCACAACAGCTTTCAGTGGCGACTTCCAAGCCAGGCGCGCTTCCAGCGCTGCGAAAGCTTCGGGTGAGTGCGCTCACATCGCATCGCATCGCATGGCAGCGCTTCGCTTGGCATCGCTTTGGGTTCGCTCCGCTAGCCGCGCTGTCATTTCTGCTGCTATTTTGCTAGTGTTGCGCTAACTTTTGCTCTGTCGTTTTATAATCAACTCAACAAATTTCGCTTTGGCTGTGACTCTGTCTCTGTCTCTCTGTATGTGTGCGTGCGTACGTGTAACTGTTCGTGTGTGTGCGTGTGTGTGTGTGTGTGTGTGTGCAATTAACAATCTACAGCTCACAATAAACAAATTAACAATTGCTGCTGCAAGCAAAAAGTGATTGAGAAAACTCACACAGAGGAGGAGGAGGGGAAGCTGAGAAGAAGAAGGAGGAGGGAAAAGCGCCCGCTCGAAAGCAAAACGAATGAACGAAAGCAAACAAAATGAAAAATTGTGTATAAAAATTGTTTTAAAATTCACGAGGCAGCAGCAGCTTCTGTCGCGGCAGTAACTGCAATTTTCTTCTTCTACTGCTGCTGTGCTCTCTCTGCCTGTGTGCGTGTGTATGTGTGTGTGTGCGTGTATGTATTTGACTGCGTGTGGGTGTGCGTGTGTTTTTGTAACGTTTTACTCGACGGTGCTGTGAGAGTTGCGCTCAAAAGTATGCAACGTGTGGAAAAATTCGCTTTATTGCAGTTTGGCTGAAATACCAGAAAAAACAAGTAGCAGCAGCAGCAGCAGCCACAGAGCGGCAGCAAAACAAATTTACAACAATAAACCCTACGACAATAACAAGTACAACAACAACAATAACAGAGACAACAACGAGTTGAGGAAGGAACAGCAGCAGCATCGGCAGCACGAAAGGCGCACGTTAAGCAAGTAAATGTCAATAAAAACCCGAAAAAAAATAAATATAAACACGAGAAAAACAGGCTAAAATCTAACCCCGCTCTATCGGTGTGTCCTCTCTCTCTGTGTGTGTGTGTGTGTGTGTGCTGTGTCATTTTATGCCAAGCTAAGATTAAATGCTTTGTTAATCTCTTATAAGACTCAAGAGCCTCTTAAGCACTTGCCCAAAATAAAAGCAACTCAAGCAAATTCTCGTGTACGCCTACGCTTTGCCTCTCCCCCTCTCTTTGCCCCCATTCTCTCTCGTTCACTCTCTGCGCGTGTGTGTGTGTGTGTGTGTGTGTGCGTGTTTGTGGTAATAATAATAAAATGACAATCAAATTTGCTGCCAGATTGTCACACGCTGCGTATGCGTAATGTGCGTATGTGTTTTTAGCATAACGAGAGCAGCGTACACACGCTGCGTATACGCAATCACAGCGCACTAAGCGAAAAACATTTTCAATTAGACAAAACAACAACAACAACTAAGAGGGACGCAAAAAAGATGGAAAACACAAAACAGAAAAGGGAAAAAGTCGCTGGCAAATGCGATTAGCATCACGTTTTCCCTTTGAGGCACGTGCTGCGCGAGTGTGTGAGTGTGCCTGTGCCTCTGTGTGTGAGTGTGTGTGTATTGATGTTGTGTTTTGATAAGCCAGCAAGCTGCGTATTGCCAATGAGGCCGGTGTTTCTATGGCTGCGGTAAACGATGTCGATAGGCTTTGCCATTAGCTTAACCGATTTAGTCGATAGACGAAGCCTTTTAGCTAATTAATCAGACTCGAGTGTGAAATTCTAGCCGCAGGTGGAGGATTATAATTATGTGCAAGGGCCTACTCGATGCTTGATTTATTTATATCTATTGTAAGAGGGAAGTTTGTGAACTAAGATACAAGGCTGAAACTGTCTGCAAAGCTTTGTTATTTATAGAGCACTCTCAAGAGTGGAATGTGAAATGGATGTAAATATTCATATACCTCTTGTATTATTAATTTCCCTTCTTCACCTTTGCTCTTAGGCAGGCTCTACTGTAATCCCGCTCGTGTGCGAGCGAGACAGCGCGAGTGTGTGTGTGTGAGAGCAAACAAAGTTGCAAGTGCTGTTTAAATAATGTAAATCGTCTGGCGCCTTAACATTGCGTTAAAAGCTTTGCCAGAGCTTTTCATGCACGCCTGCACTCTCTGTTAAGCAGCCGAATGAGAGAGAGAGAGGGAGAGAGAGTGAGTAAGCACTCGATGCTGCTGCTGTTGGGGACTTAAAAGCTTTAGCTTGTCCACAGGATGTGGCCAGAGCCGCGTCCGCTGTTAAGACTCCGACAAGCTGCTGTAATGGAAGCTCACCCAAACCACACACAGAGGTCATCACCCAACCACACCCCCACCCCCACCCACCTCCTTTCTCTTCGTCTGCCTCGCAATTACTTGCAACAGAATTGGAAATTTCGGTTAGGGATTTGTGTGTGCAACAGTTTTTGTTAGACACAATTCGAAATTGATAGCGCACTCGGAGCCCCTTTCCCTTTGTCTGTTATCAACTGTCGATTGCCAGCAGACGCAGCTGTAATTCGAGCAGCTTGCCTGGGGGGACACCACGAAAGGGGGGGCACATTATGCTAATTGGGCGTAGTCAATTCATAAGCCATTTATCTCCATTGGCTAAATAATGCAAGTATTTAAAATATTTATACATTTTAATGCCCATCATTTTTCAACAAGTCCCCCAGAGGGGGGAGAGAAAGGGGGCGATGTGCGGGGTGTGGTGGTACAGTCAGCTTTTGGGCATCAAATGATCAATCAAATTGATTAATTACCGCAAAAGCGTTTTAAATATGAGACAAGAAGAAGAGGAGGGGATGGGGGCATTAATTTCTGTGGTAACTAAAAGCGCGAAGTTTGCGATGAGCAGATAAAACATAAATAAAGATGAAGCTGAAAACGAACACCTACACAGTGGGAGGGGGGAAGGGGGGTGTCATGTTGGCTTTAGCCACTTAGCGGAATGACCTTTTTATTTCTTTGTGGTTCAGTTAGCAGCTGTAACTTTGTCACTTTGGCCATGCTCATTAGCTGCGACAAGCGCGAACCTTTTTCATTTTCATTCTTTATTCAGTGTCGACTCGCCTCATTCTCTCTCTCTTTCGCACGCGTTCTGCCTCTTTTCATCATAGATGTGGCTTCGATACGCTGAGTGGGTGTGGCAGCAGGTTGCCTTTTTAATTTGTTTAAATTTCAGTTTCGCACCTTTTTGCTTTCTCTCCATTTTTTTGTGTGGCAAAAGCAAAAGGGAAAAGGTGAAGAGGCAAGGTGGGAAGAAAGAAAGGAATCCCGGTGATATCATTAGACTAAATTGACGAACGCGCTGCCAAACAGCTGAGGCTGCTTTAGTCCCCGAGGCCAAGCAGAAAAACAAAAGCTGCAACTTTGTGTGTGTGTGTGTGTGTGTGTGTGTGTGTGTGTGCGATGGGGACAGGGAGGGGGAGTTGTAAGGCTTGTGGATGGGAATGAAAAAAGCGACGCTAAATCATTTGGCACGAAGCATTTCAAGCAAATTGACGCCAGCACTGCAAAAGCAGAAGGAAAAACTGCGAGAGACGTGGAAATTACAATTTGGCTGAAGGGCGGAGAATTAGGGAAAAGAGAGAGGGGGCGAGGGAGAGGGAAGAGAGGAAGACGCGTCGCGCATCGCATGGCGTCGCGCCATGCCTGACATTCCCATTGACATTTCAATAAGTGAAGAAACTAATTTTTGTGCCACTACAACAAGAACAAGAATAGCAGCAGCAGCAACAACAACAACTTCAACAATAGCAGCAGCAGCAGCAGCAGCTAGGGCAAGCATTACAACAACAACAGCAGCGAAGGCAGCTAAAAGTTTCTTACCAGTTTCTCATCTCAACTTGGGCAACTATCGTCGTCCTATCGTCCTTATTCGCTTTTCCTTTCGTATTTTTTCGAGAGCGTCAGGGGGAGGTGGGGCAAAGGAAGGAAAACTGCAATATTAATTTGCAGCGAGTGCATTAAGGCGTGAGTGGGCGTGTCAACCCATCGCCCACCGCCCCCCGCCTGCTGCTGCCGCCTGGTGGCAGCTGTCAGCGAAAGTTCGACGTGTACGTGGACAGTTGTCCAACTATTTGACACAAAAATAACAGTTTTTCCTCTTTTCTGTTTTTCAGTTTTTTTTCCAGTTTTTTCCAGTTTTCTCTGTCTTTTTTTTCTCGTTTTTCTCCCTCCCGCTTGGTTACTGCCCCTAGTTAGTTCTTGGCTGACCAAACGAGAGTTTTGTGCAACTATTACACGTATATTTCCTCTCCCCCTTCTTTGCTAATATCCATCTTCAGGCTTCTCTCTCTCTCTCTCTCTCTCTCGCTGTCTCCCTCTTTATCACGCTGGGTTGCAAAGTTCTTGTCACGAGTTGAGAAAATTTGCCGTTACGTTGCCAAAGCCAAAGCCAAAGCCATTGGCCATTTTGCCTTGAATTCACTTTTGCGATAATTCCTTTTTTGCAACGACGACAACTGCTGCCAAAATGACACACTCGTATGCGAGAATGGGGCGTGGCACTTGCCGCCGCCCGCTGCCCGCTGCCCGCTGCGGTCATCTGCGGCAATCTCGAAATCTGAGTATGTGTGGCACAGATTTGCCTTCGAGGCGGGGCAGCTTATGAAACTTAAGCGCATTGCAAAATGCATTTCATTGCGGCCTCTTCAGTCTCTCGGCCAGAAATTTTCACCCAGTTTCGTTTCGGTTTGCTTCTGTTTGGTTGGGTTTGGTTGGGTTCGGTTTTTATGCAGTTTATGGCCAGTGCCAAAGTTCTGCGGCCAACTGTAAGTCCACTGATCTATGCCACAGTGTGGGGAGTGACACATCGCCTGCCACATAGGCTGCAATATTGGATAAAAACTGCAAGTTGGGTAATATATTGCCTGCACGGGGGGGCCATTGCATATGTGCTTCGAATTGGGTTTAATGCGTTTTCCGCCGACTGCGCTTGAAATGAACTTGCAGAAGTTTTTTCCACGCTCTGACCCTTTGCCCCTCCGCCCCTTCCCCTTTTCTGTGCGTGAAAAAGGTGCGAAATCCTTGAAAAGTTGACTGAAGTGTTAATATATGGTAGATATATCATATGATTTATGCTCGCTTGAGCTGTGCTCTGAACTTGGCTTGGATTCCTTGCGTCTTGCTTTAAGTTCATCTTTGAAGCATTTGCATTAGTTTTTCAAATTGCCCGCAGCCCGCACTCTTTTTTTTTTCACTCTTTCTCCCTCAATTCCCATTTGCAGGGTCTCTTGTGGTAGATTTAAAATGCTTACACAACTTTTCACTCACAGATTTCGAGATGGAGCCCAGGCTGAAGAGAGAGAGAGCAGAGTTCAGTTTGAAGTGCAAACAAAACTTTTCTGCCTTTAACCAAAAACAAAGAAATCGTCACGAACTTCAATTCAATTGAGTTTTGGCGGGTTGCTGAGGGTCCTCCCCTTTCCCGCTTAGACCTCCTCTGCTCTGCCCTGCGTGCTCTTTAATGTGCCTGCTAAATGAGGTGCGTTGCCTTTAAGCAAATTATACAGCAGACTCTTACCTCCACCTCCCTCCCTTTGTATATACTTGTATGTATGTAGTACAGGGCAAGTTGTAATAAAGCCTTTTGTGCGAAATGAATGAAATGGCTGAATACAAAAAATGCCAAACCAGGCGTATGACAGACGCGCCAGGCAGCCTCAGCAGTGAGACGTTTGGGAAGGCGCAAAGGGGGGACTAGAGGGAGAGGCCACTGGCATCGAGTGTAATGGAATGTGGCAACAGTCTGGCTCTTATTTCAATTGGAAAGAGGCTCGACGTGGGGGGGGGCGCAGGCAGTTAAAGTAAGCTTGGCAAAACACTTAAGTCGCACAAAAAACTGAAGAGAAAATCCGAAATGGAAAAACTCAACTCAACTCGAGATGACAATCTCGAGAAAGAAATACTTAAATGTTGCAAGCAGCAGCAGCAGCAGCAGCAGTCGAAGCAGCCAAACATCAATGATGAAACATTTTGAACAATTGAACAAGCTGAGAAGGTGTCATACCCACATCCCCCCCTCCCATTTGCCCCTTCCGCTTTTGGTTTTTGCTGCCTTTTACTTTTTCCACATATCAACCGCGGCGTTGGCGGTGGCAGCGGCGGCTCATGCGAGTTGCAAATCAAGTTACGCAAAAAGAAGCCAAAACGAAAGAAACGAGGGGGCTGAAGGGAAAAGAAGAAAAGGGGGGGGGGGGAGCCAAATGGCAAATGGCTTGTTTCGTTCTGCCTTTTGACTCGCCGCGCCTTGATTTCTTCCTTCCGCCTTCCGCCTTGCGCCTTGCGCCTTGCGCCTTGCGCCTTGCGCGAAACACGGCGTGTCGTGTGTGAAGCGAAAGCCCTTTTGCGCAAAGCGTTTGAGTTGCCATTTCACTGCGCTCCATTGCATACCCTGCCAACGTGAGGCTTATTAGCTGTGGCATCTTGTGGTTTCATTGTGCATAAATGGATTGTTGCATATGTGAAATATAATCGCCTTATAAGCTGCTTTCCTTGTCACTTGCTTTTCCTGGCATTTCTTTTCTTCTTTCTATAGGGTATCCACACAGTCGTAGGCCACACATGTCACACATGCTTTTTCGCACCTTTGTCAAAAGTCATAAAAAATAATAAAATGTGCGAACGCACAACTACAACAACAATAAATGAAGGAACAACGAGGCAGAAGTCACAGGCAGCTGCAGAGGGAGGGAAGGAAAGGCGAAGGCAAAGGCAATGCTGGATCCGAATCCGTGTTGCTCACATGAGCGCACCCAAATATGAAGACCATGAAACCCCGCATTCGCATTCGCACTCGTACTCCGCTCTACCCCTTCCAGTTGGCCCAGTCCCTCCTCCCTCTCTCCCTTTCCGCACAGTTGTAAGGGCGCGCGTTGAGTTCCTTTTGCATTTTGTATGTAAATGTAAATGTCGTTTGGCATTCGCGCATTTTAAGCTTGTGCCTGGCAACCGTGCGGGCATCCGAGTGGAGCGGGAGAGAGGAGGTCCGTCGGGGGCGTGGGGCGTGGCAACCTTCTTCGTGCACCTTTGCGCGCGTAGCAGAGGCCTCATTTTGGCACCTCGACACTTTCGGAGCTGGGTAATTGGCATGTGTTCAGCATTTTTGTACATTTCGCACAGTTTGCAAGAAACGTAACGAAAGTTTACGCGCCACGCCCACGACAGAGACAGCGAGAGAGAGAGTGAGCGAGAGAGCGAGAGAGAAAGGCAAGTCGACCCATCCGCTTTGTAACTTGTCGGATTACGTGGCACGTTTGGCAGGCAAAAGATATGAATATAATTAAATGTAACAACTACATTTTTAGCTCTTCTAAGGCAATGTTTAAATTGAGGCGCAGGTGTTTGCCGAGCAAGGGGGGAAGGGGGGCGTGTCAGGAAACGAAGCGAAGCGGCGTAAAGCCATCAACTAAATTGCGCTCGGGTCGAGGCAAACGACGAAGGCGGCAAAGGCTGCGCACATAAAACTTGACTGCAAATTGTTGTATATTGTTGTTGTTCGTCTTGTTGTTTGCCTTCTTGTTGCTTATGTTGTTGTTGTTGTTGTTGTTGTTGTCGGTCAACAATTAAGGCAATGACAAGAGAAGATTAGTAAAAAGTTGGAAATTAAGTTGAATGAATTGAAATGTTGCCCCCGCGTTGTGAGTTCTGTTTGCGTCTTTCTTTCCACGGCCTGAGATTAAGTTTTTTAAGTTTCAGCGCGTTTTTCTGCTGCTCTTAAATGAGATTTCTTAATTGTGCACCGACAAATAAGAAGAAGAGAAGGCAAAAGAATGCGAATTCTAATTTTTGGGGGCCAATCCCAATCCCAGTTAGTTAAAGGGATGCAAGAGAGGGGAACACCCACTGTAATCCATTTTAAATATTTAAAAATTGAATGAAAACAAATCCTAAAAATAATTTTTAAAATTTTTCAAATAAAATATGTTGTTATATTTAAACTGAAGGATTACTCAGTGTGTAAAGGAATAAAGAAAATATTTTATTGATGAGCTTATCGAGTTTATTTCTAAATTCGATTGCCATAAATTTTGCATATGACATTCATGTCATAAATATAATTTAATATTCTAATTCTAATCGCATCTCTCTTTCTTTTTCTCTTTCTCTTTCAGGTAAGTTTTCGTTTCGCTCTACACTATTTTTTTTACATAGAATCATAGACAATCAATGGGGTAAGTATTCTATTCGATTTGTAATATATGCATAGAAGAATTTGCACACAATTTTTCGTAATTTATGGGAACGCTGTGAATACGCTGCTAATTTATGGGGTAATCTCTTGGACGGGGGGTAGGGCAGGGGGTGCACCTCGATGCAGGCGCCAATACAATAAGCAAAGTTGGTTATATAAATGCGACTGTATATATTGCATCTCTCTTGCTCGTAACTCGCTGTCTCGCTCTGTTTGCGGACATCCGCATGCAAGCCATAACTCAATAAAGCATTGTTCCGAGCCAGAACCGAGTGGAGAAGAAGAAGTAGGAGCAGCAGAAGAGTGGAACGTAAAACAAAAGAGCAGAGAAGAGGATTGAGAAAAGGGGAAAGGCGAAAGGGAGGGGGCAAAGGACAAACGAGCTAAACTAAAACCCAGCAACGGCAGCAGTCAAAGATACAATCGAAATGCAGTAACAACCTGCGATAGAAGCAAGACCAGAAGGGGAGGGGAGAGGGAGGGAAAGGAAAGAGAAGAGCGAAAAAGCAGCAGACAGATTAGAAGAATAAACAAAGCCCTCGGCTTGACTGTCCAAGCGAGCAAGCCAGGGCGACTGTTTGGTCTGGGCTCTGGGCCGGACGACTCTCGACTGGCTGCCTGACTGGACTCACTCCGGTTGCGGCTCCCAGTCGAGCTGCTGCTGCTGCTGCTGCTCCTTCTCCGGCTGTCATTGGGGCCAAGAAATAAACATTAACTGTAATTTAGTGGGGCATTGTGCTTAAGCGTCGAGTCTCGCATTCGCATTCGCAGTGGCTCTCAAATTATGGCCCATTGTAAGAGGCAGCAGCGGGCAGCCTCCCTCTTCTCCCAGCCTCTGCTGCCCCTTGGCGCGCGTGGCAAGTTTCAAGTTACACGAGGCGTTCCGTGCTGGTCAAAACGCTGCGGGAAGTCTCGAAGTGAAGGCAATTGTTATTTGCTTTACCCTCGTCCTGCCACGCCCCCCTCCCCTGCCCCACCCCTTTCAGAGTGTGCTCAGTTTTCACAGCGGCTAACAATTAGGTGACGGCAGCGGCAGCGGCAGCGGCAGCGGCAGCGGCAGCTGGCAAACAGCTAGATATAGCTAGATAGAGATATAGCTAAAGATAGAGATACAAATAGAGATACGCACACACACACGCGCACGCACACACACACAAAGTGCCGTCTGCAACAATCATCGACAACAATAACAACAACAATGAGGCAGCGGCAGCATAAAAAGGCCAACAATAAAAATGTTGCCCACAACTAATGAAATTGCCCTCGCCCTATGTCCTTATGAATACTGCAGAGGCTTTTAAATCTCTCACTCGAGAGCGCAACGAAAAAAAGGTCAGCCATTTTCATGATTATATTCCACGAACAGAGGACTATATATTATACATATATAGTGAGTATACTATATGCCATATATATTTATGTAGGGTATGCAATGTGGCATATCATGCTCCGTCAGCTACTCAATTATAATAAAGCATACTACATTGTGCAGCGTCATTGCAACAGATTTTGTCTGGGCAATTAGTCGAGTGTGCAGAAGAACCTTCTGTTAAGCCGCTGTTAATGCGCTGTTAGCTGTTAACAGCGCAGCCAACAACAAGTTGAAAAGCCCCGCCAAAAATCTACGTTTTGCACTCTTAAGACGCAAAGCGACGCTGCCAACTGCGCAAACGTTACTCACCACGCACACACACACACACACACAACCACAGAGAGACCTACTCACACACACACAGACATATACTCAGGGGCACGTGCGAGAGCGTCTGCTGGGGCTTTGGCTCGACCCGCCTATGGCCATAACATGGCTTTATTTGGCTTATAAATTGTTAGGCGCCGCCGTCGTCGTGCAGCTCATGAACTTTGCTCATAATTCAACACCTAACAGCAACACCTACAACCTCGACAACAACAACAACAACAACAGCAACAACTGTAGCAACAACAAGAACAACTTTAGCAGGCAGTAAAAATTAATAAAAAAAAAAAAGTAATAATAACAAAAAAACCTTTTTCAAATTAAACTTTGCACTCTGACCACTTGATGATGCCACCACGCAAACAGCAACAGCAACAACAACTACAACAACAAGAACAACTGGGGTAACAACAAAGAGCAAAGCGCCGCAGGCAGCTAAATGAAAACAGGAGCAAAGCTGTGCCTGATATCCACTCGACAGTTGCCCTTACCCTCCTCGCTCCTGCCTCGCTCCCTTCTACGGTCCCCTTTATTGCAGCTAAACAATTTTCATAGCCTATCAGCGGGCGGACAGTGGACAGCGGGACAGTGGGACAGACAGACAGACAGACGGACGGACGGAGGAGCGTAGCGGACTGGGTCGGACTGGCGCGGCAAGTTGGCAACTTTTTCGAGTGCAGCAACAAATTAAATTTGCGCTGGTAATTGGATTTCAAAACACTTCTACGACGGCTGTGTTTAATGCCGCCAACAGCCGCAGAAGCTTTTCCACAGACACACACACACACACACACACACACGCGGGAGAGACACACTCGGAGATTTTCCACGAGTTGGACATGAGAACAGACGTCGTCGTCGCCGTTGCCGTTGCCGTTGCGCGGCTGCCGTTGATGTTGAGCTGTCAAAGGCTCTGGGGCAGCACTTTGCTTGCGGCCTGCCTTTGCCACTGCCTGTCTGCCAGTCTGCCCAGCAGCCCAACAGCCCAACAGCCCAACTGCAACGCCCACCCACCCACCGTGCGCTGTCGTCATGTTACCCAGCTTGACAGAGCTTTGGCCTAGAAAATGCAAACCGTGTCGCAGTCGCAGTCGAACTACTCCTCGCACTCGTCCCCGTCCCCGACGTCGGCGTCGTCGTCGTGCGGCGTATCCCTTGGCTCAACTCGCGGCGTACCTCCCTCCCCCTACCCTCTCCCGCTTGCTCTGCCTGCCATTTCGACTGGCAAATTTAGCGGGCGGCGCAGAAAGTAAACAAAATGAACTGGCACACAAAGGATCCCCCGCCCGAAATTGAAGCGCCAAACAGGACAGTTTATAATTGCGGCACGCAAATAAATCTTGTCATGTTGTCGGCGTCCTTGTTGCTGTTGTTGCTGCAGCAATTGTTGCAGCGGAAATGAAAGCGGACCGGAAATTATAAAAAAAAATCGTGTTTAAATGCAGATTTTTATTTTGCGGTTATTTCTGTCAAATTGATTGAAGAAGCAGAAGGAAATCGTTGGCGATTTTATTGAGGCAAACAATGAAATAAAATGCAGGATAAATTGTTGAAAAGAAGAGCATCTTCTGCGCTGATCAAATACCCCTTAAAGGCAGCTCAACGTTTTTTTCTAATAATTTCACAGATAAATTCAATAAAAATTCGTGAAAATCCTTTCACCTCATTGAGTTTCCCCCCGTGTTCGGCTTTGACATTTATCCAAACAATTTCACACTCGAATTTCAGTTGCAAAAAAAAAAAAACATTTTCTAGTTCTATTCGCCGCCTACCCCCCGCGCAGAGGGGGGGGGAAAGCAATAATAACGCTACTCGTAATTCCTTATTTACATCCATAAAACTGTGCGCTCCAATTACATTGACAATATTTACAAAGGTTTTGCTGCTACGCACAGGAAATTCAATGCCAAATCCACAGTGGGCAAAATCCATTAAATAATCCACGTAAATAAAGCACAACCGACCAAAACCAAAGCAAAACCAAACCAAACCAAACCGAAGCGAACCAAAGCGAACCAAAGTAAGGCAAAACCAAAACGAAATGACACGAAAAAGGAATCGCTTGGATGGGGCAAGTTGTCAAGAGGCGTAAGAGGGGAATGCGAGCGGGGAGGGGGGGGGACGGGGGTCGCTGAGGTGGCCAACCAAAAAACAAGACAAACAATTTTGTACCAAAAAAAAAGCGAACAGAAGAAAAATTCATTTTTCAAATTCCAATCACAGTTATTAAATCTTTGCTATATGGTTATGGTTATTGTTGTGATTTGATTTTATGGTTATAGACGAGAGGGAGAGGAGCAGCGGGAGAGCGGCGGGAGAGAGCAGCTAGAGCGAGATGGAGCTAAAAAACTAATGTTGTTGCCGTGTTGTGTCGCAGGCGAAGAGAGAGCGTGAGAGAAGTTTTTGCGTGCTCTTTGGGGAAAGAGAAAGTGTTGCGTGCGCTCACGCTCTCACGCTCTCTGAGCGTTCTCTCTTCTTGTTATTGTTATTTGTTGTTGTTGCTCCAGCTCTGACTGTATTTGCGCGCGCTTCAGCAGCGGCATCGGCATCGGCATCGAGCATCGGCAACAACAGCAACAGCAACATTCGGTGTCAGGCTGCAAAATGTGGGCCTAAAATGCTTTACTGACGTCATAAAAGTGTCTTTTCTTATCTGGCTGAGTATCTACAAGCGAACTGCGATGGATGATGCCGATGCCGACGCCGACGCCGATGCCGTTGCCGTTGCCGATGCCGCTCTGTACAGTTATTCTGCGTGTGCCCTCCCTCTGCGCGCGTGTGTGTGTGTGTGTGTGTGCAGTCCAAATTTAAATGTCGCTGGCAGGCAAGGCAATACACACACACACACACAACTATATGTATGCGTGTGTGTGCCTGTCACTGACGCATAAAGGAAAATAATTATATTTAAAGGCAATTTGGTGGCAGCCGCAGCCTTCTGCAGTGTCCTTGACCGACTTATGTAGATTTTCTGCAGCTTACTGCCTGCCTGCCTGCCTGGCTGCCTGCTTTCACAGTTTTCACACATACAATTTTCACAGCAGCCCGAGCTGCAGCTGCAGTCGTCGTCGCATTCCCCTGACAAGCAAAGTCCTTCCTTCCACCCATCGTCGCCCGCAGGCTGTCATCTGTGTGGATATGTATGAATAATATTCGCACTTGCCCGCGCCCATCTCATTATTAACATATTTCGAGATATTTTCTTATTGCAAGCAAAATATTTATGTGCTGAAACTGAAACTGGGTGCCGACGCTGCGTATGCGTTATAAGTATTTTCTCTTGTGTGCGAGCTTGCTTGTGTGTGCGTGTCTGCTTGTGTGGGCGTGGCTGTGCCATGTGACTTACTTGCGCTTGACGCTTAAGCAATTTCGGAATGACTGTGATTACCTATGCACATCAGCACATTGCGGGGGCGTTTCCTTTCCCGATTCTCCCCTCCCTCCACCGCTTGCAGCAGCAAAAAGGTGTTAACTTTATGGGCCATTTGCGGCTAAACTCATGAGTTAAACACTCATGCGAGTAATTATGCCCGAGCTAAGCTGTTACACATGTGAGAGAGAGAGCAGAGTGTATTAAAATTGTGTGTGTGAATTTAAATAAAAGCTAGGTTTTATGTCAGAGCGATTAGGCTGTGCCTAGGCGCAGCCTGGCAAGATATGATTGAGTATAGCAGAAAGTGTTGCCTACTTTTACGGGCACTGCAGGAATTTAAATACATAAAACTGTTGCCTACTTTTTCGCGCCGCGTTATTAAATGCGGAATGCGGCTGGGAGAGGAAGAGGGATAGAAAGAGTGTTGCCTGCGAGCAATAAAAACTGTTGCCTACTTTTACGCGCGTCGTATGAGTTTTAAGCACCTTCTTGGCCTGCCCAACGATGATTGTGTGCATAATTCAAATGATTATTAACTAAGCTATGCGGCCAGCACGACTTGCAGATCTACTGTACAATTCTATTAAGTCACCACAAGTTGCCTGTAGTCGTTGCGCCGCTGCCGCTACCACTGCCTCTGCCTCTGCCTCCGTCGTTCAACTTGTAAGAGAGACTAACAAAATAAATTATGCTTACGATTTGTAAAAGCTTTAATACGCCCCAGAGCCAAATCCTAAGTGCACACAGTCAGGAGCAATGGCAACAAAGAGCAGCTGCCACTGCTGCCACTGCTGCCCCTGCTGCTTCGGCAGCTTCTGTTTGGCTCCGCTTGCAAAGACAACAATGAATAAATTTAATTTTAGCTGCGGCCGACCTACCGCACCATAACCTCAGTTTGTGCTTGCCGTTGCCGTTGCCATTGTTGTTGTTGTTTGTCGTTCCTGTTGTTGTTGTTGTTGTGTGGTTGTTGCTCATGTTGACTAAACACCTTTGAGATTTTGAGATATGCCTCGCCCTCTGGCAGCTGTCAAGCGTGCTTTGGCACCGTTTCCTACTACAACTCCTGGCTTCGGCTGCGCTATCTACCTGACTCCTGCCTGCCTTACCCCCTTCCCGCCTTCTCCCTTGGCCCTGGGCAACTTTCCCCTGAGTGCATTATAACTGCATTTTGGTTTTGATGACGTCGACAACGTTGTCGTCGTGCCCGTCGTCGTCTGATTTGTAAATTATGCTTGGGCACACGAAGGATGAGAGAGAGAGAGAGAGAGCGAGAGGGCGGAAGAGAGGTGGAGGGAGAGGGAGACAGCCGGAGCGAGAGTTAGATTTATAATGTGGCTAAACGGGCTGTTAACTGAAGCACCGTGCGCTCTCTTAACACGCCAGCTCAGCAAAAGAGCCGAAGAGCGAGTGGGGAGAGAGACGGGAAGAGTGGGAGAGGGAGGCAAGACAAAGAGAGTGAGAGAGCGAGCGTGTGTGTGTGTGTGCAAAGCTTGGCTGTAGCTTTTCACCGCGCTCATGTGACTGCCAAAGAGAGAGAGAGAGAGAGGCAAAGCGAGTGAGTGAGGAGGTGCGAGTGAGAGAGCAAGTGAAAGAGAGCGAGCATGGATGCTGCGAAAGCTTTTTTTGATTGTGCTGATTACGTAAATAAAGGCGAAGCAGCCGACGACGAGGACGACGCTTAACGAAATGTGGCGAAACTGTTATAAACAACGACGACCCGCTTTCGCCTCGGAGTGCGTATATGTGTGTGTGTGTGTGTGTGTACACACGAAATGGGGCGAGGAGCAGCAGCAGCATCGGGAGCAACAGCAACAACAACAACAACGACGGCGGCGAAACAAACGAACGCTAACGAGGCTGTCAGAGAGTTTCAGCTCACACTCTCTCTCTCTCGCTCGCTGGAGAGAGTCCAGGCTTTCGCTCTCTCTCCCACTCTCTTTGTCGTTGGTCCGCTCGGCTTGCCACACATCGCTTTGCTGCTGGCTGCGTTGCGTGGTGAAATTCAGTCAGAACGGGAACGTCGTCGCGAGCTGTTTGCGCGCTTCATGCAATCTGTGCCTGTGTCTGTGTTGCGAACGAGGCGAACGAGCAAGAATTGAATTGAATTCAAAGCCAGCCTGCGCTGCCTGCCAGGCGGATTCGACAACGATTCGCAACGACAGCGACTACGACAACGACACAACGACGCGACGACGCGACGAAAAGCCAAAATAAAGCGTAGGAAAATTACAAAATGAAATGAAAATGCAATCGCTGGCAGCGCGCGCGAGTCGAGTGCGTCGAGCAAAAGTGCGTCACAACTGAAGCTGAGGCAGAGGCTGTAGCTGAGGCTGCTGCTAAGGCTAAGGCTGAGGCTGATGTCGAGGCTGAAGCAGCAGAAGCTGTAGCTGAAGCTGAAGCTGAAGCTGAAGCCACAGCGGGAGGCGGGCGGCAAAGAAATCAAATTACAAAACAGCAACACACACACACACGCATCAGCTCGCACAAATACCAAGGCACACAGACAGTGGGGCACAGACAGTGGGACAGAGCGCTGAAATCGACGCAGGCGATATAATTTAGCACACAAGTTAAACGCAGAAGGCAGAAAAGATGAGCAAAAAAGCGAACAAAAAACACAAGAAAGACGGAAAGAAAAATATAAAATAAAACGAGAATCGGAACAAAAACGCAGCCGCCCAAAAAATGCTGCCGCGTGCGTGTCTGTGTCTGTGTGTGTGTCTGTCTATCTGTCTGCTTGCGAGTGTATGTGTGTGTGTGTGTGTGCGTGTGCGTCTCAGTCTGTGTGCAGAAATCAAATGAAAAATGTTGGGGGCAATCGCCATTAAAAGCAAATTAACAAGTGCAAAGTTTAACGCAACAGAAAAAGCAGCCCAAAAAAAAAAAAAACAAAAGCGAAATAAAAACGAAAACCAAATGAAAACGAAACGAAAATGAAAACAAGTTGAACGCAAAAAGTGTTGAAAAATGCCACAGCAGCAGAGCGGCAGCAGCAGAGACAGAGGCAGGGGCAGAGGCAGCACCCGCAGCAGCTGCTGCTGTTGGAAGGCAGCGGAAAAAATAAAGAAAAACACGCAAATACCAACGCACTTAACACACATACAAACAACAACAACAACAAAGGGAGCGACAATAGGAACAGCAACAACAACAATAGCAGGGGGAGGGGGGACAACAATAAGAACAACAAACAGAGACATTTAACAGCGGCGGCAGCAGGCCAAGGCACACAGAGAGAAAGGGAGAAAGGGAGAAGGGGAGAGAGAGAGAGAGAAGAAAAAACAACATGGAAGAAAAAAGCAGAAAATCTCGAGACTTGAGATTCGAGTCTAGGAATCGCGTATCGCCTCTTGTTGTAGTAGTTGTCGCTGGCAGAGGCAGCTGTTGTTGTTGTTGTTGTTGCTGCTGTTTGCTTATATTTTTAGCACGCGTAGCGCAAATTTAAATCGCCAACGCAGAAAAAGTTTTCCCTTTCTCTTGCGTGGGCTAATAAAATACATATCAACAAGCAAATGGGCGAACAACAACAACAACAACAACAGTTGCTGTGGCATATTGCTGCTGCTGTTGCCAGTAACGACAGCAGCAGCAGAAGCAGCAGACGCATCAGCGAAACGACAGCAACAGCAGCGGCAGCAGCTGCAAGGATAACCAGGCAGCAACGTCATACATGTGCAAGGATATTATCAACGTCATGCCTGCCAAAGCACACACACACACACACACATACACAAAGACAAAGCAAGGGAGAGAGAGAGAGAGCGCAATAGAGAGAAAGAGAGAGAGGGAGGCCAAGCGACATTTGGTGTGGCATATTTGTGCTGCTGACGCTGCTGCTGCTGCTGCTGCTCGACTGTTGTTTTTACTACCATTAAACGTATTTATATTTATGACTGCTTGTGTGTGTGTGTGTGCGTGTGTCTGAGTGTGTGCGTTTGTCATTTGTGTGTGTTCGTCTGCTGACATTAAATGCATTAAAAACATGTTGATAAATTCATTAGAATTTATTTAACTAAAAATAAATGCTGTTGCTACAGCTGAACAACACACACACACACACACTCGCACACACTTGCATGCACACACGTACGTGCACAGGACAAGACTCTCGTTGGCTGCTTTCATTAGTGCCTGTGGCTGCCCATCGAATTATGCGGAAATCTAATTTATTTGTCCCAGCAGCAGCAGCAGCTAGTCAACTCAGTCAGTTGATCTCAAATTGCCCCCCAACAACAACAGCAACACCAGCAACAGCAACAGGACAACAGCAACAGCAACAACAACATTGTTAGCAATATAAATTTAACACAAATTTCCAAGAACGCACACACTTGACGAACTTTAACAAGCCGTAGGAAGCCAAACATACATAGCAGTAGCAGCAGCAGCATTTCTTAGAAAAGAAAAAAGAAGCGGAAGTAGAATGTCTTCAAAGGATATGTGGAAATAGAATTGAAAGTGAAAACCATTGCCTACTGCGCGGCGCAATTTAAAATGCTATCCACACAAAAAACCATTGCCTACTTTCGAGCGTTATTGAAAATGTTCATACGTGAGCGAGCGCCGCAAAAGCGTTGCCTACTTTCCAGCGCCGTTTAAAATTGAGCTTATTTATAATATTCTTCCTCGCTCGCTTGCGAAGCCTGCGAAGGCTGCAAACTCCTGCCAACTAGCTCGGTTAATCCTTTGCCGAAAGCTACGCGGAACGAAGCCAAGTTTATCTGTGCCGCCGTCGCTGGTTCCTAATTTAGTTATTCCTTTTCGATGGCCCAAACCCATTGAAACTCTTTAACTAACTCGCGCGCGCTCACTCAGCTTATCTCGCAAATATTCGACAAACTTTGCTGCCTGCGAAACAATCGAAATAATTTATTACAGTTGCCTAGATACTACACATATAAAAATGTCGTTTAACTGTGGCATAGACAGATAGAGAGCGAAGAGGAAGTGTGGGGGAGTGGGAGCGGGAGGGGAAGAAAGGTAGGAAAACTTTGGCGCAGAAATTAACTTTATTGGGCGAATCAAGAGAAAATTGCTAAACAAATGCGCTCGAGCACCTTTTCAAGTGGGGGAGTGTATACGCCCCTCCCCCCGGCGTGCTAAAGTTGCCAACTAGTTGAACTCGGTTCACACACACACGTGCGCTGAGAGAGATCTTAGCTAAACACATGGCAACTTAAACTTATCGACAACTCGCATCTTAAGACTACAAGCTGGCCAAAAGTTTTCGCGCTGCCTGCCTGCGTTGCAAGATGCGGGTGTGCGAGTGTATACGAGTGTGTGTGTGTGTGCGCGTGCCACTTGTGCTGCCTATTTCAACTAAAAAGGCAACTAAGACGCACTAATTCACGACTCGCAACTCGCTCTCAACTCTGCGCCGAGTTGTTGTTTGTGTTTTCTTTGCAGAAGCCCCCAAAAAGTAGGCTATAAAAACTATCAACACAACTCGAGGCAATGCGAGAAAGAGAGAGAGAGAAAGAGAGAGACCTGCTCAAGATCTCGACTTCCTCCCACCTCGACTGCCCTCCTGCCTGCCTGCATGCCTTCGTGCCTGATGCAGTACTAGTAACAACAATCTGACAACAAACTGGCATAAGCATAACATAAAAATAGGAAAAGTTCTTTTTTAAAGTTTACCCCCTGCACCTTCACACAATGAAAAAAAAAAAACGCAGGAAAGAGGAGCAGCAGCAAAAAATGGTAGAAAAAACATACTGGATCATATAATCCTTTCACTTAACAAGCAAACTTTTGGCAACAGACCGAAAAACTTTGCGCACTTCTTCTGCCGCTGCGAGTGCTTCTGCTGCTTCTTCTTCAACTGCGATGTTGTGCTTTGCATAAACACAAGTCAAGGAAACAGAGAGAGAGAGAGAGGGTAGGGGGCACGGCAAAGTGTGCTGTAGCTACAGGATGTGACTTGCGAGGAGCCTCTCTCTCGCTCTCTTCCTCACATACTACATGACGCTGGCAAATTTATGCATTCGCCAGGCCAGAAAAGTATTTATGTATGCGCTTATAAATATATGCACATCTCTCTCCCATCTCTCTATCTGTGTGTGTGTGTGTGTGTGTGTGCTGTGTGCGCGTGTGTTGGTGTGTGCAGATAGCCAGCAAATTTATGCTAGCAATATAACAAACAAAATATTTGCGCACGAGTCGTGCAAAAACTTTTTTGCCTCCGCCGCCGCCGCCGCCGCCTGCGCCTTGTGCCCCGCTGCCAAGCTAGCGAGAAACTTTAAAATAACACAAGAGAAAATATGAAAATATGAAAAAAGAAAAATGAAAATAAAACGGGAAATTAAATAGATTTTAGGGCAGTTTAAATGCGAAAAAGTCTTGCAAACATGCAACATGAAAGCTTTCTTCGTTTTGTTCGTTTCGTTTCCTTTTTGGGCTGGTTTTTATGCTAATTAAAGGCAACACACACACACAAAGACAGACGTTCACATTGACAGACTGTGTGTGTGTGTGTGTGCCTTGTGCCTAAAAAAATATTTATAAAAAAAAAAAAATGAAAACGGACGTACGAAATGCACACAAAAGCGCCACGGCTAACCCTGAATTCTGCAGCTGGCAAGAAACAGCTCGAAGGCTGAGGCTCAGCCTAAAAGTAGGCAACACTCGCTCGTGCTCGAATTGCGGGCGCGCAGGCAACGGGAAAATGTTAAATATTTAAATACCTAATTAAACAAGCAGCAAAGCCGCGCGAAAGTAGGCAACGAAAAAGTGCACAAATCAAAACTGCGCTCAGCCGAAAAACGAACAAACTTGGCAGGCAACTCCGGCCGCGAAATATAGTTAAATATTTAAATACTTTGCAGCAATTAATGCATTAAGTAAATGCACAACAACAATGGACGTGCTAAATAAATACTCAAATTAAAAGAAAAAAAAAATACAAAAAAAAAATAAAAAAACACCAAGGGAAATCAGCAGCAACTACAACACCAACAACATCAGCAGGAAAAGCTATTTATAGCGCAAATATAATTAAATTAATTGTAAATAAATGTCAAAAGGGAAACAAACGCACAACAACAACAACAACAAAGAGCAGCAGAAAATAACGCACAGATAAACAGTTTAACGGATAAATAAACAGCAAAACGAGCAAAACGGCGAGAAGGAGGAGAAATAATAATATAATAAATATAAAATAAAAACCCGTAGCGAAACGAAATGAAAATGAAAATAAACGAATGTGTTCAGCAACTCGTGTAATTTAGCGTATTTTTTTGGTGCCATTTCTGCGTTTCGCAACAAGTAAAATAATTAATTATAGATAAATGTGTGCGACGTGCGTGCGGCGACAGAGCGACGGCAACGCGCAGGCAGAGCAGATAAATAAATAAATTGCCAACAACAACAACAACGACAACAACGAGAACAAACGTTTAATAAATGACTGCATTACATAAATGAGCTTTTAGTTTAATTAATCACTAAATAAATAACAACAACAACACCCGAAAAAAAACAACAACAAACACACAACAACCCGCTTACATGTACAGCACGTGCGAGTGTGTGTGTGCGTGTGCATGTGTCTGTCAGTGTGGGCCAAGCGAGCCACATGCATGGCAATACAACGACAACAACTAGCAACAACAACAGCAACAATCACAAGAACAACGCAAACGCAAACGCGAACGCGAACTCACTCAACTCATCCGCGACAACGCGTACAACGAGCGACAACAACAACAACAATAGCAAGCAAATTAGGAGCCAAAGACAAGCTTCCTCTACGCTACCCCCTTGCCACGCCCACTCGCTGCCGTTGCAGCAGTTGTTGTTGTTGCTGTCGTTGTCGTCGTCGTCGTTGCCGCTGCTGCCGCCACCGCTGCCGCTGCCGCCGGTGCCGCTGTTGCTGTAATTCATTCTGGCCGCCCCAATACAACAACTGCTGCAACAACAACAGCATCAGCAACAACAACAACAGCAACAGCAGCAACAGAAGCAACAAAGCGAACATCAACGCACCAACGAAGCGAACAACAACAGCAGCAACAGCAACAACAACAACAACAACATCAGCGGCAGCAGCAACCACCCCCCACACCCGCATCCGCACCCGCATCCGCACCCGCATCCACACCAACACCAACACCCAAAGCCCAAGGCAAAGGCACCAAATCCGCACCCACATCCGCACGAAGTCACCGGCGGCGGCAGCAGCAACAACAGCAGCAGCAACGTCGCCGCTAACGTCGCTGACACCGTCGGCGGCAGCGTCGGCGCCAACGTCGTCGGCGGCTGCATCGAGAGCAACAGCAGCCAAAACAGCAGCCAAAGCGTTGCCACCGATCCCAAGAAGTCCTTCTCCTTGCACTGCTGTTGCGTGATCGTCGACATTACCCCCGTCTCACATCCTGTGGCACGTCTGACATCAGCAACAACGGCCTCGGGAAGGGATGCGGGCGCCGGTGCCGGTGCCGGTGCCGGCAGTGGTGGCGGCAGCGGCTTGGGCCTCAGCGAAAATGTCTCCCAATTGGCGAGTCAATTGTTTCGCTTTGGCAGCAAGAAGCGCACCGGCGTCTGCATCTGCAACGCACAGTGTCGCCTGCAGTCGCTGGACGAGGCAGCAGCAGCGGCTGCCACAGCCACGTCATCGTCTCTCAAAACCGCGCACCATGGCTCGCTGGATCGCTTGCTTGAGCAGCAACAGTTTCCGCCCAAGCCAACGGCAGCCAGCGGCGAACGCTCCATAAGTTGGGTCGTCGATGGTGGCGGGGCTGGTGCGCTGCTTACGGCGGCCAGCTCCGATGAGAGCGATGAGAAGAAACAGAAGCAGCAGCAGCAGCTGGAGGAGACGCCGCCACGTCCGCCGGCGCGACATGCTGCAGCCAAGCACAGCGTGCGTGAGGAGTTCGAACGCGGCGTCGAGGTGGAGAAATTCTATCACCAGATCAACGGAGACATCTTTGAGATCACGCGAAGGGTGCGTGCGCGCGATGAGGACACAATGGAGCAAAAGTGCATCAAGCGCAAGGGTTCGGTGCGTCTCACGGAGCCACACTATGTGCGGCTGCCGGATCAGAAGCCGCAGTTGCCGCCGCGACGGCAGAAGAGCGCGGAGGAGGTGGCCATGCCGAAAGAGCGCCTTGCGCCAAGCAGCCCCGGAGCAGTTGGAGTGGTTCGATCGCAAGGCACAGCAGCGTCACTCGGCACGCTCCGCCGAGGGGGGACAGGTGCGGGATGAGACCATCGAGTGGCTGCGGCTGCAGAAGAGCAGCACAGCTCAGGCTCAGCAGGTGTCGGCGCCGGCACGCACCGCTTCGGGACCCAGTGAGATTACCGTACTCAAAGATGAGCTGCCCGACTGGCTGCTGGAGCACCTGCCACGTCAGCGCGAGCGTCAGTCCACGTCGGAGAAGCCTTCGGATCGCAGCTCCGCATATGCCAAGGCGCTGGCGGATCTGCTCAAGAAACCGCTCTCGCGGCAGAGTTCCGGTCCCTGCGAGGTGTCGCTGCTGAAGACAGACATCGTCGAGTGGCTCACCAAGATGCAGTCCTCGGTGGGCAGCAAGTCGCGTCGCTCGCATCATCGTCGCAACGGCAGCAGCGGCGCAGCGCCGCGTTCCAACTCGCAGGAGGATCAGGCGGCCACAGAGCACGGTGGCCATGCGGCGCTGCAGCGCAAGCGACACTCGCTGGGACACAGCGGAGCGGACAGCGGCGAGGAGCAGCTGCAGCAGTTGCCAGCGCAGCTAGACTGGATCGCCTACCCGCTGCACAAACTGCAGTCGCTGGGCAAGCAGCCCGTTGCGGAGGGAACGACGCCGCTGCCGCTGCCTGGCACGACGGTGCCCAGTGGCTACGATGTGCCGGTGGCTGCCACGCACACGCCGCTCTGCCAAGAGCAACGGCGTCGCGAGGAACGTTCCCGGGAGCGAAGGTTGCGACACTCGGCCAGCGAAGTGGTCAGCAGCAATGACCGCCTGGAGCGACTGTACGCGAAGCCGCACAAGGAACGCTATCAGTACGTGCCCAAGATGACGCCGCCCAAGGAGCCCAGCAAGGAACCCGGCTCCACCAAGTCCAAGCGAGAACGCTCACGTCGCCATCAGACGCAGCGCAGTGCCACTGTGACGGACATGTCGGTGCAGCGTTCAGGTGGCAGCTCGAGCCACAAGCGGAAGTCGTCGAGTGCGGAGCGAGCGCCGCGTTCGCGCTCACCCTCGCCATGCACCGATCCCGCCTGCCCCTTGCTGCCCATTTGCACAGATCCGCATTGCCGCTTCCAGGAGTGTCAGATGTCGCGGCGACGCTGTCTCACCTCCTCGGCCAGTTCGGTGAATCTGGCGCGGCATCAGCAGCTTGCCCAGGTGCAGCTGCATGCGGTACCGGCGCATCTGGTGGGGGGATCCGACATAACCACGCCCTCAACAACAGCCACGCCTCCGCCAGTGGTGGCAGCAGCAGCCGCAGTGCCGGCCACGTTGCCACTGGCGATACCCGAGCGGCGTCTCGTCATCTGCCACGAGTGCAGATCCTGTGCGCCACTGCTCAGCTGCCAGAACAGGAAATGCCTCAACGCCGCCAAGTGCAACTCACTGCCTCGCTGTGCCGCCGACTTCAATCGGCTGCGCACCTCCCTTGCCCAACCGCCGGCGACGTTGGATGACATTGAGCAGGCGCCGTTGGATCTGGAGGAGCAACCATTGCCAATGCCGCCGCTGCAACATTATCGCAGCAATTCGCAGCCGAACACGTTGCAGCGCGGCGACTCGACTGCCTCCAGCTGTGGCATGGCCACAATAGTTGGAGCAGCGGGAGGCATCACTGGCACCAGCAATCTCGGCTGGCTGGAGCCGGTGACGGCAACGGCAGGTCAATTTCAGCAGCTGAGTCATCCGCCCAACGGACACCTGCATCATGTGCTCAACGGCAATGGGAAACTGATGAAGTCCGCCTCGGCAGCGTCGCTGAACTCGCGTCGACGTCGCCACAAGACGGTGCACTTTGGGGAGAATCTGCTGCGCGAAGTGTGCCAGAACCGCAAGCTCATCAAGACGGAGCAAGTGCCCTCGGGATCGGCGCCCATGAAGGCAAACATACAGATGCTGTACAACTTTGTGGAGGGAGTGCTCAGTGCCTGGGTAGATGACGATGAGGATCAGGTGCGCTCCGGTGCCGAGTCGGAGCCGGAGCATGGCCTGGTGGCACTGCAGCCCATACATCGTTGCAATCGTCTGCGTTATCAGTGCATCAGACGTGTCGTCGAGGAGGCTGCGGATCTGCAGGGCACGCTCAAGCTGGGCAACTCGCGCTACCGTCATCGCCACTGGCGCAGCACGGCAAAGCAGTGCAACGAAATGTTCCTTCGCAAGGTAAAAAGCAAGAAGTATCTGTGAGATACTTTTCAGTATCTTTTCAGTGTAGCCCAAAGAGGGTTGTAGATATGAGTTGAAGGAAATTTTAACTATATATATATATATATTCCTCTATGTATTTATGCACATTTTGAAAATATTAAGGGCATTCCCTATTAGAATATTATTGGTATTCCCTTGTAGCATAAGAAAGGTATTCCCCTCTGATTTATAATTTTTGTCACATTTTTCTTGTAGCCTGCTGAGTATTTTCTCTTGTATTAATTACAGCATAATTGATATAATTGAAATTAATATACTGCCAGAGAATCTTCATGTCATCGATGTGTAATTGAAGTCACGGCATACCCTTATTAATTTCATTTGACTTTAATGTTTTTATATCACACGAGTTGCGTGTCGCATTTCGCGTTGAACTTGATTTCTTTTTGTTGGCAAAGCTGCTTAAACATTGAGTTTTGCTCGAGCAGAGAACTCCTTGGTCTCCTTTTTTTCTCCCTCTCCTCTCCCTTGGCGCGCTTCAAATGACTTAAATGTATTGTCGCAAGGATGCTCCAGCTCCGCTGTCTCTGTCTCTGACTCTGTCTCTGTGTGTTTCCATGTCCGTTTGGCTGCGCCAAGCTACAAATTCATTTTGGTTGCCTAACAAAACGTTGATCAAAGCCGAAGCATCCTTTTCACGCTTGAGCTGAAGCAGGAGCTGCTGCCTGGCTGCTCCTTTTCCTGTTGCTGTTGCCCCTCCCCCTCCCCCTCCTCCTCCTCTGCCCCTGCCATGGCCACAAAGCAGGCAGGCAATAAATTAAAGCATTAGCCCCGGCCGAAAAAGCTCTTAGCACACACACACACACACACACACACACACAGAGAGAAGGAGAGGGACACACGCTCTAGCACTTACACACACAGAGAGCAAGTGTAGGGGCAGGGGGAGGGCGTGGCATTTTCATTTACCGTACGTATTTAGTTTTTGGTATAATGAATGGCATTGATTGGAATTCGCATGAATCACAGTTTCAAAGTGATAAAGGCTATTTGCAGCACATATGTGTGCGTGTGTGTGCGAATGCCTTTGTGTGAGTGTGTGTGTGGCCAACGGGGCGTGGCATAATCTATGGAGTGGAGCGCATTGAAAAGCGTAAAGCACTTGTATCTTGTATTTTGTATCTTGTATCTATAGCAAGCATCTGCTTTGGCCGAGTTAATTCAACTTGACCAATTGCAAAAGGGAAAAACGTGGCTAAAACTAAAGCTAAAGCTGAGTTGCATTGGCCAAAAGAGAAAGACAGCTCGCTGGCTGCATTCAAAATGAGTATTCACAGGCACACACCCACACATACTCAGGCACACTTCCACACACACACACACAGACACAGCTGAGCTACTCTGAATGGCGCATTAGCCAAGGCAAAGCGTGGTGCATATTAATTAATTGCCAGATCAACGGAATGACGATGAAGATGATGATAATGAAGATATAGGGCCAGCTGTCTCTCTCTCTTTCCCTCTCTGTCTCTCTTTGTAGTTAAGGCCCTGGCTTAGTTAAGCTTGTGCAGCAAAGTGAATGAATGAGTGTTAGTCGAGGAGTAATAAGATCATATCAGTTACCCGAAAAGGTATTAAGGTACTTGACTAGCTTGGCTGGTGTAGCAGGAGCTGCTAGAGTATGTAGGTGAATAAGATTTAGATATCGGATAGCTTAGAATGCTTAAAGATGAATGAAATTTGTTATAACTCCAGCTGAGAGCTGCACTTTGGCTTAGCTTTATTAGTTAGGTTAAAGAATGTGTGATTGAAATCTGCCGTTGGCTGAATCAGCTGTGGTTTACAGCCACGACAAACAGCTGGAGAGGAAGTCTGCTTTGTTTGCTATGCTCAGCCCAGCTGGAAGTCCTGTCAACCCCAGCTCCTGGTCGGCGCACTTAATCTAGCTAAAATCCATTTTATACCCTGCCTACATTGGAAATGTGTGAAAGGGGGTATGTTTAGTATATATTCACATGTTCTATAGGCAGAAAGGTGCCGAAAGGGGTGTATATAGGTTAATTGATTGAACCTCCTATATCCTATATCCGACTTATTTCTTGTCTTTAAACTCGCATAACTTCCTTATTAATCAACCGATTTTGCTCGGGAATGTCTTTATTTTCCTTATTTGACTTACATAATGCTTTGGCATTAAAATATCTTGCATAAGAAACATTTAAATTTTTTGCAAATTTTCCATGCTACCCCCTTACAAAATTTTCAAAATTTTTTCAAAAATTTAAAATTTAATTTTCTGCCTCAAAATGATAAAGCTAGTTGAAATTAGTATAAAAATCGATTCCAAAACAATTTCCCATGCAAATTGTATAAAATAAAGTAAATGTAGCCATTTTTTGGCCTTAGAATTCCCTGCTTCCTTACAGTGTATCCAAAGCATGTGTGCTTCAACTTTTGTGCAGGGTATCCACTCAGTCTAGTCTACTTGAGTGTTGCCTTCTGTGCTTGCCAGTTTTGATTGATCGAATCCTAAACAGGCTTCCCCTGGCCGCAGTTGCCCCAAGCCAATTAATGCTAAGCAGTTTGCTGCCCCTAACAATAAACCTGTTTCCATCTCTCTCTCTCTTCCTCACGCTCTATCCCTCTCTGCTGCTGTTGCACATATTTAATCAAATCCAAATGACATGGCAGTCTGCTGCCTGCCTATCTGCCTACCTGCCTGTTAGGTTCGGCCCCATCCCATTTCCGTTTTAATCATTGCCAAATACGAATTTACAGTTAATGCCAAATTGCTTTTCACGCTGCAAAATCTCTCGAGCGATTTGAATGTCTTCTTAGCTGCATCTTCAGCTTCAGCTCCGGATTTGGCTTTGACTTCGACTAAGCTGAGGCAGCTTCATTTGCGACTGAGAAATTGTCGTGCCAAAGGCGAAGCAAAGGAAAAGCGCAAGAAAAGCGACTTGCGACTTGCACTTGCGTTGCAGATTTTCCACATTGAATCAATTTCAAGCAAAAGACAGAGCTCCCTCCCTCTTCTTTTCCTCTCTCTCTCTCTCTCTCTCTCTCGCTCCCGTATCTTTCTGACTCTCTTTAATGCCTCACTTAAGCGTGGCTCGTGGCAAACGTGCCAGGAATTTTCAGTTCTTGCTGACAGCTGGCAGCCGGCGCCATAAGCAAATGCTTGCTTACATATGTGAAATTGTGCGAATGTCAAGTGGTGGAGCAGGCAGGGTGAGAAGGGGAGGTAGCACTGGGACCACACCGTGCATATAAACACTCTATCAAATATTGTAATTTTTGACAGCGACAGCGACAAATGAAATGATTTTTCTTTCACTGTGTAGGGGGAAACTGTGACACATCGCGACGGGGGAGTAGAGAGTGGCGAGGGAAGGCAGGTAGGTGCCAATGGCAGGCAGCTCTCACATTTGACATTCAAAAGTCATTGATAATTATGGATGAAACGTGAACGACAGCCGCATCGAGGGATCACAATCAATTCTTGATTAGAAAACGCAGGCTCGACAGGCGGCAGCACCTGTCCGGGCTTGGATAAGGGTGTAAGCGCGCATGTGTGTGGGCAAGTGGGCGTGTCTGCCTGCCAGCGTGTGAGTGTGTGTGTGTCCTGTGTGTGTGTGTGTTCGCTTGAGTCTGTGCGTAAATTGAATTTTGATTTTGCACTGATGCTGAGATATGGCATATTAGGCCGAAGTAATCAGTTGAGGATGGGAGAGAGGGCTAAGCGAGAGGGTGCCAGGCCGGGACTAAGGGCATTTAATCTTTTGTGTGTGTCTGCGTGTGTGCGTGTGTGCGTGTTTTGGGTTGCCCATTTAGGCTTACCCATGTGCGGCAGACAGCGTCAGGGAGCACCCCTTCCCAGCGCCAAACTCATTGTCAGCCCGTTGCGAGCTGATGAAATTCGACAACACTTTGGCCCTAAACCCTGCCGGGGGAGTGTACGGTGTGCGGTGTGGGGTGCTCTCTAACTGTGCTGCTGCTCCCGGGTGATATCAATTAAAAATTCATGAATCATTTGACAAACTCTTTGGGTCTGCAAATTGTAACCATGCGCCAGGCCAATCAGTCGACATCGTCGACAGTCAGATTTGTCTCGCTTTCCGTCACTAGTCAGGCCCATTGTTAGTCCAGAGGATGAGAGGGGGATAAACAGGGGGAGAAAGAGAGCGGCATAATCTGTTGTAAGTAAAAAGGTAGCAAACTCGTAAACTCCCCGAGTTGTGTCCCTTTTTGTTGGCCACTTTCGCACATTCTAAAGGGTTTTCCATTACATTAGCCCCGATTGTTGAAGTTGTTTGTAGCATACATATATCATATACCATATATACTGCGTATATCTTGCATGTTTTGTGTTTTGGTTTGTCTGCTGGCAAACTAATGAAGTGGCCCTTAGTTGAGCTGAGATTTCCCTAGCTGTCATAACTATGGGATTTTTTTCATAAAAGATACACATGTTGTTAAGCTCGAGATACTTTTGAGAGGAGAGAGAGAGAGAGAGAGAAGAGCGAGCAGCTGCTGCAACTGCTGGACCACACCTCGCAACCAACCGAGTTACCTACCCAGTGCCACCCACTTCCCCCACCTACCGACTCTCACACTGCCTGCCTCGCTGCCTGCAGGGTTGTCTGCCTGCAACAGTTCAACAGTTCCGCTCGACAGCTTCCGTTCGGCTTGATGATTTCATGGAAAACTTCATTGAGCAAGCGGAAACTATTTCATTTGGCGCTATAAATGTTGTCAGGTGGACACAGTGGCAGCTGCCGAGCGAGAGAGAGAGAGAGAGGGAAGGAGCGAACTTGTGGGCGGGGTAAATGGATGGGCGTGCTCTTTGAGTGTTTTTGAAGTTTTCAATATTGAAGCAGCGGCGCCCCCGAACCGAAAATGATTGAGGCCAGCTCGCTCCGGTTGGCGATTTAAAAGGGAAACGCGCGCACAGAGTTGAAAATGTGGAAAGTAATTTCATCAAATTATGGAAAATAGAAGCGAAACTTGCCGTCAACTAACTGATGGCAGCCACTGTAATTGGAGGGAGAAAGAGCAAAAGAGAGAGAGAGAGGGAATGCGCCAAAGGACTCGGGCGACTCGTGATTTATTAATTAAAAAGTTAAGCGACTCCAAGTGCTTAAGCACAATGTCGTCGTCGGCCAGTGTTGAACAATGCAGCGAAGTAGTAATTAAGCTGTCGCCGTCAGTTCACTTTGAGTGTTGCGAAATGCTGCGCAATTTGCTTTGAAATCGAAATAAAAATGAAAAGTAATTTACTTAAGAGCTCATGCCGTGTCCTTACAGTGTTGGGCAACGTGAAGTTGCGTGCGAGAGGAAGCCCCACACTTCCCACCACTCTCCTCTTTCGCTCGCACTCAATTTTTGTCACATTCGCCAATTAATCAGAGCTACAAGCGACTCAATGGAGCGACCCCTCCTGCTGCCCACGCCACTGTGCCCCCAAATAAAATTGCTACCCTTGCCACAGAGGTGCCGCTTTGATCTGCATCTCTCTGCGTGTTCCTTTTATATATATTTTTTTATTTTATTTCTCGTGTATTTTTTTTGGCAATTTCGAGTCGAGAAAATATTTATGTTGCCAGCGGAGGCAGCACGACTGGGTGTGGAGCTCACGTTTGGGTATTTGCATGCCTTTGCACTCCTTCGATTAATATAAAATTTGATTAAACTTGGCCAAACGACAAACGAGACAAGCTGGGCGAGAAAGGGGGCAGCAGGGTGCGGGGCGAGGCGAGGCGACGTCACTTGTGGGTTAAGCACACATGACTTTGACTGCAGAGAAAAGGGCGAGCGTTGGGGCGTGGCTGCTACTGCTGCTGCTGTGCAAACATAAACGCACATGCCACTTGACAGTTGCCTGCTGCCCCTGCCCCTCTTCCCACGGGCTCCCACTGCTGCTCGCCCACCCGTGGGGCAGTCAAATAAATAACTTGTAAAACATGCATATGAGCAAAAATGTTTGAAAATTGCCAAAAACGTGGTGAAGAGAGGACGAGGAGGGAGAGGGGTTGCGTGGGGTTATCGTAGTAACCAAAGCCAAGAAATGGGGCCAAGGAATTGACGGGTCTGTCTGTCTCTCCAGTCCGCCAGTCCCTACGGTCGTCCGTCGTTCTGTTTGGCGCAGCAGGAAGAGAAGACGAAACGAATAAACACATTGTAAATTGATTTCCTTGGGAACTCAAATAAAAATGGCATGAAAAGCAAGTGAGCGACGACGACTAAGGACGACAGGGACGGGGGGAGGAGGACGATAGGGATTGGTGGGCAATGGGCGTGGCTTGTGCACCACCCCAATTGAAACGAATGAATGGGCAAACCAATTTTTATTGCCACGCGGGACACGTAGCGCGCCTCGGCCTCGGCGTCGACGTTGCCCCAACTTGATTCCCACACGGACCAGTCAGCTACCCCTACCGCACGGCATCCCATGGCACTCCCCCCTCTCCATTCGCTTCGCCTACGCCTCGTCCTCGTGCTGCCTTGTCTGTTTTCCTGTTGCGAAAGCAAAATTGGCGCACTGGGTGCTGTGGTGAGAACGGAAGGAAGTCGGAAGATGGCCAAAGCAGAGTGGCAGGAGCAGGCAGAGAAGAACGAGACAGAGAAGAAGACGAGTTCGCTTTCGACCCGGCTTTTGATGGAATGCTCGCTCGCTCGCTCGATAACATGGCCAAGTAACTGTTTGGCATTGCCTTCACTTGCCCCGCATCGCTACTTCTCGCTCTTCCGTTGCCTTTTCCGCTCTCGCTCTCTTTCCTGCTGATTCGTTTCGTTTCGTTTTCTGAGCCGTTCGTTGTTGTCAATTGTTGTGCTGTCCGTATGTCCAACCATCCAACCATCCGTCTGACGGAGGCCCCTCTCCCCATCCCCACACTCCCACTGGCTACCATTTGCCTGTCCCATGTTGCCAACTTCACTAAAAATGCAGGCGAGAGAAGACAAATTGCTTTATCGACGACATACGTAACAAATGTTGCTGTCGGCAGTGACAACGGCAACAACAACAACAACCACTGTGGGGGGAAAGCAACAACAAGGAGCCAGTCAGCCATTATTGGTTTCAAATGGCTTACGGCTTCGATTCGAGAGCGAGAGAGAGAGAGAGAGAAGGCGGCACGTCTCCTCCTCTCGCTTGGTTCTGCTAATTATGACTTAATTATTTCAATTATTATTTGCCAGACTCATTCAATAACAAACATCGTGTATATCGGGTATACACATCGCATCCATAGCTGGTAGCTACCCTAGCCTAGTTGTTGCCTTGACGTTTGCCTAATCGATTCTCTCGCACCGTTTACGTTTTACAGATTTCGGACGATGATCGAATGAGCCTAACTACTGCCGTATCGGATGAAGATGATGGCGAAAGTGTCATGGCGTCACCATATAAAGCAAAGGCCACTGGCACCGCTGCATCCTCCTTCAATTGCACGGGAGCTGTGCGAAAAGCTGGGTGAGTACACAAGTTTCCCTCTCTCTCTCTCTTTCCTCCTCTGGGTAACCGTAACGATAACTGTAATCTGCGGCACGCAGCAAATTCCCCAAGGTGTTGCAGTCGGCACGTGTGCCCCAATCCTGCCATCGCCTCGCACAGAGGCAACTCTTCGCCCGGCCCTAACAACTCATCATAAATAAAGTGGCAAATGGGCTGCCCCACCTTCTGGCGATGCTTCTTCCACTAGTTGGAATGCCTGCCCGCCCGCCCGACTGGTGCTGCCTGGCATATCATTTCGCACTTATCATGAAGCGCGCGTTGAGGTGTGCCAGGAAGTGGGGCGTGCAGATTATTAGATAACAGATTAATATGACAGCCAAAGGGTGGGAGAATATTGTACTTAATATGGCGAAAGATATGCTACGCTCTCGAGGGTATTGTGAGCAACTAAGTCAGTTTAAATTAACATGTAGTGTGAGTAAGTCTATTCTAACTGTGTTCCCTCATGCAATATGTGCTTATAGGCAGCTGCCTCTAGAATTTCAAATTTCATTTATAATTCACAACTGGTTCTAGCATAGTAAACTATGTAAAGGCGCAAGCAACATCTTTTTCGATTTATGCACATGTTGCATAACTGTAAATAACAGTGTGTCGCTGTTTTAAATACACTTTGCAATTCTCAACTGGTTCTGGGAAGCGGAGCTCAATGCGCCCAGCACCCGCGTATTCCCCACTTAATTTGCGTCGTCGTATTTTATGCAACTGCCAGCAGCATCAAAGAACTATCCCTAGATGTAAATGATATTTTTCAACTGTCTCAGCTTCCTCTCCTCACTCCTCTCTCCCCTTTCTCCCCTTCCCTTTTCCTCTTCTGCGTTATTTAACAAGCATTTCATTAATTTTACTCGTCGCTTTTGTTGTTTTCTTTGCAGCTTTCTGTCGGTAAAGAAATGGTTACTACGCAAGAAGCATCAAATCGAATTGGCACGCAAACGCGGCTGGAAGGGATACTGGGTATGCCTGAAGGGCACCACGCTCCTCTTCTATCCCTGTGATTCGCGCGAGGGTCGCAGCGTGGAGGCGGCGCCAAAGCATTTAATTATTGTGGACGGCGCAATTATGCAGCCGATACCGGAGCATCCCAAGCGCGATTATATATTCTGTTTGAGCACAGCATTCGGCGATGCGTATCTCTTCCAGGCGCCCTGTCAGGTGAGTGGGTGGCAAAGTCTTTGGTCGGTGGTCGTTGGTCGCTGGTCGGTTGACGTAGGACGAACTCAATAAGCCTGCCTGGAAGTCCTTCAAGCGTAAGACTTTCATGCGCTGCAATTAGAAAAAGGAATCAGCCCGCGGGCTGAGAGAAGCGCAGAGAGTGAGAGAGAGCGAGGGCCAGAGAGCATAAAGGCTGGCCTTGTCCAGGCTCAGGCTTAGACGCAGGCCGAGGCTCGGTCAGGACATGGACAAACAAGACTTGGACTTGGATTTGCTCGACCCTCGTCTCCTGCGCTCCTTCGCTCGCTCGTGCATTGAGTTGAGTGCGTGTTTGTTTGCGCAAGCATATCAGGCGTATTTGCCAGTGTGTGTGCGTGTGTGTGTGTGTGTGGCGTGTCTGTTGTGGTGTTGAGTTCAGCGCTCGCGGGCTTTTAGCAGACCTTACACACACATCACACACATCACACACACGCACACATACACTGAGGCGTTAACTGATGCAGCCCCGCAAATGGCTCAAATGCAAATCGCCAGGCTTAAAGTGCGATTGAGGTTGGACGCAGATGGCGATGGCGATGCGATGCGATGAGCATGAGAAGCAGCTAAAGCAGGAGGAAGGGGAGAAGAGAGGGAGGCGGAGTAGGTTGGATAACTGGCAACTGGCGCTGCCAACTGGCAGATTGCCTTGAACGGTTGAGCGTAACAGCAACTGCAACCATGGATTGCGTGGTGAGCTTAGCTCTGCCCCTCTGTGCCGTCCTTCATGGTGACTCCCCCCCCCCTCCTCACTCTCTGCTCCGTCCATGGTCGTCATGCCTAAACTGTTACATGTCTCAAAGGCATACGCTGCTCATTCATTCAGCTGGCCCCCAATCCCAAACTTTCAGCCTGGCCGCCTCAGTGATTTGTCATTAAATTTGCATAACTGATAGTCAACCAGCAACAACAACAACAACAACAGCAACGACAGCAACAACTACAACAACGACATCGTCGACGAATTCGACATTTGGCGCTGGGGAGCGACATCAAAATTGCTTGCGGTGCATTTGGCCCTGCAATTTGTTGCAACTACAATAACCTTTCACTCACTATCTCTCTCTCTCTCTCTTTCGTACAGGTGGAGCTGGAGAACTGGGTGAACAGCATACACAGCGCTTGTGCCGCCGCATTCGCACGTCATCGCGGCAAAACGGGCACATTGCATCTGCTGCAGGAGGAGATCTTTCGCCTGGAGAAGGCCATTGAATCGGTAAGTGAATGTAATCCCCCACGCCTCCCCTTACTCCCCTTTACTGTCAGCACTCTTTGCATACCTGACGTGCGAAAGTATTTGTTGGCGATTATGTCGAGTATGTCTGAGCAGGATATGTGCGGGGCTGGGAGGAGCAGGCGAGGCAAGGATATTGACTTGGATTGTCGCCGAGCGCTTTTTGGCTTGAGGAAATTGTTGAGCTGCTTCAGCACAAATTCAAGTGTGCGTGTGTGCGGGTGTGCGTGTGTGTGAGGTGTTTGTCGAGTGTGTGTAAGCTACAGCATTATTAACAAGAATGAGGATGCAAAAGCAGAAGAGAAGCAGAGCAAACTGCCGTCGGGAAGACAGAGAAAGAGAAAGATGGAGATTGAGATTGAGAGAGACATGCAAATTCCTCGATTTATGAACTCGTCTCGAAAGTTTGCATAGAAATCGCTTAAATCGCCGCCGCATAAGCGAAACGCTGCAAAGACTTTTCTTTCACCAAGGGGATTAACTATAAAAAAGTATGCGAAAGAAAATGAAGAAGAAACTCAGGTTAGCAAACAGATAAACAGAGAAGAGAAGAGAAATCAACTTTTAATGCGCGCAGATCAAGGCGTGAAATCAATCAATAAAATTAACTTGAAGCGAGGCGTGTTCATGCGATTTGAGTCGCTGAACTTTGCCACACTCGGTGTGGTGTCTGCTGCTGCTGCTGGTGGTGCCACTGACTGTGCCACATCATTGATATTCAGAACAGGATTCAGCCATGTTTCGGCACCTAATCATTCGTTCAAGTAATCAAACAACAAAGCCAAATTGAACGAACACATCAATTCGCGATGATTTCTCAACTTGTGGCAAGTTTACTTTGCTGTGCCACAAGACACAACAAACGCATTTGCCAGTGCCAGTCCCCCTCCCCCTACTACTCCCCCTCTCTCCACTCTCTCTCTCTTTCTCTGGTGCTGCCTGCTTTGCAATTTCTCAATTTCGCAATAGTCAAGCGCGGCCGCAAGCGCAATTTCTAGCCAATTTCTCAGCGGAGTTCCCCAATGATTTATGCGCTGCCTGTTTTAGTTGGCTTCCCCCTCCCCACACCTCGCACTCTGTTCCATTTATGTATTTGCTTTCAAATCAATTCCCCATCAATTTCGCGTCGCGGCTTCGCAGCAACAACAATTTGTTTCCTGCCTCTCGACTGCATCGCAATTTATTTGCACAACTTTGTGGCAGCAGAAGCAGCGTACTTTCCTACGAGTCGCGCAAAATTGAGTGACCGAAATAAATACAACAACAGCATAAAACGAAAAACGAAAAACCGAACCGAGAGCAGAGAAGAGAAAAGCAAATAGAGCTCCAATCGCCGCAAAGTGCAAGCAACAAGGCATAAGGAACTCTCGCGGAACAAGAAACTGCACTTGCCACACAATAAATGGCTGGATAAACTGAAGCCTCAGCGAGTTTAGTATGTACTAGGATGGAAGGGAAGCAAGAGATTTAACTAGGTGACAGTTTGTGATAGATCTTGCCAAAATGAGACAAAAGATTGAATACAATTTAAGGAAATACCGCTTTATATTTTAGAATAAGTATTTCTTTACTTCGTTTCTCAACATGTCACTTGCAGAACCAAAGGTTTGACTGGCCTGCTCGCCTTGCAAATACCCTGTAAGAAGTAGTAAAACATCGAAATAATGTCTCAACACAATGCAGAAAGGATACTGTTTCGCGGCGGTTCCTCTCGAACCTCTTCTTCTTTCTTCTACAGTTCCAGCGTCTTCCCGCTCTCGTTAGTTTCTCCCTGGGCAACAGTTGAGATATATCGCTATAATCTAATATACTTCCTGTCCATCACTTGCAACTAAATTATTTTTACTCATTTCTGTTGTTTTTCTTATAATTTCGCGTCGCAACTGAAGCCTCAGCGAGTTTAGTATGTACTAGGATGGAAGGGAAGCAAGAGATTTAACTAGGTGACAGTTTGTGATAGATCTTGCCAAAATGAGACAAAAGATTGAATACAATTTAAGGAAATACCGCTTTATTTTTGAGAATAAGTATTTCTTTACTTCGTTTCTCAACATGTCACTTGCAGAACCAAAGGTTTGACTGGCCTGCTCGCCTTGCAAATACCCTGTAAGAAGTAGTAAAACATAGAAATAATGTCTCAACACAATGCAGGAAGGATACTGTTTCGCTGCGGTTCCTCTCGAACCTCTTCTCTCTCTCTCTGTCTAACTTCCTTCTACAGTTCCAGCGTCTTCCCGCTCTCTTTAGTTTCTCCCTGGGCAACAGTTGAGATATATCGCTATAATCTAATATACTTTCTGTCCGACACTTGCAACTAAATTATTTGTACTCATTTCTGTTGTTTTTCTTATAATTTCGCGTCGCTTCCTTTCCACTTCCTTTTCCCCTTTGCTGATTGGGTTGTTGTTGTAAAGACAATTATGTTGTCTGTCCATCTGAGCCCTGCAGCCTGTCTGTCCGCATGTCTGCCTGTCTGCCTGTCCGCCTGTCTGTCTGTCTATCTGTCTGTTTCTCCGCCCGCGTTGACTTCATTCATTCGTCTCTGTCGCAATTTTCTTCTGCGCTTTTCCTTGGCCCTTTTCTAATTTAGTTTTTCTCATTTACACGTAAACTTCAAGTTTGATGTTATGAAACGTCTTGCCCCTCGTTCTTTCTTCTTGTTGTTTTTGCTTGCCTGGCCTGGCAATATCTGTCCCGTTGGATAAACCATAATTACTTCCTTGAACTGTGCGCTGCGTTTTTCCAAGCACTTTTCCAACTACTTTTCTATTTTGGTTTTTGTTTTTTGTTTACCACTCTTTGGCTTACCCTCCCCTCCCTCTCTCTCTCTCTCTCTCCGTCGCGAGAGTCACTCGAAAGTCGGCTGGTTTAGTTTTCGAGTGCCACGCCCCCTTCTCGACCAGCCGCATGAATATTAATTAAATGAGCTGCAGGAGTAGCCGCAAAATGTGATTGCATTTGCATTACAATTCGGATACGGGGGCAGAGAATGGAGGGACGAAGGAGAGGGTGGGGCGACTCGCAGTCGAACTTAGTTTCGGACTTGGGCTGGGATCACACTTGGATTTGCATTCGCATTTGTTGTTAATTAATTTTGTGTGCAGGAGAAGCACGAAGAGGGACTTGAAAGAGGAGAAGGAGGAGGAGGAGGAGAAGCAGCGAAGCGGAGAAAGACTTATTAAAGTGCCGCCGGATAAACAAAGTACCCAAGTCGTAAAACAAAAGAAACTGGCAAAGGTGGAGCACCAGAAGCTGAAAGAACGAAGAGAGAGAGCAGGAGAAGCTGCTGCTGGCCTGAATGAAATTAAAAAGGTGTCGCCATGTGGGTTGCTGCCACGTCTACTGCTGCTGCCTACTCGCTATCAGCGTTTTATGACCGTGCCAGCAATGAGGAGAAGGGCGTATGGAGGTGGCTTGCAAGGGGGGCGTGGCGTGAGAGCGTGAAAAGAGCAACAGTGTTGTCTACTGCGCTTTGTCTTCATCTACTTCGTCTACTTTGTGTGTATGCAGGCAGATGTATGGGCACCTCCTACGTCTCCCTCTCCCTGCCACGCCCCCTTTTATACCTGACTGCCCACCTGCCCGTTTGTCTGGCCTTTTTTATAGCTGTCACCTTTCGGAAATAATCATATATGTGTCAGTGGGGGACAGCACTTCGCTTCGTTTGCTTTAGCTTTTCTAGTTTTTCGCCAGCTATCTATTTTTCTTTTCGCATAAAGCACTTGCACCCACACACACACACACACACTCACACACACACTTACACAATGCACTAGCAGAGTAAAAAAAAGGAGAAAAAAATAGTAGTAGCTGCCCGAGCGCGTTTGGTTTTTCGTACGCTCTGGTTTTTACGCTCTAATTACGACTCCTACAACAGGCCCCGCTCCCTTTCCCCTCCCTCTCTCCCCCTCTCTTTCTCTCTCGTTACTGTTTTTATTCCCCAGTTGGCTCTCCATATGCGGGGGGTGCTCCGTGTGCAATTGCCATGGCGCGGCGCAGTCTAAACAAGGCTCACTTGCTGCACGTTGCACGTTGCACGCTGCTGCTGCCGCCTGCCTGCTTTCAATTTGCAATGGCGGCTGTCATTTCAGCTCAATAGCAGAGCCCCCCCCCCCCCTCCTGCCACGCCCATTGGCACTGCGTGTTTTTTTAAATTGTTGCTCTTAAATTTTTTATATGCCTTCGCTGCGCGCTTCTGTTTCTGTTGCTGTTGATGTTTTTGCTCGTGTTGCAACAACAATTGCAGCGCGCATCGATGTGGCATGAATAATTGGGCTAATTAAATGTTTCATTCGACGTTTAGGCCTGATTGTTTAATACAATTCCAGCCATTTAGGCCTTGTGGTTGTCAATCGAAAGAAAAGAGTTAGAGAGAGCGAGCCAGAGAGAGAAAGTGAGAGAGAGAGAGGAAACTGCCAAGTTGCTGTAAATTTTCCTTTAAGTTTCCAGCAAGCGCTTATATAACTTCCTGCTCCTTCTCCCTGCCCCTCCTCCTCTCCTGCCTGCTCCTTGGCTCAAGCAATTTGTACTCAAAGCGCGTAAAAAGCCCGTCGAGCCATTAATTAATTCGCCTGTGCGCGAGTTGAGCTTTAATTTAAGCTTGAAAAATGCTAAAAATCTTTCTTGCTGCAACTGCAACCGTAGCCGACCGCAGAGCAGCCTGTGCAAAAAGTGGCTAGCCGTGGCAGTGAGGCAGGCAGGAAGGCAGCACCAGGCACATAATGAAATACATATTTAGTTAAGTTGAAAATGTTTGGTTAATTAGTGCGTTGATTTTCTTTCTCTCTCTCTCTTTCTTTTTCGCTCTCTTTCTCTCTCTCTCTTGGTTGACTGCAAAAGTTGCAGCCATATGAATTTCGCTCGCCTGTCCGCATTCGGCAAACTTTTGCGAAACAATAAACCAGCCCAACTTGGGCGCAACTTCTCGGCATTATAGAATCTATCTATCCCACTCTTCTTCCCCTCTCTTTCTCTGCCTCTCTCTCTCTCTCTCTCTCTCTGGGTCTGTCTGGCTTTTTTTAATCAAATTTTTCGTAATGAAAGCGCAAAGTTTATAATTACCGTAGAATTTACTGCTCGATTTTGTGAGGTTATCCTGTGAGTGCAACTTTAACTAGCCCTCACACACACACACACACACTGACCACAAAGGCGTGGGCGTAGGGCGTGGCGTGTGGCATTTCATAAACTAGAGAAGAAGAAAAAAAGACTAGTAAAAATATATGGTAAGAATTTATGGCAAGAAATATGGCCCATGCCGAGTTCTAACGTCATAAAGCACGCACACATGTTGCGAGGGGTTACCCCGAGCTGACCCACGTTGCCTGGCCCCTCCCCCCTACCCCTGCTGCCTGCCCTGCTTTGTTTTGAGGCAAACGTGCGAATATTTTTGCAACTTTTGGTCGCAAGTTGGCACAGGAAACGGCAGAGGCAGCTGCAGCTGCAGCTACAGCTGCTACTGCTGTTAGCTTGCTCGCCAGTTAGAGCCGGACCTGAAGCCTGACACTAAGGCTAGGTGTTGCCACGCCCCCCACGACCCTCCGCCCCGCCGCGCCGCCTCTGCCTGCCTCATCCGTTGCCAGCTGGAAACCTGCTCCTACGTGCTGCACTCGGTGCGACCTTCTCGAATGCGCTTTTGGCTTTTTGATTTGTTTTTGGGGTTTTTGGATTTTTGGTTTTTGCATGCAGAAATATGCTTTATGCGTCTGGCATGTGGGCGTGGCACATGCTGCTGCCTCCGCTGCTGCTGCTGCCAAATTCAATTCAATTGTCAACAGCAATATGAGGTGGGAGGTAGAAGCTGGTAGGGGGAATGGCAGGCGCAAAAAAAGGCAAAATGTCCTGCACACAAAGTTGGGCAAACACCCACACACACACACACACACATACATACAGAGCCACTCATACACACACACACAGAGCCACACTCGCTTGTGGCCACAAACACAAACAGGCGCCAGTTTTGGGCTTAGGCTTAGATCGTTTCACGCATAACCTGCGCAACTTCCGACCTCGGCCACGCCCCCAACACGCACACACACATGCACACGTGCTATATAATGTGCCATCATTTTGTGGTCAGCATTTATGCAGGACATGTGCACACACACACACACACGCACACACTGGCGCACAATTTGCAGGCCTTTTGTTGACATTTGCACCCTGACAGCAACCCCAGCCCCTTCCCCCTTTCTTTGCCCACGCCCAACCACTTTTGCGGTTGGTCGGCCTCACATTTGACTTTTTGTAAGTGCCATGGAGCAGGCATTTAATGCACAGACAAAGTCAAAAGTCCTGCCCTGAGGTCGCTGCATAGCCGTTCCCGTTGCCGTTGCCGTTGCAGTTCATTTAAAATTGCGCATACGCCGAGTGTGCTTTGTGTCTGCCCGCTGGTGCTGGTGGCAACTCAATAAGCTTGCGTGCGCTCTGTCTCAATCGCAAGCCCTAAATAATGAGACAGTCGAAAGGCAGTGCCATATTACGTATACGTATTGCGCATACGTCCCGTTTGGCAACTGGAAACATTTCTGTCTCTCCCTTTCTCTGGGGGCTTTAATTGATCGTGAGACAATGGCAACAGTTGACTTATCGAAGGACGAGGCCATTAGCAGCGCAAACTGAACTGATATCAGTCACGACACACGTCTCCTTCCTCGCCTTCGCCAACTGGCAGCGACAACGCAACGACGTTTGCTTTTTGCTTGGGCGTTATTATTATTTCAGGCATTGTTGGCCACGCTTGTTGCTCTGCGGTTGCCTCTCGCCATGTTATTGTTATTGCTATTGTTGTTGTTGTTGTTGTTGTTGTTGTAGTTGGTTTTTGCTGCGGTTGCTGTGGTTTTGCTATTTGCGGCATCTTTGGCTTGTCATGCGACGACGCTGACGCTGAAGCTGAATCTGAAGCCGACGACGATGGCTGACGACGCTGACGATGACGATGACAACAATGGCAAAATGTATTTTTTAATTGTACTCTCGGGTAAACATATATCACAGCAGCAGCAGCAGCAACGACAGCAGCAACAACAACGGGACAAACAACCACAAGACAAACAACCAACAACAACGAGAACAGAAGAGAAGAGCGCACCATGAACTCAACTCGACTGAACTCGAGTCGACGCAACTCAACTGAGGAAGCGGAAATGACAGTACGACAATGGCGGCAATGGCAATGCCAGAGACAGCGGCAGCAGCAGCAGCAGCAGGACGCAGCAGCAGCAGCGTAGCAAGCAGAGCGAGCAGCACTCGGGACTAGTCGCAACTACAGTTCGCCTACTTGAGCCGCTTGCTGGCAACGCAGGCAACTCACAAATGGTCGCATGGGGAGCCATACACGAGTGCCGCTTAATGAAAGCGCAACAGACACACACACACACACAGAGAGAGGGGGGGGATAAAGCAGATAGTAAAAGACAACTAAGCAGGGTGTGGAAGGGGGGCGAAACCACAGAAACCAACGACAGCAACGACAGCAGCAGAAGCAATAATAAAATTGCTGCCAAGTGAAGGCAATCGAGATGACAGAGTCGGGGCGAGACTGGAGAGAGACTACACGCCTGGCGTTTGACAGGTGTCGCAGCATTGCATGTGTCGCAACAATCGATAACATCGATAACAAGCCAAGTGGCGTGAATTTACAATGCAATTGCACGCAATTACACGACAATTAACATTGCCATTAAGCCACGAAATGCGCAACGTGACGCCAGCCACAAACAATGGCGCACTATGCGTGTGTGTGTGTGTGCGTGCGTGCGAAAGAGAGAACCCGAGGGAGAGAGAAAGGGAGAGTGAGAGGGCACGTCACGTTGTCTTTATGTTCGCATATTACGTTACGTGTTTGTTGCCTGTTGCGGCGTCTGTTTCTTGCCTCCTTGTGGCCGGTAAATAATTACAAAATTCACTTGCCAAATGTTGCCCCAAATGAGACACGCCCCCCTCAGCCTCTCACTCCGCCCTCCCCCCTTGCCAGCTGGCTTATTAATTATCCCTGTTTGCTGCCTGCCACAGATCCACTCATAAGACTGTTGCAACTCGGCCTGGTCTGTTGCAAGTGCTGGCCTTTCTCTCTCTCTCTCGCTCTAATGGCAAGTTGCAAGCACAATAAATATGCCGTCATTAAACCCAAACCCCGAACACGAACCCGAACTGAAGCTGCTCTGCTCTGCTCGTTAAACTCGCAATGACAATCGTAAGGCTGCAGATGAGCTCATTAAGTGGCAAATAGATCCCCCGCCCGTCCGCCTTGCCTGCGCCCATAAATATTGCCAAGAAGTCGTCGGAGTCATCTCGCATTATGTCATTTAATTGGGAATGTCAAAGCATCCGCCGGGTCGAGGAGGAGAAGGAGGAGGAGGCGGAGGCGGAGGCAACCCGATGAAGTGCCTGACAAACTGTGGCAAATTATGCTCGAATTCGATTTGTCAGGCTGAGCTTTAACTTGTGCCACGCATCAAATTCAAATAGCTGCCAGGCAATTGATATTGCTATTGTTATTACTCGTGTTGTTGTTGTTGTTGTTGTTGTTGTTAAGTATGCGCATTACGTATACGCACACGCAGGTGAAATACACCAAATATGATTTATTTCACGTAAAGTAAACAATGCCCGAGCACATAAGCTGCCAAGTGGCGTGTCACACACACACACACAGACACCTGTGTAACAAATACATTTACATATGCGAGTGCGAGTGCGAGTACGAGTGCTCGGTGTGCGTGTGTGTGTGTGTGTGTGTGTGCATTGCTGCTGTTTATGTGTACACATTCATTAAAATGTCGAACATCGAAAGTGCCCATTCAGGTTGATGTTGCCACGGCTACGCCCACTGCATCCGCCACTGCAGCGGCAGCTGCATCTGCAAATAATTGTCAGCTTACACGAACTGAATGCAATGCAACAACAACGAGAGCAGCGCGAGCAACGAGTGAAAAGAGGAAAAATCTAGCAACCAAAATGAAACAATTACGTGCTCCATGAAATCTATGCAAGCGTGTATAAATGCACGTGAAAGTGGGATTGCAATGCCATAGGGAGAGGGAGCACGGGAAAGCAGAGCAGGTTGGCAACTGGGAAGTTGGAAGCGTATCCTGCGTGCCAGGCTTCTATTCTGGTTGCTGCTGCTGATGGGACGCGCTGCGGCGGAAGTCAAACGTTATTTGTAATGAAAACAGGGGCATGTGTTGCATGTGTGTGCGTGCCTCTCCCTCTCTATATATCTCTCCCCCCCGTTCTCCCTGTGTGTGGCTAACGATGCCAAAGTCTCTGGTGTGTGTGTGTTTGTGTGTGTGTGTGTTTGTGTTTCTGTGTGGCTGTATGTCTGTGTGTCAAAGTTGGTGCATTGCCAACGCACTTCAGCAGAGCGAGACACAGAGACTGGCAGGCAGGAAAGGTGTAGATGGGAAGAGGGATGCAGGCGTGAAGGGGAGCAGCCGGAGGAGATATTTGAATTGCGCCAACGAAAAATGCTGCTGCACATGACGCGTGATTTATGTATTTTCGTCAAATGGCAGCAACCGCAGCAGCAGCAGCAGCAACAACAACGGCAACAAGGACAAGCGGCAGCAATAGTTGCTGGTGCTGCTGCTGTGGCGCTGCCATGAAATGCTAATGATGCCATGCCATGCCAGAGATGCTTTCATAACCATCACGAGTGCGACTCACACACTCCCTGCCTCCCTTCCCTTTGCCACAATCCGCCTATAGATATAAGTGTATGTGTGTGTGAGTGTGTGTGTGTGTGTTGGCCATGTCTAACGTCTGTTCTATGCTGGTTTTCCATTTGCAGGATCACAAGCTGAAGCACATGGCTGAGCTGCAGCAATCAGTTGTCACCGATCAGGAGACACGCCATCAGATTCAGACACAGATTCTGCAGTGGGAGGAGAACCTGGAACGTCTGCACTGCGAACAGTTCCGCCTGCGCTGCTACATGGCCTCACTGCAGAGCGGAGAGCTGCCCAATCCAAAGGTGAGTAATATGTTTCCCACCAACCAACCGCCCCCACGTGAAGCAATTTGTTGAAGCCAACGGAAGCCAGGAGGAAAGTTCACATTATGTGGTTGGGGTTGGGGCTGGGGTAGATAGCGTCAATTTGAATTACTTAGCCAGCGTAGCGCTTAGCTCCCGCTGAAGGTGATAAAGTGCGTGCCACAAACTGCTATTCAATGCAAAGTAGTTGTCGAGTGTGGAGCAAGCAGGGCACATAACGATGTCAAGGGCCACAGGTGGTGGTGGTGCCAGGCGAGCAAATGGCAAAGGGAAATGCTGCCATAAGAATTATATATCAATTTAAAGATTTGTAGAGGGATCTGCACTCAGGCTAGGGTAGATAAGAACCATGAGTGAGCAAGGGTTATAAAAAATGTTGCCTACTTCTCAGCGCAAGCAAAGGATGCCAGCATGCATGGAAAGTGTTGCCTACTTTTGAGTGCAGTCGAAAATGCAAAGTATTGCCTACTTCTGAGCGCAAATTGATATATATTTCTGTATTTCACTCTGCTGCCTGCAGTTGCGTACCCTTAATCATATGGAATACGGAAACAGTTGCCTACTTTTAAGCGCTTCCTAATACTCCATTTCCGATGCCCCATAAAAGCGTCTCTTTTTGCACCTGATTGTGAGTGCAAAGCCTGCGATAATACCTCCATTGTTTAGCAGATTTATCGTTATTCGTTTATGCTCGTTCATTTCGTTTGCAATTGCACATGCAATTCAATTAAAGCCATTTCCGATTTCCTGCTAAAATTAATTAAGCTGCACAAACAAAGAAAGCCAATGCGAAAAAAATTGTGCAAATTGCGTATCTGATTTTAAGCTGGCAAAACAAAATAGTCACCTCGCACTCCCCCACTCCGCCTCGTCCCCCTGCCATAATCAACAACGACAACAAGAGCAGCAACAAAGGCGACAACAACGACAACAAGTCTTGTTTATAAGCTGCTTAAAGTTCGCTCAATGCATCAACAGCAACAGCAGCAGCAGCGGCAGCAGCAGCCGCATTTGAGATTGATTAAAAACCCCCAACCATAGAGGGATTAAGTACCCTCCCCCTCCCCATCCCCCTTGGCCTTCCCTCACACTTGTGAAACATCAAAACCAGATTCACGGCCATGGCGAAGATTAAAGGACAGCTCGAACTGGAAACAACTCCTCAACCACAATTGGGTAGCGTCTTTGACTATGTCGTAAAACCTTTTGGCCTCTGCCATCCGCCCCCTCACTTCGGGGTTGTCTGTAATTACTTTTACCTACTTATTTACACAATGGCAGCCACTGGGATGGCAATTGAATCGCCTCAAAGGATGCTCAAGCTGACTCAATGCGTATCGAGACGAGGCGAAATTGTCATTCCTCATGGCAATCCGATGAATTATGAGAGTTTGAAAACGTGGAAAGGATGTTGAAACTTTGCAAGGGGGTAGCATGGAAAAATTGAAAATTTTTTGAAAATTTTGCATTTGTTATATTTTAATGCAGAATCAAACTAGAGGCCAAACCATTTAGAAAATGTCATTCCTCATGAAAATCCGATGAATTTTGACAAAGTTATGAGAGTTTGAAAACGTGGAAAGGATGTTGAAACTTTGCAAGGGGGTAGCATGGAAAATTTTTAAATTTTTTGAAAATTTTACATTTGCAATATTTTAATGCAGAATCAAACTAGAGGCCAAACCATGAAGAAAATGTCATTCCGCATGAAAATCCGAGGTTAGGTTAGGCGAGGCGAGGCGATCCGTTGCAAGTCTAAGCAAAGCGTGTATCATTAATCTCCATAATACAATTTAAGCGCCTTAAATGAGCTGCAGCTTAAAGGGTCAAAGGGCGTCACAAAGGTTGCGGCACACAAACTAGCAACAACCACGGCAACAACAGCAACACAAACTGAAGCAGAACTCTCGAACTTTGCACGGCATTAAAAAGATTTTCGCCAGGCCACGTTGACGGGTTGACGAAAAGGGTTGCAAGTTAATTGCGCTTTTTATGCGAGAAGTAAAAGACAAGAGGGGGCAAGGCACTGGAGAAAGGGGGGCAGAGGGGGATGAGGGCAACTGCACTCACGACTCAACTCAACTCGACTCGACTCGCTGCAACTCGACACATAAAGAGCAACCACATTTATTATTAATAACCGCAAAACTCAAACAACTTCAGTGGCGCCACTTACGTTGCAAAGTGCATGCACCACGGGGCTATTTACACAGCACACACACACACACACACACACTCACAGACACACAGACATTCCTCTACATGCAGGCCAGTTAATGCGGTATCTTGTATGGGGGCATCTTTCTGTGTTGCAATATTAATTATGCCACATTGACTGATGACCAAAATTAATCAGCGCGTGCCCCACTGTGGTTTTTCTATGTTGCAAGCAAAATAAAAATAAAAAAAAACATAATAAAGATATTAAAGAACAGTTGTGCTTCTTCCTCTTCCTCTACCTAGATGAAACCTCTCTGATACGTTGAATTTATTGCGCTTTCAAGTTTCATTATCTAACATATGAATTCATATAAATCGGTTTATATCTCACACTCTCTCTGTCTCTTTCTCTTGCAGTCGCTGCTCACACATGTGTCACGTCCCACGAAGAACACGCTGAACAAGCTGGGAGTTTTTACGGTCTCCTCGTTCCACGCCTTCATCTGTGCCCGGTCGCCATCGCTGCTCAATAATCTGTTGGCCGGACGTGGGGCCACCAAGCGGCGACCTCCGATGTTGTCGCGCTCCAATAGCGGCTCCAGTCGTCGTTCCATGCAGGTGAGTCATGTGCGCTGATGTGCTGTGGTGTGGTCGATCTGTCAGCCGGCGGGTCCGCGGGTCGTATGAGTAATAAAATTATATCAATTTTAAAACGCTTTTATGACGCGACTGTCTCCGCTGCGTGTTACACTTTTTATGGCCACAATATGAGTGTGAGAGTGTGTGAGTGCCAGTGTGTGTGTGTGTGTGTGTGTGTGTCTCTGTGTGTGTTTGAATAATTGAATCTGTATTTAAGGCAGCGGAAACGGCATTAAAAGCCAAATTGAGCGCTAATGCGCAGCTGGACGAGCAGCAGCGCAAATGTGTCCAGTCTCTAATGTAAATTCACATATTTTTAGCATGCTTTGCTTGCTCTTTATGTTGTTGTTGTTGTTGTTGTTGTTGTTGCGCGGCCTTTTTATAATTTAAATTTAATGGCCATCAGGAATTACAAAAACAAATTTATGTTGCCCGCAAATATGTTGCCCAAGCGTTCCAAAGCGCCAAGTACAGCGAGTACAGATTCCAGACGTTACGAAGCCATTAGGCAAATGGACGCCCCTTCCAAAAAAAGACAAAAGAAAAGGAGAGGAAGAGAGGAGAGAGAGAGAGGAGAGAAAAAATGTAAAAAGAAACTAATCCTAAGTTTTGCAAATATTTGCATAAAGTACGCAGTTTCGTTTTTAATAGTCAAGCTTATCTAAACACAGGACACAGGCAGGCAGTGCATGTGTGTGTGTGTGTGTGTGTGTGCAGAGTCAAACAGTTTACAATTTTAGAAAAAGCTAAAAGCAATTGCAATACGCAACTGATGCGAATCAATGGCCAATGTAGGCTTTTTTCAATTGAGGTTTTGCGACTTGTATCAAAAATACACAAAAATCAAGGTAGAAAAATCAAACAGAGAGGGAATAAGAGAGAGAGAGAGAGAAATAAATAAACAAATGTGCAATATATGCGAAAGAAAGAAATCAAATAAATTTCCAAAGATATATCAAACTAATATGTGGCAAAAGTTAAACAACAACAACGCAACGCTTTGCTTAGCTTAAAGTCATCTGCATTTCGCATACGCAACGTGGGCACTTTAAGCTCGATTGAAACTCAATTCGGCAGTGCAAGGAATACTTGGCAAACTATGAAAACATTAAAATATAATTACATATCACATGAATGGAAACTAAAATCATATTATATATCACGATGTCGAGGGGTCTCTTTTAATTAGGATTGCCAACATGCAAAGAAGTGTAGCGTAACCCGCTCGCTGGCTTTGCTGGCTTTTGCTAGCTTTAATGCCTGTCTTCCCCTCTCCCTCTCTCTCTCTCTCTCTCTCCCTGTTTCGCTCTCTCTGGCTTTTTGCTCGTTATGTATTTGATGCTGGTTATTTGATAAACTTCAATTAGAGTTGCCAATTTCGCATCTACTCGCAGTCATAATGAAATTCATTTCATAAATTCAATTTGTTTCGATTATTGGCAAAATAATCTTGTGCGTTGCACTCGATACTGACACACACACACACACGCGCACACACGCACACACAGTGCAGAGAGGCGTGCACACTTCATTTCCAATTAAATTTGCCAACGCTGCACAATTGCAGCCGCAGCCGCAGTCGCTGTCAGCGTCAGCGTCAGCGTCGCAGCTGACGTCGCCAAGTGAAGCCAGAAATATGCATGGGGAAAAACAAGTGAATATAACATAAATGCAAAATGTTTGTAACGCTAAAATGAGACAGCATCAAAGAGAGCGAGAGAGGGAGAGAGAGAGAGAGAGAGGGGAATCGTGCATGTTGCGAATGTTGCTGCAAATTCAATGAATTTGAAAAATGTGCATTTGATTTGGTTTATATTTTTGCCCAGTCAACTTCAGTTGCTGTGTGTGTGCGTGCGTGTGCGATTGTGTGTGTGTGCGTGTGTGGCTTTTCATTTGCCAGCATGTCAGCTGCAATGCAGCAGAAATCGCAATTGAAAATGAAATGAAATCAAATTAAAGGTGTCCACAGCGCGAGCAGCGCCCACGCAACTGGCAATTATGCTGCCTCTCCCCCCGCTCCCCGCTCCCCCTGGGGAAAACGAGCGAAAAAAGGCTTTAAACCATTTTCGCCACGACGCATTTAATTGGCCCAGTTGCAAGCTGAAGTGCAGCAGCAACAACGAGTGCAACTGTGCAACATCAACAACTGCAGCAATTGAATTAAGCAACGAGAGGACAACTGCAAATTGACTTGCCGCACACACAGGCAGCCAACAGGCAGCGTGCAGCGTGCAACACAACAACTTGCAACTCGTTGTGGCATTAAGCAGCAGCAAAAGTTCATTAATCGATGAGCGCAAACTGAGAGCGACAACTGCAACAGGCAGCAACGGGGCAAACTTTGCTGCAATCAAGTGAAAAGTCGCGGCAACTTTAAGCGCAAAAGTTGCGTTTAATTTGTACCATATACCCTGTAAAGCAGAGGGCGCTAGTGTCAGGCATATGTGTCGTTGCCTAGCTGTTTTTACTGTTATAATTTGCAATTTCCACTGCACAATGCAAGGACAAACAAGGCGGGGCGGGACAAGGCGAGGCGAGGCGAGTTTCATTTCCTGCTGCAATGAATGCGAAAGTCGACAGCCGAAAAATACTTGCATTACGTATTATTGATTTTACTCTGGCATAATGACTTTGCCACACGCCCGAGAGAAAGGAAGAGCGAGAGAGAGAGCGAGAGAATGATACGTGCACGTCTGTTGTGCCGCGTCGAAGGGGACACGCTGCGATTGTTATGCAATGCGAAGATTCCTTTTCAAGGCATGCGAGCAGCCTGACGGATGTGCATGTAAATGTGTGTGTGTGTGTAGTGTGACTGTGTGTGTGTGTGCTGTGCGTGTGTGTACGAGTTTTGCAACTGCCAAACTAATTCAATTGTCGTGCAAGCCGTAAACTGCGCACACAACTGTGGGCGCATGCCTGTGTGTGTGTGTGTCGAGTGTGTGTGTGTGTGTGCTACACCTGTGAAGCTGCCTCCGGCTACGACTGCGGCATCACGTTGCGCCACTGTGCGCAACGCAGCGGCGCTGCACGTTGCTGTGGCACGTTGTAGCCAGCTAAGTTAGTCAGCCAGCAAAACCATCGACGGGCGCTGCCAATACAAATGCAATTTGCAGCCAGGCTACAACTGGCAGCTGGGCGCCTGATTCGTTTACCAGTTGGCCAAACTCACAGAGGGGATGCCCCTCACCCCTCTCCCCTCGTTCTGGGTGTATTAACCAACACTGGCAGTGAGACGATGATGCCGTTAAGCATTTTAACTGAGTTTTCTTCAAACTGCACGCTTCGACTGTCTCTCTCGCTGTCTCTCTCTCTCCCTATTTGTCTGTCTCTGTCTCGCTGTCGCTGAGTACGTTGACTGGCGTCGCTGGCGCTGCCATTGCTGGTTGCCTGCTGCTGACGTTTTTCATTACATTTCCTCGGGTAGAAATGTGTTTTTGCTATTTTTCAATTTTCACTTCCGCGTGTGTGTGTCTCTCTGTATGTGTGTGTGTGTGTATCTGGCAACAACAACCTTAATGACATTGTATATGTATGTATGTGTGTGTCTGCGTGCGTGTGTGTCTGCGCCTGTTTATCCAATCGAATTTTCTGCCTTTTTCCAGATGAATTCACGTGACGAGCCGGAAAAAACCTTCAAAGTTGCAATGCCCGACAATGCTTACTCGACAGTTTATCTACGTGACGCGATGTCTGTGGAGGAATTCCTTGCCAGCGCCTGCGCCCGTCGCAACCTCAATCCCATGGAGCACTTTGTGCGCGTCAAGAAGCGACGTGACATGGAGGATCACAATTACTTTGTGCCACATCGCAATGATCTGATTGAAAATTATGTAAGTAAGCAGGCTAAGTGGGGGTACAGAGTGTGTGGGTGTGTGTGTCTTTGTGGGAGTGCCAATTTCGCTTTGAACTTTGAACTTTGCGCACGTGTTTGTTGTTTGCTTGAACATTAAGGGCAATTCAGGTAGAAGAAGAAAGGAAGCGAATTTAAAAGCGAATTTCTTTAAACAGAAAGGAGCCTAGCTAGCTGGGCTAGGCTAGGCTGCCTGCAGTTTAGCCTTTTTCTGGCCAGGTGCTCGGTTGGATCTTTGCAAATGTTTTGCCACTTAGCAGACGATTAGTCTCGCAACTCGCGCCCATTTCTCAAGCAAAACTGCCAAGTCAGCTGACACCCCTGACACACCCACACAGCTCCTACCTGCTCCTGCCACGCCCCCTGCTAAGTGCTTCACAAAAAGTTTCGAGCCGAACAACAAGCTGTAAATATTGCCAGGTCAAAGTGCAGCTGCACCGAAGCAAACTTTTTCGGCATTGCTCGATAAATTGCGGATTAAAACAACTTTTTGCGGGCCACGCGGAAAATTTATTGAAACGCGACTGCGGGGCGAAAAGTAGGTGGGAGTGGGGGGGGAAAATACTTGCTCTCAAACTGTGGCTAATTTCCTTTTACTTCCTCTTGCTTCGCAGCTTCACAATCACGAGTTCGTCGAGGTCTGCATGAAAATCCTGTACCAGGTGGAGCTGCAGCGCACCACGCTCGAGCAGATGTGGGGCTTCTCCGTGGAGGCGGAGCTGATCGAGAATGCGGAGCGCCAAGACGAGCTCTGCTGCTACGTGAGTCGCGTCGAGGACAAGAGCGTCGCCATGCACAATGGTAAGTCGGCTGGGGAGGGAGGGGGAAATGTCTAGGGAAATGTCTAAGGGAAATGAGACAGGAAAATGCACTCGAATTTTCACAGCTGCTTTAACAAATGAAAAACTCGTGAATTTGCGCATTTGTTTGGAATCGATGACAGGACACAGGACGCACACACACACACACAGCGCAGGCAACAAAGAAATTATCAAGTGCCACGCCCCCCTCCCCCACTCCCACTCCCATTTCTCTTCGTGTGCGCTTCTTTGATATTTAAATGCTTTTCACTTTTATGTCGCAGAACTTGAGCAAACTCAGTCGAGTGAGCACAGGCAAGTCAGAAAGGAGAGTCAAGTCAAGAGAGAGAGAGAGTCGAGAGAGTCAAGTGGCTCCTCAGGGCGAGCTACTGCAGGCAAGTGCGGCCCCTCCCTCTTCATAGAGAGAGATCACGTTGACGATGAGCAGCGCACTCGAAGTGCCTCCCTCCTTTCTCTTCCCTCTCTCTCTCTCTCGCTTTGCTCACCTGCGCTGCATGTTGGGCCCCTTAAAGGGTTTTTGGGGCGTCATCTTAGCCCCAACTACGCCGCCTCTGCTGCTGCTGCTGCTGCTGCTGCTTGTTGTTTTTCTATCACTTAAAATCAACTTAACTTGGCATTTGCATGCAGCTCTAGAGGGAATGGGTAGCGGAAAGGGGAGGGGCAGGTGGAGGGGCTGTCAAGTGCTTGTAGTAGTCGAAATGCCAACGTGGAAGAAGGAGCTGCGCTTTAAATTATGTCGCCTGCTGTTGACAGTGCAGTTGCACCTGTCCCTACCTCCCCCCTCCCTGCTGCAGGTAACGGGGAAAAACTGCAATGCTGCACTTGCAAAAGTGATGAACCTGAAAGAAAATTTTCGCAGCGGAAAACTCATTAAGCACGTCGAGTGCGAATGTGGCAACGATGACGTGGAGATGAAGGAGAAGGAGACGATTGCGACGACAGCGACGAATCAAAAGTCCTTGAAACAATGCAATGCACCAAAATCACTGGGGAAAAAACGTGAGACAGAGCCAAGTTCCAAGTCTCTCCCCTCTCGCTCTTCCCCCCTGCTGCCCTAGCTGCAACTTCTCTTAACCCTTTCCCGCCCGAGTGCAAAAGTTAGCCCTGCCAGTGGCGGTTAGTTTATAATTTGCTATGAGTTTTTCCTACTTTTTCCCCTTTCTTTGTTTTTGTACACTGCAATTTTTTTCTGATTTTTTTCTTTTTGTTTTTGTTGTTTTTTTTCGGGTGGCGGTTTAAAACTGCGTTAACAATGCCACTGGACAAGTTTTTGTGCCAGGGTGTTGAATTTAATGAGCAGCAAATAAAGTGCCAGACTTGCTAATGACTTTCCATTTGGCATGGTAAGGGGAAAGGGGGAGGGGGAGGGGAGGAACCCCGCCTTCATTAGCAAATCAAAAAGCTGAGTTCGGAAATCGGAGAATCGAAGAGTCGAAATTCGAGATATGTGTGTGTACACAATCAAAGTGTAATTATTGCGAAATATAAAGAGAGAATCCCCTCCCTCTCTCTCTCTCTCTCTCCCTCTCCCACTCTCTCTCTTTCCCTTCCCCTTGCAATTTACTGCAAAACGAGCTGCGACTCTTAAATGAAGTCAATAAAATACACAAACTGCAGCATTACGTATACGCAGCGTGGCGCACACACAGACTATCGTTAACAATGACAATAGAATATTTTACATGGCAAATATTACGTATACGCAGTGGAGAAAAGTACAAGCAAATCGAACGTGTGCGTGCCTATGCATAAATAAGTTCTCTCTCATTGCCTGAGCTGTCGCTCTGCCCGGGGCTTGGCCCAGTTAAAGCTGCTGCTGCTGCTGCCCACAGCCTTGTGCAATTGCGTGCAAATGCCTATTAGAATGTGCCAAAGACCAATTTAAGAAGGCACCACAGACAGACAGAGAGAGAGAGAGAGGCCAAAAGGCATTTGCAACGGACTACGGGAATTTGCCAAACGAGCTGCAAACAAAAACAAATGCAACCGCAAATGCAGCAGCAGCAGCAGCAGCAACCGGACTCAAATGCAAATGCCGCCGCTGCTTGTGCTGCCTCTGCTGCCGCTGCTGATGATGATGCAAATGCTCTGGCTGTGGCTGCGGCTGGCCACTTTTCTTGAGCTAATTGAAACCCCAGAAGACTTAAATGAAGGCAGCCCAGCCGCAACTGAAGATGAGGCAACCAAGGCTGCTGCTGCTGCTCAGTCTGAGGCTGAGGCTACAATCAACGCTTTAAGTATGCAGCATGCAACACACACACACACAGAAAGTTGCAACTTTCCGCTTGCAATTGTCGTATTTGCTTGGCCTTTTTCAGTTAACAAACAACGCGGCGGCAGCGGCAACGGCAACGGCAGCCAAAGAGCCATCCATAATAATGACGGCCACAATGCGCAGCTGCTGCTGTTGCTACTTCTCCTGCATGCGGCATGCGGCATGCGGCATGCAGCACTTGCACTCACGCTCGCACACGCTCGAGTGTTGCAGAACAAGCGTGGCAAAGTATTTGGCAAACATGGCATAACAATTTGCTCAAGCCAAGAACAAAGCTGTTGACAAAAAAAAAACCAAAAGAAAGAGAGAGAAAGGAGAGAGAGAGAGAGAGAGGGAGAGGGAGAGGGAGAGGGAGAGGCAAGGGAGAGGTTGGCACCGCAAAATAAACAATATAAATACAAGTCGAGTAGATATTTGTCTAATGCATGTGCTGGCTGCATCCACAGCCAAAGAAAAAGCCAAAGCCAAATAATCCCCGGCCAAAACGTAACGAAACGTAAACGTAAACGTAACGAATTTCGTGTGCAAGAACGTAAAAAATAAGCGAGAAAGAGAGAGAGGGAGAGAAAGGAGGAGCAGGTAGACTGAAAAATCCATTTGAAATTTGTAACAAATGCAAAAATTGTGGCACGCTGTGTGGCACGAGGCGTCGTTGCTGCTGCTGCTGCTGCTGCCTCAACTGGTTCAAGGTGTGTGCCCAAGTCTTGCATAAACTGCACACAACTGTCGAGCAGATAACACGCACACACACACACACACACGGAGAGGGAGATAGAGCGGGAGTGAGGCAGACAGCTACACATGTCTGTCGATGGCGTTGCAAAGAAACTGCAGCTGCAACAACAATGATAACGTGCAACAAAACAAAATGAAGGCAAGCAGAAAACAAGCAGCTGCCTCTGCTCGAAATAAATGTTGTAGAAAACACACACAGCCAGACGCACAGACACACGTGGCACACACACACGCCCACACGCGATAGAAAATGCTAACGAAAGACGTAAAACTGGCAACGTGGCGTATGAACAATGCAAAAGCCACAATGCTTGTTATTGTTTTATCACTGGCAAAGACATGGTGCTTATCTATACCGAAAGATGTCACTGCGCCACAATTGATGCCACTGTCTGCCCTGCCCCCCCGCTGGGCACCTTTCTCTAGACTCTAAACTATCCACGTTACATTAGAGACAACGCGCATCTTTTACGTCTCACTGCCTGTTGATGGACTGCTGCGAGGACGACGCCATTGTCTGTTGCTTACACAATAGCACAGATATATAGAATATAGAAAACATATATATAGCATTATGTAACTCTCTCTCTCTCTCTCGCTCTCATTCATTGCAGGCATTATCAAAGGAGACGAAATAATGGTCATCAATGGGGCGATTGTGTCCGATCTGGATATGATGTACTTGGAGAGCGTGCTGCAGGAGGAGCAATCGCTCAGCATGATGATGCGGTAAGTCCGGTTACGCTCTATCTCTATCTCACTTCTCTCACCCTCTCGTCGATTGTTTGTCTATCTCGCACGTTCGGCAAACAAGTGACGACTTGAATGCAGCAGCTAAGTGCGACCATTTTGCAGTTGCAACACCAACTTCCCTCTCTCCCCTCTTCGCTCCTCCCCCTGGGGTGGCCGCTGTCATTCATCGCATTTCTATTTCTATTGACAATACACATCTTGCCTGTCGCATTGTAGCATTTGCATTGCATTTGCATTGCCCGGGGCATTGTTGTTTAAACAGATACACGGATTAATTAACTATTTTAGCCGCTGGCAGCTGTCGCTTTCTCGCTCACTTGCTGTCTCGCTCCATTGTTTGCCTTACAATGCGATATTTATCGCCATTTTCGTGCATCGGCAACAACAATTGCCACACGTTGCATTGTCTGCAAATTAATTGCCAGCGCGCTCCCATGAATTTGAATTAGCATTTCACATATTCTATAGAATATCTGGGCAGAATATGCCAAGGGCATGCCAGGCAAGGATCGAGCCCAAATGGAATGAAGGCAACCAATTTTTGACAAGAATATCTTAGAGTTTCGCCTTGGGCTAACCTCATCCAATCTATCAGCTCATCCGCCTCTACTTTCTAATTAATTTGTGTGGCTTAATCGACTTGCTAGTGTTGAGGATCAAGAATGTATATATATAAGATGCTGCCACGCCCTCTTCTGCCTCTCACATGCATTGTTACACACATAGATACGCCTGTTTGAGCAGCTTCAATAGCCGCACGGTATAAAAACTCAAACTGAACATTTTGTTTCCTGCAAACTCACTATAAAAGCCACGCCCCCTTCAACGTTTAGCACACACACACACACACACACCACCCCACTACACACACATTGAAAGTTTTTCAAAAATTATGCAGCAAAAACCTCGAAAAATGTCAACATTCGACAAGCTTGGCCAGCGTTTTTTGTTGCCTTAACAAGTTGGCCAAAAAGTGCTGAAACCAAAACACACACACACACACACACACACAGAGCAATACACTCCCGCTCACACACACACATACACACGCAAATTGTTTTGCAACAAATCAAAAATGTGAGCTGCAAATATTGCATACCCAGCACTTGTTAAGGGAAACGGATATGCTAGACTTGCATAGAAAATTCTGAAATATTTCTGCGAAATTTAAAAGTCTAAAAATATTCTAAATACAGGGTATTTCATAGTCTAACACCCTAGTTCACTTGCGTCTGCTACTTGTTCATTTTGGCAAAGTGAAAACAACAAATTGAAGCCGCAGCGAACACAAACACGTTGACCAGTTCCTGCACAGGCAAAGCCAGGGCCAAAGGGGGATTGGCAACTAGAAGGGGGAGGGTTTAAGCGAGCACTTGTTCCGTTTGACTGCTGCGACCCTTCTCTGTGCCAGGAATAGGGGAAGGGGGGATGAGGGGTCACAGCGCTGGCACAGCATTTTGATAGCCTAATTAGCCGCTCTTTATGGCCAGCATTGGCTTTTGTGCTAAGCGTTTGCGAGGCAGCAAACTGTAACCCAGTACTACAACCCCTCCCCCCCCCACCCCCTTTCCCCTTGCAACCTGCCAATTCCATTCAAATTATGCACATTGCGAGGCATTTTTCCGCATCTTTTGCCACTGACATAGAAAAAGGTCAGTTCAGGTAGAGACTCAGGGGGAAACTCGTGCGAAACGAAATCAAATCTAATAAAATTTATGCTAATTTCTCTCTCTCACACACTCTCTCCCTCTCTCTCTCTTCCCCCTTGTAGCTCCTCACGCACCGAGCCGCCAGATCTAGTTGGCATTATGCGAGTGACGGACGACATGATTGACTCGCTGGTCTGCCCGCCGCCGCCCACAGATCCCCCAGTGATGTCCGAGGAGATGATAACGGGACTGATTGTGCCAGCGCCCGGTTGGAGTAAGTAGTAGCAAATAAAGCGATACACAAATGGCAACAACAACAACAACAACAAAATCAACAAGAACAAAGCGAAAAGTTTTTAGCAAGCGGTTTAGCCCGCAGCCGCTAGCCGAAAAGGAGCTAAAACTAAAACTAAAACTGTGCACATTTTTGGAATTTTTCAACATTTGAAAGCCGCAGCACAACATTCATCTCCGGCTTCGCTGCGGCAGTCCCTTCCCCTCTTCCCAAGGGGGGCAACTGTTACGGGGTGCCGCAGCTACAGCTACGGCTACGGCTACAGCTACGGCTTCAGCTACAGCAACAACAACAACGCAAGCAGACTAATCACAGCGGTAGCAGCAGCGGCAATTGCTACTCTTGTTGTTGTTGTTGTTGCTGCAGTTGTTGTGGTTAAGGTGCGGTCTCTTGCTGGCCATGTGTGTGTGTGCTGTGTGTGTGTGTGTGCTGTGTGTTTGTGTGTCGGGTAGAGCGGAAACGTGAAGCGCATTTCCGGCGCGCATGCGAATTTGTAAAGTTCATTAAAGTAATTTATATATTTTTCGTTTAATGCATGTTGCAAGTGCTGGCAACAACATGCAACGGCAGCAACAACAATTACATCAATAAGTAGCGTGCTAACAGTGCGACTGCCACAGGGAGAGAGCGAGCAAGAAAGAGAGCGAGCAAAACGATGAGGTTTTCGTGCCGCATTTCGTTTCGTTTGGTTTGGTTTCGTTGTGCAACAACAACAGCAGCAACAACTACATAATTACAGGATTACAAGCTGCACCCATACACACGCACACACACACACACACACGCACACACACACAATCGCACGCACACACGCTGCACTGCACTCAAAAAGCCGAAGTGGCTAAGAACACAAAACAATTAAAAACCAACAAACGCAGCAACAACAACAACAACAACAGCAGCAGTTGCAAGTGTGTGTGCGTGTGTGTGTGTGTGTGTGTGTGCGAGTGTGCGTGTGTGTGTCTGTGTTATACACAAAATGAAACTTTTTTATGCGGCAAACAATTAAAAGGCACAGCAAACTAAAAAAGAATTAAAATAAAATACATGCAACACATGCTTAAACAAAAGCAGCACAACAAAGGGATACCCTGTAGCAAGATGAATGAAAGGCAAATATTGGCAAAAGCTAAACGAGATGACAAGCTAGCGTAATCCCTGTGGCAGTGGCAGTGCAAACTTCATTAAGCTCAGCCACAACTGCAGCTACCCCTTGCACAGTCTAAGCTGCTTACAGGGTATGCGAAATACGAAACAAAAAAGCAACAAGAAAAAGAATTGTAGCAAAAATTAAACGACTCGCTTGCAACTGGCACACGTATTGGCCGACTCTGTGTGTGGGTGAGTGGGCGTGGCAGGGCAGGAGGAGCAGCAGAGGCTCAAGGCGGGGGGAGAGGGAGGGATAGAAATAAAAAGCAAAGAATGCAGCATGCATTGTGTGTGCTGTAATGCGTGCATATACCCCATTTGGGCACACACTCGACACTGATGAACGGACATTTGTGGCATATGGGTTATGGGATATGGGATATGGGATATGGGATATGGCGGCATATGCGCAAAATAAACCCGACGAGGATAGCAAGCACAAAGCGGATAAGGAGCAGCATGTGGACAGAGGAGGAGGATGGGGAAACGGCTAAAGGGGGTACAAAAAGTGGATTACATTTCACTTTGGCAATTAAACAGAGAAAGAACAAGCAGAGGCAGAGAAGTGGAAGGAAGGAGAAGTGGAAGTGGAAAAGCAGAAGGGGGAACGAGGAAGGCAGCTGAGTGAAAGGCAACTTGATGTTGAAGCACTTTTAGCTTATTAAATGCACAATTAAGTGAACTTTTACGAAGAAAGCAAGTGGATGAAAAGAATGCTGGAAGAAAAGGAGAGAGAGAGAGAACGAGAGAAAGGGAAGATTACTTCACATGAGCTGGTCAAGAGTATCCTTTAATGGGATGAGCAAAATGGATTTAATTATCAAACATAACCCCATAACGAACTCGCTGAATAACAAGCTAAAAAACAAGCTAAAACAAGCTGAAAGAACAAAATTGCACACAGAGTTGGCAACAGTTTTAATTACAGAGAGAGAGAGAGAGAGACGTAAGCGAGGGAAGACTGTTGCCATAAGTCCTTAATAAAAGTCAAAAAGAAGCCGAAAGAGTATCAAATTCTAAGCCAACTTTGTGTGTCTTTTTTCCCCCCCCTCGTTTGGCTTGATTGATACGTCGAACATGCTCAAGTCGAAGCCTTTAACAGCCTCACGTTTGCCTGCAAACAGCCAAACCATAGCCAGGTATCATAAACTTAAGAACACCATAGGGAGCTACTTCCCCTCTCCCCGCCCTCCCTTCCTTAGGAGGCAACTCTCTGGCTGGTGCCATTATAGTTTACGTAAAGCCACTAAAACTCTGCAGTTTATGGTGCTATGCACAAATTTAGGTTGGCACGTTTCCCAACCTGAACGCAGAGGCAGCGACAACAACAACAACAACAAGAAGTGTGCGTGTGTGTGTGTGTGAAACAACGTACTATAAGTTATTAGCTCAGATTGTTGTTGTTGTTGTAGCACTACGTGCAATTTGTAAGAAGACCGCAAGTTGAAATTTATAAGGCGGCAATTTCAATATCTTACACACACACACTCGCACACACACACACACGCGCACAGCTTGTGTGGTGTCAAATTTGAAGCAAAATGTTCATAAAATTTGCTGTAACCAATTTGCATGCGAAGGAAGCATAGCAAAAGGCAATGGGAGTTACACTACAGAAAGGCACGGGGGGCGTGGCTAAATAGTGCAGAGAGCACATAGAAAGAGGGAGAGGGAGTGAGGCAAGCTAGAACAGTGCCAGCATTCAAGGACATGATTTTTAAACGTTTCCTGGCACTGCCAAAAACTAACGCTATATAAACTGGCACACACGCACGCCACACATACCCACACAGGCAGACAAAGACAGCGCTATACAGTGGCACACACACACACACACGCACACATATGCAGACTTACATATGTATACATGAGCCATATATGGTCCATAAATTTTTTGCTTTTTTGGGCAGAAATCTTTGCCCCCTCTCTCTCCCTCTCTCCCTCTCTGCCCTGCCCCGCCTCTGTTTCACAACCTCCTCTCTCGTGTTATGCGGACGTTGTGGCAAACACATCGCAGCAATAATCATTACAGCTTGTTGTGGCTCTTGATGTCGTTGCTGTTGTTGTTGTGCTCCTTTTTTTTGGCTCCCTGTGTGTGTGTGTGTGTTTTTTTTTTCGCATTTCTTGTTGTTGTTGTTATTACTTTCAGCTTTGTGCTGCCTCGCTGCGTGTTGCTGCCGTTGGTTTTTTCATACCCTGTAAATGCATTGAAAAGCAAAGAAGCATCGTTGTGTTTGCTAGTAACAAACAAACAAACAAACTAACAAACAAGCAAAAAAAAAATGTGACGGACTTTTAAATTGCTTTATGCCACAAAGCAAGTTGTATACATATTTGATTTCTCCGTGAATATATTGCTTTACAGTTCGAATTTATCGATGGCAAATTTCATTAAAATCGCATAATAAACACACAAGCTACGCGCTCTCATGTACGTACAGGGTATTTTTCACGCTAGAGGGCGCTCTACTAGCGCACATTTATCCGCTATTTGCAGTTGCTGTTGTTGTTGTAGCGCCATTTGCGCAAGTATTAAATTCCGGCTGCTTTTTATTGCGCAAACATGGAATTTAAAATTAACAAACAAGCTGCACCAGCAGCAGCAGCAGCAACAGCAACAACAACAACAACAACTGAAACGCGGATATAAATAAAAGTCTTAATCGAACTCAGAAAGTGGCCAAAACAACAAGAACATCGCGTAGACCCAGTGGCAACTAATTACACAAGCAAGGCACAAAAACTAATAATAATAAACATAACTAACTGTTATCATATACCCCCCTCTCTCCCTCTCTCTCTCTCTCTCTCTCTGTCTTTCTGTTCCGCTGTGTAGATGGCACTGGCAAGGATCTGTATTCACCGGAGGCGGAAAGCTCGCCGGCGCCCTCATTTGTCGAGCCGGGCATATCGCAGCTAACTGTGGTCGGCGGGGGCGGCATGTCGGGACTGGGCGTGGCCAAGCCCACATCGCGCACCAGCAGCTTTGAGATTGAGAATCTGCTAAAGACCGCAGAGCAAGTAAGTGCCCCCCTCCCCTCTCCCCCTTTCTTTCCCTCTCTCTCTCTCTCTGTCTCTTTGCACTCTCTTTTAAAGAGGGAAGTGTAAAGAAGGAAGTCTACCATATATATATATATAAAGCGCCCCGATATACATATATAATATAAACATGACCAAGAAGAAACAAAACGCAAACACGTTAACCCAACCCCTGCCCCGCCCCTGTCTACATTCCCAACCGAAAAAATATACTTATATGTGTGCAAAAATAAAACATCCAAACTTGTGAAACCTTCCGGAACTTGGCACTTGGCTGGCAACAGGACGAGGCGAGGCGAGTCGAGGCGGACGAACTGGGAAGTCAGTTCCAATTGCTTTGAACTCGCTGAGCGGAAACGGAAACTATTAAAACGAGCGCCAAACACGCATAGGCGTCGTCAGGAAAGGGTAGAGACGGGCAGGGCGGAAAGAGAGAGAAGGGGGGCGGAGGCTGCACTGCCTGATTGAAATGTGCACAAATTGAAATTTTCCCGAGCTGTTTGAGAGTCCCGCTCTCTCTCTCTCTCTGTCTCAGTGTAGTATCAAGTGGATTAGGCAGGCAGCAGCTAAGGGGGCTGCAGTCTCAACTGCTGCTCGGGGGATCTGTCAGTTCAGTTGTTGTTGTTGTTGCTGTTGTTGTTGTTGTCATGCTCTCAAGATGTTTCGGGGCAAATTTGGGGGGCCTATTGGGTCTTCTTGTGTTGCAAGTCACCAAACAATAAACGTCATACAAATAGAAACGGGCTGGCATAAAAATATCAAGGATATATCTACACAACAAATATGAAAGACAGTCAGAGAGTAGAGTGACAGCGCAGGGGCGGAGAGGGGGGGGGCAGACACAAGAGACAAGAGACAACGGAACGCAAAGACGCCACAGAGAGAATGCACTTTGTTTCTGGATATGCTTTACCCAAGTGTGCTCGAAACTGGCAGAAACCCACTTCATTTAATGATACTTGAACACTGTGACACACAAACACACTGACACAACTGTGTGTGTGTGTGTGTGTGTGTGTGTGTGTGTGTGTGGCGAGACAGGCTGCTGCAACTGCTGAGAGTCGGGGCGTTACATAAGAATCCTTTTAATTCAAGTTGACATTTCGCACAGCAGCCAAGAAGAAATTCAAGAAATTTTCAAATTTTTCATCTTTGGGGCACGAGACGCCAACAGCAGCGGCAGCAACGGCAGCAACAGCAACAACAACAACAACAACAATGTTGGCACTCAGCAGCTGCCCCCATAAGCTGCCTGAGCCGCTCACCTGGCACGTTGTGGCGTGGCCCCCGTCTGCCTTTCTCCTGCCCTCAGCCTTGCCACCTTGTTGGTTTTGGGTCGCCAACGTTGACGTCGCTGTCGCTGTCGCTGTCGACGTCGACGCTTATGCAAATCAGCGACGTTGCTGCAGCAGCCTGAAAGAAAGAAAGAAAGAAATGCAGAACAATAAAACAGTTAAATGTAGACAAGAACAAGCTGCACAGCAACAACAACACAACAACAACAACAACAACTGCGACAGAGGCAAGTGGGAGCAACAGAGAGGGCCAAGTGATGCAAGTGAGGGAGACGAACGAAATAATAATACACAAAGTGCAACTGCATAAAAGTGAAATGTCTTCCACAATGCCAACGTACAGCAACAACAACAACAACAACAACAACGACAACAACAACAGCAACTACAACGACGTTGCAACTGAATGTTACACGAACAATGAGAACTGAAATTTCTCTGAGATGCTGCAACTGTCTCACAGTCTTTGTCTCTTTCTGTCTCTATCTCTGACTCTGTCTCTGTGTGCGTGTGTGTGTGTGTGTGTGTGGCATGCAGACGTGACAAAAATATCTGTCACAGCAAATGTGCAACAAGACGACAAGCGAAATCTATCGGAAAACGCAAATGATAAAGCCCCTCATTATAATTGGCTCAACTTTGTCAGCACGCCGACAGAGGGCGCCACAATAAATAGAACAAAGAGACAGAGAGGAAGCGAAAACATATTTGCAACTTTAGACACACAATTTGCCTCAGCGAGACATGCAAAGAATGCCACAAATGATGTGTGTGTGTGTGTGTGTGTGTGTGTGTGTGTGTAGATTGAGCCAAATTTGCATAAGTATTGCAATTTCACAAGATAGACGACAGAGGGCGCCAGTTTAAAAATAAAATGCAATTTGTAAATGTTGAATTTCAATTGAGTCTTACGGCAGATCAGTTAACACACAGCAGAGCAGGAGGAGACGCAGAAGAAGAAGGAGAACGGGAAGAGGTATGAGAAAGCAGAGCTTAAGCCTTAGGGTCGATAGGGGGCGCCAGTGAGCAGCGCATCACTGTCAGGCACAGTGGTTGAGCTTATTCCTCTTCACTCTATCCTTCCCCGCTCACTCAATCTGCGCTGCCTGCGCTCGCTCTGTTGATTTAAACTCTGACCTTTTGTAAATTGCACAGCACTCAAAGCGGGGCAAAAGGAATAGAGAGAGAGAGAGAGAGAGAGGAGAGGAGGGAAAAGGAAAGGGCTAGGCGCATAAAAATATTTGTTTAGGCATTTACAATGCAAATTCGTTCAATATTTTGTCCACATTGTTGAGCTAAAGTTGAGCTGCGATGAGAATGAGGTAGTAGGAGGCATGTGGGCGCGTGGGCGTGGCTAGTCAATTTATCCCTGGTTCCGGTCAACGCGTCATTTAACACTTTTCCCCAGAAGTCAAGCAAACAGCAGAACAAACAAACATCAAGTTAAGCGCAATAATAACGGCAAAGTTAACCCCAAGACAAGGCAAAGAAAGAGGGAAAGAAGAGGAAGAAGCTGAAACGAAGCGAAAACAAAATCAAGAGACCTCAAACCACGGTGCAAGTGACATAAGACGAGAGTGAAGATTTGCGCACCTCTCTACATTTTATGCAAAATGCGGTTGTGTGGTTGCAGGGAGATAGAAAGATGGGAAAGGGAGGACAGTGTGTCTGGTTGTGGGTGGGTGCACACACACACACACACACAGACACTATGTCAGCCGTCAAGCGTCAACTGTCAGTGCCAAATGTGCTTGTAACCGCACACAAACAGCGACGGCGGCGGCGGCAGAGGCAGAGGCAGCCCAGCCCAGCTCAGGCAAAACAACAACTACAAACTGGGCGAGGACAACACACAACAACAACAACAACAACAAAGGGACTTGGACTTACGACAAGGACGTGACAGTCATTTAGAACCGCAGCTGACGCCGTTGCCTTCGTCGTCGTCGTCGTCGTCGTCGCCTGTTTAAAGTGGCCGCCGCGAGTTGCCTCCGCACACACACACACATAACACACACACTCGCATACACAGACACACACACAGCAGCCAAGTAACCCCAGTCGACACCCAACTGCGACCCCAGCAATGACCCACCATGCCCCCTGCCCCTGCCCTCGTCTAACCCGTCGTCATTCCCCCTACCTCAACACGACCCCCCGCCCCCACCCCCGTCGTCTACCTGCCACCCACTATAACTATCGCTGTCTATCTATCTCTGTCATGCTAACTTCATTTTTGTTGTTTATTGTCATTTATTTTTGGTCGCTTTGCCTCGCCTCGCCTCGTTCGCCTCGTTTTCGTTTCGTTTGTTTCGTTTCACGATCCTCATCATGCAACAACAACAACAACAACAATAACTACCACAAACAACACTACAACTACAACAACAACCAACAACAACAACAACACACACCGTCTCTCTGTCGTAACCTGTCGACCTGCTAAGGTTACCGGATTTTGTCGTTCACCTCAGGAAACGCGCAAATCGAGCCCCACGGGTTCAGTCACATCGTCGGTCTCGACCACAGCGCTGACACCGTCGCGCCAGCTGACCGACGCCGAGAAGCTGCGCAAAGTCATCATGGAGCTGGTCGACACGGAGCGCACCTACGTCAAGGTGAGTTTGCCCGACTTAAACTAACTACTAACTGTCCCCTGCCCCTGCCCCTGTCCCCCTGTTCCTGCCTCTTTATCTTTCTGCCTGCTGCCTTTTCAGTTTGTGCCCTCATCTCATTCTCTATTCACTTCTTGCTGTCTCGCAATTAAAAATGCAAATTTTAATCCTTTAACCAAGCCGAGAGAGCACGTTGCCGCGCGCGTTGGGCTTTAAGCCGACTACGGCACTGGCTCTGGCTCTGCAGATCCGCACACAGCGTAGGAGGCGGCGGCGTTGTCGCGCCTTGGCCTGCCCAGGAAGCATACAAATAATTATTATAATTTAGAAATTATGTAAAGCGCCGTTGCGGCAACGTTGGCCAGTCTTATCTGCGCCTCCTCCCGTTCCCCCTCTTCCTTGCTCTTTCTCTCTCTCCTTCGCTCTTCCGCTGGCCGGAAGTATTGTTCCAAATGAAAGCGCGCGCCTGCGGCTATGCTACAGTTTTTTTTTCGTTTCTTCCTTACATTTTTATTTACTTTTTCATCTCCCTCTCTCTCTCTCTCTCTCTCTCTTTTGGCAAACTAAAAGTTGCCTCTCTGCTCAGGGAGTTGTAGCGCGCTTGCTGATTTTTAATTTAATTTATGCATTTCTCTTCACATTTTTTTGGCCTATTTTCGTTTCGTTGCCTTTGCCATGTGTCAACAGATTTTAATTTATTGAATAACAGTAACAATAACAAGCCAATGATTTGCCATCTCTCTCAGCACTTGAACAATCTACTGGAGCATTATCTGGAGCCCATGAAACGCGAAACGTTTCTATCGAATGCGGAAATTAATGCGCTCTTTGGCAACATTCACGAGATTGTTACATTCCAGCGCCAGTTCCTGCAGAATCTCGAGGAGGCGCTCGAACTTGAGCCGGAATTCAATAAATTCGAGCACTGCGGTCAGTTTAGGGTAAGTTTAATGGCCACAGAGTGTATGCGTGTGTGCGTGACTCGCCTGCCAATTGAAAACTTATACTTGCCTTAACGCTTTATATGCTGATCTCATTCTTTTTTCTGCCCCTTCTTCTCTCGAACAGAATGTGCTCTTTGCGATTGGCTCCGCTTTTCTCTATTATGTCAATCACTTCAAGCTGTACTCCTCGTTCTGTGCCAGCCACAGCAAGGCGCAGAAGGTTCTGCATCCGAGTAAGTAATACGGGATAATTTCATTTATTTATACGCTGAAAGTCCAAAGTTAATTAGCTACGAGCAGCGAGCAGCGAGCAGTGGAAAAAGGGTCAACTGAGATCATAAACAATTTGCAATTCAAGCTGAAAATTCCAATTAGATTTGAGTTAAAAAAGAGATAAAAGAAAATCCTATTTTTTTTTTTTATTTTGAATTTTTGTTATTGTGAATTTGATGAATTTTTCGTGCAAATTATGCAACGATTTTTCTCTCTGCGATTTTTTCGACACATTTCTCTGCGTAATTGTTGACCGGTCTGACTGACTGGCTGATTGCGTATACGCCCTGTCTAACGGCATAGTAAAAATCATAGCCTGCTGTCAGCTGGCAAGCAATTTGCATTTGCATGCTCGGGCATGTACGAACATGTTTCAACATGTTCGAGCTTTAATTTTAAAGTCACTTTAGGCACTTTAGGTCTGGGGGTTTTTTCTGCGGCGTGTCGCATGACAAATCAAAAGAAAAGTGTGTTTGCCACACGCATAAATACATATATAATGTGAATGTGAGGCAGCCCCGCTCAACAACTATTGCAATCAGTGTGAAGCGACAAAGTCTATTTGAGTTGCGAGGGGGCAGTTTGAAAAGTTGTAGAAGTCAAACAAGCGACAAGTTTCGAACAATTGGCAAACTATGCGCTTCAATTGTTGTCGCAGGCTGCGCAGGAGGCGGCGGCGTCGACGCCGCTTTAAATGATTTGCAAGTTAAATGAATAATTACAACCGCAAATGCTGAAGTTTGTCCCCCCGGGAAGGGGGAGAGGCAGTGGGGCAGAGGGGGGAATGTGGCAAGTCTTCGCTCTGGCAGCATATTCATATTCATGGCGTGGCAGCAACTGTCAAGTATCTTTTGTTAATTAAACTTGTAGAATTATGACACGCTTGCCGAAAACTATGCCACACAGTTGCCAGTGCCACTGCCACTGCCACTGCCTGTGGCAGCCGCAACGAGCCGCATAAAAGGCAGCTGGGACAGGCGCAACTTGGGAGCGGCTTAGGCGACAACATGTCATAATTAAATTAGACTTAGTCGCAGCTTAAAAACACTCGAGCAAACACAAGCAGCAAAGGAAGAGAAAGCCAAGGGGAGAGAGAGAGAGAGGGGGAGTAAGTGTAGTGAGGGCGTGGCAAGTGTTTTACAAGTAGCTGATTGATGGCAACAGCAAGCACAAGCACGGCGTGCAGCTGCAACCATGTGGCAAGCAATATGGAGGTAAAAATTTGCAATATTTGCAATCAATGGCAGGCTAAGCTGCAGCAAGGACTTGCAGCAGCAGCAGCTGCTGCTGCCACAATGCCAACTTGGTTTAGGCATGCTGCACGCTGCCTGCCGCTGACTGTTGCATGCAATTTTATGCAAAAAGTTGAAAGGATAATTAATTATAGCAAGAAGTGCACTTAAGTGCCTTCGTTACAAGCAGCCAGAAGAGACAGGAGCAGCAGCAGGGCAGGAGGCAGGACATGGACAAGGCTTGACTGCTAGCTAGGCAGGTGGGTGGGAAGGTAGGAAGGTAGGAAGGTAGCGCAGGCACCATTTGACGACGCAAATCCTGGCAGCAGACAAGCTTTGACTGCGCCTTTATCAAAGCTTCTCAGCTGACAATGAGAACAAGTTAATGACATTTTCTTGTCAACGTTGGGCGACGACAGTCACAGTGGCACAGTGGCATAATAAGAAGGGGGAGGGGGATGCGGCAAGGAATAGAGGGCTGCGTCCTTGTAACTGCATATCCTTGTGCCGCCTCTAATGGGCCAGCGCTGCAATTAATGGGCAAGTGAAGCGCATTGAAATCAAATCATTTGCCAAATGTCTCGATTTGCAATCGAATGTTGACCCACCCACCCATCCCTCTTCCTCCACCCACTTATCACCCCACCCTGTGAGCTGTCTATCATTTGCAATTTTCGCATTTTCCGCATTTGCTGCACATTTGCAGATGAAGGCAACCATGCCCTGCAGGAGTTCCTCGCCGCACGCAATCCCAAGCAGCAGCACAGCAGCACCTTGGAATCGTATCTGATCAAGCCCATTCAGCGCATCCTCAAGTATCCTTTGCTGTTGCAGCAGATGCGCAATCTGACAGATACGCGGGCGGACGAGCACATTCATCTGTGCGGTAAGTAGAGTGCAGCGATTACCCCATTTGCCAGAGGCAATCCTAACGAGCCACATACGTCTCCTCTTTCCCCCCCTCTGCAGAGGCACTTAAGGGCATGGAAAAGGTGGCGGAGCACATTAACGAGATGCAGCGCATCCATGAGGAATATGGCGCCATATTCGATCATCTGTTCCGGCAGCATCAGAAGTCATGCAAGCAGCCAATCGATTTGAGTCCAGGTGGGTTACTACAGCAAACGCATCCCATAGCTACACAAGCCTCACAAGCCAATGCCAATGCGTTCCCAGGCGATCTGCTCTACTATGGCGGCGTCGAGTGGCTAAACATTTCCGACTTCCTGGGCAAGATCAAGAAGGGACTGGAGCTGCATGCCATGTGCTTTGTCTTCAAATCGGCCGTGGTGTTCCTCTGCAAGGAGCGTTTGCGACAGAAGAAGAAGTTGATGGTGAGTTGGACAATACCTAGATTATGAAGTAACCTCTCCTTCCATGAAATTTGGTGTATCCTTAGTAGAATATACCATGCGTATACCTACCAAATTTCATAGAGATCGGTTGACAAACTCGTTTACTAAGTCTTCTCTCTCTCTCTGTGTGTCCCCCTCCACAGGGCGTCTCGAGCAAGAATGCACCCAACGAGGTGGAGATCATACGCTACCAGGTGCTCATACCCGTCACCGAGGTGCAGGTGCGCGCCAGCTCGGCCAAGGACATGGACTCGCACTTCTTGTGGGAGCTCATCCATCTGCGCTCGCAGCTGCAGCGTCGCTCCGAGAAGGTTTACGTGCTGTCCAACAGCACCGCTGACTTCCGCAATGCATTCCTTAAGACCATCAGGCAGATAATCCGCGAGAGCGTGCGCAATATGTCAATTCCCATGAAGAACTTTGGCGGCAGCTCCGGCTCCGTGTCGGGCCTGTCCTCTCAGCTGGGCGGATATGCGGGCAACTCGCAAACGCTGGAGCGGCCCAAGCAGCAGGTGAGCTAGGCCTAACCTGGCAGTAATCATGCCGAGACTCATCTTCCTCTCCCTCTCCCACTCTGTAGATAACCATAGTGCATGGCTCGCATACGCTGGGCAAGCCGAAGAAGAAGTCGGGCTCGCAGCGCCACTCGGCGGGCAACATTGACTACGACAATCTGTCCGGCAGCCAGGAGGGCGATGAACTGCCGCCCAGCGTGGGCGTGGTGCACTATGCACCGCACACACACACGCAGCAGCTGCAGCCGGGCGGCTTTCGCAGTCGCAGCAAGACACTGGGCGATGTCACAGGTGAGTCAAGTGAAAGGAAGGAGTTGGAGTAGAAGAAGTGCCTGCTAACCAACTGCCCATCTGTCTGTCTCTCTCTCTCTCACTCTCTCCGTCTCTGTCTATCATCGCATCATACCATAAAGAAATCATTTGCTCGCCCACAGATCCGCAACAGCCACAGCAGCAGCAACAATTGCAGCAGCAACAACAGCAACAGCAACAACAGCCGATGGCAGCTGCAGCACATCCTCATCCACATCCACATCCCCATCCACGTGAGCCACCACCGCCGCCCATCAGGCAGCCGCACTTGCATCACCATAGCAGCGACATTGAACGCATCGATCCGGGCACCAAATCGGAGGGCGAGGAAGACTCGCAGCAGGGCACAATCAGGCCCAAGGCCACGCTGGGCCGCACGCCCAATCACCTGACGCTGAGGTGAGTCTCGAGATGAGCACCCACACCCGATCCCCTCCCCCTCTCTCTCTCTCTCTTGTAACGCTTGCTTATTGCTTGGTTTTCCTTCCTTCTTCCCTTCTCTCCTGCAGCACCACATCAACGCTCTCGGTGGGCAGCACCGGCAGCCAGGCGCGCTTGATACAATCATCGCATCCGCCGGCCAGCTACCAGCCTGTGCTGATGAAGGATCTAGGTAAGAGCAGCGAGTCCGAGCTCGAATCGGAGTCGGAGGCACATGCCGCACAGGTGGCAGCCACATTTAATTTAAGTTTAGGCAGTAGCGGTAGCTTGTTTGCCACCAGCACCACCAGCACAACCACCACGACGGCGACAGCGACAGCGACAACTGAACCCGACCTGACTGCAACTCTGACCTCGAACTCGTCCCTGACCCAATCCATGAGACATTTGTCGCCCCGGCAATCGCCGCGTCAGTCGCCCAAGCAGGACATCGAGGTGATTGAGATCTTCGAGAGCGAAGCGGAGCGCTTGGCTGCCTCGCAGCAGGTGGCTGTGGTGCATCAGCACAAGCGACGCGAACGCGATGGGGGCGAAACAGATGCCACAGCACGCTTCATGGACAAGCATCTGAGTGAGCTGGAGCAGGAAGATTTGGCAGCTGGCACATGCGACATTGTTGCCTACATGGCCAGTCTGCGGGAGAAGGCATTCGAGCCAGGAGATGGCGGCGAGGAGGCAGGGGATCAGCAGCAAAACGACTCCAGTTTGTCCCCAGAGCCACAGACAATTGTTGAGAACACGCAGCAAACGATCACGGTGGACATAGAGTCGCCTTCGCGGCCAGCTACGGAGTCAGATAGCACCGGGAACACAACAGGCCCCTCGGAGCGTTCTGGGGATGAGACAGAGGATGAGCCCACAAGCTCGATTGCATCACACATTGTTGTCATCGACAAGAAGGTGGATAAGGTGTTCAAGGCCAAGTCGCCGGAGCGTGCGACAGCAGCTGCAGGCGGGGCAGGAGGAGGAGGAGGAGGAGGAGGCGCCAAGCCGAAGAGTGGCAAGCGGCAGAGCATTTACATATCGCCGGATCGCTGCAAATCACAGGGCAGCTCTCCGGTGCGCATCATCAAGATAAAGTCGCCCAGGAGCAGCGTCAGTGAGCAAGGCAAACGGTTGAGCATCTGCTCGAGCAGGGACAACTCGCAGGATCGCCTGTCCGGGGGCAGACGCACGCCTAGTCCGCGGCGCAGCTCAGAGGGAGGCGGTGGCATATTGAAGCATACAACGACTCCGGGTGCGAGCATTCTAAAGCCACCTGCCAGTCCGGCCAAGTCGAAGAGTCCCGATCGCAGCTGCCTGAAGAAGGGCGGACCCTCACATGTGTGCGGCGTGGAGCAAGTCACGGCCACGGTCACACTCTCGCCTCGTGTATCGCCACGCGGCAGCGTGGATCATTTGTCGCCGGATAGGGCAAGCATCTGCCAGCGCCACTCGCCACGCAGCAGCTTCGACAGCCACGGCGGATCGGATCACAATCTGGATGTGCCATACGGAGGAGGCGGCGGTGGATCGCGCAAGCGCAGCATGTCCGCCCATGGCAGCTTCGAGACGGGCCACAAGGCGCACGCCCAGGAGACATATCAATACTATCCGGTCTACGACAATCAGACCTGCAGCGATCACTACGTGGCAGCTGCACCCACCACCAGCCGATACAGTCGCCTCAGCAAGTCCCTGGAGCGCAGCACCTCGCGCGACAGCACCACCACGGCCAGCAGCTCGTACCGCGGCTATGGCGCCTCGCCCGAACGCAGCTACGTCGTCTACAGCTCCGGCCCGCTGCGCTCGCAGTCGGCCGAGAACACCTTCTCGCAGCCCATCTACGACGCACTGCCTCGCCAGGCACCGCAACAGTACATGCCCATGGTGAGCTATCTGCAGGAGTTGCAGGACATGAGCTACGGCCAGCCCCCGCCCCAGGCACAGCTGCCTTCCATGCAGCTGCCCATGCACAGCTGCGGCCACGAGCCAAGCCAGCAGCAGCAGCAGCAGCAGCAGTCGAGCTATCAGCTCAGCTCTTCGGCACCCGAGTATACCACATGCATTGACTGTCTCTACCAGAAGCGACCCTCCTAGCATAAGTCCCGCGTGCGGCAAAGTCGCACGCGGAAGAAGACACCACGTGGCATGGTGGTCAGCACGCAGCCCACGGCAGGCGGAGGCATGCCGGGAATGGGAGGCATGGCTGGTTACATGCAGGATATGGGCGGCGAACAGGCGGGTGGATGTGTTGATTGCCATGATTACTTCGAGATACATGTCTAAGGGGGGAGGGGAGAGAGAGAGAGAGGGAGGGACAGAAAGAAGAAGAGTGGAGTAAGAGACAGAGCAGGTAGAAGCTGTCTAAGCTAAAGAGGAAGACTTAAAAGGAAAGCTGGCACTAAGTAGAGGATGCAATAGGAAGGGTTAAAAGGAAAGAAAGATAAGCCAAATGGGAGCTAGAAAGAGAGACACATCTGCAAAGCAAAGGAGAACTGATTGATGCACAAAGAGAGAGAGAGAGAGAGAAGCAAGAAGCAAGCTTAATAAGTGAGCGAGGGGGAGTGGGAGTGGGAGGGATAACCTACTGAAAGACATGCCTAAGAATACTAATAGCGAGACATAAACAGGGATTTTAATGAGACCGTTTAACTAAAGTTAATTTACGCGTAGTCGAAGCAAACAAAACTCACAACAAAATGCAACCAAAGATAACATTAAATTAACAACAACAACAACAACAACAACAGCAACCCGAAATGCCTCATCTACTAATTTTACAAAGCAACCAAAGATTGAAAACAACTAAAATAAAAAAAAGAAACGAAAAACTAAACAAAATACCAAATTATACCTAACGTTTAATGGAAAAAAAAGCTAAAAGCGGAGGGAAAACCTCTGCGGAAAACACTTGAGTAAAACAAATACGTAAAGTCAATGCAAACTAAACTAGAGCTGCAACTAACTAAATAGACGTTTAATCAAAACTCGAACACACAAGGGATTGAAAGCACACACACACACACAACAAACACACACATACAGAGAGAAACACACTCAACAGTTGAATGAGTCAAACTTAAGTGTTAGATTAAGTCATCTCGCAGCTCGTGAAGAGGGAGACAACTTGCAACTTGCAGCGGCAGGTTAATTATAGTTATAGTTGCAGTTGCAGTTGCAAGTTGCAAGTTGCAATATTTGGCTGAGGACGAGCAAAATTACGCAATGCTCAAGTGGCGTAATTACCAAAGAGCAGGAGAGCGTGAGCATGAGAAAGAGAAAGCAGCGAGAGAGCAAACTAAAGTTGAAATTTCATACTCGCACTCAAGTAAGCTAAGAGACATATTCCCCGACATACATATACCCCGCCCGATACGAGCAGAACCACATAAAACCCGGAAAACTGTGTCAACGGCATTTTCCGAATCGAAAACACACACACACAGAGACACTCACACTGAGACACACTTAAGCTATAAGTGAATATGCGGGTTGGCAACATTCTATAGGTTAACATTATACACACTACCTAGTGGGATAAGTCCGCCCCTAATGGAGGCGGATGAGGTGAGACGAAATCGAGATTTAAATATTTACATAGTTAGTTAGAAAAAAATGAAAGAAAACAAAAGAGAAAATCTAAAGAAAGTTTATAAAAGCAAATTACAAATGAATCGCGTGCGTGTTGTGACAATTAATTTGCATGAATCAATTTTTCAATTTTCACATTCATTCACCCATTTTGAGTCACATTCATTTAGGAACGAACGAGTTCTAGGCGATTGTTTTAAGCGTATACTTAACAAATTACCAAATACAATAAAACGAATGCAAATAAACGTATTGAAGAATGATAATCGTAAGTCGTACCTCAATGTTCAGTATTAAATACAATACAAAAGGCGGCTGCGTATAGGTGGCGCGCGTACTTATAAATCGATCGATTATATATATATATATATCTAGTATTTAAAATATACCTAACTATACGTTCAATACAGTCCAGGATCGCAGGGCAAGCGAGACTTCTTTCCCTTCCCTTCCCTTCCAACTCGTTCCCACTTTCATTTGTTTGCCCTGCGTTTTGGCTGCGTATGAACTGTATACAATATATAGGCTAAGTTTGGGTGTCTATAAGTACTCACAAACACACACACGGCATACTATATACAACAACACACACACACACACACAGAAACGTATAGAGACCCAAGACGGACTTAAAGATCAAATGTCAGGTTGTTCAAGCTAAAAAATAGTCAAAAGTATTTCTTAAGCTAATCTACAAGAGGAAAACATTTACAGTTTACACTGGGCTTCGCAGCAGTAAAATCAAAAGAATCAAAACTCAAATCGAATTATCGACAAGGGGAAAATATTCCAAAATCAAAAAAAAAAAAAAATACAAAATACAAAAAAAAAAACAAAAAATCAAATCAAAATACTATATACAACAACATAAACATAAAGCATAAAGTTAAAGGACAGAATTCTCGAGAAGAAATTTAAATATACTAACTATTAAACTTAAACAATACAACAACATAAAATACGTATGGAAACCACAAGCAAAATAAATACCGAAAAAAAATACTAAACGAATATAATCGCATAAAGTTTAATCGAAAAACAAAAACCACTTTAAATGTCATAGTTGCATGCAAGCGAACTCTCTCCACACTAAATAAATAATCAAACCAAATAATCTAGAGCGGAAAATTCAACAACAACAACAACAACAACGAGAATGAGAATGAGAATGAGAACGAGAACAAGGACGAAGCCAGAATGAAGCGACAGCAAATAAAATGATAATTAAGCTGGCAAATTTAAATAACGAATATTGAAAAGTAAACAAAGCGAAAAGCTAATTAAACAACAATTCAAATTAATGTCAAATGGCTCTACGGACAGCGAACGAAATGACAGAAATCGATGCAGACCTGACCCCAAACACAAACCCAAACCCAAACCAACCCAACCCTTGACTGAGTCCCTAACCCCGCCCTGACTGCAAAAAAAAACACTGTGTAGGCGCCCAACAAAACACATACAAAAAAATGAGAGAAAAATATAAAATTTAGTTGTGTATTCAAAAAAAAATACCTTAGTTCATTTAGTCGCATTAGCAGGTAAGTGCGTAATTTCATTGTAATTAGGTGCGTATTAATTAATAATTAATATAATTAAATTGAATTAGTCATTAAACAATTGAACGGGTGATATTTAATTTTGTTATGGCAAATTATCTCCAAGAGAAAAACAAAAAGAAATCAAAAAAAAAAAAAATAAAAAAACAAAGTATTAAAGGAAAAACCCTAAAAACACTTTAAAAATCTCAACTCGAACCTTAGAACAGAATCGGATTCGGATTCGCAATCGGAAATTCATTCAGAGTTCTAATTCGTTTTCTATATACTACATACATACATGTATATAGTATTTTCTTTGATAATACGATACGAACACCGTGTGTGTATCTGTTGTACGAACACTTGATAAGTATTATTAGTTGGCATCGCTTGATTAATTAACAATTAACAACAACAAAAACGAAACTTAAACAGAAACCAAAAGAAAATTAAATTATTAATAAAAGAATTTGGTGCAAGTTTTCTTCAACACTTTCGTAATGATCCGTTTTGCATTTTCTTAATTCTAACAACAAAACAAAACAAAAAACGAAACAAACGATAAACAATAGAAACTGTGCCCAATCAAGTCGAAGTTTGCAATCAATTTGATCACGATTGCAAAAAGAGAGAGCAAATAGTTGAATCTCGATATATACCTACATATATAATGTCTTATGGTTACACACACGTGCCCCCGCAACGCAACCAGCAACCAACCGAACAATCACCCCATACTATATATATATCATGCACATCTCGACTCCCTTCTCAACTCTGAAACAATTTTCGAAAATTTCATTTCGCTTTTCGTACAACTTTTGCATTGCGCACTCGGCGCATTCTGAATTGCAATTTCAATTTCAATTTCGCTTTCAATTGCACACACACACAATTTTCGCATCGTTTTTAATCAACTTTACTTTGTTCCCAACAAACTGGGAACTTGAAACTTTATAATTATAATTTGTTGAGCGAGGGAAAACGCCCCACGTGAGAGCTAAGCGCGCGCTAATTGAAGTTTCGAATTTTGCAAAATTTTCTCTCCCAATTTATGTACCTCACATTTGCGACACTTGCACTGTCTGACTCTCTCTCTCGAACATGCATACTATATCTTTGATTCTGATTTCGATTTGTGTTTTCATTTACCTTTTCGATTTCGATTTCGATTTTGATTTGCATTTCAACTGAATCCGCCCCACCCGAGAACACAAAACATACCAAAAATGTTGGCATAAAATGCAAAACCGATAAATATGAAAAATTCGAACATTTGTACAAACTTTTTGAAGCACAACTAAACGAAGAAGCTAAAGATATAAAATTGCGAGAAATGTGAAAAAACCAAGCGATGTCAACATTTTAAACAACTTACTAAACTTTATCCCCCATACTGCTCTCTCTCCCCTCCTCCCCACTCTTTCCCTCCTTGAACAAGTATCAAAGCTAAACTCTATACAAAATTTAATTAGTTCTCTATACTTAGCTTAGTTGAACTTCCCCTCCCTGACACACCCTCCCCCTCCCCCTCCCCCGCTTTAGCTTAAAAGTAGCTCTCATTAAACATTAACAAATTAGTTTTTGCTTATATTTTATTTAAGCTAAAAGAGAAGCGTTCAAAGTACTCGATCTCTCTCTCTCTCTCTCTGGCTCGAGAACTCTGAACGCATCCGCTTGCATGTTTCTAAAGTAATTTATCTGAAATCTAAAATCTCTTACTGAAAAAAACTGAATTCTCTGAATCTGAAACCAACTTGTGTATTATTATTATCCTGAATGAGGCTCGCGCTTCTCTTGCCTCCACGAAAGAGAAACGAGAGAACGAAATTTCATAATTTTTCATATATGGTTTCCATTGTATCTTTTCTTTTCTTTCATTTAATTGTAGGGTCCCCGGTGTGGAAACCACGAGACATGATAAATTTAGGCACAGATCCACAGTCAACAACCCGCAAAGACGATGTGAAAAATTAATAATACTTAAAACAGAAAAGGCAAAACTTAACGAAAACCAAAACCAAAAGCAAAAGCAAACGCAAAAGCAAAAGCAAACGCAAAAGAAAACTAAGTAAAGGCAAAAGCAAACTTAAGAGTTCTCAAACTAATTTCTTTTGTTCAATTTTAATTCGAATCAAGTGTAAGAAACGGCGCAAACACACACACACACACACACAGAGAACTTGAACAATGCAAACTATATGCAATATGCTCACCTTTTTCAATTTAGCAACTGCAACAGCAACAAAGAAACTTAATATTTATTAACGTCAGCTAAATGTGTCAAAAACTGCGGTTGAGGTTGCTTTTGAGGAAGAGTTCAGAATGAGTTTGGAGTTTGTTTTTAAGCATAGTACATCGAAGAATACACACACACCAACACACACACACACTCACACTCACCTGTTTGTTATTTCGTTTCGTTTCGTTTGCGTTTGCGTTTTCAACGAGAGGAGAAAAGGTGGCGAAATTTTGACATCTTTTTTAAAGAAGAAGAAGAAGAAAACAAGACAAGACTTTGATTTATGATATATGATGATGATGATGATGATATATGTATGAGATATGATATATGTACACTTACTAAATGTCGATCGATTGTATTTAATGTGCAAAACATATAATAAACGTATAATTAACGCAAGCAAGCAAAGGATTTTGAACAAATTTAATGAGAATGAGAATTAATGCAAAATGTGAACAAATTTCAAATGCATTTGTCGCTGAAAAAGACTTGAAATAAATTTCGAATTAAATACATTACATTTATTGAGGAGAAACGTGAACAAATTGAAACATTGATTGTATTTAGGCTTAGAGAATTTAAAGTAAAATATAAACAGAAGAAGAAGCAGAAGCACGCAGAAAGAGGAAAAAAAGAGAAAACCGCAAATGAAAACCAAATTAAAATAAATATATATTAAAAACGCAACTTTAAACAAACGTTCTAAAAAAATAAAAACAAATAAACGTAAACGAAAACGAAAACGGTAAAGAAAAAGAAAATATTAGCAAAGTTAAGGAACACAACAGCAAAATCAACACACTCTTTCACACCTTCCTCCACACACACACACACACACCTACCCATACACCCCAATACACACACTCGAATTAAATTAAAACTGCAATGCAAAGTGTTTAGTTTGTAGGAAGTACACTGAAAGAAAAAACGTAAAACAACACATGAAATACCGTACAGCAAATCGCATAACTAAAACAAACAATGCAAAACCAAAACGAAAACAAAAACAAAAATGCATACAAATAGCAACAATTTAGTCAAAATGTTAAATGGTAAACTAACAAAACATACACACACACATACATACACAAAAACATAATCGAAAACTAAACGAGTTGGGGGATTTCAAATCCCGAGACACAACGGTTATTTGCAGCCAAAATTCAAAGCCAACAAACAAGAGCAAAACTAACAACTCTTAAATACATAAACTACAACTAAATCGAAACAAAGCAAATATAAACAAATACTTATATAAGCGTGAATACTACACACACACACACACACACCAACACACACGTACACAAATCGAAACACTCTTCTAGCTAAATTACAATAATATAATAGTTAAGATCTTCACTCGAAAACAAAAGCAAACAAAATACAAGCATAGGTAAAATTCCATAGATGAAAAAAGCAAAAACAAAAACGAAATGAAAATGAAAACGAAAAGAAAAATTAAATACTGAGCACAAATTTCCATTCGTTATAACGGTATATTTTGTATTTTTCGTATGGGTTTTCAAATCAAGCCGAGAACAAAAACAAAAAAATGGAGAAAAAAATAATAATTATATTGGTTGTGAATGCAGCTTGGAAGTTATTCGAATCAGGAACAGAATCTACCCAATTGCTGAATGAATTCAACTCATTAGCCCGACTCATTTGTCCAGCGTACACTGAGTTCTTCCCCGCCCCGCCCCCCATCCGGTTTTTTTTCAGTGTACTTATCATGCATTCATTTCTCGAGCCCATTGATCCATTGATGTAGCAAAAATCGAAACATAATCAAAACATTTTTAGGTTTCCAATCAAATTAATGAACAAGACAAGAAAAAATAATAACAAGAAGAAAAAGAAGAAGATGAAAATGAAAATGGAGAACAAGAATTAAATATACAATGTTAACTTTAATTGAACTACAGACAGTAATGGAATAAGAATCGAATCAATGGAAATTCTAAAAGTATACAAAAAAAAAAAAGAACAACAGTCTAATTGATAAATGAATGAATGTTAATCAAACACAGAAACTAAAACAAAATACGAGATACGAAATACGAAATACCAAAAAAACCAAATACGAAAAAAACAAAATACCAAAATCACAACATTTTAACATCATTTTTACTGTTTATATAAGTTTGAGAACAACAACATAAATAAGAATACAAAGAATACAATTACAATTAATAATAATAATGATATAAAACAAGAAAAAGAAAACAAAAAAAAAAAAAAAAACCCATGAGAAACAGAGAAAGAGACAGAGGCGGAAGGGAAAGCAGGAAGAAGCAGAGCAGTCAGCGCATTGTTGCCGGAAACTTTAGTCAATGAAATAGTTAAATTATGAAGCTCATTTAAAGATTTAAAGTTATAAGGGTTAAGCCTACGAGGAGGAGGAGGAGGAGTAGGAGTATATGAATCATTCGATCGATATCGAAATAGTATGAACTTTTGTACACATTTGACTATTTTTAATGCATTTTAAAGAGGATATAGTATACCTATGGATAGCACACGTACGTACGTATGTAAATGTATGTATGCTCATTATAACATGTATAAATCTTGATACACACATATACTTATTTAACTAGTTTAGTTCGGGCCGATTCTCTGCTCCCCCCTTGGCCTTCGGGGCCAATCTGGGTGATCGGCGGATGCGCGTATCCACGTTTAACAAATTGTTAATGCTCACTTTGTTTGTTTACACAATTGTTAATTCTCTTTGGGTTTGGGTTTTCGTAACACGTTTCCTTTGGAGAGAGCAAAAAACAGAAGCAGAAGCAGAAGCAGAAACAGACGAATGACGATGGAAAACAGTTTGGGGGCGAATGAATTACAGTTGTAAGTCGGCAACTCACACACACACAGACAAACACACAGACACAAAGACAAGCATCTATGAAGCGAATCTATGAATCGAAATCGAAATTATATTGAATTAACATAACAAACCATTTGTAACACACACACACAATAGCAACAATAACAACAACAAGTTAAGCAGAAACAATTCTAGTTGTACAACCAGAACAGATTCAAAGAATTACATTTTTATTATGATAATGAACACAGCTGCAACAACAACAACAACAACATGCAATTGATGTTAATAATTTTTGAAATGACAAAAAAAATATACAACAACAAGTACACAATGCAAAAAAAAATTATTATACAATTGCAAAAGCAAATTAACACTCAAAGTAAAAGGAAAGTGAAAAATATGTGAAAATGAATAAATTACAAAAATCCTTTTGAAGTGAACAAAAAGAAAACAAAATAAAATGTGAAATTAAAAAAAATATTCTGAAAGTTTTTTATTGGGCTCTGGATTGTCTTAATATTGGCTTGACCTGGAAAAAATTAAAAGGTGTTTTTACCGCAGATTTTACAACCAAAAAAAAGAAAACAAAAATTTTCGGGGTCCAACTTAAAGAAAATGTTGCATACTTTCGAGAGGTATCTTAAATTGCTCAAAGCAGCCAATTGCTTTGAGTATAAAAAATTGTAGCATACTTTTCAGTGTTTTCTCTTATAACTTGAGCATCCATTTTAGCAGCCCAAGGACCGTTGAAATCAGCTTAATTTCACTAAAACCGCCGTAGATTGAAAACGAGCCAGACGATTTTGATTTACTTTTGCCAGCTGATTGGGCTGAATAATATCCTTCGGCTGACATAGGTTTAGACAGGATCTGACTGGATACGGCCGAGATATAGCCAGTTTTCTGTATACCGAAAAGTCTTTCTATTTTAGTTATTTAAAGGACCTTCGTCCTTTTAAAAACATGATCGACTGCGGCTCGAGCAGGACCATCTCCTGACCAAAGGACACCCTGATCGTCCTTTAAATGACCGAGTTACAGCGCTTTTTGTGATTTTTACCCATTTTTCTGAGCCTCCCCCTGCAAAAATTTTGTGTGGAGTATTTGTTTTGCATTTCGATTAATCCCGTCGACTTTTCGGATAATACCGTTTCATTTTTGCAGGGCAGTCAACCCTGAAACATTCTGCGACCGTGGCAGCCCTTATCCTTGTTGAAACCAGGCTTTTTTTTTCAAATAAATTTATTGTTATCTTGTAAATAAAATTATGGTACTAAAACGTACTAAACCTATTGCATTTTTATAACATACGTGTAGGTGTCTAGGTGTATATGTATCGGGTCTCTTGTCTTACGCTATAATAGCCGATGTGGATTGGAGTAGTAGAGCTTAGTGTTTTGTGGGAGACAAGTGGAATTGTTCTAGGATATGCTCAAGAACAGGTGAACACAGGATATTTAACAACTTGTTTTAAGTTTATTCGCTTTAGCTATTGTTTGGAAATGAATATAAATTTACATTAAATTCAATAACCGATCAGTCTCCAACACAAAACACCTTCAGCTATCTAATACATTGGCTAGTGTGTATGTGTGTCAGTGTTTTGTTTATGCTTTTCTTATCTTACCGCGAGAACTCAACTCTACGTACGCTTCGCCTATTGTTATCTACAGTCGATCTTAATAATTGGCGAGCTATCTCAAAATGACAATTTCCAACTTCGTGTTATATCATAATTACTGTGATTGTTAGAATCTTGAAACATTTCAAGCCTCAACCGATAAATAAATTTTGTGTTCTAATCATAGGCGAATGCAAATTATAAATAAAATTAATCTAAATTAGCACTAAGAATATACTATACAATTTTTGAAGGAGGATAAAGCTCAACGTTTAGTTTGGCAACAGCTCCGACAGCTGGTTCCGCAGACTGGGTGGCAGAGTATCCGGAAATTTGATGTCGAAGGCGACTATCAGATCGCCCCGCCGCGACGGCTCCTTGGGGAAGGGCAGACCACGCCCGCTAATTCGCTTCACAGTGGTGGGTTTGATGACCTCGCCTTGGGTGTTGACTGCAATGCGATCACCCTGCAGCGTTGGCACTGTCACCGAGGCGCCACACAGCGCCTGCTTCAAGCTGACTTGGGCATTGAACCGCAGATCGCTGCCCTCGCGCTTGAACTGCGCATGTGGCTTGTCGCGAATGATGAAGATGATGTCGGCAGGCACCTTTTGTGGAGCCTGATCGCCTTCTTTGGGGAATGTGATCTTGGTGCCGGCCTTCCAGCCAGGCTTCACTGTAATACTAAGCACCTTCTCCTCCTTGCGCGCCGTGCCCGTGGCCATGGACATGCGTGAAATCTTCATCTTCTTGGTGCAGCCTCTGTCAACCTCCTCTAACGTCACGTACAAATCATGCTCAATTGGAGGATCCTGTTGCTGGCGCTTTCGTGTTGGCGCCTGTGCATTAAAAGACTGTGAACGGAAGGCACCCATGGGATTGCCACCGAATCCTTGGCCAGCGAACATCTCATCGCCGCCAATGTTCATGAACATCTGCTCGCCACCATCGCCACCACCGCTGAAAAAGCCGCCAAACGGATCCGCTGCACCGAAAATGTTCTGTGAGCCGAAGAATTGGGCAAACGTGGCACGTGGATCGCCATGGAACTGATAGGTGTAGGCACCGGGCTGTCCGCTACCATCCGGTCCAGGTGGACCGCCCTTCAGGCCCTCCTCGCCGTACTGATCGAAAATGTCGCGCTTCTTCTTGTCGGAGAGCACCTCGTATGCCTCAGCGATCTCCTTGAAGCGCTCCTCAGCCTGCGGGCTCTTGTTCTTATCCGGATGGTATTTGAGTGCCAATTTTCGGTACGCCTTCTTGATGTCATCGTCTGTGGCCTTCTTGTCGATGCCCAGAATCTTGTAAAAGTCTTTTCCCATTCTGCTTTGCGCTCGAACTGCAAACAATAATAAAAGAAAGCACACAAATGTTATCGTATTGAAGCTGATAAATGTTTAAAAATGGAAAACAAAGCGAAAATGCTAACCAGCACATACCCCGCCATATGCAGCAACGTATGCAAAGACAGAGGCAGAAGCAGATCGTTTGTTCTAGTTCTTTCTGTATTTTTGTTTATTACTCGTTATTATTGAGATAATTCGCATGTGGAAAAAATAATCATGTGTAGGAAAGTACTACAATATTGCCATGTTGTGTAGGGTATAAGAACAAACACCCCGACGAAATGTGCGAATTGTTTTTTTCTCGACGCGTCGCTCAATGGAAACTGCTAGAAGCTTTGAGTTGTGCAACGACAACGAAATACTGCTACTGCTCTGCTGCTGCGCTGCTTCTGCTCTGCTTCAGCTGCTGCTGCTTCTGCTGTGTTGTCATATTGCGTGTGACGTCGACGCTCCCGTGATTATAGTATTGAAATTTCTTTGGTATTTCAATGTTTTTCGTTTTTGTTTATTGTTATTTTTACTTATTTTATGGGGGTCGTCGAATGCAACATGACAACATGCTAATTTAAGCAACAATTATGAATTTCTCTACATACACATGCACCCACACTCACCTTATTGGCTTTTACAGTTATTTCCGCTTTTTACTCTTGAATTATTGAATTAACTTTCCGAATTGATTTTTCACTTGTATTTACTTGTAATGCGAAAGTTGTATTTTTTTACACTCGATATTCTTGAAATACTTTATGTATTTTCTTTTCGCAATCAATGGTTCTGATTTTCTCTTTCGTGCGTAAAATAACGCCCACTGTACTTTTCTCTCGTTTTTTGCTAAATGACTCGAAGCAGCAGCGCATGCCACCTTTATATAGCTTTCGGCCAGTATGCCCGTCGAAAATTCTCGATGCTTCTCGCACTTTAGGGTTGCATCCGGAAACCAACGCTGCGATAACAAGCGCGCCAAAATTTAAATATACACATAGGAGGGATAAATTTAACATTTAAACTTATATGGATTTAACAAATAAAAATTAATGCTACATTTTTTTCTCTTGTGCATTAAAATTGATTGATTTATTAAGTGAGTAAACTATTAAATTTCGATAAGAGTACAATCGCGATGCAACTCTAGCATCGATGCTTTCGTTGCAATTGAATATGCTAACTATCGATAAGACATCGATATGAATGAGTTCTTATCGGCACAGTCACCGATAGCACTGCAGCTAAACCGCAGCCGAACAACAAAAAACATTTGTTTCATTTATTAAAATGGTAGCTGCTCGGTACTTACATCCAGCTTCCACCATTTAGTCAGTTTAGATAGCAACAAATCAAACACCCCGTGTGCGCCCAGCCATACGGCCGGATTGTGCATTTAACCCAAACACAATATTGCAACATTTTCACAGTTTCGGGTAAGTGAAATCATACATATATATGTATATATGTACATATAAACCGTATGTGCACTTGTGCCATACAATATGTGCATACATACATACATGCGTATTTATTTTGGAGCCGCAAGTTTTCCGACCATTGAAGGACGCATCGTTTGAACTAGTTTTTTGCATTCAGCTTTTGTCACATGTGTCACGTTCCACAGCAAAACCTTGACCGATCAGCCGCCCATCCACCCGTTCACCCGCCCGACAGCTCGTCAGCCGCCCCTTTTCGTTTGAGTGTTGCGCAAACAAAAATTTGCTTACATGCACAGTACAAGTACCGTACACAGTGCCGCTGCCCGGCAACCGCTTGCCCCTCGCATCTGAACGCCTCGTCAGCAAAGAGCATAATAGATGCCGGTACACGGTTAGTCACACATCTAAGACGCTGGTCAAGCATCGCCGGCGACGACGGCGGCAGTTCGTCGAGCAACAGCCCATAAAAATAGTCATTCATCGGGCAATCGGCGAGCGTATCTCGCATCGCAATCACAATCTCACTAGCAAATCTCAATTCCACATTTATAGCACTTTCGCTGTACACTTCTCACTCTCCACAGACTGCTCGGGCATTCATTGAGAAATATGTGCTCTAGGTGGGCCAGGTGCACCCATCGGGTGGGCTACTCGTCGGCAGCCCTCGGGCCCCTAAGTCGCTTAGGGACAGCGAGCGTACCTTCTTAACCCAGTAATGCGTCACGGGCTCAGTTTAGCTCACCCTATCACCCTATCTCTATTGAGTGGACTGGCGTTATCAGTTAGCAAAATGCATCCCGTGAGTAATTCGTAGCGCACTCAAGCGGGCGGCATGGCGGATCGACCGCACGACGAGCGATTGGGGCAATCGTACACTTCTCTTTTGGGGCGCCACTGCCTTCGTCAGCGCCATCGGCCGAGCCAGCGGCTTCGGCAGCGGCAGCGTCAGAGTTGGCGTCGTGGATGTGATGTGGTCAGTACTCGTGGACGCGTGAGACGATGTCGTTGCGTTGACGGCGGTTCCACTGCGCAAAGAACTCGTGAGCATCAGACGGTGTGTGTGGGAGTGTGAGTGTGTGTGCGAGTGGTGTGTATATATATATATATATGAGATAAATTAAATATAGTTCACATTCATACTTATACTTGTAATCCCCTGCTTTGTGCGCCCTAACTGAAGTTATTAAAAGTCAACGTGCAAATATGCTTAACAATTGATCTATAAATAGGTCCATTTAAATAGATTTCTTTCGTAATATCTAGAGGAAGTGAGAGGGAAGATGAGAGAGTGAAAAAAACCCAGAGAGAGAGTGAAATAGTAGAGAAAACTTGCAATAACTCGAACTTGCACTCGCACTATATAACTGCGAAATCGGAACTATAGCCGCTCTGTGCGAGTGTACGCGGCATATGGCAGACCTCAAAAATAGTTTTATAAATAGCCCAACAACTATACGCTCAATACTTAACACACACTCTTCTTTGTCTGGCGAAAACATAAAAATCATCTTGGGTTAATTTGTGTGTAGGATTTCGACCCCGTAACGCCCGCGTCGGCTCGAAATTCGGAATTTCTCGTACAGAATGTAAATATTGATGAGAATTCTATGCGTCTCTGATTTTCATCAGAGACTTCTGCGATACGCTCCGATGCGATGCGATGCGATGCGGTGTCTTTGCTTCTGTATCCCGATCGGAAACCTTCGCATTTACAAATAGCCAGATAGATAGATGTAGATTGTATCTGACGGATACTTACGCTGGCTGCTTTGAATTTTTTGTTTGTCTTTTTTCAGTTTCTCTGTCGCGCCGTCCACGTTTATTTTTAGCCGCACAATTTTTTATTTTGATTTCTGCTGGTCGCGTATTAGCATTTTTGGATTCCTTTCTCTCTCTCTCTCTCTCTCTCTCTCGCTCTCTCTCTGTCGAGATATGTATCTATGTTTAACAGTCCGTGTATATGTTTGTGCACATCCAACATGTGTTTGAAATTGCAGCCCGATTTGCGTGTATCTTTCTGGCCCCAACCGCATCTTGGGCCTCTGCTCGTCCCTCGCGCTCTTCTTGTCCATTGCAATGTTTATTTCTATTCCTGTAAATTTGAGTTGGAAAAACATTGCGCATTTCGTATACTAATTGCTTTGGACATTTAATTAGACTGCGTAAGCAACTGCGGCAACATTTGCGCAAGTTTTGCGGGCCCAGCGCATTCGCCGAAACCGAGTGCAACCCAAGAACGCAGGAACCTAACGATATACATCTATGCATAAATGCTGCTAGTTCCCAGAATCTGGGGTTCTTATCACAAGTATGTATGTATGTAGACTGAAGGCAACAGCTGCCAATGGGAATCCATCTATATAAATATATATACTTATACTGAATACATATTATAATGCTGCCAATCTTTGTGAAACTGAAACAGTTTCCAAATTGCTGGCTTTATGCGCCTTGCACGTTCCATCGCAGAAAACCAAAACGCATTATAGTTTTCCTGTTAAGACTTTCGAACGGATTTTGTATATTCCTATAGACCTATTTACATATTTCGATGCACGCCCCCAAAATATAAAACTGACGTCCCATTTGTTGAATTTGCGCATTGCAGGCAGCCAAGACGCCAAGTGTCGAATAGTCGCCACATACTGCATATGTGTGTGTGTGTGTATGCCTTTACGGGTGTACATGCACGTACGTACGCGTGTATATTATAGCACTTCCGTTACCAAGTCGTAGTCGTTGTTGCCCAACAAAGAAGCAACTTTGTATGACATTCGGCCAAGCAATTTATGCGGCAATTATGACGCTGGCTGAAAATGAAAATTCAGAAGTCTCAGCCACAGTCAGAAACTCGAGTGAACGGAAAATGGAAATGGAGCATCACAATCCGTCCGTACTTTGTTTATAAAATTCCCTGAGGCGTTAGTCACTCGAATCTGTCCCGATACAAATAAGGCGCGAAAAGCGGACGCGCTGGCGGTCAGCGGCCATTGAGATTTTGGTTTATTTTCGAATCGAGGTCTGCGTGGGGTGTGTCGATGCGAGGGAAATGGGGGAAAGCAAGAAAAGCCGAGAAAGAAAAAACTGTGTACGGGGGTATTACGAGAACTAAGGAACTTTCCAATCAGCTGGGAGCAGTATATCTGCAAGTGAAGGTGTGCCTTCACTTGACCTCCAGTTGCTTTGCAGTTCCCTGCCTGTCGACTGGACTGAATTGCCAAGCAGCTGGTCAACGAGTTGTCAGAATCATTTATTTTTTCTTGCAATTTCCTCAAAATTTATATTTATTTATTGTATCAAATTTATTAATCAATTTATTTATCTTTACAGGCCTCATCCCAGTTTGGTTAGGAACTCGCGTGCCAAGAAATGGCTGAAAAGGAGAGCAGCAGCAACAGCAGCACTAAGGATGCCAGCGAGAGCTCCACACAGTGTGCCGTCTACGATCAAACGCCCGGCTCACAGCAGAAGAAGATAAATGTAATCGTGCGGAATCACAATACGGTGCAGCAGGTCATCGAGCAGATCGGAACACAGTTCGCGTACCCCAAGTTTGAGCTACTGCTACAGCCGAATGGGGACAAGGATCTGGTAAGTAATTGATTGCAAGTCATATGCAGAGCTAATCTTCAATTTAAAACTCTACTCTAGGTGCACTTGAATCCTTTGGATGCGAAGCTGCTGTACGATGTGCCCAACTTCAAACGGGGACTAAAGAACAATCTTGTGCTCCTGCCGGAGTCCTCTTGGGATGGCAATACGGCCAAGCGCTATGAGCTAGTCGTAAAGAAGTCAAGCACAACGGCCAAAAAGTTGTCGCCGGATGGCACAGAGAAGGAGAAAAAGAAAAAATCCACGACTTCGACGACTGGCGAGAAGAAGAAAAAATCGCCTAGCAAAACCAAGACAAGCGCAACTCCACCATCTGAAGAGGCAGCTGCTGAGACAACGTCCACGTCGGCGTCCTCAACGCCCACAAAGTCCAGCACAAAAATTACAAAAACAAAGACGAGTGAGAAGAAGAAGGAACCTGTGGCTGAACCTGTGCCTGAGCCGGTTGCAGCAGAGCCCTCTCCAGTTGAGTTAACCAAAGTTGAATTAACGGAGCAACCGACGTTGCCACAACAGAACAGAATCCTCATATCACCTGTGGATGATGCCCCCTCCGAGCTGTTTAACATTAGCCCCGTCTCAGATGTGGAACAGCTCTCCGACGATGATCTGGCACTTGGCGCATCGGCCAGTCCCACGCTTATGGGTCCCGCATACGAATTCGGCAACGCAGGACCAACAGAAAGTGATCTCTTGGGAGCTAGCACAGAAACCGGAGGCGATACACTTGATAATGAGAAGCCCGAAGGCGAGAGACAGGATCGGGACTTCTCTAACTTCTTTGGGCGCAAATTTGGTGGAGATGAAGTGCCAGCCTGGCAGCGCAGTATCAACACCAGCGCAGCTGATTTTGTTGCCTCGGCGAACACAGAAAAGGAGGTCCACCGCAACGGAGGCCCGCGCGGCTATGTGGGATTGGTCAACCAGGCAATGACTTGTTATCTCAACAGTCTGCTGCAGGCTCTGTATATGACACCCGAGTTCAGAAATGCGCTGTACCGCTGGGAGTTTGACAACGACAACGAAGCTAAGAATATACCGTATCAACTGCAAAAGCTTTTTCTAAATCTACAAACATCACCGAAGCCGTCGGTGGAGACGACCGATCTGACCCGCAGCTTTGGCTGGGACTCCACCGAGGCCTGGCAGCAGCATGACATTCAAGAGCTGTGCCGCGTCATGTTCGATGCGCTGGAACACAAGTTCAAGAACACCAAACAGGCTAATCTAATATCAAACCTCTACGAGGGCAAGATGAACGATTATGTCAAGTGCCTGGAGTGCAATACAGAGAAGACGCGCGAGGATACCTTCCTGGATATACCATTGCCGGTGCGCCCCTTTGGCAGCAGCACAGCCTATGGCAGCATCGAGGAGGCGCTCTGTGCCTTCGTTCAACCTGAGACACTCGATGGCAACAATCAGTATCTGTGCGAGAAGTGCAAGAAGAAGTGCGACGCTCACAAGGGACTTCACTTCAAGTCGTTTCCCTACATATTGACGCTCCACTTGAAGCGCTTTGACTTCGACTACCAGACTATGCATCGTATCAAGCTGAACGACAGGTAAGCATAGCAAAGATTTCTCACTCACATGTGTTAATCCTTTTCCGTTTGTTCCTTCTCAGAGTGACCTTTCCACAGACGTTGGATCTGAATAGCTTCGTCAACGGCGGACAGGGAGAACAGTTCCACATCAATGGCAGCAACAATGTCGACGACTGCAGCACAGCAGACAGTGGATCAGCCATGGAGGAGGATAATCTAAGCAGCGGCGTGGTGACCACAGCAAGTTCAAGTCAGCATGAGAACGACATGAACGATGAGGACGAGGGCATCGACATGAGCGGCAGCACTGGAAAGAGTGCAAATATTGAGCAGCGTCTCAAGCAGGAGTCCCTGTCGGGTCCATACCTCTACGAGTTGTTCGCCATCATGATACACTCGGGCAGCGCATCGGGCGGACACTACTATGCGTACATTATGGACTTCGAGAGTCACGAATGGTTCTGCTTTAACGACCAGAACGTGTCTTCGGTAAGTGGAGGAGTAATCTCCAGCTAAATTCTTCTCTAACTCTATTTATTCCCTTTTCTATGCAGATTACACAGGAGGATATACAGCGATCATTTGGTGGCCCCAATGGCAGCTACTATTCGAGTGCGTACACGTCCAGCACAAATGCCTACATGCTGATGTATCGTCAAATGGATCCCAAGCGGAATGAGCAGGCAGCCAAGGTGATTGACTTCCCGGAACACATCAAGAAGCTGCTGCCGAAACTGCATGCGGAAGAGGAGACGCGGGGGACACGGCTGGGCAGGCACATCACTGTGACAGATCTGGCCCTGCCTGATCTATACAAGCCACGCGTCTACTTCTATAATCCCACGTTGAAGAAGCTGAAGATGACGCGCGTCTATGTGTCGCAGAGTTTCGATATCAATATGGTGCTGATGTCCGCCTACGAAACACTCAAAGTGGATCAATTTGCGCCTTTGTCACGCTGTCGTCTGGTTGCCTATGACTCGTCCATGGATACGATAATACAATCTCTGGAGGGTTGCAGTGATCCGGCGCTGACGGAACTTCGGTCTTCGCATAATTTCAATCTAGACTTTCTGCTGGAGTATCGGGCCGAGGATCAGCAGTTTGAGAACTACGCCAGCGATGGAACCACCTGGTATGTGTTTAAGGTAGATCTGTCGACCATGGCCATGGACGGTCCCTTCCTGGTTTACTCAGCAGCGCGGGAGTCCAACGACGTGCTGCGTCATTCGATTGCGGTGCGTTTGCACATTAAGGAGCAGCAGTTCCTCCTGGCGACCGTGCGAGGCACTTCCCGCAAAGCGTTCGTTGCCTACGATCCCCAGCCGACGCCAGAGGCATTGGAGCACCTCCAGCAACTGGCCAACACACAATTCAAATCTATCACATACTTTTACTTAAACGTGCCTAACACCGACGCCAGCAGCCTTGAGATGCTGGGCGTGCCCAGCGTCGAGTCCGTTGCAGTTCCCATTGAGGTAGGTCAAAAACAAGCCCCCACTTTCCGGTGGTTTCATTCTTGGATGCAAGTATTATGTACAGTTGTGTCATGGTCCAAGTAACTTTGCTCCTTTTTGCAGCCCCAGCCTGTCACCAATGGCGCTCCTAGCGCTACTAATGCCGCTGGTGGTGATGTGGTGGACGCTGCCATGATGAACGGAATTAACGGTACGCCGGAGAACGGCAGTGCCGGCAGTAACGACTGTGATTGGCGTCGACACAAACGCGATCAGCCTGATCCGCTGGCGCCACTGACGACGCCCGGGCACGAGTCCAACTCGGAGGACAGCAGCCTTAGCGATGGAGATAGAACGCTGGTCGAAAACAGCATGCAGCATCGCGGCGGTGGCGATAGTCAGGTGAGCTCCACCAGCCACTCCCCGCAACTGTCTAGCCCGGAAGACGAGGCTGCCTCTCATGACGCAATGATGCGCGTTCACGCCTACTGCAATGGCAACGGAAGCTATGTCAGTGAAGCGGGCGACTCCAGCCTTCTGCCGCCCAGCACAACGAAGCATTTCTTCCATGCCAGCAAAATCGATTGCGTAGACATCGCCACCACCAGCAGTGCGACAAGTGGTCACCAATCGGATGACGAGGCGCAGCTGCGCAAGCCCACGCATGCTTATAAACTGCTCGCCGGAACGCACATGCGCATGTTCGACTTCAAGAAGCACATCGAGCGACTAATCCGCGTGCCTAGCGCCTACTTCAAGCTGCAGCGTAAGCACGAGAATACCATATCCAGTACACAAAACAATACGCTAGTCTTTCTCAACGAGGGCGAGACTCTGACCGTGGAGCTAGGCAAGACACTGCAAGCGGATGAGCACAAGTCCAAGATCTATTTCCTGCGTATCGGCGATCTGGACAACGAGACCGCCAAGCTGCCCTGCGTGTGCGAGTATATTTACAACTCGAACACCACGGCAAAGCAGGCCAAGCAGGAACTGGTCAGCAAGCTGCATCGCATCGATGCCAAGTACACCTCCCTCACAGTCGACAATTGCCGCATCTGGCTCAAGGGCGGTCGCTGCCCCATCAAAATACTCGCAAACGAGGACACCTTGTATTGCGACATGCGCTCCACCATATCCGCCGAGGTAAGATTGAAGTGTTTTCCCAAGTTACTCCGATTCGGAAGCTAAATGCATTATATCTCCTCCAGTTCATCCTGCAAGAATGCGAAGAAGGTGTTGTTGCGCAGCCGGACGAAGACTCCTTAACCATATTCGTGCGTCGGTGGCATCCAGACAAGTGGGAGTTTGGAAAGTTCCAAGAGATCACATTGGATAGTAAGTTTGCCGGATTTTGGATTACTACAGAATGGATATAACCGAATTGTTTCTCCCTTAATAGAGGACAGCGAGATCAGACGTTGCCTGTCGCAAATCAGCGATATTCCTGTCGATCGCATGAACTATGTGAAGGTAAGCTATGCTTCCAGAGATAGATTAGTCCAGGTTTTATTGTGTTTTATTTTCCAGATCAACAGCAACTTCCCCTGCACCAGCATATCGGCTATAAGCGTCGAGTCCATGAGTTGGCTCTCAGTGCCGGTGGGGATGGACATGTACCCCCTGAACTCAACGCAAAGTGGCAGCATGTTTTTGTACAAGTGAGTGGGAGAGGCCTTAATCCCGCATGCGTTTGTTCTCCAACTAAATTTTCCACTCTTTGCAGAGATAAAAGTGTGTCGGTACGGGAGTTGTCGACGGAGGAGCGCCGCTCGCTGACCAACAAGGAGAAGGCGCGCCTGGATCGCTTGGGATGCATTTCAACGACACGCTACTCTCAGCGCCGCGAACGAGCGCTCAAAATCTACTTGGACTCACCTGAGAAGCCGAGCAATGTCACGGCCTCGGCGCCAATTGACGCACACGCCGACAACTGATTAGTTTCGTTTTCGTCGTCGTCGTCGTCGTCGTCGCCGTTGTTGCCCGTTCCCTCGCCGACTGCACAAGTACATAGAAGACCGTTTGTACTCCAACTAAAACATCACTGATTAAATCCACGAGTCCGTCGTCTGTTTTGGTTGCACATTTCCTTTGGCGCGTGCTCACGTTCTCATGATTAATCACGATCTTAAATCGCTTCAGTTTATATTGTAATTTGTTTTGTTGTTTCATTGTTAACGCACATCTGTGGCGCTGGGGTCTGCGTATGGCGGGGAGGGGGGGAGGGAGCTAGGGAGGAGTCCTAACGATAACAATATTATTCTTGCTACTTTTGTAATACAAGAGTTCAGAGATGAGACTGTGTACAATTTTAATTACATGCAAGAAATTCAGAAATTAAAATCAAATTGTGAACATACTTGACTTAATTACATAAACAAACATAAAATAAAAGAAAATCATTTGTATTGGAAATAAAACATTTTAGTTTGATCTCTTTTTTCTGTTTTTGTCGCCCACAGGGCTTCACACATTTATCACTCGACCACATTCCAGGAATAAGTCAGTATGGTTTTTTAGTTTTCGTTTTTTATAAAATTTTAATTTTATTTTTAATACCTACTACGCGCGGATTTAACGTTTTTGTTTTTCTCTTCATGAATTATAAGTATTTTAAAAAGCAAATTTGACTTTTTGAAAATGTTACAATTCTTACAAGTTTTCGCTTTTCGTTGCGTATTCGAACAGATGAAACGAAAAAATCAGTACGAAATTCAATAAGGAGGGAAATCATATGTAGAGCTGACTGCACTTCCAATTTAACGGGACTTGATTGTGTTAGAAAGCTTTTAAGGCTATTATAATGGAAAGTTCTTGGAACGAAAACGAATTGTCAAAGGGTTTCTCTGGGTTTACTACTCAACGATTCTATAGTTAATTTTTATGGAGCGGCAGCAGTAGGCAGCGCAATTGTTCACATTTTTGTTGCTTTAAAGGGGCGTGTTTTGTTTTATGCGTGCGTGCGTGTGTGTGTGTTGAGAGTGCGGGCGGGTTGGCTGATACCATTGGACCTATGCCTTGGTCTCAACAGCCGGCACCGATTCCACCTTTGTCGCCGCAGCACCTGCGTTGCCACCAGCCGCCTTCTTGCCTTTGCCCTTGCCCTTGACGGGTCCCAATGGCTGCTCCACCAGTTCCTGAGGAATGACGAGAGTATTTACATTAGTATTCGTTTAAATTTGACCTGGTTGCAGTTAATGCTTACCTTCAGCTCTGGCTGGGCAATGCTGTGCTCGCTCACGTAGCTATCTACGTTGAAGGGGATGCCGGTAACCAGGTTGACGCCGTTGGGCATAAGCAGAACCGTGTGCTTGAACTGTGCCACGATCTCAGCTATAAGAGGAGAGTGAGTGAAAGGATTAGGCATGTGCATAAGGATATATTCAGCTTTTGTATAAATTCTAGTGTTTTGTAGCAATGGCATGTTCAGACAGAGGCCACAGTGAAGCAACTGCTGAAGACGTCAAAGCCTTTGGAGCTTTGCTCTAGCAAAATGTCTGGCCGTAGTTGGCAGCTCAAAGAGGTAATACCAAATCCGGAATTTAGTTTTGCAAATTAAAGTATAAAACTGTGTAGAAGGCTGCTCAACTTACATGGCTTCTCGTACAGCACTTGGAAAGGCTCAATCATTTTGTGCGAAACGCATTCAACGACTCCCATACGCGCCTTGGTCTCCTCCTCAAAGCTGCGGATGTTGAATGGCATGTTGCCATACTTGGTTTTCACCTCAGCGAGCAGAGCACGCGATGCCTTCAGCTTAAGCATATAGTTCTCATCTGATTTCTTGTAGATCGACACCTTTGTATCCTTCTCGCGTCCCTGGAATCAAAACGAGGGTTAGTATTGTTGCTCAATTTGAATAAAATCAATGATTTGCTTTGAATGCGTTCTCAGATCTCATAATCTTACAATCTCCGGATGGAAAATAGCGCAGCTCCATAGCTCACATGTGCCGAGGCCTTTTTAAGATCCCGCAGAGCACCCGAGGTACTAACATGATGAGCCACATTGCCTTGCCAAAACCAATCCTCAAGCGCGTGTTTTTAATCATCGAACAATTCATTTTAGGTAGGGGTAAACTGTATATTAATTAGAACTTACCACACCCTCGCCGCTGCTGACAATGACATCGATGGCATAGACCTCGTGTGTCTCGAAGTTGCACTTCTCGTGCTCCTTGCGCTGCGCCTCGCTCGGGTTCTGTATAATCGTCTTCTCGCCGTCGATCTTGAATTGCTTCAGCTCGTGACTGAGCATACCCTCGATGGGCTTGCACTTGTACGACTCGCTGATCTGTTGCACGGCATCGGTGATTGAGTAATTCTATAAAAGGAAAGCGAGAGAACTGGGATTACAACATGCTCTATAAATATATTGGAAAGGCGAAACAGATATAAATATATATGTAGATATGTGTGCAATTGTAAAGACCAAACATTTCTGAAAATAAACTCGTTCAGTTCACGAAATTGCCGCAATTGATCTCTGCAGACGTTGAGCTGTGCTGTGCCAGGTATAATTTTTTGGGCAACAACCAATCCGTTGTCTGCAGAACTCAGTTTACTCTATAGTATATAAATGTATGTGAACAATCAGCAGTAGCAGAGCCCTGGAAGAAGACTCTGCAGACGCCAATTGCCACCTATGATCTTTGCAAGTGTTGAGATGTGCAGGCGCTGTGTATGATACGCTTGACAATCCGTTTCTTGCACTAAAGCAGGATTGTGCTGGGCAGAAACTTACGCTGGAACCGGATTTAAGTAGACGCAATGCCGCCTGAACGGCCCAGTATGCGGCAAGTATGACATCAGCCTGGCGTCCGCTGATTTTCTGATCCGCGTCGGCATCAACCACAACTGTGTGAGCAGCCACAGCAATGAATCCATCAATGTGGGCGCCCAAATCACTGAGGAAAGAAAGGTGAAGAAACCCATGTCAATTAGTTGTTTGATTTTTAATATTAACATTCATCTTATTGTCACTTACATTTTAACGATATCGCCAGCCCTCAACGTATAGTCGGCATCGTTCTTAGCTGGCGAAAAGTGACAGACGCAATTGTTGACCGAAAGACATGTCGGAAACGCGATACCCTTCTTCAGTTCCTTCTCCTTTTTGTATACCTTGGCGAGGGGGGAAAGACGAAGAACTCTTTTAATCGATTTATCATCTCTTTGCTGACAGTTGGCTACGTGCCAAGTGTCCTCAGATCTCATAATCTTGTTGGATCTTTGGGTTCCCGAACACGCACACCACACATACGCTACAAGCCAGCGCAGAAAAGCGCACGTGGGCGGAAAATTTCCACACACACGCGGCACACAGCGCAGTGCAGCGCACACGCTGAGAGACCCTCAAGTTCGTAAGGTTTTAATCATTGGACTAGTTTTTCCATTTTTGGTTTGATTTTGTTTCGTTGCCGCTGGAAGTTTCCAGAAAAAACTCACTTTGCCGGTTTCCTCAGTCAGCAGACTGTCGCCCTTGGTGCAAATTTCCCGCACAGAGGCATCTACTACACAGAGACCGATCACCGTCTTCAGTGTTTCTAAAATTAAATTCAAGCAGAAATAGTCGAGTTATTTCCATGCGAAACGAGTTTTTTCCCAATTCGCGTGGCACGAAGCGATACACCATACACGACAAATCGCTGCAATTAGCGAGGCAATTTTAACTGGGGTGCATAAATATTTGCAAACTATTATAGTTGACTGACTGGCACATATTCAGTAATTTTATTGTTTAAAAATTTGACTAAGTAAATTAAACACCTGAAAATTTTGAGGTTATGCACGTTTACACTCTTGCATATCCCGCGTACACCGCCGCGTGGCGCGGTGGCTTACTTTAAGCAGCGGCGACGTCAGCGTCAACGTCAACGCGAACGCAAACGGCGACGTCTTTGCTGGCCTCCCATTGTTGTCGGCTGCGCTGGCTACACGTAGCGGCCAACGACGTCGACAACGAAAGCGGAAAAATTAACATTTCACTTTCACTTTGCGGCGCATTTATTAATTGCAAGCACTTATCTACTTACTATTTACTATCTCTCCGGCCAACTTGTATTTGGTAACAACCAAATCCTCGGCAATTGTCTTCTCGGGCTCCTTTTCTACGTCTGCCATTTTTAAAATGAAACAAAAAACGAGGAGCTGCTAAATGACGAAATGATGTTTTTGAGTGTGTTGTGTTGCCAGCTTGTTGAAAAAGTGCACAAAATGGGCACATTGTAAGCGTGCCGAATTTTGCCGTTTGGGGTGACCATATAAATTAATTTTCCTAAGCAAATTCTTAACAGTCTGGCAACATGCGATGAGTGTAATATATCGGCTGGTAATTATCGTACTACGATAAAAGAATAAACAAACCGAGCAAAAATATTTAAATGTCCGCATTCGCGTAAAATCACTTGACTGTCACTGATGATGCAACAAGGAGCAGGTGCACCTGTGCAAACATAAAAGCATTGCGTGGCAGTAAAAATCAAAGTAGCCCCAACTGTGATAAACGCACTCACAAACACACTCCGTGTAACTTGACTGCCCGCTACACAGACACACACTTGCACAATGGTGGGTGATAGCCAAAGTGGACACAGCCTTATCAGTATCAATAGCAGCAACGGCTCCAGTAACCATGACGCGCAGTCAACAGCAGCCCCTACCACGTCCCCTACACGTAAATCCTCATCCGCCTCTAAGTCGCCGCCGCAGGAAATGCGCATCCTCTGCTTTGACATGAGCTATTACAACCGGACATCGCAATTCCTGCTCAGCTGCGCCGGCGTCTTCATACTTTACATCATTTATGGATATCTGCAAGAGCTGATCTTCACAGTGGAGGGCTTCAAGCCCTACGGCTGGTTCCTCACCCTCGTTCAGTTCGGCTACTACATTGGCTTCGGCTTGGTAGAGCGTCGCTTGGAGGCGTATTTGTCGAATGGTGGTAGTATCTGGAACATTCAGCCAGCGCCACGTTGCATACCACTGAGGACATACTTTGTGCTCGCCGCACTGACGCTTGGCACCATGGGACTGTCCAACTCCAGCCTGGGATACCTCAACTATCCGACGCAAGTGATCTTCAAGTGCTGCAAGCTGATCCCTGTGCTATTTGGCAGCATCATCATACAGGGCAAACGCTATGGACCCCTGGACTTCGCTGCTGCGTTGGCAATGTGTATTGGCCTGGCCTGGTTTACGCTTGCGGATTCACAGATGTCGCCCAACTTTAACTCGCTCGGCGTGGCGATGATTTCTGGTGCTCTGCTTTGCGACGCTGCCATTGGCAATGTGCAGGAGAAGGCAATGCGGGAGCACAAGGCGCCCAGCAGTGAGGTGGTCTTCTACTCCTATGGCTTGGGATTCGTCTATTTGTTTGTAGTTATGTTGCTCACCGGCAACTTCTTCAGCGGATTCGCCTTTTGCTTGGCTCACCCGTTGGAGACCTTTGGCTATGGTTTTCTCTTTAGTCTCTCCGGCTATCTGGGCATACAATTCGTGCTGGCTCTGGTTAGGAGCAGCGGTGCTCCCCTGGCTGCCACAGTTACCACCGCGCGCAAGGCTGTGACTATTGCCTTCTCATTCCTGCTTTTCAGTAAGCCCTTCACTATACAGTAAGTCATGATCTTCCCACAATACTCTAAGGAATTGACTAACATTCAATCTTCTCCCTTACAGATATGTCTGGTCCGGTCTGATAGTTGTGCTCGGCATCTATCTTAACGTCTACAGTAAGAAGAACAAACTAAGCTTTACCGACCTGCAGCACAGGCTTAAGCAGCTGGGCGCAAGGTTCTTCCGATCGCCGAGCCGCAAATTCCTTATCGAAGTCTAATGACGTGGTCTACTACCAAAAAAATACCTTAATACTACTCGTAGTCGAATTGAAAAGAACAATACTATGTAAGACAACTATGTAATATACTTAAGAATACATAACCCCTTTTGCAATCGAAGCACTTAGACTACCTCTCCATGTCGAGTTCCATTACGCGCTTGAAGAGATCCTGACGTTCTTTAGCCGACTCCACCTGGCCCATCATACGATCCAGGAACTGCCGCTGGTGTTTGATAATAAACTTGTTGCACTGTATAATTGTGGCGCCTACGTAGAGGGTACGAAACTTGGCCCTCACGTCGCCTATCTGTAATCGACAGATGTTTGTTTATGCAAAATTCATGTTTGTTTTATCTATGTACGTACCAGCGTTATCAGCGGCAATATGCTGGACACAAAGTGCTGGCCGCGGTGTAAGCAGCGTATTATTGCAATCTTAGTGCGCTCATTGCAGTATTTCACACGGAAGCCGTGTTCCAGAACGCCCAGTCCGTACACGCCGTAATATTTTTCCACATTTTGCAGCAGGCACTTGGTCAACGTGTGGTCGTTGAGGCGCAGCGTTTTCACAGGCGTATATGGCACTATTTGTACGGCTATATAGCTGAAGAGCAGCGGAAAAGAAACTTAATACAGGTGTGTGTCATAATTATTTGCATTTATTTAATTTACTTACCGATTTTTAATTCGCACCATTGTAAACAAACTCGTTAAGCTGTTGCGCAGATCTGCGACGCTACCAGATTGCTAAAATAAACCTTAGCTCCACAAGTGGCATCGCTCACAGCTGAGCAATAATATCGATTACTGATTTCTCTAACAAATCAAATTAATTACGCGAGAGTGAGAAACTCACCTTGTATACACATTAAAGTTGCCTGAGAGAAACATTATAGCTCCTGTAATTAGAGGCTGCCAGACCGATGTAAAACGATGCACCAACACTCGGCAACGCTTGCAGTCGATCGTGTAAAGCAATTGACCTTGATAATGAGTCTAGGTGCAACGGCACCTCATAAAAAGAGTGCGAGAGCGAGTGAGAGAGGGAGAGGAAGAGCGCGCAAGTCAATAGAGAGATTTGAATATTTGAATTAGTTAAGTCGCACTTGAGAACGGGTCTTCAGTTAGCGAGCGACGGCTGCAGGTAACAGAGCGTGAAGCGGTCATTAGTAAGATCAAATTCATTCAAATTTTAGTTTATTAATTAATATGTTTAATTTATCGAGGGGAAATGTAATGCAAATGGCTCAAGCCAGCTGGGTCAATCAGCTTGTGGTAATTAAGAAAATGCCCTAAGAGTAACATATCGAGTACTTCAGTCTCGCTGCAGGCAATTCCCCGGCCCATACTAGAAGCCTTCGTTCTACTGAAACAAGACCCACCCCAAACCGACCCTCCCAAGACTTACAATTCACCACATCATCCACAAACTGGAATAGCGTCCATTGACCACAGCCACAGGCAGCGTCTCGTTTCGATTTCTTATCAGTTAGCGTTCGGCGATCGACGTGTTTGGTCTAATAACATTTATTTGACCGAGAGAGAGCATTGCAGCGGCAAGGGGATGGCACAGCAGAAGGCGTACTTTGTAGGCGTGGACGTGGGTACGGGCAGTGCGCGAGCGGCACTGGTGGCTGCAAACGGGCAGGTCGAGCAGCAGGCAGTGGAGGCAATTAAAACCTGGACCCCAGAGCCACACTACTACGAGCAGTCCTCCGAAGACATATGGAATGCAATCTGTAGGGCAGTCAAGGTAATATCGAAATCGTTTGCTGATAACCCCTGCAGACGGGAGACGATTAGATTAGATTAACCCAGACTCGTTAACGTTTGCGGTTTATGTTCAGGTTGTCATTGCCGGTGTCAATAAGACGCAAATCAAGGGCATCGGCTTCGATGCGACCTGCTCGCTTGTCATACTGGGCGCCAATGGCGCTCCGCTGACGGTGAGCAAGAGCGGCAAGGCGGAGCAGAACATTATTCTGTGGATGGATCACCGTGCCGAGGTGGAGACAGACGAGATCAATGCAACAAAACACCCGCTGCTTAAGTATGTTGGTGGTCAGGTGTCTCTGGAAATGGAGATACCCAAGCTGTTGTGGCTGAAGCGGAATCTCTCCTCCACCTTTGAGAGCATCTGGCGGGCCTTTGATCTGCCTGACTTCCTCACATGGCGTGCCACCGGCGTGGACACTCGCTCCCTCTGCTCTGTGGTGTGCAAGTGGAATTATGATGCAACGGCGCACAGCTGGAATACAGAATTTCTGAAAGCTGCTGGTCTGGAGGAACTGACAAAAAACAAGTTCGAAGTCCTAGGCAGTGATGTGCAGCCACCAGGCAAGTCTGTCGGCAAAGGATTATCGCAGAAAGCTGCCAGTGAGTTGGGCCTGCAGGTGGGCACCGTCGTCAGTACCTCACTGATCGATGCACATGCCGGCGCCCTGGGCATGTTCGGTTGCCATGCAGAAGGCACCAAGAGTGACGATGTGCAGGGCAAGATGGCTCTGATTGCCGGCACCTCGACCTGCCATATGAGCATCACGCGAGATGCCTGCTTTGCCAAGGGCGTCTGGGGTCCCTATCAGGATGCAATCATTCCAGGCTACTTCCTCAACGAGGGAGGTCAGTCGATTGCCGGTCATCTCTTGGATCACGTTCTCAAGACACATGAATCATACTACGAGTTGAACAAGAAGCTGGGCGGGGACAAGTAAGTGTAGTCATCCTTGATTATCTTTTACTGACTGCGTGTGCCTTTAGATTCATCTACCAGCATCTGAATGCGCTGCTCATCCAGTTGGCAGAACAACGTGGTCTCGGCGATGTCAACTGCCTGACGCAGGACGTGCACGTCTGGCCAGACCTGCACGGCAACCGATCCCCTGTGGCGGATCCCTCACTCCGTGGCATAGTAAGAAGATTGATCGATGATGAGTTACAATTTATTTAAACTTTTCCTTCTTTTATGCCAGATGACCGGCCTGGACATGACGCGCGGTATTGAATCTCTGGCCATCAAATACTTGGCCTTCGTACAGGCCCTGGCCGTGAGTCAATCAACCTGTCGTCCTTGTCTCTCGCACTCACATTGTCTCTGTTTCAGTACGGCACGCGTCACATAATTGAGAATCTTTATCAGCACAAGCGGGCCGCTTTCCAGACGCTCCTTTTCTGCGGTGGCCTGGCCAAGAATCCCCTCTACGTGCAGTGCCATGCGGATATCTGCAATCTTCCCGCCTTGATACCCAATGAGCAGGAAATGGTTTTGGTGGGCGCAGCTGCGCTGGGAGCAGCTGCCTCCGGCCACTACGACAGTTTGGAGGTGCGTATAGCTCAGGCTCCTTCGTGATAGTCTTTAATAAAGTTCGTGTATGTTTCTAGAGCGCCTCAAAAACCATGGGTGGCACTGGAAAGCTGCTGAAGCCGAATCCCGATACTGTTGAGCTGCACAACCGCAAGTACAAGGTCTTCCTGAAGCTGTTGGAGCACCAGCGCCTGTACACAGACATTATGCAGGGCAAATAGCGGTTGGAATTGGCTTTGTTAACACTCGAAACAAATTTTATGAAATGTAAAACTCTGCACACGTAACAAACACTTATCAAGACAGGTAGAACAGGTAAAGGTGGTTAATCCTCTGGCATCCTTGGTCGTGTTAAGAACTATGCAATGAAGGCTGCCGCTTTTGACTCAATTTTGCATCGACAAACGGGGCAGGTAACGTCGATTTTCTGGGCGCAATCCTCGCAGAGGCACACATGGCCACAGGGCAGTAGAATTATCTACAAGGAGGAAGAAGAATCAATACATTTGTACAGTAATATTCCCGTTGTGTCTCACCTCTTTGGGGTTGGTTGAACACACTACACATAGCTGATCCTCTGTGAGCGTGTGGGGCCGGTTTCGTGCGCGTCGTTCACGACGCTCTGTCTCCAGTCGTGTGCGTATTCTGGCCTCCTCACGCTCCTGTTTTTTCTTCCGATACACCTTGCGGACTATAAGACCCACTATGACCATGGATATGCTGCTACACAGCACAATCTTGAAGCTGAAAGGGGTAATATCTTATTTCAGCTAAAGATTCTTTAGTGTCGAGTTGGTGTACTCACAGCATTGATGATTTGGCATCCTCGAATCGTTTTATAAGCGTAGATTTCGTCGCTGTTGTAAGAAAGAGTGGCCCCTGTTGAGAAGGCTGCATGCGCAGCGTTTGGCCATCTAGTTCCAGCTCGCCAATAGCTGTTAGGAAGCTGCCGTCCCGCAGCACTTCTTCGGTGGTTTGTAGGCCCTTTTGCCGAACACCCGTGAAGAAGCCGAAGATGTGATCGAAAAAGGAGAGCGAGGTAGATTCATAGTTGTCGTAGACCACATCAACGTCCAGCACGGCGGCGCTCATTGCGTCTACAATCTCAACACTGTGCTCGTTGTGGCGAAGCTCAAAGGGCATCTCGTTGGTGCTCTCGTGTATAAGCTTGCGCTGCTCGGCCCAGAAGCCGGCAAAGGCGCGCATTACACGGTGCTCGTGCAGCTTGATGATCTGCAGCACGCCGCTTACACTGGGCACGAAGGAGCTTCGCAGTGGCACTCCGATGGGTGTCACTGTGCCGCGTATCACAGCATAGGGTAGCTTCTTGTCATTCTGCCGGCTCACAATAGACTTTAGCTTGCCGTCGATGTTGTACTGCGGCGCTTCCTGCAAGGTAACGACAAGTGTTATGCATGCACCAAGGGGCAAGGGAAGCTCGAAGCAGCGCACTTACCCGCAACACTTTAGCTGTGTTTTTGTAGTGAACATATTCCCGCACGCACAGTCCCAGTATGAGAATATCGACGCCCAGCGCCACTGATTCGTGTATGAAATCCATTAAGAGAATGTAAGGAATATATAAGTTTCAAAGCAATTCAAGCGAGTAAGTGTCAGTGTGACTGTGCAGGGCAGTGTCTGAAAAATGCCAAAATTTCAGTTGAGTGTGAGCCGGCTGCCAATCGAAAAGAAAAAATACTAGCCAATCAGTATTTATCGAAATCGTTGGCAAAGATACCGACCAAAGCGGCGCGGGAGCTCGCAACAATTTGAACAATAATCGAACGATGCACGAATAATCGAATGACTGAATGAATAACAAGAAAACTTTTTAACTATATTTAAAAAGAAACGTTAAGCAAATATTTAGTTTTACTAAGTGCGCGCACAGCTTTTAAGTGCCGTAATGTTTGCCAAGACGCTGGACGGGCATTTTAAATAAACAGAACCCAGGGAATTTGTCACAATGTGTATTGTGAGTAAGTAAATACTTCATATTTACCCATCGTTCTCGCATTTCATTTTAGTTGTTGCTATTGTTGCTGTAATATCTATCAACGATTTTACTTTGCCCAACTTCTGACTTTCGCAAGATGTTCAATGCACATACACACACACACAATCGCACGCACACACAATGTTATTGATATAAAGAGTAGCTCTCGAAGAAGATAGAAGGTAAAAGATATCTCCACCTTTTCGGGTCTCTGATATATTTTGGGGTTGTGAGTCAAACTGTTTTTATACTTCCCAGCCACGCTATCAATTCAGACGGCTTCGAGCAATTACCACAGCCAGACAGTTCGAGTACCTTGCAACCATTAGACGTGCCCCGCAGAGGAGATCTTCAGCATATTTCCACCTATTCAACATGTCCTTCGTTAAGCTATTTCTGAGCTTGGTGAGTTCATCATTCTCCTCTTGTTATTCCAAAATTGAGTTATTGATGTGATCTCTTCTCCCACATAGCTTCTGCTCAACGTCATCAGCTTGCTCAATGGCGCCAGGGTCACCACTCGCATCATTCAGCCGCGTGAAACTAGCAGCTGCGAGGGTCGCCAGACTCCGGGTCCCATCTGCGAGTCCTGCGAGCTGCTGGCCACCTGTGTGCAGCATTCCAACGGCTGGGTGAACATACCTGTCGAGTCATGCGATGTGGCCAACGGTTTCTACTGCAACATGCGACTCGGCACTTGCTCTAACGCCACGGGACCCTGCCATCCCTTTGGCATCGAGGGAAACTTTCAGTGCACCTCACAGGGCATCTTTCCGGATCCCTACGATTGCCAGAAGTATCACATGTGCTACTTCCTCGACATCGTGTTGGTCGCCGCCTCCGTTGAATGTGGCAACGACAAAGCCTTCGACGCTCGCACCGGACAATGCTCCATGACATTGCAGAGCAGCGTCTGCACTCAGCCCCAGTACAGCTGTCCCTACGTTGGCTACGTGGCCGCGTGGCCCACCAACCCGAACATCTTCTATGTTTGCAAATCGACGGTTAATCAGAATGCCGACGACACGGTGGTCACGTATCCCTCACTGCATCGCTGCAACGATGGTGAGATCTTTCAGGACTTTGTTTGTCGCAGTGCTGGTAGCACCTTGGTGCCGCCAACTAATTCACCCTGGGTAGATCCCAATGACGACGGCTTCTCTGTCATGCCTATCAGATGCCAGCACATCGGCCTCGTCGAAGACACGAGCAACTGCCGCAAGTACTACTATTGCTCCAGCATCAACGGCACCATGCAGCACATGGACTGTCCCGCTGGCACCTACTACCGCCCGGAGCAGTACGCCTGCGTACTGGGCTCCTGCTAAGCCAGGTCCAGAGTATTATTCCAAGTAGCATCTAAGCGAATTTCTATGTAAAACTTCTAATTTCGCGCCAGCTTTGCTGCACAAAACATTGCGCACAATAAACTTTGTAGTTGTTAATTAAACAGGAATATGTAGTTAAAGATATCAGGGTACAATCCCCTTATACCCTTCAAGGTTTTCATTCCCTATGATGCCTTGTTTGTTAGGTTTTTATACTCTTTTAAAAAGTTGTATTATTCTTCAAGAGACCGTAACTAAACTGTAAAGTGTGATAACATGTTTGCAACGGTTTTTCGAAGTTGTGCGAAGGGTATCCTACGGTTGGGCGCGCTTGACGATTGTTTTCATTGCTTGTAATATATTTGGGCTTTATTAAAATTGGTTAACTTTATCTACACCCAGTCGAAAACGACCCTTTAACCTTTCTTTGTTGCCTTATCTTAGAGACAGTTATTGATTTCGTTTAATTCCCTGCGAATCATATGACATGCCCCGTGCCATATCGTCTGTCGCCGTGTCGTGTGGGTTAATTACAGGTGTTTCGCTAGCTAATGTCTTTTATCTTTTAATTTGCCTGCTTCTTGCAGGAGGCAGGAAGGGAGCTACTCGTCGCGTGCTATTTAAGCAGCAGCCGGGAGCAGCCTCCATTCAAAACTGCTCGCAATGAGTTCCGTCAAGTTGCTGCTGCTGTTGGTGGGAAGCGCGTGTGCTGCTAGTGTGCTGCCTGGTCAGGATAATTCGGTGTATCATGTCAAATTTCCCTTGAACTACACCCTGGGTATTGACTCCGTGGAGCTGGTAACTAATCCCTGCCAATCTGTGCGCATCGCTGGCTTCATCTGCATCGATTGCGGCACCCTGGGCTACTGCTCCTTCGTCGATGGACAGTGGAAGACGCTGAAGATGACTGCCTGCGAGTCGGAGCGCGGCTTCTACTGCAGCGATGAGAACACCTACGGCTGCACGTGGCAGCCCAAGTGCACGGTGCCGGTGCGCGGCAAGTTCTACTGCCAGCAATCGGGCATCTTCCCCGATCCCTACGACTGTCGCAACTACCACGAGTGTGACGGCCAGAACCAGGACACGCCCCATCAATGCACAAATGGCGCCGCCTACTCGCTACAAACCCAAAGCTGCAGCCTACCTCGCGAGAGTGCCCAGTGCACGGAGAAGCAATACAGCTGCTCCAAGCTAGGCGATGTTGGCGCATGGCCCTCCAACTCGAGCTACTACTATGTCTGTCAGCAGGAGCAGCAGGACGCAACAACCGATGTCTTCTATCCGCTGATGCGCAGATGCAACGACGGTTATACCTTCAATGGCAACGCCTGTGTCAAGCAGGTGGTCAAGCTTCTCTACTAAGGGTAACCTCACAGGCTGAAGAAGCTATAGCTGTGAAATATATAATATATATTAACTTGTGCAAATTCTGTATTTGTCTCTGTTTTGATACTATATCAGATCTCACTTTACTTGTCGGTGGAAACTAGATATCCAGAAGATCATCAATATCTTCGTTATCTACCTCCACCTCTTGGCAGATAAGTTTCCAGACAGCTTTGTCTTATTTGCTGCAATCTTCAGCTAATTTTCTAGGAATCTTTCTATCTGAGAGTGGCCTAACTGGAGCTGGTGTCTTGCTTGCTTACACTAGGGATGTGATGTCTGCCTTCCCTTGACATTGACCTTGAGCAGAGCATCGACCTGGCCTTCGTGTGGGAGGCGCAGCGGATGTGAGTTAACTAATAATGTCTACAGGGTGTAGGAGGCAGACAGCGTAGGAGTTGAAAGCAAAGACACCTTGCCAACGATGCAGTAGCTCCATTGAGATTGACGCCTTCTTATCAGACTGAAGCAACAACTTCGCCAGGTAGCTGCTAATTGCTTTGCCAGAAGCTTATCGAGTCTGTCTGAGATGTATATTAAAGTCGCGTGCTCCGGCTTCTGCGACAGTCTTTGAGATGCACTCCGACTTGCTGCTGCTTCTCCTCATCTGCCCTGCCATCTATGGAGCCTGCCAGAATGGCATGCTGTATCCGGGCAACAGCGCGGACAGTTACTTTTACTGCGTCAAGGGGGAGCTGTTGCCCGGCACCTGCCCGAGTGGCGCCTACTTTGATGCAAGCTACATGGTCTGCCGCCATGGAACGCAACCCACGCAATCCACACCCACCGATGACGTCGGCAGCGCGGAAGGCATCTGCCAGACCTGGGGCCTGGCTGCCGACCTGACCAACTGCAATCGCTTCTACCACTGCCCCAACAAGGGCGCCACCATGGAGCGACGCAACTGCGGCACAGGGGAGATCTTTGAAAAGGCCAAGTTCTACTGTGTGCCAGGCTCGTGCTGAGCTCGAGCGGATCTTTAGCTTTAATCGCCATACTGTCTACAATAACAATGCTTAGGGCTAATAAAAAGAACGAAGGTGTAGCTCCTCTCAATCGTCGCACTCGCGCACCACGGGATGCAGCACAATGGAGGCGCCATTGCAGCCCGTGCGCTCCGAGATGAAGTCATGGAAGTTGCTTTCCAGGGCCCACATGAAGCGCTTGTGGCCTGGCAGCACCTGCGTGGAGAGACGACAGTCGCCGCCGCGCTGCACCTCCTGCAGATTGGATGCCTTGAAGCAGGTCTCCGAGTCCCACAGGTAGATGTCGTTCTCGCCCTTGTAGCGGAAGAACAGCGAGGTGCCTCCGTCGGCGCCCAGCAGCACCGCCTGCTTGCCATAGGGCTTGGGTCCCACATCGATGATGGAGCCAGCGCCCTGTCCCACGCGCAGGTACTCTCCCTTAATGGAGTACAGCCTCGAAGAACTGAGGTAGCTGAAGAAGAGCGTCGAGGTGCCGTCCGGCTTGGCAGTCAGCGCCACGTAGAGCACATCGTTGGTCGGCGCCGTGGCACGTGGCAGCACAATGCGATACGACTTGTTGCCCGTGATGTCATACACCAGAATGCTGCGGGCTCCAGCATCAGCCACATAACTGGACGGGGGAGTGGGGAGAGGGAAAGGGGGACAAATCAATTAAGTACTCGGGTTACGAGGCGCTTATCAGGTAGGCGAGATAAGGTGCAGCATGTTGCGCGCTCTACTTACACAAAGGGTTTGTTGTCCTTGGAATAGTCGACGACAATGAACTGCAGACGACTCTCCGAGGTCACCAGGTCACTCAGATCGATGCTCTTGACCACCTTGTTGTTGGCCGTGTTGATGGCCACGATCTTGGGGCTGCAGCGCCGTATGGGCTGCTCCAGCGTGTTCACAATGCCCACGTCCAAGGCCCACAGCAGACCCTGAAAGAAGGAGGGGAGGGGCAAGAACGGGGGAGGAGACATAAGTCATTTATTTGCATCATCAATTGAGAAGCCGTACAAATAATTGCAACAAAAACAAAAACATTAACAATTTGCGAATTGTTTTTAATTGCTTTAAACAACAACAGCAACTGCAATAAAAATTCACATGGCAATTGTTGACTTTGGCTCCGCATGGGGGCGCAACGCAAAAAACGCATAAAAATCGAGTGCAGAAATTGCATTTATGGCTTTTTAAATGCCTGCACTGAGATCGCAAAAAATAGACTAGCTGGAATTACATAAAAATAGCGGCAACAACAACGAGTAACGAGTCCATTGTCCGATTGTAAGATACCCATTGATCAACATTCCAGGCTGTGGGCGTGGCATCTAATATTTTAGGTGAACTTTCGATGTGTATGAAATGCCTAAGATTTCATAGCAATTTTTATATCACTAGCATTTATAACAGCTGAGATATGTGTGTTCAAACAGACAGGCAGACGGACAGAGGGAAAGTCGGACAAATGGACAGACGGACTTACATGGTTAAAATCGACTCAGCTAGTCTTCCTTACATACATATACTTTGTGGGTTCTTGAACGTCTTCTAATGCCTGTTGCACACCTTTTCTCAAACTTAGTATACCCTTTGTTGACCATATTCAATGGTAGGGTATACAAAGCCCGCTATAAATTCCCGAACAAAATGAGGCAAAGAATGCCCCATAAAAAAGCGGCTAAATTTGCTGCACTGCTGCAAATACTTTAAAGTGTTTTCACATGCTTGACAGAAGTGCCAAATGGGTGTTATATCTAGCGTATAATATAAATGGGGATATGCAGTTTATACGCCTCAGCCTTGAGCCTGAGTAGGGCTTGACTTTTGGCCTATTCAAATATTCCATTTGGCGGGTACTCGCTGCATTTGATTAAAAATGCAATTTTGCCACAAAAAACGTCATGCACTGAACATGAATATATATACGCATATATGTATATGCAGATACTATATATATTCATGTGCTTGACTCGAGTCAAGTGCAGAAAAAAACCGCGCATTTAAAGGGGGAAAATTGCTTTTTCGTGAGGCCCAACAGTGCTCTGGGTGTGTATGTGTGTGCGTGTGTGTGTGTGAGTGCGCCTATTGTGCGCCTGTGTGAGTGACATATCCAATTTAATTGCACTCACATTCTGATCCACGGCCACATCCACGACCGACTGCAGCGCTTGACAGTTGCCCTCCTCCTGAATGGCCCAGCAGGGATAGGGTGCAATCTTCGCCAGGCATTCGCCCTTCTTCAAGTTCACCTTGCCCAGTGTGAAGGGCACACCCTGTTTATAACGTGGTAGGGCAACAAAGGCCGAGTCACGCTGCAGCTGAGCCCGCGTCACGATCACATTGCGGGGCACATAGCGCCCTGACTGCACGTAGATGTTCTTGGTGGAGTCGCAGGGCCAGTGCAAATTGGCGCCACTCAGCTGGAAGGTGAGCTCCGTCAGGGGATTCTTGTCGCACTTGGTGCCTCCAATGGTGTTTGAACTGGATGCACTCGAGGAGGAGTCATAGCCGGCGCAGGCGTTGGCAAGCAGCGCCACGCACAGCGCGAGGGGAAGCAGCGGGTTCATGCTCTCTAGGAAGCGGGAAGGCACTGATTGAAAGGAAATGCAGATCTGGAGTGCAGCTTGGACTGCTGCAGCTGTTGCTGATTACGTAAAACTGTCGCAGCGCTTGGAGCGTTTATATTTATAGCCAAAAGATTTCGGTTTCATTTTCGGACATTTGATGCGCGCGTCGTGCGTCGAGCGTGGAGCATGTGGCGCGTGTTGTTTTGACGCGTCTGCCGTGGCGCAAGGTCGTCTGGTAAACATGAGGAAACATGTGTCGCACACGCACACACACTCACACACACCACATTCTCCCTGCCTCTCTTTCTCTCTGTCAGTCAGCACGTCTGCTGAGCGCCATTTTGCCAACAAGCGGAAACGCACAGAGAGTCGCCCTCTTGCATCGCCTCCGCTCTCCCCCTCTCCCCTGTCGCCCACTCACGCGCAGCTTGCGGAAGCTGACAGCGAAAAATGTTTGCAGCGCGTGTTCGGCTTACAGAATGCAACTTTAATTGATGCAGCTCAACTCGATTCGCTGCGCTTTTTCCCGCTTAATGAAAATTGACTGCAAGCCGAAAAAAGTAGCCAGAAAGTGGCTGTTTTTTTGTCGCTCATGTGATTTCGAGAGTTTCCAATTGGATTGCAAAGTCCGAATGTGTCTACAGTTGTGTCCCCACGCCTAGGCACAGTTGCGGGCTACAGCAACTAGGGTATTCAGGCCTCTTATCGGGTGCCCACTGTACTGGTATCTCTTTTGCTTTTCCACTCCCATTGAGCAACTTTTGTAGCTACATGCAATATTTATCAGCTCCAGCTGCGACACAACAACAACGAGACATGAGCCAGATAACTCCGGGGAACTTTCTTCTGTTCCTCTCCCGAGTTGATAAGCAAGCACTTCGAACAACTTTGACTGTTTATCTCAGCGTGCTGTGCTTCAAGTGCGACTCTGGCGGGGATCTACCCAACTGGGGGTATAGCTCAGGGGTAGAGCATTCGACTGCAGATCGAGAGGTCCCCGGTTCAAATCCGGGTGCCCCCTTGCCCTTTTTTTTTGCATACTCCTTGCCCCTTCCCCGCTGCAGGTGTGACCCGCGCTTGGAGCACGTCTCTGAGGGGGGCAGAGCAAACAATGCGTGGGCAGCCATAAACGCAACGCGGCAGCCTCGTTGATTATCTGCTCGCTCTCTCGCTTGAATGGGAGCAAATAGATGGGGGCACAATAACAGCAAAAGGGGGGAGGGGTCGGGGTTGAGGTCACTGTGACAGCACGTGCATTGAATTGCGAGCAGCGGGCGGCGCAGCTTCTCGGCTGACCCCTTGCAAATGCAGCCACAGCAATCGCCTGAACCACATTAAAGCCAGACCAGGCCAGACTAGACCACACACAGATCAATAGACTAGGCGTACACACCCATACGTTATCCGTTATTCAGTCATGCACACACACAGGGGTCAGCTCGGGTCAGTTGACCCTTTCAGGCACGCGCTTCCGCGGCGGGTTCAGGCTGTGCGCAGATTGAAATTTTGTGTGTGCGAAATTCATTTTAATAAACTGCCATAAGTTGCCCCTTCCCACTGTGGTAATCTTGAATTTATAACAGATAGATTTCTTAAATGGCTAGCATGAGCAGAGAGAGGGGCGTGGGGGGGGGGAGAGGGGAACAGTGTGTGGGCGTCTGTCCGCATGAAGATGCGAGCTGCACGAGTTGCAGATAAATATTTATGCGATTTCATAAATAAGAAAGCAAAAATAATAAACAAAGCAAAACAAAAACAATGCGTGACTGACATTTAAATACCCTTCGCTTAAATTGTGAACAATTTTGTCTAAATTTACTGAATTTTAAGATACTTATCGGGAATTCTATTATTTTTAATATTTTTATTATATATTTTTTTAAATTCTGTCAAAATTTTAGGCGTGTCTTGCGCTCAAAAAGTTTTCTCGCTTCACTTTCCACACCTCCCTCTGCCTGTTACATACATTTGCATAGACTCAGTATACCCTTACTTTACAATTTTCAATAACCGCAGGGTATGAAAACCAAAAAACCAAAATAAAGCGCAATGTCTTCTCGCACGAGCCGAGTGTAAAATGCCGAGGCGCATTTTGTTGACAGATATGTCGGCTATATGTATGTGTAGATAGATATGCTTGGCATGTTGTGCATATACATATTATATAGACCTGGCTATTGACAGCATTTGCTGTGCTCATAATACGTTGTTCCATAAATATTCCATATAAATGCGGCTGCAAATTGCAGACAAGTCGAAAATAAACACAAAACCGCAAGCTGAAAGCCAAAAAACTGAAAAGACAGCGAGACATGCAAAGACAGTTCCAAATCGTCAAATTGTGCAACAATTCAGGCAGCAAAACGAAACAAAAGAAACAAATGAAATTAAAACAAAGCGATGCGATCCGTGTTCGATTTATGGCGAATCGTTTAATGCGCCAAATCAAAACAGAACAAAGCGGAATCGGCTAAAGTTTAAGTTGAACTTTTAGCACACGTAAACACAAAGTTTGCCGTGCACAACAAGCAAGACAGGGAGAGAGAGAGAGAGAGACAGCAAGAGCGAGAGCAAGAAAGCGAGCAAGAAAGTCAGCAACAATGGATGAAGCGTAGAAGCGAAAGTGAAGCGCACACAAAACAAGGCATAACAAATTAAGCTAAACAACTATAGAATTATATTAAGCAAGCAGGCACGACTGGGTAGATACCCTAGAATTAATATTGAATATTTTATAATTCGTTTGTAAAGCTAAGACACTTTAAAAGTAAAGTAAGCGTGGCATTTGTTAGGTAAGCAAGTGTTAATAGGGTATATACAACTGATAGTATACCCTTTTATGTAATTATTAACTATTGCGACTTATTTATCTGCCTATAGATGACGCCGTTCACATAACTTGCTCTCCTTATAGGCATATTAATAGATGGGACAGGCCACTAGATACCCTATAGGGCTATAGAGTGAAGTTTACCCTATATTCTATCGAATTTTAAAAACAAATACTTAACAATAATTTAATTTATGCTCAAATCTTAAAGCTCTCTTTGTTATTTCTCCCCAGAAATGTAAATAGAATTTCCATAGATTTTCCCTGCTATTTTTATGGCCCGCAACACAATCAATCATGCAGGCCCTTTATACCCCCATCGAGATGCCGAAATAGAGTTAAGACAGCATAAAGAGCAATTCGGGTTGCCCCAAAGTTGAAATATTAATATAATTTATGTGAATTTTGCGGGTACCCGGAACAACAGAAAAAATCGCTGTGGCCAGCAAGTTTATCGGCCCATTTAACGTCGCGAGAGTCGCGCGTTGCGAACGTGACCACAGACAATGTGCCAGCATAGTAGATATACATATATACCATATATCGAGGAGGTACGCTAGTCTACACTCTCTTTTTGCTTTTTTATTGCGCTCTAAAAGGGGCCAGGAGCAGGCAAAAGACAATGGCCAAAACGAGGCCAAATCGCACATTTGCCTATTTTGCCAATTTGCCTATTGCCATTTGCCATTTGCCTTTTCAATTGGCTCCTTTATGGCCACCATGTGGGAAGTGTTTTAAAGAAACATTCAAGGAACCGGAAGACTGGGGCCAGACTGTCGACTGTGTCGATGCTGGTTCTGCACATGACGCATACGCCTCGTTAAACGGCCAATAAAAACAGTTCAAGTAATCGCAGGAAAAATAGCCACGGGCCAGGCATCTCAGCCGTGTCTAATGGCAGCGGCAGAGGGAGGGGGGTTGACTTCTCGGTCAGTTGGTATCTCTCTTATCAGGTTCGCCTGTATGTGTGTGTGTGTGTGTGTGGGGGGGGGGGCTAATGTTTGCATAAATTATGTAAGCAGGGGAAGCCCGGAAGTGCTTGTCATCAATATTTTTTTTGCCTGCGCTCTAAGTAGAGCAATCTCAGCAAGACTAGGAGTGGGAGTGTGCGTGTGTGTGTTGTGTGTGTTGTGGAGTGAGTGTGGTGTGGAAAAGTGCGCAAATAAATCACACAAGTGTGGGGCAAGGGGGGAATGTGGGGGAGGAAGGGGGACTGAGCTTTGCTGCCAACACATGTGCGGGCAATGCGGGCTGACATTTTGGCATGCCGAACATGTCGCCAACTTGCCCCCCCAACGTGTGTGTGTATGTGGGTGTGTGGTGGCTCTGCTGTGCTGTGATTGCAGAGGATTTGCTGTAGTTTAAGCCAGCACAAGATAAGTTAACTCTATTAACAATGTCGCAACTCAGGAGCACTTCAAGCGAGATTCGATGACGCCTCATTTGACGAGCTGCCTGACGCATCTCCTCTCTCTCTCTCTGTCTGTCTGTCTGTCTGTCGAACAGGATAATTTTCCAGTCAATTGCCAGTGCTGTGGGGAGCAGGTAAGGTAAGCAAGGAGAAGGGACAGCAGCAGGAGCAGTAGCTGGAAAAAGAGAACAGAAGGGACAGCGCGCTGACAACTCGCAATCAACCTTCGCATTTATCTGGCTTGCCTCCAGCTGCGAGTGCAATACGAGTCGAGAGTCGATGCGAGAGTTGATTCACTCGACGCAGCGTGTGATGTGAGATTCATATAATGTATGCACATAGAGCTGAGTACAGTGCACACAGGCTAAAGCGTATGCAATCAAATTTCTTATCGAGTAGAGGATGGAGTTGGGCAGCTCTGCTCCTCTCTCTTCCATTCTCTCTCTCTCTCTACTGCCTACTGACAGCTCACCTTAGCGCTCATCCCCCCCCAATACTTCTGTAGTCTGTCTTTACTGTACCGCACTGTCTGCTGTCTAGTTTGTTGCCCACTTTGGCTTGTTTTGCTGCGGCTTCAGCGCGTGAAATATTTCAATTATTTTCACTGCAATTGGCAGCCAACTGTGCAACACACACACACACACGGACACACGCATACACGTACACACACACACGCACACTCGCACACACCTCTGCTGCATAGCTTGTTTGCGCCGTGGCTGCGTCAAGGTTCTTCCCGGCCTCAAAAAAGTAGCTGCTGCAAAGTGAGAACTGAGCTCGGAGCACGTCTTCGCTTTTGGGCCATATATAAGACCGGGCAGCGGGCCAAGTCGGGGAACACAACACGCCACGCACCACCACACTCTGCCAGCCCAGCCCATTTGGCTACCTGAGAAGAGAGAGAGTAGAGAAAACACATACCACAAGATGCGTTTATCGCTGGCGCCTCCATTGGCGCTGCTGTTCGTCTGCCTTGCGGGCCATGCCCGGGCCCAGGGCACCAAGTACGGTCTGTGGACGCCTGACCGCGCCCACGCGGACGCACAGCCCATACAGTGGACCGGTGGGCAGTTCGAGTTCCCCTGCGCCAGCACCAAGTCCCTCTTCAAGAGCTCCGGCAAGTATATAGCCAAGAACGTGATTGCCACGAGGGCTCAGCTCATTGGGGACACCATCTACCTGGCACTGCCTCGTTATCGCAAGGGCGTGCCCGCCACGCTGGTGAAGACGACCGTGCAGCCTGGCACCTGCTCGACCACCTTTAAGCCATATCCCTGCTGGGATCTGCAGGAGGAGGGCAACTGCAAGGCACTGCAGTCCGTGGTGGATCTGGTGGTGGATCAAAACGAAGTGCTGTGGGTGCTGGACACAGGCATAGTGAACACGCTGGAGACGCCGGTGCGCAAGTGTCCGCCCAAGGTGGTCGCCATGTCCGTGAAGACGGGCAAGGTGCTCAAGACAGTCTCCCTGGAGGGATTGACCTCAAGCAGCTCCCGCCTGCAGTACCTGGTGGTGGATTACGCACCCGATGGCGGCTGCTTTATCTACGTGAGCGATGCCGCCAATCGCGCCATCATTGTCTACAATCTTCAAGCGGATCGTGGCTTCCGTGTAGTGCTACCCAAGGCTGTCTCTGCGGGCTGTCGCTCCCGCGATGTGCTCTACATTGCGCTCATCCGCCGCGACTGCGGCTCCACCGAGCTTTATTTCACCTACCTGAGTACCAGCAAACTCTTCTCTTTGAAGTCCGAGTATCTGCGCAGCGGCCTGGCGGACGGACGCATTCTGGGTGAGTGATACGAGAAGGTACACCAAGGTGTGTCCATTTGCTTACTGTTCTCTCTTTTTGGCTTACAGATCTGGGCAAGAAACCCAGCCGCATGGTCATCATTGGGACGGACAACGGCTCCGCCATATTCTTCCGAAACGAGGGCGACGCCGAGGTCTATCGCTGGGACACCAACTCCACCTTTGCGGAGGCCAACTTTAAACCCGTCTACCGCAGCCAGACCTGCCAGCTGGTCACCCATGCGGTGCCCGATTACAAGCGCAACACGATGCGCGTCCTGCAGAGCAACTTCCCGGATTACATGCAGAATCGCATCGGATGCGGCGCCATACAGCAGCTCAGTCACATGCAGGGCTGCTGGTGAGGGGAGAAGACACACAGACACACAGACACACGCGCACACAGACACTCCAGTACACACACACACACACATTGACACACACACACTGACACCCTGCACTGGCTAAGTCGCTGCAGCTGCACTGGCTTTGGCTGCAAAAAAGCCAGAATTGGCAGCTGATGGCGACGGGCAGCGCATCCACTGTACATAAAGCGCCCCCTCTTCCCCTCCCTCTCCCCACCCCTGCTCCTGAAGTTGTTGTTATTATACTTGTTAACTGAGTTAAGCAATAAAACAGTTCGAAGCTGTTGACTCGATGCGCCTCTCTCGCTCTCTCTCTCCCCCTCTCTTTCTCTCCTGCAGCGCAGCATCATAAATATAACTCGCCTTGGGTTCAGGCATAGAACTCTGGTTTATTCAACTGTTGTCACTCTGCGGGTGCGTTCGACTGATTACCATTAGTCCATTATGGCAAGCGGTATGAATAGCACGCAGATACCCCGTAAGCAGCTGACGCAGCCAGAATCGCTTGGGGTCAATTAACTTTGACACATACACAAAGAAAGGTAATTTATGGCGGGAATTGTGTTCAGCGAGGGAGGCTTTGACTGTGAGCTGCCCTAGGAGATAAGCTGTGGAAGGGATTGGGCGTAGTGTGTAGGGAAAGCCGCAGGAGTAGGAGAAGAAACCCGAAGGCAGAGCAGAAGTAGATGAAAGGAGCAGACAAGGTGAAGCAGTTATGTAGGGTCAGTTGCAGGCTGCTGTTGCCTTAAGACATATGTCGATTTGGTATGGAAGGAGGAGCAGTGAAGTGAAGCTGTGCGGGTGGAGGCAAGAGGTAAAGTAAGAGGAGTGTAAAAGGAACGGGCCCAGGAGTAAATGCAAAAGCTATGACTGAATCAAGCACAGGCAACTGATGGGCTGAGGAGAAGGAACTGTAGAAGGAGCAGGAGGAGCGACACGGTCACGAGGGGCATTTGGTAAGAAACAAGGGCGAAGTCAGCTGCAGAATAGGAGCACCCTTAAGCGAAGGCAGCTGCTTGGCATATATGTTGACGGGCTATGCAGAAAAGCAGGGGGAGGAGCAGAAGCAGGAACAGCAAAGCTGGGAGGGGAGCAGGAGAAGGGCAGCGGGCACACTCTCCCTCGCAGTTAACTTGGCAGCTTCCTTAATTAACCGAAGTGCAAGCGGCACACACATTATGAGGCAACACTCGCAGTGACAATGTGTAATTACAATATATATCCTACGAGCTTCTTCCTGTGAACTCCCCCTTCTCCCCTCCCCTCTAACAATCCCCTACAGCACTCATTATCCATACAGCCCACGCCTTAATTGCCTTGCTTCTTGCTCAACTTTAATTGCAAATTTCGTCAGGCGGCGACGCAGGCAACGCAGTCTCCGCTGCTGGCCTTGGCACTGCCGCAGGCCTCAGGCCGCATTCCTCCCCTGTCCTTGCCTACCCATCTCTCGTCCCCCGTCTTGGCGGCGCCAAAGTTGCGCCGATTTTCAATAAAAAACTCAATTAACCAGCTGCATTCGGGCTTCGCTTCGCCTTCGCCTCGTCTTGTCCGCCATTGACCTTTGGCCGGGTCGGACGATTGATTGTCGGACGCGCTTCTAGGGCTGCGCTGGCTGAGTGAATTGTTTGTAGAGTGTGTGAGTGTGTGTACACACACACACACGCGCTGCGATTACAATTGAAATTTGTCAGCTCAAAGGCTTCTCGCCGCGTGGGCGCATCCAGAGTGGGGGGAGGGGTAGGGGAACAGACAGGGGGCGAAAGGAGGAGAGTGGAGGGGGGGTGGTGCGTGGAGAGGCCACATATCATAAATGTGTCAACGACAGGAACGCAAATATTAACAATAATAAATTTCTCGCTCTCTTTGCTCTTTGCACCCATCAGCCCATGGTAACCCCCTTGCCACTCTACCCCGCTGTGTGTCTGCTCCCAAAAATAGCCGAAAAAGTTGCCATTGTTGTTGCTGTTGTTGTTGTTGTCGTCGTCGCTGGGACTCGCAACAGCTGACAATATCATCATCAGTCGGCAAAGCCAGCGATAAACTTGTCTCTCCTCGCTTGATTTACAAAGCCTTTTTTCGGTTTTCGGTTTTCGCTCATCGCTTTCGCTTTTCTCTCTTTTTGTTTTCCTTCTCTGCCCACTCGAGGCAAACAAAACGAAACAAAACAAAAACGAAAAAACGAAACAAAAACGGAACAAAACAAAACGGGGGAGCGCAACAAAAAGCGTCGCCAGACACCGAAAATATTTGAAGAGTCGCCGCGCTTCGCGCTCGACGGGGGCAAAGCGAAACAAAACGACGCTTTGAGAATGTTTTCAAAAAAATCTGCTAAAGAAATAAAAAATGTTTTGATAATAAAATATGAATAAATATCGGGTTTGAGTGCCAAATGCGACGCGTGGTGAAGCTGAAGGTGAGACGGGGTGAAGTGTCTCCGGTGAGGAGTCTCCGCTGCACAAACACTGCGACTGCGGTGACCTTTTGCTGGAAAAACAAGCCGAAAAAGGAGCGAGACATTTTTAAAATATGCCACAAAAAAAGTGTGAGTGCAGAAGGTGGGGGTGGTATAGCACGTGTATACCCTGTAAAGTGGCAGACTAGGTTGTGTTCAGTGAGGGATTACCTTGTGAAAATAAACTGTGAGTGGAGAAGGGAGAAGGTATTCCGTATATACGATACAGATACCCTGCACAATATGCGCTTTAGCGTGCAGTATACCCTACACATACCCAGCACATTGTGTGCTTATGCTCTGATTAAAGTGTGATTATTTTTTAAGAACTGCACAAAGCCCTCGTCGGGGTCCTTTGTCTGGCTGTGAAACTGTTTCGATGGCTGTCAATGCCAGCACGAGCGGCTCAAGTTACGTTTAAGCTCTGCAGAAAGCTGTCCAAGTGATTATCGCCCTCCCCCTCCCTCTCTCCCTATATGTCTGTCCTTTGGCAAAAAAAAAAACTATGCATAATATAATTTTGTGGCAGGAAAATAAAGGAAAAACCTTATGGCAAGCCCTGAGTGAAAGCTGCATGAAATTATAATGTTTCCTGCTGCTGCACAAGGCACACAGGCCACAAACAGGACACACAGGAACTTTAAGGGCAGCCCTCCGTCTCACGTCCGCCTTCCCTTTCCCCTCTCCACCTTTCTCTTTGCACACGTTGCACATGTGAAAAACTTAAAAAAGCGACAAATGTTGTGAAAAGTTTCCACAGTTTGCTCAGTGCAGGTGAATGCCAAGGTGAGAGAGAAAGAGAGAGAGAGAGAGAGAGAGAGAGAGAGAGAGAGAGCGAGACAGGGAGAGTGACAGAGCGAGAGGCAGAGCTTGTCAGAAGTGTCAACTTGTCAAGTACCTGACCGAAATCCGTGCTGCATTTGAAGTTTGTCGCAAAGCTGCGTCCGTCGGCTGCCACAGCAGACATCAAAGTACAGTTATGGCAGGGGCGGGGGGGTAGTAAAGGGATGCCATCTCTTAAATGTATATAGATAGACTCGTGGGGCATTTAAGGCCCTCGCTAGCTTGTCAAATCGCGAATTGATTGACTTGTTCTACACTCGGGGGAGCGACACCTCCCACAGCAGCCTGAAACAGTTTCCCACCTGCTTTGAGCAGCTGCTGAAATTTGCCTATCGATGAAGCAATTAATGCGTCACGCTTGGCTGCCCCTTCCCCCTCCCCTTTCCCTTTCCTGCCACGTCGCTATTAAGGCTGCCCTGCGGCCTGGCATTATCTGTGACACATCTGCGACGTACCGTGTCCACATATCAGGACCTCAATTATGAGCCTAAGTGCCGTTAAAGCAGGCAGTCTGCCTTCCTTCCCTCCCTCCCCTGCTCCTCCGCCTCCTTCCACCCTATCCAATCAATAACTTTTTTCATCACTGGCGACGTGCGTGGCATGAGGAATGCGTGGCAGATCCCGCGCCATTTGGGTATGCAAAGGGAATGGGATGAGGCGTGGCCTACACCCCACTGTCTCGCTTCCTTCCCTCCCTTCCCTCCTGGGCTGACATTCAATAAACATTTCAAACGTTCAATTATTTTTCAATTGCATCGATTTGCGTTTTGCGTCGTGCGTCGCGTTGGTTGCCTAAGCAGCTTCAGGACACAATCAGCGTCAGCCAGGCCGGGAAAATGACAACGAGACAGTTGATAATATAGCTAGCGGGTGGGGGGATGGAGCAGGAGTTGTGGTCTTTCAGCGAGTGTCGCGTTGAGACTCAAATTTTGCACGTGACCCCCAAGAAGGCGTGGCTGTGGCTGGCGAGAGACGCTAGCCGGAAGTTATTTGACAGCCATTTTGTTGTCCCGCCGGCTAAATGTGGCTGCCATTTAGGGTGGCCACCCTCTCCCCCGCACACACGCAAGGATGCCAACACAGCGACCAGCTGAAATCCAATTCAGCTTCGGCTGCTTTGCATTAAAGCTGGCAGCGACTTTGCCGCAACGCGCCACATCCGGCGGCATCTTCGCTTCGACGTGTCCCTGTGGCAGTGTGTGTGTGTGTGTGTGTGTGTGGAAAGGGGGTTGGGTAGGGGTTGGCTAAAGTGCCCGCCATAGTAAACAGGAAATGCTGACTTGACAGCGCCATTCCCAGCGTCCCTCCCCCTACCCCCCGCTGTCATGGCAACTCTTCACTTAAACCGCAAAAACCAAAAGCATTTTGGGCTTCGCCGGCAACCCTGTGTGTGTGATAATCCTTTCAATTCACTGCGACATTTTTTGCCCCCTTCCCCCTCCCATTTCACATGCCTGGGTAGTTTTGGGCGCTGTTCCGATACTTAATACTCTATCTTTATCATGTCGTTGCCATGGCTCGACGTGTGTCGTGCCTAAGCGGATTTTCCCGCATACCTCGCGATGTTTCTATAAATTTGCCGAAAAGTATATGAAATTTGGGAAGTTTAAACATATGTATGACCAGATAAATCATACACGAAGCTCCGCACATAGATCCACACCCAAAAAAGGCATCATAAACGGCTTAAGTTAATCAACAAATGCGGGGAGGGAAAAAAGCTCGAGAGGAACGCGAAAGCCGCAGCTGAAATAACAAAAAAGCAGCTAAATTGAAACAAACAGAGTGGGCAGGGGGAGGGGGAGGGGAGGAGGCATGACAATGTAAACATAAATCTAACAATGCAGGCGGTTAAAAAAATATGTGCAAAAAAGGCAGCATGAAAACTAAACGAAAAAGAAATGAATGGACTGGCCAGAACGGCCGGGCCGGGCCGGGCCTGGCCTGGGCTGGGCTGGCCAAAACTGGAATGGAATGGAAAGCACAACAAACAGGCTGATAAGCAAACGTTTTACGAGCACTCAAAAAGGGTTTAAACATATTTTCATGTGGAATTGCCAAGTGTATTAAAATGGCATATTTTCCGACGGTTTTTCGTTGTACTTCTCCAGGGAGGAGCAGCAGGAGGGGGAGGGGGAGGAGGATTGTGTGGTAGGTGGACTCTATAAAAAGTGTGTGCACTAAATCATTCCATTTGATGATTTATTACAACAGGCCAACGATTCGCTGCCATCAAGTGTGTGTGGGCGAGTGTGTGACTGAGTGTGAGTGTATACAGTGAGTGTGTGTGTGTTCGTGTTCGCGCTGCTGTTTGTCTGTTTGTGGCAAGTCAACTAGCTTGTTGTAGTCGTATGTTTGGCAGTTCAGTTAGTTCTGTTGCAACGCTCATAAATCGCAAACGTGAAAAACTTTGGCTATAAATAAATAAGGCAAGAAGAAATCACAGCGTCGCAGGTATGAAGTGTGTGTATGAAGTGTGTTCCATTTGGCCACCAAGGTGTGAGTTCTTTTCATTCATAAAAAGCGCCTTGGCCTGCGTTCCACAAGCAAAGGCAGGCAAAGCCAGAGAAACACAAACAAACACAGGCAAAGGCAGCAGGCAGTGTGGGAACTGAGAGGGCAATGGGAGAGCGCGAGAGAGCGTCGTGCAGCGCTGCAAAGTCAACAAGTCTGACCCGTCAGCTGTGCCTGTGGATGCCATGTGGATGGCAAGGCGTGCGCTCGCTCTCCCGCACCAGTTGCGCGCTGTGGATGCCAAGGCTTGTTTACTGCAGCAGCTGATTCGCTCTGCCGCTGCGCTGCCGACAGGCGCACAGGAAGCCATCGCAGCCGGCGTCGGCATCGGCATCGGCATCGGCTGCGCTGCCAGCGTCGTCGCCAACAGCTGGTCAGCCTTTCGGTTTCAGTTGGTTTTTCATTGCGGCGCCGCACGCACGTGTCTCGGCAAACGCTTCGCTTGGCTTAGCTCCGCGCAGATCTGCTGCTCGCTCGGATCTGGAGTTCGGTTTCGGTTTCTTTCTCGCGCTGTGTATGAGGCAAAAATAAAATAAATAAGCAAGGCAAATTAGAAAAGTAAATTGGAATAACTCGGCTGCAAATCTTTGGCTGCTGCCGCTGACATCGCATTGAACTGATTCTTAGCTGCAACAACAACAAGAAGGAGAAGCAGAAACGAAAGGAGAAGCTGAGCAAAAGAAGATGATGATAAATTCGCGTCTTGAGTTTAATTGAAATCGCGTAAAGGACGAGCAGGACGCTTACGCTTCCTTTTTCAGCTTTTTGCAGCCCGTCTGCGGCTCGAGGTGAGTTCTAGCCTGGCCTGGCCTGGCTTAAGCAAGCGAGGTGGCTTTTCTTTTTTTCCCCTCCCCACGCCGTCTCTTTCGCTCTTACTGCCTCACTTGACTGCTGCCAATTTTGGAAAAGCTGCTTTGATGAGGATTTTGGCTTTTGTGGCTTTTAAACCCATTAAAAATTATCTCTCTCTGTGCTTTGCTCTGGTCAATGCTCTGCGCGCAGCAGCTGAGAGAGATTCAATATAATTTCCGATTCAGATTCTGATTGAATTACCCTGTGATAAATAAGTAAATAGCAGAGCTGATGTGGCCCCCGTATACCTAGCATATTCAGCTTAAGCAGCGATTAGTGGCAGCAAAACTTGTCAAGTCAACTTGCCGAGTGGAAGTCTTGGACAGGTCTGCCCCCAGAGCTGCCTGGGGTTCTGTCTGAGTTGCCCCCACTGTCGCTGTCTACTCTGTTCGCTTATCGCCCGCTGGCAAGCTACACTGTCGCTCAAAATGGCCTAGCCAAGTAGCTAACTCGGCCCGGACTGAGTGCGCTGTCTCTGCTGCTCCTGGTTGCTTCTGCTGTCTCTGCCCGCTTAAGATTTTATGATCGATGCGGTCGCAGCAGCCGCAGCAGCAGTGCAATCCAAGTGGCGACACAACTATCCACGCGGGTGTAGTTTAGATGCTTCTATGGTCGAGTGTAAGTGGAATTTATGTGCAGTCATAAAATATACTTTTATGGTCAATAGATGGCGCTGTGCATCGAGGAATAGTGTCAACTATTTACAGTTAAAGCGCCGCAAATCATCTGTGCAGCTGCTCGAGAGTCGTAAAAATCATTTTTCACTTTGTATGCAGCCTGAAAAGGAAAGTGACTCGCATAAAATCAACTTAAGGCGCCGCCAGGGGAGGCTACACAATAAAAGACAGCAAATACAGGCAGAGAAAGAGATAGAGAGAGAGAGAGAGAGGGGGAGGGAGGGAGAGAGTGGAAAGCACCGCAACAAGCTCAAACAAATAAACGTGAAAATTTTACATTTGTGCTAGATTTTTATCTTAGTTCGCTGTGTTTCTTTTTTCGACTGACTTTTTTATGGCCACACAATGGGCAGCCAGAGGGATAGAGGAATAGAGGGATAGAGGGGGTGGGGGCAGGCGGTCTGCCTGGAATTTGCGCTACAAAAGCCAGAAAGCAGCTAACAAATGTAGCCGGGCAAGCAAAAGGTTTGTTTGTTTGTGCCACAAAATATTTGTGCCCAGTGATAGCGAACAAGAGAGAGAGGAAAGTTTTCTAATTTCCCTGAAGGAAATTGCCACCACGCAAGTTGACTTGCCCCACGACTCGCACCTCTCCCCCCGCCTCTCTCGACACAAGCCTTTCGCCCTCTCTCGGTTTATGCAAACAATCCCAAGTTCTGTCAATAGCAGCGGCAGCCCATAAACATTTGAGTTTTACTGTGGCAACAGCGCGAAATAGTTGCCAAATACTATAGCCATATAGATCCGAATATATATCCGCATACAAGTATATATCCCACATGTACAGTCTGCATATAGTCTGCGTATCTGTTTGATATTTTCCGTTCTGCTGCGCATGCAATGAGAATTTATAAATTTTAATTGGTTGCCATAAAATGCGCCGCGACAGGGCATGCTCGACTGCGACTGGGGAATGCGAATCTGGCTAAACGCGAATCTTCAATCTTTGTCACAACTCATAAATACTTCAAGCGACCAGCCGAATGTGAAATCTGCAATCAAAAGTCATTTTCGCTTCATTTCCGGCGGCAATCGAGCTAAACAGTTGGCAGCGATTCCATTGCCAAGTTGCCCGGCCCAAGTTGCCTGGACCGAGTTGGCCCATCAATTGTGGTCATAAATTTTGCTGCTCTGTCTGCTAATGTTGCCCCATTTGTCTGTCTGTCATAGACGCGTCATTCGTCGACAAGTCAAATGTCAATAGATATGCGTGCAGTCCAGTAATTGTAGAGTCGTGACTTTCAGCCAGTCTGTTGTCGTCACTTCTCCCTTTCACTCTTTCTTCCTCTCCCTTTCACTCTTTATGCAGTGCCACTGGATAGGAGTTGGTCAAGTTCCCAGAAATCGACGCATAAGTCGTGCTAATTAATTTTTGCCAACTGCCAATGAGACTGTAATTGTATGCTGTGGCAGCAACACGCCCTTTGCTCTCCTCCCTTACCCTTCTTCCACCTCTTTGCTCTTCCCTCTCCCCCCTCGACTCGACACGCCTTTCATCGTCTGCCTTTGTCTGAGTGCAACCGCAGGCGGAGTAGCTTGCTGTCTGTAGCTGTAGCTGTGGCTTTTTCGGTTCTGCTCGAGGAGGCAGGGTGGCAGGCAAGGAGGGGCGTGGCAGCTTCTGCTAGTGTCGTTTAACAGCTGAAGTAAACGTCCTGCGGCGCGCTGTGCATAAATTACACTTGGCTTTTGCTCAGCTGTTTATTTTGTCGTGAAACTCTTAACTCCTTTGCCCAACTGTTAATTGCCTCCCCTTCCCTATCCTGTCAACGCGTCGCATACGCAATTTCATGCATTGCGCATACGCCGCGTACGCGCGCTGCGCATTAAGCTCATAATTCGCCGCGAAGCAATTCGTGAGAGTATAATACGCTTTAATACATATACACACACACACACACACACGCTTGATGCGGCTGAAAGGGGTTGCCTGGCAAAGAGTTGCGTATACGCTGCGTGTGCCGCGTGTGAATGTGCATCATATTCATAAATTGGCAACTTTTCAAGCGGCAAGCGAAACATTTTACACATTTTACAGCTTGTAAAACTTGAGGCAAAAGTTGGCGATTACCAAGAAATTGCGCATACGCCGTGTGGGCGCTTAAAGTGCCCAGCCAAGCCAAGCCAAGCCAAGCCAGGCGAGGCAAAGTGTGTGTGTGTGTGTGTGTGCGTGTTGCATGCATATAAATGGCCCCCGGCTTAGCCTACATTAAGACCTTTTCAGCTTTAAATGAGCCACATAAAGTGTTTGTCTAGCCGGGCCCCGAAATAAATTCAAATGACTCTTCGAATTGCAAACAATTTTTCAATAAAAACTTACGAGCGCAACGGGCACAGGTCCGCTCGCTCTCCTCTCGCTCTCGCTCTCTGCTCTCCCTAGGCCATAACAATATAGAGCTCAAGTGGGCGACCGCAAAGATTTATATGGGTGCGGTTGACAAAGTTCTTGAGCGCCTACGCCGGCAGGCAGTGATATCTGTGGGTCCACCTTCCACGTCCACCTACACGTGACACGACCCGCTTGTAGCCAAGTTGTAAGCCTTTTTTGCATACACGACACGGCGCGGTCCTTAACTGGATCAATATTTCATTGCCAGCCTCCGCCCTTCCCCCCTGTTCAGCCCTTACTCCCCGGAGGGAGGCTTCGAGCCTGAGGCTACTGCGGCGCGTTAAAGTAGTGGAAATAAATCTGCCGACGGAACTGTGTGTACTGTGTGCCATCTGTGCTGTCTGCAGCAAGAACAACAGCAATAGGAGGGGTGCAGCAGGGTGGACAGGGGGGGGGTTAACTGAAATCTCCGACGTATGCAGTATATAGCAGATATATATTTTTTGCAATATTCGTTGCAAGGTCAACGGCGTCTGCTCATCACGTAGCCTGCCGCAAGGCATGCATGAGTGAAGGCAGATGCATATAGAGTATTACATATAACGGCAGCTCCTCCTTCCCTTGCCTCTCTCGCCTACCTCTTACTACGCGTCTTTGTTGTGGCAGCAGCAAAAACATTGCATAAATCTAGGCGCATATTATGCGCGATACGTATACGCAATGTGTGACGGCAGCTCGCTAGTTCCTGAAACAATCAGTCAGAGGGAGGGGTGAAAAGAGGAGAGAAGGGGAGAAGAGGGAAGAGCAGAGCAGGGGCAGCAGCCATAAATGATGATTATTGCGTATAAATGATATTTATTTTGCATTCAGCGTGCCGCCTGCAACTCAAGTGTATGTGTGTGCATCTGTGTGTGTGTGTGTGTGTGAGTGTGTCTGTGTGCATTACGCAAGAAGCAGCGCCAATGGCGGCAAATTGCATTAGACACGCTGCAAATGCAGCACGGGCTGCAATTAAGCCAGAACTTAAAGAGGAAAAGGCAGAGGCAGATGCAGCCAAAGCCTGAAGGAGAGCAAAAGGAGGGAGGAGGGACTGAAAGGGTTGTCTGCTATTAAGCAAGAGCTTTAAAAAGCTTTTTCTTTAAGCAAATTTATTGTCTGGCAGCTAAGCCGCGACTTAGTCGGGGATTAAACTGCTTCGAGCCTTAACGGTTTGTGGTCCCAGGCCCAGGCCACGCCTTCTGCTGCTGCTCCTCCTCTTCCTCTCCGTCTCCTCTGTTACTATCTAAATTGTTTATCGATTATTTATGCAGCAGCAACAATGTCGCACAGACCCTTATTAGGCAGCCGTTCACTCCAGTCGAGGCGAAGCGAAACACTTTAGCAGCGCCACATTAAGCAGAGTGCACTAAACCGTTGCGCGCTGTGCGTCTCTGGGAGCCCTTTGAGTGCTTTGTTTACTTGGCCAGAACAGACAACAGCGGCACAACAGGACAACAGGCAAGCAGGGACAACTGCGACTGCGGACTGTGGCGAGCGACGCACTTTGGCTGGCAACATAAACAAAGGCAATGGCAATGGCAACATCAACAATAAGCAGCGACAAACAGACAATGGATGCGACAGGCGGGGCGCCCCTTAAAAGATTATAAAGCATAAAACGCAACTTGAAGTGGCAGCGCTTGTGGCGGACAGTGGCGTGCAAATACCCTGGATGTGTGCAAAGACAGTGGGGTAGGCTAACCAGTAAGTGTAAGCCACTTCACAGGAAAGCAAAGGCAAGCTGACTGTGCTGCCTCTTTCTAGCTTTACTCTGGCAGGCATATACTCTACTTTACTCCTTTCCTTTTGCAGGGTATCACGCTGCCAGGCAGTGCCAAGCATGCTCAACGCGCGCATGTTATTTTGCGCAAACTGAACAAAGTTGTTAAGGCTAAACGCAGGCAATACCCCTCATCGCTAACACTTCTCCTCTACACCTTGCCTTTTTGCCGTATTCAGCTTAATATTCGTGTGTGTGTCGTGTGTGTGTGTGTGCTGTGTGCCTCGTGTGTGCCTTCTGTCGTGTCTCTTATGGCAGCTCGTAGTACGTGTACAAGTGTGCTCCGTATTCCACCTAAGATATGCCATCTATGCCTGATTGCTTTCCCCGTATTGACGCTGGCCTGAGTTATGAGGTTGTTGCTCCTTCTAGCTCACGCAGCTACCACTCTCTCTCTCTCTGCTTCTCCCCTCTCTTTCTCACTCCTCCTCACGTGTTTCATAGACGTATTATCGCAGCGTGTTCGCTATTCGCAGACGATTTGCATATGCTTATCATGTGCCATGGCTCGTTGTGCTGACAAATGTCGGGCACATTACCGTTACATGGGCGACCTGGGCGTGGGGCGAGGAGTGAGGGGGTATGTCACCTTGTGTGTGGCGTGTCGCAGATATTTGTCGCTTGCCTAGTCGAAAATTGCATTTCGCAAAGGAGACAAACATCAAGTGCACATGCAAGACACAAGGCACAAGGCACAACGAGACAAGGCAAGACAAGGCACAGACAAATGGCAGGCAGGGGAACAGGCAGCGAGGGGTAAGAGGGGAGGGGGGAGAAGCAGTCAACTGGGAATTTAGTCTGCCAGTTTTGTGCTCTACCTGCCGGCCTGTCAGAAGACAGTCAGGCGTCTGTTTGCCTTGCTGTCTCGCTACGTCCTCTCTGTCGGAAACATTTTTCGACTTAGACCACAGGTACTAAGAGAAGGAGTTTGAAAACGTGGAAAGGATGTTGAAACTTTGCAAGGGGGTAGCATGGAAAAATTTGAAATTTTTTGAAAATTTTACATTTGTAATATTTTAATGCAGAATCAAACTAGAGGCCAAACCATTAAGAAAATGTCATTCCTCATGAAAATCCGATGATTTTTGACAAAGTTATGAGAGTTTGAAAACGTGGAAAGGATGTTGAAACTTTGCAAGGGGGTAGCATGGAAAAATTTGAAAAATTTTGAAAATTTTACATTCGTAAAATTTGAATGAAGAATCAAACTAGAGGCCAAACCATTAAGAAAATGTCATTTCTCATGAAAATCCGATGATTTTTGACAAAGTTATGAGAGTTTGAATACGTGGAAAGGATGTTGAAACTTTGCAAGGGGGTAGCATGGAAAAATTTGAAATTTTTTGAAAATTTTACATTTGTAATATTTTAATGCAGAATCAAACTAGAGGCCAAACCATTAAGAAAATGTCATTCCTCATGAAAATCCGATGAATTTTGACAAAGTTATGAGAGTTTGAAAACGTGGAAAGGATGTTGAAACTTTGCAAGGGGGTAGCATGGAAAAATTTGAAATTTTTTGAAAATTTTACATTTGTAATATTTTAATGCAGAATCAAACTAGAGGCCAATCCATTAAGAAAATGTCATTCCTCACGAAAATCCGATGAATTTTGACAAAGTTATGAGAGTTTGAAAAAGTGGAAAGGATGTTGAAACTTTGCAAGGAGGTAGCATGGTACTAGGGACAGGGAATGGAGCAGGCTGGCAGACACACCGAGTACATGCTTATTACCTGCTGTTGACATTTCTCTCTGCAGGAAACGGAAACGGAAAACGTGACAACTTTGGCTTGTAAATGATCTCGATGCCAGAGGCAGAGCACTCGTCGCTTATTGGAATAGCTCGAATAGCATGACAAACAGTGCCACAAGCAGCTTACTTTAAATATTTAAATATAATCAAGTGCAGGAGGGGCCCAAAGGGTGGGGCAACTGCACGTGGGCTTTGTTGTCTCTTGTGCTGTGTTTAAACCTCGATCTGCCGGCCTCGTCGCAATCGAAGGCCATTTCAATGAGTCGTCATCTTCTTGTTGCTGTTGTTGTTGCCATTTCAGGTGCAAACAACAATTGAAATGGGGCCACACCCGCATATTATGCAGACGAATCACCCATTACCCCAACCCCTATACAGCTGCTCCCCCTGCTTGCCTCAGCTTTCGAGCTCAGCTGCTAAGTAGCTGCCTTCCCTGCTGTCTCTCTCTCTTCTTCTCTTGCTGGCACTCGCTGATTGCACTCGCAATCGCAGACAGCCTGATGTGCCAACAATTTATTAAATTCCCTTATGTGGGCGTGCCACGCCCCACCTGGCTGACTGGCTGCCCCCAAACAGAACTAGCGAAAGCCAATTTTTTGTTTTCTGCTTTGCTTGGCACGTGAAAAATGCGAGCTTGGTTTGGCTGGGGCGGTAAGTAGCGTGTTTCGACACTGAATATACGAGCCACCTGACAAGGTGCCCGCTCCCTTCCCCTCCCCCCCTGCCCTACGTGGCTGCAACACGCGCCATGTGTCAATGACCAAAACACTCGAGTTGTGCCACAGGAGGAGAACGCGTGCACTTGGGCAGACTTAGCGGGAACCGCAACTCGAGAGCGAATGCCAGCTACATTCTACACGGATTTCATTTACTTTTCGGCTAGATTACTTGCTCAGCTTGTAGAGTATTTCAAGTGTCGACTTTGTGGAAGTAACTCGAGGTGCTCGAATTGTTTCTTAGCTTACTTTTCTTAAATTTTTCTCTTACAAAGCAAGAGATGGGCAGGTGTGAGAGGGAGGGGGGAGGGTAGGAAAGAATGTTACAGGCAAGTGTCGAAAAACACTTTATCCATGCCCAGTGCCAGTTCAGCTGCCTCCCCCCTTTCCCTGCTCCACTCCTGCTGCTGCTGCCTCTCTTACCTTGCACGTCTCAGTTTCTTGCATGTCTCGAGTGCACTCAAGTGATGCCCGGCTACTTGTTCTACTCAGAGAGCTCTAGCGCGCAGCACACACACGCGCACACACGCGCACACACACCCCTGGCACATTCTCTTTGCTCATTCCTCTCTCACACCCTTTGCTGTTCACACCTGGCCTCAGCTAGCTTTTTCTTCTTCGCTTAGGCAAATTTCACAACCTGCTGCCAGCTGCTCTTCCCCCTCCCTCTTTCCTTTTTGCCATAACTACTTAGTTAGTTCTGCAATTTTCTTGAGTCTCTCTGCCAGCTTGTTGACCTCATTTTGAGCTCTGCTTCCGCATACGTTGCTAAGCGTCTCAGCCGTAGCTTTTTTTGGTGCTTTAATTTAATTAAAATTGCCACAGGGCACCCCTTGCTCTCCTCCCCCCCTTTGGCTGCCTACTCTATTAGTCTGAGTCTTCAAAAGAATGTCAGTAAGCTACTCGATGAAGCGCGCGCGAGTGGAACTGTTGGACAAGCAAATGGATTCCTAGCGCGTTTGTTGTCGTTTTGCCACGCCCCGCCGCCCCTGTCACGGACCCGCCCGCAATTTTGCGGCAGTCAGTTAGCCACTTGTGGTGTGGGCCCAAGGTAAACTACGCTTTGTACTTGTGTGTGCGCAGCTTTTGTTCACCGTGCGGTGGCCCTGGAAATAAAGTGCGAGGGATGAGAGGGAGGAGGGAAGGAAGGCGTCTCTTCGACCGCCTTTGTAGTCAATTTGGCGTATGAATATGCAATTTGGCCGCATTTGCATAGCTGCTGAGACGAGGGAAGCTGGCTAGCAGGGGCAGAAAGAAGTGCTCAGCTTGGCAGCACTTGGCCAGCGACGACAAACGAATCAATCGACGCGATTTGGGGCAAAACTTAAAGCTGGATTAAGCTTCCTTTGGGGCGTGGACGGAAGCTAAGTCCCACGTTTCCCCACGGCAAGCATATCATAATTAAGGCAGCATTTTATGTGGCTCGGCATTAAAGGCGGCTCAAATTGCAGAAGGGAAAACACACACGCAACTTAATTGCGGCAAGTTGTGCCTGCGATAACGTTGCGTATACGCAATAAAACTTTGGCAACTTCTTAAAGTGCAGCACGAAGTCACGAACGCCCAAGGCAAGAGTCCGCAGGTAGGTGGGGGATGAAACATGTAAAAAGGGAGCTCAGTGAAACTAACGAAATGAAATTTATGTGGCGCCTCCTGAGCCTGCCCCACCCAGCTGCTCCTGCTGCGCCTTCCCCCTTGGGTCGCTTATGAAACATGCTGACATGATAAAGAAACACAGCAGCCGCAGCGACAGCAGAAATTTGGCAGACAGCCGGAAAAATAAATTCACAAAAAAATCATTTTAAAGATGCGACGGCGGCGAAGTCACAGCAAAGAGGGAGCTGAGTGCAGGGGCGGGGGCGGGGGGCGTGGCATAAATGAGAATGTACCCAAATTGTGCGCAAGGTCGTGCGCCGGCAGCCGGCAGCCGGAATCGTAAGCCGCAAATATAAATGGCGTAACAAAAATTTTGTAATTTTCTAATGAATATTATTTACACACACATGCGCACACAACACCTACACACACACACCCCCCGGTTCCCCTCCCCCTTACATAAACGTGTGTGTGCGCAACAAATGTGTTTGGGGAGCCGTCGTTCGAGTAGGCAGCATCAAATTTGCCATTAGCATAAACGAGCAAACACACACGAACACACGCACACACGCACAAAGAAGGGACACACACACAGGTGTATTAGTGTGTATAGCATATATGGTATTAGTATTTACACCACGCCAGCGGCTCAAGTTTAATTGCGCGTGTTATGACTCGAAATTCCTCGGCGCGACTCCGAGTCGACTCCTGGCGCGGATAATGAATGAATCGATAAGCTGAGCGAGAAGCCACCAGTGGCACAGTGGCACGGTGAAATGAAAAGTTACTTCAGCGCAGCCACTCGCCGTAGCTGCTGAATGAATTTCTGGCTCGAATTTAAAAACATTTCTCGACTCGACTCGCGGCTCGCTTCAAGAGTTTTTCATTTTTCCGTGCGCCTCCTCAACTCGAACTTAATTACGATGAAATTTCATTTCATACACCCCTTATGAAATTGTTTTCGGTCTGCGAAAAAGTTTTTGCCAGAGCCGAGCGGAATGCATATTTGATGAGCCACCCAAATGTAAATCATAATTTGGCCAACTTTGGCAAACATTGCCAATTATTACGCGAGAAACTTTTGAGCGAAATCAGAGAAAATAAAGTGAGCAAAGTGAGCGATGAAAACTGGTGAAATTAATTTCGAGTAGCCCGAGATAACATGCCGATCAATCATTTATAGTATTTCAATTTCCCCTTTACAAGGCTTTTAAAACCAGCCAGCCAACAGGCAACAGGCAACAGTTGCCTCTGTGTTGTGTCTGGGCAGCTGCTCGGGCCGAGCTTATTATGATTTGGCCAACTCATTTAATTTTATTATGACATTGCAGTAAAAGTGTTTGACTATGAAAAATTGATGCCGATTCGCGAGTGCTATCTCCCTCTCCCTCTCACTCTCTCTCTCTCCCTCACTGTGCCCCGCTGTGCCTGTCTGCAAAATTCGTTTAACGACGTCTTTGCCTGGCCACAACTAAGCTTCGATTGTCTGCTGGGACAGGGAAGGAGCGTGGTAGAAGAAGAGGAGGGAGAGGGGAGGGAAGAAGGAGGGAGGCTCCTGAAAATTGATGACGCTTTAATAGAAAGAAAACGCGACGTGCCGCGTGCAGCGTAGGCAACTGCGAACAGGTATCGATGATAAATTGGAAAATAATACTTATTGAGCGGACTTTTTGGGCTAAGTCCGGGCAATTGATATACTTGTCTAGCCGCGCGTGTGTGTGACTTGCACTTGTGCGTGTACTTGAACTTGCTAGCTTTTTAGCTTGCTGTCTTTCTGGCTTTCTCCTCGCCTAGCTGCTGCCAGGCGTTGTTTCAGCTAACCAAGTTGTCTCCTGCCTCTTCTGGCTTGTCGCTTTGACAGTCAAGTCTCTATTCGCCTCTCCTACTTTTCTTGCCACATATTTTGGGAGCTGCGCGTGTTGCAGGTTGTTGCCTGGCGCCTGGCGACAGTGCGTTTTATTAGTGCTTCGCGCCGCATTAACGCGCGCATAAAAAGCCAAGGCAATCGTGAATTCTGCAATTCGATTTGCAATTGCAATTAAGACGAATTAGTTCAATTAAGCGGCTAATTGCATTTGATAATTTAATTGCCAAACACTTGCGAATTAATCACTCGCATTTGTTGTTAATTTTTCCAACTGAACATAATGTTTTTTATAGATTCATTAAGTTTGGTATTGCGGTTAAGTGGCAAGCGGCAATTGATTTACATTTGTTCAGGCACGGCAAAGTGCAAGCCGTAAAAGCTGTCGTAAATATGGTATGCAAATCGTATATAGACATACTATATATATATATATATGTATTACTGGCTTATCGACATGAGGTGTGCAAAATGGAAATTTATTGCAGCGTTTAGTGCGCTGTCAACAATTTATTTGAGACTTTTATGAACTCGTCAACGAAAGCGAAAGCAAAGGGTGGACAGGAGGAGAAAAGACAAAGGTGTAGCCCAAGGCAGAGAGAGGGGCAGGCAGATAATCAACTGTTGAAGTGGAAACGGAATCACACAATAAACATGGCCATAAACAATAAACCAGCCCAATAAGCTGTCGAGATAAGAGAAACGCATGCATAAACTCTGCTCTCTGTTTGTGTGTGTCGAGGCTAAACAAATTAAAAGGCAGGCGGAAAAAATAAGGGGGAAAGTGAGGAGGAGAAGGACAGGATAGATAAGACATAAAGTGAGAGTGAAATTTGTTCCTTTCTCACACTCTTCTTTGGCCAGACACGCCAGGCCTTTCCGTGGCATAGCTAAGCATCTTTTACTTCATTTACAGGGTATCTTGTGTATACTGCAGTCTACTATCATATTTTTTATTCTCTATTATGTTAAAGTATTATATATGGCATTACTCTGCTGTCACATCTCTTTCACTGTCCTTAAACTGTCGCTCTCTATGCGCTTTAGTGCTGTAATCCTGTGCTTCTCTCTCCCTCCCTCCGCACACACGTTAAGCTGCTGTCGCTTTGCATTTGCTTTGTTTATGCGTTTATGCGTTTTTGCAATTTGACAGCCCAACATGGCCACAACAATAGTTTTTAATTAAGCCCAACTGAACGCAGTGTGCAGTGTGCAGTGCACAGTGGGGATAATTGAAACTAAAAAGGATGCAAAGCTAAAGTTCTGCTGTCATTTTGTAAGCGATGCCAACTCGCCAAAGCTCAACTCGAGTGGAGTGGAGCGCGGCTTGGGCAGGCCTTGACCCGCACGCAGAAAGTAAAAAGCAAAACCAAAAGGAGAAGGGGACGGAGAAGGGGAAGGGGAAGGGGAAGGGGACACATCCTGGTGTTTGCTGTCAACGGGACTTTGTGTATTTCGGCAATGAAATGTGCAGCTTGCGCCTGTCTCGTTGCGCCGCACTCGCTTTATGGCCGACAAATGTCCGCCAACTGTCGCTCTGTTTATCTGCCTGTTTGTTTGTGCTGCTACTCCGGGCTTGCCTCTCATTCTCTGCCTCTCCTTCTACCCCTCTCTCTCTCTGTCTTTCTCTCTTTCTCTGCCTCTCACTCTATTCACTTTTGCGCTGTCGCCGCGTTTGCTGTGGCCGCTTTTCCTCGACATTTTCTGAATGCTTAATTATAAAACGCTGTCATGTGTGTGTGTGTGTGTGCGTGTGTGTGTGCGTGCGTGTGTGTATCTGGTATGTGTGCTCTTACGCGCCGCTGCACCTTGGCAAATATTTGGCCGACAACTCATCAGGCCAAACCAAGCGAGCACAAACAAAACGCGCGACAGCCGCTTTAAACTGCTCGAGCAGGCCGAAAGCGCGTTGAAAAAAAGTACGTGTGACATAGGCAACAGTTGAGCGTAACTGACAGTTAGATACCCTTTGCACATAAATTGGGCATGCAGTAAGCTCGACGACAGACTAACTTGCATAACTTTGTTAAAAATTAAGCGATTTCCACGTGAAATGAAACCCTTAGCAATTCTACACTTTAAAGCTTTGCAGCTTAGGCTCGTCTGATTTTCCACCTGCCTCAAACCCAGCATACCCCCTTTTGCTGCATATATGTAAATGCGGCAAGGTCGTGTTCGATGCTGTGTGGAATTCGGGCAAATTCTTTACGCTTAAATACTTTTTAAAGCGAGCTATGCTTGGCATTTAAAGCATGTATCAGCTCAGCAGGGGAGGGGGGAGAGTTGGCGGGTCAAAGGGCAGCCTTGCCAAAGCTGGGAATATTTACAATATTGTCATATTTTCTATGCTCTCTCTGCGTGCTTGACCTAATACCCTTGACTGTGATTTTCGCAGACCCCCAAGACAGTCCTCCTCGCTCCGCCCTTGCAATTTTGAAGCCATGAAGCCCGAGGAGCTTGGGCCTCTAACGAGCCTGACTGCGGGCTAGTGCAAACATGCAAAGTTCTCAAGAGGGTCAAGCGAGCGGACAGTGAAACCTCCGGTTGGGCTTTGGCTGCAGCATAAGTTGAGGCATTACAGTCAAATTATGAGTGGCATTATAAACATTCGCATAAAGTAACAACTGCCACGTGTCCTGAATGTCCTGTCCCGAACCCAGCAGCAAATCCGGTTTTACAGTTGGCAACGCACACGTGCACGCACCGGCAGCTTGCAGTCTGTGCCTGCTTTGCGCTCGACTTCTTCGGCAGCTACTCAGCACAAGGAGGGGAAGCAAGGTGGCACAATGAAGTCATCAAAAGCAACGGGCAGGCAGAAACATGTAGCTAAATCAGCGTAAATAATTGAACAGGTAAACTTGGCACAGCAACACAGAAGGCTCGAACAGGTGGACGGTCGCACGCTGCGTATGCGCAATATCCATTAAGGAAAATGCCCAAAATGGAAATGTGGCCGCAATCAAAACACAATCGAAAAAAAAACATAACGTAACGAGAATAAAATAAGCAAAAATGAAGAAATTAAAAGCAGATGCCCGACTGAGGCCTAGCGGCCTGCCTTTTGGCAGTATTTTGTTGACAACGCACAAACATATGGCATAAAGTTCTTTGTTGTTGTTGCTTCGATTGCTTTTGTTGCTTAGCTTGTTTTCTGCGTCAATTGCAGCCTCAGCCTGCCATCAGCAACAATAACAGTAATTTTTTTTCAATTTCTCTCTCAGTGCGTTGCCTTTGCGCTGCTTCCTCTGCTGGCAAAAATTTCATTTACAATACCAGCAAAATTGCCGGCTTTTGGCTTTGGCTTCAGCCACCTCCCAGCTCCCAGCTCCCGCCTCCCTCTGCCTCTTTGCTCCCTCCTGTTTACCGCTTTCTATGCTGCCTAATTGCTTTGGCTTGCAGCACGCTTCGATTGCTTTTGTTGTGCCCGCTTTGGTTTCTCACACTTCTCCACTTCTCCACTTCTTCTTTCGCCCTACGTGCATAGTTCGGGCATTCTTTGAGTCTTGGCCACAATTTGCTTTGGTTTCGCTTTCGCTCTTTCCTTTTCCCAAAAAGGTAGAGGCAACACTTTTAGTTCATATTCGGCTTAATCGATTGATGTGGCGCAGGATTGCAATCAGTGCAAACAGTTGCGAATTAATTTGCCAGCAATTACAGAGATAGCTAGCACAGTCAGAGAAGTCCCTCAGCGAAGGTCGCTCTAAAAATACTTGCAATTTAAAGCGCAGCGTGTGGCCGTGCTCGACTTAATTGAATTGCCCCCGTTGTGTTGTGTGCAGAAGTAATAAACAAATAGCTTAAATTACTTTGACCCCCCGCGCCATGCTCAATGACTGGCAAATATTGTGTATACGCAGCGTATGCCGCACATTAACTCCGGGCAGCTGCGGCACATTAGCATCTGCGACTGACCGGAAAGCGCTCAAATTGAGGCAAGTCACGTAATTCCCTTCCTCCTCTTGGGGCAGTGGCAACTTGTTGATGCCCTGCCACATGCCACGTCAATTTAAATGATCTAATGAAGCTGTTGAAAGCGCCTGCCGAGTCCAGTAGGCTGCATTATTCATGTGCCTCCTTGGCTCCTGCTTCCACCTCCATTTGGACCTGTTCGCCTTGGCCATTTTAATTACAACTCTCGAGCTGCTGCCGTCGTCAGCTGCCTCCAATTGGCCCGTTTATTGTTTGATAATGTTGCCTAATGGCCAAATTCGCAGCCTGCCCGTGCCCATTAGCTGCAGCTGCGCCCCGTCGTCCCACGTCGTCCTGGCTGGGATTGAGTGTCTCATTGTCTATCGTGGTGTCAATTTCGGGCTCAACTGGGTCAGGCCAGGGCAGGGCGGGGCGTCGCATGAGTTGGCAAAAGTTTTTCGGCTCTGACGCAAATTAAGATTTTGCACTAGACCAAATCGTATTACCAGAAGAGTGTGCGAGCTGGGCTGCAAGGGGTCAGAGCTGACTCAGTTGGCAAATGCAAAGTCAGAGGCAAGTTCAACTTGCCAAGTCTCATGTGTGCTGCAGATTTTTCACTTGGATAAACAAAGCAAACGACAAAAATTTGTCATTTATCTGGCAGACAAAAGTTTTAATTAAATGCGCAAAGCAAAGGAGAGGAGAAAGAGAGGTGGATAAAGAGTTGAAGGGGCCAGAAAAGTCAGAGAAAGTGCGACAGTTTCGGTTGCCACAAGGCAAGTGGAGCTGCCGCTTGAAGAGGCCACTCGGCTAACTTGGCAGGCGCATTGCGTATACGCAGCGTGTGCACACAGTGGCAAATGTGCAACTGCAAAGTGATGACAAATGACTTGTTACTGCGCTGCTCGTGCTGCATGTGTGTGCCTTGGGGGCGTATACGTAATATCGATTGCACTCGCATCTTCGTCTGTGCCTGGCCAGGCGTGCGCAACAATTTAGCCCAATTACTTGGCCCGCACTGTGCCGGACATGAAAATTTATGGCCTGTGAAAGAGACGACTTGTGTGAGACAGAGAAGAGAAGAGAGAGAGAGGGAGTACGCGTCGTGCGAGCAGCCCGTTATGCTGGAGACAGTTATGCGGACAGCGTCTGTTATAAATTGTTTCCCACATTTTGAGCCTTAACCGCTGCCAAATGCCGCCTTGAGAAAGTATGCAAAAGGTATTAGCAGGGCGAGGGGAAAGGGCAGGGGGAGAAGAAGGAGGAGGAGGCACTTGCTTTCTTCTACTTACATTTATGCACACTTTGCGCCTCAGATAAAAACACGTATTTCATTTTACATTTGCACGCGAAACTAGTGAAAGAAAGAGAGAGAGGAAGAGGGAGAGAGTGAGAGAGAGATGGAGAGCGACAACACGTAACTGTTTGGGCCTACTACAAATATTTGGCTTATTTAATTTCAGGTGAAGCACAGCCACAGCCACAGCCACAGCCAAAGCCGCAGACGCTGCGTGCGAAACAATTTGAATATCGCCAGGTATCGAAAGGCGGCGCTGGCCATATTAATGAGCAGGCGGCGCTGGGGGCGTGGCATGTTGACAGCGCGCAGCTGAAACACAAGTGGAGAGAGACCGCACGCAGAGCTGGAGCTGGATCCACCCCACCCCAACCACCCACATCTACCACACAATAAACGACCAAGCCAACAGGCAGGCAGGCAGGCAGGCAACCGACCAATCGTCCAGCTCGACCAGCCCGACCAGCCCGACCAACATTGACAACATGGTCACGAACATGTCGCAGCCACATTACTGCGGCGCCAGCCTCGATGATTTTCACACAAAGTAAGTGGCAAATGGGGCAGAGGGAGGTAGGTGGCCCACTGTGCCTGTGTCGTGTCGGCATATTAATTACTTTTTTAAATGCAATTTACATAATGATTTGCTTACCTACGTGATAACTGATGTGTGCATAATGAAATCATCTGCGTAATTGCCGAGCAAAGTTCGCTTGCTAAGCAAAGCAGAGACATGCAAAGACACGCACAGACATGCACAAACATGCCGCGAGCAAAGTCTTGCCAGCAGTCCAAGCGAATAATTGCGCACAGTTTCAACAAGTCAGTTTCCCACACACGCCCCCCAAGGGGATGGCAATTATAATGAGATATTTAGTAAACATTTAATAAAACTTAATTATTTCTTATAATTATTAACAATTTATATTTAAATTAATTTTTAATTTAATTCTTTTGCCCAACATTATTTCATTTAATTAAAAATATTTTTGTATATATTATTTAAAATATTTTTAAAAGATTCAATTGAGTTGAGTTAATAAAAGAAGTTTATACTTCACTTCGCTAACTCTTTCCCTCTCTTTCCCCCCTGCAGCTACAAGTATGTGCATGGCTACTTCTCGCTCATTGTCTGCATCCTGGGCACCTTGGCCAACACGTTGAACATCATCGTGTTGACGCGGCGGGAGATGCGCTCCCCCACGAATGCCATCTTGACTGGCCTCGCAGTGGCCGATCTGGCCGTCATGCTGGAGTACATACCGTACACGGTGCACGACTACATACTCAGTGCGCGACTGCCGCGGGAGCAGCAGCTTAGCTATAGCTGGGCGTGCTTCATCAAGTTCCATTCGATCTTTGCGCAGGTGCTGCACACCATCTCCATCTGGCTCACGGTCACGTTGGCCGTGTGGCGTTACATTGCAGTGAGCTACCCGCAGCGCAATCGCATCTGGTGTGGCATGCGCACCACCACCATCACCATAGCCACTGCCTATGTGGTGTGTGTACTGGTGGTATCGCCTTGGCTCTACCTGGTCTCCGCCATAGCCAAGTTCAGGGAGACACTCGATGCGAGTGGAGCCACCATCAAATCGACGCCGCTCAGCCAGTACATCTTGGACTACGACAACGAGGAGCACATCACGCTGCAGGTGATGTCCAGCACCACGCCGGACATGAACTACAGCTACAATACGACGACGACGACGACGTCGACGTCGACGACCACCACGACAACCACGACGTTGGCCACTGCGACGACGACTGCGCTGCCTGCGCTAGGCGTGCGCAACGTGACCGTCTACAAGTTGTACCACAGCGCGTTGGCGCTGCACGATCGACAGCTGCGCAACGCGACGTTCCTCATCTACAGCGTGTTGATCAAGCTGATACCCTGCTTTGCCCTGACGGTGCTCTCGGTGCGTCTCATTGGCGCCTTGCTGGAGGCAAAGAAGCGTCGCAAGATTCTCGCCTGTCACGCGGCCAACGACATGCAGCCCATTGTGAATGGCAAAGTGGTGCCGCCAGCGCAGCCCAAGAGCTGCAAGCTGCTGGAGAAGGAGAAGCAAACGGATCGCACGACGCGCATGTTGCTGGCCGTGCTGCTGCTGTTCCTCATCACGGAGTTCCCGCAGGGCATTATGGGACTGCTCAATGCGTTGCTGGGCGATGCCTTTCTCATGGAGTGCTACCTCAAGCTGAGTGAGTAGGCGGTGGGCAAAGGGAGGGGCAGGGGGCGTGGCAAATTGCATGCAATTAGCTTGCGTTACATTTCTGTTGTGGCTTGCTTACACATTAATCATACGCACTGTGCGCCGACAGTTGCCATTTGCCAGTTCGCTGCGTGAGTTGTTTCGTCTGCTGCTCGGCTGTCCTTGAACCCTGCAGGGCAGACTGAGGGGGGGGGGGAAAGGGGAGAAAGGGTGGGTAGACAGCCCCACTTATTGCATTTCTATGTCTCTCGTTGCAGGCGACCTAATGGACATCCTGGCCCTGATTAACTCGAGCATCAACTTCATCCTGTACTGCTCGATGAGTCGCCAGTTCCGCAGCACGTTCACCCTGCTCTTCCGGCCGCGCTGGCTGGACAAATGGCTGCCGCTGTCGCAGCACGATGGCGACGCGCACGACGGACGCGGCGGCGGGCTGGACGGCTATGGCCGGCAACGCCTGGGGATCCACACGGACGCCGTCAGCAAGAGCATGGCCATCGATCTGGGACTGACGACGCAGGTGACGAATGTGTAGCACGAGTGTAGCCGGGCAGTGTCCACGGCGACGACAACGACGGGCACGGGGACGACAGTAGCGGCGTCGACAGCTGCAGCAGCGGCGCTGCCAGCAGCAGCAGCGGCATCTACCACGACTGACACTGCCACTGCTGCTGCCACAGATGTTGATAAATGCGCCAACGACATTTGCGTGCTTGAGTTGCTGCAACCTGCCCGGGACACTGCCAGCAGACAAGGCGAGGGGAGAGTGACAAGAGGAGCAACAGGAGGAGTGGGAGGGGGAGCAGCTGCACGGCGTCGCTGCAGCGTGGGTGGCAAATGCATTTGGCCTGCCAGCGACTGGTTGCGCAAGCTTCGTCGCCAGGAGGCACCCCATGGCGAGGAGCTGCCGCAAGGCGAGCGGGAACACGAACGGGAGCGACACAAGCGTCGCAGCAGCGTGCTGCTGATGGTCCTGCTCAGCGGCAACGATATGGAGGCCAAGGCGGTGGTGGTCAGCGAACAGCAGGCGATTAAGACGACGCCACAGACGGCGCAACGACTGAGTCGTCATCCGGCGCCCGAAGACATCGACGAGGCCATCGATGCGTTGTGGCTGTAGAAGCGAAACCTATCCTCCTCCTGCTCTTCCCTACCTTTTCTTCCCCTCTCCTACTATTATTAACCACTAGAGCAGCGCATGAGATAAGCTTCAGGTGGCAGGCAGCAGTCGCTAGCGTTTGGCCTGCGTCGCATGCGCGGATCGAGCCCCCCGCCGTGTGCCTCGCTTCGCCAAACTTGGCCGACTGCTTCTGTCGCCTTCGAACAGATTGCGCTGCATAAGTTTCGCTAAGTGATACTTGACATAGTTTCTAGGCCGTAAGTGAAGTAAAAGCGTATGTAATACCGACTAACCGATACTTAATTAAGTCTAAGTTGTGTCTCCCTTCCCCCGAGAATGAGTAGGGAGAGGGGGGGGAGGCAGAGAGCAGGGAGCAGGCCATAACTCAGGGCGAAGCATTCGCGTGGGCGTGTGCTTTGCTCGCAGCTATCGCCGGCGGCCAAATTGAACTTATGATTGGAATAAAGTTTTAGCCGTCATCTTTTTATGTAAACACAGCAAAAGTTGTTTCTATATTTAGCGCGTTTGCCAAAGTGTCCCAATCGAGCAGGTAAGTTGCTCGAAGTTTTCTCTCACTCGTTGCGAACTTTTTATAAAGCTAACAACGAAACGTAAGCTGGAGTCGAGCATGTCCAGGCGTTGGACGTTCTCCTTGCTCAACTTAAAAAAGATATTATACTTTTATAGTAGCAGAGATATGTGTGTTCACACAGACGGACGGACAAACAGACGGACGGATAGACGGGCGGACAAACAGACGGACGGACAGACGGACGGACAAGCAGACGGACAGACAAATGACCAGAAAGACACACCAACAGACGGAAAGACACACAGATGGACAGGCAGACGGACAGGCAGACGGACAGGCAGACGGACAGGCAGACGGACATGGCCTAATCGAATTGACTAATAAAACCTCAGCGAGAATATATATACTTGGAGGAGTCTGCCACGTCCTCTTATACATTTGCACAAAGTTAATACACCCTTCTTTGCACATTTTCAATATTCACAGGGTATACAAATATAGCTGCCTCACTTTCAACTTGTTCGTAAGCCGCCTTTAATTACCTGCAGTTTGTCTTTCCCTCTCATTGATCGGCCAAGTTTACCTGCTCTCGTGCCTCCTTCCCCTTTCCCTTAGCCTTCAGTTAATGTACATAGCAAACAGAGTTGATTAATTGTAGTTTTAATCAAAGTGCTTTCACTCATTTTCCCATGGAAAAACCCCAAGGTTGCGCCCCCTAATGGGCTCCATTTTCCATTCATATTTCGTGTTTCCCTGGGCTTTCAGATATGATATATGGGGGAGGCAGGGCACAGGCACAGGCACAGGCACAGGCACAGGCACTGGCGCTAATAGGCGGAAGCGCTGCGTGGGCTGCGTTTTTTAATCAAATCGAGAGTGGAAAATGGCAAAGCCTTTGGCAGCTGCCTGCGCTGTGAGCTCTGACCTCGTCAAGGGCCTGTTGTGAGTAAAGCCAATAAACGGCTGAATAAATTGCCGCAAATTGGCAAAAACAGTGGAGAGCTAAAAGGCAGAGCGACGCGCTCTCAGGGCTTCCATCAGTCAGTTCCCTCTTCCGCAGCTGTTTGTCATAAATTCCAAGGGGGAGTGGGAGGGAACAAAGGGAAATTTGCCTAGTCAACAGCTTTTTGCCTAATTACAAATTATAAATTTATGAATCACTCAAATCACGCAAATACGAGCGCAGCGCTATACACCCTACAAACCCCTATATACCCTGTAATTCCCCTTAATTCATTGCCATATTGAATACATTGTAAAATGCTGACAAATATTCCCAAACGAATCCAATAAGCAAGACAAAGCGGATTTGTGTGAAAAATGCGATTTGGTTGCCTTCAAAATGACTCGCAATAAAACAAACAATCTGTCTCTCTCTCTCTCTCTCTCTCTCTCTCTTACCCTTTTGCCATCTCGCTCTGGCAGTAAGTGCGATTTAAAGCCATTGTGAATGCATGAATGACAAGATGAAATACGCTGCTCGTTGCCTTTTTGTGGGTCATGCAGCCAATGCAGCTAAACCCAATTTGCAGCAGAACCATCATCGCTCTCGCTCTCTCTCTCTCTCTCTCTCTCTGTATCCCCTCTCTCCCTTGCACACTCAAGTGTTTACCAGAGTGTCAATAAACTATGAGAGGGGGGAGCAAGTCATGTCGATGGCTTTGCTGGAACGCGTTGCCAGGCGATAAAAACGAAACGAAAAACTAATCAAAATGCTGCGAAACATGCTTGGCACGATATCGGCAGGATATAGAAGGATGTGGCCCAAGACCGCAAGCAATGCAATTCGTGCACCCTCCCCCACCTTCCATCTACCACCCTCATCGCTTGCGTTTGGCAAAGGCTTCATGCAGTCTGGGAGCTGCTTGTGGCAGCAGTCGCCTGCATTTGGGTCATTCTGCGGCATCGTTCGAATACTTTGCATAAGGCTAGCAACAACAACAACAACAACAACAACAACAACAACAAGAGTGACAAGGACAACAACAACTGAGAGTATGAGCAGGACAACAACTCACTCTCGAAAGGCTTTAAAATGTTTACTCAAAGTTTTCACTCGTCAAGCGAATTTGCATTCGCTTTTGTTTTTTGGCTAGGCGGCAACAAGTTGAAGTTGCCTCCTCAATTAGGGTGACCATATTTGCTGCTAAAACTGACGGCTTAACTTGAGACCGCTTCGACGTCAATTTCGCTAAAAGCAGAACGTTGAAATCGGAGCTGGCGCAGCCTGAGGTAATTGATATGGAAACAATTTGCGCAGCTTAAATCATTAATCGATGGCAAAAAGCGTTGCGCATTTTCAGCCCAAAAAGGTAGAAGGAGGAGGGGGGGGGGTGTTAATTACATAATGCCCGAACGCGGTGGCAGCTGCTCGCGGCGAATTTAAAATGCAATTGTAGCAAATTTCAGCGAATTAGGGCGTGTCCCTCCTCCCGTCCCCCCCCCTACCTCTTATACCGCCCCCTACGCCAGCTTTGGCCTTGTCCTTGGCTTTGAATTTGAAGCTTTTTGGTAATGCCGAAAATGTGCGCCAGTTGGCCAGAAAAAATTAACATAATTGGTTGGAGAGTGCGGGAAGGGGAAGTGGGGCAAGTGTAAAATGCAAATGCGGCTGCCAAAAGAGGCAGAAAGGGGCGGGGGAAAGGGGCAGCGCACGCTCAAGTAACAGTTAATTAGCGCGCAATTTGGCCAATTTGGGCAATTTTGCGAATTCCAGCGAAATTGCCGCAGAATTGCGAGCAAGTGCAGCATGTGCGCCACAGCGCGTGCAACCTTTGATTGATCCCTTTTGGGGCACTTGAGAGTGAATTTTGTGCCGTCTCATTCATGTTTCATTAGGCCTGCCGCAGAAGTGGCGTCGCCCGCCACGTGGTCATTAAAAGTTGGCCAAGCCCAGAGCCACAGCTGCCTCGATGAGTTGCCCAAAATGCGCGGTACGTGGCAAGGCATGCCGAGGTGTGGCAGATAAGACGCCTTGCCACACACACACGCACAGAAGAAACAAATCTCGCGCGCGTGTTGCATATTTTCCATTTGATTTTCAATGATTTTCCCGCTGTCGCATGTTTTCCTTCTGCCTTTATTGACTCTGGCAGCCTGGCCGGGAATTTCGGCAATTTTATTACGGCGTGTCGTCGATATTTATGCTAAGCATATTGACGGCTCTGCCACGCGTGCCTCACGTGGGTGTAAGCGGGTGTGGGTGTGTGGGTGTGTGCGTGTGTGGCATGCAGCAACGTCTGCTGCTGCTGCTGCTGCTGCTACTGCTGCACTCTCACCCACGCAGGGCCAAGGGGAATATTTCGTTATACCATGTGATTGAATACTTGTCCAGAACGCAATACAATTTGGAATCCCCTCCCCGCCTCTCAAGGGGTGTCTTTGATGTATGTGCTGCGTGCACTGAGCGAGACATGTGGGCAGCAAGCAAAGTTCGGGGACATCCACAAGAATTTGCCAAAGTATTTTTCTTTAAACTTTGGCCATAAATTTCAGCCAGGCCACTGGTCAGCTGAGTTCGGTTGCCACTTGATAAGCGCTTTAATTATGGCCAGCCAGGCGAGGGGAGGGGAGGGGAGGGAGGGGCAAAAGGTGCGATGGCGACAGCTCGCGGAATTCGCAAGTGTTTAAGTAATTGAAAAAGGTCACGGATGGTTATGGATGATGTTCGCGTGGAATTATGAACGTTTGAAGTGAGTGAAGTGAGCAACAGGAGGGGAGGGAGAGGAGAGAAATTCATTAGGCAAATTGCGAGAAAAACAACTGTCTGTCTGCCGCGGCGTCTATAAGTAGGTGTATGCTATATAGTATAAGTAAGCTGGGCTTACAACAATTTCATAATTACCGCAGGCGCTGGCAAAATTGACTCGAATCTGACCTTGGCGATGCTTGCAAATCTCGGCAGTCAGACAACGCGGCGTATACGCATTTTGTGCCTAAATTATTCAGCCATTGCGGACGGCTTAGCGCAGCTAAGCCCAATACAAATGTAGGCAAAGATACAAGATACGAGATACAAGAGATACAAAAACAGCTACAGCTACAGATTGAGCTACAAATGCGGCCACAGACAGAGAGCGAGAAGGAGAGAGGGAGAGAGGGGGACAGAGACAGACAGAGATTGCAGGCAGAACATGCGTACGCAGTCGTTAAGGCATTTTTTTGTGGCCATTTGCATTTCGGCAGCTGAGGGAGAGAGGCAGAAGTCTGGGGGTGAAAGTGAAATATTTATTTTGCAAAAATCAAATCACAAAATGGCAACTGAGCCTGAGCCTGAGCCTGAGCCAGAGCCAGAGTTTCGGCAGTGAAATGTAAAGCGCACGTGTCTAGTAATTGATTGATTGGAGACGCAATCGAAGCAACAGCTTCGACTGAATAACGATGCTCACTTCCTTTCACTCGCCTTTATTTGCATGGCAGACGAGTATTAAGTATTCATAAGGCCTAAAGCCAAGCTCGACGGGCTTTGTTTACCCCGATAAGAGACAAAACTTTGCGAGGTTTTTTTATGCAGAATTTAAAAAGAAACTTGCATTGAATCAATATAAAAATCTGTGCTAAAATGTTTCGCAAGAATTTCAATAAAATGGTTACCTCAAACGAAAGAAGCTTGGATAAACCCTTACTTTAAATGATAAATAAAGAAACTCATTGCTATTACAATTTTCAATGCATGCATTCTTTTGTAAGGTGTTGTTTTTCTGCTCTTTATTTAAAAGATTTCTCTTTCTCTCTCTCTTTGTGTTGGCTTTGCAGTGAATCTTGACAGCGAGTCTAAAGACTTTTGGTTGCAACCTACTGAGTTCTCGGATCAGCTGCGCGATAAGCTCTTGTCAACATGTCTTGATAAGGAAGGCTTGTAATATGTAATTCTCGGCTTACTACTTTGCTTTTGTTGTTGTTGTTGTTATTCAGTTGACAGCATGCCAGAGTATAAAATGTGCAGCTACATCATTCTCATTTCAGTAACTTCCTTCTGTCTGTAGAGACTTCACACACTTCAATTACGCTGCGGAACTGCACAAAAAATGAAACTTATTCAGCTGATTTTAGTTCTGATGCTTTTTTCGTGTTTTTACTGCAACGAACTGCAATATGGAAGGCCTGGTTATCATTGTTGTAGGCCTTACCCAACAACAGATATTTATGGAAATCCTGTGCCCATTAAATGGGGATCAAAGATATTAATAAATTGAAAATAAAGACAAACGACTATTTCTACAAGATGTTTTATTATCTTTAGATGTGTGCAAACAGTCTTCAAATAAAGACTTTCTTATAGCTATTGTTCAATTTGTGTGCAGCTGATGTGGCCTCAGATTATCTCAGGTCGTAGCTATAGCCGAGAGTGAGTGTTGTATTGAATGTTAATCGCGCTACGTACTATATATGCACTTTATTGTAGGCATTCCTCATTCATTTAAAAATAAAATTGAATGTTGTGTTTTATTCTTATCTCCTGCAAATTCATGATTAAATTGACTTCTCGAACCGCAGGCATCATGTCGCCGTGTTGTCTACGTCGCTAGTGTTATCATTAAATAATACAACAAATAAGTGCGACACCTGAACATTTAAATATTTGCTATATATATATTACTTATGTTATATTTATGTTAAAGCATTTTTTCCTCCAAATTCATTTAAATTTTTGTAGAAATTTTATTGACAAATTTAATATTATGTCTTCGATGTACACGAGCGAAAGCACTTGGCTCTTCAAGTCGGCTCTTAAAGCACTTCAACGTATATTTCTTTCTCTCTCTCTCACTTTTTCTCTTTCGCTCAACGGACAAAACTGTTGCCTACTTTGGGGCGCAACTGACCTGAAAAGGTAGCGAAACTATTAACGACTTAAAGCTCACAACAAATGGAAAGCTTAATTGCTTTTCAATAGCTTTTCCATCAACGAACGCCTACAACAACAACAACAACACTGGTGGCACGCAATGTGGCACAGAAACGTCATAAAAAATGTAAACAACTTCGCAAAAGGTTCATTAAACACAAAAGAAGCGAACAACATCGACAACAACAACAACAACGACTCTGTTATATTGCGTGCTTGTTGCTATTTCGGATGAGTTGGCCCAGTTTTGTCAGGTGGGCGTGGCAGGTCGCTGGCTCAACAATTGTATAAAAACAATGACTGAGCCGGAGCTCAGCCGGAGCCGGAGCCGAGCCGAAGTTGTCCAATTGGTTGCGCCCATTTTTACCAATTTGCCCAAAGGTGTCCACAAGGAAGGCAAGAGAAACAATCACATAAGGAAGCAGGCAAGGAAAACAAAGACGAGGGAGATGGGGTATACCCAGCTATTAAATACCCTGTGGGAAAATATATGTGAAATTCTTTCAAGCTATTTCCTTAGCGGCAGCATAGTGGCTTAGCTTAGCTTCCGCTTTTGACACACAGTTTGCCCTTTACAGGGTATTTGTGGGGTATTTGTTATCGTAGTGCTCAGCTTGTTTTCCTACCTTGTTTTTGCCCCCACTTGTTGTTTTGTTTTTGTCATTTTCCCGGGCTCATTAAAAAATCGTTTCGCGCTGAATGTTGTCGCACACTTCGGCAGAGACGGGGCACGTGTGAGTGAAGTATTTCAAAGGCATGTCAGGCATGTCTCTCCCTCCCACGCGTGCGTGTGTGTGTGTGTGTGGTTAACAAAGTTGTTGCTGCTGCTGCTTGGCTGTTGTACGACATTTTTGCGGCTCTTGCTAGGGCTCGAGCCGGGCCCGGCCCTGCCCGGACTGCAATTGTTTGTCTCCTTGAACCAGTTCGGTAAACAAGCCGAGCGCCAGAGACGACCCAGTTGTGTCGAGCAGCACACACACACACACACACATACACATACGTATGTTACACTGTCAGGTAACAGCTGACGGACATGCGTTGCGGCTTCATCACGGAGCCATCGGAGCAATCAAAAGTTGCCCGGACAATTCCAATGGGAACTACGCACCGTCTGGCCCGGCATCGGTATCGACTCGTCAAGCTCCACGTGCCGCACGGCGATGCTGTCCACGTGGCGGCACTCGATGGCGAGGCCAAGCAGAAGTATAAACACACAGATACAAATACAAATACAGTAACTAAACGACTAATACAAACACAAACGGAAACACAAACATAAACAACAAACAGCAGACACTTTGCCAGCAAATAAATTTACATTTTTAAGACGTTTCGCCGGTGCGTCCCAAATGGCCACCAAATGCCACCTCCAGGCAGTTTGCCCCACTGTGCGACATAGCTTGCCCTGCTCTGGCCTGCCCTGCTTGGCTAGGCAACGGGGCGTGGGCCCGTATTTACATGTAAATGAAGATGACAGCCGGCAGCTTCGTAGTCGCAGGACTTAACAGATGCCGAACAACGAACAAGGCATCTGTCGCCCCAGTCGCCTGACGTTTTAATAGGCCTCCTAAACGGGTTACAAAATGCCAGCACGCACAGTGGCAGCAAGCGTGCGGGCAACTGGTGAGTGTAGGCGGCGTGTAGATACCCTGTAGGTAGAGCTGAGTGACTGAAGAGAACAAAGTGAGCGGATTGAACTAACGTGTATCCGGAGGTGGTTTGGTAAGCAAATTTGAAGACTTCCTCAAGCAGGCTGTCTTTCATTTCTTATACAGCTAAGCTTGCTATATCAGTAGCTGCTCTGTTGCCAAATTTCATAACTATAGCGCCTATAAATGCCCAGTTATATGAGAAACTTGGTTAGTATATTGAGGGCAGTTGCTCAGCTCAGCTTCATTAGTTGCCTCTTCTAGTCTGTCACCTACCTACTCTATGCACAAATACAGCCCATTCCCACTCCACTCCCTTTACAGGGTATACCAACAATGCCCGAACTGGAAGCTTGATTGTTTTAGATGCCTGTCATTCGATTTGATTTACGTTATTTGCCAAATGCAAATCGCATTATGCGCCGCAAGAGCTTAAAGCCTTTTCGGGTTAACCCAATGAAAAACGAGCAGAGCCCGGAAAATTCATGGGCAAATTCGTCGATTCACAGAGGGCTTACACATTGCATGCATCACTCGACTCGGCAGCCTGAATTATTTATGCGTTGCAGTTGCACAGGTGAGTCCACAGGTGGCACCGCCTCTGACTCTGCCTGTCTGTCGAGTGCAGTTGGCTGCCCTGTTGACACGCGGTTAGAAAGTTTTTTATGACGACATCGTTGTCATCCTGGCATGGCTGCTGCTGCTGCTGCTGCTGCCGCTGACAGCGTCACATTAGTTGTGTGCAAACTTTTGCCAGTGACTGTAATAGGCTGTCAGTCTAGCAGGAGGCGGGGGGAGAGGGTGTTAAATTTTGACAAAATATGCGCAAGTTGAGCTGCTGCTTTGCATATTGTTTGCGGTTAATGGGAAATTCACAATTTATCCCCTTCCACTTCCTCTTCCTCTTCCTCTTCTCCTCTCCCTCCTTCCCACCCACGCCCTGCGGGTTGTGTGCGGCCATTAATAAGACAAATGTGCCAATGCGCAATAAAATTGTAATAATATTTCTGCTGCAGCAAATAAATTATGCCAAATGTGGCTACAAAAAAAGGCGAACAGCGCATACAAATCGAAGGGAAGCGTATGGAAGAGCACAAAGTATGCGAATTATTAGCTGAAAATTCACAGTAGACCCCAAAGTAAAATGCAGAAAATATTGAAAAAATCACACGGGAAAGTGTGGAAGGGAAAGCAGACAGACCACCTTGCTTACCCCAACCCGAGGGTGATTGATGTGGCAAGTGCTTTTAGCTTGCAGCTGATACGAATCTAGAACTGTTTCAAGTTTTTTAACCTCCCTAATTGCTCAACTAACTAGTTGTAGTTGCTCGACTTACTAGTCTGACTTGCTATCTTCCTTTCTCTCTCTCATTTCACCTTGACATTGTCGCAAGTTGGCAGCCAGCTTAATGAGACTTTAATTGGACTCGCTCTCTGGTGTAGAGTAGAACCGCAAATGATTATGCATAAATAACTCGACAGGCGTTTGTAACCGCAACAGCAACAGCAGCGGCAGCAAAGCACAACAAACCCACTTGGCGTATACTCGATACGAGAGCTCATGTCGTAAGCAGACAGCGCAGCTGACACGCACCCTGCACCCCCAACCTTTGCTCTCTTTTCTGCTGAAGTCATGTAAGCAACAGCCGCAGCAGCAGGCGGCACGAGGCATGTTTTATTTGACGTTGTATGAGCGAGAGAGAAAGAGAGAGAAAAAGGGGAAGAGCTCCGTGTGCGGGAGGCTGATCGCTTAAGAGCCCCAAAGACGCTACAAAATTGTGTGTAAATATTATTTTCAAATTGACAGCAATTCAATGAACAATAACGCAATGCGGGATAAAGATGTGGGGAGCGCGAGAGAGAGAGAGAGAGGGAAGGAGTGTGTGTGAAAGTGACATAAGATAGGTGCGAGTTTGAGCGGACCTTAAGGCCTAAATGCCGGGCTGAAAGTTTTGGCATTTTTAGTGCGGAATCTTTGGCCTGGCCAGCGGCTGCGGCTGCGGCAGCGGCGTCACTTGAGGGAAGTGTAAAAAATTAATTAGACAAGATGCCGAGGCACGGTGTTCGAGATTGACAGGCCGACAGCGAGAATCATTCATCATGACAGGCCATTAAGACGGAGGGGGTAGGCTCAGGAAATGGCAGGCCTCTCTCTGATCTATGCGACTGCCAGATGCGCTTACTGTCTGGCAAGCAGCAGTTCCCCCCTCTCACACCTTCGCTCCCTGCCCCTAAGCTGTGATTATCTTTTAAGCAGAAACGAAACCCTTGGGCCGCGGCGCAATCATAAAATGTGTCCGAAACATTGACCCCGCTTGGTTGCTAAGAACTCGCAGCATTTGATATGGCAGCGAGCACTTTTCTTTGCCTTGCCTTTTGTGTTCTGTGTGTGTGCTGTGTGTGTGGTGTTTTTTCGGCTGCTTTCGCTCGCTTTCTTCTGTTCTTCTGTTCTTTTGGACAATCGCGTACTTGATTGGTCTGAAATTGACGCAGACCCCACTGAACGTGGCTGCGTTTCTTTTGCTCGCTTTTTTCTGCTTTTTTCTTTGTCCTTCCTTGGCATTTTTAATGCTCCGTTTGCTTTGTCACAAATTGTGCGGGCTGTTTGCTTTCAAGTGCGTGTCCCGCTCGCCACTTGACTCCGCTCGGTACTTGCATTTTAATTAAATTAAAAAGGCAGTCGATGCCGTTGCCGTTGCCGTTGCCAGAGCCGATGTTGCTCAGTTGTCGCGCCATTAGTTTTTATGCTCAACGGTCAAAGGGGCCACCTAACCCTAACCCCCAGCCCCCTGTGACACCCTTTCTCTACACCCACAGTTCGACTTTAATTAGCAAACAACGTTTAAAGCGCACGAAATGCTAATTTAGCTAATCAGACGAGCCCAAAGCAAACTCGAATCCCGCCTAGAAGTATGCAACACCAGCTGAACGACAGCTCTCCCTCCCCCCCTTTGCTCCCTCTCCTTCGCCACTCACACAATGTTTGTGAATTAATTGCACAATTAGCACAGCGAAAGCAGCAACACTTGGTCGTACATCAAGTTAGTGCGTAATCACGTGCATTATAAGGGGTGTCTACTCATGTTTTGCTTTGACAAATGGAACTGCTTAGGGATTTGTCTCAGCCGAGGGTGTAACAGACCATGGCCAACTAATTGCAGAGTATTAGCCAGTCGTGTTAATTCGCTTAAGGCATTTACTATGCTTTATCTGCTGCCTGCCTGCAGTTGTTGCATAAATTACAGTCTCGGCGAGGCGTGCCTAATATGCGAGACGCGAGTGTAGCCGCAGAGTGTGCAACTGCTTAATAAGGGATTAATCAGAGTTAATGGCACACGTTAGAGACTCACGCAAAGCGAGACATACTCACCCAGACACACCTACACTTAAGACATAAGTACAACAACAACTCATATTAATTGCCAGCAAAATGTTGGCCAAGAGAAATTCCTTCTTTTCTGGCCAAGCAAAACAAAAGCAACTTTTATTCATACGCAATTTGCTTGTGTGTGCCTTAATATTCATGTATATATTTACATGTGTGTGGGTGTTATGTGGGAAAATTACAATTTTCATATCTGATGGCCTGCGCGTTGCTGTCGCCGTCGCCGTTGCCGTCGCCGTCGCTGTCGACGTCAGCTGCGAACATTGCGCATTGTTTGCGTTGCTTTCTTATCGAAGGGCAGCAGCGAAATAAAAGCGCATAAATTCATTTTGGCCAATTGGCGGAATAAAAGCAAGCCAAATGGTCAGAGAACCTACGAGGTATTTATTTTGCGACTCTCCCCATCCCCCCCCCCCAAGGGGGTGTTCTGACTGAATTATTAGCTTGATTATCTGACGCAGAATGCGCATTTGTCTTGTGGCATCTCTGGGCGGAGATTGCCAACTATTTTTTCCCAAAATAGTTTCCTCACTTAAATGTTTTCGCTCTCTTCAGCTACGTTTCACTTTAATTTCCTGTGCTGCAGTGCCTCCCCTCCCTTTCCCTCCCTTTCGCCGTCCTGGCAATTGTTATTCAATCAGTCGACTTTAATCTTATCGCATCTGTTCGTCTGTTCGTGGGGCAATATTTCATGTGCTGATTAATGAAATTCGATTAATTAATTCACGTAAATATGCAAATATAACGGGGTAATTATACGACCTTCGGACGGGGCCCAACTATCAACAGATTCAGATTAAGCCTCTGCGAGCGCCCACGCACAGCAACCCCCAGAGCAGCTCAAGTACTACGCTTTAATCCCCCTGAGCAGCTTATGCAAATGCTCTCGCCGCCTCCTCCTCTGCCACGCCCACTTGCTGCTCTCTTCCGGCTTAATTACACAGGTAGCTGCCCCTTCTCTCTTTCATCATCACCTGTTCGACGACTGGCAACGTGTGCTACAATTTCGCCATAATAATTCAAATAGTTTTGCAATTCGTTTTTAGCAGGAATTTTCCATGCTTTCCAACTCGCAGCGCGCTGAGGGAAAATCCGTGCGTTAGTTTGAGCAAATTTTCCACGCAACGCAACGCAACGACAAACCAAACTCGACGCGTCCGACAAAGCTGCAAATGCCCAGCGGTGCTGGCTGTGTGACACGTGGTCGGTTCCGGCAGCGCTGTGAATAGTTATGGCTACAACTGGACACATAGTGAGAGAAAAGGAAAGAGTGCCCCAGCCCCTGCCCCTGCCCCTTAACCCTTGCCCTGCTGCGCTGCTGCTAAAACTTTCTCGATTATATAACGGCAAAAGGTCGCCAGAGACAGAAGTTTGTTTGACAACAAATCGATGCAATCGCCGTGTGGGGAAGGGGCGGAACTTTCTAGCTGAATTGCAGCATAAATCAAATCATGTGTAAAGTTGCGAGATTAAACACATTTTACGGCCCTGACGAAAGCCGACGAGCAGCAAATTTGCCATAATGCTGGGGCGTCGATTGTTTTAAAGACGCCCCAGAGTATGCCACACAATTTGCATACACCGCAATTTTGCCTTTAATGTGCTTGTTAACAAGCGCAGAGGACCCAAGTGCTTTCACTCTCGCTTTCGCTAGTCAACGACTCGTAAAAGCCGCCGCCGTAAAGTATGCAACAATTTTTTCGCTGCTCCCTTGCCGTAGGTAAACAAGGCGTCAGCGCGCTGACTCGGCTTAAAGCGTAGGCAGCCGGGAAATTTCCACGCACTTGGCCCGGAATTCAATATGTTTTATCAAAACTTGATGGGGGTGGGATGAGGGGGCACCGCCTGAGTCATGCGTCGTTATTTGCAAACTTTGCATACGCTTTAATATTCGCTTTGTCCAAGTTTCAGTCTAATGGATTTGCCGTCTCTCATATATGAAACATAATTGAAGGGCAAAAGCCGAAACTAAATCAGAGAGAGAGAGAGAGAGAGAGAGTGGGGGGGGGCGGAAGAGAAAGTTGTGCCATAAAGTGAAAGTAAATAAACAATGTGAATTCAAAAAGAGTTGCCTGTGCTGTCCCGCATTGTTGTTGTTGCTGCTGCGGCTTGTGGCCCTTTTATGGGTTTTCTTGTCTGCTTCAGCTTCTTCTTCCTCTTTGCTTGCCGTTTATTAATCATAATTTCCACTTGCTGCGAATTTGAGAGCTCTTTTATGTTAACTATGGCGCAACTCGAGCAGCAAAGCGAGTTTATTGTTTGCCTTTCGAGTTCCACTTAAATCAGTTTTGTTATTTGTTATTGCTGCCTGTCATAATACCCATTGTAGTCAGTCAATAGACGGCCCTTATCCCTTCCCCGTTCACCTCTAGACTGTGCTAGCAACTATGCTGTCGCTGCTTTCTTGGGCGGCGCCCAGTCAAATGAAAGCAATTGCGAAGCTTTTCAATATGGCGCAGGATTGCGCATCCTGTCGTGCTTTAACTAGCCGACGTGTCTTGCGGAGAGGGGCGAGAAGGTGCGGGCCATAATGAATAGCTGTCAAGCTAAACACGTGCGGGGTCAGCTCGAGTTACTGGGGTCACTTGACCAGTGGAAAGTGACCCGTAGACGCGGCATTTGTTCACATTACGCATACGTGACGTGTGACAAAGGGAGAGGCTGCTGAAAAATGTCGACTGCCTAATTAGAGCCCCCTGGCGGCAGGGATAAGCCTGAACGGGCACTAATGAGCTCTTCATTGCACTAAGTATCTAAATTGGCTGCACATAATTAGCGCAATAAACACGGTCAAAGAAATGGGTCGGCTGGGACTGCGATATGAATATGATGCACAAGCTGCGATTTTGCACAAGGTTTATTCACTTTTTTTTTGCGGTGCCAGCTTTAATTGCTTTTGTCGGGCCAATTAAAGCCAAAGTGTTGCCACGTGCTTGCCCTGGCCCCTCCCCCTCCCCCTCTGCTGCACTGTCTCTATTTATAGCCGTTGTTTGCATAATTAGCACAGCTTGCAGCTCCTTAGGACCAATTGTGGCTTGTGTAATTAGTCAAATTTGTGGCAGAGGCCAAATGATTTATGCTTTACCAAGTGAGTCGAAGGCAGAGATGGGAGGGGGTCAGAGGGTGAGGGGTCACCCAAGCCGCTTAACAGCTTATCAAGTGCAGCTGACAGTCAACTCTCGCTTTGATCATGTTGTAAAACCTTGGAAAGAACTTCAGCTTAAGTGGGACAACCTTTTGCGACGGCTGTCCAGGTCGGGTCCCATTAATGTCCCCTAGGCAAGTACAGCTTTTGTTTTGCCAATAATCTGCTTAAGCTGACCCAAAAGCCACATATCATCGCTGGCCAGCAGAAAAGTGTCCACAGCATAAAAAAAATATGCAAATTGTAAAAGAAGAACACAAAAAAAGCCAACTTTAATGAGCTAAAATTCCAATTTGAATGCAAAGTGAAGCCGACGACGAATCGACAGGCTTAGAGCGGGCTCAATGGGGCACACATTGAGGGCTAGTCGAGGATGATATGCGCTCTATGGGGGCTTAGCCGGGGCGTATCGCTCTCTCTCTCTCTCTGGCGCGTGCTTTGAACTCGCGCGCTGAGGTCGCTCGCAGTTCGCGTTGCCAAAGCACTCAATGCAATTCAATTTGGTTTTAAATTTATTCAAAACAAGCAAAAACATTGCTTTACCTTGGAAGCGCTTAAATCAATATGCAGCACACACACACAAAAACACACACATACACACACGCAGACCACGAACTGAGCTGAGCTGAGCTGCTTTTTTGTGTTGTGGGAAATTTCAAGCTGCAGCTCAGCTGCGCGTGTGTGTGAATTTACACTCGCGCCTCACTGCGCACAACATGTTAATACACACACACACACATGGCACACACACACACAGAGGGAAGCTTGTTGCTTGGGGCTAGCGAACCCGAAACTTTTGTTTGGCCGCCCGACACATTTGGCCCTTGATTTCTCGACATTTGCTGCTGCCACGCCCCTCGACCCCCCATGCTCTCCCCCCTCACCCGGTCGGAAATGTAAATTCAGCTCAATTTCATGCTGCAAGGCATTCCGGACAAGTTTAAATCCCCATCGAATGCCCCATCGAGATGTGGCGATAATTCGGGCGCCAATAAAATACGCCACAATTAATTAACAGCGATCAAATTAGGATAATGCCAGACCGTAGCCGGCCACGCCCACAAACTTTTGAATCACTTAATGGCCCGATAAGTTTGTCGCACCACCCTCCCCCTGCGTGTTACATCCCTCTCTCAAGTGGGTGGCAGCGGGTAATTGCGTTTCGGGTTTTATTGCGGTTTGTTTGACAAACTTTGTACGCGCCGCGGCCATTTTACTTTGCCTGTTTGCCTGGCTTTAATTAGTTTCTCGTTTTATGACTGCTGAATTTTTGATGGCGCATTGATTGCTTATTAAAGCAGACAGACAAGCAGAGGTAGTTGAGCCCGGGAGTCGCCTCTTTGGACTTCCCGTTCGCATGACGACGCATAAATTGCCGGGGCTGCGTGATATGCACGTGCTGCGGCTCGACTTATAACTGCAAAATCGGCAATATGTAGCGCCTACGTCGCGGCCGCGCCCCCGCGGCAGCCCTCCTGCTGACTATAAGACAGGACACGGTGCGGTGTCGCATTTGTCGACCTGAATACAAAAGGTTTGCGTGATGTGCCTGGAAATCTCTTTTATTCAAACACGCGTGCCACGTGGCGTATGAGTAATTATTATATACAAAAAAATATTATCATATACATTGATTTTTTTTTGGGGCAGTACATGCGTCAAGCTGATTCTTTAAATAATTTAATGCTATGCAAAGTAAAAACGAAAAGAGGAGCGAGTGGGGGATCTCGAGGCCCTGTGCCACCTTCAACCTGGCGAAATAATCCGCTGTAATTCCTTCAATTGAATTACATGAGATTCATGAGTTTTGGCATTCTACTGCTGCTGCTGCTGCTGCTGCTGCCTGGCAAATGTCATGCAAATTGCGCTGCCCCGAGTCATGCTTAATAATCGCAAAAGTTTTCAAAGTGGCCGCCTGAAAGTATGCTACGCTTTCATAAGCAACTGCTTGTCTTTCAAGGCACTCGAGCGTGAAGCGATTGTTGTTGCTCTTTGTGCCGTCTTCATTGTCGTCGTCTTTATCTGTTTGTCGTTTGTCGGCTTGCTTGTTGGACCAGTGAAAAGTCAATAGCTCTGGGCCGGGAGTGTCACTCCGAGATTCCAGTGAATTTCTGCTGAGTTTCCAAATCAAGCAGAGCCACTCAATGGACTGCGAGTGGGCGAGAGAGGGAAAGAGAGAAGGGGAGGCGAAACAAGAAACTGGCTAACAACGCATTGTGTGTGCCTTCTTCCGCATTTTGTTGGACCAGTTGTCATTAGCAGGCATATGGCAGGTCTAATCAAATTTAGCTCGTTACCGCGCAGATCACACACACACACACGCACACACAGACAGAGGCAGTCAGGATAACACACTCGAATCCACTCTCTCACGTACAAGTTAATATCACGCATACGTCTTGCATTGCCGGCGCTCAATTACACACACACGCGCACTCACACGCACAAACATTGACAGGCTCCCACGCACAGTCACATTAATAAGTTAACGACATGACAAAATTAATACATCTTTTTTTCGGAGAGTTCTGCCTGCAAATTATGCTTGTTATGCAATGTTATTCTATACGGACGAGTTCGAGGAAAAATTCTCTCGCCATTCCCTATGCCTTGTGTGTGTCTTGTGTGCTGCGTCGTGCTTTAATGTTAATGCCAAGTTAAAATGTTTACGTGACTTCATTACATTCTTCTTGCTTGCCAGCCTTTGTTTATCTCGTGCGTCGCACTTGATGCGTTTGGAGTGCTCGCCGTGGAGTTATAGCTTCATTACGGCCCAATTATAATTAAGGAATCCAGTTGCCAAGTTGCCAACAATTAAACCCCAAGCAGGCAGCCACTCACATTCAACAGGACAATAAGGCACAGCAGGCAGGAGCGATTCAGCGATTCGCCACGCGAATGCCAAGGTGTTTAATCTTTCGCGCCCCGGCACAAACGAACCATTTAGTCGCATAATTGAGCAGCATTCGATGGCCTCGCGGGATTACGACGAATTGTTAATCATACGCCGTGTGGGCGCTCTAAGGCTTCCGCCCCCCTCTCTCACTCCCACTCCTGCTCCCATTTGGATTGTAATTTATTTGACATTTGCAACTCGTTTGCATGCACAGCCCCCTTCCCTTCCCCACCTCTTTGATGTGTGCTGCATGAAAACTCGTCAGGCGCTTTTCACTTGACGTGGGTTTTTCCAGCGCACGCTTCGCATTCCCTGCTTCAAATCTCAACCCGTAAGGCATCTGCTTCCCTATTCCGGGTACCGAATAGAAGAACGCAGAAAGCTGAATTCATTCATTTATTTAGGGACTATCGAACTTGAGCCCCGGGCTTTTGTCCGGCACGGCCAAGTGCTTTATCCCGACACCCTGGGCAAACCCAACCCAACCCAACCCAACCCAACTCGATGCCAGGCACCTCGCTGCTTGCGTGCGCTTCGTCGCTTTTTGACCAAACACGCACATTAATGCTTTATAACGCGGCGACGTGCTTCGTTTACGCATTAAACTGTATGCGGAATTTAAAATAGGCTAGAAAAGAAACTGAAAACGAAACCCCGAATAAAAGGGGGCAGCCGAGGTCTCCTTGTTTTTGCCAGGTCTCTCTCTTCCCCCAAAACGATGTTCAAATGTTGCGCAGCCCATAAAAAGGGATCAGGGTGAAGTCATTCCTTGTGCCGTGGGCTGTCGGGCGAGTCAATAGGCTTATGATTTATATTACCATTAGTGCCCAGTGCGGCTCATTGGACACACCCGCGTACAGTTCCCCCCTTCTCTTCGCACCCAAGCAGGCAGCCTGCTTTCTCGCCTGCTTTTTATTGCCTGCTGCCAGCAGTGGACATAATAATCATAATTTCAACAAGGAGCCAGCACTGTGCCTCCAGTTGTGGACGCTGCGGGAAATATGCAAAGTTGACAGCGTGCAAATTTATATTAATGTGTCTACTTCCCTCTCCCTTTTCTTTTTCGCTTTTCCTTCCCCCTTTCCCACTTCAATTTTCCAATTACAATGAAGTTAGAAAATGCAATTGGCTTGGCAGAACAAGATTGTCGCGATTTGTTTGCCAACTTCATTGATTCGTTTTTATACCCTACAGCTTGTGAAAAGGGGTATACAACGTAAGTAAAAGTGTGTGTGAGTGACAGGATCTGTGAGCGTCGTCTTTTGGTGAACACATTCGCCTGGTGCTGTTTCGCTGCGAGGTGGTGTACCTCAACAACGAAATAATGCCAGGCTTACTGATATATCAGCAATATATAGTGAAAGTATAACGAAAGGTCTTGTGCCCAGATTTGGAAAGTCATGTCGTGCGAGTTTGAATGGCAAAATCTTCAAAATTTTCGAAAAGTGTCAGGCGAGCAGAAAGCAGTAGCAGGTGGCTGCACTACTAGAGGCCACGTGGCGAGAAGACAGACTCGATCAAAACAATAACATTGCCACGTGCTAGCACGAAACATGCTATTGCTGCGACCACCGGCTACTGCTAAGTTATGTTTTCCTAGTAATGTTTGGAGTTCAGCCAATAAGTTTGGAGCAAAGGGCGCTATGTGTTAATGCCTAATTAGCATGTGCTGCTACTTCTGCTGTTACCTACTGCTTTCTGCTCGCCAGCTTAGCACGTGCCTCCTTTGCCCACTTCTTTTCCAGTCACTCTGCATTCCTTTCTCATTTCTGTTGCTATTTCTGCATGCCTGGTACTATTTCGTGCCGAGATGTGGTGTAGCAACACCGCCTTGCAGCGAAACAGCGTCAGGCAAGTTGTTTGCATTCGTTCTATTTGCACACACACTACATTTATTTGCATATATGTTTAACAGGGTATCTGACAGTCGAGTGCACAGCACTCGCATATTCTCTCTGGCTCATTTCCGTTTCCGCTTCCGTTGCTGCTTCCGCCTTCCTCCTTCCGCCTGCCTGGCAGATGCAAAGTCAGGGAGCAGGCTAACTAAACACTTTTCACTCCCTATGTGCTTTGTTCAACGGGGCGTATGAGCAATGCGGCACGTGCGCATGGCAGGCACATGCTCTTTCTTCTCTTCCCGTTTTTTTAATTAATTATGTGCAATTAGTACACAGGCATAGCAGCAGGATTCCTGCTGCTGGCTGCGGTTTATGCTTTACAAATTTTAATTATCTTTTCACCAGCCACCGCAGACCAAAAGCCACAACAACAAAAGCTCTGCGCGAGAGAGCAGCACCTTATGACAGCTGCAAACGCAGCAGGTGACGAATCAGCGGAAATCAACGACAGGCGACAAAGCACAACGGACACAGGACAAAGGACAAAGAGGACAAAGCAAACAACGGACACGGACAACGCGAGCAACGCGATTAACAAAACAAAAGGCGCAAGCCGAAATAAGTCAAACGCGGCTGACAGTAACAAAGCACGCGGTCGCGCACAAGTTATGCCACGCGAGCTATGCACTTAACACACACATGCACACACACACACACACACACATACGCACACATTCATGGGAAGAGACACGCGCGCGCATATTGAAAATATAATTAATGACAAATTTATAATGGGAGCACAAGCAGGAGTCTCTATCGGTGGCATCTTCCGGCACCGCGGGCATTGTTTGTCCGAGCTGCAATATTGCTTTTTATACCCTGTACTAATGGGAAGCAAGGTAGCTAGAACTGCTGTAAATAGTTTAATAACACGTTCAAATGTATCTGACAGATGCAAAGAAAAGCAAAGTTGCTTTCCAAGACATCAATTCAAGAGGTATCTCCCAATCGATCACACTAGCTCGTGTGCTCTTCTATTCTGCTGTTTATTGTTTACAGCAAAGGAGAGAAACAAAATTGAATTTCAATTGTTTGCTGCAAGTTCCGGGAAGACTTCGGTCAATTAAAGCGAAGCTCTCTCGAAGGAAAAACTACGGCGTGGCAAACTGCGCTGGAATGCGAAGCAGGCACGTGCCGCACATATAAAGCGGGAAAATCGACGGACGAGGCGAGGGGAGGGGAGGTGGAATGAGGTTGGGGGTGCCCCCCAAAATGTATCCCATAATTCAACTAAGCAACACAAACTGTAAACTTTTCACAGCTGCCACGCCCGCACAGCCGCAATGCCTTGGCCATTAGTTGGCCAACGTAAATGAGTGTGTGTGTGTGTGTGTGCGAGTTTGTGTGAGTGAGTGCCCAACTGGGAGTGTGTTGGGGCTCTTTACAGCGGGCGGTAGAAGCAGAGCCAAAGCTGGCATTAGCTTTAGGGCTAAACACGCACGAATTATGCAGCAACTGCGCCCGAGCCATATTTGCCCCAACTGAGCGCAAAGTTCCCCAGCCCTGTCTCATCTGCTCCTCCTACCCCTCCGGCAATGTAGAATGAGTCTTCTGGGGCGTCTGCTTTGCTCAACTTCAACAAAAGCCTTAAAGCTGCGCACTCAGTCAGTGTGTGAATAGTTTCGCTTTCCCCGGGTAGCTTAAGACTAACAAGAAGAAGAAGGAGCTGAAACTGGCACTGTTTGATGTTTATAAATAGTTTGTGTAATTTTAAATGGGGTGGCTCACCCTAGCCCTTGCAACACTCTCACGCAGCCTGCATCAAGTCGCGTGCCTAATTTGATTTATGTTTTTTGTGCATTTTTCAGGCTGTCGCTTTGCCTCAAATTGAAACGAATGTCAGATGTGGGCGAAGCAGCGCGACATGCGTGACTAGCAGATGCTCTGTAGCAGGCACAGCCAATGCAGCTCATACCAGATAGCAGGGCATACCCTCTGCCTGTCACTCATTTACAGGATACAACGCAGTCTTATCTACTGCTGCGCGTGGGTTTGCCTGCCTCTGTGTCTGGCCGGGCTTATTTAATGCTTATTACAGTTTATTTATAATTCAGTGCACAGATATGAATTACATTACATTATGGTGTGCGCTGGCTTACGCTGCGTATGCGTGATGCCGCCTACTTTAAAATGCATGTATGCTAGAAGAGAGAAAAGAATTTATATATTTATTGTCTCAAGGTGAGCGCCAGCCAATAAATCATACATGGGAGACGCCTCGCTTTATTGCCTCAAAGTCGTAAACATTGCAAATGGATATTAACGGCACTTTTTAGGGGTATTTATACGACGCTTTTTCGGGGTGATAAAAAACACTTGAACTCGACAGATCGAAAGTTAAGATTAGCTGCAAGTGGCGTGCTTGAACTTAAGGATTAATGTTATTGGCCATCAAGGAGGTGTCCCAGCTGGCACGGGGCAGATAAGGCAAATGCATTTGCCATCTAATCTGTAATTAATTTTGCATATGCCAAGTGAGTTTTGGCCCGCTCGAACAGCTTGGGAGGGAGGGAATTAATAACTCATACGCCGCGTTGTACGCGATGCATTGCAGCGATAAGTGCGCACTGAGTGTGCTGTAAGCTGTAATTACAACTGCGCCATGATTAAATTATAAGGCTGCCCTGGCGCCCTTTTAAGCGTCCCTGCGCGGCAGACGACGCGGCGTCGCTGTCGACGTCGCAGTCGGCATCGGCTTCGCTGTCTAGCGGAGTTTGCAACACCCACGTAGCTGTTGCTTTTAATTAATTTGCGCTTAGACGTCGCAGCGACAAGAAAAATGACCAGCTGAGCGGGCAGTTGCCAGAGAGAGAGAGAGAGAGGAGATAGGAGAGAGGGGGCAGGGGGAGCCTGGATAAATAGTAAAAGTCGCTGCCAAAAGGTTTTGCCCGGCGCCACGTGAAAAATGCGCAACGTTTGCGGCGTCGTCATTACGCAGATTTCTCCAAGGTATCGAGACGCAAAGCTCGACAGCGCGAACGTGTCCGGTGTCGAGGGGCACTCGAGGAGTAGAAGCAGGAGAAGGGAAAGGGGGGGGTGTGCGATTCCTGTCGGAAGTGGAGTAGTCACAGCTGGTGTCGTTGCTGCTGCACTCGCTGCACGTAAAGCAAAGTCCAAGTTGGGTTTTCTAGTTTGGCAGTTTTCAACGTAATTGGAATTGGGAATTTTTCCGCTGCGACAGCTTTTCCGGCCAAACTGACGGGTATTGGAAAACCTATCCGGGAGAGTCAAAGGTTTTTCCAAATATTTGTTTTATTATGGCTGCAAATGTGGCATCAATTAATTTGAATTCAATTTGCTCGTTGACATTGGCCAGAGGCAATCAAAGTATTGATAGCATATATAGTATATATATAGTCGGGCTGTGCGTCACGTCTGGAATCGAATTCGGCTATGCGCGCGTATTGAGATTGATTTCTCGTCAGGCTGTCGCCGGGAGTCGTTGACACGTAAAGCAAAGAACTGCTGACCCGGCGATGACCTGAGCCAAGTTGAACTATGGGATGCGTTGTAGTTGTTGTTAGTTAACTCAACAGAATCCCGGAACTCGTGTACGGATCCTCCTTTAAAGTTCCTTGAACCGCACTGGAAGCGTGTGCGACTCGCTTGAGATTCTCCTTAGTTGCCTCACAGTTGCCAGCTGCCTTTGGCTTCCGGGCGTGACGCAGTTTTATGTGCCGTGTCCACTTACTGTCTCCTCTCTCTCTCTCTCTTACAACTTCCATACTTATTTTTTATGCTTTACGCCTCGCAATTTCTGGCGCTGTTTGATTAATGTACGAAGGCCGCATAAAAGTCCAGAGAAATGTCCCTGTTCCTCTCTCTCTCCCCGTCCCGGGGGGAAGCTGACAATCTAATAAAATGCAAATTGAAATCGCCACGAATTATGACGCCCCGCAACAGTCTGCGGTGATGTTGGGCTATATCAGGCTTAGCAGCTTCCGCTTGGCCATGGCCCACGCACAATTTGAGCCTAGTTAAGGCAGGAGAGTGGGTCAGGGGGAGAGGGGGGGGGCTAGGTATTTGACAGTTGTGGCAATTTTAATTCTGTTTCGTTTTCTGTTTACACTCGGCAAGTTCGTTAGGCGAAGGCGGAGGCAGACGAATCTATTTGCTTTGTAAATAAATTTGCTTCTTTCTAGTATTGCTCTCTGTTGCGCCCCTTGTGAGAGGCGCCCGCTACAGTCCGCTCCTAGCGCGCTCGCTATTTAAATAAACACATCGAGCTGACTTTGGCGCCGCTGCCTGCTTGGGCTGCCTGCTTCCTTGTGCGAAACTGTCGCTGCCCACGCGAACAAAATATTGAACAATTTCGCTGACACAGTTTTTCCTTTATCTTGCCCCCCTTCCTGCCCCTCCCCTTGCAGCTCCTTCTCGCTTTATGCTTTTTGGCAGTCGCAAATTCAAAAAAAACGAAAGAAGCAGGAGAGAGCGGGCCGTGTGTGCTGTGCAAGGAGGAGGAGGAGGAGGAGAAGGGGGCGTACTGGGAAGCCAGGCAAATGTTTAGCATTCAACTGACGTTCTGTTTGTTTACAATCAACGCGACGCCCCCCACCAACGCCTGCTGCCCCCGCCCCTCTTTGTCATTCCAGTTGAGGCTAATGACAGCTTGTGTAAACGGCATTAGACAAATGGACTGCGGTGTAAACGACGAGTAAGATGTGGTTACGAGCGCGCGCGCGCCGAGAGTCTATCGAGGCGTTGTCACATTTGCATTTCCCCTCCACCTGCTGCTGCTTCCCAGCTCCTCTCCTCTGTTTGGCGGGTCAGCCCACGTCACGCCTCCACAGCCACGCCCACACAGCCTGTCATGCATGGCAAGCCGCGGCATATGCAAGGCACATCCGCTTTAGCCCCTCCCCTCTCTCCCCCACCCCCTCGTCGAAATGAAAACTCTGTCAGCGTAAAATCGCATTTGATATGCGGTTTTATTTCGCCATGCGCCGTGCAGCGTTTAGTGTTCCGTTTAGTCCGATTCGGGTTCAGGTTTGGGCTGGGGTTCATTTTGGGTTCGCCTCCCTCCCTACCACATTTCCCTGTGTGTGCATATCGCGTTTATTTGCTTTGCCGGCGCTGCTGCTGCTGCCGTTGCCGCTGTTTTCATTCCATTCTCGTGTGCCATGTCGCAATTCTATTATTTTTTTATTATTTACCGTTATCGCTGTACGAGTTTTTCCGCCCAAAATAAAAAAAAAGATATGCGACCATAAATTGTTGCATTTAATTGGGAAAGCGAATTCGAGTTTTATGTGGCATAGAAAAAGAGATAGAGAGAGAGAGAGAGGGAGAGAGTGGAAGGCAACATAGAAACAACAGAATGGAAAAACGCTTTCAAAATAAATCATATATGTGGCATATGCAAAGTTGAATAAACACAGTGCGCTGTGGGCTGTGGGCGTGGCTGTTGGCCCACATTCATGAATAATATTCGAGAATTATTCTAGTTATTCGAATGCGAAATCAGCTTAAAGTGCACTCGATGCTGTGCAATTTTAACCATTACCAACTATAGATCTCAGTAATTGCTTCCGCTTAGAGGGAGCCACAGTGTCCCCCCCCCCTAGCCTTTCTCACCCTCCCTCGCAGTCATTCAACTATCCAAACTCGTCTCATTTGCATTTGGCAACTGAAATTGCACTAATTATGCCCGCTGCCACGCCCAACGCCCACGGCGCAGCCAGACTCGACTTGACTGGCTTTTGGCCTTTTGTGACGCCCGACGTGGCACGTTGCCCCCGAAACGTGCAGCAAATATGCAAAGAGGCTGCCACATTATGAAACATTTTGAGGGTAGCCAAAGCAGAGGAAGAGGGAAAGGAGGGGCAGGAGGGGCAGGAGGGGGGCTGAACCGGAACTACTAACGAGAAAAGTCTGCAACATTTTTGGTGGCAAACATTTCGGTCTTCCTTTTTTTTTGGCAATGATGTTGCCTCTTGGCGTTGCAAGTGCCGCATTTGGTGGCCTCGTTGCGACTTTTTATGCTGCTGCCGCTGGCAAACATTTTGGCCCGATTAATCTTCATTTGGCCGTGGCTAAGTAACGGCACTTGCTACTTGGCAAATTCATGGCTAACGGCAGCTTAAAGCGCTGCTCTAAAATTCTATACAATTTCAATTTGCTGCCCCTTTCGCAGAGGGAGAGGGCGAGAGGAGGAGCTGGGGCAGACAACGCGTTGTCCTAAAGGATTAGCAGATTAACGGGCCAGCAGCAAAAGTTCTTTGTTACTTGATAGACGCATCTGTTGGCCAACATGACAGCCAGACAACGGACCATGGTCAGGGACAGTTGCCCCTCCTCCTCCTCACTCCAGTTTCATGCTTCATTTGCATAAAGTCGCGCCATAAATTCAACGCGCAGACAGTCAAGCGATATGGCAACTATCCCAGACAACGGCTCAGGGTCAGGCAGGGCAGAGAGGGAGGGGAACAGTTGGACAGTTGAACAGTTGAACAGTTGGACAGCTGAGTAGCTGAGCAGCCACAGCCAATCGCCCAACGAATTATACCCTTCTCTGCATCTCTTCTTCTTCTTGTTCTTCCTCTACGGGGGCAATCTGCATAATTCAACACTTTCTTTGACATCGGAAAATGGTGTCGAATGTTAAAGTCATTATTTATGTTGTTGTCTGCAGTAAAACATAACGGCAATGGCAAGCGACGTGTGTGTGACACGCGCACGGGGAATAGCCAGCCAGGCGTAGCGCATACGCCGTGTGTGCTGCATAAATTAGCTTTGGCCATTACCAGTTCCACACCAAGCACACGGCATGGCGGCACGGCAAGCTTCATTCACAACATTCTGAGCTACTGCGACGGCAGCGCCATCTGTTGTCGCCTTTCGCACTGACCTTAACCCGCGACAGGAGCAGCAGCAGCAGCAGCGGCAGCGACAAAGTCCAAAGGAAACGAAAGCGAAACGGACATAGAAAGAAAACAGAAAGAAGCAAAAAACGTAGCCAAAACATAAACATACTTAGCGTGGAGAAGGAGCAACAGCTGTCCAGCTGTTCGAACAGCTGTTCACGCACTGCGCCTGCGCTGCAAAGAGAGCGTCTAAGAGAGCCCGTGGCGCCTTAAGAGAAACGCTTTGCAGACGCTGCTTTTGCATTGCCTCACGCCACGCATGAGTTTTGTGTTTGGCTCTGCCTTTGCTGTGGATGCTAACAACGTTGTTGCATGTGGATCGTGGTGTGAGTGTGTGTGTGTGTGTGGCATGTGGCAAGTTACAACTGGCGAGCAGTAGGCGCCAAAAGCTGCTGCGATACGCGCACACTTCGACTTCGCCTCTCGGGGCGTTCAGCTCGCATCGCGCATCGCCAGCGTCGCCAGTTGCGATTCGACAGTCGTCGTTTATCGTTGTCGTTGCTCGTCAGAGTCAGAGGCAGAGACAGAGTCCGGAGCGGCACTGGGTCCGGCTCGGTGTGTCCGGGTGCGAATCGAACTCGTAATATGTTGTGCATTCTCCGCATTGTTGTGTCAGTTGTGTTTTGTGTTCCGTGCGCTGCGATTCGCTGCCGACTCGCCTGCTCGATCGGCTGAAACAATAAACAAGCAAATTTCTATTTAATTTCGAATTTACAATTTTGTGCAAAATAAAACTAGCAGAAAACTATGAAAAGAAATTTGGAAAATTTCTAAAATAATTTTAGAAATCTATTCGAGTATTTCAAAAGTTACAAAAACATTTAAAGAACGCGCAGCAATTGTCGCGCTTGAAGCTCGCGTGGCCCAGAGCAATCCCTGGCAGCGTCCCAAGTTGCAGTAAGTGTCACATTTGAGTTATGTTCCTCGTACATTCCGCGCTTAGTGCTGCAGCCCGTGAAGCCTCGGCAAGCTCGGGAAAGTATTAACTGGGGGGCAATAAAACGTTTGGGGCAGGCGAAGCAAATGAAAGCTGATTTACAGAAATGAAAGACCCAAACATTGGGGAATTCTGCTGTGCGACAACACACAAAACAAATTGGCGCAACACCGAAAAGGAATTAGGCGACAAGATTTTTTAAAGATTTTCTAAGGAAAGGTGCAATTTGAAAATTTTGAGAGAGTTTCGAGAAATTTAATTTAAATTTTGCAATATTTTTGCAATATTTTAAATAAATTTTAACTTCGAAATTTATTTATAAACAAAGTTATCCATGAACTAAGTCCCGTAAACTGCAATGCAATTCAGCTCATGCTGTTCGGCTCGTTTTTCAACTTCAATTATTTTTCTTTGACTCTCAAATCGCACTTTAAATTTTCTAAGAATTTGCCTTAAAGTTTCACTTTAATTTTGCAAATCAAGCTAACTGCAAAAGGAGCTAATTAGGCAGCTGTTTCCCGTTAAATTTTCAAGCGCTTCACAAAGCAGCAAAATTCTCAGTCTGCGCATTTTCCAAGAATTCCATTTCAGTTTTTTAGCTGCTGTTGTCAGTTCAGTGTATGGGTGTGTGTGTGTGTGCGTGTTTTAGTGAATGCTCATCGAATAATTCGACTGATTTGTTTTCGCCTTCCCCTATAAAATTAATGAAGTGTTATAAATGTTATCGCGTTTTATTGACAATTGCGCGTTATTTTTGGCGAAAAGCGTCGCTTTTCCTCGCTCGCTTCCCTTTTGTGGAGAGGCGGAAAGGCGGCATTAATACCGCTATTAATATTAAGCGGGGAGCAGAGCAGAAAGTCGCGCGGCTGATGAGGGGGCGGAACAAAGTGCAAGATTCGGGATCTACAAATAAACCAAAGCTATTTAGATAAAATCTTGTCCCACTGTCACTTACTCTCTCTCTCTCTCAGTCTGGGATATTTCCTTTTTGGCTAACCCTTTGTGATTGCCATCGGGTGCGGGGGCAGCTGGAAAAGCTGAAAAAGCGCAAAAGGAAACCCAAGTCGAGGCGGCACTGAAAATGACAATTTCTTGTGTATAAAAAATACAGAAAAAACAATGCAAACAATCACAAAATGGCACTGGGCAAATAGGAGGAGCGCACGTTGCCACGTTGCTGGCACGTGACGACACATAATAGAAAAGAAAATGGCAGAAATATAAGAAAATGAATTGAAAAGATGAGTGCGCCATGCACTTGTGCAGCCCCTATCCCTTTTGGCCCTTCTGCACGTCAAATGGAAACAGGTGGAAAATCTCGCTTTGTTGGCCGAGTGAGGTCAGGTCGCAGCCAGTGGCCCTGCCTCTGTGTGTGTGTGTGGGTGGCTGTAAAAGTTTTTTGAGTGATTTGTCCCCATAACCGATGCGATGTTGTGCACACACTCACACACACACACACACACATGTTGCAGTCAGATTGTTTGTTTTGTCTGCTCTCGAATTGCCTCGCACTGGGCGCAATCAATCACGGACAACCCCCTTCCCTTTGGGAACCCCCTTCACCAAACTTAATTAAAATCTCAACCCCTGGGCTGATCCTCTCGGCGCATCCTGCGCCGTTTAATGAGCAGAAATACATATCACGCTGCCAGCCAAGCGAGGCGTCGTCATTATTCCTCGCTTAGTTGGCGAATCAAAGTTTTCGCTCAGCTGCAACTTTAATGCTCTGTCATGCCACGGAGGGGGAGGGGAGCGAGCTGGGCCAACGGTTTACAATTTCCTAGCTCGTTTCCGCTGTGTTATGGCAGCATCAAGTTTTAATCAAAAATCAGTTGAAACTTTCAACTTTGGGTAAACAGCCGTCGTCCGTCCCCCTCCCTCTTTGAGAACTCTTCGCCAACTTCCTGGATGGGCAAAGGAAAAAAAAAAACTGTCGAAATCACTGTAGAAACTAATTTCGGCCATAAATTATAAATTATGCTGTGCAAAAAGAGTGCAGAGCGCGCGGAGAGTGCTGAGTGATTCCTGCCGCATTAAGTAAACAAGCAATTTGCATAACGCTGCGTATACGTAATAAACATAGATATAAAAATCAAGACACAACCGATTGCCATATTAACATGCCATCTCTGCGCGTCTTCTCAGTTTCACAGAGTGTGTGCGTGTATGTGTGTGAGTGTGAGTGTGTGTGCGTGTGTGTTTCCTTGTTATTGAATTTCGCTTGCTTTGGGGTTGCCCGTGAGTTGATTCGAGTTCGGATTCCATTTTTATTTTTTGCACGCACAAATATTATTCCCCTTCCCCTTCCCCTGCCCCATTGCCCCGCCTGCTCCTGCGGCTCATTTGATATTTCCTCTGATTTTGTTTTTGTTTTTTGGATTTTTGTTTTATTTTTTTCGGTTTTGGTTTCCTTTGTTTGGCCGTGTGTACGCGTAATTTGAGCCGATATACGATAAGCGAGTGGGGCGTGGGGCGTGTGAGGCATGGGCGGGGCGGTTCACGTGGCCGGGGGAGCCATCACGCGGCTGCGATTGTTTCATATTTATTTGTGGATTGACCTGGCAGCCATGTTGCCACAGCAATTCCCGCGGGGCCAGAGGATGAGGCAGTGCGCCTAGTTCCCCTAGGCTCCATCGGAGCGACTCAGCGAGCGAGCGAGCGAGCTATTTTTTATGGCCCACTTACGCGCAGATTTGTGTGCAAATGATACGTCAAGCAGCGGCACGTAATGCCAATTATATTGAAATTACTTTTGGCATTGCAGCGAATTATTTATGAATCGCTCGAGCGAGCCTAGTTTCCCCTCCCCCCTACACACTCACTCCTCCATCTCAAGATATGCCCCCGAAAATGTTTCGTAATTCGCCTAATTCGATAGGCAGGATAATTGGCTCACAAGATTTGTCCCCTGTTGTTGCTGCTGTTGCCGGGCAACAACAACTTCACGCTGAAGTTTTTTTTCAGTTTGTCTTTTGATAAGCGACGCCCGCACAATGAAATATGCACTCCAGCAACAGCAACAGCAACAACAACAACAAAGAGGAAGCAGAAGGCAAGAAGTCGCCCTCGAAGAATTCCAAAAACTTGTGCTGCAGCCGACACTTGCCTCCCTCCCGCCTCCCCTGCCTTCCCTGCCTAAAGCACTTGCCCAGACAGAGCATAAATAAATAAGCCAAAAAATGGCCAAACTAACCCAAGAAAAAGTTGCCTCCCCTCCCCTTCCGCCCCTGCCTCCTCTCTAGCTTACAACAATTTATTATACAAAAATAAAGTTGGCAAAATTGTCACAAAAATGTTTCGTGGCGCTTTACAGCGATAACAAAAACAACAGTTAAATAGGCAAACAAAGGGAGCGAGTGCACGACTGGCAGATACTACGCAGATTTAAAGCAAGGTTTTTTATAGCTTTTTCTTTCATTTGAGTTGATAAGAAGTTTTTGCTTTGTTTCAACTTTGTTTTTACAACTTTTGCTGGCACAGGCCACCCTATCGAATGCTGCATACTTCTTACAGGGTATGCCAAAAAACAGTTGCAAGCCAAGTTGACAAAATAAATTCCAAAGACACGAGGCGACTCCCGCATAATTTATAAGCACTCAAAGGGGAAGGGCAAGCAGATAGAGAGAGATGCAGAGGGGGAAGGGGAAGGCGAATTTGAGTTGCAAAAATGTAGCAAGAAATGTTGTTTAGCGCCTGTAATAAAAATGATTTCTCAGCGAGAATGCGAAGTGCTGCAGATAAGTCTGCAACAGCAGCAGCAGCACCAGCAGCGCAGTCTGACGGGGCGTATACGTGACGCGTTGCCAACTGCCACTAATTGTTAAACGCTGTCAGTGCGGAATGTGCTGCCAGCTGAAAGGAGAGAGGGATTTCAAGAGGGAAAAGGGAGCAGAGAGAGAGAGCGAGTGGCAAGCGACAGCATGTGTTGCATGCATTAAGCTGGCTGCTGCTGCGGCATGTTGTACGAGTGGCAAAAGCATTACGACCAAATTGTTTTGGGGCCAACCGAGTGCGTGTGCAGCTACCAGGCGGGTAGACACGACTAGAGGGAGAGACTAGGGACTTCAAGCTGACAGCAGTCCCTACTCCCTTTACAGGGTATCTCTGCACACATATTCCACTCACAACTGTCACCTTTCTAACTCATGTTTTTTGATGACCAACTGCAGGTTTGCCAACCACAGTGACAGGTGCTGCTAGAAAAGCCATAAGTGGCAAGGGTTGCAGGGTTGAAGGGTTGGAGGGTTGCTCGTTTGCTAGTAATGAAATGAGACACAGCTGGCGGCAGCTGGAAAAAGGCTAACGGTTTTTAGATAATGAGACTTTCATTACTCGCACTTCACACTCCAACTGACCCGAGGACCCCCTACTGGCTCTGGCACTCTGCCCCTCCTCCGTCTCTGCTGCCTTCCTACGCGCGGGTCACACGTGTCGCAGTCGAGGCACGAACCGGCGTGGCCCCAGTGACATGTTTTTCCGCTCCTCTCTCGCACTCACTCTGCCTGCTCCCACTGCCACTCCCTCTTCCTGCCACATCTCATGTCGCAACATGCAAGGCAAATTCCATTTAAATTACGACGAGATATGTTTGCAGACAAACAAAGAAGGCAGTCAAAGCACTCGAGCACGTAATTGCAGCCATGCAGAGGGAAAGAGACAGAGACAGCGAGAGAGAGAGTGAGGGAGAGGGAGACACTAAAATTTGCCCCTTTTCATTTATTTATTGGCCAAGTCGCAATGGCTGCGATCGTATTGAATGCTGTCTGAATTTTCCAACTGCCTGCAACATGTGCGTGCGCCGCACAACTAGCTGCGTGTCAGGCGCACAGGGCGGAGGGCAGGCGTGGGCGTGGGCGTGGCACATTGAAAGTGGCGGCTTGTTTTTCGCGCGCCAAACGCATCGCCAATTGGCAGACACTTTGGCACAATTGGGTCATAAACTAGTTCAAGGATCTGCCTGGCAAGTTGGCATAGAGCAAGGGGAGGGGAGGGGGTGGGTGTTGCACTCTGACAGAATGCAATCAATCGCCAACGAGACGTGCATATAGAATATGCACAGAGCCTTTTTTCCACCACTGGAATGCCTACTCCTTGCCGCACTACACCTCCCTTCGCCCCCTACGCCCTACTCGGCTGACATAATTATGAGGTCATCGATACAACACCCCCCTGGCGACTACTTGTGGCTAGGGGGAGGGGCAGAATCGAACGCAACGAGCCACTTAAATAATTAATTCCCATGATTGATTGCCCGGCGGACTACAAAAGCGTTTTGCTAATCAGCGACTTGTTTACTTTGTTTACTCTGGCTTTATTGCCTTCCCCCCCACCTCCTCCTCCTCCTCCTGCCTCTATGGCATACCTGCGTCTAACTCCCAAGGTAATCACATTTTAATGGCTTATTGTAGCGCATAATTAGCAAGCAAAATTGTCGTCCGGCAACTTATGAAAGTTTGTCACGTTTATCAATTAAAGCGAGCACATACTATATATATAGTAGGTAGGTAGGGGGGAACTATATATACTGCCATGGCAGAAGTTTTATTTATGCGCTCGGGATATTTTCACGCGCCGCTGTTGAGTTCATAAGGAAACAGGATGCGGCCTCTTCACGCACTTTGCGGCCAATTCAATTAGTCTTCTTCATTGTTAATTAAAGCGTTGGCGCGGAGGGGAGTGCAGGGGGTGCAGGGGGAGGTGTGAGCAGGGGCAGCTGCTTGTAATTTCTCTGCTGCTGCGCAAGATAATTAAAACAAACAGTGAAGTGGCAGAGGGGGCTGGGGAGGGGGGAAGCTAAGTAGATTTCAAATTATGCCATTAGGGCTGATGACATTTGGCTTGCAGTTGCCGTTGCCTTGGCCCTGGCCGGGAGAGAGAGATATGTGAAGTGCTAATGTCGCCACAGCGTTGCCTTCTACCAAATTAGCTGGACAATCTAATTAAACAGAGCAGCAGCAGCAGGCAGGGCAGGGAAGGGAAGCGGGGGCAGACGAAAGGCATCTCCAGTCGGGGAAATATGCCGCGATTTGTCAACGCGCCAAGCGAGCGCAATAAATCTCGGCAATTGGGCGGAATCACGGCAAATGCGAGTGCGAGTGCGAGTGCGATGACTACGCCGGGAAATCGCATGCAAACAAATGGTGCGACAAGCAAAACTAAATGCAAATCGCATGCACGAAGGACGCCGCCAAGGATCGCCCCTGCGAGCTGCGAGCTGCGTGTGATTTATGCGTGCGCCGAGCAAAAAGTAAATACACAACAAAAAGACGCATCAATCAGAGCCAAAGCGACTATGACAGGCGGCAGCAGCAGAGGAGAGAGGGAGAGGGGGGGCAAGCTAAGGTGAGTTGGGCAGCGCATTAGAGATTCTGTCATAATAATGTCGGCTCGGCTCGACTCGTCCGACTTTGACTGGCCTGGACAGGACTGGGGCATTTTGTCAGTGGAACTTCCTGCCGCCTGACAGGGCAGATAAACAGCAAAGAGGTTGGAGTGAGGGGAGGGGGGGGGGGATGGAAGCAGGCAGCAATTGATTGGGGCTGACACAAAGGCAACGTCGACAGATAAAAGATCAACAAACTACGCAAGTTGTCAGCTACATTTTAAAGGCATTGGCAAATATACACAGGCAAATAAGGGACGAGCGGGGGCGGGGGCGGGGGCGACACAATGGACTGGGCAGGCTGTGCCCGGGGATGCCATAATAAATTAGCTATGGCCAACACGTAGGCGCATAAAATATTTCTTTGCCATCGACTGTTTCACTTAGAACCTGCCCCCCTGCCCAAAATTGTCAAGTGGTCAGCGTCGTGGGGGGAGGGGGGGGGTGCCTGTGGGCTGTATATCTCTCAGATCTCGGCTCATGCAAAATTAACATTCTAAAGCGTTGCCCGGCAGATATACAAAGGCGGCACACCCACACACACACACAGCGACTCAGGCACAACATAAAGTTGCGCCCCACACTTGACCTTGATGGCATTCAGTCAAATGCGAAGGCTGCGCTCGCCGTTTTACAGCTAACTTGGCAGTTTTCCCGCAGGCAGCTGAGGGCTTTTTAATTTTTTACAGCTGCCATTTAAAACGGCAACGGGCGCCGCAGAAAGGGGCAGAGAAAGGGGGTAAGCGCGCCTGGGGAGTGGAGACTGAGACCATTACTCATATATTTGACAGCCTATGGGGCGGCCCACGCGGCGTATGCGTTTTATTTGCTTTCATGCCGAATTCTGCGCATATTTTACGTGGGCCACTTTCACTTTTACTTTCACTCGATGCCTGCGCCGCCTTCTTTGCTGCTGGCCGCAAACGAAACGAAACGAAACGAGCAGCTAATGCGCGTAAAAATGCTGCCCCTCCCCCCCACGACTTGACGGGTGTGAAGAGTTGGAGACGGCGAACCCAAGGCGACCCCAGGCGAAATACTCCTACAAAGCAAATATGTAGCAGGCCAAGGGGAACTCTTAGAGCGGAGGGGCTAAGCTAATTTCTGTAAAATAAAGTATGTTAAACATGTTGCCTGCTGCCTTAATATATATGAAACAACAATAATCACATTACTTAAGTCATTTCATCATTTTAATGCAGCGAAAACAATTTGCGAAATCATAACGAAATTCCCCGAACCACCAAGAAGAGAGAAGGGAGGGAGGGGGGGAGGGGGGGGATAACATTTGCGCCAGCATAATTGTTTTTCAGCCAAAAGGAAAACAGCAATTAAATACGCAGGCAGCAGAAAGAACAACAACAAGTGAGAAAGGTTGCCCCAGCTGGCTCGACTTTTGGCAGCGAAATGAACTCTGACCGCCGCCTCCCGCCCCCCTTCGATTGCACAATCAATCAGGCGGCTGACCGTAGGGTGCGGCAGCGGCGGCTGCAACTCAATTTGCCGCCACTCGGGCCGAGGCATGCCGAGGCCGAGGAATGCCGACACCCCAACGGGGACCTAAAACAATTCCCAGCAAATTTGCATAAATAGGTGCAAGAAATGCGAGAGAAAGCAAACAGAACGAAGGGTCTGCGGAATGGACGACATGTGTTGCCGCAAATCGACGGGAAGCGTGGCCAAATCGAATTGCCAAGGGCAAAAGAAAAACAAAAACAAAAACAAAAGTATTTAAGTTCGAAGCTGTCGTTGATTTATGCGCCAGGGTCGTAGATTTTAATAAACAGCATAGACAAAATTTAAGCTCCTCTTCGCAGGCTCAGTCTCAGGCTGTCTCAGGCTCAGGTGTGATACGCTCTCTAAGGCGTCTAGGGCGTTCCTTCTTCTTCTGCTGGCAATGCATACTTGATGAGCCTGTTGCGGTTAACCTTGAATAATTTAAGACTGCGTAGGCTTTAAAGTGACATCGATACCAAGTCGAGGCAAGTAATAATCCTTGGCAGCAGTTGGCCGGGACAGCAGGACGTGTAACTACATAATTCTGTTTGCAGCAGCGCAGGACACACACGCATACTTCCATTCTCCATTTGTCTGTCTATTTCTGTACGCAAATGAAATTAACACAGCATTGACCCGGGGCACAAACAACATTATACGTGTAGCATGAAAAGCCAAGAGGGGAGGCGTACACGGGGGCGGACAGGGGGCGTGCCACAGCAGGCAGCGCAGCAGGATGCCTGGCAAGGATATCAATGGCAGCCGTAGCTGCTTCTCTCTCTCTCTCTCTCTTCTTCGTCTGCTGCTCATGTGCTCACTTAAATACATACTCAGCATGTACTCCAGTCTATGTAGGTGTGTGTCTCTCTCTGTGTGTGTGTGTGTGTGTGTGTTTGTGCGCACATTTGTCTAGTTCATTTTTTTCCACTTTTGCATTCGCCTGGGCAAATTCCCTCGCATTCGTATCCATTGCGGCAAAATGCAATCAAATTACTTTGATGTTTCCATTAATGTCGTTTACTTTAACGCTGAGAGCGGCGACAACAGCAGCAGCAACAACAACAACAACAACAACAACAACAACAATAGCTGATAATAATGATAACAATGAGGCTACGCACTATGCCTGCTGCCTGCTGCCTGCTGCGTGTCTCAGCTGCTTGGCTTCTCAGCTTCCTTCCTTAGCTTGCCAGCTGCTTAACCGAGTCTCAGTGCGCCTCATTTCATCTTGTCAGCTTTCGCTCTCCCTCTCTCTCTCTCTCTCACTGTAGCGCCCTCTTTCACTTTCTCCCAACTGCCTCCCCCTCCCTCCTTTGTGGCGACTATTGTGTTTGTCCTTGTCAGTGCAGAGAAATCAGAACACAATGTCCTGCCAGGCATTTTTATTGGACTGACAACTCCGCAGCGTCTCCAAGGAATCACGAAATGCAAAGCTCACTCGCAGTCCCCCACCCTCCTCGCTCCCCACGCTCTCCTCCTTCAGCACTTCCCCCACTACATAAGTAATTCATTTGAATTATTATCCATTCACTGTGGCAGCTCGACAACGCCCACACGGCCACGCCCACTGGGACACGCCCACCTCCGGCACGCAGATTTGTTCTTAATGTTCAGCGCAAACGGCACGCAATTTTCTTCAGCTCTTGTAGTGCATTTTGCATGTCAGTTTTATGCTCTACCTAGGAGTGTCTTCACTGCGTCATGTGGTTTGCCACAGACAAGGCAACAAAATAAAAATTTTAAAATTTAAAATTTTGTATTAAATAAATAATTATAAATTAAAACTCACCATGGTTCTTCGAAAGTGCATCAACTATTCGACTCGTGCCCAATGCGTTGGTCTCCATTGCATTTGCACAAATATTTTCCCAGTGTAAAGTGTCATTTCCGCCTTGGCGCCATGACATTTCCTGTCGCCATTATCTGCACTTCGTTGCAGCGGCAGCTTAAACCGTTTCCCCGTTGCCATTAGGAAAACGCATTTCCTTGCGATTGTTTACAACGTCGCCATCGTCGTCGTCGTTGCAGAGATGAGGAGATTCCGCTGAATGGCGCCTTCTAATTGCAGAGTATAATGAATCCTGCGCATAGCTCGCATTGTTGACAAAGTTTTCCCTGGCTGGATGCATTTTAAATTAATAAAAACAAGTCGAGCGTGCACGACTTAAATATACCCTTATCGCACTTTACTTTGAGTATATACTAAATATTTGACTTCTTTAACCTTGCAAGGAATTGTAACCTTACTTTCCACCCAAGTTATGATTGGACTTGCGTGAGTTGTTGTGGCCACATTGATTAGGGTCTCTTCTTATCACTTGTCAGAAATGAGTTCCCTCAATTCCTCTTGCAACCCATTATAAATTTAGTCATCATTTAAAACATTGCAATATGAATATTTCACTTATTTCGCCACGCCTCCTTTCGCCCGTTTTACATTTACGGAAACTTGTTAAACACCTTTCTGACTATTCGAAATGTTACGAAGGATACATCAAATTTTAATCTCACTTTCGAAGTCGAAGCAGAGCAGCCGGGACAGACGTATTTCTGGGCGATTGTTTAAGCTTTTTAAGCGCTTTAGCGGCAACTTTTGGCGCGTGCAATTTGGCTTTTTTTTTGTTTGTCGGCTGAAACTTTAAGAATTTAATGCGCCTGTTTCCAACGAAATCTGGCACGAAACATACTTTTCATAATTTCCAATTGATTGAGCTTTTACGCCCCCGCTTTTTGCACGCTCTTCTCTTCTCTCCAGTTGCCCCCTCCCCCACTCTGCATTGGGTACAAGGTCGTTTAGCTTGATGCGCAAGTTTATGAATATTTAGCAATATGAACTCAGCGTCTGGCGGGGAATACCCTGCAATGCAAAATTGGTAGATTGTATCAGTTACATTTCGTATGCACAGGGTAGCGGCTAGGCCAACTCCGCCTACTTGTTGGCTTTTAATTACTGTGGCGCGTCCTTTGGCTAGGTCAATGGCTATTTACATAATTCTTATTTTCACACAACGACCTTGTGGCGTGCGCGCTCGGGTCGCGCCTCTAAAAGCCGCAAGACTGTTGCGCGCCAATGCGTCTATTTAATGATAGACTTGCCACTTGTTCGCTTGCTCGCCTGCTCGCCTGCTCACTTGACCACGCCACCCCCTCTTTGGCCCCCTTCACGGCCCGTCGCGTCATTGAAAGCCGAGCAAATAGTCGCGTGGGGTGACAAATTGTCGAGCTACCAAAACACTTGACAGCCAGCCAATTGCAGGCTAGAGTGTTGAAATGGATGGGGTAAAGGAGGAAGGGGGGCAGCGGGGTTTGGGGGGTTAGGGGGCCACACTTAAAGCGTGTGAAAATCAAGTTCAGGTGCAAATGAATTGATTTTTATACCCGCTATACACGAATTTAAAGGGTAAGTTCTAGCTAGATGGGCAGCTCCAAAATCGAGGGTATCTAGCTGTCAGGGGTACCTAGTTTCCATCATTCCTAGGTTTGTGTGTAGTCATTCGTATTTTGCTTACTCATGGTTTCCGTTTTAAATTGATTGCACATCAAATTTTTATCAGCCTCAAAGTTTCTATTTATTTTTGCTTTCTTTTTCTAGGAAAAATCTAAAAATTTTCACATAATTGAATCAATTTTGCCCTCTACGAGAATTTTAGGTTTCCATAGAGGAAAACGGTTATAACTTCGCCAAAACTCATTCGATTTTGCTGTGGCATAGCATTATTTTCATGGTTTCGCATACAGATTGATTCTGCATCAAAATATTTGAAATTGAAGGGATTCAATTTTTTGCCACTTTTTCCATGCTACCCCCTTGCAAAAATTTCAAAAAATTTTTTAGAATTTTTTTTCTCTGTTTTTGCTCGAAATCGATTAAGCAACTAAAAATAAGCATAAAAATCGCTGCACAAAAGGTTTCAGTGGTAAATTGTAGAAAATAAAGAAAATATTCCAATTTTACCTCTTTTGATGTACAGGGTATATTAGAGTCAGTAGATGGCTTCCTCCATTCGCTACGTGAACTGCACGCGGCGCACATGGCGTATGCGTGCTGTGTTATTACCCGGGCCGCCTGTTTGTTTAATAACTATATAATGAAAGCGTTCGCTCGCCGGGCAAGGCTAATGTCATTTCAATTAGGCTGCAGAACTATCGGCGCCAACTATCGCGCAGCACGACAGAGCTTTGATTTTATCCAGAGCTAAATAAAGCCACGTGAAATGATATGTTTGTCTGGTGGCTAAAACGAGCTGCTAAGTGCAATATTTGGTTAAGTTCTAAGCTCCCGCCCGGGGCGATAGCACTAGTTCACAAAGTTGCAGCAAACTTGCTGCAAAGTTGCTGCACCTTCACTTTCAGCTCAATTAGCAACAGCTTTGTCTTGCCTCCGGCTCCCAGCGCTCCGTCCATTTGCATGCGGAGGAACTTCGTGCTCGTTCGTATGCTGCAAATTGCTGCCATTCAATGGAGGCAACTGGCAACTAGTTAACAGTTCAGGCCGGGCCGGGGCGGGTCAGGCCAGACCGACACACGCTGATAAGTGCTGCGAGTAATATGAACTCATGTGTAATTGCATTGATAACTCCAACTCGTTGTTCGTTGTTGTTGCTGCTGCTGCTGCTGCAGACAATTGCTTTGATTGTGGCATGGCGACAGTTTCTTGATTAGGCAAATTTGCATGGCATGCAAATGAAATGCAGCAGGGTGTACGTACTCTAGAGGCAGCTAATAAATGCGTGAAATATTGCCAGGCGATTTGCATATCATACACAAGATACTACACGTATATAGTATATATACCACTGGCGACTGTATCTCATTGCGTAGACGCCTTCAAGTCGCCTCTGCGATTGGTTTCATATTTTATAGACTCAACTCTTATCGGGCCCCGCGGCGATGCGGCATCAGATTGCACTGCAGCAGGAATGTGTCTGCTGCTGCTTCTTCTGCTTCTGCGAAGCTTTGAAATACGACTGCAGATATTCCTTTAGTCTTTCGCCTCTTTAAGCAATTTGCCTTCTCGGCGATATGCAAATGCCGCAGTAGCTCGTTCGTCTTTTCTTTCTTTCTGCTGCCCTCGCCTTTTTTGTCAAACGTCTGCCCGCATTTTTGCAGACAACATGACGTATGCGTGACAAGCACAAAAACATTGAATAAGTATACGCACCCACACACACACACACGCAGTGCAGGCAGACAAAAGAGAGACTGCGCCACACCCACACGCAGTGCAAATTTACATGGCTTAAAAATACTTTTTATTTTCCTACACATATCTCAGTCGCGTTTTTCTTGCGAAATCCAGTTCGCTTTCCCGCCGCCATCGCCATCGCCATCGCCATCGCCATAGAAAGCAATTTCGAATGAGACGCGCCCTGAGGCTATGCCACGAAAAGGAGCTACAAAGAGACCTTTCACTGAGTGACATTTGAATTATTGGCAGCGACAATTACAAGGTCGTGCCTGGCGCGCGAAACGGCTGCGACACCTGTGCGTATGAGCAATATGATTAAAATTGAATAAAATGCGAAATAAACGCGCCACGCCGCAGCACGTCTCGCTCGCTCGCCCATTAATCTGACAATGCAAGTCAGCGTGACGGCAATAAATTGCCGCACTCTCTGCTAATTAAGCCAACAAATCGCTGCCAATACGCCCCGCCTGGCTTGCCTTGCGGGTATCATGACCAGGAAAAACAGTTTGGCATTCAACGCGTTGACTTCTAAGCGCAGCAGTTGACAGCCGAAACAGCCGAAACAGCGCGACTTAGCGCGCAAAACCGCCAACTGAGACTGCGATTTTAATAAATAATGTTCTCTCTTTCTCTGCTCATATACATTTTCCACGATTTCCCCAGGGAGAGGAGGGGGGAACAAAACGTAGGCAGCGCGTAGGCGAGGACGACTGTCATCACGATTGTGAGTCGGACAGCGAGCGGAAATTTGTTAGGATGTCGCCTGACAGCCTGGCTCAGAGTCTGGCACAATATTTGCCGCATGTAGCTGTATTTGCCTCTCTGTCTGTCTGTCTGTCTGTCTGTGTGTCTGCTAGTCTGTTTGTCTGTTGCTATGTTTGCTGTGTGTTGTGTTTGTGTTTGTGTTTGTCGTCGCTGCGCTTATGTGTTTTCTCTATAAAGTCATGTCCATCGGCCAACAAACGTGCTGCCAGCACTCCCCCCTCCCTCTGTTTGTGTGTGCTCAAGTGGCATCAGCAACAACCTATCAGCAAACTGCACCCCCTGTCGGTTCCCCACCCTCCCACCTCCCCCTGTGGCATCCCGCAAATTGCGCTGTGTGCTGCGGCGCCGTGACTCGACAATTTTATGAAAAGCCAACAACATGACAAATAGAACGCGTTAAGCTGTAAGCAGCTGCGCTCCAGCCCGTGCTGCAGATTCATGCAATTAAACTGGGCTAAGGGGCACGCCCTCTGCCCCTCCCTGCTGCGCCCTTCGCCCCCCCGCCATATGCATTATGTATGCAATTTTAAGTGTTCGCAACCAGCAACGTTGCGAGTTGCCAACTTGTCCCTAATGTGTTTTGCGGCGGGTCGGGGCAACTGTTGTTATCGCAGTTGACGCAACCAAGGGATGGGAGGGGGAGGGGAGGGAGGGGCAGGGTGTGGCGGCTGAGGCTTGGGAACGCGACAGTTGCCGACAAAGTCGTCGCATAACTAATGAGAAATTCTTGATGATGCTGCATGAGGTCGCATGATGATATAAGTTAATTGCCGGCGGTTTAGCAGGGTGTGGATGAGAGCGGCAAGGGAATGGGGCAGGCAGGCAGGCAGACAAGCAGAAAAACTCCCTTACACACACACTTTGCACAATTCGCAAGCTTTTCAATTATGCCCGAACTTCGACCTCATTTCTGCCGCTTCACTTTAATCGTCCAATCAATCGAAATTTCCGCATTGCCAGCTGCCATTCGGCATCCCCCCCCCCTTTCCACCGTCCGCCTACCCACTGTACCGCCTACACTTTCAGTTACACTGCTTGTTTGCTGGCCATTTAAAAAACAATTTAAAATAATGCCAATGGCTGCGCTCGGGTAAACAAAAGTGCCAAAGCAAACTCAACTTTTTGTTTACCCAGAAATAAGTAATATGCAAATAGCACGCAGAAAGGGACCCCAAGGGGCAGGGGCAACACAGGGGGGACTGTGCCGGAAAGACGCGCGCGCTCTAGAGTCGAGTGTAAACAAAATCAAATCAATAATTGTAATCAATAGCATGAAGTGCATATTAATTTGCCAGTCTCCAGCGCAGCGGCATCTCGGGGATTCGCCGGGAATCCCAGTTTAAACCTGGCCACGTGATGTCTGCCTCGCTGCATAAATCAAATGTCGTTGCCAGAGTGACGCAGAGCCACGCAGAGCGGGTCACAATAGGAACCAGAGAGAGAGACAAGCCCGAGTCAAAGGCCACGCGGTGCTTCGATTTGACTTGTTGGCAATTTTTCTTTGTTCGCCAACTGACACAAAACGGAGGCGAATTGTGGCACCGCATTCCACGGGCCTGCATGCACAACAACAGCACCGGGACGGACACACACACACACACACAGACAAAGGGGACACTGGCATTCAGCCAGCTACTTGAAAGCCGCAGCGAGTCCATGCGGAAGTCGCCTGCGTTTTCAATTTCTGATTTACCGGACTCATGTGGGCGTATATATGTGCAGGTGTGTGTGCGTGTGTGTGTGCATTGGAGCGTGGCCAAATGTGCCTCAGTTTGTGTTATTAAAACGCTTTTCATGCGCTAAATTAAGTTCTTGTTGCTGCTCGCCATGGCGTAATTGATTGCATTGATGTGCCAACTCATCCCATTGTCCACTGTCCGCCTGTCCGTCTGTCCGTCTGTCCAGCTGTCAGACTGTCACTCGATGGGGCACTCTGGGATGAAATCACCTTCGATACAAATGCCATTGATTTCAAGCAGCGCGTCACGGTGCCAAAAAGCGTAGCATACTTTTGTGCGCCAGCAGACGACGCTCGTCTCTCTTCTGACTCCTCCTTCATTAATCATCTCATTTATCATTCCATTACATGACTGGGGCATGTTAGAATGCCATTGAATCTGTGTGTGTGTGCGTGTGTGTGCGTGTGTGTGCCTCGTGTGTATGTTTGTAATTAAAAGCAAATTAATACGCGCTCATAAAATTACATAGCCATAGCGGGCATCCGATGTTGTTAATGCCGTGTAAGCTGCACAGTGGGATAAACAGTCGCACATAGGCGATCGAAAAAGGGAGCTGGTTTTTGTGTGTGTGCAATTTAATTACCTAAGGCCATAAAAAGCCAATAAATTATAGCATATTAATAGACTACATTAATCCGCATAGGCAAATAAAGTAGTCGACGCTGTCGACATCGCATAATGCAAATAAAATTAACGCAGTGCGTGCAAAATTGAGCTAAGCATAAATAAATAAATGAATTGAATTAACGGCACTCTCTCACACACACACACACACTCACACACACACTGCAATGAATGCATAATTAGATTTCAGAATTGATAAATATTTCAGTATCAATTTGGGCGCATCAAAACGAAACTGCAACAATTTGGAAAGGGCAGCAAAGGTTGCAGGTGTTGCCTGCTGCGGTTTCACGCCCAATGCAAAGTGTTAATTACAGCTGCCTTAACCTCACTTACCCCCCTACACCCACACCCACACCCACACCCACTAAATGCCTGCGGGCTGCCAACTGCAGCTGTCTCGCAAATTCAATTAAAATCTCCGGCTGCAGCCGCAACGAGCGCAAGCAAAACACATGACAGATAACAAATAGCCGGGGGCACCAAGAGGGCAGGCTAGAGGGGAGGAGGCGGGCAAAGATGGATAACATTTGCCAAGCAATGCATTTATCTGCGTGCCAGGCCAACAAATCTAATTTAGAATCGCAGGAGCTGGGCAAGCTGACTGGCTCCTTATGACGCGCTGCCGACTAATTCACTTGCGCTGCAGGCTGCCAGCGGACTAATTAGGTTGCACAAGGCGTGCCCTGGCAGCGCCGCCAGCATGAAGTGCTGTGTGTAGAGAGTATATAGCATTTAGCTAATCGGCTTAGGGCGGCGCATCATGAAATATTTAAGTAGCACGCGGCGTATGCGCAACAAATTGTAACTTGCATTAATTATACGCCATGTGTGCCGCGCTCTCTCTCTCACTCTCTGCTTTAGCAGCGCCTTAACTCTTCTTTATTCTTCATTCCATTTGCAGCACTTGGCGCATATTTTCACAGCGCGTGAATTATTAATGCCGCTGCGGGCAGCGCAGTCAATGCATGCGCCGCTGCTGGCGGCCTTGGCAGTCGCCGTCGCTGACGAACAGCAGCAGCAACAGTAGATTGTCAACAGCAGTGACAGTGACAGCTACAACAACCAAGTGAGCAGCAACAACAACAACAACAGAGGCAGCAACAATGGCCAGCGGCAACAATGATACAACGCCGCAGTACTGCGGCAGCGGCATGGATAATTTTCATACGAGGTAAGTTTGCCAATGTCAATGTCAGCCAAACTCTGCAGAGTCGGGGGGGGGTGTATGTGTGTTCCCCAAGGGCAGACGGCAACAAGCAGAGAGGGAAGGGACTGCCGGGTGAGCTGACAAAGAGACGAGCAGACGGAGCAGACGGAGCAGTGACTGCAGGACGTTTAAGTATTATGGCTTTGCTTTTGTACGACATCAGAAATCGATTAATGTACGTGCCATATTTTTCGGCTGCCTTTCTGCCTCTTTTTATGCGTACTTAAAGTGATTCGCCAGCCCTCCCCCCTTCCCCCCCTTTGCGGCGCCCCTGCACCGATGATGATTAATCCAGATGTGCCAAGGCCAATTGCTTGTTAAGGCAATTTAAGCGACACACATAAATTACACACGACTCACTCAGTAGTCCTCAGTGTGTGTGTGTGTGTGTGTGTGTGTACGATTTGCTTTGCCTGTGTGTGTGTGTGTGTGTGAGTTAAATAATAATGACAAATATTTATTGTTCTTGCATGCTAAACGCTCGTAAAGCGTGGCAAGTTGTGGGGGCGCAAAATTGATTTCGCTGCCAGATAGGAAAGCACATAACTTAAACTGAAATTGAAATTTTGACGACTCGAGCAGAATTCGAAAACACCTTACGGAGAATTTAAATTAATTTCGAAATTTATAACATTTTTTGCCGCATAATTAAGTTGGGCAGAGTCTGAGTCTGCTCTAGCCTGAGCTTATCTTGATGCGATACGATGCGATGCGGTTCGATTTGCCCGCAATGAATTGGGCAGGCATAAAACGCACACAGAGAGCAAGCGAAACCCGACTTTATTATGGCCATAAAGCAGCTCTAGGCGTGGGCGGGGCTGGGGAAAGGGGGTATCTATAAAATCACAATAAAACTGTAGATAAACTTGGCTGTAATATCGAACTAAGTATTTGCATTTTGCCGTGTTATCAATCGCAGCATTAAATCCTGCAGGGAAATGTCGACTTAGTTGCCTCGTAGACGCACCCACACACACACACACACACACACATAGAGGTTCTTCTGCTTGGCTATAAAAACAGTCTGTGCTCATTCCGCTCATCCGTTCCGTCGTGGCTCTTCCGCCGTTTGGCAGTTCCGTTACTCCGTTTGCACGGCACAAACAGCGCAGAAGCTGCTCCTGCCACGCGACCGCCTGCAGCCATCGCAACCTGCGCAGAGGCGGGCAAACACTTTACGCCGGGCTTTTGTTTAACCTGTGCGAGCATTCAAAATTCCCAGAGATTTTACGGCTAAACTGCAGCAGCAGCAGCGGCAGCAGCAGCAGCTTTTGGCTTTGGCTGCCGCCCCACAAATTATGCTTAGTGCGAAATGAGCACGAGCTGCGGCCAGTGGCAGCTTCAAAGTCGCCGCAAGCTGCTTGCACACACGAGTTGCCAAGCTGCCACTGATACTGCCCCCTCTCTCTCTTCGCCCCCCTCTCCTTTTCCCCCAACCCATTGCAGCTGAAATTGTTGGCTGTTTATTGCTCTCGCAGCTTACTCTGCCACGCAGCGGGCAGAACGCACTCGACGCCAGCTGCAAATAAAAGGTTTAACGGCTGGCAGAGAGGCAAGGAAGGGAGAATGAAGGGGAGGCGGCGGAACTGCCAAGGGTAGCGCATTAGGAACGACGCCAGCTGAACATTTGCTCGGGCATTCACATACCGCCTCTGCCTCTTGCTTTGCCTTTTGTTATAATTTAAATTCCTTTTCCATTTGATTGCGAATGTTTTTTGCCAGCTTAACGCAATTCCGTGAAAACGATTACAAAATTTTCCCAGAAAAGTGTGTAAGAATATACACGAAAATACACACACACACACACACACACACACACACACAGATACACACAGGCTTTAAGCATATTTTCTGTAATTTTGTGGAAGTCCTTTTCTCTCTCCTGCCCTCCCGCTGTGCCGACTCCATTTGGGGTGCGACTTGTATATTTGCTTAGCACACAAGTCCGCACAAGTTTCAACTATGCGCCCAGGTGACAGACTCTGCACATGTCCTGCCCCCTGCCCCTGCTCCTGCCCCTTCCCACCCTTACCCACTGTTTGCCTGTCTCGAAGTTGGCAAATGAACAAAACAATTCGATGCAAGCGACGGCGTTGGCGGCGTCGTCGTCGGCTGTCGCCATTCATCAACATGGATTATCAAGGGCAATAAATTAAGGCAAGCCAGGTGAGCCGAAGGAGGGGGCGTGGCAACTGAAGCTGGCGCTGGAAACTGAGACGAGCGACCTGAGCTAGGATTCCGCGCGTGGAATGCAACGCTGGGGAAACATTTGCGTTGGTCCAAATGAATTTGATGAATGATGCTGTAAAGTTGGCCAGCCCGAGAAAAGGTTGCCTAGCCGCAGGTCGTTCCTCTGGCCTGCCCCGCCTCCACGGCAGGCTGCACAAAAACCGCTTCAATTTCGCACTCAATATGGACTCCCACGCACTCGAGTCGCGCCACGTCGCATCGCATCGCCGTCACAGTCACAGTCGCAGTCGAGCGCGATCGTCGGCCTAGGCGGCTGTCCGTCTGTCTGCCTGTCCATCTGTCCGCCGGCTCGCACCAGTTAAAAGCCATTACAATGAGTGCCGCTGCGACAGGCTGTCCGTCAAAATTGAAAGCGCTTTTTGTTGCCCGCTGCCCCGTGTTCCCCTTCCCCCTCTCTCTCTCTTCCGTCTCTGTCTGCGCGACAAACAACGAACAACGGAGAAAACATGCATGTAACTGTAATTTATTATTTTGCCTTTTCTGCTCTCTCTAGTTTGCTGTGTGTGCTGCTTCTGCTGCCGCTGCCGCTGCCACTGCTTATGCTGTGTGTGCGTTTTTCTGCGAAAAGCGTCGCGACGCATTTGGAAAATTAAACGTTTTCTTGCCCATGACCTTGACACACGAAGGGGGACAGAGTGTGGCACAAAAAACGGATCATTATTATTATTCATGTTAATTGCTTGTTTTGTGCGTGTGTCAAACTTTGGCTTCAACTTTGCCTTCGCGCATATTGCGCATACGTCGCGTTGTCATGGCGCGCGAATGCCTGAAAGGGTTGCACTTGACTGACTGCGGCACGGACTGAATGACTGACTGACTGAGTGACTTACTGACTACTTGTTCAGCCGCTTCCTTCCCCTCCACCCTCCCCGACAGATAGAGAGAGAGAGAGAGAGAGAGAGAGACGCTGCCTGTCTGTCTCGCTGTCCGTCCGCCTGTTCCTTTCAATGTGTGATTGTTGACACATTGGCGCTACAATTCTTCCTCGCCTTGTATGTGTGCGAGTGTGTGTGTGTGCCCCGCTTAAGTGGTGCTCCGAGTGAATAACTGTGTTTGGGGCCGTCTGGTCGGGGCGTGACAGCGTCAAGCGTCGCGCGTCGAGCGTCGAGCGTCGCCTTGGCGCTGTCTTTGGCAATTTGGCACGTCTTTGACACACTCACACGCACACACGCACACCACCTACACACACACACACGCGCTGTGTAAATGGCCAAGTGTTAGATATACACATCTAATTGCTAAACCAGACAGACAGTCCTTGCCAGCTGTCCCGGCTCCACCTTCCTATCGACATCCTCCCTTCTCCCTCCACGTTGTGGCATTCCAAGCGAGACACATCTCGACAGACCACAGCGACGCACATTAACGTGAGCTTAGCTAATTAAAGCGCAGCCCACACGTCATTTCGTGGGCCACAATTACCTGCACAGCTGAAATATCTCGCCACGCACAGGGCAGACACAGGGCAGCACATTCAATTAGCTTTAAAAGGCCGAAAACAAAGCAGAAGAACTTTGCTCACTTTACTCACTTCCTTCTTTTCCCTCCCTCTTCAGCTACAAGAACATGCATGGTTATGTCTCCCTGGTGGTCTGCATCCTGGGCACCATCGCCAACACGCTGAACATTATCGTGCTCACGCGCCGCGAGATGCGCTCCCCCACGAATGCCATATTGACTGGCCTCGCAGTGGCCGATCTGGCCGTCATGCTGGAGTACATACCGTACACGGTGCACGACTACATCCTCACCGACAGCCTGCCGCGCGAGGAGAAGCTCAGCTACAGCTGGGCCTGCTTCATCAAGTTTCACTCCATCTTTGCGCAGGTGCTACATACCATCTCCATCTGGCTTACGGTAACCCTAGCTGTGTGGCGCTACATTGCAGTGGGTTATCCGCAGAAGAACCGCGTCTGGTGCGGCATGCGGACGACCATTATCACCATAACGACAGCCTATGTGGTCTGTGTGCTGGTGGTGTCGCCGTCGCTGTACCTGATCAGTGCCATCACCGAGTGGCTGGACCAGCTGGACGGGCAGGGCAAGGTGCTGCACAGCATTCCGTTGACGCAGTTCGTCATTGACTACATCAACGAACAGCAGGCGGCGTCGGTAGCGGCAGCAGCGCTGAATGCGACGCCTGCTTCGCTGCTGGAGTCCTCCTCCAATGCCACGACGACGACGACGACACTGTGGCTCAATGCAAGCACACTGGCCACGCCCTCAACGACGCCCACACCAACACTTACACCAACGACGCTGCCGCCATCTCCTGCACAGCTAGTGGCGCGCAATGTGACCGTATATCGACTGTACCACAGCGATCTGGCGCTGCACAACGTCTCTCTGCGCACCACGACGCTTCTCATCTACAGCGTGGTCATCAAGCTGATACCCTGCATTGCGCTGACCATTCTCTCAGTCCGTCTCATCATGGCGCTGCTCGAGGCCAAGCGGCGACGCAAGAAGCTCACCAGCAAGCCGGCATCCTCGACGGCTGCGGCAGCCTCCAGCAACGGCACCAAGGCCGCGCTCAATGGCAAAGCGGCGGAGCGACCTAGGAAGAACAGCAAAACGCTGGAGAAGGAGAAGCAAACGGATCGCACCACTCGCATGTTGCTCGCCGTGCTGCTGCTGTTCCTCATCACGGAGTTTCCGCAGGGCATTATGGGCCTGCTGAACACGGTGCTGGGCGATGCCTTTCTCATGCAGTGCTACCTAAGACTGAGTGCGTGATGCAACCTCATTTCTGCCAGAGCATAGCTAATCCACCTCTCCTTTCTCTTTCTTTGCCTTTTCCTCTCCCTTTAGGTGACCTAATGGACGTGTTGGCTCTGATCAACTCCAGCATCAACTTCATTCTGTACTGCTCGATGAGCAAACAGTTCCGCACCACCTTCACGCTGCTCTTTCGTCCCAAGTTCCTGGACAAATGGATGCCGGTGGCGCAGGATGAGTTGGCAGCGACGCGCGCCGATGGGCTGCAACGCTCTGTGGTTGCTGCGGCGCCGGACAAGCAGCCGCAGGTGGTGACGCTGGCGGGCAACAACACAACCGTGACGCAGGTGACGAATCTGTAGCAACAACAGCAGCGCTGCTATCCCAAATCGGCGACGTTGCAGCGCGCAGGCAGCAGCAGCAGCAGATTGCGCGCTCGTCTGCTAAGCGCCCTGGGGCGACGTCAGGCGGAGCAGCAGCAGCAGCAGCAGGAACAGGAAGTGGGCAACGCGCTGCAGTTCCAGGCAATTGTTGTGGTTGTGGACAAGGCCAGCGGCGCCATCGACCATCAGCTGTGCGCGGATGCGAGGGCGGACACGTAGTCGCATTCGCATTCGCTGCCGGCGAAAATGTAAGATATTTGTAATCGTAATCGTATCTGTAATCGTATCGGTAATCGTAATCGTTGTCGTTGTCGTAATCGTATTTTGGTCCAAGTTTACGGTTGATAAATTATTCTGTGGCGCGCACAATAAACTATTGCATACATTTCTAGGCGGGGGGAGGCGGTGCGCGCGCTTTGCATATTGCGAGCAGCGAAACAAAGCACGCGCATCACTCATACGCACCATTGGCTCGGTCGCACGCGACCTCACAGCTCATCGCCGCGGCAGCTCATGCTATAGAAATCTGTGCATACGAGTTTTATATACATATTTATTTCGCACAAGGACATCCCTTTCTGCAGCGCATTATCCTGTCAAACAGAATGACTAAACACACGCGCGGAGCGAATGAATCTCAATGCGAAACTAAACTCGCATGTGAACTTAAAAGCAAATCCATTTGTGCGCGCCCTTAACAGAAAACTACGAATTTTCTTTAGCGAATACTTAATGTTTACTAGCTGATCTGTACAGATTATATAGCTATTATATATACTACATACTATATACGATACTGAATTCGGTTTTAGCTTATGACAAGCCGCAGCTGCAGGGGGCACACTTTTTGTACCCTCGCCGTGGCGGATCAAGCATATATATATATATATAGCATACACTCGTATATATGTATTTGTTGCATCGACTGTTTACCTAGTTCATAGCTGAGTTCGTAGTAAGTCATAAGTGATAAGTGATAAGTGAAGGCTGCGAAAGGAGTCTGCATCTCTCTTTCTCTCTATAATACCCAATCAACGGCGGATTGAACCATTTGCGCTGAGCCCCAGCAAATGTGCTCAATCCCGACATAATATGGCGACAATTAATACGCGTGCATTAACCGCAAATCGTGCAACAAACCAATAAAAGCGAGCGCGAATCATAATTGAAAAGCGAAGCGAATCGAATCGAATCGAACTCAAATGTTTCATAATTAGCCTTTAATTAATTGATAAATAGTTGCAAGAAAAAAAGAAAATATAAAAATAAAATACTCTACGATATGCATAAATGTAATTTGATTTAATCGAAACGTTGCCATTTTGTTGTTTTGTTGTTTCGCTGTTTATGTTGTTCGATCTAATGAAATTAGTTAGCCAATTAAGCGATTCTAGTCCTAAGAACTTTACAGAAACGAAATTAACTTAATTACAGGCGCAGGCTTAATTATTAATTATTGTGTAATAAATAAAGCGAGCTACATAATGAACACGTCGTTGTTGCCACAGCGAGTAACGTTTATTTACGAGGGGTGCCCCCAGCCCAAGGGTGTACAACATGTCGTATACACAATTTGCGAGGCAACTTAACAAGTTTTACAATAATTTTAAATTTAGCTCCAGGGCAAGTCCCAGCGGGGAAGCCATAGCAAAATGACGCAGAGCTTAGCAACCCGTAACGGGATTTTAATAAAGTTTAATTTACATTTATTACAACAAAAAAGAATGGGGGAAACGAGGCAGAAGGAATGCGCTACGAAAGAAGAGGGAGAAGGAGAAGAAGAAGTTCGAGAAGTGACTGCAGATTAAAATGTTTATGCCTTTTGCAGTAGTTGCGCCTGTGGTTAACCTGATTATTTGGCCATTTCCCCAACAACTTGACAACACTTTCTTCGTAATGGTCGTTATTAATTGCCGCCAGCTTTGCGAGGTTTCAGTTAATTCTGCCAAGTTTGCAGGCACTTACGAAAGACTTGACCTTCCCTTCTGGCGCCGTTGTGACAGCCGTCATTAATTCGTGTGATCTCAATTAATAATAAAGTCGAGCCGAAGCGATTGTGGAACGGCAAAACCAATGCGAGGCAGGTAATAAAATACACCCGGCAACGCATCGACTTACATTCATAAACACATTTTTATTGCGCCCATCCCAGCTGGAGGAGCAGCAGCAGGAGCAGCAGCATTTGGGCCATTATGGAAACGTGTCGCGACTGCGAAGCGATCCGTTCTCTATGCACATAACTAGCCTCGTATCGAATAAAGATTACGCAGCAGACGCGACCTGCCAGACAAGTGGGCGCAGCTCATCGAGATGAGCTCGACAATCGGGCCAGATTGAATTGCGGATTAAAGCGGCACGCGGCGACAGCTTAAAGGCAAAACGCATTACATATTCCCTGTGTAATTTAATCATGTTCTCATATTCATATTCGCATTTCATCAGGTCAAAGGTCAAACACAACAAACACGAGAATCAAGGCGAATTCCGACAATTCCGAAAATGTAAAGACATAATTTAATATTTGCTTAATTGTCTGGCAGAGGGAAAACACAACTATTGTTTATAGTTGGATTCTTTGAATGCTTAAAACTTGACGCTTTGCATGCGATTGTTTGCAGTGCGTATACTTAATTACGGCAGCTCGTTTATCTTTTTATTAAGCATACGCAATGTCAGCTTTTGTGTGGTGAAAACTTTTCATATGAAATTGATTGAAAAACTTTTGCCAGGCACACTCACTCAGCCAGTGAGGCAGTGTAACGCTCTGAGGCACTCAGGCTGTGGGGAGAGCAAAGGATTGGTGGCAGAGGGGGAAAGGGGCTGGGGGACTAACTCATGCGTCGTTAAGTGCATGCAGCCAACAGCTTGGCTAAATTCGAGAGGTGCACAGCAAAGAGGACGGGCGGCTGTAATGTCATGGCAACGTGCCTGGCAGCAGCAGCAACACGAGTGCAGGCACGAGCCCCGGCGTACGTGCAACGGCGCCCCAAATGTCGGCGCCAGAGCGAGCAGCAGCCTTTGCATATTTGATTTAACTACAATTAGCAGGCAAATGCAGAGAGAAGCTGTCCATCGAGCTGCCGCTGCTGCTGCTGACACGGCTCGATTGCCAAGCACGGCTGCTCGGCCTTTTGGCCGCCCATCAAACCACGGCTCAACAACCACGACTACCTGCCTCTGAATGGGGGGCAACAATAAAGCTTTAAGGTGCAGCTATGGCTTGTTAACACATTGCTTGTTGCACTAGCAGGGACGCGGGTAGGAGGGGGAAAGTGGAAGAGGCACAGTGAGCTGCGCGCTGTCTTCGGCACAACAACGTGGCCCGTGCAGCATCTAATAAGCCTCATTAACGTAATTACTACGGGCTTGTAATAACTGGCAAAAAGCTCGCCCCTTGATTGTGATATGCAAATGAGAGAGGGTGAGAGGAGTGACAGAGACAGACAGAGACAGACAGAGGGTTATCAAGTGTGCTCTGCGTGCTCAACTAGACTACGCTTTGCCGGGCACAAGCTGACTTTGGCAGTTGAAAACAATAACTACGACAACAACAACAAATATAGCTAGAAATCGAGGTAAAACTGCTAAGCTAATTAGCTGTTATTTTTAGTGGGTTATTTGCATAATAAATTGAGGGGTAAGTCACCTCAGTCAACTCAAAATGCATTGCAAAATGTGTAAAAAATGAAGACAGTCTCCTTTTCCAGGTAAGTCTGAGCTCTCTCAACATCTCCCACTTGCTATCTCTCTCTCTCACTAAGCCAAACACGTAAGCAGCTCATGCAACTACCCCGTCGCTACCGTAAACCGATTACAGGGTATTTTCAGCTCTTGCATTGTGCTGCACTTGACTTCGACTTTGTTGCTCGTTTGCAGCTCTCGTTGACTGCTTTTGTGCAATCAGCTTACAACAGGTACCCCTCCCTGCCCCTCCCTCTTTCTAGTGCTGCCTAACAACAGCTGAGTGCACCCTCGAGAGTAAACTGTGCAACTGTTGCAACTTATGGCGCCCCTCAGCCATGCTCAGACTTCAGTTTCGAGCATGAACGAACACGTTGTTGAGTTGTTTATGGAATTGCATTATTATATAAACGTGGAGCCAAGTCAGCGCGTATGGATTGTAATTAGAATTGGATACGCTGTGATTGCAGAGGTAAAGAAAGTAGGGAGAAAGATAAAGATAGATAGAGACTAGACACAGGCAGAGACAGGAATGGCGGCAGAGAGCTAGACCAATTAAACTAATGGCCAGCGAACTGTCATGTTTTAATGCGAACCTATTTAGTTCGGGCAGCCCTTGCCCCTCTCTCTTTCCACCCAACTATCTATATACTATATACCATATACCTTACAATATCCACCTGGCATATACTCAGCCTAAATAGTCATGGCAGCAGCAGCAGCGCCTCGACCTGCTGCCTGTCTACAATAATTGCTTTTCTGTCCAACTCACCCACACACACACCCACTCACGGTGTGCCTCGTTAGCTGCTTTTCCATGTAACTGTCAATTGTCAGAGTGGAGAGCAAAGACGTCTCTCCTACGCTGCCTCTGCAGGATCAGGCGGCATCTTAAAGTGTCGTCGCCAGCTGCTTAAGCTCGCCGCATTAGTTTCGCCAAACGAGAGAGGAGTGCAGCTTTCAGTGAGGGCGTGGCATAAGGGAAGGGAAGGGGGTACGTACCGCCGCTTGAGTGTGCTTGGCTTAGGCTCAACGCTTGGTTTAACTAAACGGGATTTCATTACCTGTAAAAGCCACAATAAATGTCACAACCTGCGCCACTGCAAAGTCGTTTGATGTTAATAATTAATAAGCCAACTCAGCGTAGGGGCTGAAGCGGGAGCCCGGGGGCGTGGCACTTTATGAGCCCTGCCGTTGACGGGGAACCTTCAAAGCGCAAAAAACACAAACCAAATGAGAACCGAGAAGCGAGAGCAGCAAAAAGAAGGGCCCCAAAAATGGCATTAAACATGTTAATTGAGTAAATTTGCCACAAATGGAACCCGAGCAGCAGCAGCTGCTCCTTCTCCCGCTCCCTCTCCCGCTCCCTCTCCCTGTTGTTGATGTTGTCTAGCCGGATGTGGACGAACATAAATTAGTCAAAACGCACCCCCCGCCGCACACAATGGGGCGCGGGGGGTCACTTTGGGGCACTCAACACGTGGCGAGTTTGTCGTATGACAAATGCCTCGCCCTGACATTATTAATTAATTAAAACAATTCAGCTCGAGCTAAATGAAAATTTCAACGAAATTTTCCCGATAGTTTTGGTCGAAAAGAAAACACGCTTTAAGCCAACGGGAAATTCACAAGAAAACAAACGAAAATGCGACAAACTCCAATCAGGAAACAAAGACAAACTGCAAACTGGAGCGAAAAGGGAAAAGGAAAACAGGAAAACATGAAAACATGGAAAAGGTAACAAGCTTAGACAAGCACAAAGCGAACGAGAGAGAGAGAGAGAGAGAGAGAGAGAGGGAGACAGAACCAACAAAAGGAAATGGTCAAATTTAATTAAATCGTATCAAAAGTCATTAAAGTTTTCCATTGTGCAGCCACAGCAAACATTGCAGCAACAAATTAGATCAAGCACGCCAGCTGCGCTCTGTCTCTGTCTCACTGCTGCAATTGTGTGCGACAGTTTGTCTGCCTGCATGTGTGTGTGTGCGTGTGTGTGTGTGAGTCTTGTTACAAGCTGTTCTACCTGCTGTCATGGGTGTATTATATTCGAAATTGGAACCAGACGTGCAGACAAACCAATACTCATACGCAGTGTGTTCCAGCGAAACGTGACTGAACTCACACGCTATTCCTCTTCCCCTCTCTCTCTCTCTCTCTCTCTCTTGTAGCAGCAAACTTGTCTAATACTTTTTGCCATGTTATTTCTTACTAATATTTTCCACTTTTGCGAGACCATTAAATATTTTGCGGTGCCTCTTGTTGTGTCTATACCTGTGTAAGTGTGTGTGTGTGTGTGTGTGTGTGTGTGTGGGTGTGTGTGTATTGCCATAGCTGCCAGTGTTGCCAAATTGAACTAACTAACTGCAGGAGATGGCAGAAAACTGAGCAATTATTTCGCTGAGCTTTGCCACAAAACGCAACTTGAATTGACGACGACGAAGTTGATAGGCTTAAAATGTGAACTACGAGACTTGAGGTAAGAAAATACATGCACAACTCTTTGATCTCTCGACTGGCAAAGCCATCAAAAGGCAGTAACCATAGAGAGAGAGAAAGAGAGAGAGGAAGAGCGAGTAGAAAGTGAGAGAATTTGCATGCGTAGAGCAGCCAAATTGCTCAAGCAGAGTATCGCATTAGCATAGCAAATATATTTTTGAAGCAAGCTTAAAATGCTCAAATAGTTGCCAAACACGATAAAATTGAATTAGAAAAGCTAAAGCAAGCTTCGAATAATATTTGCAGATTTTACAATTCAATTTATAAATCGAATTTAAGTGAATATTTGCAGTTTATTTCTTTGACTCGCAGACAAAAGCAACAAATCGAATGACTTTCATTTCAGCTCAGTTGCCGTAGCTGTTGTTGTCGTTGTGTTATTGTTGCTCTACTCAATTTGCATCAAGTCTGCTTGGCAAACTCTTTGTGACAACAACAACGAGAGCAGCAACAACAACAATGGCAACAACAGCGTGAAGAACTATAAACGAGAAAAGCAATGCCAAGCAAGTTGGCGCCATTTTTAACACCTGTCAAGAAGCTGAAACAACACACACACACACGCTGTCTCTCTCACACTCTCCCCTCTCTTGTTGTCTCTCTCACTCTCGCTGCGTGTGTTTAGTGCTTGTTCTGCTTAAAGTGGTTCAAGCTGCTCGTCGCTGTTGTTGTTGTTGTTGATTTTACTGGACATTTTGCCAGCCCTGCGGCAAATTGAGTTTAAACTGTAATGCACACGCATACACACACACACACACACACACACACAAAACATACATACCTACATACACACACACGTCTATCGTTTCACTATCCATGGCAGACTTCTGTGTGCGATCAGGCTTAAAGCCGACGATGAGGAAACTCTACAGCACTTTGGCAAACACTCAGCCAGAGTCCGACGGCCATCGAGGCGTGAGTTTGCCCGACGCAAACTTTCACTGCGAAAAATCAGTTAATTAATCTACTTCTGGCAAAAAGCAACAGGAAAGGAAAACACAACTTAAGCTCCGTCCGCCCCCGCTCTCGATTTCCAGCTGCGTTTAAGCTTTGCCACTGATAGACAGGGGCAACTTTGGCTTGCCTCGCAAAGGAAGAAACGGCAGAAGTTCGTTGCTTAATTGTACCGTGTGCAACGGGGCGTATGTGTAACAACTAACTGGCTTAATTAAGGCCCAGCGTCGAAGCTGCTCCTGCGTTGACAACGCGACGCATAAGTGTTATTGGAAATTTCGTAGCTGTGCGGCATGTGGCACAACGCGCATATTACACATACGCCGCGTGCGACAGCGACAAATTGCTAGCCAAAAAATTCGCATATTCTCTGAAACGTTTTTCTATTTTTTTGCGGTGCCACATGCAGACAGCTGTCGCTGCAAAATCGTCGCAGCAGGTGCAGGGTGGGCAGGGGCTAAGGGGCAGGGCAAAGTTCAGTGCAAGCTAGAAAAAACAGCTAGGGAAAGTGTATTAGCTGCTCGCACTCGCCATGCACACATTTTGATAGCTATAGAGACTAACGTGAAAAAGCGTAAATATGCAGCTGCCCCTCCCCCTGCCCCTTGCCCTGCTTAAACTGACCGCTTAAGCGGCTGCAGCGGATTTCAATCTGCAGCTGAAAACTTTATGCCGCGCTGCTTTCATGCCATAAGCTGGCGGCATTGTCAGGCTTTGAGGCTTAACGCTGCCAGACACGCTGCTCACACACACACACAACCTCGTACACACATGCTGATGACACACACATGGCATTAATCGAACAATCACAACAACAGCCGCAGCAACGGCGACGGCAACGAGGGAAAATAATGAAAATGCGTAGAACAAGCCACAACAAATTTGATAGGAAATTTGCATAACAACTTCCGCCATTTTGAGGCCGCGATTCGTGTATGCGTGTGTGTCGTTGCCACTGCCAGTTAAGCCCCTTTATTGTCTCTGTGTGTGAGTGTGTGTGTGTGCAGTTGTTGTTGCGGGCCCCAAATGTAATTTGCACTTGAACTGTGAACGTGTTGGCGGCGGCGCGTGAGAGAAACACATAAAATTTTTAGGCTAAATTACGCGCGACACACACACACACGCTCCCCTCTCCCCCTCCCTCCCCCCTCTTTCTCGCACACTCACATAAAAATGCCTACTTAATTTGCTAGCTTTATAGCCAAACCACGAAATTTACTTGTGCCGTGATGAGCTGACTTTAACCTCTCTGCGGCCCTTCCCCCTCCCCTGTTGAATGCTGCCAGGCGAATGCGATGTGCGAGAAAGCTGAGGGCAAAGTTCAAACTTGAGATTGAAAGGTTGAAAGGATTTCACTGCTCGTTTCAATGTTCAACTGTCAGAACTGTGAATGAGCATATGATTGATGCGTTCCGTGTGTGCAGATGCTGAGATTCCAAGCCAAGCCAAGTTGAGCCAAGCCGAGGCAAGCTGCGTGGAGTCAAGCGAAGCGCAAAGATCGTAAACAACCTTTTCTCTCACGCATTCGCCATTTGGCGCGTCTCATTTGGCCTGCTGCGGCAGCCGACCGTTTCTAGACCGTTTCTAGTCCATTGCCGATAGCATCTACGCTCAGCTCAGCTCAGCTCAGGCAGCTAACTAATTTCTGCATAAATTTTCGATTTGCCGCCTCTGCAAAATGCTGTAAATAATGCGGCCGTGATTGCAGGCAGCAGGCAGCAAATCCCGAGCAGATTTCGCCGTGTTCAACAACTGCGAATGGAATTCTGATTAACATAAGCCACGCGGCCAGATACTAATTCCACCTTGAGCTCAGCTCGGGCACAAATGACTAAGAAAGGAAGTCCTTGAAGCAGGCAATAAAAAAGAAATACAAGTGGGGGAGGAAGGGGGGGTGGAACAGATGTTTCTCTCTGGCCAATTCCCTTTTGCTCTTGCTGTTGCTGTTGCCTGTTTTTAGCTTCGAAAACTATTCGCAAGTTGTGCAAAAAGTTAAGACAAAGCAAACGAAATGAGAATTCCTCGACGCAACTTGAGGCCCTTTCGCCCTGCAGCTTCTCCTTCTGCCCGGGCTGGCAGGAAGTAAAGGAAGTGCAGGAAGTCCGCTGCCACGAAGTGTCCACGTAATTGTACTTAACTTTCCTCTTAGCAGCAGCAGCAGCAGCAGCAGCAGCGCAGCAGCGGAACGCATCACTGACAATTAGGATAACCCGTTGACCTTTGCACGTGGGCATCGGGCGTATACTTGATATTAATTAGTAGCGCAATCTGTGCGCCTCGCACAATGTATTTGTTAATTACACAAGCTTGCAATCAAAGTTCCAAACAAGCTGTCCCCAGGGCGGCCCCCAGGAAGAGAGGCAGGCAGAGGCGTGGCAGAGAGGGAGGGGGCAGTCAAAAAAGCTGCTCGCTGCAGTTGTCTGTTGCCCGCGGGGAAGGGCGTGTGCAAAATCAATGCGAAACTTAATCAAGCAGCTGGTCAAACTTCGCCAACGGAGTCGTTTTACATCTATAATGCAAAGGAAGCAATGTCGAATGCCGTCGGCACTGCGTCATACACTGCGAGAAAAAAGTCAAACGACAAAGTGCGCAAACCAATTGCAGCACACAATGCAAGCAGAGAAGTTTGCCTTGGCTTAAGCAAACACACACACACACACACACGGACAGAGAGCGACAAACTAGCAGAGACCTCTCCTCAACCCACCCCCTCTTTTGGCGCAGTGTAGCACGCACTTAGCTGCGTTGTGGAACTAAAAGTTTGCACAAACTCAGAAACCCTTTTAAGACACTTGTCGTGCACTTGTATTTAAATGTGAATTATTTTAATAACAATGACATTTCACACACACACACACACACATACACGCACACTCACACATACACAAACTCTCACTCTCTCAATTTCCCCTTCCGCTCTCAGCTCCTACTGCGTATTTAGCCTGAGATTTATTTACATAAAAATCCCACACCCACAAACACACAGACACAAAGGGGCAGGCGACGATAGGCGCCGTCAGACAAGGAGAGAGGGGGGAAGGGGTCGGGGAGGGAATTACAAAGTTAACCGGTTGTCGGCAGGAAATTGAATTATCATTAAGTATTCAACGGCCTCGGAGTGCTTCAATTTCCATTTGCTGATTTCCATTTGCCGACTCGAAATCTAAATCTAAATGGTTTAAGCAACTAAGGCGGCTTAAAGAGAGAGCCAAGAGAGACAGAGAGGGAGGGAAAGAGTTGAGACTGAGACGGAATGTGCAAAATTGCTATAAAATTTCAATTAAATTGCCAATGCATAAATTGCACATCGCAGTGGGAGATCGAAACGGAGAACGGAGAGCGGAAAGTTCTTCTGCTTGACAATCGAAAAATTTGCATGCAAAGCCAGGGAAAATCTTAAGACTGAGCGCCAACAAGCCCGCAGGCGGCATACGGCAGAGGGAGATAAAGAAAGAGAGAGAGAGAGAGAGAGAGGGAACATATGTGAAAGCCATAAGCTGGCAAAACTTTCGCAGCGTATGATTTATGACTCGCACTCAACACGCCGCACACCCTGCCACGCCGCGAGGCATGTTAGTTTTGTCGACCAGGGAGGAGGGCGAAACAAAGAGTTTCGGTGTAAATTGTAAAATATTTTTTTGTAATTTGTTACATAAAGCTTACGCTGCCACTTCCTGCTGCATGGGAAGGCTGGCAATGTGCGTCAATTAATTTAAAAAATATGCTAATTGGCAATAAAACGTCTCTTTCCTGCATTTCGTCATTATGTCCCTTTCCCTTTCGCTTCCTTCTCCTTCTTGCCCAAGCCGTGGGTCAACCCAAACGGCTTATCATTATTTGCACAACAAAACAATCGAAATGAAGCCTGTGGAAGCCTATTAAAATATAAATAAAAAGCTTTTATTTGCCATCGACTCGGTTCGGTCGTCTTTGCCTGCGACTCGACTCGACTCGGCTTGGGCCATAAATTTAATGACTTGCCTTTTGGCTGAGATTGCGTAATTTATGGCAGGCCCAGGCCGAAATGATGATAGTACTAGTGCCCCGCCCACCGCCCCCTTCTCTACTGCCTCTTTTAATTAGATTATGTATGCCCACTTCCGTTAGATTGATGCGCGGTTTGATGATTAAACCAAAGCAACCCATTTAATGAGGCTTAGAGATGGACCCCCTCTCCTCCTCTCTTCTCTCTTCCATTAGAGCCATTGTCACGTAGTGTAGGCAGTCCCCGAAAACGAATCAATTAGATTCGGTCAACAACATATTCGGCGTGCCAATAATCGGGCCACTAATCGGCATAAAGCATGCCCGTTATGCAGTTATGTCGGCTGAGTGTGGCCCGGCTAAGAGGCTTGGCCGAGATTAATCAAACGAAGATGATAATGATGATTGTAGCAAGTGTAAATGGCAAATGGCAGAGGCTGAGTTGACAGATTGCCATGCATAATAAGTAGCGAATAACGCCCCTCTCTCTCTCTTGCCCAGCTCTCTTTACAGGGTATGCACTCTGCACTCTGTCACGTGGCTTGTTTAAATCGTTTACATAACAAATATTTTCATATTTAATTTGCATTTCGAATATTTTACGCGTTTTGTGTCGCATTTAATTTTTATGCTTTTCACATATGGTTTTTACTCTATTTCTCTCTCTCTCTCGCTTTCTGTTTTTTTTCGGAATTTTCCACAGCGTTTCGCAATTATTTTAATGAATTTTTCACTGTGGCGCAAACAATCCGTCAAGCCGACGCAGAGTCTATTATTATCCCCGTTATGTGCTATGTGTGTGTGTGTGTGTGTGTGTGTGTTTTGTTTACTTGGGGCTTTGTTTTCGCTCCACTCCTCTTCACATTGGCAGGCAAACAAATTTAAGTTTGTCATCGATCAATTTCAACACGGCAAACAGGCAAACGGAAGAGAGCGAGCGAGAGAGAGACTGATAGCGAGACTGATAGAGCGAACGATAGCGCGAACGCAAGTGGCCAAAAAAAAATACAGAAAAAGAAGTAGGAAAATTTGCAATTAATTAGCGCGCGTAATTTGGACAGCAGAAACAACAAGAAGAAAAAACGCTGGCCTAAAGAGAGACAAGACGAGAAGCGTGGCCCGCTTTAATGACGGCATTTACCAGTTGCCAACTTGGCCGAGACTCTTGGCCAAGCCGAGAAAAACTGTCGCCTAATATTTATTTAGCCAGCGCCCTGCCAAACGAAGGGACAAGGCAAACAGACGAAAAATACAACAAATGCGACACGCAGGGGGCAAGGGGCAGGGGGGCAAGGGGTACGCGGCCGCAAACTCGCAGTAATTTGCACAGTAAATTTAACGATTTAACCACTTGGCCAAAGCACAAAAGAGAACAACGGAACAGAATTCGCCATCATTAATTCGCCTTTTCGGCTTTTAATTAAAGTAAATCAACAAATTTTTGTGTGCATTTTTAAAGCTCTCCCTCTCTCTCTCCCTCAGTAATTAACAACTGCAAATTAGTTCGACAGCTAATCGCAGCCAGGCAAACTAACATATTCATAATTTTTCGCACTGCTCGCGGCGCTTAATTAAATTCGACACGGATTTCCATTAGCACATCCTGTGTTCACTTGTTTTTCAATGTTTTCGCTGCATTGTAAGTGCAATTTGGCAAAACAATTCGCTGTAATTGGCGAAAAAAAGGCAGCCATAGCAAAGCCAAAGCCAAAGCCAAAACCATAACCAACTAACCATTGTGCGAAATTGCAGCCATTGTTGGAGAACATTGCGAAAATCAAATCAATACACTCGCATACATACATGCACAAAGGGGCGAAAACTGCAGAGCATCAGCTGGGGAAAACGCCCCCAAATGAGTCTCATTTTAATTTTAATATATTTGCATAAGCAAACGAAGTAAGGAAAATCGAATTAAGCCTGGATAAATATGCGAGACACATTGAAGAAGAAGCAGAACTTCTCTCTTCCCTTCTCTGCCGAGTCGACCACGGGGCGTATGATAAACGTTTAATTGCATATTAAATGTGCTAGCTACCTAGCTGTGTGTGTGTGTGTGTGTGTGTGTGTGTGTGTGTGTGTGTGCGTGTGCTATATGCAATTACCGTTGTGTGCTTTTCGCCGCCTCTTCCAGTTGCAGCCATCGAAAATGTAATTACAAGAGTAAATGTTAAAGTGTGCGTACTTGGGCATAATTAAGCTTCCTCACGGCAGTGCGCAGTGTCTACAATTCACTCTCCCTCTCTCTCTCTCTCTCTCTCTCTATCTCTCGCTCACTCACTCTATCTCTTTCGCTCTCTGGCAATCTGTAATTAACTGCAACTGCTTTTTGGACAAATAAACTCAAGGATCTTGCAGCTGCTTTGCTTCTATCATTCTCCTTCTCTTTATTCTAGTTCTCGCTCTATGTCTCTTTCTGTCCTTCTCTCTTCTATAAGATCTCCACAGTATTACGTGCACTTTTTCTGGCTTTCTCTTACTTTTTCTGCAACATCATTGCTTAAGTCAGTGTGTCTCATTATGCTCTTGTTTTTTTCCACTTTAATTTTTACTTAATTCTTCTTGTCTTCTTCGCTCATCAATTTTTCTGGACCTCATTCCTCAATCTTCTATCTATCTCTGTTTCTTGAAATCTTCGAAGCAAATCCCCAACTTATATTCTGTATATTTTCATATGACAGTCACTCTTGATGCCTTTCTTCCCTCTACCTACGATCTCCTGCTCTCTGTTTCTGTATTCTCAACCGTCTTTCTTTATCTCACTCTCTCTCTCTCTCTCTCTCCCCCTGCCTCTTTTTCTATACTCGGCTTACCCAGAGTTGCAGCTGACTCATCCAAATCAAATCCCTGAGGCTTCCCTTCCTTGCAACACTTTAAAGGGCAACAGGCAATGGCACACAGCAGGACAGCAAGGACACGAGAGATGACAACATGACATGCTCTGCATCTCCCTCTCCCTCTCTCTCTCTCTCTCTCTCTCACTCTTCAGCTCTCTGCCAGCCACAGCAAGTGGCGCTTATGAGTGTATTATTATTTTTCAATTAATGACGCTCCAGTTCGTTGTACCACAAGCCTCAGTCTGTGTCTCTCAGTCTGTCTCTGTCGCTGTCTCTGTCTCTGCTCTGTCTGTGTGTGTGTCTCACTGTCTCTTTCACTGCCACTGCCACTGCCTGCGTGTCTGTTGATGTCTGTGTCGCTGTGCCTGCTGCGTGTGGGCGTCGCAATATTTTCAATTTATATTTTAAATATCAATTATGTAAATAGCAGCGCGTTCATTTTCATAATCCACAATGGGCCTTGTGCGAAAGTAATAAGAACACAAGTGTGGAAAGGATTGCAATTTGCATGCAGAAGGACCTCTCAGTGTAACCTGTTGCCCTGTAACCGCGCCGCGCCGCGCCGCAGAGGGTATATAATGCCCATTAAGAGGCAGTTCAGACTGTTTACCTGGTTCAACTGTCCCGCCTGTGATTGACCTCTTGGGCCGACTCAATTTAAAATTTCCACTCAATCGGTCCACTTCGGACTTCAAAGATACCCTACACTCGTGCGCAAAAACTTTTGATTTATTAACAGGTTTTATATTTGTAAAAGTCTGCAGCAATTTTTTTTTATTTTCCCAGTGAAAAGTTTTGCACCTCTGTACATAATGCACATTATGTTTGCTTTTCAATTGAAAGCCTTCTTCTTCTGCATTGCTTTGCCTAGCTTTGCTCTTCTCTAGTTGTGCTACTTCTTTCGCTGCGTCTTTTTCTTCGTTTCTTTTGTCTGCTGTGAGATTTGTTTGATTGAAATTCTTTCCCATTGAACAAGTTTTTAATTAGCGAAATGCCAACGTGGCCATTTCGGTCGCTGCCTAAGCAGCTAAAGTGCCTGCCACGCCCCTCATGCTGCCTCACACTCGCTCTGGCTCCAATTGCGCCCTAAGCTGGCGCCTCCACTCCTGGCCACGCCCCCTCTCTCCGTACGCTTCCCTTTGGGCAATGCGCTACCAAAAGCTACCGTTGCTAAGCACTTTCAAATGATTAAACACGCCCACATGGCGCCGTCGTCGTCTGGCTGCCTCAATGCGCTAATGTGCGTGTGTGCCAGAGTGTGAGTTAGTGTGCGTATGCGTGTGTGTGTGTGTGTAAGTGGAAGTTAACTTTTACTTTGAAACTTGTAAGCGCGAAATGAAGTCGAGTAAATTATTGTTTTTGATTGGTTTAATGAGGCAATTGGCTCATGTGCTGCGCCCTGGTGTGTGTGCGAGTGTGCGGGTGTGCGAGTGTGCGAGCGTGTGCTTGACAGCATTAACAATAACAACAATAAATTTAAATAAGCCGAAGCGGCAATTCGCCTCTGACATTACGCACAAATCCTGACGACTTCAAAGGCTGCGCGGGCGAAGGAGACGGCTGAGGCGGAGGCAGAGCAGCAGCTGCTGCGGCATTTAATTATGGCCTTTGAAATAAATACATGTCCCAAGCTCCCCCACACAGCCCCACACACACACTCACTAGGCTGGCAGGGGGCGACACTTGTGGGCGTGACCCAACGGCCTCCGCCTACGCCTTGTCGAAGTGTCGAAGTGTCGTCTTCGCCTCGTCTCGTCTCGTCTCGTCTCGTCTCGCCTTGTCTCATGTTTGCGGGCAGCTGTTGACATTTGACTGGGACCAGAATGTGCACAACATCAGCACATTGCTCGGGTCAGCAGAGCTCTGCTGTTTTGCTAATTAAGCAACAGCAGCAGCAACAACAACTATAACAAGGAGCGCACCCTTAACTTAACTAGGCAATACACAAAACGAATGCGAAACCGAAACCGAAACCGAAAGCGACAGCAAGCGAAACGACCGTCGCATTCCGCACAAATTTGCACAGCAGCCCCAAAAGAAACGACAGCCCAAATTGACCACAAAATTGAGTCAAAGAGTTGCCCGAGACACACGCACGCACTAAAGAACTTAAAAAGAGGAAACTAAGCAAACTTTAGTTCGACTCAGTGCAAATATTTGTTTCTAATCTGACTTTTATTGCTCGTGCAGCTACGTTTAATTGCACTGCTCGCCTGGACGAAAATAAAAACTAACTGACTTTGCACCTCCCTCCCCCCACACAGAAGTTGATTACTTGCTTCGATAAATCTCCTGCTGCTGCTGCTACACTGTGAGAAATTGGCTAGCAGCGACAGCATGTCGATTCAATTATATTCTAAGCAGAAGCAGAAGGAGGAGTGGAAGGAGTAGGAGGGGCATCCCACACATAACTCATTGCTTTATTCCACTTTGCCCTCATTCAAACTCGAATAACAACATTGCAAATTCGTCATGCATCGAATTTATTTTTGTTTATCATCTTGTTCCCCTTCCACTCACCCCCCTCCCTGCCAAGACTCCTACTTGAGTAGAGATTTCCATATTGCTGCGCGCAGATGTGGATTGTGTGTGCTGCCTGCTGCCTGCTGCCTGCTGTCTTGCGTCGTCTCTCCTCTCCTCTCAACTCGTCTCTTCTCTGTCAGCGTCTGCACACAATGTGCGCATAAAGTTGTTTTCCCATTATCCTGTCCACAGTGGCTTTATTAAAAAGTTTACAATGCGCTGCCGTAGCAGATTCGTCGGACACGGACACACACACACACACACACACTGGCACACACACTAAATCACACTCAAGCTGTGGCACACTCGCATAATGTAACTGACATGGCATATCATGTGAGTGCTACATTTCAGCTGCTCCACAGGGAACGCTCCGGCATAACTCATACGCCGCATTGGCCCCAGCCAAGCGTATTTTGGCCTACTTAGCATGATGTTTCCGCCACTGCCTCGGCCTCGGCCTCGGACCCGGCCTCTGCAGGGCTTTTTATTCACAATTCGTGCTGTCCGAAATGCCACTCAGCCAGGCGAGCGCATTGTTACAGCAACAAAATGCCAGAGAGCAGAGCTGGACAAAGCAAAGCAATGGAAAGCAAAGCAAAGTGAAGCCATATCGTATGACCGACGCTGAGTGGCCATTTCAGCTGTCCGCAGTGAATGCAGTGCAGAGTGCAGAGCCCCTACAAATCCGGGCAAGTCCAGGCGGCGCCGCAGCGGCAAACCTAATTATGCGCAAATTACGCAGCTAACTGTGCGGCGCTGTAAATTAGTTTCATATTAATTATAACGCTCAGTGAGCGCAGCCCCCTAAGGGGGAAGGGGGAAGGGAGGGGGGAACCCCGCGTAGTGAGCTGAAAGTTTTCGAACTGCGCTTGTCGTTCGCGAAATGTTTCCCGAAGTTAAAATGTTGCGCTCAGTGTGAATTTGTTTTCTGTCATTTACAAATGGCGTCCCTCCCCCCCCCCCACTCCCCCCTCTGTCACGTATGCTCCACGTGTGCAGCTGCTATGAAATTGTCTCGCAAATTGTCAGCAAGTTTTCCCTGTCTGTTTGTCTGTCCGTCTGCGTGTCTGCGCTCGTTTGTTATCTAATTGCCACCGCTGTGTGATGAGCGAGTGATATATGGCTGCTAGACGCACACAAATATCGAGGGGGAAGGGGGCAGGCATCGCCCAAACTATTCCAAATTCAATTCAAAAATGTGTTGCCTACTTTGCGGCGCACTCAATAAATAAAACGTTTTTCCCCGCCCCGCGCCAAAATCTGCCCCCACAAAGTTTGTTCAAGCAAATGAATGCTCTCTAAATTGCCACCCCTCCGCACTCACACCCCCCTCTGCTCGACCGACTCCTGCTTCCACTTGAGCACGCGCACAAAATGCGTCAACTTTCAACTTTGACTAATACAAATTATGTGATTTGACTTATTTCATTATTTACTTGTTCCACAGCACAGCTGTCTGCGTGTGTGTGTGTGTGTGTGTGTGTGTGTCTTAATAGTCCCCGCACATAAGCCACTTTAGATTGGCCCAGAGATACCCTGCACCGCCGGGAGCGGAGAGTGTCATGTTAAACCACAAAACAATTTAAGTTAGAAACATTGAAAACTTTTCTATTTGTCAGGAGCGAATTGCACAGCGCGACAGCAACAACAAATGTGACAACAAGCGACTGCCAAAGTTGTCAAAAAAAGCGAAAAAAAGCGAGAAAAAAAGCGAAGGAAAATAAAGCAACAATGCTGAAAATTGAGCTCCAAGCCGCAGGCTAAATAAATATTTCGTAGAAAACAACAAAAACAACAAAAACAAAAAAACAAAAAAACAACGGCAAATAAGCGAACAAAACAGCGAGGCAAACACATTTCTGAGCCATTTTCGGATTGGTTCTCAGCAGCATCAGCATCAGCATCAGCGTCTTATGTCGTCCAGACAACGCCCACTGGCTCCGCCCGCTGCCCACTCCTGCCAGCCACAACTAGCTACAGTGCGCCCACGCATGAGCGACCTTTGCTCGTATGCGCGGCAAATGCGCTCGTTGGCACACGCTGCGTATGATTGACATAATCACAAGATGCTGCCACACTGTCACTGGGGGTGGGGGGGAGGGGCCCCTCCCGCCCCCGTCATTAGTCGGTTTATTTTCATGCTTTATGCCCCGCTCAATATGCCTGGACATTGATTAATTGTCAGCTACAGCTGTTTCACATTGTTCGTTTCAGCTCTCCTTCCGCTCCCTGTGTCCCCTTTGTGCTCCGCTTTTCTTTGCGCTAATTGCACAAACAATCAAACAAACCCGAAACGGAATTTATGCGACACACATGCGCTGAGCCGACTACACAAATCAGCTCTGATTCATTTGATTATGTCGGCATTATGTGATTACAGCAGACAAACGAGTCGAGCATCAAATGTGACAATGGAGCATGCTGCTTCCCAGAAAGTGTCCCAACTCACAGCTCACCAACCTCGCACATTTCTTTCGCCTGCTATTTAGATATTTGAATATCTTTGCAGACTGTTCCCAGTTCCTTTTTTTTTTTAATTGAATTCCCCAGCTGCGCATCGGCTGCCTGCAGTGCCCTGTGGCATATTCGAACGTCGAGGAATGCACACGCTCGCCTTGAACTGCGGCCAAGTCGTTGAGGGTGGAGGGAGCGGGGAGTGGGGGGGAAGGTGCCTTGCCTCTGGCATAATGCAGTAAACTGTGTGTCTCACATGTGTGTGTGTGTGTGTGTGTGTGTGTGGAGCAGCATGCAGCATACAAGCGTGCAATGCAGCTTAATTACGCATACGCCGCGTGGTGCCAACAGTCACAGGCCCAGCCCCGTAGCACCCCCTTTTGTCGGCCGACTGAGTGTCTTGGGCCAGGGTCGAGAAATATTTTAGGAAATTTATCACTTGTTTGCAGTAAGCGGATTTGGGGCTTTAAGTTTCACAGCTTATGGACCATCTTGGGCAATTTTGGACGCAGCTCGCGCCGTCGGCCCCGTCGGCCCCGTCGGCGACAAAAGGCAGCCAGGCGAGATAATTGTTGTTGTATTTGCATTGAGTCGAAAAAAGCCACAAAGCCACATAACTAAATATCTCAGGAAGGGGTGGGGAGGGGAAGAAAGGAGACGCACCAGGCGACACAATTTGAAATGAAATTCACTCGATGCCAGCTCAGATTTGTTCGAAATTACTGCCGAAATTCATTTGAATAATTAAAGCAGCAACGAGCAGGATAGAAAGAGATAGCACAAGAGTGAGAGAGAGAGCTACTGCTGAAATGCTTTGGTCACTTGAATTATGCAGCGAATATTTAATTAGCTACATTAAATTAATCAGCGATGTGTCAGCTTATGAATATTGCACGGCCGTAAAAGAGCTACATAAAGCCAAATAATACATACAGCCAACGCGACAGTAAATCCAATTTGGGGCGACATGAAACAGCATTGGCAAGTCTTGTTAGAAGACGCAGAAGTTATGCCTGTCTTTCTGTCTTTTGCTGTGACAGCAAAGGAGAGGCTCACAAACCCCAACCCCAACCCCAATCCAAACTCAACTTGACTGAAGTCGGCTCAACTCTCGCAGTTTTTTTTCAAATTTACAACTTCATATGTCAGTGCTTGGATAGCTTGACTTCCCCTACTGCGTGCCTGGATTTGCGCACTTATCGCTTGCCACACATCGCCCGGGCAGACGCGGCGTATGCGTGATAGGAATATGCCATGCGGCAAGTGCCTTAACTGACGCTCATTTGCATGAATTATTTTGCCATGTTGCTTGTTCTGCTGCCGCTGCTGCCGTTCTCGTTTATGTGTTTGTTATTGTTGCTGCCGGCGCACTTGAAACTCCATACCTACCCCAGCCGCTCCACCCCCCCCCGCCCAATCTCGCTCGCTTATCGGGCGCAGCCAACACTTCATTAATTGTCTAAAATTAGCCATAAAACAAGGCAGGCAATTTGTTGTTGCACTTGTTGTAGGTGGTGTTGTTGTTGTTGACTTTGCCTAGCAAAACCTCTTAGATTATACCCTGCAGGCATTGCCTAGCGGGGTGGCTACCCACGCAACGAAACGCAACGCAACGTGCCCTTCCCTCGTCCACTTACCCCTAGTTCCTTTTCTCAGCTAGCTCTGCTTTGTCTAAAATTGACGTTGTCATAGCGAAAAGTGTAAGTTAATCTTTTTGTTCCTGCCTCTAGTTGTTGTTCCTGCTGCCCCTCCTCATCTTCCTCCTGCTGCTGCTGCTGCTGTGGAGTGCCCTTTGATTTGCCTAGCGTTGCGTATATTTTATTATTGCTGCGAAACAGAGTAAAATAAAATAAAATAATTTGTATAAAAGCTTTTGCAATCAAGATGGATGGGGGAAAAGGAAAGAAAGAGAAAGAGAAAGAGAAGAAGAAGGGGAAGGAGATTGAGTAGGAAGTGCGTGCCACATAATCCCAAATAGTTAACCACAACAAAACAAACGGCAAAGCAAAATGCTGCAAACAGAGCCTGGGCAAATAAATTATGAAATAGGCGCCGCAGCAGATGCCCTTTCTTTCTCTTGGTCTGCGCTTTGCTTTCAGATTTATGCGGAAAGTTTGCTGGAAATAATTCTTAATTTTCGCTTGTGAATTGCATTTTCATAATTCAAACGTTGCGTTGCTTAGCGGATAATTGATATTAATCTACAGGTGTACTCCGGCGTATACCCTAACTTTGTCTAATAAAAACCGAACCGAGCAAACAGAGAACAACAATCGTAACAGAGGGCAACCAACCCGAGTTCCGGCCGCAGCGTATTTATTTCGTTTTGGGTTAAAGCTGGCACCGCAACGGTTTGAACCCTTGGCGACTTTTGTTTTGGTGTCTTGTGTCAACAACACGCACACCCACACACGCACACACACACTTGTCGGGTACCCTTGCGCGTATGTGAAACTACGTTTTATGCGCTTCCCCAGTCGGGGTTAAAGTTTGAAGTTCGAGAGCCGTTTTCACTTTTATGGCGCTCCTCTCTCCCTCTCTCTCCCTCTCGCTGGTTGTTGTCGTCGCTGATTGAGCGTGAAGTTGTAAAACTTAAGGAGTGCTAAGTGCTCCTCTGCTGCACTGCGTACACCCCCCTCTCTCCTTTCAGCCTGATTATGGCCAATAAAAAGTATGCTCAATGGTTTCTAGGCAGGGAAAAGAAGGAAGAAAGCGGGCGAAACAAAGGCTGAAAAAATTAAATAAGCTTCGCGTTGGTCAGCTTAAAATAATGGAAGGTGTGCGAGTATATGTGCGCGTGTATGTGTGTGTGCGGAAGCCCCTAGGTGTAGCTTGTTGTATTTACGAGCTGTGCGCACCGGCACCGAGACGGCGATTGTAAGCCCGTCTGACATCGGTGAGATTACAGGCAACTTCAAGCACTTGGCTAATAATACCCTGTACCCTGTACCTCATACCCAGCAACCGTTGAAGAGTTCCCAAATTAGCTTTAGCTCCTGGATAATATTAATATCAGTGTCATTCAGATGCCTTGACTGCCCGACGGGGGCTAATAGAATGGAATTAAAAACGAAAATGAAAATTAAATGGCATTAGACAAGGCGACAAGGGAAACACGTTCAGTTAGGCCAACAAAATGTGAAACAAAATGCAAAATAAGCCCAAAATTGTACCATGTGGTGTACTTGACGAAAGGTACTACCACAAAATAAATAAATAAACAGTCAGGTTATTTAACGAACAGATTGAAAATTTGAAGGATTGCTTCAGATAGTTTTATCTTTGAGTAGTGAATCCCGTTAGTGACAACTAGTAAACTAACTTACACTTAATTTTAATAAACCTGCCCGAACAAATCATTCCCAATTGAAACGTTGCTCTTCATTCAATTATTTTCCTTGCGGCGCCTAAAATGCTGCAACAGTTTTTATGCTTCCACAAGAAGTTCCTGTTTATGCTGTGACTATACACGTGTCCGGGTGTGTGTGTGTGTGTGTGTGCCTGGTGTGTGGCTTTGAGCAGTTTTACCGCAGAACGCATTAGCTTAAGTCGCCGCATCAACATTAGCTGAGGTCTCAGCCAGCTGCAGTTGCTGGTCGAGGCAAAGGCAAAGCCACAGCCATAAAGCAAGAAAGTGCTTACTTTGCTGCACAAGGGAAACTAAGAAAAATCGCAAGGACTCCCCTCGAGGAAGGGCGGAAGGGGGAATGTGGTATAGGTGAGGGCAAAGTCAAAACAGGATACGCATAATGTAAATCGCTGTACATATTTTACGCTCAGCTTGAGCTATCAGTGTCCTGTTTCCTGCTGCTGCTGCTGTTGCTGCTGCTGCTGTACTCTGTCGATGTTTTTGCAAGCGTAATTGCAATTGTCGATGGTAGAGAGCGGGAAGGGGTGGTTGGGTGGTTGTGTGGTGCTGTTATAACAAGCACAGCTGGATGCATTTGCATGCAGGAGGCGGTCAGGCGTCTTTGCCTGGAATGCACATAATCGAGTGGGGCTTGCAACAGGACACAGATCCACTCTGGCAGAAGGGCACGGCATTTGCGTAATGGGCATTTAATTAAGTGGCCTCAGTGGTCCGGAACGAGTGTGCCGCCGCAGCCCGTTGCCGCGTCTTATTAACTGTCCTGCCACGTCCGGGCATTAAGAAGTTCTCAGAAATTCAATTTAACCGCAACGTGTCAAGTGCCTCCATTGTACTCCGCTTTATCCCAATGACAACGGCAAACAGTGTCCTGGGTCAAGGTTCAGTTTCGCGGCAACCTAAAATAACAACAAAGCCAACTTACATTTTAATTTAATTTCACGTTACACTTGACAAAATCGGGAGTATGAAAACTTCGCTCAGGCAAACGGCAATTTTTTAATTAATTGAGCAGTTGAAGGGTATCAACTGTTCGGGGAGAAACTTGCCACTTTCGTAAGCTTCTAAGCTCGAAAGGGAAACCTGTTTTTTTAAGGTTTATTTTGAAGTTTTTCCTGTGCTGTCACTTTCCTCATGGAGCTACCCCAATTTAAGAGTTAAATTTATTTTATTTAGTTCATACCATTTATAATTAAATGTATACATACATATATAATTTTTACAAGTTCGTAAAGCTACTCAAAAGTTTTCACCACATTTACCAAGTTCTGTTTTTGTTTTATCTCTGTGAAATGTTTTTTTTTTTTTTTTTTGCTTTTCGGGGGAAAATTTGCAAACTAGAATTTGACATTCATACATCAATATATATCGTATCGTTTCATATCGTTTCGATTCTAATACAAGGTTGACTTTCTAAATACATATATTTATATAGTTTATTAATCGCCATCCTACAAGCTTGATGGGTTTGTTTATGGTATGCCATATACTTGGATTTTCAGTGTATTTTTTATCTTTTTCTCTTATTTGTTTTTCTTTTCGTCATTTCAAACTTTTTACAAAGCAACCGAAAAGTTGCACATGAATATCGTAAATATATATATATATATATATATTTATAAGGAAATATAAAGTAAGAGGGAACAAAAATCAGTAAAGTGCTTGTGATTATTAGCTATATCTGGCTGGCTTAAAATATCGTTCAGTTTAGGGTCTTATAAGCAAAAAATGTAACATACAATTGTGGCTAACGTATAAAAAACTAAAGCAAGAAAACGAAAGTTTTATTTAACTTGAAAATTTGAAGCGGCCCCGACCGCCTCCGTGGCAGGGCGTGGCACCTGCGCTACCTTTTACGTTTACGGCTGCTCTTGCTCCCCGTCAGCATCCTCCGGCTGCATTACGTGAATCAGGTAGATATACAGCACCAGCGACTCCATCATAAACATGCACACAAAGTCCACGTAACCCTAGAGCAACTCCTCGTGGGCATCGACAATCAGTGGGCGGGGCACCTGCTCCCGCCGCCGTCGGGCATGCAGCGCCGCCTGCTCGGCCAGATCTAGCAGTGGGTCTGCTTCGGCATTTTCGACATTGGCAGCCTGTGCAGGGTGTGCTTGCGCCTGCTGCGCCTCCTCTGCCTCCTGGCGCGCCTTCAATTCCTGCGCTGCTGCCGCCTGCTGTGCTTGCTGCTTCTTGCGATGCTCGTAGTTCACCAGCTGCTGCCCGACCAGATACTTGTCCACCTTAATCGACAGATAGAGCTTCTTCAGCTGCTTGATCTGAAAGAGCACGAAGCAAATGCTGCCAACCACGATGAAGCTGACGGGGTACACCAATCTGCCGATGACAAACCGGTTGTATGGATTGGTAAAGAATATGGGCAGCAGCGAGTGTCCAATGACGTAGGGAATGGCCAATGCCAGACCAAATGTAGTGACCACTGGAACTGCCAAGTCGCGCATTACGAATTTTAAATCAAAATCCCGCAGTCCATCCGTGTAGGCTCGCTCCAGCGCTCGCTTCAGATGCCAATCCGGACCCATGAGAGTGAGGGCGATGGCAATCTTGGTGTACAGCACACCCAGTGCCCAATCCTGCCACAAAAAGTGGATGGGTGTCTTGCGTAGCGGCACACGCAACGGTATAACCACTACCAACTCCAGCAGCAATCCGAATAGTAGCGGCACCAGCACAAAGATCCCGATCAGCGTCAACACGGGAAGGGCATACTGCAGGGCCAAGCGCGCCCATTGCTTCACCTTGTTGACAATCGCTGTCCGTCCCTGTGGCAGCAGGGTAACCACTACTGCAACTCCTCGCGACATTATCCAGCATAGGTATCCACCAATCTCCGCAGTGTACAACTCATGGGGGCGCAACAAACGTTCGTTCTTTCGCGCCGCCTCGGGATCCGCTGCGGGCAAGTCACCCGGCACGAGAGCTGCGGCCGCTTTGTCACCCGGTTGTCCCGTCCAGAGCATCATCAGACGTCGTCCTATGTAAACGGGCACGGTGAGCATCAACATGGCAGCACACACAATTGAAAAACACAACAGCGATAGTAGCGCGACTAGACGAACAACGAAGAACGTGGGTCGCTCGTAGGGCTGAAATCCGACGGGAACATCTTGCTGCATGATGGCCTGATGGGCGGCGGCTAGGTTACGCGGTGGAGCTGGCTCCGGTGGTGCAACTACCACTGGCGGCGCTGGTGCTGCAGCACCAACTGGGGGTACCTCCTGACCTCCCTCAGCGCCAGCGGCTGCTGCAGCAGCTGGGTTCGCCTCCTCCTCAGCTGTTGGTTCCGGTGCTGGCAACAAGTAGCTGCGCATGCCAAGCAACCATGACACAGCGACGCACCAGATGCGCAGTAATCCCTTTAACCAGATGCGGGTCTGAGTTTGCTCGAAGAAGCCGGGAAGAACAATCTTTAAAGGAAAAGAAGATACAGCATGAGAAAATATGTCATAAAAACGGAACTCATTTGGTACTCACCTGCAGGAGCAGTAGCTGTAGGCTCAGATCGTTCACTTCCGAGTCGCCGCTCAAGGCGTAGGGCAGGAAATTGGGCCAAACCACTTGGAGGATCCGAATGGGCAGCCAGAGCAGGAGGAGCACAACGAAGCCAAACAACATAGCCGAGGAAACCAGACGGCGCACATGTCTGACAATGGGCACATGAATCATTTCCTGGATAGGGCTGAAATCTGGATCGTTGACATTGCGGAAGATCCAGAGCACACCGGGACGCAGCACCTCGCGGGCCAGCGATATGAATGCGGCAAAGTAGTAGACGTAGACCATTCCAAGCATCCAGTGAACGAAGAGGGAAGTGCCCGGCGCAGCCTTAAAGCTGGTCTTGCGATCCTTCAGACTCGCGTCAAGCAAGGGCAGCGAACAAATGTCCAGCCACCAGCCACAGATCAGCGGCAACACTCCTACCTCCACGACAGACAGCAGCGATACCTTTACCACAATATAACAGAGTCCAATGAACCAGCAGATCCGCCGAAGGCTAAAGGCCCGCGCAAAGAAATGGAGCACTACCAGGGTCAATCCAATGCAGCAGTAGCCAAACAGCGTCGTGATCAGGCCATGTAAATGAAGTAGAGGCTTTTCCGGTTGTAGTAGATCCATTGAACTTAGGATAAAGTTGCCGACACAGTAGGGGCAGAAGGCGAAGGTAAAGATAAACATGGTGTTCAGCGAGATAATCCAGAAGACATGCTCCAAGAAGACCAGCGAGCCATCCAGGCCAAGCAAACGTTCCCAGGTTAACTCTTCGGGCGCACGGTCCCATTCCATTGGATTCCAGTTCTGTTCATCGTTTTCCGCATCGGCAGGTGCAGGTGCAGCTGGAGCAGGAGCTGCTGCGGCTTCGCCTTCGTTCTCGCCAGCATTGTTGTTGTCATCCTGTGCTGCTCCGGCAGCCGCATTAGGGGCACGATCGGGCGCCACCGCAGCTACAGCTGGAGCAGGTGCCGCAGCCGCTGCAGGTACCTCATCGCGCTCAAGCCAATCGGGTCCGCCGCCATGGAGAATCTGCTCACGCAGCCAGACCAAACCAATAAATGACAGAAGTGTGCATGTTACCACAAAGCATCCCCGGAACGCATCCGCTGCCAGGTTCTCGATGGAGAAGATATCGAATGGCACCGAGAGAATCATGTCGAAGGAATTAGCCCGAAAGAGATAGCGGTAGGTGCGATACGCCGATAGAGGCACCACACCAAACCACGACATGCCCACCAAAGAGTAGTGGAGCCAGCAGCGTGCGCCCTCCAGCACTGCCGACATGAGGCCCCCAAGAACGTCCCGCAGCGGCAACACTCGCGGCATGTCCGGCGCATAGATGGGCTGAAAACTAAAGCGATGTCCGCACAGTTCACAGTATTCCTTGTGCGAGTACCGCATCCACTGCATCAGGCAGTCCTGGTGGATGTATTTGATGCTGCCGGTGCAGATGCATGGGTAGAAGAGCGGGCGCTCGGGCAACCCCTCGCAACGACAAACGCGGCAAATGTCGCCCTGCGAGAGATCATCCATAGTTGTTGTCGTTGTTGTCGTCGTCGGCTCGAAACGGTTCGGAACGAATCGGTTCGGTGCGAGTCCTCTACTGTTCCACCTCCCTATGGCAATTTGCCATTTGCGCAGTTAAAAGAGGCGCCTCACTAATTCCACACCGAGCACACTTGGAGAACACCTGCGTCCGTAACGTTCACTCGCGAATAAGTTACACGTTGCGGAACTAAAACTTTGAATTTGATTTTTAGTTTTTGTATGAAATCAATTCAATTGAACTTTTGATATTACAATTTTTTATGCTTGACGTACGTGTTACAGTATGTGTGAGCCCGTGAGTCTGTGTGCGTGTGTGTTTTGCTCACTGTCAGTGTATCGGTGCATGTATCGGTATTTTTTTAATATCGAATTCAATAATAATCTGCGTGTCTGGTATTTTTATACACTGCCTAAAAACTGCAGCGAGTAACACGCACAATCGAAAATTAACTACAATATGCGATAAGTGTACTTACATTTTTAAAACAAGCTCTTAAGATCTAATGAAAACCATAAATATATAACAATTTAGCCTTTTTTTCCTGCACTTTAATCTATTTCGCAATCGCCACTGCACCAACACAAACACTTTAAGCTTATGGCCACACTAGGCAACCCCGATAAACAGCTGTAGTTTTGAGATCTGGTAACACTTACTTTAAGCACCTCTGTCAGCTGTCAATAGACTCTCGTAACTCGAAACATCCACAAATTGTGAACAAATTCCAAAATGCAGCGACAATTCGTAAACCTGGTCAGTAATGTCACCCGCCAGATTGGAAACAGTCGGCGCGCGTTCTCAATCACTGCGCAGAGGCAGGAGATCTTCAAGGTGCAGAGCCCCGAGGAGTTCGACAAGAAGGTGAAGAAAAGCCAGGAGCCCGTGGTTGTGGACTTTTTCGCAACGTAAAGTATACGACATCCGTATTGACGAAATATTTATTGAATTACTTATTTCTTTCTTAGGTGGTGCAATCCCTGCAAGCTCTTGACGCCACGCATCGAAAGCATTGTGGGCGAGCAGGCCGGCTCCATTAAACTGGCCAAAGTGGATATCGACGAACACAGCGAATTAGCCTTAGATTACGATGTGGGCGCCGTACCAGTTCTCATGATCATGCAGAATGGCAAGGAGGTGCAGCGCATGGTAGGCCTGCAGGATGAGGACAAGATCCGCGCCTGGGTAGCCAACGCGGTCAAAAATGCTAAGCAGTAGGCGCACAACCGAAGCCCAAGGCGAAAGAAATGGAGCAAAGCTTTAAAAATTCTTAAATGTTTTTCAAAATAAATGTTATTACTCGTTGCGAACAACTAAAACTAAAGTGCCTAACTTAAGTCTAAATGGAATACCAGCCAGGCGTGCCAGGCCGTTTCTTGTTGCGATCCAGGAACTTGCGGAAGCCTGCCTTCGACTCGTCCAAGGACTTTTCTTCCTTTTCCTGTTTTTCCGCCTTATCAACAAATAAATCCGGGAAGGTAAATGCCTCGGTCTTTGGCTGAAAGAGAGAAATACCTGTTACATCCACAGCAGCAGCAGATTCATCTGTCGCCTCCACTCACCATGGTTACATAAGCCAACTTGACGTCATCCTTTTTAGTCACATAGCCATAGGCCAGATCACGGTTCGTCTCGCCCATTGCTATACGAGTACGCACATCAACCACAGGAATTTTGTAAATCTTTTCCAAATAGTTTTTCACATCATGCTTGGTCATTTCTGTGGACACGGCAAAAGTAACAACGTTGGCCGGCTGCTCCTCTTTTGGCCGCACCAGTTTCATCCAAAAGTTTGGTAAGAATACGCGCAGCTGCGGGTTGCCGCGTTGATATATGGGATACCAGCGAGTAGACATATCGCAGACTTTGTTTTGATACAGAAAATAACTAATAAAAAGCGAAATAGAATAAAATAACTTGTTACCTCTACTAATTCTATCGATTGTTGAAATATCGATAGATTTACGAAACAGCTGATCGCATAAAGTTCACTTCACTTCATATACTAAAAATTACCTCGCACGTGTTGAGTTCAGCTGATTTGGCAACACTAACAACACACTATTTGAAAGATTGACTTTATTTTGTGTTTTGATTTTGTTGACATGCCCAAGGTGCAAAAGCAGGCAAAGCAGGCCCCAAAGAAACCGCTTACCCGCAAGGAACAGCGAAAACTAAAGCAGGAGACGAAAAAAAACAATAAAAGGATCTTTCATGCGGCTAAAACAAATGGTGCCCAGCGTGTAGCAGAGGCTGCAGCAGCAGCAGCTGCGTTGGCGGCGACCAAAGGCAAAGGCAAAAAGAAGAAAAGGCCAAAAAACACGCAAGTAAACCCTGAGGATATTTCCCGCGAGGAACTCCTTGCGGGTAAAGTGGATGCGGATGACGATGAGTCTATCGCATCAGATTTCAGTGACGCGGAGGTGGATGCACGCCTTCCAGTAGGGCGTAAAGTAGAAACTTTTACGCCACTTGGCCAGAAAGCGCCCAAAAAACACGCCGGCATTCAGCGAGAGGATGAGATGATGGCACGCAAGCGTGAGCTGCGACAGCAGAAAGAACTGTTAACCAAATCCCGTAAGCAGCGAATGAAACAACTTAAGCTTGAAAACGAGGATGAGGATAAGGAAATAGCAAAGCTGGAGAAGAAACTGAAGCTCAACAAAAGCAAAGACAAGAATCGTGTGGTTCGGAAAATGTTCAACGACGGCTTGGATTATTTGCTCGACTTTGTACTGGACGATGATGAGGAGAAGCAAAAGTGGGAAGAAAAGCAACGTCGGAAAAAAGAGCTCAAAGAACAGCGAGAAAAAGAGGAGGCGGGTATGTGGAGTGAAGAAGAAGATGAGGCAATGGATGACATACCTGAAGGGGACAGCGGAGTAGACAAAGATGATACTGAATCACAAGAAAGTGACGACGAGTCAGATGACGGGGAAGACATGGGAGAAGAAAGCGAAGAGGAGCAGGAGGAAGCACAACCAAAATGTAAGTCTATTGCTATAAACTCATAGACCACTGACTAATCTTTACTTCCAGTCAAAGAGGATATCTATGGACGACGCCGCGATGCCGATGGAAACATTGTGAAGGATGAAGCTGGCACAGAGGCAAAGGAAACTGGCCAAAAGTACGTCCCTCCACATCAGCGTGCCCTGCTGGCAGCCAGTGTGGGAACCAGCGCGAAACAAGCAGAGCAACTGGCACGTCTTCAAAAGCAATGCAAGGGATTACTCAATCGTCTGTCCGAGGCGAATCTTCACAAGATTTCCACTGGTGTCGAGACGCTTTACATGAAAAACTCCCGTTACAATATGAACGAAACATTAACAAAACTTCTTCAGGAAGCATTGCTTGGGCGGACACGCGCTAATGAGCGCATGGTTCAGGAGCACATGGTGCTCTTGGCCTATCTGCATGCTCACATAGGCAGCGAAATCGGAGCACATTTTCTGCAAACCTTTGTAGAGCAGTTCGACAGCTTTGTCAAGCAACTGGATACCCTGGAGGTGGAGGATAAGCGTCTGAATAATCTGATTCTTATTCTGTGCTACATGTACATCTTCAAAATCTACGAGCAACGTCTCTTGCTGGAGCTCATTGCACGCCTGGCCGGCAGTCTGTGTGAAAAGTCGGTGGAGTGCCTGCTGTTAATCTTCCAAAACGTTGGTTTCAGACTGCGCAAAGATGATCCGCTGGCATTCAAGAACATGATGCAGAATGTCCAAGCACAAATTGCCGCTGCACCTCTCGAGCTTAAAGAAAATCCCCGCCTACGTTTTATGGTGGATATCCTCAATGCTGTGAAGAACAACAACATGACCAAGCTGCCACAATATGATCCCGAGCTGGCAGAGAACCTACGCAAGCAACTGAAAGGCATGCTGCGAAATGAGCGATACGTTGTCACATTGAATATCACCCTAGAGGATCTTCTGCGAGCAGATAAGGTAGGCAAATGGTGGATTGTAGGCTCAGCGTGGACGGGTAACCTAGCCGAGATGGGCACCGCGCAGGCTGAGCAAGATAAGCAGCGCCAGCAGCCAGGCAGTCAACGCTTTTCGGAGCAGCTACTGGAATTGGCAAAGAAGCAGCACATGAACACTGCAGAGCGACGGAACATCTTCTGCATTATAATGAGCGCTGCCGACTATGTGGATGCATTCGAAAAGATCCTGCATTTGTCCCTGAAAGATCAGCGCACCGTTGCCTATGTGATCATTCATTGTGCCCTTAATGAACGGCGTTCGAATCCCTACTATGCTCACCTGGCATTGAAATTTTGCCAGTACAACCGCAAGTTCCAACTGGCTTTTCAATTTGCAACATGGGATCGCGTCAATGACATCGAGAAACTCTCCAAACTCCAGATTCGCAACTTGGCTAACTTTCTGCAGCAACTCATCCTCTCCGCCGGCCTGCAATTGTCCGTGCTGAAGGTAGTGGACTTTATGCAGCTTCAAAAACTCAGTTTCTACTTTATGCGCGAGGTAATGGTACGTCTAATCCTCTCCAGCGATGACACCAAACTGTACCAAGCCTTTGAACGGATTGCCAAGAACCCCAAGCTGCATCAGTTCAAGCAAAGCATCCGCCTCTTTATGCAGCACTTCATGCTCGAGAAACTCGAAGAGCATAAGGAGGAACAGCAAGAGCTGTTGAAGAAGCGTATAGAACATCTAGACAAACTATTGGCCTATGTAGATTTGTAGATAATTAACTTTCCCTTTGTTTATCAAACACTAAACATCAACAAGAACCTTTTTAAACTATTTTAAACTTAATCCTAGTTAGCTTAGGCTTAGTCGAAGCTTTGCAGCAGGTTCCGAGCTCGCTGATACCGCGTTGACTCGACAATTGTCTGGCGCTCCGAATCTTCGGTAAGCTCTTCACACTTTTTGTCCAGCTCTTGTATTACGTCCTCTGCCAATTTGCAGATGATTGTCTTTGATCCTCCTTTCGAGGCGGCCAGGTATTCAAGGGCAATGGGCCAAATTTCTGCCGACAGCTTTTGCTCATCAAAGGCTGTTTGTTGTATGGATATCTGCCGCAATTTTACGAACTTCCATTCTTCCCTGTTGTCACGCCACTTACGCAGGTATTCTTCATTACGTTTGGCCTCCTTATCGGCACTCTGATCCTTTTGAGCCTCTAAACGCTGCAAGTGTTTTTGTTTTTTCTTTTGGCGAACCGTAACAATTGCATTAGAATTTTCGGGCTTGGCTGCTTCCTTCAGGAGCGCAGCTGAGGGCAGGTCATCTACTTCATCATCTTCTGCGGCTACGGCATCTTCGTCTTTGTTGTCATCTGTTGGCTTCCTACGTTTCTCTTTGATCGCAGCCTGATCTGAATGTTGCTTGCGCTTTGATGCCTTGCCTGAAGATTAAAACCAGTATTATGAGAAGCTCTGAATAGTTAATAAAAAAGAGTTTACCTTTTCGGGAAGTCTTTTCTTCTGTTTGCGTTTCACTATGCACCTGCGGCTTCTGCTCCACAATTAGACTTTTGTTAGCCACTTCGTCGTCGCTGCCCGTTGCTGGGGTTTCGTGTTTGCGCTTTTTTCCTTTAGGTTTTTGTTTCTTTATTTCCAACTCGGTTTTTGCCATTTTAACTCACAGTTTTCTTTTCCAATTATATTTGAATTATCTTACACTTTCAATGTGCTTTCAGTTGTTTACGAGACCAAGAATTGCGCGCAGCCAACATCAAGTGACGCAAAACGGAGTGCAGCCAACTTAATGTGAGTCAAAAATTGCGTGCAGCTAACTTAATGTGAGCAGAAAATTGCGTTAAACAGAAATGTTGAGTTGATCAACGTTCGGCAACAAATTAATTTAATCTTATCGATGCTGCTCGGCTGCGTGCATTGTGTGCGCCAGTGATAGCAAATGAGGCGACCAGAAACACTGAGACCACAACACATATCACAATGCTGCTGTTGGAGTTAAAAATTCTTACATTGAATATATGGTGTGTACATGTTTGTATTCCTACCAATTTGGTCACGCGCAGCGGAACTAATTTACCTTGTCGACGCTTACGTCGCCAAAATCCAATTCTAATTCTAGGGGTATTCCTTTCGTGTCCAGTGACCGAGCGCCCCGTATAGAAGCAATTTGTAAGGAGCTTAACAACGGCCAATTCGACCTAGTGTCCCTGCAGGAGGTATGGTCGCAACAGGATAGCGAGCAACTGCAGCAGGGCACCTCAAGTGTGTTGCCCTATGCCCACTACTTTCACAGTGGAGTCATGGGTGCTGGACTACTTGTACTCTCGAAGTACCCCATTCTGGGTACACTCTTCCATGCATGGTCCGTCAACGGCTACTTCCATCGCATCCAACACGCTGACTGGTTCGGTGGCAAGGGTGTTGGTCTTTGTCGTATACTATTTGGCGACCAGATCGTTCATCTGTATAACGCCCATCTTCATGCCGAGTACGACAACGACAATGATGAGTACAAGACACATCGGGTCATCCAGGCCTTTGATACGGCCCAGTTCATAGAGGCGACACGTGGCAACTCGGTGCTTCAGATTCTAGCTGGAGATCTAAATACACAACCTCAAGACATTTCATACAAGGTACTGCTATACACATCGAAGATGAAAGACAGTTGTCAATCGGACACATTTAGGACCAACGAGTGTGGCAGAAACTCTTATACATCTGCACGAGCTTTGACTAAAAACCCACTGGGTATACGTATTGACCATATCTTTGTAAGGAGCGCAGATCATATCAATGCGGAAATTGCAGAGTACACATTACCCTTTCCGGATCGAGTGCCTGGCCAGAAGTTTAGCTACTCGGATCATGAGGCCGTGCTTGCAACCGTCAAGCTCACTCTTCTGTCAGCAGACGACAGGTCCGTAGGTGAAGGGGATGTGACATGCAAACTCCCTAACGATACAGATCCTCTGGCAATGCACTTGGAAAACAGCGGTGACGGAAGTGGGGCCGCATCTTCCACAGCCGACGACAATAACAGTTGCTTGCCCATCAACCAGTCCGCTGCTCGAACAGCAGCACTTAACGAGGCACTGTCCCTATGTGATGCTTCCCTGCTGCAACTAAACACGGATCGCTTATTGTATTATAGTGCGGCGACTGTTCTCTTCGTTTTGCTTGTTCTGCTGGTTGAGTTCGCCCCTCCGGTGGGATTAAGGACCATTTACTTGTTGCTTAAGTTCATTGTATTCGGAGTCATACTATTTTGTCTCTTTATGGCTTCTATTTGGAATTACATGGAACGCAACGGAGTGCTACAGGGAAAGAAGGCCATGGAGGTAATGCTGCTGCATGCACAGAAGTATGAATATTTCTATTGATGGGTGTTTCCGCATCAAGAATCATCGACCATAATATTTAAGAAGCTCAATAAGCATTTAGAACGTAACCAAGTGCTACGTTGCATATTTACATTTTACCAACTAAGTCTATAATACCTTAATTCTGCCTCTGTAACAATGTAATTAAATGGTCTCTTTTCCTTTATAAATTCCAGTAAAAAAAAAAATTTAGAATTCGATAACTTCAAGTTGTTTTAATCGGCATGGTTCAAGTAAAGTGTTAATGTTGTTATCGGAACGCTTTCGATAACATTGCAATTGACCACAGCAACAGCTCTCCTTCCAAAAGAGTGTTTTTCCACAAATAATAAATGAAAGCTGCATAAAAAGTAGTTGCACCACTCATTAAACGTACAAGTTCATTAAGTATTATTGATTAATTTAAATTTTCACATTAATTGACTGCAAAGAGTGTTCGCAAAGAACACACGCGTTCTTGGCTAGGGGGCTTAGTCACAAACAAAACAAAACAAAACAAAGGAGGTGAAAGCAGACAACAAAGAAAGAGATGAGCAAAGTGCCAGGTGCCAACTTGGAATTCGTGCGCGAGGATGACTTCGTGGAGTATTATGTTTTTCCGAAGTTAGCCGAAGGTCAGAATCAAAGCGAGAAGCAACTGCGCGAGCAGCTGGAACAAGTGCGTACAGATTGCATGTCCTTTGTGGCGCAGAAGGTGCAAGAGCGCAGTTACATTTGGCACAAGGACGAATTTCAGCTAATATCGCGTACAGGCAGCACTGAGGAGCGCCTGCTTAACGAAGAGGACAAGAAAGAGGACGACGATGATGAGGAGGGGCAGGGTAGGTGTTCGCTCATACTTCTATATATAGCACTACAATTCGGCTCATTTTAGGTGTGCTGCCGCCCCATTTACATGGCGTGACGCACTACGGCGACAACATTGGCGACGAATGGTTTATTGTTTACCTTCTGAGCGAGTTGACCCGCGCTCGCGGGGATTTCATAGCACGAGTTTGCGATGCTGACGGCGAATTTCTGCTAATCGAGGCAGCAGACGTCTTGCCCGACTGGGCCAGCCCGGAGACGTGTGAGCAACGCGTATATCTCGTCAACGGTGGATTGCAGTTGATCCAGAACTCCACCAACACCAGCAGGAACAAGATACTACCAATGGGCACTGCAGTGCAACGCATTCGTCTTAATCCCACCTTGTATCGCTGCTCCAGAGAGATACAAAACTGCATCGACGCGCGCCTAAGGGAGTTCCAGCCGCCAAGCACACACGCCTCCATTCACCGTCAGATCGTGCAGCTACCACAGAGCGCGGCGCAACTAATCAAGCAGCGTCCTTCTCTGATAGCGTCTGCTGTGCGCGCGTTCTGCGACCGCGACTCGCTCGATACGAAAGCACTTCGCACCATGCGCTACTTTCCTCCAGAGTCGACTAGGGTACGCACAAATATCGCATTCACGCGCTGCCTCTATGCCATGTTGATGCACAGTCAGTACACACCAGAGCGGCGTTTGGGATGGAAGCTAACAGATGCCGCTGCAAACCCTGAGGCATACAAGGAGCAACTGCTTGGTATCAAAGTTGCCAGTGGCCTGGAGATCCTGGCAAGTCAAGCCAAGCGTTCTGACGATGAGTCGGAGCTAAACTCGCCTGCCTGGCGGGCATATCAGCGCAGCCTGAAGGCCAAGGGATACTTCAGAGAAAATTTGGAAGGCAGTTCAGAGTACGTTCGTTTGCTGACCACAGCCAAGGAATACTTTAAGCGCAACCAGGAACGTTTTCGTACAGCGCCTCTGGTTGGCGCCGAAATAGTCGAACTGCTAAGGCAGCCCACTGGAGAGGAGCAGCTACGCGACGAGGAGAACAATCTTCTGCCTAGCGATGCAGATGATTGGCTTAATATCACTGCAGAGGAGCTAGATGCCATGCTACAAGAACGCTATGGCGCACAGAAGCTCTACAATCCTAACGGAGATGTGAATGCCGCTGAGTTCACAAAGCATCTTACCCAATTTCTGGAGAGACAATCCAATTTTGAAGGCATCGAGATTGGACAGCCGGACGCTGCGGACGAACTAGACTCGGACGATGACGAACCACCATCGCAGGCGCCTTTAAGTGCAGCAAGCAGCAGCAGCAAGGTTAAGAAGAACGCCTCCATGCGCAAGGCTTGCCAGCGCAACTCCCTGATTCAGTCCGAGGAACAAGATAGCACACATGTGCGCAATTTCCTGGACTTTGTGATACCGGAGGACAACTGGGATTCCAACTCAGAGATGAGTGACTACGCAGACGAAGATGATCTGCAGCGAAACTTTGATTCTTTGTCTGGCGCCAGCGGCGGCATTGGTACTGGTGAAGATAATTTCCGTCTAGATTGCAATATCAAGGCGTACATGGAACAAATGGACCGTGAGCTGGCCCAGACCACAATGGGAAAATCTTTCCGTGGCAACAGCGGTGCAGCAAACAGCCCCAACCAGCGGAGCGCTGCCGAGGACGATTTCGACGACATAGAAGACTTTGAACCCATCAACATAAACGTCAACACGCTGCGTAACATGATGGACAGCTACAAGTCGCAGATGGGAGGCGCAGGTCCAGTGTCCAATCTATTCACCGCCATGGGCGCGGGCATGTCTGCAGCCCCAACAGAAGAGAAGTCCAAGGATCTGTCCGAGTCTGCTGTTTAGCAAATAAGTTCACAATCTCACTTTGTCTTTAACATTGGAATTTAAATATATAATATATGTGTGTGTTTGTGTGTGACAACTATTCGAGTTTCTTTTGCATGCGTTACTCCTTGGAGGCAGGCACAAAGTTGCCATAGTCACGTCTAACCTTCATGGGCGAACCACCGCCACCTGGATGGTGCTCATTGCGGTTTCTGTGCTCGTAGGGACGGTCTGACGGGCCTGCTCCACTGCCGTTACCGCCTCCACGGTCCCTACGATGATAGAGTTCATAGCGATTACGGCGATTATCTGAAAAGAAAAAAATCACGGTTATAAATAGAAAAACTGTTTCTAATGACGTTGATTTACCTCGGCCACGGTCGTTGTTATAGCCACCGTTTCCACGTCGATGCCAGCCACGATCGCCTCCCCCGCGGCGATGTCCACCATTATACCTATTATTATATCCTCCGCCGCCAGCACCACCCGGTGGTCCACCGCCACCCCCTCCACTCATCCAGTTGTCGACCAGTGGCGGCTCCGGCACAGGCTTCGCGCAATGTGCCATGAACTCGGCATCGTCTTTGGTATAGCGTAGGGCAAACTCGGACTCACATTCCTCCAGGAAGTTAACATCTTTGTCCGGTAGTCGGTTTATTTTACGATTCGGATCGACCATGTTGCAAACGTTTGTTTTGATTCAGCCTTACCAATTATGTTATTCCCGTTGCAATCCAGGCAGAACAGAAGGCAATTATATGTAAAATAAGTACTATATGTTTCCGAATGACTCGTGTTTTCGAACTATTATTTGTATTATTTTGTTTCGGTTTGAGGCACAATGTGAAACAGTCTGAGCAAGGAATACCAATAACAACAGGTAAATTTGATATGAAAATATTGTAAATATTGCTCTAAGCTATCGATGTTGCGATGTTTTATGTATATCGATGTTTTATATTTTACCCCGATATTTACGCAGAATATGTATCGATTGTCGCAAGAACTTATCGTTCTATGCAGTACGATTGCAGTATTTGTGGTACAATGCAGTTAAATTAGGCGATTGTAAATAAATCTCGATGCCATTAAAGCCTAAGGCACACGTGCATTGGATACGCGCTTGACATGCCACAGCATAGCATCCGCGCAGTGAAAAGAGCCACAAGCATAAGGACGCGGATTAGCGAGAGCGACCACAAAAAACGTGCGCGTCCCTTTACGTGGCCATGGAGTCTTCGTTATCCGTGCGCTGGCTGCGCCGCTATCGATCATTCTTTATAATTCTGTTATTCATCATTGCCATCCAGTTATTTCTGGCCTACAAATCTGTGGATATAGATTTAGCGGGTGCCTTGCGCACACAGCGCAACGTCAATGCGGCGACTCCTCCAGCAAAACCAGTGCCTCCGCCAGAGCAAGGTCAGGGCCAAATGGTCGACACTAAGAGCACGCACCTCACTGCACAGCAACTGGGCTTCGAGCCCGAATGTGATATCAATGCCAAGGAAGCAATATCGGCGCTTCAACGCGCCAGGACGAAAGACTGTCGTCAACATATCGCACAGATTGCCTGTGCCATCCAAGCCGGACGCTTCTATGCTACACACCTGCAGAGCAGCTGCCCAGCCGGCAACCACACAGCTAATGTCTCATTGGGTTGCTATCGCGACGAAAAGGATACTCGGCTGCTCGCTGGGTACTTTACCAGCTTCAAAACGTCCAATTCTCCAAGTATATGCGTTGAGCTTTGCCTGCAGTCGGGATATCCCTATGCTGGTGTACAATATGGCCGCGAATGCTTTTGCGGTTTCGACGCGCCGCCCAGCTCTGCCAAGCTGCCCGACTCCAGCTGCAACATGAAATGCTTGGACAATGCCAAGGAAATCTGCGGTGGCTTCTATGCCATGAATGTCTACGAAACGGGCATTGCAAGTGAGTATCATAAAATAGCTGCAATTTGTTGTGAATGACTATGTGTATTGCCCTGTAGAATTCACTGCCCAAACGGCAGCCAGCAGTCCGGCAGGGGGCGAGCAGCAGCGTGTTCGCATTGCATTTTTGCTGACGCTGAACGGACGTGCCCTGCGACAGGTTCATCGACTGCTTCGAGCGCTCTATGCGCCCCAACACGTCTACTACATACACGTGGATGCGGTGAGTTGGGCGGGGTTGGGAGGAAGGGGTAGGCCGGATTTCGTAATTAAAGCGATTTCCATCATTTGTGCTAATTGTGCGCAATTTAACGCCTTTTGTTTTTTCTTGTTGTTGGTGTGTCTGGAATAAATAATGAAAAGAAATACAAGATTAAGTTGGAATCGTAAGAGTATAACACAATAGTATGCACGGATTCAAAAGAAAAATACCTAATCCTTATGTTATTATCGTCCTTACTAAGACTCCCTTTCTTTAACAGCGCCAGGATTATCTCTACCGAGAGCTTTTGGAGCTGGAAGAGAAGTTTCCGAACGTCAGGCTAGCGCGAAAACGCTTCTCCACCATTTGGGGTGGCGCCTCACTGTTGACAATGTTGCTTCAGTGCATGCAGGATCTACTGGAGTCCAGCTGGCATTGGGACTTTGTCATTAACCTGAGTGAAAGTGATTTTCCAGTGAAGACGCTGGACAAATTGGTTGACTTTATGAGTGCGAATCGAGGACGGAACTTCGTAAAGGGCCACGGCCGTGAGACGCAGCGTTTTATACAGAAGCAGGGCCTGGACAAGACGTTCGTGGAGTGCGATACGCACATGTGGCGCATCGGAGATCGCAAGCTGCCCGCTGGCATTCAGGTCGATGGGGGCAGCGACTGGGTAGGACTGTCACGTCCATTTGTCAGATATGTGACTAACCCAGCGAAGAACGATGAGCTGCTGCATGCGCTGTTGAAATTGTTCCGGCATACCCTACTGCCAGCGGAGTCCTTCTTTCACACTGTATTACGTAACACGGAACATTGCCACAGCTACGTGGACAACAATCTCCATGTGACCAACTGGAAGCGCAAGCAGGGTTGCAAGTGCCAGTACAAGCATGTGGTCGACTGGTGTGGCTGCAGCCCAAACGACTTCAAACCCGAGGATTGGGCACGGTTGCAGGCCACGGAGCAGAAGTCCTTGTTCTTCGCACGCAAATTCGAACCAATTATCAACCAGGCGGTGCTGCTGCAACTGGAGGAATGGCTCTATGGGCCGTACACCAGCGAGTATGCCAACCTGCATGATTATTGGCAATCGCTGTACCACCACGAGGATATCCATGGCGCAGGTGACGATCAGACACGCACCATTGGCGACAGCCTGATGCGATTGTCAGCGCAATTAGTTAAACTGGAGCCAAAGCAACTGCTTGAGATGACTCACTATCTGCACCGGGATCAGTACAAAGGCTTCCTGGTGCGCTACAGTGTTCAGCGAAGAGAAGACTCTAAGGAGCTCCAGCTTGAGACAAGAGTACGCCCCGTACAACACGGCAAGCTGGCGAGGAATGCCCGTTTTAGTAAGCGATTGCGGAATTTTGAGGTCTCCACCGACTTTGACCAGAAAGAGCAGGTGGCTCGCAACTTTGCCAAGATTTTGGGTCCGCGCTCAGATCTACTGCTGAGCTACACTTACCAAGGCGTGACTGGATCACCAGAAGAAGTCGCCCACTCGTACAACCTGACCTTGCTATGGCTTGATCCGTTGGGTCGACTGCAGGACTTCAATGAGCTGCACGTGGAGGAGTCGCAAATCGATGTGATTAACCACTCCAAGACGCTGCTTAAACAGCCACTCACTCCAGGCATATGGACTGCCAAGCTGATCGGACGCACCTCCATCTATGCACAGCTCAAGTTTCTGGTCTCTCCACTGGCCTATGACAAGGGCGAGGTACTGACAACTGCCGCAGCTGCTCGTGCTATTAACGGTGGCATTGCCATGTCGATGTCCTCTGACTTTGAGCTCCCCGTGGAGTGGCAACAACATCTGCACAACGATGAGGACGTATTTGCACTGCGGCAGGAAGCCTTGGCCTATGCGGAGTATACAGGAGAAAAGCTGCACAAGCGAATCGATGAGCTGGTGGGCAAGTTCTTCCAGCTGCGCGAAACTTGCAGTGTGGATGAACCCTCTGTGCTGCCCGATTTGCCACTTTGTCGAGACACCACCTGGAGTTCGCTAGCGCCGGATCCCAAGAGCGATATTGAGGCGCTGCTCAAGCGTTAACCTCGAGCTGCACAATACTATTAGATTTACTATCGTGCTATGGTGAAAAGGAACTCATGCTAGTCCAAAGTGTCACTTAAACAGGCGACGCTTCCGGGCTCACGTTGCGGCTGTAGGGAGGATAATCTTAGCAGTTGTTATAGCCATTCTGAAAACGCTACCATTGATCAGTTTTGTTATTAATTTTGTTGTGTAAATACCTGTGAATGTCTCCGTGTCTTTTAACCAATTGTAACTAGTATATAAGCCACAATTCAACTTGACTATACCGAACTTGCAGGGTAAAGTGAAGTTGGACTATCTATGTCACGATTCGTATACAAATTCAGCAATATTTTTATGCTCAACGCACATTTTACTAGAATCCGGCTAAAGTTAATTCAATGTCCTTGCATATGCTGTGGAAATGTTATGAAAGTCCTCTAAAATGTATTTAATTTTAATTACTCAGTATTATTTCAAAAACATGAAACGTAGCTGGTGTGCAAACCTGTAAATATACCCAAATCTGACTGTAGATATAAAGCTACCAAATCGACGTGACCCGGTTCTGTTTCATAGCCCAATCTTGTAATACGACATTCATTTTTACTCTACTTACAAGTCAATAAGCTATGCCAGGGCATATTTGTGTTTCGGCCCGCCGAAATTAATTACTCTCTTTTCTCTGCGTGTTTTAAAACTCAAATTCAGATTCGGCTTCAGATAAATCTTACTCTTTTTTCTTATAGAATGTTGTGATATTTGTAACATGTATGTATGTAAAATGGGAATGAGATTTGGGCCTGGACAGAGGTTTATGAGTATTACAAACAAATTGTTAGGTTTTAAGTAACTATGCGATGCAATTGTAACACTGGACATAAATCTGTATGTATATCTCTAGTATAAACTCTGAACTATGCAACATCAAGATTATCTTGGGATTCATTTTGGGCCGGAATATCGATCGGTCGAGTTGAGCTCGCTTACAGGTATTAGTTTATTTATGTTAGACATAGAACTGCAGAACTATCGTACGTGCACATCGAACATACATCTATAATCTGAAGAATTTAATTAAGGACACCGTTCTTAACAATTTAGAGGGAAACATTTTGAAAGATCAATGGGTTTATGGTTTCGATAGTACAAGCGATAGTTTCGCAGCTCTAGTTAGACCTAAAATTGTATTTAAAGCCAAGGCCATTTGTACTGCCGTTGATGCTACGCGAGCACGCTCTATATCAAAAGATCCTCATCTGGGTCCTCCTCATCGAAGTCATCGTCCGCATCGGGCGTGTAGATGATGTTTCCCTCTTCCGACTCATTGGTACTATAAGACGGAAAAGCAGTTTAAAATACAGGTATAGATTAAGTGGGGAATGATGCTCACCGCTCGTATGGCAATGTGAGCGCGTTGCGTGCAACTACTTCATCCTCGTCCAACTCAATTTTGAAAGTGCCGCCTGGATCAGCTGCTGGGACTGCATCATCCTTCTTTGCCGCAGCCTCGGCTGCCGCAGTCGCATCCGCTGCAGCGGATATTGGCGTTACTTTAAACTCAGTCTTGCTGACCTGGCAGGAGTAACGCTTGTTGCTCACCCCGCCGCCGGGTTTGCGGGATATTAAAGACATTGTCGAGTCAGTCTCTAAGCGAAGCACCAACTCTGCTAAGTACTCGCAACCGGCTAGTATGTAGTCGGCATCTGGGTGCTGCAAGTGCTGTGGCGAAGCCCAGAGGAACACACGACGAACATGCTCGGAACGACGCAGCTTGTTGATGAACTCAAAGATGTAGGCGGGCGTCTGATAGCACAGCAAATCGGCCAGTGTGGGTAGAATGACATTGCTTCCTGACTTGACAGTTGTTTCCGTTGGGTTGTTATTGTTGCTGCTGGTGGTGCTGCCGCTGCTGCTGCATTCCTTTAGTAGCGATTCAAAGCTGGCCACGTGCTTTAGTTGCGTGCCAATTGGCAATGTCTTAACCTCCTCGCCCTCACCCTGTTCGTGCAGCAGGCTGCCAATGAACTTTAGCGCGATTCGCTCGCGATTGAGTTGATCTGTCGGGGCGTAAATGAATGAATTCATGGAATTGGAATAACGTGACCTTACTTACCAATTATAAGGACGACCTTTTGGTTGGTCACAATCAAGTTGGACAGCATATTGCATTTATTTTCTAAAATTAAAGTACAATTAAATAGGACTGCAGTTTCTTGTTGTTGCTGGCCGTTAGTGATGTAAGTATTGACAAAGCTCACAGTTATCGATAGCTTTGTGCTTACGCGATATTTGCGCTGCGAGCTGGCGGGCAGGCAACTATCGCACAGCTGACATTTGATATAGCCGCGTTTTTCCAAATGAGTAAACAAAAACAACAATACACAACACCATGGGCAGGCAGATCGATTACTAATCGGCTTAAGGGAAAGTGCAACCTTGAACTACAATGATAGTGTGCAGCTCCTGCAGCGGTACTGATAGCCGGTCATTGGCCTGCCTTGTTGTTGCCATCGTTTGTTTGATCTTAATTATTTGCTGACGCTGACGCCGACGTCGACGTCGCGATGCTGTTGCCGTCGCCGTCGCCGCAGCTGTTGTTGTGGTTTGCTTGACGCGTTCAGTTGTGGCTCCCACCGTTCGTTCGTGTTGTCTTTCGTGGTTTTCTTTTTCGATAGTCGCGTGCTATTTAGAACGTGGCATTCTCCAGTCTTTTTCCTCGATCAAGCACAGAAATTGTAAGTAGAAGTTTGCCATTTTATGCCTAAGCCAAGATTGGAAAGCCAAAATGCAAAATAAAACAAAAGAATGAGTGTGCCAATAATGTCCAACAAGTGGTTTACTGTGTCTGCGTGTATGCATGAGTGTGTGTGTGTATGTATGTGTATGTGTGTTTTACTGTTGGGTTAGTATTGGGTGAATGGATTAAGCTTTCACAAGCAAAGAGCTTTGCTGCGCTTTTGAGGGGAAATACGTACGTAGGCGGCGGAGCTGCCCTTGCAGACATTTTCGCTGCTTCCATATGGAAAGGCTTGGGATATACACCCGAGCACAGCAGCCACGTCCTGCAGAGCACGCAATTCGCTCAACAAGTAAGGGCAGCTGGAAAGAATTTAATAATAACAAAAAAAATATATAAAAGTGTTGCTTAAAAAGTCACTACCAGCCACAGCAGCAGCAATAATAAGAAAACTAAACTAGAAATTCACCATGCTCTTCTCGCTGGGTAAGTCGCAAAACAAAAGTGTGAAGTGGATAAGTGGCAGGTGGAGGATGAGATGAGGCGTGGGAGAGGGCCAGTTTAACCATGTGCAATTAATATGCATAGAACATGTTATTAGCCACACCGCAATTGAAATGCAGCTCAGAAAAATATTCTCAATGAGTATAGGCAAAGGAATGCGCAGCCCCCCAGCCCTCTCCCACTTCCTCTCACCCACTCGAGGCGATGCTTAGCATATTAAAAGCAACAACAAGGCTGACTCAACTGGCCAATTGCATGCCAATTTCTATTAGCCAACTGGCAAGCCGACTAACTGCCCGACTAAATGTGCATTATAAATTTAACAATTACCCCAAGCAAACACTTTACGAGCAGGTAGAAAACATAAAAAGCTCTCCCCAATTCAACTCGCATGCGAGTTACGGTGCTTTTATAGTGCAACCGTCGCCATTAACTGCGTCTAATCACGTTCAAATTAAAGTCGCAAAATAAAAAGCTAAAACAGTTGGCCAAGATGTTGGAATCATTGTAAAAAGCACTTTTACTCTCACTGCGCGCAGTCGAAAGCTCTGCGCTTACGCTGCCAACGGTGCGGTGCGTCGCTGCTGGCAGAGCTCTGCCACAACTAAAGCGCCGACTTTAAATTCAGTTGCGCATTGCACTTTAAGGTGCTCGGTTCTCTGTTCGCTCTCGGTTCTCTCTGTACTCGATCTGCCGTACTTGTCTCTGCGTGCGTGCGTGCGTGCGTGTTTGTCTATGTGTGTGCGTGTTGTGCTGTCTCTTTGAGAACAATTTGTGATTTGCATGCAAAGGAGTTTATCGATTTTCGATTGCAATGTCAAAGGATATTGAGCAAGCGGCGCAGTCAACGACGACTTCGATCGAAATTAGAGCGGAGCCTGTTGCGGCTGCAGTTGAGCTGCAAGCAGCAGTGCCAACAACAACAACGACAACAGCAGCCGCCGCAGCTCCAACGGCAAATGGCGAAAATAATAGCAACAAGCCTGAGACGGCGACGACAACAACAACAACAACAACAACGATAACCACAATAAGCGAACAAGTGCAGCCGACAATTGCTGCCGCTGCCGCCGTCTCTGCCGCCGTCCCTGCTGATGCTACCGCAAATAAAGGTACAACAACAGCAAGTGCAACTGCAGCAGCAACTTGCCGCAAGCGTTTTAGTTTTCGAATTAGTAAAAGTTACAACAAAACGCACCCGCCAGGCGGACAGACGAACAAACAGGACAGACGCAGACAGAAAGCAAGGCAAACACAGACAGAGGCGAAGGAGTGCAAGCGAGAGAGACCGATTGCATTGCTAATGCTCATCCTCTTCTCGCCTTCTCCTCCTGCTTCTGCAGCGTCATCATCGTCTTCATCATTGCGATCGCACGTTAAAATTTCACTTTAGTTTTTCAGCAATTTTTATGCGCTGCTTTATTTATTTTTTACTTTTGCTGTCTTCGACTTTTTACGCTTTTCCAAAGTCGTCGTCGTCGTCGTCGTCGCAGCCGTTGCTGTCGGCGTCTGCGTCTGCGTCGACGTCGTCGCATCTTCAAAAAAAGTTTTACTTTTTATGTAGATTGTTTACCTTCAAATTTTGCGCACGATCTGTTGCAACGCTTTGTTGCACAGCCGCAACAACAACAAAGCGTAACACGCCTGCTTAACTAACAGTCCATTAATTATAATGCGCCCTCTTAACATTATTAATACGTTTTTGTCTGCTAATTTCTCTGCCAAAATCAAATAAAAAGTTTTGTCCAAATTTGTTATTGTATAACGAGTAAGGCACGTGCCACAGCGATGCATGAAGTAGAATGGTTGTTGCCCCAACCCTCGCCAAGTCGAGTTATCGCTTGATTTAATCGTGACAATTGCGAAAAAAACATCATTTGCATATCTAGCGGGGGAGGGGGAACACTTCAATTGAGGCAAACTGATAAGCCAGAAGGTTTCATAGCCCTTATCACAAGATGTGGCCATGTTTAAAGTTCTCCCGGAAGAGATCGCAAAGTACCTAAGAAGTTTGAAGTTTGAACTTGAAACTGGCGGAGCGAATACTTTCACCTAACTTATTTAGTTGATTACTTTTTTGTTTCACTAGCTAATCATATTTCGGAAGAGTTATCTTTCTGTCACTCTATATAATATCATTTTGCCAACACGCGCAGAACACACACTTCAATTCATCAAAGAATCGCAATGATTTTTAATTCATTTGCAATTCTCAGTTTCCCCATTCTCCATTCTCCATTCTGCCTGTGCTTCTTGCTTCTGCTAACAACATCAAACAATAGATACAACCCGAACAATGCTATTTAAAACGATTTGGTATCATTTTGCCACTGCGTTAGAGATTGTACAGTGGGTGCCAGACATTGTTTACATGTTGCTGCTGATAAGCAAACGCTCGAGTAGAGCCTCATCTAGGCCGAGTGGGCCCTGCGCAGGGCCAGTCTCCGTAACGCTCTCATCTTGAAGTGTTGAACGAACCGAATTAGAAATTTATGCACTAGGGTAATCTAATCTAATAATAAACCTGGGATTCGATTACAATTACCTGTAATTGGACATACCCAAACTTACATGGTGCACAATCGTTGTTTAGAGCTATCGATTTGCTGTTAAACGAGGCTGTGTTTATCGCTCGGATCGCTGGAATTGCCACTTGTCTCGGGCGTCGATCGAACGATCGTGATATCATATGGCAGCAGCTCTGGCGCAGCAGGCGCTGGGTCAGCAGCGATGCCATCGAGATAGCGTGCTAATTAACGGTGCAACCATTTGAAGATTCCACAGAGCTTATTCTATGGCCCAATTAAGAGATCTTTGCCATGAATCATCGCATGACCTCCTCGATCGAAAGGGGGGAATCGGGGGATGTATTTGTAGCATAAAGTGTTATTTATAAATTTTCTTTTAATTTTCACAAATATTTACCCAAGCTGTACCGTTAATTTGTTTATTTAATTGACGCTTTGTTTGTTTACTCCGCGTCGCGTGTGTAGGCAGCAACAAGTCCAACATGGATCCGGCGCTGATCAACTTCAAGGTGCTCTATGTGCTAACCCAGCTGTGTGGCCTGACGATGATCGTGCTGGTGGGCACCTGGATCGGCCAGCATTTTGGCGGCCTGGGCGGCACCGATAATCCCAAGCAGGAGTTCAACTGGCATCCACTCTGCATGACCATCGGCTTCATTTATCTGTATGGCAATTGTAAGTGAGCTTAGCACACCCGCTACGAGCCGGAGAGCCGGAAGAAGGTGCAACTATCGCAATATCACTTTGTCTAACCATTTATAGCCATTTTGGTGTATCGCGGTTTTCGCACCACGCGCAAGAAGACGCTGAAGCTCACCCACGCTGGCATCCATCTGGCCGCCTTCGTGCTAACGGTGATTGCCCTGAAGACAGTCTTCGATTCGCATAATCTGGCCGATCCGCCCATACCGAACATGTACTCGCTGCACTCGTGGCTGGGCCTGTCCGCAGTCATCATTTTCTGCTTGCAGTACGTGGCCGGCTTCATGGCCTTCCTGGTTCCAGGCATGCGGGAGAACTACAAGATTGCCCTGATGCCGTTGCACATCTATTTCGGACTCTTTGGCTTCGTCTTGGCCATTGCCAGCGCCGTAATGGGACTTACCGAGAAGGCAATCTTTGCGCTGTAAGTCCATGGAAATCTTGCCCTTCATAGACTAGGCTAACTGATTCCCTCTTCCTTCCAGGGGCAACAACTATTCCCAGCTACCAGCTGCTGCTGTGCTGACCAACATCATTGGCGTGCTCTACGTGATCTTTGGCGCCCTCGTCGTCTACCTGGCCACGGAGCCGTCGTACAAGCGCAAACCGCTGCCGGAGGATACTGCTCTGCTCTCCCCGGGCACAGGCAACGAGTAAGGTAACTTGATCCCACGACCCCAGACCAGCTGCTATTGTTTACTTAAGCGCTCAAAGAAATCTGTGCACAAAACCAAGAGATAACCGCGTGGTGCTTTCTAACCCAAGGAGGAGATGGAGGAGGAGCTGTAACTGCATATTTTAATTATATTTTAATTGTTTATATATTGATTGACGCGCGAGAAGCAACCCGAGTGGGCTCGAATCGTACGTGCATACCCCCCTTCCCCCCAAATCATCTGTATTATACGAAAATGTATGTAATATAAATATATAATATGCTATATATACAATGCTATGTGCTATATGGATAGTCCGCAAATATACTACACACAACACACACCCCACATACGATCGACGTGTGCCATGCCCCAACTGTCATGTTCTCTGCCGCTTCCCAAGCAGCAGGCAACGCGACACTTGCCACATCAGTTGTAGAAGTTGCTTCAGTTGGAGTTGTTAGAATAGAAGACACAGAAATGCTGAACGCTTTATCGGTCTTTTTTCTTCTTTTTCCGTGACGTTTGGGTGCCCTTTTCGGACGTCTCCGCCACCTCGGGGTCCGTGGCAGACTCGTACATTTGTATGTAGATGCTCGTCTCTGGGCTATACACCCCAGGCATTCGCTCGGCGTTGACGATATTGATATTATCCAAGTCGTAATCGTCGTTGTACTCCAAGGTTAGCGTTTCGCTGAGCCCCACCAGGTACGTGGGAATCTCACCGATGCCCTTCACTGCTGTCTGGCCTCGATAGTCACATCTGATGTCGAATTGGCGCAGCACCTTCGCCGTGTTCTCGGTTACGTGAATGCTACCGAGGACTCCAGTAGACGACATGCGCGAGGCCATATTGACGGTATGGCCCCAGATGTCGTAGTGCGGCGGCGACAGGCCCACAACGCCGGCCATGACGGGTCCGTGAGAGATGCCTGCCAAGCAACGAGTTCGTTTGAGCAAAGGAGGAGCAGAAGGGAACGTTAGCTGTGACTCACCTATCTTCAGCTGACCCCGGAGCGAGCAGTCGTGACCCTCGTAGATGTTCTGCATCGCAATGTCCTGCATGATGAGCAACATGTCCTGTGCGAAGCGTACCATGGTCAGGACACAGTTGTCATCGTGGTTCAGATCCGGATGCACGTAACGCGGCACATGCGGCTCACGCATCGAGAATTCAGTTTCCGAATGCGTGACAGAACCGAAGCGTACGGCCCTCTCTACATATATAAGTAGTATGAAATAAATTCCAGTGAATCAATCCCTTTGATACCTACTAGAGGCCTTTTGCTTAATTATCCTGCGGTTTCCCTTGCGGTAGCTGGGCCTGGAGAAGGTAGTTAGGTTCTCTGCCTGCAGACCGCAAGCTGCCATGTACGTCCAGCCAATGACCTTGATCTTCTCCACCTTGAAGGTGGTCGATTCGTACTCCTCGAGCAGGTCGTCGTATAGGCAGATGTACTCGTTAAGCACGCGCAGACCTCCCCGGTCCGCCTCGAAGTTGTGCATGTGGGCAAACATGACGGCAACCTTGCTGTAGTTCTCGTAGAACAGCTCATCCCGGCGACCGCCGTCCAGGAAGATGTGTGCCACATGCACGGGCAGAATGTTGGTCATGATGATGCTGATGGAGCGGGTGCTGTTTTCCGTCTGCCTCAGCTTATCCTCGAAGCGCAGCTTGGAGCTGCAAATGAGGCAAATGAGGGCAAGCAAAATGGTGGGGCTCTGATCGATACTCACTGAAAGTTCACCTTGCTGATGTAGGTTAGATGTTGCTCCTTGATCAGCACCAGCAGGGCAAAGGCTAACACATACCAGATGTGTGCGTATTCCGAAGGTAGGTCGAAATTCGTGGTCTCCGAGCGCTGCCAGGCAAAGGAGTAGGCATGGATGGTCAGCACGTGGGAGACGCACATGAAGAGCAGCAGGGCGGCCTTGAAGACCAGCGGAATGCCGGGGAAGAAGAAGATCAGCGTGAGCACCACAATCACGTTTTGTGTGACGAACTGCATGAAAAGTGGATGGTTGAGCGTGGATTACAGGCTGCGATCTGGTTTACCTACCCAGGGGTCGAAGCAGATGAAATAAAACTGCTTGTTTGCTACATCCGCCTCGATCATGATCAGCTCGAACTCATCGGCATCGCATTCCAGCTGTGCGGGTGGGGGGGGTAAGGAATTAGGTTGCAAGAGTCAAGTCCATTTGAACCTACCGTATTTAGGGTGGCCATAATGTAGGCCACAAATATGGAGAAGAAGGAAACGAAGATCCGCACGATCAGCTGCTCTTCTATCAACATCGATAGCCAAATGAGCCAGCGAGTCAAGAAGAATCTGTCCTGCGAACATCCAAAGTAGCTTCCCATGATCAGCCAGAAGGTTTTGAAGTACCCGGCAATGTTTATGATTAGGATGATCAGCAGCAAGATACCCATTTTGATATAGAACTTGGCGCTGGGGATGACAGAGTGAGATCTCAGAGGCTCTGTAAATCAAGCAGTGGTTGAGCAAAGTGCTTACTAGGGTTGAGTCGTATGCAGAATGAAGAACATCAAGGCCACAAACAACACAATGTTTAAGCTGTACTTCATGAGGGTGTCCGGTTGGTTCATGAAGTTCCACTCGACGTCGCTGTCCCGGAAGAGGCGCCAGAACGAGCTGATGTGCGGACGAAACATGTTGTCCTCATTCTCCGTTTCGGTCTCCTTCGAGAAATCAAAGATTCGCGCCAGCCTAACGAGTGAAAAACAAGGTAAGAACCATGTACAAAATTCTGATTTTCAGCGATCATTCTTACTGTATGCGGCCGACGGGCATGTGCTCAACCTTTTCGACCATGTCGCGTTGTGTCTTCATGCGGATCTCGTCGATTTCTTCCTCGCTGTCCACAAGACTTACGTGGTTCGAGAGACTCGAAGTGTCCGACGGCGCTGTTTTCAGTGAACCTATTTCGAAATCCATGATGGAGTTCATCTTCTGTGGGTAGATCAGATAGGAGCGAATCTGGGCTATTTGCAGATTGGGATCGTTCACTATTCGCTCGCTGCTCTCGACGTAGGCGTATGAGTTATCCAGCAGGCTGAGCGTAGTCTGAGAGATGTGCACTGCTCCCGCCAGGCCAGTGTTCTCCAGGCGGTTGGCGATGTCCACGTCACGAGACCAGATGTCGTACTGCCACTTGGTGCGGCCAATGATGCCCGAGAAGACCTCACCCGAGTGGACACCAATCCGCAGATCAATGCCAAGGTTGCGGCTATTACGCATTAATTGCGTCTCTTCGATCATCTCCAGACCCAGGGCGACGCAGCATTTGGCGTGGCGCCGATTGTAATGGGGTATGCCGGCAACACAGTTGTAGGCATCGCCCAGGAACTTGATGCGCAGCACGTTGTTCTGCTCCGCTGCCATATCGAATTTGAGGAAGAGCTCGTGCAGGATCTGTACTAGATCCTCAACATCCAGAGTCGTGGTCAAGTGTGTGTAGTTTACCATGTCGGCCACAAGAATGGACACGTTCGAGTGCAGCTCCAAAAAGAGGGTTCTGTTTTTCGGGAGCCCCAGGTTAAATGGGCCATAAGGAAAGGAACAAGAGGTCAATACGCACCGTGGAGTAGTGTGGTAGGTGCCATAGACCTGATCCTCGATGCGAGTGCGTATCTCCTGCTGCAGCGAGTGTGCGATCTCAGGTGGTAAAATGGTTTGTATCATATTCTTCTCCCGCTGCATGACAACCTGGAGAGAAACTGGGATTACTTAGCATGCCAGGAGAACTCATTAGCTACATGTGGCTACCTTCAACAGAAGGTTCTGCTGCAGCAACTGACGCCGACTGAGGACCTTCTTCCTTAAACTTTGCTCCATGCCACATTGGAAGAGAATCATGGCGATGTTTAGGATAAAACAGTAGCCCGCCTCCATGGCGACTTCCCGCAGTTTGATTTTCCTCTCGACTATGGAGACATACGAGTACAGGGTGTAGAGCAGCGACACTCCGAAGCCAAGCACATAGGCGTAGCCAAAGAAGCCGATCGGCAGCAACATGTAGATGGACACGATCAGAATGTGATCGTAGCTGCTGACCAGGTAGGAACGGGTCTCCTTCACTAGGTAGAAGGCGAATGTATCTGGGGGGAAACGGAGAAAAAAAAACACGTTAGCTAGGGCGAAATGTAGAGATAATAACTCGTTAAAGCTACCCATGAAGCATATCAAAAGTGCCGCCGCACAACTGGCGAGTATGTTCCATGCGTTGAAATGCTCAAACTTCTGGCGGTCCATGAAGCAAATTGAAAGGATTAGGGGCAGGAAAAACATCAACATAACGTAGGGAAACATTAGCCACAGCACAACCTGTAATCAATCAAAATGTTAACTCCGGCACTCCAGATGGTGCCCAATCAAAATCACCTTTTGCGAAGCTATGTTCAGGAATATGATATGCATTAGCAGCAGGAACTCCATGATGAACAGAAAGAGCGCCACATTGGTGACCACCAATCGCTGCACATAGCGTTCGTAGCACTTCTCCATATGCAGTTGTTGGCATTGTTGCTGTGGGGTTAATCAGGCATGTGAGTATGCCTGCAAGGAATCCTGACGAGGCGCTGCTACTCACTCGCAGATACCATAACTCATTGCGGTACTCCAGATGGACCTCGCGTCGCTGCTTTGATTCATGCCAAATCTCCTCACCTTTTATCATGATTTTATTAAAATAATTTCGGGAAAAAATAAAATGTAGTTACTAAAACAAGCTAACGATATATCTAAGGTCAAATCTTTTTACGACTGAAACAAAATTGGAAATGAGGCAGATATTGAGCAGAGTCTTCACTTTAAATTCCCAGTCATGTTCCCCGCACACTAAGGTATACATAGTTTAAATACATAAGATTGACCTAGTCAAGGATTCTCTTAATATTAATTTTTATTTTCCAAATCCTTCGTAAAGCTCTGCTTATAGATTATGTATAATTTAAGTCCGGTTTCGCTTTGGTTGTGAATTATTTACAGGTTTTACAGGCACAAGGAAGGAGCACCTAAGCGGACCTCTGAGAGCTCTCATTGTGCGGCAGAAATGATTCGTACTCGTCGTCGGTTCCCAGTATGTAGGTGGGTATGTTGCCACGCCCCTTGACAAAGGTGTTGCCTCGGTAGTTGCATTGTATGTTAAATTTACGCAGCTTCAAGGCTGTGTTCTCCGTCACCTGGATCTGGCCGGGCACACCGGTCGAATCCATGCGCGAGGCCATGTTTACAGGGTTGCCCCATATGTCGTAGTGGGGCTTCGATATGCCCACCACGCCGGCCATAGCTCGTCCGTGGGAGATGCCAATGCGCAGCATGCCATAATCCGTGCTGCCCACGTAGGCGGACTGCATATTCTCCGCATTGAAGCGTCGCATCACCCGCATCAGATCCAGCGCAAAGTTGGCCATGACCTTGACAACCTCGTCGTTGCTCCGCTCGCTGGTGGCCTCATTACAGCTTAACCTGGGCGTACTGCTTATCACATTGCCTTCGTATTGGCCCCGCTCTAGATCTAGTGCGATGGTGCTGCCATTGCCGTAGGGCACACGCTGTACCTGCTCAGAGCCTGAGGTGCGATACTGACTGCGTCGTCCGTTCGGCATAAGAGACAAGTTGCGAAACTTCACCTGCGGCGCATTCACCTTCTCTGAGCGGGTGACATCCAGGCCACAGGCTGCCATATACGTCCAGTTGGCCACCTTGATCTTCTCCACGCGCATGCCGTGTGAGTATTTGTTGAGCTGCCAAAAAGAGTAAGTGATAAGAGATGGAGATCCACAGTCAGATAGACCGTCACTCACCACATCGTCAAAGTCGCATATAATCTCGTTAAGCACGCGCAGACCAATTTTGTCCGTGTCAAAGTTTTTGATGGAAGCAAACATGACGGCCACGTTGTCGTACTCCTCATAGTAAAGCTCGTTTTGCAGCTGCGTCGATAGGTAAAAGTCCGCTGGCAAGAAGGGACGAGGTTTAGTAGCTGCTATGACGCCTCACACTCCTACTTACCCACATGGGAGGGGAGTATATTGACCAGCAGCACCTTGATGGTGTCATTAGTGATGAGGGCGTCGTCCTGCTTCTGCAAAAGCTGTCGCTTCCAGCTAAAGAAAACTGTTGCATTTAGTCAGAGCACAAAAGCGGAGGATTCGCGCGGATTCCCAGTACTTACTTGTAGTCAACCTTGGCTATGAACTCCGTCTGGCGCTCCATCAGATGAAAGATGCCAAGCGTGATGAATATCAAAAGAATGTGCGAGTATTCCGCATTCAGGTTCACATTGGTTGACGGGCTGCTGGCGAAAATGTAGTCAAACTCGAAAACCACCAGGACAGCGTAGGTGATGGTGATGGCAACCGCCACAAAGGTCTTCACAATAAAGGGTATGCGGGTGAACAGAAACGAGGTGCCAATCACTAGAGTCATGCAGTTAGTGAGGATCTGCGAGTGGGGGAGAGCAATCAGTTACAAGACTCATTTAATAACAGTTTATCCTTTCAGCTTACCCAGGGATGAAAGCATTGCATACGCTCCTCGAAGGTATAGTACACCATTGTATTCTCTGCTGCTTCCTCATCTTCCACACTGACGTTTGTGCAGTCCATCTATGGGGTGGGAGTAAAACAGTTTTATTAAAAGATCGTAAGCGATTCATCTTGAAGCATGTTACATACCACCTGCATGGCTGCCACAACGCAATACGAGGCGATGGTCACAAAGTAAACGACTATGCGCAGCGCAAGATTACTCTGCATGCAGTCGGAGAGTCTATAGAGCAGGGCGCCAATTCTTGTCCTGGGACGGCATTGTTCCGCATCGCTTGCGTACATAATCCAGAGCTTCTTGTACCACGAAATGATCAGCAGTGAAGTCATTACAGTTATCGTGATGCCATCGACTAACCAGTAGTGGTATCTGGAACTGAAAGGGGATCAGTAATGGAAAAGATGGTACAATATGTTATAGCGGATTTACTTACTCCTTACTGAGCAACTGTATGGACAGCAGACATATGTAGACAAACCAGGCAAGGGCTATGCTGTACTTGAGCATCACGTCGGGCTCACGTATGTACTGCAGCTCCCAGTTGCGTACGCGGAAGAGTAGACAGAAGGAGCTGATGTTGCGCCTAAAGGTCTCCTCCTCGATCTCATCCTGCGTAAGGTTCGTAGAGCGACGACACACCTTGGTGATTCTAGAGGAAAAGCAAGAGAATTAGTTGACCCGCAGATAAAGTCTTTGGCAATTCTTACTGTATGCGGCCAATGGGCATCTTGTCCAGCTCGCGACACATCTCCAGCTTTGCCTGGTTGCGCACCTGGTTGTACTGCTGCAGCGTCGAGTTGTACATGAAGTTGGACTTGCTAGCCTCGCTCAGCTTCTTGGCCTGGCGCTCTCGTTGCACGCGACGTGGATCGTGCATGGGGGCCTATAACTTTCTTTCTTTTTGTAATCGTACAATTCAGATGGGGAGGGGGAGAAACGGGATTACTCACGCGCAACGACTTAATCAGGAAGGTGCGTATCGCGTGCTTCTGCAGCACAGGATCCTCGCGAGCCTTCTCAGTACCATCCTCGAAGAAATAGTCGCCATCCAGGAGGCTCAGCGTCTGCTGACTGACATGTACCCGTCCAGTGGCTCCAGTAGCTTCCAGTCGATTGGCGATGTCCACATCCTTGGACCAGATATCGAACTGCCACTTGGCGGCACCAATCACGCCGGACAACACGTCGCCGGAGTGCACACCGATGCGCATGTCAATGTTTAGATGTCTCTTCTCCCGCACGTCCCGTATGTCCTTGATCATGCGCAGTCCCAGGTCCACACAGCATTTGGCATGATCCTCATTGGGGCTGGCTAAGCCCGCAACGCAGTAGTAGCAATCGCCCAAGAACTTAATGCGCATCACGTTGTACTCTTCGCTGGCAATATCGAAGCGTACGAACAGATCGTGTAGTGCCTCCACCAGTTTCTTTACATCCAGCGTCGTCGTCAAGTGCGTATAGTTCACCACATCCGCGTAGAGCACAGTCACATCCTTGTGTGGCTCAATGAAGAGAGTGCTGCGAGGTAGAAACAATTATGCCGGACTAAACTGAAGTTCTATGCGATATACTTACCCGTGATCTGGTTGCCGCCATCGCTTCAGAGCTTGTCTGTTGTTATTGACGCGCTGATCGAATCTTGTGTACTGATGCTGCTGCTTAGAGCGCTCTATGCGATTGCGCACATCCTCCTGCAGTCGATCTGCAATCTGGGCAGGCAGAATACTAAGCAGCAGGCTACGTTCCTGGTCTCGCGCATAGCGCAGCAACAGGTTCTCCTCCACGTACTGGCGTCGATCCAGGAATGTCGTGCGTAACGCTATGTCCCGCATCAGGCGGAAGAACATGCCCAAAAGATTGACGCAGCTCAAGTAGATGGTCTCGCTGTAGATAGGAAATAGATGAGCAGAAGGAAATATATATCTTAATTGATACCTTACTTGAGTATGCTGTGCATCTGATTAGCCTCCTTGGCAGTGATCACAAAACTGTAGTTGATGATGTAGCAGATGGTGACTGCCACGCCCAGGATGAAGGGCTGCAGTATGTACGGAATGGGCATGAACATGTAGATGGCATACAGGGTGTAGGCGTCGTAGATGGGATTGAGGATGTCGTTGTTGCTGGTTGCATGGTAAATATTCAGGCCAATATCTGTAAGTGAATCAGAGCGGATTAGAACCAAGTTAAGATTAGATAAATTGTTAACCCACCCATGAGCACCATGACGGAGACGGCTAACCAAGAAGAGGCGTAGACCACCCAGTTGTGTTTGCTTATCAGCTCGCTGCGAAAGTTCACCGAAAGTATCAGCCAGATGACCAGACCCGTGACAAGATATGCTATCATGTCAATGTAGGCATAGGTCATATCCGAAGAGGTCAGCAGCAGCAGGGCATGCGTGATGGTGACCAGCAGCTCAATAAAGATGAAGATGGACAGGTAGCCAATGCGCAAACGGCGCATGTAAAAGTCGTAGGACTCCTCCAGCTCCAGGTTGCGGCACTTGCGCTGAACGAAAGGAAGCCTGATTAGGCAGAATACTTTAGATACAATTTAGGTGCGATTACTCACCACTAGGTAGCTCCATTCCCAGTTCCTCTCGCTAAGCGATGTCTGGAATTGGTCGCGGTTCGAACGGAAGGGATGCGAGCGATTGTATTCAATGCCAGAATCGAAGTAGGAATTCATATTTGTTCCCGTTATCAAGACTTCAACATTTTCGGTGGCAAGTACAGAAGGAGGAACAGGGCACGGGGAACCTTTTATTATCAGATCAAACTCCCAAAATATTTACACAAATATTGAGACTTTGACGGCAGTCTGCTTGGGCTTATCTTCACGTGAGCGGGAGGGCAGCACCAGACGCGTTGTATGAGTGCTCGACTTATGACTCGCATTCGTGCTCCAACTCGCACTCGCACTCACACTCGTATTCTTATTCGTCTCCGTCTTCGTATTCCGTTGATAGAGCGGGTATTGGGCTTATTGTTCGCGTATTTCTCGAGTGTAGCGCAAATTGTGAGGAGAGCGCGACAATGCGGCAGCTAATTTAGCAATTTGTCTAATGTATTGTTGATAGCGCTAATGGTTTGTAAATCACACACTTGTATATCACACACACACACGCACACGCACACCCGCACACACATACGCATTATCTTACGCGATGCAGCGGTGGACAGTCAGCCAGTGGTGCAACTGGTGGGCAATTGCAGATTTATGGCTAGCAGGAAGACCGCGAGACAGCCACTTGATGTGTAATTCGCACTTCACTTTCGTTGGCAATAAACACGATAATAATTAATACAGAAATTAACACCACTTAAGCTTGCCGCGACTGCTACAAGCAATACAAAGCGGGCAGGTATCACAAATTACTCTTTGGCAGCGGGGCTGATAAGCGGCTGCGGCTATGGCACACGCTCTACCTGTGGCTCTAGGTATGATCCGCACGACCAATTCGCTTGAACTCTTGACGCCAACTGCGGGCAAAGAGAAAGAACGCAGCCCATTCATATCTCACCTGTCGATTGGGGGGCTTATCGCAGTGAGGTGGGCGCTCATTGATGGATCGCGTTCAGAGCATGATTGATTAGCTGATTGATGTAAATGCAGCGCGTTGGATATTTGGCACAAATATTTTGTTAATAATATTTAAATATAACAGCGGGTTAGTTATTTATTGAAATACTCATTCAAAGAACCGCGCAAAATAAAAGCTTTTGTTTTTTACGCGCTCAAAACAACATTAGCCTCGCGCTAAGTTGGCAGCACAACGACTAAATGCATTGTCGATAACCCAATCGGTATGCCGCCACATTACTGTTAAGTTGCTGTAAGTAACATACAGAGACTGTTAAGTGCAACCGGCAAACAGCTGTTAATTTGAGTACAGTGCGGTTTTTGAAAGATAAATATTTGTGCATTTTTTAAACTGTTTTAACTATAATTAAAATTGTAACTAAAAGAATAAAATCTTTTAAACAGTACTGCATCGATATGTGCGCGAAATCGAAGAGCATGCTGTTAAATAACATTCATTGCAAATGTTAGGACTTTGTCGCTGTTAATCAATCACTACCAGAAGAAGAAGAGTTATTTTTGTTTTTCGGCCGTGTGTTTTTTCTGTCCTTATTTTTCGTGTTGCATATTAAATAAAATCGCTGCATATAAATAGAACCTCTCCGAATTCGTAAATCGCGGCCATGTCAGCCTTCACGGAATCCGCGCTCATCAAGAAACTGGCCGAACTGAACAGCAGCCAGCAGAGCATACAGACATTGTCCTTATGGCTGATCCATCATCGGAAGCATCACACGGTCATCGTGCAGACCTGGCAGCGCGAATTACAGAACGGTAGTTAACACAACTAGATATACATTTAAGCAATATAATAGTAATGGCTTTTGCAGTGCCCGAGCCGAAGAAGCTGACGTTCATGTACCTGGCCAACGATGTCATACAGAACAGCAAGAAGAAGGGGCCCGAGTACGGCAAGGAGTTTAGCAATGTGTTGCCCAAGGTGTTCGCCCATATTGGCGAGACCTGCAAGTCGGACAAATTGCTGGGCAGCTTGGGCCGCATACTGAACATTTGGAAAGAGCGCGGTGTCTATGATTCAAAGACCATTGCGGACTATCGGGCCAGGCTTAACCAAGAGGCAACCTCGGGCTCTCACACACCCACTGGCAATGGCAGCAAGAGCGCTAGCAGTGGCAGCAGTGATCCCAAGCACAGCAGCAGCAGCAAGGCCGAAAAGTTGGAGAAACGCGAAAAGCGAAAGCACGAGGAACGCCACAACAAGGCAAAGAGATCCCGCACCACGCACCATGCCAGCACAGCAGCTGCTGCAGAGTCAGAACAGCCGGCAGGCGACGCGGAAAACGGTCACACGCCACCATACCTGCCACTGGGTGAGCCGCCCGAGCCGGAGGAACTGGTCAAAGCGTTGACCAGCATTGAGAACTCGGCGTCAAGTGATGCGCTTGTGCGGGAACGCATTGCCAAGCTGCCGCCGGAGATATCTGAAATCAGCTGCATCACCAAGCTAGAGGATAAGGACAAGGCCAAGGTGCTGGCCAAGCAGGTGCGAGCGAACACTAACCTAACATCTATCGTACTTGAACTAATCCTTCCTTTCCTTTGCAGGTAAACGAGGCCGTCGATCTGCTCAACGACTACAACGCTCGACTGGCTGCTGAGATGGAGGAGCGCACCAAGCTGGCGGCCATGCTGCGCGACTTTCAGGCGGAGCAGAAGGAGTTGCTGGCGCAGGCGGAGCAGCGCTTGGATGTACGTTGGATGACAAATCTATTTATAAATAATTTGCTTTTGCTACGCATTAAATTCGACCTGTTTGCCCCAAGACATCTCAATGCATTTTCCCATTCTCTTATCTCTCTCTCTCTCTCTCACTCTCTGTGTATTCGCAGGAGCACAAGAAGAAGCTGGCCAAGATGCTGGCCCTACAAAAAGAGATACACGATCATCTCTCCAATCTGCCCGATCTGACGCAGCTGCCCGACGTAACCGGTGGCCTGGCACCGCTGCCCTCGGCCGGAGATCTCTTCAACACGCTGCACTGAGGAGAGAGGAGTGAGCGAGTGTTTAACCAGCAGCTACAAACCAAGATACCAGCAGGAGGCAAGAGTCGACTCACTTCCCCTCCCACACACACACACACACACACACACACACACACACACACACACACGGATACGCATATTGTACAACTATGATTACTATTATTGTAAGCTGGTCGCGATATTCTGAGCCACTTTCAACAAACTATATATAATAATGATTATAATGATGACGATAATGATTAGGATGATCAGAATGATGACTGTAATTAACATTTATTGACGGTTAAATATAGCAATAAATTCAGATTGTAGTTGGTTGTTGATATCGGTTAAGCCTAGTGCATCACGTAGTTGGCTGTGCCCTGCCACTTCTCCACGAAGGCAATGATGTCGGTCACCCCGATGCCGGGTGACATCTTGACAGCCACAGCGAACTTGCTCCACACGTCACGATTCACCTGGTTCGTGGAGGCCTGAAAGGTCACTGGCTGGCGTCCACGCACTGGATACCCGCTGAGCAGGCACGCTATGTCGTTGGGTCCTAGACTGGACTCGTACAGGCCACGATCATCGTTGGGCAGCAGCTGGTCAACCTGCTGATCCATGCTAACGGCCAGCACCCACTCACGCACCTCCTCGTGCAGGCTGGGCTCGTTCTTCAGATGAATCTCCTCGGGTAGCGGCACCGAGCTGGGAAAATCGGTGGCTGCCAAATCAGAGTGATCCACCAGATTGCCTGAGCCTTCCTCAATGGCCTCGCACACGTCCAAGTAGTGATTCAGCATGACAAAAGCCTCTGCCTCGCGCCCCGCCTGCCGCAGCTCCATGCCCGCCTCGTAGAAGCCCTTGTCTACTGGCAACACATCCGTGTGCCGCAGCAGGGCCAGCGAGAGTCGCACTGCTACCGCCTGCAGCGACTGCACCTGCCGGCAGGCGGCACGCGTGGCATAGTAGTGGGCAATCATCAGATACAGCTCCACATTGGCCAAGAACTGACCCTGCGCCTGCGCCTGCTCCGGGCTGGCACGCAACGACTGCAGCAGGCGATGCAGAAAGTCGCGCAGACGCTGCCACAGGACGCCGCCCTCGGTCTGCTCCTCGCGCAGTGCCAGGCAGTCCAGGGCGATGCGCGTGTAAATGTTGAAGTGCTCCTCAATGGACGGTGCGCCGTAGCTGAGGTACAGCCCCAACGCATTGATGCAGTCTCCCTCACGGATCAGCTGCGCCGCATAGGCTGCCACATACTTTTGCAGCACAGACGGACTGAGCTGCTTGGCCTTCTCCAGGCAGCGCTGCCATTGACCCTGCTCGGCGAGCATGTCCAGTGCGGAGATGATGTCAATGTCCGCCAGCTGCTCTACGTTGCCCTCGTGCTTGAGCCGCGACTTCTGCTGCTGCTCCACATAGGCGAGCAGCTCCGCATCGATCTCCTTGGCCAGACGACGCGCCTTGGACCACTGCTCAGCGCGTATGAAGACATCTACCGCCTGCTTGGGCATGTCCGCTGCCAGATACAGCTGCGCCGCCGGCCCGATCTGCTTGATAGCCAGCAGACGCGGCCCCAGCACCTGGGCCAGATCCTGTGCGTCTTTGCCCTCGAGGAACTGATTGACTATCTCGGCGGCACGCAGCAGTGCCCGCTCCAGCGTCGCTGCATCCTCGGCATTGCTCGCATCGATCTGCATGAGGCACTCGGCTGCCTTGCGGAACTGCTCCCGCTTGGCGAACTCCGCTGCGCGCTGTAGGTAAGCGCGGGAGTCTCCGCCGCTGGAGTCGTCGCCCTGCGACAACCCACGTTGCTGCTGCGCCTGCAGGCGGCGCAGATCGTTCATTGCCGTTGGGTAATGCTCCTCGGCTATGCGCAGTGCATCCTCGTAGAGCGACTCTTGCTTATAGTGCTCGATGATGAGATCGGGTCGCTGGGCGCGGAGCAGCAGCATTTCGTAGTCCTGGTAATTGCGTGTCTCCAATGCCGCCGCTGCCTGCCCGATGAGCACCTCGTTGATGGCATCGGGCAGATGCTGCTCCGCCACGTTAAGTGCTGCCTGCCAATCCCCGGCGTGCTGGTACATGAGGATGGCCTCCTTAGGCTTGTGCGCCTTGAGGAACTCCGCCTCGGCCTCCTCGAACTTGCCCTCATCCTCCAGCGACATGGCTATCTTCAGATGCACCTCGTCCGTCGACTTGCCCGCGAAGCGGCACAGCTCCATGGCGAACTCGAACTGACCCGAGTCGCAGGCGAATCCCACGGCCGTGTCCAGCAGGGACAGCTTGCTCAGCAGACGCACTGCGCTCTCTACGGGCATCGACTTGGCCCACATGTAGGCGACCTGCTGGCTGGCGCCTTCGGTGCCCTTCTGCTTGGCCACACGGTAGCCATCCTCCCACCTGGAGGAGGAGCAATACATGTGCACAGCAGATTTCCAGTCGCCGGAGGCAATGAAGTGCAGCTCCGCGTTCTTGAACTTGCCACGCGACTCCAGCTGCCGTGCCAGGTGCAGGTGGGTGCTGTCCAGCAAATCCTTGTGGTAGCGCTCCACCAGGCGAATCATGGAGTCGTAGAGCTCGCGTCGCTTGTACATGGCAATGGCCAGATCGGGCTCGTTGACGGCGATGAGCACCTTCTCTGCATCGCGGTACTTGCCCTGCTCCTCCAGACTGCCGGCCAGCTGGATGAATAATTCGCGTAGCTGCTCTGTCTTCAGATACTTCTCGCCCAGCACATAGGCGCGTTCCCACTTGCCATGACGGTTGAGCAACTCGATGGCATCCTTGTATAGGTTTGCGCGCACCAGCAGATCCTCCGCGCCATCCAGATCCCCTGAGAAGGCTAAGTGCTTGGACAAATCCAATGCATAGCGTTGTATCAACTCCGGTTCGTCGAGCACCTTGGCTATTTGCACTGCCTTGCGCCACTGCTTCGCTCCCACGGCAGCCTCGAGTGCCTTCTGCGTGGCGCCCGCCTCGATGTAGTGATTGATGGAGGCGTCCAGCTGCTTGCGACTGACCAGCCAGTCGCCCCACTGCTCCTCCAGCGCAGTCACCTCCTGAGGAGAGACGACGCGCGCCAGTTCCAGCGCCCTAGCGTAGGCACCTCCCTTGCGATAAAGCGCCAGTGCCGCCTCTGGCCGGGAGAGACGATGGGCTATGTCCCCGGCTAGTTCGTAGAGCTCGCAGTGCACCAATCCCTCGGTGACTTGCAGCATCAGTTGCTCGTCCTGCAGCAGGGCATGCGTCTTTAGGGCCAGCCTCGCCGCCCTTGCGGGTTTGTTAGCCTTAAGAAACAGCGCCATGGCTTGCTGCAGTTCACCCTCATCCTCGAGCACTTGGCCCGCCTTCTCCTGCTGATCTGTCTCGAGCAGGAAATCCATGTGTTGTTGCCGCAGCTCAGGCAACCGAGCGTAGCCCCTTCTCTCTGCCAACGCTACTGCCTCATCCCACATGCGCAGCTGTTGGTACATCTGCAGCGCCGCCTCGATGTCGCCCTGCTCCAGATAGATGCGCTCCGCGGCACGCAGATCGGAGCCGAGCAACGCCAGCCTGGCACGCACTTCGGGGCAATGGATGCCCGGGTTGCCCGTGCTTTGCTCGAACTCATCCGCCTGCTGAATCATCTCTGCCAGATAGAAGGCCTTGGACACGTTTCCCAGTGCCGCATAGCAGCGCTGTGCCACGCGCAGGTTGCCCTCCTCCAGCGCAATTATGGCCAAATTATGCCACATGGCCTTGGCCGCCGGCTTGTCCCCCAGCGATTCCAGGAAGTGAACGGCTCGCCCGAAGTCATTGTCATTAACTGCTGTGCCGAACTCCACCAGGCCCTCGTCCAGTTGGTAGCTGTGCTCGCTGGGTCCGTCCTGGGTGCGCACCACAGTGCGGCCCTGAAAGAGAAGGGGTATAAGAAAGAGAAGGATGAAGGAACGCGGGTTACTCACATTCTCGCGCAGCACCTCGATAGCCTCGCCTCGCATGCTCTGCATGGTCACGTGCTCGGGCAGATCGATGTTGTACCAGATGGCCAGGTTGCTGTTGCTTTGCGCCACGACGACGTCGCTCTGGGGCACCCACTGCACAAAGGAGATGTTGCTGAGCAGCGTCTGCTTCTTGCCGCTGTAGTTGTCCACCAGGATAAGGCGCAGCTTCTTGTCGCGGAAAAGCAACTTGTGCGCCGTCTCACTCAGCTCCAGCCAATCGATCTTGGTCTCATGGTTGATCTGTCCGCTGATCATCTGACTGACGAGATCCACTACGCAGATGGTCTTGGCATCCAGCAGGAAGGCGAGTTTCTTGTTCTCCCTCCCATTGCCGCGTTCGTTGAGACGCACCGAAATCACATGCGGATTAACGAACTCCGTTCGCACCGATCCAAGGATGCGATTCTCCCCATACTCCACCAGACTCAGCTCACCCACATTGAAGATCAGGCACACATTGAGATTCTCGAAGTAGAAGCGCTCATGGCGTCCCGACGCTGTCCAGGCCACTTCACTGGCCAAATTCCGCGTCAGATCGCACAATATTAGCGACTCCTCGGTACGTCCCACCAGAAAGTTATCCTTGCCCATGATGCGCACATCGTCAATCTCCAGCCCCAGCTGCGACTCGATGGTCAACTGCTGCGTGGGCTCTGCCAGCGAACGTACCAGCAGCTGACTGGGTGCCACAAAGATCAGCTCGAACTTGTCCTGCCAAATGGTCCGTTTCAGCACAGACTCGTACAGCAGGACAGCTCCGCTGACGGAGCCCAACGCCAGGCGAGCGCCATCGCGGCGCCAGAGCAACGCGGACAGCGTATACAGGCAACTGATCTCCTTGCTGGCGCTCTCGCTCCACGCACTCTGGCGCGGACTCCATGCAAAGATGCGTATGCGATCGTAGCTGCCAAAGGCCACGGCCTGCCCGTTGGGACTGCACGCGGCCACCGTGAACTCACGCTCGCCCTCGCTGCGCGAGTAGTCGAAGCAGCGCAGCTGGCGACCCTGAGGGGGGAGAGCGAGAGTAAGAGTATGACAGAAGTAGAGATAGGTGAAGAAAGATGAAGAAATAGATGGGAGAATAAGAGGATACGTATACCCTGTAAACACTATAAAATTGGGTATATTAGGCATATCTTCTACATTTCCATCAGGAAACACTTTTAAAATGTTTTTTTATGCTAATTTTAAGTTGCCTAATCGATTTAAGGCAAAAAATAAAAAAAAAATTTGCGAAAAATTTTTTGAAATTTTTGTAAGGGGGTAGCATGAAAAAATTGTCAAAAAATTCAATGTTCCAGTTTTAGTATTTTTTGATGCTTGATTAAACTACAGGTTAAACCATGGAGAAAATGCTATGCCAAATAAAAATCGGATGATTTTTGACTAAGTTATGCCAGTTAAAATTTTAAAAATTTACGAAAAATTTTTTGAAATTTTTGTAAGGGGGTAGCATGAAAAAATTGTCAAAAAATTCAATGTTCCAGTTTTAGTATTTTTTGATGCTTGATTAAACTACAGGTTAAACCATGAAGAAAATGCTATGCCAAATAAAAATCGGATGATTTTTGACTAAGTTATGCCAGTTAAAATTTTAAAAATTTACGAAAAATTTTTTGAAATTTTGTAAGTAAAAAAATTTAAAAATTCAATGTTCCAGTTTTAGTATTTTTTGATGCTTGATTAAACTACAGGTTAAACCATGGAGAAAATGCTATGCCAAATAAAAATCGGATGATTTTTGACTAAGTTATGCCAGTTTAAAGTTAATATATAGGAGAGATTCGGTCCATTCCCATTCCCTCTCCCATCCACACACTCACCACGCTGTCATAGAAGATAATCCGTTGATCACAGCCGCCGGCACAGAAGCCTCCTTGCGGCCAGGCCAGAGCGAAAGGCGGCACCGGATGCTGCACCACACGGCCCAGCGGTTCACTGGCCTCATCCGTCATGAAGTAACGAATGATGGTGCCATCGTTGTGGCCACTGAGGAACCCATTGCCCTTGGTGTTGGCTGCCAGCGAGATGCAGATGCTGTCGCCGCTGTACAAGCTCTGCGACTTGTTGCTCTTGCAGTGTAGCGCACGCACCTTGCCGTCCTCTAGACCTGCGGCAGGGGGAGAGGGAGAAAGAGAAGGAGTGAATTAAAGAGAAAACGTAAGGAAAACTTTCCACTTCTCCACTTGTACCCGCTATGATGGCACCCGAGCTGAGCCAGATGAGCGCCGTGACTGCTCCAGTCTGAGGAAATTTGTTGCAGATGACCTTCTTGTCATTCCATGATTCACCCAGCTTGTAAACATAGACAATGCTGTCGCTCTGCCCCACCGCCAACTTGGTGGAGTCGGGGCTGAAGGCCAGGCCACGTATGACATAGGAATTTTTGCCATTTGCCGCATTCGCTGGCTTCGTGCTGAACTTGTCGCGCCGCTCGCCGGCATCGTCGTACAGCAGGATGTGTCGATCCGCTGTGGCTATGGCCAATTTCTGCTGATTCGGTGACCAGGCGAGGCCTGCAATGCGCTGCAAATGTTCCTGCAAGGGAATAGAGAAGGAATGCGAAGTTAGTGTGGTGTGTTCTTCTTCTTCTTCTTCTTCGGTGCCTTACCTGCCCCTCGAGCAGCGTTCGCAAATATTTCAATTGCATTTTCTATTTTATTTTCTAATTCTTTACAATTTTTGCAGGTTTTTCCAAGTTTTTTCCGATTCGAGTGCAAATAATTTTCAGCTCGCTTTGTTATGGTTCGAGTTGTCCGGGCAACCAACCGCGCCACCCCATTCCGCCTCCCCTTTCTCCTTCATCCCTTGTGTTTTCTAGTTTGTTGCTGCTTCCGCTTTGCGCTGTCATTCTAAATAAAAAGTGTCTTTTGTTTTGTTGCAAATGCCACAGAGGCAGCAACGGCAGCAGCAGGTGCCGGGCACAGGATGTGGCACAGCGTCGATTGGCCCAGCTTGCTGTTGTTGTTGTTGTTGCCGTGACGACGCTGGCGTCGCAATCGCTGCCGCAGCGCGATTTTAGCCTGTTGGCCTAGTCCTGGCAGCAGCCACAGCAGAAGCAGCAACAGCTTGCGCATGCGAGAGCAGAGAACGAGGGAGTGAGACAGAGAAAGAGAGAGCGTGTGCGAGAGAGCAGCTTAATTCATACAGGTGTGTTGGCACTCTCTCTCTTAGCAGGGGGTACAAGTGGGAGGCAGCAGCGAGAGAGACAGAGAGAGAGAGCACGCCTTGCGAATAGGCATAAAAATGCCACTAGCGGGCAAATCGAAAGGTGTGTGTCTTGGCTAAGTATAAGACGGACACCGCTTACTTATAATTATGTATAACAGTTGCAGCAGTTAGCATTGCTGGCACTGCTTTCTACCACGACTGCTTCAACTGCTTGCTTGCACTGCTTGTCCCCTCTCACTTGGCAAGCTTTTTCGGAGTTTTCCCCTGCAACGAAGTCGCTCTCTCTCCCTATCTATCTCACTCGCACGCTGCGCTCTCTCGTGCCGCACTTCGTCGCTTTCAGCTTCGTTTCACGAGGTTCGCGCAGTCGTGCGTCGGCAGCAGCGCAGTCGTGCCACAGTGCCAACTCTGGCGGACTAGGCTAATGTATCGCAGCGCATTGTGGCAGGTCAAAGCGCGCGCTGCGTCTTGCTGCTTGGCTGCTCCGACGTCTAGGCCTGCTCCAACAGAGGCTGAAGCAGCTCCTGGCTAGGCTGCCTGGCATCCCTTTAATGAGTTTCATTAATTAAAGCTACTTTGTGTTGCCAGCGGCCGCAGCTGTCTGTCTGCCACCCTCTCTATCTCTCTCTCTCTATGTGTGTGTGTGTGTCTGTGTGTGTACGTGTGCGTGTGTGCATGAGTAAACATGCAACATGAATTTCGTCCTTGACTTTTAATGGGTTTATGACAAAAACGTTGCCCAGCCAGCGCCGTAGCCGTTGCTAATGTGCAGGACGCATTTTCTGTTCACGCTGATTTGCCAGCCAACTGGCAGTGTGCGGGTGAGTGTAAGTGTCTGTGTGTGTGTGGATAAGAGAGTTGTTAAAGCGGATGTCTGCCGGAAGCTCTTGTGGGTGCCATTTTGGTTCATGTTCATGTGGCGACAAAGCACGCCATTTTTATCTATCAACATGCGTTGTGCTTCGCTCCCCTCACGCCAACCGTGCCACGCCCCCCTTGTTCTACTGCTGCCGCTGCTGCTGCTGCTGCATCCTGTCCTGAAATCTTAAACCGTTGCCTGAACAAAACTTGGCGATTTGCTATTTCTTGTTTTTTTCTCCGTCTCTTTCTTTTTTCTTTTGCTGTCTCTTTTATTGTTTTTGCTGCGGGCATTCTCGCTGCACTTTTCGCTGTCCCCTTCCTCTCTCTCTCTCTCTGCCGCTGCACCCGAGCTAGGCATCCTGCCTTGACTTTTGCTGCATTGTTTTACTTTCGGCGACGGGCAACTTAATTTGTCGACTTATTATTTATGTCTCTCTTCACAACTTTATTTCCCTCTCTCTCTTTCTCTTTGTCTCTCTCTTTCTTTCAAGCCGCTCTCCATTAGTATTAGCCGCACTTGAGAATGTGCCTGCAACTGCAACTTTATCTGCCACTGCAACAAGCAACTCCAACTGTATCTCTCTCTCTCTCTTCTTTTCTTCCTCTCAGCCTTCTCTTTAGCCCCTTTTCTGTCTCTACCAAAAGCGGATTATCATTAAACTTTTACATTCTATAACTTTTCTCTTTAGTGGCGCGCGCGCAGCAGCAACATACATACTCATGATTTTCTCTCAGTGCATTGCTTAAGTAAACGGCGAACCGCTAATTCGGCTTTAAGCAACAAACTGGTTAAAACTCTCGACCAAACAGACTTCAGTTAAAATCTCAGCACAAAGTTTTTCCTCAAACTTTGCAACACACACACACACACACACACACACGCGCGCACTCACACACGCACACACACACGCAGGCACACGCAAGTGCAATGAAACTAATAAAAAATATGGCAAAAAAAGGGCAACAAAAACTGCAGGCAGGAAGTGCGCGAAAAATAACGCAGAACAAGATGTAGGTAGGAGAAGCAGGGAGAAGGGGGGGGGAGTAAGCCGAGTGCCGAGTGCAATGCATAATGAATAACATTTTCAAATTAGTTTCCGGTCAGTGGAGATTTTAACGCGGCATGTCGAGCGCGCAATGGGAGCAGCCAACGTGCGGATCAGCGTAAACGGGGAGTGGAAGAGTGAGAAGAGGGTTTAGGGAGAGAAAGGGAAGGGGAAGGGGAAGGCGAAGGGGAAGCTAGCAGCAGGGTAGCAGTTGCCAGCTGTAACAATTTTGCAATTCAATGCAATGCCAAATGGTAAATGCTAAATGGCAAAACAAAAGGCCAACAAAGGGTTAACAAAGAGGTGGCCACTCCCTCTCCCTCCCTGCCTCTCTCCCATCCCCCTCTCACTGTAGATGCAGACAATATGGCAAAAAGTTGTTACATTAAACGATCCAAAAGTAACCGAACAGGCAACAGACAGACAGACAGACCGACAGGCAGAGTGGGAGGGGAAGGGGGGAGGGGATAGGTTAGGCTTGGGCAGAGACTGCGCAGCAATCAAACTGATTGCCAGCAAAAACAACAACAATGGAAACGGGAACAACAATCAAGCCGGAAATCATTTGAGCATATTTACGAAAATAGATCCAAGCTGAATATAAACATTATAATGAGGGCCATGCAGGGTGAAATATGCCACAAACGTGGGGAAAAAAAATTGGCACAACAAATGCAAAATAATCACCCAGAGGAATTGAGCGAGTGATGCCAGGTGTGTGTGAGTGTGTGTTTGAGTTAAAAGCAACTCGGTCTATTCCCTATTGGTTGCTAGCTTGGACTAACGGCATTATGCTTGCAACCTGCTCGACTTGCAGCAACCTCGTCTTACCTCTTCCCACCTTGCCTTGCCTCAACTCATTCTGCGCCTCACCTCGCCTCGTCTCAACTTAAGAAATGATGCAATCGCTCGCATAGCTCGTGGGCATCATTTACTGGCAACACAGCGCCATCTAGCGGAGCGCACACTTTTAGCCAAATGAAATGTGGCACAATGAACCTTCTTCTTGCCAGACGCTTTAGCCGCGGGGGCGACACCTCCACGAGAGCTCGAGAGTTGTTCAAGAAAGTTAGACAAGAACTAAGCTAATTAACAGCTGGCTACCTCTTCTTCTCTCTCTCCCTCTCTCTCTCTTGCACTAGCTTGCTGTCTGCCCACGGCTATTACTGGCATTTTTATGGCTCGCTTAACTGGCTTAAAGTGCGCGCCGTAACGAGGCCTTTAAAGCGCGCAATTGATAGAAATGTGCAGCAAATTCAAACGTTATGCAAAGCTAATGGTCTAAAATGGCAATTGGTTGCGCCTCGGGGTAGCAGAGGAGGCATGAGGGGTAGCAAGAGAGGAGGCAGGAGAGGCAACATAGGCCGCCGCCGCTTCCAAACTAAACCCAAAGCCGATAACTGTTGACTTGACCCTCGATGGAGCTGACCAAATGTTCAGTGACAAATTCCTCAGGGCACACACACAGACCGCACACCCTTCCACACACACACACACACACACACACAGCTCCCCTCTCCTCTCCTTGTGTGGATCATTGTGCGCTTTATTGCCAAGTTTTTGGCATTTATGCTTTGCTTTCCGGCTCCCTTTCGCTCTTCCCACTCTCTGTCTCTCTTTGGGCAAACATTGCCTGCTATTAGCCACAAAGGGCTGATGAATAAAAGGAAACAGTTGTTGTACAAATACAGACACAGTCACTAACACACACACACGCATACACACTCGCACACACACATGTAATATGAATTTTGTATATATTTTTTTTATGTCGCGATGTCAGCAAGAAACTCGCTTTGAGTTTCATATTTGCCGCGCCACTGAACACTCACTGGCACACACACTAGCAAACATATTGCCACACACACACACACACACACACACATTGGCACATCACACATACACTCGGCAGGCACAACACATTCGGCATTGGCATTTGCCGCCAGCCGATTTTTTTATGCAAATTAGCTCTCTCTCTCTCGGTTCTGCCCCTTTCTCCCCTTTCCTCCTTGCTCTCTCTCTCTCTACTCTTCCTCTATCTATAACCCTCGTCTTGCTTTGCATAATTTTAAAAATTCATCTTTGTTTTTATTTGAAGTTGCTGCGCGCCTTCGCTGCTTGTCTCTTGTTGGTAGCATACTTTTATAGGCACTGTCACTGACAACTCGCTCTCTCTTCCTCTCACTTTCACTGCCTGTCTCTCTGTCTGTCTGCCTGTCTGCCTGCTCTCATTGCCCCCGTCTTATTTATGCACTAACATTAAGAATTATTAACTTTGATAACTTGACTTATTGCACCACGCTCTCTCCTCGTGTCGCTCCTGCTTTACGGCTCACTTTGTGAGTGCCTTCCTGCTGCTCCAGCATCTGCCACGCCTCTGCCTGCTGCTGTCAGCCCCTTTTCTTTTATTTACACTCAATGCGCAATACCCTGCCATGTGTGGCATATGCGATAGTTGACTTCTTTTGGGGAACTTTAAAGTTGAACTTCCTTTTCTGTCTCTTTCCCTACACTCTACACAATCTCCTCCTATAGCGCATTCCCGCTTCGTCTTGTTCTGTTTAGTTTTTTCCACTTCGCTTTTGCACACTTTTTTTTGCGTCGCTTTCATTTTGATTCCGTGCATGTGCGGAAATTTTATGTGACACTTGAGAGATTTATGTGCAACGGGGGACGGGGCGGAGCGGGGCAGCAAATGGCACCGCTGGGGGGGGAGAGTAGGCGCAGGCCGAAAGTGTGTGTGCGTGTGTGGGCGTGGCATTGTTGAATTTTAAACTTGCGTTTGGCCACTCCGCTCCGCTTCCCTCCGTGGCACGTGCGACGATATTGTGGGGTCACTTTTACGCCTGACCGTATTAATCATACGCACCGTCGCCCAACTGCAGATCACAGTCAGCTTAGCTCTCGGGGAATTGTTAATTAATTTCGACGCCATTTAGCAATATTTGGCATTTAATTTAAGCGCAGCTAAGACTCCAAAACAACAGCAACAACAACAACAACAACAAAAGGAAAAACAAAGCGAAATTAATCTGCAGAATTGTTTGACATTTTCGAGCCTTGACTGGGAACACCTTGGTGACAGGTTAATGAATGCCAAACAACAGCCCCGGAATAGGTAAATAGAAATTGCGAACGGTGCGGGGGCGGGCGGTAGGCGTGGCCTAAACGCAAGCGGGCAAAAAACAATTATAAATTAGTTTCTGCATTTATTTGTCGTCTGTCTGCAGTGCGTTTATTAATTAATACAGCTGCCCCCCTTACTCCTCTCACTCTCACTCTTCTCTCTGCCCCCAGTCACGCCTCCGTTGTCTCCTGCCACTGCAACAATCAATCTAAATCGCCTGTCAGCACAACCCGAAAACAGACAACGCGCTGGCAATAAATTAAATTCTATTGTGCAGCAACAACAAGAGCAGCCACGCCTCCTCCCGCCCTCGCCGGCAATTTGGGCAAAACCAAATTGTCAAATGTTCGAGCGAGCCGTGGAGTTAATTAAAAATAAATTGAAATTATTAAAACGTTACGCGTGTAATTATAAACGGTCGTCCTGCACGGCACAGCGCGCAATAGAACAAACACATCACGCATACGCCGCGTGCCACAAAACATTTTGCTAGCCCTCTTTTTGCACATAGCGTGAACTGGCATTTTGATTGATGGATAACCGGAGTGTCTAAATGTGTGCGTGTGTGTGTGTGTGTGTGTGTGCCTGCATTTTTGGGCAAAGCGTCATGAATTTGTGATGCGGTCGCAAGGCCAAACCAACCAAATTGAAGTGGATTTGCGTACACAAAGTGCGGCACACACACACTAGCAGCATGGGGCAATGGGGTGGCCTCAACAATTGCAACCGCATTTACAACGTTGCTCCCACAGCGTATTTTGGCAGTTGCATAAATTGTTCTGCACAAAATTCTACTCTCTCTTTTTTTTATTTTGGCTGTGCCAAATTAAATGTTTATAGCGCAGTACACTACACTACATAACAGCGTTAACCCAGTGTGCCACAATGTCCTGCAATAATTGCCTGCCAGAGAGCTTTGCGCTGAGCCCACCTGGCACAAACTTAAGCCAAATTGGCCAACTAACTCGAGTTCATTATTAAAGTTTTGCTACGATGGAGGCAGAGGGCGGGAGGCAGGTAGAGCTTATTGTCGTATTGAAATGTTTGATTACTGATTAGGCCAGTTAACAATATTGTCTGCGGCTTATCTGTGCCTCCCATGAAAGGCTATTAGCCGCGCTACAAGCAAGCCACAGCCACAGCCTCCGCCTCCGCCCGGCCGGCTTGACTCCTGCTGCGGCTCCCTCTCTGTAGGTGAGCACATCAACAGAAACATGATCTCATTAATCATACGCATGCATAATGGCCCGTGTCGTAGCAAGGCGAACATGTACAGGGCCAGAGCAGGAGTCTGCCCAAAAGTCTGCCTAATGCTCGGCTATATGTTATAATATGTTTTGCCACCGCAGCAGCCAGAGGCAGCAGGCAGAGGAAGGTAAAGGCAGCTCAGGTAGTTCTCAGCCAGGTCAGGCTATGGGCAACAACAATAACAGGCCACAGCGCAGTCCGTGTGGCCTGATAATCATGTGTCATTGTCGCAGCTGTCGCTACATGCTAGTCTTCTCCCCCCTCCCACTCTGTTCCCTTCCTTGTCCACTCTCTTGCCTCGCCCTTTGTACTTGGCCCCGAAAATGAATTTCCCTGGCATAAGCAGCAAATTTTCTTGGCCTGTGTGTGCGTATGCATGTGTGTGCGAATGTGTGTGTGTGTGCGTGTCTTTCTTGCGGATAATTAAAGAGACGTCAGCTGCGGCTGCTTCATCATCCGTGGACAACGCGCCACGTCACGTGGCCAATTAAGTTTTACAATTTAATTATGCGCCCAGCCAGCTAGCACCTTTAGCGGTAACTAGCCAAAAAAGAGAGAGGGAGGGAGAGAGAGGCAGGCAGCTACATAATTGCTCTTTTCATTTCAGGCATGAATTATGTGATTTTAATTGCCTGAATACCCCGTTCTATACACTCCTTTTTGCACCCCTTTTTGCTCAATCGACAGGCTTTTCCCCCGGGGGCGCCAGTTTGATGCATTGCCAGCCCTGGCTGACCCAATCGATTTAACTGGGAATTCACACACATGCCACACACACACACACACACACACACGCTACACATATAAAGCGCAATTTAATATTAAATCTATTGCAAAACAAGCCACGCCCCTTCTCACTCCCCCGGAGGCGAATGAAAAACAGCTCAGCTCAGCTGTAAATTCCGCCAACACTTTCTGCGCTCCGCTTGTTTGCTCCAAAAAGGGAGCAACAACAAAATCAGCGTTCATCAGCATTTGTGCGCGGCACTGTCCAACACTGGTTTTCGCACTGTTTGCGCCGCCTTTGTCGGTGCCGTGGTTGCCCCGAGGGGAGACGGAATCCTTTTTGCCGCTGTCAATTTGTTTCGACTGCAAACTGCAAAACGCCAATAGAAATTTAAATGCCAGTTTTGTGATTTTTTCCCCGGCAATTTTTCTTTCCATTTTCCCTCACTCTTGCTCTCTCTCTCTCCCTCTCTTTCCCCTTTCTGTCGCACACACACATGTTTGTTTGCCCGTTTGTTGCTTGTTTGTTCGGCGGTCTGCAGAGATTTTGCCGTACCGAAATTGAGTTGAATTTATTTTTGCAGCTAGACGAGTTAATCGTGAATGATGTGACAGGCAGGGAAAGAGCAAAGCTATTCCGGATTTGACAGACGACTTGAATTGAAGAGGGGAAGGAGAGACGGGTAGACGGGGAGAGTGACAGAACTAATTGAAGATGAAATTTGCAAAAAGCGCAGGCAGACAACAAAAAGTAAGGCTAGATTCAGTTTTGGCCACAAACAGCGAAGGCAAATCTAGCCATAAAAATCTCTAGTTTAAGCGCACATAAAACCACAGCTAAAACGGCAGCTTGTTTATGGCACGCAACTTAAAGGCAGCCCAGCTTGCCCCAGCAAGGGGGCGTGGGCGACGTGTGTAATCCATTTTCCAGCTTGTTTTTCTTACCATTAACAGCGCAAAAACCAAACTGAAAATCCGTTTCGCATCGCTCATGCACGCCCACGCCCCCTCCCCCACTCAGCCAAAAAAAAAGGCGGAGAAAAAACTAGGATTATTAATGCCAAAACGGACTGCATATGCAGCCATTAAAGGCGACGGGCGACGAGGAGGCGGCAGCAGGAGGGGAGAGGATGCGGCACAAATGCTTTCACAGAACATAGATAACCCTCCCTTTTCCCCTGATCCCCCCGACCGAACCCTCTTAGCCAGCCAGCTGCCATGTGGTTTTATATTTAGTGCAAGCAACTACGAACGGATTCAGTTTCCACAGCTCGCAAAATGCTTGGCCTTGCCTTGCCTTGCCTCGCCTTTTCTTTTGCTTCTCCTTCTGCTGCTGCTTCTGCTTCAGCTTTCGTTCGTCTTTCATTTTAATAACTGTGCTCCTAACGGTAAGTAGGTGTTTAGTAGCTATTATCACAGTGTGTGTGAGCAGGGGAATAGGGGGTGACAAGGGGGGGTGCTGTTTGCACATTTTGAACTCTTTAGCGTCAATAATTTATGTACTGTGCCAACAGATTATGATTTATGTTTATGTGTGCACAGCGAACAGAGCACAGCTGGCGCCTCCTCTTGCTCCATTGTCCTTTGAGGGGGGCTGTATGCCAAGACTGTCTTTAAAGGCGCCGGCAAACAACTGTTTAATATTGACGTTAAGTAACAAGTTGAAAAATTGCGCGCGACGCTCGTAAATTGACTCGCAAAATTGCCAAAGTAATAAACCGACATTATGAATGGGCGCCACTTGAAGGTCAGGTGAGTGCCAGCACATTGAAAACACATTCACGCACACACACGCACATACTCGCAGACAACTTACATATGTACGCACATCCTCCCACTCCATTCCATATGTGTTCGTGTGTGCGAAAGCATTTCAAAAGTAATTCAAGCAAGAAAAAAGTTCGGTAATTGAAAGTTTGCTCATAAAAATTTGTCTCCCTCTAGCTGTCGTCCTTTCTCGCTTCCCCTGCCCCTCTTCCCCTCTTCTGTGCTCTGTCTGTCTGCGGAACTTTTCATTATGCAATCTACCAGGCCACAAGTATCTCCTTCGTCCGCCCTCGTCCGCCTCGAGCAGCCCTCGAAAAAAACTGTTATCTGGAGCACTATCGAGACGCCAGAAACTAGTTGAAGTGCTTGAATTGTTTACGTTGATAAGTTTGGGTGTTCTCTTTTTTATATGGCGTATATCCTGTAATAAGCAGCGAAGGTGAAGGGTAGATTAGAGATAAAGGAAGGCAGATATGAAGAGTGAGTAGAAGAGAACTAGCAGTGCAAACCTGGCTAACTGCGCCCCCGACTCTTTGTAAAGCAGACAATGTGCTGTCTTAGGTAGACTACAGGGTATGCTAGAGTTGGGGAAAGAGAGAGAGAGAGAGAGCTGAAAATATGTACAGAGTATGAGGCAACTCACAGAGAAGAGTCGTAGAGCAAACACAGGCCTTGCCAGGTTTTCTATGCCAAATCACAGGGTATCTGCCAGGCTAGCACTTGCCTTGCCCTTTGCCTGCTGCTTTATTTGGCAACTGCTGCTGCTCGTGGATTTTTATGGGCGCCCCTAATGAATGCGCCAACTCGATTGCAGTTGAACTGCAGTTTAAATGGCGCTCAGCTGTCGACAGCAGCAGCAGCAGCAGCGGCAGAGGCAGAGGCATCACCCAGGCACAAGGGCAAAGGCGAAGGCAAAGGCAAAGGCAGCAGAGTCAGTGAAGCCTCGAGCGCCTGCTCCGGCTCCGGCTCCGGCTCCGTCACTTTTGGCCACTTGAAACTGTTCGAATTTCGGGGCGCAATGATAAATTGCGCGTGCCGCGTCGCATTTCGTCGTTGCTTTTGAGGGAAGGAGGGGGGAGGGGCAAATGATATGAAGACATAACAGCAAATTGGGGCTTGCCACAAAGGCAAAAGGGAAGCATAGCGGGGCAGCAACACATGAGCAAGGTCATGTCTAAAAGTCACATGAGCTTGGCTCGCCACTCGCAAATCTACGTATGTGTATGTGGCGGGGCACAAACAAAGCACGTTGTGGCATGCAGAAGGTCTTAACACCACAGCCAATAAACCCGCACAACACACACACACACACACACACACACGCAGAGAGAAACTCAATATGCTTGTTGTGTTTGTGGTAGAATGTCGTGTCCTCGCTTAGCTGAGTTGTTGTTGCCGCTGCTTCTGTTGGCTTTAAACTGCCTTTGCCTCTGCCTTTGCCTTTGCCTTTGCCCATGGTAATAAATTAGATTTAGGCAACTTGCGCGACGCCGCCAAATATTTAACAGCAATCAACGTGCCCTGCCACGCCCACTCCTCCTTCTTACCCCCGGCAAACAGCTTCACTAAGCACAGCTGAGCAAAAACTGAAAGTGGCTAGTGGCATGTGGCAAGCGAGGCATGCACGACGCGCAGTTTGCTTTGCCCCAATGAAGTTGCTACAACAAAAATGTCTGCAAATTACCAGAAATATTTACAGTTAATTTAAGACATTCGCCTGTCATACCCTATAGCCTGTGCCACTGCTTTACAGGGTAGGCTGGGCAAAGAAAATGGCAAGGCAAAAGAAAACTTTGCCCTTTTGGCGCTGTTTGCTGTCATTGTCGCAGTTCCCAGGCTCAGGCTCAGTCTCAAGTTTCACTTGCGTTGCCTTCCTTTCTCCCCCTCCCTCCTTCCTTGTCACTCCCCCTCTCTCTCTCTCACTCGTTCGCTCTCGGCAAGACGAAAGGTGTCAACAATGACAAACACTTTTAACTAACCAAGTTTTGCTGGCTTGTTGGCACTCGGCTGTGTTGCCTGATTGTGCAGCGGCAAAGAGAGAGAGAGAGAGAAAAGGAAAGGGGAATAGCTAGAGACGTGGAGAGAGTTAAAGCCCCGTTACAAAGTTCGCCTGGCATTTGACACGCTGAACCCTGCCCGGCTGGCAATGCAAATTGTTGCTGTGCTGCTGCTGCTGCTGTCGCCTCGTGCTTTGACCAGGTTCACTCCCAGCAGCGCCGTCAACGTCTTTTTTGTGGCCATAATCCAGCGCTGTAGCCAAATGGGACACATCAATTTAGGCACGCAGCACGCTCGGGGCAGCAGCAGCAGCAGGTAAATCAATCACGGCCATTATGCGAACGAGGGGCACAAGGCATCTTATGCCTCCTCCCCATCCCTCCTCTGCTTAGAGACGGTTCCATGTGCGCTAAGGATGACATTATTTCGGTGTTGGTTTTGGAGCTTCGAGCAAAGCCTTTTTATGGCTCCCCCACACATACTCACACACACGCAATCGCATTGTCATCGCAGATTTTTATGCCTCGGCCCGGGCGGGTTATTACATGTAAGCGACGTTGCGCATACGCCGCGTTGCAGCCCAGAATCTCAGAAGAAGCCTCAGGCCTGTGTGTGTGTGTGTGTGTTTGTTTCCTTTTATGACACTGTCTTTAGTATAGGCTGGGCATGACTCTGGTTACGGGAGGGTTGCCACAGCAATTGCCGCAGGCAGGCACTGAGAAATGGTGGCTTCTGCTCGTACTGCCCTCGCACGATTTGAAGTAATTTGCTTGGCGTTGTCATTCCGCATGGAACGACACAGTGCTTAGGCGTATTTATTGCCCTCGCCGAGCAGCTGCAGCTGCTTGTTAGCAATGTGATCATCGTAATTGATAGTTTTTTTAGCTGCTTCTGTCTTTGTTTTTATTTTTATTTATTTTAGTCAAAAGGCTCGGCCTGTCCCAGTTATAACTCACGTGGACGGAAGCATAAATAACTTGGGGATTTACAAGTTTTTTCCCCGTTGTTTTTTAAAACACATTTCAAGCTTCAGTTTTCTATATGGAGCAATATCTTTAATCTTTCACTTTCTACTATACATTTCTGCCTCGCCTCGCCTCGCCTCGCCTCGTCTCGCCTCTTGTCCACTCGTTATCTAACGCTCACTTAACCGACTGCAAGTTATGCTTCGTTTGTGGCGTATCTGGCACACAGCAAAACGCTTTGCAACTGCACAACTAATTTAATTAAAGTGGAACAAAGAGTGAGAGAGAGCAAGAGAGAGAAAGAGAGGTAGATAGTGTAGAACAAGTGGGCGCCTGAACCTGTAAAATTGTTGTACAAATTTCAAATGCTTTGTTATTGTGACAAATTGTTGAAACTAACAAAAAGAAGAGCACGAGAAAGGGAGAGAAAGAGAGAGAAATTAAATAAAATAAACAAGCAGCAACAAGGAAAGAGGGCAGAGAGAGATGGAGGGAGGGAGGGAGGGGGAACTAAAAGCGCAGGCTGACTAAAAATGCTTTCCCGCTCCTTGCTCCACTCGTGATGCTCTGCACTCCTCTTACCACGCTCTTCCTCTCTCTCTCTCTCTTTCGCTCTCTTGACGCCGCTGCTGATGGCAGTCATGGCCCGTGGATTTGAATAATTGTGCAGCAGCGTGTAACGGTACATGCAGTGGCAGCGGCAGCGGCAGCGGCAGCGGCAGCGGCAACAGCGATGGCAGCGAATATTGCATTATTGTAGTTGTTGCCATTCTCGCTGTGTGCGCGTGTGTGTGTGTGTGTGGCGCGTGTTTGTTTGCCAAGTTATGCTGCTGTGTGTGTATGCTACATTTTGTTATTGTTATGCTAGCTCACTCTTGCATGCGCCATCTCTCTCTCTCTCTCTCTCTCTTGCTAGCTCGCCGCTTTTGTTGCCCAAATTAAAAATGATTTAGATGCCAGCAAATTGAGTTCACTTTGCATTTCGTTTTGCATTTCTGCCGGCGTGTTATTTAATTGTTTGATATTTGCACGCACACACACAAACACACACACACACACACACAGTTACATGCAGGACACATGTACCTAGTTCTAATCAAGCCTTGTACGCTTTGTTACTTCGGTTTTCCCTCCACTTGCAATTTCATGCCCAATGCATTTTTAACTCTCTCTCCATCTCTGTCTCACTTTATCATCTCTCTGTCTCTCTCTCTCTGCAAATTGCGTATGCAAACAGAAATGTTTGTGGGCAAGCACAAAGCGCTTAACTAAATGCTAATTGCTGTCATCAGCCGAAAAGTATGCAACACGCCCCAAGGCGAAAGATGAACCCGACAAAAGAGGATATTCATGGCATTCCCTGCCCTTTTTTGTGGACACACACTGCACAAGCGACTTTAAATGATGCCATAAAAGTGAAGAATTCCATTCAACACACACACACACACAAAGGCAGCTGTGGAATGTACACACACGCACACACACATCGCCTCGTACACACTCCCCCCCAGCTTGGAATGCCACACGCAGTGAGGGAAAGTCCGAAAAGAAAATGGTTCGTGCTGACCACATACTGCTTCATCCAGAGTGTTTCCATCAACGTATTTGCCTTGAGTTTCCAGCAGTTAATGTGAACACAAGGAGAAATCCTTTTCGGGAACATAAAAATTGCTGTTAATTTTATCAGTTTTCGAAGCTTTTCTCATGCTCTGGCTTCACTGGGCAATTTCATTTGAAAGCCAAAGCGGCGTCATAAAACTCGCAGCAGGCCTTTTATGATGACTCCATCTCTCCCCTTACTCATATCTGTTTCTCCCCCTAGGACAATTGCCAAGCAATTGTATCCATTCGCAGCGTTTCCGCTCCAGTGTTTCGTAATCAAAAAACATAACTTTATTAACGGCGACGGGTCGCAAAAAACTTTTAGGCAGTCCCAAACAATTTGCTTCGATCGGACAGAACAATAAATTTGTTCATTGTCTAAGGCAGAGTCTTCTCTCCTCCCGCCCCTCTCTCTTCTTTCTGTAGAGTGCGCGAATGTTGACGCATAAATAAAAATATAATTGAGTTCCAAATTCCAGTTCCAGTCTAGTCCACATGGCCTGTACTTGGAGGGATTGCTATTGATTTTGCTGGCAGCGAGAGTCTTCTTCTTCTGCTTGGCCGCTTGGCTAAATTAGCTGATATTAATTGGCAGCGTGCAGACATCTTTTTCGGCCACTCCACCTCCTCTTCTTCTTTTCCCAAGGACACTTCAAGGCTTCAATTGATTAAGCAGCTCCTCCTCCCCCTCCTCCTTTTCGTCGTGCAATGCAGCTCCAGTTCGGTTCACAATTTAGTTGCATTGCGAAAACTTCGTGACAGCCGACAAATTGCCGCAGCGCATCTGCCACGCCCTCCACTCTGACTCCCCCTCTGCTTCTGCCTGAAAAATCTAGCAATTTTATTTGATTCCATTGTGGTTTGCTCCCTCTTTCGTTCGGTCACATAAATTTAATTAAATTAAACAATATAAACTGAAATTGTCCCAGGTCGAAAGTGTCCACTCTCTCCCTCCGCCTCCCCCTCATCTCTTACTCTTTCAGTGTGTGTGTGTGTGTGCCATTTATATTTTAATTGAATTTATTGTTTTGTTTTCTGCTAATTGCCAACTAAACATTTTGATTGGCAACAGCTTCGCTTCGTCAGGTGTAACCTGCGCCCGGGGCGTGCCTGGTTTATTCAACAAATTACGTTATGAGTGCGTTGCGAATGCAAAACTATTCACAATAATGATTATGCCAGCTTTGCATTCACATCTCACTTGAATCCGGTTAGAGCGCTTGGCTTTCTTTCGAGCAATTTGCAGGCATGAGTTTGGCTGTCATTGTTGCTGCAACTGATTTGGGTAACTATTTAGCATATCTCTGGAATCCCCTCCCCTCCCCTTCTTCCCTCTTGCCACTCTTATTTAGCTCATGCACCTGCACATCAATCAATTTGCCACACAAAAATGCCACTGCACACAAATCGCAATTAATTTACCCACTCTGCCTGCCCCCCTTCCCCCAATCCCCATCCCACAGCCTCCTCTGCCACTCCTGCCCTGGTTTGCAGCCAAGGACGGCAGCTCGACATGCGGCTGCACTGTTTGCATATTCTGCTCGGGATACTCGTCGTCACGCTGATGGAGGAACCTGCCTGGGCTGCCTGCAAGTCAGTCTGCCTCTGTCTGTCTGTCTGTCTGTCTGTCTACCATGTTTGCCTGCATGTCAAATTCTCATTTCATTGAAATTGACAAATATTGACTAAGAACTTCGGTGCAATCAACGCTCGACAGGCTGCGCCACAGTCAGGACAGGACAGTACAGAACTGAGGGGACATTCGACATGCTGAATATTTGTCCAGGCAATGGCAAAGCCGCCAGACTTCTCGGCACAGAAAGCGAAATTGATACAAGCAGAGAGGGAGATGACCATGGCCAACTTAAAGCTGGCTTTAATGTAAAAGCAAGAGGCTTGCAAAGGATCAAGAATAAGGTGCTGCCAGGACGACCGACGACCGACGACCGACGTGTGGCGCATTATTATGAAAACAAACGCCACAAATTGCTACGCAACTTTCAGGCCAATAAACTAAACGGCTAAATGGGTAAAGGGGAGTGTAAAGGGTAAAGGGGAGGCACGACGGGATCAGATGCTGCTGCTGCTGCTGGTAAGTCTTGGCTTTTGAAGCCAATTGTGTTGCTGCTGGTACCAGCACCCTACTGCCTCCTCTCCCTGTGCCACATCCTTGCTGGCTTTTGTGCAACACGAAACACCTGGGAAACGTAGCAAAGTCAAAAAACAATTTTCTCTCATTATCATTTCAACATGTTGTATGCCCAAGTGTTTCAGATTGTTCAAAGAGCTAGACGGATAAGTGGGAGCAAGGTGAGGAGGAGGAGGCAAAGGGAGAGCGGGAGCGAGAGGCAACGTCTCTGATGAGCTGAGACCGAGAGCAGCTCCGAGCAGATTGTTAAAGCGCTGCGAATGAAGAAGTTTACCAACATTGTTACGCTTGTTTCTACAGCTGAATGTTGCTTGTTGTTGTTGTTGTTGTTATTGCTACTTGTAACTTGTAACTTGTTACTTGTATTTTGCCTTTGTTGTTGTTGTTGTTGTTGTAGTTGCTCATAAATGCGCCATGAATAAATTAACTTGCAGAAAAGCAGCTAAAGGCAGCAACAACGGCAACAGCTACGTTTGGATTTCATGCGAATGATAATAATAATTGAGGCAGGCAGACAACAACAAAGCACTAGCACATACACACATACATACATACATATGTACACCTATAGATTGACAAGCGTGTGCACTGCAAGAAATTAGATTAGAGCAGCTTAACTGTTCATCATAGGCAGATTAGCTTTATTTCGCACCTTGGGCGTCACGCCTGTGACAGTGGCAACTCTTAGGTTTGATGGTTATTCGAAACTTGGCGCAGGGTATCTTACTGGCCTACCTAGCTGTTTTTCACTCACTTAGCAACCCGGTTGCCAGGTCAATAATATTGCCGGCAACAACAACAATAAACAAACAAAACTGAAACGGAAACTGAAACTGAAATCGAATCGTTCGCAGTCGAAGACGTTACTGAGAGTTAATAAGAATCAGTGAAGCCGCTGAAGGAGCTGATCGCTCAATATGTCCGCTCGCAGCACCAAAGCATCCCTGGTGGGAGTGAGGCACAGCAAGGCGCGCGCCTCTCGCGTAGGTCGCCAGCCATGCTTCACTATGAAGCGTCCGCTGCTATTTCAGGTGCGCAAGTCCCTGGTGGAGTATGTCGACGATGAGCTGATGGACATGAGCACATCCGTGTTCTATCAGCGCATCTTCATATTGGCCAAGAATGTGGAGCCACCGCGACTGAGTGTGCCGACTTTGACAGTGCCAAAAACCATCACATTGGGTCCAACTATTGCGAAAGAAGCCGATGGGGCAGAGGATGATGCAGCAGAAGGTGCAAGTGGAGTAACTAAGAGCGAAGAGTCCACACGATCACAGTCGGTGCACATTGTCGAGCCGCAAGAATCGGATCGGGAGACGGTAACGCAAACCTTTCGCTTCGAAAATGATCCGGGCGAAGGGGGTGAGGATGAGGAAGAGGAAGAGGAGGATGAGCATTCCAAGCATATTTCGGAGGCGCCTGCTGAGCCCAAGGACATGTTTGTTGTGTTCAGCGAGAAACTGCAGGGTCTGGCCAGGCGTAGCATGAAACTGGCCTTCACGCCGGATCCCATGTGCGGCCTGCTGGTCTACATGAATGACTACACCATGCTGATGCTGGAGAGCGGCGAGGACATGATGGGCATCTTCTGTCGCGAACTGCTTGCATGCAGCGGCGAATTCTGGCAGAGCAATCGCGTGTTCATGATCGAGGATCACATTAAGCAGGTGAGTTAAGGCACAGAGGCACAGGCAACAGCCCCCTAAATCCTTCTCCCCTTCTGCCCAGCTATACACCAAGGAGCTGATCTTCCGGCGCATTCCCGCCGCCTTTCTTAACGAAAAGTTCCCTCCTTCGACGCCCACGGACGAGTATCTCATGGGCAAACAGCATCTGATCATCAAGGAGAAGATGCACACCATTTGCCGCCTGGTCGCGGCCAGTCTAGACCCCGCTCCCATTACCGTCGCCGAGTCCGAATTGACCATACAGTCACAGACATCGGCATTTGAGGCGATCGGCGATGGCGAAGGTGATGGCGATACCGAGGACATCGACGATGATGTCCGAAGCATTACCTCTCAGGAGATTACAGTAAAGCGCAGCACCATCTCTACCGTCTCTACCATTCTGCCGGCGGATGTCTATCGCAAGCTCCTGCCCGAGATACAACGCATTGAGCTTGTGCTGGCCTCCAATCGCTTCTACTACAGGCTGCAGGAGTTCTATGATCTGTACGGCACGGTGCCCTTTGGCCGCGACGACGATAGCTTCTTTTGGCCTGTGCAAAACAACTACGCGCCGCCCAACATCTTCCGGCGCACGCCGTTCGACATCAATCTCACGTTCGCCGACTACGCAGCCGCCATGGCACACCGCATGCAGGAGGAGGCGGAGAAGCACAAGGCCGAGCAGGAGGCAGCGGCAGCGGCAGAGGCTGCTGCGGCAGAGGCGGCGGCAGCGGCGGCACAGGGAAAAGCGAAGCCGCCCAAGGATGAGTAATGTTCGCAGGTTTAGTTTAGGTTTCTTGTTGCGTTCGCTCAGTGTAGGCAATCTAAATTGTTTGGGAGTCGATAGTCGATAGTGTTTCCATTTCAGCTTAGTTATTTCTCGCAGTGTAGGAGCTGGTATCAGGTACTAAATTGAATTGAAGCTGTATGAGTTATGCAGACACTAACTGTATTCAATTTCGCGCTGTGTATATTGCACCAATGAACTTTCCAATTTCTTTCAGTGTAAAAATCGATTATATGATACGTCATTTCTGTCTGAGCAGGCCTAGAGCAGTGTAGTCTATAGCGATTTCGCGCCGTGCACAATCTTTTCATTAGTTACTCAACCAATTCGCGCAGTGTAGGCATCAGAAAAAGTTACTTACAGCTGAGCAGAGACACAAGCAGCGTGCCACATGCTGCCACATGCTGCGACGAAACATCGTCTGTAATTTATGCATTATTTTGTTGCCTGCTTCGATTTCGCACAGTGTAGCACACATCATGGCATATTATCATCATCAGCAGAAGCAGCAGCCACAGCATGAGTCGTTCTCGTCGTTGTCGCTGTTATCTGCCACGAGTCGCGCTCTTCCTCTTCCTCTCTCCCTCTCCCTCTCTTTCTCAATCGCAATGTTTTCGGCTTTGTGCACATGACTGCATTCAATGTGTAGGCGTTACCCCTTGAGGGTGAGGGGACAGAGGGAGGCGTGGCAGGGGCAAGGTTGGCGGCTGCCTGCTTGTTTCGGCTTGCCACTTGAATGGCTTCACTTTGTTAACATAAACATAAATTTGTGCACATCCTTAACACACAGACACACACGCACACGCACACGCACACAATGAGAATGTCAGCGAGTTGGGCAACTCTTAACATAAACCGCAGCAGACGCCAGCTGTCAGTTGTAATACCGTTAGCTTGCAGCTGTCAAAAGCCGTCGCTGTCATTTAAAGCCACTTGACAGTGCAAAAGGCAAATGCATAAGGCAAACACACACACACGCACACACGCACACACACGCATAATTTTAGGCTACTGAACTGCGCCCCAAATGATGTTTAAATTGATAGCAATAAAAAAATGAACAAATTTAAATGCAAAAACAACGCAAAACGTGTTTAGAAATTGAGCCAAAAAGTTAATTAAACTTTTGGGCTGAGCTTTTTTCGGGGGCACGTGTTGTGCACACAAACACACACACACGCACTCAGCGTGCCTGACTGCAGCAGGACATGCACTGACAAGGACACAATTCAATCAAGCGCCACAGCAGCAGCAGCAGCAGCAACAACAACAACAACAACTACGACGTCGAGTGTCAGCGCATAAACAAGGACATTGCACTCCAGGGTGCAGCGGGAGACAGAGACAGACAGAGAGAGAGAGAGAGAGAGGGAGAGAAGGAGAAGGGAAGGAAGAGGAAGGCGAGGTGCGACCCAAACATTTGCCACTGCAGTTTTCATAAACTGCCCCAGCAACAACAACAACAGTAACAGAAATAGCAGCAGCAGAGACAATGGCGATAAGCCGCTGCAGTGTAACACACACACATACAGTCTCTTTCTGTGTATCTGTGTGTGTGTGGCGCACAACTTGAGGCGCAAAACTCATAAATTACCCGACCAAAAAAGGCAGCAGCAGCAGCTAAAATGACTTTTGGCCAAAGCAGCTCACTCTCTCTCTCTCTGTCTGTGTGTGTATGTGTGGTCTAACCAAAAGCGAAACAGTTTGCTGCAGTCACTTTAGGGGCTGCTGGGGCGTGGCCAAGTTGGACGCAGCGCAGCGCAGCAACGCCGGCACAAGCCAAGCCAAACTCAATTTGTTTGTAATGTTTTAGACGACAACAACTAAATAATATATATAAATACACACACACACATACACGCGCATGTAGTATATGTGTGCTACACAGTGTATAACAATTTTGCGCAATTTGGCAGCGCGCTAAACGAATTTGAAGATTTTTTGCTGGCGATGCTGCCACAGCAGAAAAATAAAAGCGAAACGCGGCAGCGGCGGCGGCAGCCAAAAAGGGCCGAACATCACGTGCAGCCTGCATGTTGCCACAAAAAGGATTTGCCAAAAGCATCAGCACAGCGCAGACAAGTCTGGCTGTGCACGTATGTATGTATGTGTGTGACTTTGTGTGTGTGGCTTACCATAAATTCGAGATTTGTGGTGCGAGCTAACAAGATACAAACAAGCGCAATGAGATTTGAGTAGATTTTTATCATGCAATTTAATTTAATATATTTTTAAAAATATACTGAAATTATTTAAATACCTTTAAATATACCGAATGCATGAAAATAATACGCTGTAAGATATATCAACAATTTTATGCAAAAACTTTCAAGTTCAAATTCAGAACACGCAGCCATCATAAATAACTTGCAGCTCCCTCTCCCTCTCTCCCACTGGACTGTCCACTTTGAACTTTATGTGTAAATAAGCCAAAACAACAACAACAACAACAAGCAGCAACAACAACAACAACAACAAGCAGCAGCATATCCAATTAGGCAAATGGGCAACAAATCATTAAAGAATTCCAAAGAAATGAAAACTCATAACTTTTTTGAACGGTGCAACGGGACCGGGAGGGAATCACCTCGGGGTCGGCAAACTTGTTCCACACACACACACACATATGTATGTATGTTTTATGATGTTCCAGCGATTGAGCCATCATCTTTCATTCAGCTCAGCTTATTCATCTCTGGCTCCCAAAACAATCAGCCCAGGAAGCCAAGGAAGTTTCTGACTATAAAATTTGTCTAACCTCAGCGATAAATATGAAAAATTAAATTTAATACACACACCACACACACACACACACACACACTACACATACACACAGAGGAAAAGGAAAACCTGCAAAAGAGCAGCAGGAACAAGTCAAGCGAAATTAAGCGCAAAAAAGCAGTGCAAATGGCTGGAAAAAGCAGAGAGCAAACGTTGAGGCAGAAGAGGAGAGGGGAAGCCACCAACAACACCAGAGGGAAACATCTAAACAGACACACACACACACCCACACACACACACTGCCAGTTTGACTGACAGTTCAGTCTCTGCCGACTTCAAATCCACAAGCGACTCCAACTCCAACTTCATTCCGTAACGAGTCCGGATCTTTTGGGCTCGCATTTAATTTCCAGCGTTAAGCGAGTGTGTGTGTGTGTGTGTGTGTGTGTGTGTGTGTGTGTGCGTGCTAACGTATGCATATATCCTTTCGCTTTATTGTTGTTTATCTTGATGCTGTCTGCCTCGCCTTTTTTTACACTTTAACTCGTATTTATTATCGCGTTGCTTTCTGCCTTTCCCCCCACACATTTTCCATTTCCTGCTCTAATGAATGCCCACTGTGCGAGTGTGTGTGTCTGTCTGCCTGTGTGTGTTTTGGCCTTTTTTCTCTCTGTGTGCTGCCCTCCATCACGCGCTTGTTTATTATGTGATTATGCTCGAGTTTAGCGCCGGCAGCGCGGCTTCTCTCCGGCTGCCGTCCGCCTTTGTCTCCTTTTCCGGCTATTTTTGGCCGGTTTTTTTTTGCCGTTGTGTCCTGTTTGTGTTTTTAAAGCAGTTTTTGTTGTCGCTCTGTCCGTCTGTCTGCCCGTCAGGCTGTCCGTCTGCATGTCTGTGACTTGTAAATTACGAGGGTCAGAGGTCGCCGCCTCAAATTACAATGTTACAAAATGCCACGGCTTCTGTTGTTGTTGTTTCCATAGGGAGCTTCTTGCTGTGACATTTTTTGAAATAGTCCCCACGGCTCATGCGGAACTGCAGCCTGAAAACATGATAAATTGTTGCCAGGTTGCGCCACAGAGAGAGGGGGAATGAAGAGAGAGAGAAGGAAGTCGAGTTCCAGTTAATCTGTTAAGGCATCCGGTGACGCTTAAAGCAACCGCTGGATTTGAATTTCTTTTGATTTGAGCTCACATAACCTGCAAGAATGTGAAGAGCTGGCAAAGTGAGACAAGGAGACTGGAAAGGGAGAGTGAGACAGAGCTAACTCTTCGGTTTAATTGTGTGGAAACTGCTGAGAGGTTTTCAGCTTGAATGAGCGAGAAGAAGGTGCAGGGAGGAAGAGAAGAGGGAGGGAGGAGGAGGCAGCAGCAGAAGCTGAGCAAACATTCGTAATTCACTCAAAAACGCTGTCAAATACACTTCAAGTGCTGCCAACTAATGCCGGATTTAATTATATATTTTGCAAAGAGCTTGACAAACAAATAAACAAGCCAACACTCACGCACACACACACACACACACACAGACGCACACTGGCACTGGCACAGTTTGTTGTGCAGCATTTTGGCAGAGTAAACAACTAAGGCAGTCGGCGTTAAAAAGCATTTTCAACTCAAGCACAGCAGGAGGAGAGCAGAAAGAGAGAAGACTGAGAAAAGAGAGGGGAAAAGGAGAAGAAGAAGATGAAGAGTAAAACAAACTCATTTCTCATTGTTTGACGCATTTGCTGCAGCTTGCCCCGAACTGTGTTGAGTAATTAACTGCCTTGTCACATAAGCCGCATTAACACAATGTCGCCAATGTCCTTGCCTCTTATTGCATTACGTATACGCCACATGTGGCGCATTTACATACATAAATACATACATACACCATGCTATCCCTCCCGCTGTCTTATTAATTCTATTCGAAGGGGCAAGCTACGCACGTGACTTTCTGCAAAACTTTATGCCGACCCTCGCACTATATTGCGTATTTGTGCGGATGGGCAGCTTTAAGGTGACCATGCCACGTGAATAGCGCAAAAAACGATGCTGTTAATTAAATCGGCCTGTGCGCTGCAATGAATTCAGTTAATTTGCAAATCCAATGCAGGCGCAGGGGCGGAAGGAGAAACAGAAGCTGCAACCGGAGCCAGAGCCAGAACCAAAGCCAAAGCCGATGCCGTTGCATTCTGCCGCAAATTATCATCAATATTTCCCTGCGGTCGTCTGTCTCCTTCTCTCTGCCTCTCTCTGTCTCACTCTCAATATCACTTGCTTTTTTATCGCTTGCAAATTGAGCAGGAAATATGAAAAAAATTGTTGGCTTTTGATTTAATTTTGCGGCTAGCGGCGGCATTGGTGGCCGACAAAGCGATACGAAAAAAGAGACACACCAAGAGAAAGAGAGAGAGAGGGAGAGAAGAGATATTAAATTAAAATTAATGCAAATATCCGGCATATTGTCGCACGGCGTAATGTACGCACTGAAGTCGCCAAGTGACAAATTGAGATGCGCTCGCAATGAATCAATGAATCGAAAAGTCGAAATCGAATTGGGAATGATAAATGAAATTAAAGCGTATTTAAATTGCTATTTTCAATTTAAACAATAACAATCTTGAAATCAATGAAAGAATGCAAAGTTAACGTAATTATATAAAATACACAAAAATCATCTTCAAAGTTTACTCTGCCTTTTGCGCACACACTGCGTATACGTGCTGTAAACACAGGCACAACTCAGAGCAATCACCATCGATAAATGTTTTGCTCTCATTGAATATTAAAAAATAATATTTTTTTTCTCTTTTCTCGCAAATATTTGTGCAAGTGCTCAGAAGAAAATAACAATAAAAATAAAAATACAAATTTGTCAATTGTTTTTATTCATTTATTTCTGTCACATAGCGGGCAAATGCCACAAGTCGCTGCCATTGACAACGAACACGCACACAATTATCACCTCAAAATATTGATTATTAAGCGCAATTCGAATGCCATTTCAGCGACCTTATATCGAGATGTTGCCACGCCCCCACAAACAACGAGGTTGTAGTTGTAGTTGGGGGCGGGCGGAGAATGTTTAGCAAATTCCTGCGCAGCTGCTTTGCATAAAAAGTGACACAGCGCAGACTGTGGCTGCTTGTGTGTGTGTCTCTGTCTGTATGTGTGCCTGCCTGGTTGTGCCCCGTTGTGTATGTGTGTGTGTGTGTGTGTGTGTGTGCACTGGGCTGGTATTTAGCATGCAGCACGCCATTTGCGGCTGCTAATGAAGTAATTTCGAGGCATATCACGCATAATCCAAAGCACGTGAGCTACTTACAATGTAATTCGTTGTCTATTTGTTTGATATTGAAAAACGTACCATTGGGGGGCTGAGGTTGGGGCGGGGGCGTGGCAAGGGATTGAGTGGGCAAAGCTGCCGCTGCCGCTGTCACACAATTGCTGCATACTTTCTGCTGCCAACTGTGCGCAGCACTTCAAGTGCAACTCATGCTCGTTATTACGTGCCATGGCATTGAAAATAGCTCCCCCTCCCCCTCTCCTTTCTTTTACCTCCTCACACACTCAGCCATCGAATCTAGCTCATCTAGTGCCATTGATGAGCCACAAAATGGCCCCCGGCTGCGCATGGGGCGTGTTATTAATTGCTTACAGCACATTTCAATATGCCCAGAACCCAAATGGGCAACAACAACAACAACAGGAAAACTGCTTAATAACTTAATGCCCAGAAACTTTCACACCCAAGGCCGTAGAAGGGAGCACCTCCCCCACCGACCTCTCACTCTTCGCCTGGTGTAAGCCAATACGCACAATAAGTAACGATTACAATCTCAATTACTTGTGCTCTACTTCTCGACTGGCCACTGGCCACGCACCGTGCCACGCCCCCTCATAAAGCGCACACACACACAACCAGAAATTAACTTAAATGCCAGCAGCGTCGTCGTCGGACCGCCCCAAAAATAATCTCCAGGGCAGAACTTGCTCTAATTATACGCAACATAAAATTTACTCAGCACGCATAAAAGTTGCGTTGGCCCGTGCCACGCCTTACGCCTCACGCCCTCCCCCCCCATCGTATTTATTGACTTTGCCATGGGGATTAACGAACTGCAGATAATACCACCTGCGAGTTCGGACAACAATAACAACAACAGAAGCAAAGCCAAGCAAAGAAACAGAAAACAAAACAAATTACCAAAGATTCCAAAGAGCAAAGCAACACGCGCGCGTTTCGCGTGCGGTTTGTGTGCGGTTTAAGTCGCGCGAACTTTGTGCACGAAGTGAGAATATACTTCTTTTTTTTGGAAAAAGTTAATTAATCAATGAATCGGCGGGCAGTCAACTAAATAGTTTTTAATAGTTGAGTTTTAAATAGTTTTCAATTAGATTTCACTTAAAGCTGGCACAAAAGGCTTTTTAATGGACAAATTGACGCTTTACCTTGGTTTTTCTTTCCTCATTTTAAATGAATTTCAAACTTGACTTGAGCTACGCGGCTTTAAGTGCCGATTTCCGTTCATCCCATTAGCCGATTTCTCATGCTTATCGCATTAAATGAGCAAGCAGCTTGCGCTTAAATCAGATTAGCCTGGAGGGGAGTGAGAGAGAGGAAGTTGGGGCAGCTTAAGCTTCATTTGCTGCTGAGCATATGACGTATATGTCGCGCATGGTGCGCTTGTTGAGCTTTAGTTGCGGTTTTATGACAGCTGCAGCAGCAGCAGCAGTTGAGGCAGCAGAAGCAGCTTGACTGGCTGCATCAAGCGGCAAAGATTGTCATAAAAGTGGCGTGGCTTGAGCTTGGCTGCTGTCGTCTGCTTTGCAGGCCAATTTATGAAGCGGCGCAAAGTATGTGTTTATTTGCGCATAGCTGAGGGGGGGGGGCCTCCCTCTCCAATCCCCTCAGTCACCCTCATAAAACTAGCGTGAAGAAAACGTCAGCTAATGCCGACACTTAAAATGCTTTCCGAAACTGTTAACCGTTTTATGCACGCCTCATAAACTGACCCGCATGCCGGGGAGTGAGAGTGACAGAGAGGGACACGTAGCTAGTGTAAATGCAGCTTGCAACTTAATTCCAGCTGCAGCTTAAAAATTTGTCCATAAATCTCAAGTGGGCGTTGCTGTCGTTACAATTCCTTCGCTCGCTCGTCCATCTCGACTGCCGCTCCTGCTAGTGTCTCTCTCTCTCCCTTCCACTCTATGCTCCGTCTGCCTGCTAAGCATGGCGCACTGCTTTCAAGTCAACTTGTCAACAATGTTCCACACTCTCCGAGTCAGCAGAGGGTACAAAGATGTTTTCATAGCACAAGGCAGGCAGGGGGAGAGGGGAAGAAGAGGCAGGCAGCTAAGAAAATAAATCAATTGCTGAGGAAAATTGAGCTGGCAGTAGAGCATACACAAGTCGTAGAGTGAGAGTGTATGCCAACGTCGTTGTAGACTGCAGCATGTTGACTGCATGTTATTGAAATATGTCAGAGAGAGAGAGAGAGACGGGAAGTGTAGAGCGAGTGAATGCGCACATGCATTCTGCCATTTTGATTTGAGTTTTGTTTTGAATTTTTATTTGACATTTAATGCTGGCATTGCTGGCATATTTTGTTAGCCACGTCTCGCTTTTGTCTTAGCCTCCACCCTTTGCCAATTTATTGCGTTCCATTTGCAGAACAAGCAGGGGAAAGAGGGGTGGGGGAGTGGGTGTATTGTGCGCAGCAGGCGTCAATGTTGACGCTCAACGGGACAAAAGGCAAAAGGCCAGCAAAACATACGCATGTCACAGCAAGCACATGCGTGTGTGTGTGTGTGTGTGTGCTCGGCCTTGACGCAGCAACGACTTTAAGCAAACATTTAACATTTTTAAAAAATAATAATTCTCGCTTCTCTCTTTCTCTCTCTCTCTCTGGCGTCTCTCGCGCGTATTTTCACAAATGACAAATCCTTGAAAAACGCGCATTAAAACGCAGTTTTAATTAAAACCGAAAGCAAAGTTGAGCGTTAAAACGTGTCAGCGGCCAAGGAGGGACAAGTGGAGAGAGGGGGGAGGGAGGGAAGAGGGCGAGTGCGAGGAGTCATGCGGGAACCTTAAGCTGACCGCAAAAAATTAATTAAAATTACATAAACCCAACGCGAAGCGTCGCCATTGCAATTGCGGCCCCAGCGGCGCGTAATTCACGGCCGACTGAGCGGCACAAGTGCAAGGAGAGCAGCAGAGCAGGGCAGAGAGAGAGAGAGAGAGAGTGAGGGACGGAAATGCGACTCGACTTGCGATTCTTTGCCAACTTCATCGGCCGTCAAACGTGGCAAAGTAAACATGCGCCCAGCTACACATTTATATACAGACGCGCTGCATGTGTATATGTGTGCGTGTGTGTGTGTATGTAGTATTTGTATTTGTTTGTATGTGTCTGTGGGTGATTTCGGCAAATAGTTTGCAATGCGTTGGCTCCAAAATGTGCGTTATTTGAATTGTGCAAATCGGATTTGTACGTGACCAGGCCGCAACCAGGAGCTGTAGCCGTGTCACAGGGTAAGGGCAGCTTGGCAGGGCTGCGGGCAGCGCTTGCACTAATGTTTGGCCATGCGGTTGCGTGTCCTAGTGTGTGTGATTGTGTGAGTGCGCGTGGCTTTGTGTTAACATTTGTGCCCAGACCGTGCATCTTTCTATTTGCCTTTGGCTCCACGCAGTCGCACACACACTCTCACACACACACACACACACACACACACAGACATGGCTCGCGAGCTGGGGACACACATGCATTTTGCTTTATTTACTTGCCTTTCTGTTTGATTTCAAATTTAGCGCACAATTTCGTTTTTTGTTGCATACTTTGCAGGGCTCGCCTTACACGCAGACAGTTGTGTGTGTGTGTGTGTGTGTGTGTGCTTGCCCTGCGTGTCTATGTGTGTGTGTGTATTGGCTTGGCAAACGTTATTTGGCCCGCCTGGCTGACTGCCACTTTGACCCATTTGGCAGCGGGCAACTCAACAACGAGAATTCGACTCGCACGGCAAGTTGAATTTGCATTCTCCTCGGTTCTCCGCGTGGCTCCCCCCTCTCTCCAATCTCCATTTCCTGCGCTTCTGCTCTGCCATAAAGGCAAACAGCGCGCAAAACGAAAAACAACATTGCGCCGCAGCCGTCGTACAGTGCGGCCAAGCAGTCTGCCGACATGTCGACGCAGACAGTCTGCTTCGAATTACCAAATCGGTAATTGGTTTCAAGCGAGTTAAGTGTCCATAAGGCGACTTAATCGCCCGAAAATGCCAAATTATTTTTACAGCCATGTGGGCAGCTATAGAAAGTGCATAGAGCGAGGATTATGTTGTCAAATAATAATTACGAAAGCTCATTAAAGCTCTCTCTTCCCCTTGCTCTCTGTACTCTTTGTTTCTTATGATGCCAAATAATAAAAAGAAAAGCTCTCTCTCCGCTTTACTCTTTGAAGGTTCCCTCTTGTTGCAGTATGTTGTAGTATTGTGAGAGTGCTGCAGGCTTAATGATCAAAAAAGCACATTAAAGCTCCTCCTCCTCTCCCTACTTTTTCCTTAGTCTGTACAATTATTCTTGTGTACAACACTTTCTCTCTCTCTTTCCTAACTTGCTCTACTTTCATTTCAGTTTCTGTTCCTGCCTGTTCACAATTATGACACTTGTCCACCTACTGCCTGCACGCACTGTACCATATTTGCATGTGGTCCTTTAGCATTTTCGGTTTGTCGGCAATTTATGTGCATTTGCAGTTTATTGAGCGGTCGTTATAAACATGTTCGGTACGGGGTGCCGCATTGTCTATAAATTCGCCCCTTTGGGCGAGCCTCGCCGAGCCAAGTCGACGACAAAATAAATCCACATCGAGACATTGTGGAAATTATTATGAACGGCCCTCGTGACGCGTGGCAATTTGATTTTAATGGAATTTCCAATTGCGAATTGGAATTTCTGTACAAGAAGAATGAAACAATTGGACATATAGTTAATAGTTTTTAATTTTTAATAACAATCAACATTGTCAACATTGAGAGAGAGAGAGAGCGAGATAGGGATAGGTATAAACAATGCGAGGCATTTGTTCAATTCTGATATTGCTCTATTGACACATGACTCTGGTGTTTAAAATAGACGCGTGTGTGTGTTGGTGTGTGGTTTGTGCTACAGTTGCGTAATTACGGGAACATCATTTGTGCACACACACTCACGCACACACCCGCACAATATGGGGAGCAACCGCAATGTGCGGCGTGTTTTTATTGTGGCCACATTTGTCGACTTGGAAATCCGATTAAAAATTATTTTTGTCGTTTTTATTGTTGTTTCATTTATGGCTTATTTATTATTGCTCAGAGAGAGAGAGAGAGAGAGAGAGAGGGAAAGCTGATTTAAATATTTAAGTAGCTTTAAGTGGCGCATTTGATACGCCGCCCGTCATTTGACGCGGTTTAATCAAGCTACAAAATAAACGGCTAAATCCAAAGCTGCGCTATAAACTAAGTTCATCGATTCGTTTGGATTATCTGCGCCTTTTCATTTGATTGCACGATTTCTCTTTTTCCAGTTTGCATAGCAAAATTAAAACTCATTTAACTGCAATCCCGTTAACGTTTAACGGTTTCCTTTGTTAACAACGCGACGCGACGCGATGCGATGCCATGCGATGAGAAGCGAAGCGGAAGTGCGAGGAAAAGCGATGGCAAAATGGCGGCCATTTTGCGCGTATCGCTCTCATTTGCCTTTCTGTTGTTTTTGCTCTCCTTTTCGGCCTGCAATGGCATCCCCTTTCTTCTTCATTCCCTCTTCTTTCTTTGTTTATGGCAATCGCTGTGCTAATTATGCAATGCGCAATGTGATTGGGAAATGGCAATTGGTTGAATGACGTTCCAATTGTTACGATTTGCCATTTACCGTGCTGCACTTGCCGCATGCCACACACGCCACATGCCACAGCCGCCTGCTTGCCCACACCCACCCACACACACACACACACATTCGCATTGGGGCATCAATTAAAGACTCAATAAAATTCAATTGAAAGTGCCCCGCGAGAGGCTGCACATTGCAATTCCAACTGGCAGCTCGAAAGAAGGAGAGAGATAGAAAGATAGAGGGAAAGAGAGAGACTGACAGTGACAGTGCTCGTCAAAAATAACCAGCCTTATTTGACTGCAAATTGCCTGTTGTTCACCCTCTCTCTCTGTGTGTCTCTATTTGTCCTTGCAGCTGGCAGCAAATCGAAAAATCAACTCAAAATTATGTGAAGGGGCAACATTGCGAGGGAGAGAGAGGGGGGAGAATTGTTTGATCCTAATTAGCAGCCAGATGAGGAGGCACTGTATTTGTCAACAACAGGCAACACAATTCCTTTTGTTATCACAGCAGATGCAAATTCAAATTCGAATTGAAAACCCAGGCAAGTCGCACTGTGAAGTGGAAAAGCTTTTTGGAATATTAATCAAGGCATATTCAATTCCAATTGCACAACGCAGATCGCATCGATAATGTACGAGAATTAATTGAAGACCTAAGCAGCGCATCATCATGATATGTATGTATGTATTTATCTCTGGTGCTGCATCCGCTAAAAACCGCTAGAAAACACTTAAAACATTGCAGCGTTGCTGCATGACGAGCGGAAGCGACAAATGGAAATGAAAATTACGGAAAAACTGTGGAACAGCAAGAAGAACAAGAAGAGCGCACTCTCATTTTCGGTTTCATTGCACACAACACAAAATGGCCGGCAATTAATACAAATGACGCTGATGAGCAGGATAATGCCCGACAAGCAACAACAACAACAACAACAACAACAGGCGAGTCGAGCAAGAAGACGCAGCCCAAAGTTGCGAACTGAAAGCCAAACCGAAGGAGGAGGCAGCCAAAGCCAAGCCAAAAGGAAATGGGAACAACGTCGCGTGTGTGTGTCGGGGAGGGTGAGGGGCACGGGGGAGCGGGGAGACGAGGGGCAGCTGCAATCTCGACTTCGCATGCATGAAAAATGCAGCTCATCTTCTTAATGCGCGCGACGTGCCGTGCAGTGTTGTTAGCAACGGCAGTGGGGGGTGCGAAGGGGTGTATGGGGGGAAAAAGGAAGCAGCTTACAAGCAAAATGAATGCTATTCCCAACACTCTCCCTCGTTGTCCCGCCTCCTATGCCCTGTCTGACTTGTTTGTTTGTTTGCTTGTGCGGAGCTGCTGAGCACGCTCTTTTGGCTGCCTTGGCAAATTGCTGCCTGTTGTCTAGCTATGCTAGTGTGTGCGTGTGTGTGTGTGTGCGTGTGTGTGGGGGTATTAACGCTTTATAAATTGTTAATTATAATGAGTCCAACACAGAGCGTCCAACATCAGCGCACATCGACATGATTTACATGAAAGCTTAGCTTGGCTTTTTGTGCTGAGTCCAGTTATGAGCACGTCATACACTGTATATGTACATATGTATGTAGAAAGATATATGTTTATATCTATGTGCAGCTGGTATCCATGGCAATCGGCAAGTGGCATGTCAGGTTGCGCGCTCATTATGGCCAGGATGTCGTCGTCGCCGTTGCTCGCGCTGTTTCCGCCCTTTTTATCGCCTTCGTCGCTGCTGGCGCTAATCCGCCTGACATTTTCATTTTACACATGAGCAAAGCACACAAACACACACGCACCCACACAGATAGACGCACACACGCTGTGAGAAACTGTCATTGATAAAAATGAAGCACGCGCACGCACCCTGTTCGCTCCCCACTCCCTTTCCTGCCCGTCCTATGTGGCGTATGTGTAATATGGCCTCGCAGCAGCGCCAGCTACAACAATGCATAATTAGAATTACAGCAATAATAATCATGATTATAATGACAGCTTGCCGGGCAAACAAGCAGCGCATGATGTGTGCGCTCCAGTGTGTATGGCTGCTATGTGTTTGTGTGCGTGTGTGTGTGTGTGTGCATAATTTATATGCAGCTCAAGCAGAAACGCAGCTTACAACTAAAAATTTCAGTTCATTTATAATGCACGACGAAATGCCTGCAGCATTTGCAGCAATGTCTTCAAGTGCTGCACACACACACACATGCACCCTCTCTCTCTTACACACACACGCAGCATGCTGCCACGTGCTTAAGAAGATGATGATGATAGATTTGCTAACAATTGCCACGCTCAAGCTGAGCTCACTCAACTCTGCGCCCCTCCCCCTCTCTCTCTCTCTCTCTCTCCCTTTCTCTAGCAGCACAAAAGGCGCATAGATTGGCATGGCATAACAGCCTCATAATGACAAGACGATGCTCTTCAGCTGCAGCTGTGCGAAATCTTATCACATGCTCAAGTCCTGCCTGATTGCAATTCACTTTTAATTAGCCAGATGAAGTGCCAGAGTTGAGTATGATATATCGCATTGCCCCAAAGATCTGCAAAGTGTATTCGAGTGTTCTCTAAATTTTCTCCTTTTTTTCTCTCACTTGCCAAGAGACTGCAAAAAATCTCAGTACTATGCGCAGCTTTCCTGCCAGAGTGTTGCGTATTTTCCTCAGTCAACTTTGTTGTTGCCTCTTTAGCTTTGTTTTTGTTGGCTTTGCTACTTTGTGATAAATTTGGCGGCATTTAATGTCGCCTCCCATGCGATCAAACCAAACCCCGCAAGCAACTTGGGCAATTGTTCGCCTGGAAATGTTGCAGATCATGCGGATAAGCCTCAAGCGGAGGCAGAGGAAAAGGAAAGGCAGACATCAATCAATTACAGGGAAGACAGAGAGAGAGAGAGAGGGAGGCTTAGCTTTTATGATTTTTATTAATGGCCAAGGAAATGCGATACAATAAGACACAAGAAATGCTGTCAAATGTTTTAAAAAATAATTAATTAAAAACATTTGCACAGCTACGAAGACATTGAAAAGGTTTCTGCACATTCCCTTGGGCTGTTGGTGGCCTTCAAGGAGAAGGCTTGGCTGGCTGCCTGTTTTATGGGTTGCAGTGGGCAGCCTAATTGGGATTCATCTTGAGTTCGGCGCTTGCTGCATTCAAGCGAGAATGAGTGGGCAAATTGCGCTCCTTCTTCTCCACAAAGATCTGATAGTGTCCCTCGCCGTAGCCAAAGCCGTGCATGGTCTGCCGCATAGCATCCGGAATGATTTTAAAGCCGCCACGACGCTCCAATAGCGGCGAATCCTCGTCGGGAAACTTAGCCGGTTCCTTCGCATTCTCCTGGCACCGCTGCTGGCCCGGTTCGCAGCGACAGTCATCCTTGCCGCATGCCTTGTTCTCAATGATGCAGAACAATTGCAGACACTTGCGCATGATGTAGATCATCAGCAGGATGACCAGGTTGCTGGCAAGCAGATTCCTACGGGGCGCCAGGAACAACATCCTGCACAAGAGAGAGAGAGAGATACACTGGGCACTGGCACTATCACAGTACGAGAGCGTTGGGTTGCTGTGGCTGCTGATGTTGTCTGTCGAAGAACCAAACGATGAGTGAGTGAAGGATTCATCGAGGCATCGAGTATTTATAGTCAGATCAGGTCAAGCTCAGCTCAGTCCGGGTTGCCCATCTGGCGCGGCCCTGTGGCTTAGGTAGCAACCAGGATCGAGGACAGGTCGCAACGCGTCGCGGCACGCGGCAGGCTGTACCTGTCTAGGTAGCGTCCTGCTGTCTGGTCCCTCACCGATTAGGTAATCAACGGAGAGCAAGCGCGTGTTTATGAGTTTGTGGAAAATATTAACTCGAAATTGCTTTATGGAGCAGGCAGGCAGACAGGCAGACTGAACGGAGGCAGCAGCAGCAGCAGCAGCGACAGCGATGGCGGCGCTTCTAGGGAAATTCAACTGGCAAACGACACAAAGCGCACCCAGGGAAAACTGAATTTCCCGTTGCCTGCTTGCCACACTCTTCCCTCTCCCTTCCTCTTTCACGCTCTCTTTGGCTCTCTGCAAAAATGGCATAAATTCAGAAATTGAATATAAATAAATTTCCTGCAGCCTCAGCGCACAAAAGTATAAGTATATCTGCCTCTCACTCTCTACCTCTCCCTTTTCTTCTCTCCACAATATGCCGCCTCAATGCTGCGCATATGTGGCACGTGCCACGCCTTGTCATCTTGCAGCAAATTCAATTTGAATTCGCATTGTGCCATCAAAAAATGCAGAGAAAAGTGAAAAAAAAACTCCATGCAGAAAATATCGTCTTTTCTATTCGAACTAGCCTTTTTCAAGCTAATCAATAGCGCCAGCGTCTGCTTGCTCATTAGTTGGCCAAAAGTTGCAATTGCCAGTTACCTGGCCAGGCGAAAAGTTGCATCCCAAACTTTGTGGTAGTAACAGAAGCTGCAGCAGCAGCGACATTCTGTGGCATGTCCCTTCCTTCCCCCCTCGCTGTCTGCGTTTGTCGCCTTTTGGTCACTTTTTCACGCTTTCCATTTTTATTTGCGATTTCTATGATTATTTTTTCTGTTTTTTTTTCCTTTCTGCGCAATTTGCGCAGCGTAGCGTGCAACTTGTGGCAGCCCCAACAATTTGCCTTCATTTGTTGACCTAATCATTCGATTGCGTTTTTCTGCAGCGTCCTGATTGAATTTCTGCGCCAGTTCGCCAGCTCCTCCTCCTCCTCCTCCGGCTACTACCCCCACTCCCTCTGCTGCTCGTGGGAAATCAGGCTAATTAGTTTAATTGATAGTTTTGGCTTGGCTTATAGGATTTGCTTCGAGCTATTCGTCTCCTGGTCTCCGCTTTTTTTTTGTCCGAGTGTGTGTTTTTTGGCTTGTTAGTTGGCCCAGACACAAATCACACGAGGGAAACTTTGTCGTCGTTTTGAAATGTGGGTTAAGGACAGCTTAAAGCGGAGATTAAAGAGCGAAGCGTATGTGGAACTGGAATTCTTTCGAGGATTTGCTGTAGATGAGAATAGATAATAAAACTTGTTCGCAGAATTCTCTCTAATTTCTCTTCTTTAATTTGCCACTCATTGTTGAGTTTATTATAAGGGGTGATCCTTAACTAAGATAAATGTCATTCTCTCAGACTCTCTTTTCATACTTTCAGACAGTAAAACAGCTTGTGCTATTTGCCATTCCTTTCCTATTCATCCATCTTTAGTTCCCACCTGTTTGACTCATGTTTTTATAGCCTTCCCTTAGATCATTTTCGTAGCGCGCATTTGCCTTTTCAATCTGTCGATATTTGTACATTTCATTATGATTTTATTTTATTCACTTTTAACTGTTTTGAAACTGCCTCATCAATTGAATATGCTATACGAATATGTATTCGAAATGGTATTCACATTCGTGTTGGGCTTTATCGAGTATATAGTCTCGTAATATAAATATATACATATTTATGCATGTGCCGCATGTGGCGTGTGTTTTGGCGGCATTTAAGATGAGTTTTTGATGAAAGCAAATACATATTTTGCGGCTCGAATGGCGGCATATATCGTATCGTATCGTATTGTGTGGCATAAATCGTGGCATGCCACACACGGGGGCGCACGTGCTGCATTTTTGGCATCTTTCATAAATATTTATGCCATGCCACACACACATCTCACATATCTCACATGCCACACTCTACATGCCGCAGCTGCTGTCTCGAGACTCTGTCGCCGCCGCCGTCGCCGCCGCCTTAACCCGCCAATGCCCGACGTCATAAATTATGCATTAAAAAGTTCAACGTTTCAACTTGATTTTGATTGTGTTTTCTAGCTTAGTAATTGTGGCTTCTGCCTTCCACTCCCATCCTTCCTTCCTCCCAACCGGAAGTCGAGGTTGGCATTATCCGTGCTCCTTGCTCTCTGCTCCTACCTGTCGCCAAAGTTTCGCAGCTATTTTAAGCAGCGCGTCGCGTCGCAGCTACAAAATTTATTTTAATGCGATTTGCATTTATTGCGCTTGACGGCATCGCTAGCGCCGCTTCCTTCCCTACGCCCCCCCCCCCTTCCCCCTTGTCTGGCATCAAATTGTGGCATTCCACTCTGTTGGGCCGCAAGTGCAGCCAGTTATGGCCGTGTTGATGTTGGTTTTAGCCATTATGCCAAAACTGTCTGCTTACTTAGCCGACTGATGACGGGCAGCCCCAACGTGGCCATTAGACGAGGCAGGTAACAGGCAAAGGTAACACAGTAACTGAGCCTGCTCTGCAGTAGCAGCAGGTTGGGGCAGCGGGGTGTGGCATCTGCATCCATCAGAGCAAACAATTTCCGTCAAATTTCCATGCGCTGACAAAAGCTTTTCACTTGAGTGCCAGACAAAAGCCAACAGCAGTAAAACGGGCAAACAGCAGCAGTGGCAGCCAAGAGAGAGAGAGAGAGAGAGAGCAGCAGCAGCAGCAGCAGGGAGGAGGAATCCGGCAAAGATATGCTGGCTTTACGGTAAGAAGCAAGCGGGTTATGCCCAATCAATGCCAAGTCGAAGCTGTAATGCTCTATAAGCAAGTGGAACGTACTAGCTGTCTGCCAAGAGGACTAAGCAGCCGCTTAGGTTGCCACATAGCCTACTCAGCTCCTACTCCTCCGACAAGCCACAGCTTCAATAACTTCTGCTTGCAGACGGCTTTAACCCGCTTTAAAGCGAGTCTGATTGAAGCTTTAAGGAATTTGGCAGCTTCTTTGCCTAAGCTAATATACAACGTGCTGCCAGCTTCGCGTTGTGTCAATGTTGAGTTGCCAAGCTGACTACCCTCCACATCCCTCGTTCTAGCCAGGCTCTTAGCAGGCATATTCGAGGCATTACTTTGCGTTTTACACCTGCTGGCAAACAGTTTGGCAATGGAGGCTTGGCACAGATCCAGAAATACACTCCATGAGTGGCAACTATATCCGCAGCGCGAAATGAAACAGGCATAGGGGCAGGAGGAGCCGGCTGAACCAATTGTTATCTCAATGGAAGTCAAGACAGCAGCGACAGCTTTGACTTAGAGCGGGCAGAAGTGAAGGGAGAGAGGATGAAGTGGGGCCAGGCGTCGCCACTGGTCATTAGCCAACTTAGCTGCGGCTGCAAGTGGGCCTCGGTCTCGGCATCGGCCTCGGGTTGCTGCGCCTGGTCGTCATTCAAATGTCATTAGTGTGCCAGGGCTTGGGTCAAGTTGTAGGCGAGTGGCATGCGGTAGACACCAGCCCTGCGCTACCCCTCCCCCGGCTCTCCCCTTGTGTGTCCGTAATTTCATTATGCAACGAGGGCAAATTGCTCGATTGGCGTTCACTCAGCATGTTCATGTTGGCCATCTACAGGCTCCGCTTGCGCCAGAGTTTGATTAAACGCAGCCGCTGCAGTTGGTCAAGCCGTCTGGCCCCCCTTGCCCCTCTGCGTTTCACGCTCCTCGTTGGCTTTCTCATTTTAATTGCATTGAAATTAAAACGCTTTGCATACTTCTCGGCGCCAGATTTATGATTGCAATTCGTTATTTATCAGTCACGCCCACGTTTTGCGCTTTCTCACGCCCCCAAACCCCCCTATGACTGGCTGACTTTTTCAATTTTCGATACTGCAAAGATTTATGTTTTTGGCGTCTGCTAAACGATTCGTTTTTTTTTTATTTTTTGGGTTTGGTTTTAGATTTTTTTGTTTTTCTTTTTTTTGCTCTCTCAACCAAACCGCAGGCTGCCATTTGCCTGCTCGGGTTTTGCACTCGAAACTAACCCACCAAATTTATTGTGTAAACTGTTGTCGACATCGGCGCTCGTTGCTAATGGATTTTTGAATATGTTTATACAACTGCATCGAGCTCGACCCCGCCACGAGATAGCGAGAGTGCAGATAGAAAGAGAGAGTGCGTGAGATAGCTTAATAAATATTTATTATTTTATTTCATTTTCCTTTTTGTTTTTCTGGTATTACCGTTTGTCGAGTTGCCACACACACACACAGACACAAAAAGCGGGCAAGTGCCACGTGCCACGTGGCAGCGGCGTCGACCGCAATTGAATTCAATTATATTTATTGAATTGCTTTTGCCACACACCAAAAACATATCGAATAAAAATTAACAAGCGAGCAACTGTTTCATGCTCTCTATATTCCACAGATATACCCAATATACATATACCGTACATAGTATATATTTTAACAATCGCCCATTCTATTGCAACGTCAGCAACAAAATATTAATTTTATGAACTCGTTGCATTTTATGGTAGATAACAAAGTTTTTCCCCATTTTTTCAATCTGAAAAAATGACTAAAGAAATTTGAGTGAAACTATTGAAATGACAATTAAAATTGCTCTAAAAATAGTTGTGCGTATAAAAAGCACGTATTATTTTCTTATGTAAATCGCGTTTACGCAAATCCCTTAGTCAACTTTATTTGTTATTTAATTTGTGCATAACACAATTAATAATTGCTTGTCATGCTTCGTCTACAAGTCAACTGCATAATTTATGATCATTTGAGTTGAGTTTTTCCACACACAGAGAGAGAGCGAGAGGGAGCACTTATTGAGTGACAATCGCTCTGCCTTTGGCAATGAAGTTTATCTTGCTCTCTTTACTATGGCGCTCTCAGTGCTTCATTGTAGCTCTCACTCAATCATTGCTCTCACTGGCGCTCGCTTGTTTACGATCTGCCTTCGTTGCCTACGCTGCCTTGGGCGCTCTCTCTCTCCCCGTCTAGACGATTGGCCTAACTAAACTTGCTTCCGCTCTTCAAATGCCTTTGCTGGGAGAGCACAGCCAGTGCGCCCTGTTTCACATCATGCTAACTACAGCTGTTCGCACAATCTCTCCCCTTTCCCACAACACGCTCTTGCAGGTGTTTGTTGTTTTCCGATTAAAGGTCAGTCCGCGCTACTCGCTCTCTCACTCTTTCGCTCTGCCAGACACACACAATGCCAAGGCATTTAACCAGAGTGTCAAAAGAGATTGTGCTCAGTGTAGTTTGCGCGTCGCTCGAGCGCAGTTCGTTGTTTACCTTTGAGTTATTTTAGTGATTCTATTAGACTAAACGGAATAATTTGCTTTATTAATAACAACATACATATTTAATATATGTATGAATCGGCGCCTCTAATATAGATTCCTACACGCAGTCATCCAGCTTTAGTTTGGACGGAAAATGACAACACTAGCGACAGCAGCAACAACACCGACGGAGCGAAATGGTGGAGCACAACAACAACAACATGAACAGGTAATTGAATTGAAGCGAACGTCGATCGTAAACCGTTATTATTGTTGCCGTTCAAGTGGGATATAGATAAATCAGCTGAGTGTTACGCGCGCTACCTTTGAGCCGGTCCAATTGCAATGCCAGCGACCTTATCACGCCCCAACGATGTCGCCTGATAAGAGACTAGGCTGGGCCACGCGAATCAAAGTCAAGCGGGAATTGTTTTCTAGACAGGGCAAACAGTCCAGACAGTCCAGACGAGCAGACCTGGGGAAAAATTTGGCGAAAACTTCCGCAGAGACTAATTCCGATTCGAGTCGCCAAGAGATAAGAGAAATTGAAATTGCAGCTGAATCTTTATCTTTCGACGCCTTTGCTGTTATTAAGCTCATTAGAAGTTCATCAAAATGTTGCAGAGGGAAGGATGAGCAGAGGGACTCCGGGTGACAAAAGTTTTCGAGCTTCGTCACACTTGAAAGCATTTTGCGCTAATTTTCAACTTTGGCTGTCGAACTCTTCGATAAGCAACAACAACAAAAAAACTGAATGCAAAAGCGTCGTCATGAAAAGTTTTTGTGGCGCAAAACTACGAAAATCCATTTGTCGACATTTAAAGTTTGCATGTGCTGCAGTCAATTGCAGGAGGGGATTACCCCAGCCCCCGCTCACTCCCAGTCAGAAGCCAATCGATAGCCACTGCCTGTTCTGTTGCTATGCGCCCTGCGAGATGATAAATTGTCGCCCTACTGCGAATGGGGGCCATCAATCTGCAGCTGTAGCAGCAGCAGTTGCGGCAGTTAAGCCTCCCCCCTCCCCCTGCACACTTGTCAATTGTTGCAACTTTTTCAGGTGTAAACCAAACGATTGATCAAATCAAAGAACGCACGCTGTCATAGCCGACGGGCAGATACCCTAATTGCTTGAGTTGAGTAAAGAAAAAACCGTGTTGGGTTTTTTATTGCGGATCATACATATATCCAGCTGCCAGCTGCCTCAGGTTTGGCGCAGTCAGACTGAACTGTACTCGTTGCCAACGAGCGTTGCCAAATTGCCGACGGGCAATGCCCAAACAAAGTTGACCTGTCAATTAGCTGCTAACAGCAGCTGCCCTCCGACCAAACCCGACCCGACACGGGAAAGGGGTTTCCTAAGTTTACCGTTATTGAAGTCTGATGTCTCTTTGCAGCCGCCGCCGCCCATGGACGTGCGCATCAACATGCCCTGGGGCTATGTGGTCGGACATTGGTATGGAAATCGGCAGGTACGTCCGATACTTGCCCTGCACGGCTGGCTAGACAATCTGGGCACGTGGGACAAGCTGCTGCCGCTGCTGCCCAAACACCTGGGCGTGCTGTGCATCGACCTGCCCGGCCATGGTTACTCGTCCAAGCTGCCCGAGGGCATTGCCTATCACTTTGTGGACTACCTGTGCGTGATACTGCGCATCATGGAGGAATATGGCTGGCAGAAGGTCTCTCTGATGGCGCACTCGATGAGCGCAATGCTGTGCTTCATCTTCGCCTCCCTCTATCCCAATCGCCTGGACATGTTGATCAGTATCGACATTGTGCGCACACGCTACCGCAAGCCTCCGTCCCAGATCGATTACCTGCGCACCAACATTGAGCGCTACATGGTGGAGGACGAGAGATTCGCGTTCGCGAAGCGCGAGGAGCCTCCCTCGTACACGTGGCACGAGCTGGAGCAGGTGCTGCACAAGGGCTCCGATTGCTCGGTCGCGCTGGAGAACTGTCATCACATACTCGAGCGCAATGTGACCAAGTCCACCAAATATCCGGACAAATACTTCTTCTCCCGCGACGGACGCTGCAAATATTACTTCGAGTTCCACACCAGTCCGCCCTTTGCCGCCGAGCTGGCAAGGACCATACGCAACGTGCCCTACTGCGTGATCAAGGGATCCGAGTCGAACTTCATTGACGAGGAGAGCCAGGAGGTCATCGATATACTGCGTGCCAATAATCCGCATTTCGAGCTTTACGAGGTGCAGGGCACGCATCATGTGCATCTCAACAACGCCGAAGGCGTCGCTGCCGTCATCAATCCCTTCATCATGCACCATCGCCCGCCGCACCTAGAGAACTGGACGGTGGACGAGGTGGGTGGCGAACTGCCTGAGGAGGTGCGCAAATTCGCACTCGCCGTGGACGATGCGGAGAATGTGAAGCGCAGAAAGAGAAAAAGCAACCTATAGCTGTTGCACGCATCTCTGAGAGCAGGAGGGAGAGGATTTTGGAGGAGTAGCAGCAGCGCGAGTCGAGGTTACCAAACCAACACACACACACACACACACGCAACAACCACAATATTGGATGAGAAAACCACTTAGATTAGGATTTTACGCAAATAAAGGTGTTCCCCAAGGTGGAACGGAAAAGAAATTCCTGAAAACGCTTTTGCCTGTAAATCGCTTAGGCAGCGAACTGAAGGGAAATGATCTCTTCCAGGGATTAGCTAATTTTGAAGTGACAGAGATAAGTTGTAAGATTCGCATGAATAACATTAATTTGCCAAACACTTTCGGTTGCATTTTGCCAAAAATAAAATGCATGTATATTTTTGTTAAGTTTTTAAGTTGGCCAATTTTAATCAGACTCAAATAAAAAATTGTATCAACATTGAACCAACAATCGACAATTCGCTCGGCTTTCACAAGAATTTCTGCTAGTTCTACATACTCATTTTGAAAGAGCATTCCAGACAGTCCCAACTTAGGTGCAAACTTTACTTAGTATTTAAGGCAACTGCTACTTCAAATAGTTGGAGAATTCGAGGCGTTTTAGCGTGAATTCCCGCAACTCCCTAAACTCCGGCCCCATTTAATTGCCCTACATCAAGCAGGGCAACTGTAAAGTTGGGACCCAGCACATGCAGTGGGAAATTCCTATTTTTTTTTTGTTTTGTTTTGGGTGAATTAGCCAACGTGCACCTTTTTCGATCAATCAATGAGCGAGAGCGGGCGTTTAATTTGGCTTTAATCTTTGGGTCGCAGTTCATTGGGCACTTCATTAGGGACTGGCAAACGAATGAGCAAAGGGATGCTGCATGGCATAGGGATAAGGATAAGCATGGCAGAAAGGGAGAGGGGCATAAGGGCTGTGCGGCACCCACTTAAAAACAATGGAGCTGCTGAAAACAAAAGGACCCGAAACAGTTGCTCGAGTGTGCTACGCGCGTGGGTGTATTTTAGCTGTGCGTGTGTGCGTGTGTGTTGGCATTTTCGATGTGCGCCCCGGGGTATGCTACACTAAGCAGCAACAGAAGAGAGCAAACATCGAAGCAAATCGAACTCGGCAACCGTTCGATATGGCCAACAGAAACCTTCCCCCCCCTACACGCGCCACGTCATCCCCTTTACCTTCACGTCATGCCACTCGAGCGAGCGTTTGCCTTGGAAAAATAAACAAATTTAACGTTTTTATTGCCATAGCACGTTGCGGCCGGGTTTCTACGTAAATTAAATTAGGTAGGAGCCGGAAAAATTGTATCTGCCTCTGTCTCTGTCGACGCCAGCAGTGACTGCGACTGCGACTGCGACGGCGACGGCGACGGCGACTGCGACTCGACGACAGAGGCTGCAATGCGATTACGCTTTTCCGACGTTACCAAAATTGATAGCGGATATAAATGTTTAATGTTTTGGCAATAAAATTGTGGCAAAAGGCAAAAGGGGGGAATCGGAATGGGTAATGGGGTATGGCTTGTGGTCGCATTCCAAGGGAGGGAAGCACGGGGAGCAGCAATGCCCAGTGGACGCACTGATAAAGCATCTTTATGATAAATTCAGTTTGCGGTTAACGCACAATTTAATTTGTTTAAAATCAATAAAAATCATTTATGCCCTGCGCGTTGAGCGACTCAAAAGCAGAGCGAGAAAGAGAAGAGAAGGCAGTTAGTCAACTCGAAGTTAATTCAGTAGAAAGGATAAGATGCAAGAAGTAATTACCCATTATATATTATAAAATAAATCGATTTAAGGCTCAAAGGAAAAACAGTGAAAATTCTTGTGGCTATGTTAAAATTGCCGCTTTAACCGCTTGTGAATTACAAGCGTGTATCGTAAAATTTCTCAGCGCTGTCAACAAGCTGATTACGTCGCTTTATATGATAACGTGTGGCGCGATAAGATAAACAGGGAAATACGAATCGGACGTGACTAATGACGCCCCCTGCAAAGGTGGTGCACCCACTCCTCCCTAGAACTTGTCTGGCTGCGTCTCACTGCTTATGGGATACTGCTGGAAGATGCGCGTCTTGCCGAGCTGCACCGACTGCAGCTCATGGGGTTGCTTGTTGTGGGCGAGGAACTGATTTGTGTGCCAGAACTGCGTCTGTGCAGCGGGTAAATTGAGTCGGCGTATGCCCAGCAGGCGATTCCGTACGTCCACCAGACTTGCGGAGCGTGGCTGCAGCCAGACCACGAGCAGCACGGCGAGTAGCGTGAGCAGCAAATAGCTTAGGCTACTAACCAGGAGAGTGATCCACACGTCGGTCAGAGCCACCTCGTACTTGCAGCCCTCCATGGTGGCCAGTTGCAGCACAAAGCCCACGGCCAGCGCCAGCTCCGTATAGAGGAAGGGTGAGCACTCGAGAAGCCAGTGAATCGCCTGGCTGGAAAGCACACCCAGAGTGGACCAGATGAGGCAGAGGAATAGGTAACAGTTCTCCGGCTGATCCTCGTCATAGATGCAAAGCAGTGCCACCACCAGAGTCAATTGGATGACTCCAAAGAGCAAGTACACCAGTTTGGGTGTGTAGCGCAGCAGGAGCAACGCGCTCAGACCGCAACCGCCTGCGTAGAGGGCATAGGGCGTATACAGCTGGGAACGCTGTACAAAGCCCGACGTGGCGCTCCATGTGAGCTGCAGATGCACTGGGGAATGTATCAAGCAGCTCCGCTGCAGCACTACAACCAGTCCGCCCAGGAGAAGCACAAGCCACTGGCGACTGGGCAGCAGGCGATAATCAGCGCGTCCCACGAACTGAGCGAGCACCGCCTGACGGGGCAGGAAGACAAGACGCTCCTCGTTGAGCAGATTGAAGACCAGATCCCGCGACAATTTGTAGTTGTGCGTGCCCAGATGCTGCAATAGCTCATTGATGCACACGAAGAGCAGCAGCAGCAGATGCAGTCCCAACGTGATGAGGCCACAACGCTGTGGCTCGAACTCATTGAAGATGACAAAGCCACTAACCAGGCCACAAGCATGTGATGCATTGCCCAGGGAAACACGAGCAGGACGCAGACCGGAGGCTTCACTGCGCAGACTGATGTAGCTGAAGGAGGCCACAAAGACGACGCTCAGTCCAATGAAGCTGAAGTAGTAGCTGACAGCTGGAGGCGAAGGGAGAAGATAAGCGGGACTATTGGGAGTAGATCTTCCTTTTCGACTCACCCAACTGCCTGCTAAGCATGAAGCAACTCCCAAGCAGCGAGCATAGCAGCCCGTAGAAGATAATGTAGAAGTGATCGAAGCTATAGCTCTGCTTGCTTCGCTTACGCAGTGTCCATCCCGAGGACAGGGCAAGCGCCATGATGCCACCAACCAGTGCGTACCAGTGTGGCCAGAGATTGTCGTAGACGAAGGCCGACTTGAGGTAGTAGCCCAGCGAGAGGCCGCTGCCCCAAAGGCAGCTCAGAACTAGTCAGAAAGGAAGAGAGAGAGAGTGAAAGAGAGAAACCATTGAAAGCAAACGGAAAAGGAAGCCAAAGCGTAAGCGATACCAAACGGAAGCCAATGCGGTGCGGGGGAGAGGAACTCACCCAGCAGATCGGGCAGCTGCAGCATTATGCGAATCGCCTGCCAAATGGAGGAGGAGTTGGAGGACGTTTCAGCCATGGCATCTGGAACTGGAATCTGTTGAGTCTAGCGCGCGTGAGAGTTTTGCGGGAAATGTCTGTCGAAATGCAGGCGCAGCTTTGCTTCTCGTTCGTATCTTGTCTTCGCTGCGAGGCAACACGCTGATAAGATAAGCAACGCCCCCGCACAGAACAAGCAGCATCGTAATTAAACGACTCAAGTTGAGCTCAGTTGCGACATGAGAGCAGACACTGTACAACAAAGTTAGGGCAGCAGTGGGAACACTTTGGTTGGAAGTGGGAACACCTGGGCAAAGTGATTTACTGCTTGTGAATGCACTCATTGATTCGCATTCACATTCACTTGCAGTTCGAAGGCAATCAAATAAATCAATCCGCATTAGGTTGGCAATTTCTCACAACTTTTGCTTGTCCCGTACAATTTCCGGTTATTAATTCGTAGATAATAAATTTACCAAAATATTCGTTTTTTCTCTGCCTGCTATAAATAACCGAAGCGATTTTATGCCTATCTGCTGCATTGAATTTGCCTAATTTCAAAAGCGACGCATTGGGCATTCTAAATTGGCTAAACAGGGAGAGAAATCCTCGTGAAATTCACTGCAGGCGAAAGTGAAACTGAGAATAGCTTGTAGTAGAAATAAAGCTGTAAATAAATCTCTTAAATAAGCAAAACTGAAGCACACTCAGCTTATGCAGTGCATGCGCATACCCTGTAGTTCACTCCAGTAAGATATGTTAAAAACGTAAAAATTTGATAAAAACACTTTAGTTTCAACATTTTGAGTGGAAAATCTTTCTTGAATAGATTTTTATACTAATTTTGACTAGCTTAATTAATTAAAATCAAAAAATTAAAAATTAAAATTTTTTAAAAATTTTAAAATTTTTACAAGGGGGTAGCTTGAAAAAATTGGCAAAAAATCGAATCTTTCAGATCAAATAAATTTTGATGCAGAATTAAAATAGATTTCATACCATGAACAAAATGCCATCTCCCACGAAAATCTGATCATTTTTGACCAAGTTATGGCTATAAGAAGCTCAGCCTGCAAGCTAAACTTTATGCTAGAGGGTAGCATAGAAAATCTGAGAGAAATGTATAAAATTTTTAAATGAATATATTTTAATGCAAAATCAATCTAAAGGCTCAATATTGATAAAAATATTGATCGTTATTAAAATTTGTCAATTATTGGCAGTTATTGGCTAGAAAGGACGAACTAAAAATGTGAAGTTCGTTAAGAGAAAATATCGCAAAAATAATGAAAATTGTGACATGTTCTAAGCAAACGAAGATGATTATGCCATGTTTGCTTGTGGCTATAAAACGGCTAGGGCAGGCAACGCTGCTCGTCGTTTTGTAGCTAAACTGCGACGTGAAGTGCCTTCGCCGTGGGTTGCAGTCAGGCAGGCAACGTTTTTTGTTTGCACGCAGTGCAGCTGAGAGCGAAAGATACATATATAGAAAGGGGGAGGGGAAAGGGGTAGCAGCGGGGAAGGCCGGCGGGTTAAAGAGGCCACAACCCTTGAGGCCAAGCACGGACTAATTAGTTGAAGTTGTTGCCAGTGTTGCCAGTTAATTGACTTTTGACGACCCGCTACGCTGCACGCTGTAGTTGTTGTTGTTGTTGTTGCACAGTTGCAACTACCGCTGCCGCTGCCGCTGCCACTGTCATTCTCATTGCTTTTTATGCTTATTCTCGGCGCTTTTGCTTTGCTTTTGTTCGTCGCTGGGATTCACTTTTGGCTGCAAATTCGCTTATGGATTCAATGAAGCAAACACTAAGCTGCTTTCGTTTGCCCTTTTCGCCCTTTCTCTCCCCCACTCCCTCCCTCTCTGTCTCTCTTTCTTTCTGCAAGTTTGTCCTTCGGTTGGGCAGATATGGCCAAGCTGTAATTACGCATTAAATAACTCCGAGGAGAATGCAGTCTAGTGCATAAACATTATGCATCTTATGGGCCATAAAACTAAACACATTGTGTTGCCATAACAATAAATTCCATGCTAAAGGCTGAAGCTGCCGCCCTGCTACAGCTGCAACAACAATCCCGGCAACAACAACAACGACAGCTGCAACAACGTCGAGTGCATTTAATTTTGCTGAAGCGGCCACTTAGTGGCGCTCGACAAGAGCCGCTCTCCGTGCACCCTGTAACCCTGTAACCCTGTACGCCCCCTCCGCCTCCCTTTTGTCCTCTGTTGTTGCGCATAAATTAAATTAAAGCCTGCGTCCTGCAGAGAATCAGGCGTGACCAGGGACCCAGGCGGGAGACCCCGCAGTATCCACCGCGCAATTACTCTACGCCGAGGCAGGGCGCCTAAATCATGTCGCAACAGACACCCTCTCCCACAACCCGGCCACTCCGTCGACCTGACCTCCAGACAGTTGCAAATGTGTAAACATTTTTCAGCTGTCCACCCGCTGCCAGCAAGCCTCCCCTCCCGCACTCTCTTTGTGCCCTCCCGTTGTTGTCACAGATACTTTGCACTGATTTATGCAAATTGCTTGCATGGAAAATCATGGAAAAATCATGGAAAAATCGTTAATTGTGCCAAGTGCCGTTCTCGCCCAGCAGCGGCAACGGCAGCGGCGCCAAAGAAAAGCTTTTGTGTGAGTGGCAGTGGCACGCATGTGTTGCACTCGCAACAATTACTCTTCGTTCTCTCTCGCACTCTCTTCTTCTCTCTCTCTCTCTCTCTCTCTCTCTGTCGCTGGCTTTCTCCTTTGCGCCTTCTCGCCTGACTCACAGCAATTATGTAAATTTTAATGCCAAAGTTAATGCTACTTGCTGCATGTTTGCATTATTAAATTGATGCACTTTAAAGCGCGCTCTCTTTCTCTTCTTCTCCTCCTCTCCATTATAGTTTTTCTACCCACTTTCCATTTTCAGTTTTATGCCATGTTCGGGCGCCGTCAAAGTGCATTTTAAATGCAGCAGCAACTTTATTTATTAATCTTGCATCAAACAGCGCAAACTGATTGAAGATTCCGTGCAAAGCGCGCCACAAAGTGAAAGAGGGAGGGGGAGAGAGCGAGCACATTAAAGCGGCAATTGAATTTAAAAGTTTGAACAGATAATTTAAAGTTGCACCTAAAAGCAGGCAACACTTTTCAGCATGCAAGCGGCGAAGAATTTGCAAGATGCGCGCGAAAGTATGCTACGAAGTATGCCGCGACAGGCCTTTCGCCTTGTTAGCTTGTCCCCTCTTCCCTCCCTTCGCTCACTTTCCGGCTGCCGATACCTTTCATTATGCTATTAAATACGCGTGCGGAATTTGCCGTTGCGCGCGAAAGTATGCTACAAAAACGTTGCCTCGACAAGCTTGTTAGCCACGCTTTGCGCTCTTCTTACTCTCTATCTCTCTCTATTGATGCAACAATTTGTTGAAAGCAGAACATAAAATCTCGCTATTATTTTTATTTCAGCTTTTAATAGGCACACACACACACACACACACAGTTACACCTACACATGCGTGTTTATTTGTTCTATCTAAACAAAGTCGCCCGGCAATTACTCGCTCTTTCATGTGCTTGTTTGTTCTGCAAATTATGAACCACTTGCTAGCTGCAAGCCACACACACACACACTCGAGTGTGTGTAGGTGTGTGCGAGTGTGTAGCTGCAGGTGAGTGTGTGCGGCGACAGATGAAGCTAAATAAATGGCAGCTGTAAAAGTGGCAAACTCAGGCAGAAACTACATAAAAAAGGTTATGAGCCTGGGCTCGAGTAAAAAACAAGACCCCTCCTCCCGACCGTGTCGCATTCTAAGCGAAACCAAAGTTGAGCCAGAAAACCGACATTGGCAGCTTTTATGTGGCGCTATAAATAAAGCAATAACATCATTTTGAAGTATCTCATTACGTGTTACGGCGGCGGCTCCTGAGTATGGCAATTTTTTACGACGCACAATCCTCAGCCTCTTTCTTCTTTCCCCGCATGACGAGTCCTTTCAAACACTGGCAAACTTTCGAGTAGTTTGGCCTAAAAGTATGCCACAAAATTGAGTGTGTGTGTATGTGTGTGTCGAGGCATTTATGCAAAAGTTTTTGGTGTCTGCTTGGAAACTCGAATGCTTTGGCAATTAGTTTTTTGGCAATGGCTAGCAGAAGGAAGTCGAGCTAGAGGGGAGTGGGAAGCTGCTCTGTGGCCAGCTGAGCCATCAAAATGATGGCCAACTATCAAATGGCAGAACACACATTTGCACAGCTGCCGCAATTAGCACGTTTCGCACATTGATTTGATCCCACTGTGGCCTCAGCAGAGAACTTGAGCTATTTCTTGCTCCTCCCTCCCATTCTCCCCCTTTTTCTATGGGTTATTAAAATACTTTTTGGCTTGCCATTCTTTTGTGTAATTATTAATTATGTAATAAGTCGAAATGGGAAGACATTTGCGGAAGCAGCGTGTGATTTGCTCAAGTTCTTCTCAAGTGATATTCGGTCGGTTGGAGGGCACTTTGTGGGCCCCAGCTAGAGTTACGCCCATTATTGACATGTTTGTGCGTGTCTCTTGTGTCGTTTTGCCTCTCTTTATTAGCGCGGGAAGCACATTTCAATTGCCCTGGCTAAAGTCGCATTTAAGGCGCGCGCTGCAAAGTATGCTGCAATTAAAATACACCCAGTTGCAATGCCATTAAATATTTGCGCTGCAAAGTATGCTACAATTAAAATAGTCTCAACTGGAGTCGCTTCTGCAATGTGCAAAATATGTTAAAATTTTAACTTGAGGAACTTAAAGCAAACCTCTCTTTCTCCCACTCCCATTTGTTTTTTTTTGTGCACTTTTTGCACATCTTTCTCTCTTGTCAGTTCGTTCATTGATTTAGTTACCCATTTGCAAGTTTACGTTGTGTATGTGTGTGTGTGTGTGTCTGTTTTTTGGCGCTCCAGCGAAATGAACTGAATGTTCATTTTTAGCATATTTATTTGGCCCCTGCCTACAATTCGGCTAGCTGTCTTCCCCTTCCACTCGATGCTCCCTATTCACCATTTGCATAAAATGTCAATTTTATTTATTTTATCGCACAGAAGGAGGGCAAAGAAAAACGAGCACGCGCGCTGAGGCTCATTTAGCTCCTGCTCCTGCTCCAGCTCCAGCTCCAGCTCCAGCTCTGGCTTTAGCTCCCGTCGAGAGAGACTCCGCTTTGCTGGCGCCGCATTTTTCAGCTGCTGTTGCAATTTAAATTTTGCCATCACGATAAGCGAGCGGAGCAGAGGAAGGGGAAGCTATAGTTCTGTCCCTGCCATGCTTGTTTCTAGAGCTGTCTATCAAAACTGTAGCTGACATTGGCCACTTTCATGCAAAGTTCCAGCCATAAAAGTCGAATGTGAATGTGAATGGCGAAGTGAATTGCAAAGTGAGTGCGTGTGCGAGTGCATAAATATTTAGTGCACTCGCGCAGCCAATTTCGATTACGAAGTTTTTGGTGTCTGACAATTATGCAGAGTGTTCGACGGGGTCATGTCTAGACGGGTCAGGGGCGCAGAAGGGTGCGGTGGGCGTGGTCAACGCAGACACGTGCCTGACAGCGCCAGACACCGCTTGGATTGCCTGTCTGTGCCGCTACCCCTGCTCCCTCTGCCTCCGCCTGTCAACACTGTCAGCTGCAGCAGGCAGGCAGAGGAAGGGAGGAGAGAGGGGGCAAGGCAGCCTGCCTCGTCTCTTAAACTGTCACCGAAAGCAGCAGAAAAATTGTGAAGTGACGACGCGGCGCCTAAGCACAAATTACAAATTGAAAATGGGCTCCGACAGCGCAGCCAAAAGGGGGCAGGACGCGAAGGGGAAGATGCGTGTTACACGCACTGTTAACTGACAGGACATACGTAGCAGGAGCTGGCGCTGTAGCTGACGCTGTTGCTGCTCTTGGCATGCGTGCAAACGCTTCGCCACTTAGTTTGATCAAGTTGGGGCAACTTTTACATGTTGTGCCGCACTGCAAACTGCGCCGACAATCAAAAGTGAAACAACTTTTCGTATCGAGAATGCAAGCAGACCCCCCTTACCTCTCCCCCTCTCTGCCTGCCCCCGCAAGTTGCTTTTCGGTAAATGCTTTTGGTTTCTTGTGTCAAAAGTTTGTCGCAAAGCGAGTGCAGCACTGCAAAATACCCTGTAAACTGCAGAGCGGGATTCTCACTGCCAGAGCTAATCAACTGCAGCTGCTGCTGCTGCTGCACTCTTCATTTACTCTTGTATTTATATTGAAATTAGTTTTGTTTGCCCCGCAATTTCACAGCTCAATTCAAGCCACAGAATGTTGGCCAAAAGTATTTGCCAAACAAATTAAAATTTACATTGATATCAGAAAGTTGCGCTGCCTCTTTTGCTTTCCCTCTTTAGCTGCTCGCTCTCGTTGTTGTTCAAGCCAAATTGCATGGCCAAAAGAGAGAAGGCAGAAAGTGCATAAACACGAATAGAAATGCAAGCGCAAATAAACAAGAGCAAAGCGGGTGAATGTAAATGACAGGGAGGGAGGAGAAGAGAGAGGTGGATTGGAGGCAAAGAAAAAGGCAAAACTGAGAAGGAAAGAGTCTACGTGCCAAGCTTGTTTGCCTTTTTTACGTCTCTTCCTCTTCTGCTGCACGTCTCCTGCTGGAACATTTCCTTGCCGCAAATTTCAGCAAATGGCAATCAAATTTCGCTTGGCTGCTGTTGCTTAAATAAACCCAACCAAAACCAGCAACAACAACAACGACAGTTGCTACTGTTGCAACTGTAGCTGGAGCTGAGCTTATCTGCTGAAGCAACTAATGTGCACATGTCAAGCTGTCTGGCAGCTTGCTCCGACTTGTAGAGCGGATATTCATCTTGATTGCCTTTTCGTGCTGAGACAACAGTGCGTATGATTTATTTGCGTGCGATAAAAACTTTAATTGGTTTCCCATGCAAATCGACTGTGCTAACTGATGCGGTTTGCTTCGCCTTTATTTGTTTTAATTAAACAAAAGTCACTTAACTTGCCCCCGTTCCTTTCATCCCTCTCTCATAATTAACTGCGCGCTGCATAAATTAATAACAAATTCACAACTTTTGCCGGGCAATTCTACGTGTTCAACTATTGCGACAATTCATGCAGTTCAATTTGGGGTCAAAAGTTGCCCCTAGACAGACACACAAATCCAGAGACAGTTCAGCGAAATCGAAAATAAACTTTCGCATTACAAACTTTTTAACTACAATTTCCAATTACAAAGGGATCTGCACATGCAATTCCGAATTCGAGTTTCGGTTGCATTTCCGTTTTGGCCACGACGCGCATTTTCCTCCCCCCCCCCGCCCGACGTTGCGCATAAATTTTTAAGCCAGCCGAAAAATGCTGGCATCCGTTTGTAGTTGGTAACGACGGCCTCTCTCCCTCCCTCCCCCCTCACTTTCGTTCTCTTTCTCACTGCTCTCGTTGCAAGTATCTCTCAATGGAAATTCGAAAACCAGGCAACAGCAGCGGCAACGGGGACTAACAACAGTTAACCAGAAAGGGGAATTTATGGCCCGGGCCAAGTTGCGATACACCCGACTCGCTGTGGTCACTTGCTTTGCTCGCTTCCAGTGCAATTGTCTTGGCAACACCAACACCAACACACACACACACACGCACACAAAGAGAGAGAGAGAGAGAGAGAGACAAGCTCGACTCTGGTGCGTTCTGCGGGCAATCGTAAATTACGTTTGGCATGCGGCTCAAGTGACCAAAATAGCGCAGCGAAGCCCGAAAATGTTTGTCCACACAGACACCGAGACTGGGATAACACTCACAATCGCAATCTGTAGCCGTAGTCGTAGTCGTAGCCGTTGGCGGGAGTCGCCAGCTCTGCGTGTGCTCTGGCAAATCAGAGCGATAAATCGAGTGATTTGAATTATGCCAGTGTTTCCGCAACTTTTGGCCGCGCACAGTGAGCAGATTTATGCCTGACAAATGCCCGAATATATTTGTGTCCACACACTATGACAATGCATAAATTGCTCGCATTAATTATGGGGGGGTGCGACTAATAAGCGGATAGACAAAAAGTAGCTTAACTCGCGTGGAAACATTAATTTTGCGGCTAATTAATTTATTGGCAATGGAAATGGGGACTCTGAAGGGGGAAGGGAGGGGAGTATAGGTCTTCCTGATTTTTACTAATAAAGAAACCATTACAAACTACTGTGCAAGCCAATGCCAAGAGGTCATTGCATACTTTCTGGCATGTCATTTAAATTAAGGCCCAAAGTGAATATAATGATGCATACTTTCAAGCATGCGCAGCTCAATCAGACCAAAGTTAATTGACCAGACAAACGAGAAAGCATTGCATACTTTTGTGCGGCGAAAATAAAATCGCCTGCACTAACCAAGTCGAAAAGCCATTGCATACTTTTATGCGCAAGCCGTAGTTAATTTGATAAGCTTGCGCAATATCGATGATTGAAGCGTAATTTAATTCAGTTCAGTCTGCATATGCAATTGTCTGTGTGTGCGTGTGTGTTTGTAAATATTTCATGTGGATCAAAAGCATAGCAAACGCTTAATTGATGCTCAATTACAAACAATGAGGCAAAGGCAAAGGCAGAGCTGTAAAATGACATGGAAACTGAATTCCAGAGAGATAAAACTAAATGCAATTTAAATCTTTAAACTATTTCGAGTAATTTCTCTTTTTGGCCATTTAAAGACATAAAGGCAGCTGACATTGTGAGGGCCCCCCTCCCCCCGGCCCCCTTTCATGGCGAATTGCGGTTTGGAGCCAAAGCATTGCAGCAAATTAGAAATGGAGCCAAAAATGTAAATTCGCTTCGCTTTTGTATAATTGCAATGCCAAACACACACACACACACACTCTCGCTCACACATGCGGAAATGAATTGCAACAGAGGAGGGGAGGGGAAGGGAAGCAGAAAAAAAGGAGAAACCAAGAAACGGAACCACAAAACGAAACTTTTTAGCTTAAGTAATTTTCATGTGTGTGTGAAAATAATTCATTAAAATTAGATTAAAACGCTGGACGAGCTCTCTCGTTCTCTTGCTTTCTCATTCACTCTCACACTCCCCTTCCTTCACCCTCTGTTGGTGTGTGTGGCACGTCTAACGGTATAGTGCACATTTTTGCCAAATGATTTCTTAATGCAATTTCAGCAAGGTTTGTTTGTTTCTTTCCACTCTTTTTTGGGGTCGGGGGTCATGAGTCCGGATGCCATTGTTGCTCTTAAAGCCCGCACAAACACACACACGCATGACAGGAATCCGGCTGAAAACACATAAAGAATAATAGCAGCAGCACCAGCAACAGCAACGTGGCAGAAAGTTGTCCCATTCTCCCATTGTACTCCCTGTTATTGTTGTTGTTGTTGTTGTTGTTGTTTGTGCGTATCAGCAGCACCAGCAGCAGGAGACTTCCGGTTGTTGTCCTTTGTTGAAAGAGCTCGACACGAACTCAGCTCACTTCGGGTCCGGGCACATACTTAGCTGACAGGTGGAACGCGTCAGGCCGTGAGTCCTGAATGTCCTTCCCTTCCCCTTCCTCTTCTTCCACAATCGGTTGAGTGCACTATTCTATGGCTGACGGAGGGAATTGTTTATCTGCCTCGACGCTGAGCAAAATGAAAAATAAACGCCCCAAACGGCAGCTCCAGGAAATGGTGAGTACCGTTAGCACCCTAGCACCCCTCCCTTTTGCTCATTCGCCGTTAACCCTTTTTGCTGGCATTGTTGAACCTTGCAGGACTATCATAAATATTTATCAAACAACTGTCACAAACTGCAGGGGCAGGGGGAGGGGGGGGGGAAAGGCACTTAAGGTGTCACAAAGGACACGGTCGGACAAGGCGGACCACGGCGGACAATAAGTGCAAAGAGTTAACCACAAACCGAAGCGAAATGGAAAAGGGCTGCGTAAAAGTAGAACACACTGCATAATGAAGGGCGGGAAAATGCACGAAAAAGGCGAGAGAGAAAGAATGGAAAGAAAGAATGGGGAAATTAATTTGCATATGTTAAGTGGCAGAAGCAATTAAAGGCAAGCCCAAGAGGATGAGGAGAAGAAAAGGCAACGAAAAGACGCCTAGGAACAAGAACAAGGCCAAAAAGGGACACGCCATCTCAGTTGATTGAGATGTGAAAAGGCGCGCTCAGTGCTCAACTGAAGAGTGCGCGGGTGCGCGAGCAAGCATGGGCGTGGCATGCCTCAACGTGGAAAATGTGAAAATCATAATTGGCTTCCAAATGCTTGAACTCAATTATGTGCGCAAATTTCGGGATGCTGCCGTTGACAGGCAAATTATGGATTCAAGGCCAGCGCGACGAGCAGCGAGCGACGCATACAATGCTTGTATAATATGTACACAACGCACACACACACACATGACTGCGTATATAGCGCAGCACTTAAAGGCGGCCCCTCTTGGCTTTGGCTGCTCCAGTGGCTGCTGGGAAGGCACTTTCACTTTGGGGTTTTCCAGCTCAAGACAATTTCCAAGCAGCCCCCAGCGGAGACCATTGTCAGGGGAGGAAGTAGAAGGGAATGGAGAAAGGCGAAGGCGGGGCATGTACTCCTTGCAGACATGATAAATTACTCAGCACACAAATTAAATATAAATCATAGCAAAGGCGCCTGCAATGCACAGCAAACTCAGACAATGCAATCCAAGTGCAGGTGTCAACCGGGGGGCGTGGCAGAGGGCGGGCATTTGCACTTGCCGTAGGCGTCACTCAACACCAAAGCAATAGGCAAAAGGTGTGAAAAGACAAGTCGGACAAGGTAACTACAAGAAAGAAGGGACAGTTGAAGACAGATAAAAGCGAAAGTAAAATGTGAAAGAAAGTGAAAGTAAGGGAGAGAAAAGCCCCGTATTAATGCGATAAATTCCGCATTAAAACAAAATCAAAACTTGAATATTTTGCCAATCGAAAACTTATCGATAAGCACTGCACTCTGAATTGATAAACTGCTGCAATAAATTACAACTGTCCTTCCTTTCTCGCTATCCTCCTGCAGGTGTTCAAAGTTGTCGCAGATCGAATGAATGGGAAAACTCCGCGTACGTGTCTCGCAGCGGGACCATGACTAGAAACAGTGGAATCTATGGAGCAGAGTGAAGCAAGCCAAGCGGAAAATGCGATTCGAGAGTCACGTGCTAATCGCCGCATTCCCCCAGACCCCGTGCTACAGTTTATGGACGCCAACGTGCCCTCATGGCCGCCACTGGCCCCACTCAGTATTCCCATTCACGCCTGGCTGGATAACAAGCGCTGTCCGGACATTTTCCCCGCCCGGAATGGAGTGCTCAGTGTCGCCGGTGGCTGCAATTGTCGCGAAGATGGGTTAATCGCGCGGTGACGTCATCTGTCAGCTCTGCTCCTGCTCAGATTTTAATGGAACAAGAGCAACTCTCACACAGAAACAACTCAAATAGGCAAACGCAAAAGATCGAGAGAGCACAGCTTACTCCCACTCCTTCTCTCTCTCTCTCTCTCATAGGCACGAACTAATCATACCAATCACACGAACCGCAGCTACCAACCCGCTCTCTTGCTCATTTGTGCTCCCCAACTCTCTCTCAGCAAGTACGAAGGAACTACACGACCGCAGGCAGCAGTCTGTTCTCACGTTTTTGCACTCTCCGACACTCTCTCAGCAAGTACGAAGGAACTACAAAAGCTGCAGCACACAGCCTGCTCGCAATTTCTCCCACGCTCTAAGCAAGCACGAAGAAGCCTCGCGTGGCGAACCTCATGTTCGTATTAGCCGAAGACACGCGCACGATGCAATCTCCTATGCTTGTTCACCGAAGAGCGCTCGTGCGATCAAGAGAGCACAGCCAGAAGCTTGCTCTCTCAGTCGCTATAGCTAGTGCAGCATTGAGTCGTATGTTTCAGTTGCCAGTAAACTGTCGTAGCAACCAGACGTGCCGAAGGGTCTTGCGCGCAGCTTTGTCTTCTCGCCACGCTGAGCATTGAAACAAAATGTGTGCAAATTCTGCAGAATAAATACCGAAACTTATCGTGCGACATTGAGATAATCATCTGGACTATACAATATAATCAGTCGTTACCTTTGGAAGTCGCACTTTTTTTAAAAATTGACAGCCCGGCAACGGAGAAAGTGCCTTAATGGGAACGATATCATTGCAAGACGTGAGTAAGCACTAATGAAAGCATAGGAATCTAAACTAAAGCAACACTTTTTTTTTAACACACTGCACAACATGCGACTGCAACTGATCAACACAGTACGAGGACGTGCGCATCAGGTCGCCCTGGGGTTATCTGGCGGGTCGCTGGTATGGCAATCGAACGGAGCGGCCCATTCTGGCCATACATGGCTGGCAGGACAACCTGGGCACCTTCGACCGACTGATTCCTCTGCTACCCGATTATCTGGGTGTGCTGTGTATCGATCTGCCTGGACATGGACTCTCCTCCCGCCTCCCTCCGGGCATTCACTACAGCATGGACGACTTCATATTCATTATTGCTAGGGTCATGAGGGAGTACAAGTGGCAGAAGGTCTCATTGATGGGGCACTCGCTGGGCGGCATGTTGAATTTCATGTTTACTGCCTATGCTCCGCACTTGGTCGACATGGTCATTAATCTGGACATCGTAAAGCCAGTCCCTGAGGTTCCTGCCGTAGTGTCGTTGTTGTGGCAAAGAATTGAAAAATATCTGGAAGAGGAGGAACGCATGGATCAGAGTGAATCGTACGAGCCACCCTCCTATACAATCGACCGTGCATGCAAGCTTCTCTCAGAGGGAACTTCCAACTCGCTATCACCAAAGCTTAGCGAGCACCTTCTCTACCGAAGCGTGGAAAAGTCGCAGCTCTACCCCGATAAGTTCTACTTCTCCAGGGACAGGCGAATTAAGTTTTTATCGATCTTTACTCTGAGCAAGCCAGAAGCCAAAGAGTTCGCTCATCGCATTAAGAACAATCCTTTTCTCGTCCTAAAGGCTAGAGATTCAAAGTTTGTTAACTACAAGTCCTACGATGTTATCTGGACCCTTGGTAATCAAAATCCGCAATTTGAGTATTACGAGGTCCCGGGCGGCCATTATGCCCATCTCACCCATGCAGCTGAGGTGGCTCAGCACATTATTCCTTTCATACGGCGACACCGTCCGCCTCCGGTGGACAACTGGTCCCTGGCAGAGGAGAAGGTTGCCAATCGACGCAGCAAGCTCTAAGCGAAAGTATGATTTGAGGAGAAAGATTTGTCGATAAAGCAAACGAACTGTGTTAATTGTTAAACAAAAGTAGCAAACTGATAAATAATTATTTTTAATTTTTTATTGAACACTCAAGCTTTTTAGCTCTCCACTTTACACTTTCTTGAGAAGCACATAAGAATCATGATGCATTCAATAAGGTAGTCTCATCGGCAGAAGCGACCCCTTAATGTGCAGCTATCAAAAAGTGAGAGTAAACAGCATTTAGTATTCTATGTGTGTGAGTGAGCGCCATTAACTTACTCACTCACTATGCTCACTACACTCTCCCTCTCTCACGACCGAACACACTTGCACGACACATTCGGATTCGCGTGCTCACTCGCTTAAAGTGCGCTCGGGTGATCGAGCGTTCTCCCTCTCTCACACTCTCTCAACTGCTATAACTAGCGCAGCATTGAGTCGTGTGCTTCAGTTGCCGGTGAGCAGTCGCAGCCGTCAGACGTGCCTAGGGGGCACCGCGCGTCACTTTCCCTTCTCGCCACGCTGACTAACAAACAGAAATTTGTGTAAATTGTGCAGTATACAGACCAAAACTAATTAAACAACGTCGAGATAATCGTCGGGGCTAACAAGTTAATCAGGCGGAACCTTTGGAAGTCGCACTTTTGGCTGGCGGACAGCGCAGTAAAGCATCGGGCAAAGTTCAGAGAGTCGGAAACACCGCCGTCGCCGTCGCCGTTGCCGTCATGGGAACTTTATCATTGAGCGACGTGAGTAAGCACTACTGAGAGCATAAGAAACTATAGCAACAACAACTACAGCATTGATTTTTTGTTTACACACTGCACAACATGCGAATGGGACTGTGACTGCTTCGAACAGTACGAGGACGTGCGCATTTGGGCGCCCTGGGGTCACATAGCGGGTCGCTGGTATGGCAATCAAACGGAGCGGCCCATCCTGGCGATACATGGCTGGCTAGACAACCTGGGTACCTTTGACACACTGATTCCGCTGCTGCCCGACTACCTGGGCGTGTTGTGTATCGATCTGCCGGGACATGGACTCTCTTCCCGCCTGCCACCGGGCATGCACTACAGCACGGCCGAGTTTATGTTTGTTATTGCCAGGGTCATGAAGGAGTACAAGTGGCAGAAGGTCTCGTTGTTGGGACACTCACTGGGCGGCGTTCTGAGCTTCCTTTTCACCTCCCTCGCACCGCACTTAGTCGACATGATTATCACCCTGGACATCGTACTGCCGCCCATGGAGTTTCCGGGCGTAGTGCCGATGTGGGAACCGCTAATTGAGGGAAGTCTCCTGGAGGAGGAGCGCATGGAGCGGGGCGCATTCCACGAGCCACCCTCCTACTCGCTCGCCCAGATGCGCAAGGTCCTCTCCGAGGGCACCTCTAATTCGGTGTCGCCACAGCTTGCCGAGCATCTGCTCTATCGCACCGTGGCCAAGTCGCAGCTCTACCCCGATAGATTCTACTTCACCAAGGACAGACGCGTCAAGTATTACACAATCCTGCCGCTTAACAAGCCACTCGCCGCAGAGTTCGCTCGTCGTATTAAGAACAAACCCTACCTCGTCCTCAAGGCTACCGACTCGAAATTTATAAGCTCCAGCTCCAACGAGGTTATATCCATCCTGAAAAACCAGAACCCGCAATTCGAGTATTACAAGGTGCCTGGCGCCCATCACGCTCACCTTACCCATCCTGCCGAGTGTGCCCAGCATATTATACCCTTTCTGCGGCACCACCGTCCACCCCCTGTGGGCAGCTGGTCCCTACCAGGCGAGGAGGTGGTCATCAGTAAGCGGGAAAGGCGCAAGGCACAGGAAAGATTCTTCTCGTGGAACCTTAAGCGACGCAGCAAGCTATAAACCGCAGCGTGTTTTGAGACGGACAAATTTCTTATTTTCTAAATAAAAATAATAAATAAATAAAGAAAGATATAGTAATTAAACATTAAACATTCCTCATAAGTTTCATATTAAACACTCGCGAGGCGAAATGGGAACTGAATTCCTAACGAATCTCCGTTGAAGTCGAATATATTTTGGCCTTTTTATGCCAATAAATCACAATGAAAGAGATAAACAAAAGCTCATCCCCAAAATGATAACATAACAAAATCAAATCAAATCGGAAACTTGTCAGATTTTATAAAGCTTTTTCGGCTATCGGGCAAATGATAAAGCAGACTTCCTAATATCGCAGATAAGAAGCGAATGAAAGCTTTCGCATTTTGCTGAGCTTTCTGACCCTGACCTAGCGCAAACCAAAAGCTACAACAATTAAAACAAATGAAAAGCTTTGCTCAATCAACTCTTGCAACTCCAAAGCTGTTTAAGAACTTTTCCTGCTTTGAAACTGTCAACTTTTGGGATCAGTTACCATTGATCAGTTAACCCAGCAAGACGAAGAAGGTTCGCAAGTTTAAAAATAAATATAAACAAAACAGATATCAATTAATTAAAACGAAAACGTTTATCTATTTTCAGCTGACCAAGATAAACAAAGGAGAAACCTTTCGAAGAGATAATCCAGCGTAGAGTCGAGCAAAGTTCAGCCAGTTTAGCCATGGGAACGTTGTCATTGAGCGATGTGAGTAAAGCTGGCGAAGATTCACTGAAATCCTTTTAATATTCCTTTGCTTTCCCTCCTTCGCAGTACAAAGATGTCAGGATTTGGGCACCCTGGGGGCACATGGCAGGACGGTGGTACGGCAATCGCACTGAGCGCCCCATTCTGGCGTTGCACGGCTGGCTGGACAATCTGGGCACCTTCGATACACTGATTCCTCTGCTGCCCGATTACCTAGGCGTGCTGTGTATCGATCTGCCTGGACACGGGCACACAGGCCGCCTGCCGGCGGGCATACACTACAGCGCAGACGATTGGATTCTGGTCATCGGGAGGGTTATGAAGGAGTACAAGTGGACAAAGGTCTCCCTGCTGGCACATTCTCTTGGCGGCGTAATGAGCTTTCTTCACACCGCCCTCGCACCGCAGACGGTGGACTTGATCATCACGCTGGACATCTGTATGCCTCCGTATGATTCTCCCGACTGGCTGCAGATTATGGCTTCACATACGGAGAAGCATCTAGTCGAGGAGGAACGCAACATGGAGAACGAGACACGCGAGCCGCCATCCTACACCATGGAAGAGCTGCGTCATGCACTTACCCGCGGCACCTTCAACTCCGTTCCTCTGGAGTTTGCACAGCATTTGCTCAACCGTGCCGTGATCCGATCCCAGCTGTATCCGGATAAGTTCTACTTCTCGCGCGATGGACGTACCAAATTCCACTCGCTGCTGCCCATGACGCCAGGGCTGGCCGCGGGCTTGGCACGTCGCATTAAAGATAAGCCCTACCTGATTATAAAGGCAACAGAATCACCCTTTATCAGCTCTACATCGGATGAGGTGATTTCCATACTAAGCGAGCAGAATCCACAATTCGAGTATCACGAGGTGGAGGGAATGCATCACGTGCATCTCACCAATGCGGCAGAGTGTGCCCGCTTTATTGTGCCCTTCCTGAAGCGCCATCGCCCACCACCCCTGGGCAGGTGGTCTATGAACGCTGAGGAGGAGCAGGAGGAATCAGCGAAAAAAGGCAACAAATTGTAGCGGCAAACCAATAAATAAATCTTGTAAACTTAAAGGGAGAGTTCCCCCATATGCTTTAAACAACTGCCCCTGCTCCAGCTTGTGCGCTGCGTGCGTGTGTGTGTATGCGCCTTCCTCTTAAGCCGCTTAAGAACGCTCGAGCGCTTTAGAACAATTAACTGCGGCACACATAATGCGATAACTTTGACTTCGGCCATGTTGCAAAGTTAAGCAACAATCGAGGCATCAAGATGGCAACCTGCCAGAGGCGGCGGCTTATGACTTCAGTGAGGAATCAAATATGAAACATGCAGAAATCGAGAAATCAGCTAGGCAACACAAGCCAGCGAGGCAATTAACCGAGTAGTCTATAAAGGGAATATACACAGAGTCTATATAATTTCTATAGTATTAAGGAGTAAAGGCACTTAAGTCACACGAAATGTAATCAATTTGGTGGATCGTGCGGGGGAGGGAGGCAGGGCCTAAGTTGAAAATCATTTTGATTGTTGGCGTGACAACAAAAGCATTGCCTACTTTCGCGCGGCGCCAGCACAAATTAATTTCTGGCATCCGCACAAATTTCCATTGCCTACTTTTAGGTGCCGCCTAGCTACAACGAACTCAACTGAAATGAACTGAACTGAGCGGCACAGAACGGAAACAACAACGCGGCGTATACTTTATTTAATTTAAGCAGTTTCCCGCTGTGAGCAATGACAAGGCAAGTCATGGTGGGGTATATTAGGCTAGACTAGTAAACTCTAGTCAACCTGCCATTACAGGGTATATTTAAGCTGCTATTTGCTTTACTTTGACACGTCCTTGAGCGCACAGCTGCTGCTTGGGTGTGTCGTGTGCGGCATCTTTTGTCGAGCAGCTGCCTGCCTGCCTGCCTGCTACAAGGCTGCACGGCCGCCGCAAATGCTGTCGAATATCAAATTTGTTTCGTATATTTGCGCATAATTTTCTTGTCATACATTTTGATTGGCGCAATTTAAATAAATATTCATATTCGTATTCGCATTCGCATTCGCATTCAAATTATTATTAATATTTATGCCCAAAGTTTGCCTCGTTTTGTGCGCGAATCAATTAGCGAAGTTGCTTGCTGCTTACTTTTGTATTTTCCTACGCTGATTAAACAAAAACAACATTTAACAACGCCATCGATTTTGCAATTTAGCTGCCACACACCAACACATTGCATACACACACATGCCACATCAACACACACACAGCATTGTTTTCCTTTCTTGTTCGTTTTGCAACCAGAGACGCCACAACGCCGCAGGATGTCGCCGACCGTGTGTGGGCGCCACACAAGAAGGTGAAGCCGTAAACTGAGCGTGCACGGCATATGCCAAGATTTTTAAATTAAGCCAGAGAGAGCGGGACAGGCAGAGCAGCAGCAAATACGAGAGAGAGAGAGAGAGTGGGCGAGAAGCTGCTAACTTTTCTTTGTGGCTGCGCGGCAAGCGTTTTCAACTCTCATAATTTAATCGAGGAAAATTCCATGACGAAGTGACAGAAGCAAGTGGAAAAATCAATTGAAATAAGCAGCAAAATTCCAAAGAAATCAATAAATTGTCAGACGATTGAGGCGTGTTGAAATTTCGATAAATCACCTGAGGAACTAAAACGAGATAAGCGGCAGAAAATTCCAAAAAAAATGAAGCAAAATTTTCTTAAATTTGAGACAAATCTGGAACAATTTTAAAGACAAAGTCAGCCGAGCGTGAGTTCTGTTTGAAGCTCACTGGGAGCTGGCTTAGTCGAGTGATTTGACGAATTGCGCAACCAAAGGATTCTCGGAACGTGCCACGTGCCACGGCAATGAAATGAAAAGCTGCCTCTGGGGGCCAGGCATGAATTATGCAGCCTGCGGGTGGGCGGCAGGCAGGCAGGCAGGCGCTGGGCGCTGGGCGCAGGGCGCAGTTCACTTTGGGCCTCCTAATAAACTAAAACTGCTTAAAATTCTCCACGCTGTGCAGCTTGGAGCAGCTCTACACTGTAATAAATCTCGAACTGCAACTCAATTGCCACTGCACATGCAATGCCGGGCAGAGGTAGAGCAGAAGCAGCGCAGTCGACGCGTCGCTGCTGCTTGAAACGTGCGCGCAATTTTCGCAATTTTCTAATAGCCGCTAACGCATCGCACAAGTGGGAGTCGAGAGAGGGAGGAGGGCAGCTAGAGGGGCGACTCAGCTCAAGGGTCTGTTATTAAAATGGAAAACAAGCCAAAACACATTTCACGTACGCTGCGAGGAGAGTTGCATAAGAGGTAAGGTTGGTTTTTTTTGTTTTTAACTTGGCCGGAAGTGCTTTCGACGCCATTTTGCGGTGCGCTTTTATGGCCATGGGGAGCGGGAAGCGGAACTCGTATTGCACTCTTGACTGCAGGCAGCGCCATACAAACTCAACACGAGATCCTTGACTACTGGCCCCCTTTATCGGCAACTGGCTACGTGCTACGTGCTCGTTCTGACCATCACGCACTTTAAGCCACCGAAAACCAAATGGAAAAACCCGGCAGAGAAAGAGAGGAGTATAAAAAACGCGCCTATGGCAGAAGATTGCCAATAAATTGTTGCTAAGCAGCGGCATGGAAAACTTCAGCGTGTTTGGCCAAACAGGAGAAGCAGCGGCAGAAGCGAATAGGCTGCGTCATAGCTCGTCCTTGCTGCTGACACAGCAGTACCAGGGGGGTGGGAAGGGGGAACAAGGCAGCAGCATCAACTGCCGCCATTTGCATTTTCTCGCCGGAGACCGTCGTCGTCGACCCACATTCCGCATTCCGGCTGGCCCATTAAATCTGCTACAATTTACTTGTGATTGACATGTTTATAAGGGTCGCACACACACAGAGAGGAACTTACTTATACACACACACACACACACACACACACACCCAACACTCTCACGCTTCGCTGTCGTCCCTTTTTGTGGGCGTGCGTCTTTGTTTCTGACCTCCATAACAAGTGAAGCCCAAAACTGGTTCGCCCCTTTCCCCCTCCCTCCTTTCCACATTTCCCGTTTCCAGTTTCAATAAATCTTTGATATTTGCACTGTCCAAGCATACTAAATATCCTTTCTGCATTTCAAGTGCTTTACCAAGAAGTAGAAGAAGAAGAAGCAGAAGCAGACGTGAATTCCTGCCTCGCATCCCATACGCACACACAATTAAAAGTTCCCACGTTGCGAGCTGCATGAATAAAACAAGAAGTAAGACCAAAGAGGGATTGCCCTAGGATGACTAATAGATACCCTAAGTAAGAAATGTAATAAGTTTATTAGGCAAGTCGGCATAAGTGCTATACAAGCTTACCAAGACGTAGTTCTGTATAATTTGCTGTAACATTTTTTCTCTTTCCCTAGCTAATATACCCCTTTCTCTTGTGCTGCACAGCCTCCGCTATCGGCTTGGGCAGACAAAACGCATGTTTTGTTTTAATTTAGCAGACGGCAAAAGAAAAGAAACCTCCCGAACTGGTTCTGCGGCGCAAAAAGGGCCACGGCAAGTGCAGCAAGAAGACAACAGAAAAAACAGCTGACACGCGATGCAACATGCGCGCAACGAACAACGAACTCCAACCAGGTTGCAAGCGAACAAAGCACGCAGCGCAGGCGTCGCCTCGAGAGCCAAACGAGCTTCAGTTGAGCGCGCGAACTGCTGCCGAAAGCAACGCAAGATCGGATCGGCGTAGATCGTCTGGGATCGTATTGAGTTGGAGTCGGTTTGGACGGGTTGGTATGCAGCGTAAGCAGCCGCTGCGAAAGTCATCTCTCTCGTGCGGCATTAAACGAGATTTAATGTCAAATTACAATTTGAGCGCCGCGTTAAAAGTCGAGAAGAAATAATTAATTACAAAATGAAAATTGAAATGAAGCCGCAGCGGTGGCAGAGGCAAAGGCATTTGTTGTCAGCTGTTAAAACAAATTCTTAGCCCGAAATGCTAATGGCTTTTTGAGTTTCTTGTGTTGTTGTTGTTGTTGTTTTTGCTGTTGCTGCAGCTCCAGTTGAACTTTTCAATTAATTTAACAACCCGAAACCGAAGCCAAAGCCAAACTGAGACGTCGCTCATTTTCGCCTGCCCCGCATAGATCTTATCGTCATATCATAAACCGTATGCCGGACAGAATGAGAGACGGACAGAGCGAAGAGTTCTCAAGAAAGTTTACGAAAAACGGTTGTTGTTTGTTTTTTCTTCGGTTTGTTGTTGTTTTTTTTTTTTTTTTTTTCTCGTCTATTTTAGTAGCATTTTTAATGCGCCCGCAAGGCCTAAAAGCTGCCCAAAGAAAGGTGTGCCCCGAAACAAAAGCGGGGCATTTAAGGCCCAAGGGGCAGACGTAAACCCATATCTTTTTCTCCCCCTCCTTCTCGCCCTCTCTGTCATTATATTTGTGATTCGTTGAAATTTTTGCGGCATTTGCTACTTTTTTTTGCTGGCTTTGCCTTTGCTCGATGCCTGGCCTGCCTTGGCGCATTATTCAATTTTCAATCTGACATTTGAAACTTGAAATTCATGTTGGAACTTGTTGTTGTTGTTGAAGTTGTTGTTGTGGTTGTAGTTGTTGTTGTAATTTTTGCCATTAATTGTAATTCAATGCGGAAGGGGCAAGCCGTAACCCGTCGTAGTCTTGACAATAATCAGTGTGGCAACAGGTTGCACAGTTTGCCAAGATGCCCCCCCCGCCCCCCCCTTTCCTCGTGCTGCTGCAACTGTTGCAAATTGCACTGCAAGGGGCAGCCACATTCGGATTCTTGTCCATAAAACGGAGCAAGTTTTACAGTCATTTACGCATAACTGTAAGATAGACAGAAACAGGATTTCTCTCTCTCTCTTTCCTTCTCTTGCTGTCGCTGTCGCTGTGCCACGCCCCTTATCAGTCAGCGGCAACAAATTAAGCCAAAGCTGCTGCTGCTGCAGCTGCCTGGCATAGAAAAAGTTTAGCGGCCTCCCCGACGAAGAGTCGATGTTGCTGCCTGCCTGCAATTTGTGTCAAGTAATTTTCCCAAAAAGTAGGTAGGGCAACTCAGCCTGCCAGTTACTCTGTAAATATGCAGATCATGGAGCTTATTCACTTAGCTACCCACTTCCTGCTGCGCTGCGTACAGGGTATCTTGGCAGTAGGCACAAAAAAGCCATGCGCAAAATTGGAATTTTCCATTTTCCATTAGCAGCAGCCAACAGCAACAGCAACAACAAACAGCTAACGGGCAGCCGTAGGGGGAGGAGGGAGGGGGAGTAGCTTGAAAATAGTGAAAATCATGTGAGGCTCCGCTCGCCAGTCTACAATCTACAACACAGTCTTCAGTCTTCGGCGGCGACTTGTCAAACGTGTTCCAAGACGGCATTGGAAATGCATTGTGCAGCAGCGGCAGCAGCAGCAACTGTTGCTGCAACAACAACAGCAACACAAGCAGCAACAACTAACTGTGACTCGTATTAATTTTCAACAACAACAGCAACAAAAGAAACAAAACAACAAAAGGCCAGCGCGATAGAAAACAAATAGTCATACGCACTTCTCCCCTCTCTTTCTCTCCTTATCTTTCTTAATAGAAATGACTCTCTCGCCCCGCTAAACGTGCTGAAAATTAAGCAGAAGGAGGAGCAGCAACAGGGGCGACATGGAGGAGGACGTCTTGGACGCTCTGCAGACGCGCAGTGCGTATCTAACGGGCGGCTACGATCGCGACAAGCGAATCATCTTCATTGTGAATGCATTCAACGAGCAACAATTGTGGAATCGTCGCTGCCTTCAGCTGACACTGGACTATCTCAAGCGTTCGCTCAGGTGAGAAGAAGAGGAAGAAGCAGCAGAAGAAGCTAATCGCGGCTAATTAGCATAGCAGAAAGAAGAAGAAAAAGATATATGCAAATAACCCGCACATGATTTAGGCCTCTGCCAAGTCAGGTCTTTTCATTAGTCGCAGGTTCTATAGATGGGGAGGGAAATATCACTCAGATATGCTAATACCATTTTATGATCTTCTTAGACTTATTTGAAGATCAAAGTTAGAGCGACAGCCCAGAAGACAGATTGCCCTTTTACAATCTCAACTTGAATTAGTTAGAATTTTGAAAGCAAAACATGCAACGTGTTTCGCTCAGTGTAAGCGAATTTATTACAAACCTAACGAGACACAATAAAAAGAAAGATGCTTAGTGTTAAATTATGCTCGCAGAGATGCGAGTGATCAATCAACTTTGGGTCGCCTTCACTGGCTGAACCTGTTTCAACTCGATCTAATCATTGAATAGTCAGACTAATGAACTGTCCCTCTTTCTCTCCCTCCCCCCGCAGCGCTGCCATATTGCAGAACGGCGTTAGCATCGTTGTCAATGCGCAGGAGAGCAGTTCGCGCATCTCGCGGCAGCACGTGCGCCAGATCTACGCGCTCTTCGGCGGCGACATCAGCGTCGATCTGTATCTAGTCAGGGCGGAGGGTTTCTGGGAGAAGCATGTGGAGCCATGCGCCAAGTCGCAGACCAAAGGCGAGGTAAGCAGGCAGCTCAAGCGGAACTGTGTCTCTATTTATGTCTCTCTCTCTCTCTCTCTCTCAGCCCCTGGTGCTGTCGCGTGCGCGTCTGGCCAAGTTTATTGAGCCACACAATCTGCCCGAGGAGCTGGGCGGCACGCTGCAATTCAACTACGATCTGTGGCTGCAACAGCGCAAGGTAAGCGGACACAAACAGGCATCCACAATAGTCCAACTAATGCCACCTATCTCCTCCCCCCTCGCAGTCCATAGACGAATTCAGCAGAACACACACGCTCACTTTGGGCGCCATGGAGCAGCTGCTCTCGCTGCTCGCCGGTCACAAGGCGCTGCGGCCAGCGGATGCGGATGTGGAGCTAAAGAAGTCGGCGCAGTTGCACACGCACGTGCAGCGCAGCATTGAGGCGGCCATTGAGATGGGTAAGTGGCAAGTTTGTTGCCTCAGTCTTTCGTTTTGCGCTCAATCTGCATAATTTCAATGCCCACCCGCGCCAACGTCACGAAACGAGTTGCCAGACGACAGCAACAACAAATGTGACAAGTAACACAACAGCAACAACACCAACGGGGAAAACAACAACAAAATTTGTCGTGTGCGTGTTTCAATTAGAAATGAAAATGTTTGGCAAACTTGTTTTTGCCTTCGCTTGTCGTTGCCTTCGCTTTGAGTGAGTGGGTTGACTTTTATTACACTGCATAACATTGAAATTGTTTATTTATTTGCGTGTTAACGAGGCAAGTGAACTTGAAAATGTGTCAGCCATAAACAAGCTAAACCAATTCCTATTGACTTTTAAACATGCATGAAGAATTGCCTAAACGGGGCCATGTAAAGTTCTCATTCTACAATTAGCTACGCCTGTCCCAAATGCCTCCAAGCTCGTAGTGACCTTTCACTTGCCCACCAGCTGATATAATTGCTGAGATTATCATGTGGTATATCATTTTGTTTAGGGTTTATCTACATATATCTGGGTTACAATCATGACTTCCTACAGCCATAACTTTACCAAAAGTCAACCGATTTTTCTGTGGAATATCAGTTTGTTCATGGTTTGATCACCAGATTTATTCTGCATCAAAAAATTATCAATCTGGGAGATCGACTTTTTTGGCAAATTTTCCATGCTACTGTAAAAATTTTTGAAATTTTTTTGAAAATTAAATTCTTTACATTTGGCTCTAAATCGATTAGGCAACTAAAAATGGGTATAAAAATCCAATTCAAAATGTTCTTCCAGTCGAATTGTAAAAAATAACGAAGAAAACCCTATTAAATTGGGTGTATTTCAAGCTATTACACAGTCTTAACTTATCTGCAATTATTTTCAATATTTCTCTTCACGCACTTCTCACCTTAAAGCCATAAAGATGCACATCAGACCCTCTTCGATCTCCCCTTCACCCTGTTGTGCAGTGTCTTTTAAGTGTTTTTTCATTCAGTGCGAAGAAGACCACAAAAACCGCACACTTCAAGCTCATGTCTATTGTGGCTCATGTAGTTGTTGTTGTTGTTGCTGCTGCTGCGTGTGTGGGTGACTCTGTTAACATCGTGACCCTTCACTTGGTCTACGCGGTTCGTTGAGCTTGTTGAGCTTTTCACTTTTACGTAAAACGCAAGACAAATAGAAAATGTGTTAAGTGCGAGACGCGTCGCTTAATAAAGCGATCTTTGTTGCAACTAATACGGAAAAGCCTTTCTCACTCTCTTCTCTTTCTCTTCTCTGCGCGTGCTCAGGTAATGCGATCTTGGCGCGCTTCAACGAGGTTTACGAGACGAGGGAAGCGACAAACTCCTCACACCCCGCCGCCACACCTGCTGCAGCAGACACAACAATAGCACCAACAACTGTAACTGCGACTGCGACTGCGACAAATGCCAAGCCTTTGTTGCCGCCCGATCTTGGGTGCGAGCGAACCCGCATCGAGCTGCGGCTCAACGAGATCGAAAAGAAACAGACGGCAATACGAACTGCCTGGCTGGAGTTGCTGCGATCGCTGCGTGAGGCACGCGAACTCAGCTCGTTGGCCGAGGGCGTGGCCTTTGTCACCAACTGGATTCTCAACGAGGCCGAGCAGCTGCTGAGCCGCCAGCGCAGCGTTGGCGGCGATGTGCGCGCCTCGGAGACGCTGCGCGCGGCACACGATCAACTGGAGATGGAATGCAGCGACACCTACGGTTGCTATGCGGAGCTGCTCTACAAGATCGACCAGTTCACACAGAAGGAGCGAAGTAGCAAGGAGCAGCAGGAGTCGAGAGAAGCAGCATGCCAGGATCTGCTCTCGCAGCGCGACTTTATGCAATTTGTCTGTCGATCCTTTGCAGAGCGACTGGAACGCAGGCGCAAGATTCTTATGACAGCGCTGCGCTTCCATCGCCTGCTGGATCAGTTCGAGGAGCAGCTGCAGATCGCCAGCCATGCGGCAGAGGCAGATGCAAGCGAATTGGACTGGGAGCAGGCCGAACAGTTGCTGCAGCAGCTCAAGACGAGTCAAGCCTTGCTCGGTGAGTGAGTGAGTGGGTCAAGCTGAAGTCAGGTAACCCCCAAATTGAATGGTGCAAGTAGTCAAGGGGATTAGCTAGTTCATCCCAAGTGAAAGTCTACAATTCGCGTGGGATGATCGTATTTAATGATCGTCTGCCTTTAACTGCTTCCTCAGCAGACAGTTACGATCTGCTTGGGCTACCTGGTAAGGGGGAGAATTGTCTGCTGTACGATAGTATTTATGGACTAAGGTCAAATTTAACCAGGAAAACTTATATTTAGTAATCGATCAATGAAGATCTCTTGAAGATTTTCTCCAGAACTCTCTCTCTCTCTACCATCATCATTCCCTCATTGCGGTAAATATTTGACCTACTTGTGCATATCAGCAACCTAATTTTAGAGATAAAACCCCTACAGAATGAACCCACTTAGATAAGATTCGAGCAGGTCCCAAAATTAAATAAAACTTGCATATAAACGTAGACTTTAAACTGAAGAATGCAATTTATAAACACATAACCTTAGTTCTCACCTAGATAAATATCCAAAAATATATGTGAAATATACCCAAAAAAAAATAGTATCTAGAGAAAAGTGGTATCAATTATAGCAAGTTTAGTTACTTAAGTTCTCAGTTATCAGTTTCAAATTTCCCACAATGAAACCCAAATTTCTTTCTTTCTTTTTGTTATTGTTGCAACAAGCAACACTCTCTCTTAAACCTCCTCACAACTTCTCTCTTCTCGTTGACAGGCAACATCGAACGCGAACTTGTGCGCGAGGGCGAAAAGCTAAGCGACATGTTGGCCATGCCGGTGAAAGACGCCTTGGGCCGTGACCTCCAGCTGGACTACAGTGCCGACATTGCCCAGCTGCGCAGGCAGATCGATGCGAGTCGCGAGCGCCGGCTCAGATGGGGAGAGCGCGTGGCGCTGCAGCGGCTCACCTTGGAGCAGGTGACCCACATTCATGGCTACGAGCAGGAGGTGCGCCGCGCTCTGCAGTGGCTGGGGGAGCTGTATGCGGTGCTGTTGCGCTGTCACTCCCATGTTGGCTGCAACATCCACGAGATTCAGCTGCAGAAGGACGAGTTGCAGGGGTTCGAGGAAACCGGACGGGTGAGTTTTGGCGAAGCAAAAGACAGAAAGACAGAGAGAGAGAGAGAGAGCGCTCGCGATTTCGCCAGCCAGTTTGGGCTTGTTGACCCCTTCCTCTCATGCACTTCCCCCCCTCTCTCTCTTCGCAGAGCATTTACAACTACGGCTGTCAGCTGCTGGAGGCGTCGCAGACGTTGCGACTCTGCTGCAAGCTGGAGCAGTCGGAGCCGGAGCAGTTTCAGCTGCAGCTGCAGCGCACCTGGCACAGCCTGCAATCGATCGCGCAGGAGCAGATGACCCGTCTACGTGTCTCGGCCGTTTTCCATCGCAGCGTCGAGGCCTACTACAGGCAGCTGCGTGACCTGCGTCCGCTGCTTACGCACGAGTTGACCTCGCAGCTGCAGCAGCAGCAGCGACAGCAACACAATCGCAGCAGCAGCGGCATTAGCAGCGATGCCGAAGCCTCGCCAGAACTTTCGCCAGCCGGCGCACTTGGGGCACGCCTGCAGCGGCATCTGCTGGCGCGGGAGCAGCTCCTGGTCGAGGTGGGACGCATGGTGCGACTGGGAAGGCTGCTCAAGAAGCGACTCAAGGAGCCTTTCGTGCTGGACGCGCTGACGGGAAAGAGGTAAGTAAAAGGGGAAGAGGAAGAACTAACGTGGTTTCCAGCTGAGAGCGCGGGTGCGAGTGCGTGTGGAGAATCTCAGGTGCAATACGGAAGCAGAAATCACTCAAAATGGAAACTTTTACATAGCCGAAGCTTGCATACGCTTACAGTAAACGTTTCTTGCCTATGTCATCTTTGAGAACTGACAGCAGACATGCCCAGGCAGCGCCTCGCATATTTCAAAAATAATAAACGGCAAGTCGGAAAAACCACTCGAGACAGAGGAAAAACCACTCAAATAATTCACTTCAGATAAAACTAAAATAAAAGCTGACAAAAGCGAAACAAATCGGCGCGCAGAGCACTCTGCGATCTCCTCGGATCCATCAGTCTATTTCGGTGCGTGATCCAGCGCGTAGCGTCTGCAGCTCGTCGCAGCTCGGGAATAAAACATAAAGAAATACATATATATACACATTATATATACTACATAGCGTGGCAACTGTCAACTTGTCAGCCGGCAAAGTGTTCCTCCCCCGCCTCCCTCGCGTCTTTATATATTTTCGGGCATCCGTGATCCCGCTGGAGAAACGTGTTGTTGTCGCGAGTTTTTCCGCCAACAAGTGGGTCAAAGTGGAACAGCAAGTTAATTATAGCTGAAGCAGTGTCTCTCTACCCCGTTTTCGCTCAGTGTAATCCTGTGAATAATTGCGCACAGTAATTGTCGCCGCAGTTCGTATTGTTGTTGCTGCTCCTCGACTGGCCGCGAGCCAAACGCGTGTTTAGCGATTGCGTCAAACTAATTACGAGACAGAGAGAGTGAGAAAGAGAAAGCGAGTGAGGGAGAGAGAGACAGGAAAATGTTCTCCAGATTTCGCAATTTGTTTGCCAAATCGAAAGCCGACGAAGTGCCCATCATTGTGGTCGACGAGGCGCCGCCGGAGGAAACAGCTCCCCCCGCTAGCGAAGTAGCGGCGCCAACTCAGGCGCCCCTGGCCAGTGAGGAGGAAGATCTCAGTCTTCAGTCAGCCGAACCACTCAGTACCTCCACGCAGGAGCTCTCCCGGCTACTGGATGAGATCAATCTGAGCAGCAAGTTGCCCATAGAGGCAGACGAGGAGGAGGATGTGGAGGAAGACGAAGACGACACCGCGAGCACGTCCAGTGTCAAGACCAAAATAGCCAAAGCCTCTATTGAACGTGACATTATCATCGAGGAAACGCTCGAGGAAGAGGAAGACATTGAACCGGAGCAGGAGCTGCAGCCCGGCCTACACAGCCTAGACAAGATCAAGGCATTGATTAGGAATGATAGTGAGACGTATCCACAAAGCGACTACACAGACAACTCCGAAACAGAAGCCACGCCATCGCACTCACGCACCGCCTCCCTGGATTCCACAGCGGATGCACTGCAGCAGCAGATTAAATCGAATATTGGCCTTTCTGATTACAGCATTCTGCCGGATGAGCTGCCACTGGACAGTCCCATCAGTCCCAGCCCGCTGCACGACAGCGGACGCAACAGCAGCGCTGGCAGCACGGCAGCAGCGGAGTCACCAACCACGCTGAGTGTGACGCCGACGGGCAACAACGAATTGGCCTGCGCCGCTATCTCCCACAAACTGAGTGCCATCGCGGAGGTGGCTGAGTCACTAGACGCGGTCATTCGAGACTGCGGCGGTGGCGACTTGGATGTCACAAGCCACAAGAAGCTCGGCAACAACGGCATGAGCAGCGAGGTAAGTTACGCCGGGATCGGGTGTCCTTTATGAGCTTTGTTCTTCATCTATTTGCTTTCTCAACTTCTTGCAGGATTGGCAGTCGCGCTCCACGGAAGATGAATCCTTTGCCACCGCCTCCGAGGGCAACTTCACGCCCAACTCGCACTCGTCCTCCTTCCAGACTGCCTCGTACATTGGCTCGGCCAAGAACTCCTTCGACGAGGGAGACGATTCCACACTGAGCACCTTTGAGATACCCGAGCTGCCTCAGTCACCCGTAAACATGTCCTTCGACAGCTCAGAGCTGAGCTACTTCTCCGCGGCAGCAGCTGCCTCAACAGCGACGGTGGGGTCGGCGCAGCAGCCGCACAAAGGCGACGATGATCTAGACAGCGTGGTAGGCGTGGCCGAGCTGCATAGCCAAAGCGTTACACCCACGCCGGAGGAGCAACTGCAACGTGACCATTTACCCATCGAGTCGGACAGCGAGCTGGAAGGCTACGGCCTGGTGGACTCGGTGGGCATCAGCACGGAGCTGCAGCCGGGCGCCTCCACAGCCGTCACGCCGGAGGTGAGTTCCCAGGCAACGACAACAACAGCAACAACTGCTTCAGCTGCCGCTGCGGGTTGCGTTGCGTGGCGCCGCAACAAATACTACGAGAACATAACGAAACAGACGATCAAGGGATTTCTCTGAGCAGCCCCTGGCCCCCACTGGACAAACGACAAACCCGCCTAATTAACCCGCGCCATTTGCTTTTCCGCTTTGTTGTTGTCTTTCTACTTTGCTTTGTTGTTTCCTTGCCAAAATTGAAAAATTGCTGGCAGCGAAATAATTTTCCTCTGATTTATTTGAAATCGTTTTCTATTTTGGCTACTCAGCAATTTTCCTCCGCCTTTTTTCTGCATTTTCTTTTTGTTTTGTTTTCAACATTCCGCATGTTTTAGCCGTATTTATTTATGCTAAATTTAATATTAGCTTAGCTTAATGAACCAGTTAATGCTGCCTGAATTTTGCAACAATTAGAGAATTCCAAAATATTTTTAATTTTTTCTAGCATTTAATTTAATTATTTATTTCTTTCCCCAAAATATAAATATAAATTTAATTTTTTTATTTTTAATTTAGATACGATACGAAAATTCAATTTAAATCATATTTTCAGTGGCATGAAATTATTTTTTTTATTGTTTTATAACATTTGCGAGTGCGAAGCGAGTCACAAAACAAAAAACATTTAAAATGCGTATTTAAATTGTAATAAACAATAATGCGAGCATGGACATTGTTTTAATTGATAACTTTACAGAAATATTTTATATACATATTTTCGACACATTTTTAAAGTTGTAAATTTTCTCTCTGAAAGTGTTGCATATTTTTAGGCTGGCGCTGTAATTGAGCCCAGTTAACCCTTGTGCGCCATGGGGGGCAAAAACAGGCACAAGCAAATGCTTAATTATAAACACTTGTTAAGTGATTTCAATTATATGAAATGCGAGCTGGGCGGGCAACTCCCTGCCCTCCGTTCTTCTCTTTCCCCTCACCCATACACACTGTCGCACACTCGCACTAACAAGCCACTCAAATGTCACATTAATCTCAATAAAAATGTTATAAATAAAGTACATGTGTGCAGAGGGGAGTTGCACACACACACACACACACACACACATACTCACGCGTTTTAGGTGAAAATTCTGATGAGCTCTGTAAGCGGAATTCTTGTGTGCAACAAGCGCCGCGCGTAGCAATCAAATCAAATTGCCGTCAGTATTTCTTGGCTTTTTTGCTCTGCTTCTTCTTCTTCGTCTTTAGCTACGTTTTGCTCTTGGTCTCTGCTATGCTCTTTTGCCGGCAATTTCGTGACGGCGCCGAAAGTATAATTCAATAAATTTTGTGCCGTTGATAGACTGCAAAATAATAACAGAAAACGTTGATTGGACGGCGGCGGCATAAGGCGGCAACACGAACGGCACGAAGTCCGTCGAGTTACCCTGCCCCCGCCCCTGTCCCCGTTCTCCTTCCCCTTCCCTCTGGCATAGACTTTTCATCCACCCAACTCAAGTCGAGCATCGCCTGCCACACGCATTTCGGACGCTCAAGTAGCGGAAAACAGCGCGGTGGCAGGGGAGGGGAAGGGGGCAGCGCTTTGAATGCGGGCGGCCGCCTGTTGCATTCTATTAAGACACGATGCAGTCAGGTTGTTGCAGCAGTTCGCGTTGTTGTTCTTGTTGCCTCTTTGCTGTGTCTGTTATTAAAGTACAAGCTACACTTGAGCACAATGTTGTTGTGGTTGTTGTTGCTTTTGTTGTTACTGTTGCCGGCGCAGGGCATTAAAAATTGAAATCATGAATTAACGACGCAACGAATGCCAAGAGCACTTGTTTATTTATGTCGCCCCCCACTCCACCCCTCTCTCTCTCACCCCATCTTCCTCTCTCCCTCTCAGTCAAGCCAAAGCTCAGCCGGCTTTCGAAACGGCGTTCAAAGAGCGCGAGCGCGAGCGAGAGCGAGCGCTAGCCAAGAGAGCGTGCCATGACACGAGCGAAACGGTTAATCGCCGGTTGGGGCAGCCCCAGAACCGATTGAGCGATCAACCGATTCGCGAGTTGATCCGATCTTCGCCTTCGTCTGGCGCAGCTGAGCAGTGGCTGCTTCAGTCTTGTTCGAAGTTCGCGTCGTTCGGTTGTTTGGGCACGCGGCGCGCGCGCGTCTCTCTCACTCACTCACACATTCACTTACTTGCTAACTGTCTCTGTCGCTCGCGCAGACTCCGTTTTTTAATTTTGACTCGAGCTAAATAATGTGCGAATAAAGTTTTCGAATAATGTAAATTTTAGCATAGAAAAATACACACACTGTGAAAAATGTAAAATGTAAATGAATTCATTCAATTCATTCATTCCTCGCGTCACGCCAACGAAAGGGGCACAATAAATTAGCGGCTAACGACATTGAAAGCGTCCCATCAATTCTCAAAATTAACAAAATAAACATGCATATTATAAAAAAACATACACAGATATACTACATAATGCTTGGCTGAATTTGTGTGCTAAATTTGTTTGGTTTCGTTTGACGACGTAGACGACCCTCAGCACGTAGAGCGAAATGTGGCGAAAATTTGAATAATTCTACAATAGAATACAATTTCTTGGGGCTGTCAGTTAAATTTGACAATTGTCTGGGTGCAAGTGCAAGAAGAGTCAGCCAGCAAGGCAGGCAGGCAAGCAGTCAGGCCAGGCACGCCCCATTTCCAGGCATGTGCTCTGTGTAAACTTTGCTACTGCCAGTGCGGGGCTATTTATAGCAACGGGCCCCGAAAAAGTACAATTAAAATACGTTTAGTTTACATTGCCTCATACGGAAAATTGCCACGAATGTTTTGGCTATTAAAATGAAAATTTTTTGAAAAAAGAAAATTACCTAATAGCTGAAGCGAGCGCACATTGCGTATGCGTAATGAGTCAAAAATAAACGAGTAGCTGCCATAATTTTTTTTTTGGGCTGCAATCGATCGCTCAGAAGGGGGCTGCTCCCAGAAAGGTTAACGCTTTGGGCCAATGCAACAATTGGCACATGTCTAGCACAGATACAGATACAGATACGGGTGTATCTTGCAGATGATTACCCTGACGCACATCCGCCAAATGTGGGCTATTCAAACAGAGGCAGGCAGGCAGCGGCGGGACTAGGGGGAAACTGGCCACATTAGCGAATAGTTTTAGTTTGATTTCAGAAATAGCGCAAATCGAGCATTGTCATCGGGCGACGCGAGCGCGACCAAGCGAGCGCACGCATCAAAGACGCAAAAAGTATCTCAGGCGCGTTTGCAGAGAACACACACACACAGATACAGCTACAGCTACAACTACACCTTGTGTTGTATTAGTATTAGACATTGTTGTGCTTGATGTACAATAATAAACAGCGGGCACTACACGGCGGGATGACTTCATAGTCGTCGAGTCGATCGCGATCTGTTTGCCATAGTTCGGCTCGGTACGCGGCGCTCTCCGAGCAGATCGCACTATGTTCTGTTCTATCTGCTCTGCGGGTCCATCGTCAGACGATCGCCAGCGGTGATAGCGAACGCGACAGCAGCGAACAACACACGGCGGCAGCGACGGCGGCGTCGGCAAATCCGAGAAGGAAAATCGAAATCGAAGAAAATCGCGAACAAGTCGAAAAAAAACACACAAAAAACAAACGAAACGAAATAACTCAATTTCAACTAAACAACGAGCTAACAAACAAATACCCCCTACACCCCCCTTCCTTTCCCCGCTCACCTTTTTGCATTATTTATCTTGTAGCAGAAACCAAACAAAATGCACAACGCGCTGAAATAAAAAATCAAAACAAAAGAAAACTAAACGAGAAAGATTAAAAACGCCCACGCAAAACATACAAAAACTACACGAAGCCGCTAAGCCGACAGCAAAAGCAACAGCAACAACAGCAACGACAACAACAACAACCGCAACAACACTCAAGAAAACAACAACAGCAACAACAACAAGATGGAACGTCGACAAACGTTAGACTCATCGATGTCTTCACTCTACTCGGCCAGCTCCTCGAATCGGCAACAACAGCTCCAGCTGCAGCCCCCCTCGCAGCACTCACAGCACTCACAGTCGCAATCCCAGCTAGACGCCTTCAATTATTCAGCAACAATGTCATCATCGTCGCCAACGCCAAGTCAGGCGACCACCTCCACCAGCTCCCTGCGCGCCACCACCATCGGCACCGTCGTCGTACGCTGCGGACCCATCCAGCTGGTGATAGCGCTTTTGCAAGTGAGTTTCCCTTCCCCTCCTCTCCCTCCCCCCTTCCGTGCCCCTCTGCAGCTTGTTGTTAGTTTTGTTGTAGCTGCCAGAGGGACACGACGAACTTGGACATACCAAGATACTCGTAGATAACTCCTGACATAGTGGCAACTGCTGCGATTTATGCAGTTAGACAGAGAGAGAGAGAGAGAGTAAGAGTAAGAGGGAGAGGGTATTATTTATGAGTATAGCGAGTCCGGGATAACATTGAGAGATCATAGAGAGCTGCTAGAATATATGCATAAGTAATACAAGCTCGAGAGTAATCACACATCCTGAGCAAACAGAGAGGGAGAGATAGAACTGCAAAATACAGTTAAAGCTAAAATTTAATTTTGTTTTTTAAACTACCTTAGGTACTCCCAAATAATTCTCTAGAATGTTTTCAATTTGTGTGTGTGTTTTATTTTCGACTAATACCCCAAACTGGTTGGCTCAGTCCAAACCGGCTTCAATATAATTTCCGTGCCAATTAGCACATGGAGAGCTCCACAACGAAAGCAAAAGTTGTTGATAGTAGTTATAAATCATGTGTGTGTGTGTGTGTGTGCGAGTGTGTGTGTTGTTTCGCTTTGAGTATTTGAAACTAAAACAAAAGGTTCAAGGTTGATTCATGACATCAGCAGCGACGTCCCGCTCGCCGCACGCCGCGTGCGCATTCTAACGTGACAGAAAAGAAATGTATCTGCAAGATACTTTTGGCAATTAGGCGCAGCAGCTGTGCTACCTGCTGCCCCAGAGCGTACTAAAAAAATAACTTATATGTTTAAAAGCAAGACACAACTGCTACACAATGCGAAAACGGGTAGCAACGAACAGAGAAAAAGAAGAAGCAGAAGAAGGGGAGAAAAAATACGAAGCGTAAACCAATCAATGGGAAGCTTTGCGTGCACGCGTACGCGAACTTGAGGAAGCCCCAATCTGTGGCCAAAGCCCGATCCCGAGTGGCAGCCCGAGATTCAGATTGAGAAATGGAAGCGCTACAAGTTTTGTGCCCCCAGACAAGAGCAGACATACACACAGACATACAGAGAGCATGCAATAATTATAGACGACGGCGAAGGTTTATGGCACGGGCCCCTCTCTGTCTCTCTCTCTCTCTCTCTCTCTCTGTCTTTCCCACCTCTGGCTCTGCCTCCCATTCTCGTTCAGTTTTTTTTTACGCTGCGTGTTCGTTCAACCCGCTAGCCAAAAACTCATTGAAATTTTGGGGCCACTTTGTGCCCCATTCGAGAGAGGAGCACTCCATGTGTTTAGCATTCGATTTGATTTACACAAGTTTCTCCTTTTTCTCCCCCCGTTTATTTTCTTTCTTTTTGATATTTGTTTGATATTTTTTGGCGCGTCTGCAAAATGCATGAGTCAGTGGAAACATATTGTACGCCGTGTTTTCAACACGTTGTTTTTTTTAACAAAAAATAATACAAGTACAGTGGGCTGATGCAAAAAACTACCCAACTACTCACAATTCTCCACGAAAAGAGCTCAGGGTCAACTAGGCCAACTTATAAATAGCTCTAAAATCCACTTAGAGTTTCACTCCAATTAATTTCCAATTTCAACAGGTTTCAATTAGCGTGCGCCCATCGTACTATATTTGTGTATAGTATGTTTTCCCCCGAAAAAAGTTGTGCATTCAACAGTTTAATTGATTTGTAGAAGACTTACCCGAACTGCCACCAAAAGTGTTGAAAACAAATACGAAGCAATTTTTTTTTTTTTTTGGTTCTCGACGCGCAGGTAAACAAATTAGCGTAGGAGGAGCTGGAAAGAAATACGTAAAATAAGCAAACAGATGTAGATGTGAAAAATAAAGTGCGTTAAAGTATGGGAAAGCAAGGGAAGGGAGAAACCGCCACAACAAAAGGCGTGGCGTGTTCTTCAAAGATATTTACATTCTTTGCGATGAGCTCAGTTTTGTTATTGTTATGCTCTTTCATGTTGTTATTGTTATGCTGATAATGGGGTAGGGGGCGGAAGCACACACAAAGTTATGGATAGTCTGTGAAAAGCGCCTCGCATATGCGCAAGATTAAAGTAACAATAAGTTTTCAGCTATGCAAATAAGTTCGGATACTCGACAGCCCCAAGTACCACCCAAAATTTATACATATGTCAAAGTTCCGTCTCACTAATATCTGTAGTATCTGTAAACTCTCGGCAAGTTTGCACAAGTTTGATTCCGACTGTTAAGTAGATCACAAAACTTGCCCGGAAATACAATGAATATTTTTGAATGACAATTGCAGAGCTGAGCGGGGGAATTTAGAGAATACGATTCAGTTTGGTATTCAAAGGAGGCGAAACTTCCGCAGAAAGTTTCGAAAGCGGCCAAAATACTTTCATTGTTTTCCACGAGTTTGATGCTCAAGTATTTCTATTATGATATGCCGATAGTTTATTGCGATATTCGACATTATGAAAGATTTGGAGCATGCAATAAAATCCATTTGCTACTACTAGACGCACACATGTAACTCTTGGGCAACACATCAATCTCAATGGGTTTTCTGGGGATGGGAAGAATTTACGCAAAAGTCGCAATGTTTCTGCCTCAACTGAAAATAGTTGGGGCATGAGAACATTTCTAAAAACAACAACATCAACATCAACATCAACATCGACAGATACAGATAGATGGCTAGATAGATACATAGATACAATTTACACGCGAAACAATTCGCCTCGTCTAGTTGCAGACCTAATTTTCCATGGATTTGGGCCACAGTCGAGGAAAAGCTATTAAAAGCGTATGAGACGCGCCAAACAGACCAAGAAAACAACAGACAACTTCAAAGCCCCCAACCCCCACCCCTTAGGGAGGGGGCTTGTGTATGTTTACCTAGTGAGGGGTGTGGAGTTGTGGCATGTGAAGCGTGCCTGCTCCTCCAGTTGCACCATAATTGCAACTAATGCGCGAAATTAATTTGGCATTAGCCTTTCGGTTGGCTCTCTCAGCGGGAATTAGTGCGGAAAGGCGACCTCCTTTTGGAGTAGGAGGTGGAGCAGGAGATGGAGCAGAAGCGGTAGCTGCGCTCTGATCTGCTCTGATTTGCAATCGAAGCGCATCTCTTGGATCAGGGCAGCACTAATTGAATTTATGGCATTTTCATTTGTAAAAGTCGCAGCTTTTCACTCATAAATTGAGGCAGAGAGAAAGAGAGAGAGTGAGCGAGATGGGCATAGATATAAAGAGAGAGAGGGAGCGACCGAGAGACACACATGAGCACAAGTTATGTGCCGTCGCTTTGGGCTGCCTGGCGTGGGTGAAACGGCTGCAGCTGCGCATAGATCCAAGCTGGAGCTGCAGCCTGAGCCGGGCCTGGTCGGGCATGGCATGGCCTGGTCTGGCATTGGTCGGGGGCCTGGCAAAAGAAAGCCGTGTGCCAGGTTAGAGAAATGTTTACGACGCTTGGCAGGCACATAAATTTAGGCATGAAAAGCTGCGCATTCCTCCGCACAGCACATGGTCGTCGGCTGCAGCGAGGGATGGGTTAGCGAAATCACTGCGTGCCTTGTTGTCACTGTGATTTACGGCACAGCAATGCAAGCACTGTGATTTGCGAGCCGACATAAAAGTCACAATTGAAAAATTCCCAATAGAAATTAAGAAATTACTTAAGTTGGCAAATTTTCAATATTTTCACTTACCGGACTTCTTTCACTGCTCCTCTAACTGCTGTCACTTTTCACTTCACTTTACTACACTTCACTTAAGAAAAATCACAGCAAAAAAATGGAAAATAATTGAAATTAGCATAAAAGCCGATTGCGCATCCCTAACACGTCGTATCCACATTAAGAGGTGGCGCTGCACGTTGTCAACATGTCCGCGCGTTGAAAATAATGTATTCTATGCGCAGTCGCAGCTCCAGTCGCAGTCACATCCAAGCCCAGCCAAGCCGGTCTCCTTGGCCACTCACCCAGACTGCTTGCCTGGCTTGGCCGGCCCGGCCTGCCTGTTCGTCCATCTATCGCGGCACTTAATGCAGCTCCTACTTAGCGCAACTGACAAAACAGTTTTGGCACGCACTGATTGATAATCGGCAGGCGGCCCGGACCCGAAAGCCGCTCCACTCCGCTTCGAGCCAGACCAAGCGAATCTGCAGGCCAGGTTTATCTCGGCGCGGTTCGCGAAAAGGAGCAGAGCGGCAGCTGCTGTAATTGCCGGCGAAGCGGGCACGTTTTGGCTGCGGATTGGAAACTGCGAGATGCGAAATGTATTGCATGTTTACATGAAAACTGATATTCCCCGATAAACGCTCAATGAAAGTCGCTGCAACTGCGCGCAGTGCTGACCGGCACAGCCTTTTTCTCGCTAAGTTGGGCTTGATTTTCCAATTGGATATATGATATCGCCTTGGCCTGGCTTTAAGTCGCTCACTAGTTGGCTTTTTTCCACCAAAGAGACGCCATTCGCGGCAGTGTGGCAACTCTGGCGCAAATGCGGCTTTTCGGCTTCATGCCGGGACATCGCTGCCGCGGCGAGTCGTGGTTAGCAATTTGTACAAACAATTATAGAAATTATCTTTCGCTTGGTTGCGAATTAAATTGAAATTTAAATTGCATTCGATTGGGGCGCCGCGATAGTGTCCTCTCTCATATTTTCCTCGCGCTGGGGAAAACTTTTTCACACACTCGTGCACAAAAGCAAAAACCGAAGCATTTGTGCTGCTTATTTTTCAGTATTATTTATAGAACTCAAAAGTCTGACATCACACGCGAACGACGGCGCGCGTTAACCTTTGTTAGATCATTAAAGTTGGCACAATGCAAATTGCTGACGGGGGGAGGCAAAGCAATCTTTTTTTTTTTTCAATAATAAAATCGAAGTCAGGCCGAGTGCGACAAGCCTGGCAACGCTGTGCCCTACATCACTTGTTCATCATGCATTGCAGGCAGCTTGCGTCAGCCAACCGATACGCCGTCGCCGCGCATCATGATCGAGCGCGCGTTAGACCATTAACAAGAACAACAATAACGGCAGCAGCAGCAACAACAACAGCGCGCACTCGCGGCGAATTTGCATATTCGCATTTGTTCAATCTGTCAATTTTGTTTGCTCTCTATCAATTCACACACAATACGCTAATGCGTTAATGCTAATGTTGTTTTTATAGTTTTTGCAATTTGTATAAACTTTTAAACACAAACAGCAACAGCAACGATAATAATTCGGCACGCAGCGGCAATTATTGAGGTTATGTTGACACAAGCGGGGCGCGGCGAGGCGGCTCAATAGCGTGAGCTGAGCCTGTCTGGATGTTTGATTTATGCACTCTCGATTGGCCGATTTAATTGCTATGCAAATAGCACACGATTAGTTAGTGTGAGAAATGTGCCACAAGGACTTCACTTGCTTATTGGAAACACAAAAAGAATAACGAAAGAGTTGCACCTGTTGCAACTAACTTTTAACGCGTTATTCACGTGGCCGCGCTTTAAACAAAACTAATTGGGGTCACACTGTCTAAGCAAGGTAGCCAGATCTGTCAAAGTGCGCAGGATAATTAATACAGATGTGACAAATTAAATAATTAAATTAATAAATAATAAGGTAATTCTGCAAATACAAATTAACTAGTCCTTAACCTATTTATGTCTGCAGTCTCTGCAATTAGTTTGATATCAATCAAAATTAATCGAATTAGCTATCTCAATCGCAACACTCTGGCAGCGCTGTAAGCTTCTTGAAGCGAATATGACAATAAGTGCCGTTTTTTTCCGTGGAATTCTTGCCGGCGTTGCGTCGCGTGTCGGGAATTGCCAATTGCCTGATTTGCTGTCAATTGGGAAAAAGAACAAAATGCGCAAACTCTTCTATTACTAATCCGCCAACGCCCACACCACTGCGGCACAGTCGGTGCGCGTGCACACAGTTTTGCGATGCTCAATCAAATCATCGGACAACATCAACAACAGGAACGGGGCAAGGATTGGGAGGCGCGACGTATCGTAATGAAAGAGCGCTCTATAAAAGCTAAAAACGTTAAAATGATTTCATACAAACGATAACAACGCCAAGGTAATTTTATATCGAAATCGTGTTCTACCCGCTGCCACAAAGTATTAATTTAAAAGCCAAAAACGTGTTTCGGCTAAGCGCCTGCCCCGCCGCGGCCTCACCCATTGACGTACAGGCGCAATAAACTCCCTCAATACTTGATACATTGATAGAAGACCAGCGGCATTATATCATCATCTTTAACTTCCGTCTCTGTACGGGAGACTTGTCCAAGTATTCCGTCAAAATGCAAGCAGCGTGCGTGTGGCAGAGGCACAGGCAACGCCAGCGGCTGAGGCACTTGAAATACGATTCAAAATTTCGCAACGAATGAGTACCCGAGTGTAATTCATATGCACGCGTTTGGGCATGGTTATGGTCGGGCTGTTTATAGTGATGTCATGCCATATATGGTTCATATTTCAGTTAGGCGACTGTGACGTGATTTGTATTTTGGTGTAAGCCGTAGCCGTTACACGACAGTTGACCTATCTATGTACAGTGAAGATTGGCGCTAACGAACATGCTGTGAGCTGCCTCGGCCAGGGCATTTTCTATCTACAGTGAAGCCTGACAGTAACGAGCCTGCTACCTGTTCGGCGTCTCATTAGACTCGTTATTTGGCTGCCTTAGGCAGATTTCACTGTGCGCATATGTTCAACCATTTATGCATATTGGAAACTCACTCACGTCGCGCGTTGTGGCAACTCCGACATAGTCTACGTTGAATGCCCCTGGGCGCCAATGCTGTAATTTCAGTCTAATAGCACGGTTATTAGTTTTCATTGTAATTGATTGATTACTGTCATTAGCTCCATAGATGCTATAGATGGGTGATCTTGAGCGTATGCAATCCGATTCGGCGTCCACTTGGACGGCAGCTGCTTTCGCTTGGCTTGGAGCCCGGAGCCCTCAGCAAACAAATTAAAGATCAATTTAATAGACGACTAAACGATGCGCTGCCCCATCCCCTTCCCCTTGCCCGTGCCCGTGCCCGTGCCCGTTCCCAGAAGTGGTTAAATGCTGCGTCGTTTGTAAAATCGTAAAACTCGATGGGCCCAGACGTTGTCCGCCGCGCTGCTTCCCGCCACCGCTCGTGACTGTCAAACGAAATTAACACCCACGCGGTGTTTCTCAAGTATTTCGTGCAGCAGACGCAGCCCGAAAAATGCGGCTTTCACTGAGAATTTTGCTGTTCCGTGGACGACATGTGGCACAACCACATAACTCTGGCCAAATATGTCGTAGGAGCAGGGGGAGCGGGGGGAAGGCGGTAAGCAGCATATACATATCAATACATGCGCATCCCAACTGGAAAAACTAACGGATGCCATTACCATATAAGGCCAATGCTGACCTTCATTGCAATCACACACACTCTACACTCCACACAGCTCCAATAGACTCGGGAGTTGCTGCTGCTGCTGCTGCTGCTGCTGTTCTTGTTGTTTCTGTTGTTATTCTCGCGCATCGATGACTCGACTCGCCGACTACCAAAATTAGAAGCTGCTGTGCAGCATTGTCTAAGCAGGTTTGCGCAGAGATCGCCCGACGATGTCAACGACAACAACGACGACGCGAACAACAACAACAAAGTTTCATGAATGAGAACGCAGCAGAATTCGTTTATCGCAGCAGCAGAGCAGCTCAGGCAGCAGCAGCAGAGGCCGTGAACGTGACTCTGGAAAATGCTAATATTCCACATTTGTAGGGCCTTGCCGAGAGTGGGAGATACATCTTAATATATATGCACGATAGTCTTTTATTATTGGCATTAAGCGTAGCTTCGATTTCAATCAATACTTAGGGTATCCCAATTTGGTGCAATTTAAGGATCTATGGGATTTCTTGGAACTGCAGTTATTGCTTCATGTATACGATCGTGTTTGCATCCCTTTCAGAGTCCCGAAAAGATATACATCAAAGTTGTGGAGCTAGAGCCGAAGATCACAACGCTCGGCGAGAACTTCGATGAGTCGCTGCAGATGCAAAGGGACCACGATGAGACGCTGCGTAATCTACAGGTGAGTCCACAATTTGTCTATTAGTTGCACAGAAATCTAACAGACTCTCTTTGCTTTGCAGAACCTGCCCGGCCCCATGGACGAGTTCGTACAGAAGGCCGACAAACTGCTGGCCAGCAAAAGAATCAGCTCGGAGCTAGTCAATGCCATGGCCGACACACTGAACATCATCTGGCAGGATATACTGAACCTGCTGCAGGATAGACAACACATACTGCACTTGGCCACACAGTTCCACGACAAGATGACACAGTGCTTCCGCCGCATGGATCAACTGGAGTTAGCCTGCAGCGAGTCGATGTTGCCTACAGAGGTTGCTGGCGTTCAGGAGTTCCTCAACAAGTTTAAACAGCTGCGCATTGACATGTTGACCGGGGTCATGGCTGCGTTAAAGGACGGCAACGAGCTGCTGGCACAGTTACAGGAGCTGGAGAAGCTTGAGACACTGGATACACGACCGGAGCACATCAAGCGTGATGCGACGCGAGCTGTGCACCAAGTGCAACAGTGGCTCGAGGCGCTGCACGATCGTCGCAATGACTTGGAGTTGTCCTGGCAGACGCGCAAGGTGCAGCTGGAACAATGCCTGGCGCTGAAGTTGCTTGGTCGTGAGCTCATAGAACTGGAGGCGGCACTACAGCAGGCCAGACATGAGCTGAACACCATGTACAGCCTGGGAGAATGTGAACACTCCGCCAGCCAAACACTTTCCAAGTACCGCGATTGGAAACAGCAGGCGCTGGTCTTGCGCGATCGCGCCTTGAAGATTACACGTGCCAAGGAGAAGGTACAGGCTTCTGGTCACTTTGCTGGAGAAGAAGCATGCGCCCGTGCCTATGCCGTGCTGAGCGGTTGCACAGAGCATCTGGATTTGGTTGACCAGCGAGAACACTGGCTGCAGCAGTCACGCGACTTCTTCGCCAAGGCAGAGCACACGCTCAGCGTGCTGGAGAAGCTGGAACTGGAACTGGCTAGTGTCAAACTGCCGCCCAATTCGCCTGAAAGTTATGCCATGTATGCCAAGGTCTCCCGCGATGTGCGCAACTTCACCGAGGAGCCACTGCGTCTAGGATATGGAATTCTCGATGAAGTGGGACGCACACAGCCGGAGACACAGGGCATCAAGCGAGTGCTGGACGAGCTGGAGAACCGCAAGGCCTACATCGAAGGCATCTGCGCGAACAGCAGCGAGGATCATGAGCGTGTTCAGCGAGCACTGTCAGAGTTTCTGGCGCAGCACAATGAGCTGCTCGCCTGGCTACGCGCCTCTGGCCAGCTACAGCTGCAGCAAAGCGTCAACATGGGCCGCAATCTTCATCAAGCCAAGCAGTTTTTGCTGCAGCATCATGAGTTAATGCAGGATCTAGAGGTGAGTTTGCCAATTATTCATTGATAATCATTACTCATTGCTCTATGTGCCCACAGATCAAGGGTGAGCTCATCAATCTGCTGCTGGAGTCTATCAAACAGCATCTGGAGTCGCTCAGCCCACAGCAGCGCTACGACGTCGACTCCAAGGCCGAGGCACTGCACAAGCATTGGATAGAGCTTAAGGATCTGGTGCTGAAACGCGTCGATTACGTCTCCCTGCTCATCGAGTTCTTCGAGCAGGCCAACGAGCTGTCTAGTCAACTGGACCATCTGCAGCGCCAGCTGCAGCAAACGCCCGATGAGCACAAGCTGCAGTTCCTACAGGCCACATGGGCGAACATTGCCTCCAGCTACGCGGAGCTCAAGTCGTCCGGCCAGCGATTCATCAACCTCAAAGTCGGTATCGGTATCCACTGTGTAGCTACATGCACACACACTTAGTACTTAGTCGGAATTCTCTAATGTCAGGGCAGAGCTTTGCATGCGTTTCCTCAGTTCTGTTCAGTTTTTACTAACCGCTGATGTCAGCTGCTGACAGCTTGCACATTTGCCCCTGTCTGTCCGTCAGATCCAGGCCAGGCCAGACTAATATGCTCCAACATGATGCAATGCTTGCTATTTTTAGCCCGGCGCAAGTATATTGCTTCTTGTGCTGTGCTTTGGCCCGAAACAGGTCTTACGACTGGGGCGGAGGGTTGGATTAGTTGGAAAAACAATTACAGAAAGAGTATAGAATTAGCGCGTAAATTGAGTTGCAGTTCCACCTTGGGAGCAATCAATCTAATGACGTGCTGTAGCCACTTCATCTCAATCAAGATGACTTCGATTCGTTAACTCTGTTTTAACTAGAAATATGCAGCTGAAAAGCTTTCCATTTCCACTTACCCACTTAAGAACTCAATCGGCACTTAATGCATTTCCCATTTACCAAAATTGAGTTAGAGTATTTTACACCTTGGGCGCGAACGCCGACGTCGTCTGCTGATTGCTGCAGCAGCTAAGCCAAGCATGGGCCACATAAATTTCCGACAATATGATTTGGTTGGCCATAACATACCATAAACATATATCAGCAACGACAACGCCATTTTCCACACAGGTGGTGGGAGGGGGGAAACCGCATAGAAAATTTGAAATTAGAAAATTCGCTTGGCTGCCGACGACGCCTCGAGACGCGTCGCATCGAGTCGAGTCGAGTCGAGTTGAGTCCATAAATAAAAGCAGGCAATTTGCGCAGCTTGTCTATAGATAGAGAGAGAGAGAGAGAGAGTGAGAAGACCTATGCCTGCTGCCTGCTGTCTTCTGCCGGTCTGGCCCGTTCTGGACTCTGGTGTGGCGGCAGAACACGACAGACCCTGGCCACAGGCAGATGCGTGCCACGTGCCACACGCTTTCCACGAATTTTCCAACTTGTCAGTCAGACACTTGAGGAAGAAACTTAAACGAAGAAGAAAAAACCGAAAACAAAAAGTTGAACTGAAACTGATTTTTATTTTTATGCTATTTTTAAACGAACATCGCTGCGTAGATTGTGGATCCATATCTCGAGACAAAATCCTCAGTGCAGGCAGTGGAAGAGGCGCTGAACGGCTTCAGTAAGCGTCAGATCGACGTGACGAGCAGTCTGGAGAATTGGACAACGAGCATAGCGGAAAAGCGCGAAGTGGAGTATCTGCTTGAGAAAGTCATGAGTGATAACGAGGAGGTAAGTGGCAAATGGAGTTCTTCCACTCGAATTCAAGTAATCCTTTTCTCTCCATTTGTAGACTGTGGCCAAGAGCACCCAGGTCGACACGCAGCTGTACCCGGTGTTCAGCACGTCGAGCCTGGATGCGAAGCAACTGTTGACAAGCACGCGTGAGAAGCTCACGTATGTGACGCAGGACATAGAGCGTGCTCAGGAGGAGATACAGCAGCGCATACAGACCACGCTCAGTATACAGACAAAGGATCAGCAATCGCTCTCAAAGATTGAGCAGGTGATCAACAATCTGCGCATGCTGAAGGCAAAGTTGGATGGCATCAAGTACGACTATCGTACGCTGCTGGAGAGCGTGCTGCAGTTCCTCGAGAACACTGTGCAGCTGCGTCGTGAAATCGATGCTTACTTCGCAAAGCAGTCGGCCGAGTCGGGTGCATCTTCGGGCGTGGAGCGCACCATTGCCGAGCATGAGAAATTCCGCGATCAGTGCATGGATAAATTTAGATCGTTAATCACGCAATCCGAACTGCTGATCGATCGTGTGCGCGTTTTGGAGCCACCGGGTGCTCGCGAAATCGACACGGATCGCATATTGAAGTTGTTGGAGAATCTGCGCATTCACTTCGAGTCGAATAGCAGCGCGAGAATGTCGACGTTGGAGCGTCGCGAGAAGATCGAGCAGTTCCGCAACGATCTCGATGATATCGATCGCAGTCTGGACAGCGTCAGCAAACAGTTGCACGATATTAATGGACAGAGTGTGGATAGTCTGGCAGCTGCCAAGACCACGTCGCTGGCGTTCGAGTACTTTGAACGTACCATAGAGGTGAGTGACCTTTGGCAGAGCAGAGCAATGGGGCGATTAGATCTTCGGTTAGAAATTGGCATAATCCAATTGCAGGCATTTTTAATTTTAATTAATTTCTAGTGTTCAATGCCAAAATATCTGAAATCAACGCATCATCAGCGACGCTGGGGGCAATCAGCGCATACGATCGAGGTAGCCCTAGATCTAGTAGTATGCTAGCTAGAGAGCAGTATTCCCCTTGCTTTAAATAGACTTATAAAGAGTTGAAACATCTGCAAATGATTTTGCAATTTTTGAAAGTAATCCTCATCTCATCTATTTGGAAATCCCAAGGGTTTTTCCCATTTCCCCCATTCATGTCTGGCACACGCCCACTCCCGTGCATGTGGTTGTTGCCCTTTTGGGTGGTCACAACTCAACTCGTTGCTCGTAACACAGTTCCGACTGAAACAGCCCTGGCACATTCATCAAATGTTCCAAAAAGTGTTGAGACATTTTCTCGAAAAATAAGTACAAATTCGAATTCAAAATTGAAATTCAACTTTCAAAATGCTGTCGCTGTCAGCGGCGGCGTGTTGGACGGACAGCGGCAGCTGTCGTTAGTTTGTAATTAAAAACTCGAGAAATACATCTAGTGTGTGCAGCCGCAGTAGCGACGGATACAGATACAGCAACAGCTACAGATACACAGTCAACGAAACAGATACACAGCTAAAGATACAATTTTCGTATGGTTGCCACACTCGGTTGCACTCTCTTTCTCTCTCCTAGTTTAGCTGCGCATTTGCTGTTATAAATTGCTTTTGACGTTCTGATTTTTATGGACACAAAGATACCAAAGTATCTTTTAAGTTGTTTGGCTGCACTTGTGCCCAGACATTCGTTTTAGCTGCTGCCTAATGGGTTAATTAGAGACTTGTGATATATTTTTGGCAGCCTTTTAACTTTGTATTTGTTTTTATTTCTCACCCCACTACGCCTTCCCCGCTCAGCTACTCGAGAAGCGCATAGAGAAGTTTACAGACGCGACGAGCCAGCAGCTGCTGATTAGCAATCCCGAGAGTGAAGCCTACGTGAGGGATGAGCTGCGCAAGCTGAACGATAAATGGCAGAGCTTCAAGGAGCAAGTGAAACAGAAACGAAAGAGCCTCAACCAGGCCAACGACTTCTTCGAGGTCGTCGAGAAGGTAAGTAAAGCGTGCGCATTAACTTGAATTAGCCATAACTAAGCTTATCTTTCCACTCCCAGATCGATGCAGAGTACCGTGAGATCAGCTACTTCTACAATAGCGTCTCGAACAAGGTGCCCTACTTGCGTGATCCCGTCGAAGCCTCCAATCTGGTCAACGATATCGAGAACTATGTGACCAGCCGCGAGGGACCACTGCGCTCCAAGCTGGACAGCGCCTCGCAGTGTGCCCACGACATGAACAAGGTGTCCACGTTGTACAACGATGTCATGAACATCTTCCAATCGTTCATAAAGCTGAAGATGGACATAAATATCGTTGTGGAGCGTCTGAAGCAAGAGCAGCGCCAGCGTGAGCATCAGGAGCGCGAGGCACGCGATCAAGCAGAAAGAGAGCAGGCCAAACGGGAGGCAGAGGCTCGTGAGCGCTTAGTGCGAGAGGAGCAAACACGTCTCGAGGCGCAGCGTCAGCAGGCGGCCATCGAGCAGCAGCAGCGCGAGCTGGCAGCCAGACAACTCTCGCTGAGAGAGCAGGCTGTGCGTGAAGAGGAAGCCCGGCTACAAGCAGTGCGGGAGCAGGCAGCTCGAGAGCAGTTCGCAAGGGAGCAAGCCGCTCGTGAGGAGGAGCAGCGCATACAGACGCTGCGAGACATTGCCAAGCGAGAAGAGGAGCTGCGTCTGCAAACCCTGCGTGATGAGGAAGCTCGTCTACAGGCCAAGCGTGAAGAGGAGATTACTCGCATAAAGCGAGAGGAAGAGATGAGGTACAAGCGTGAAGAGGAAACCAGGCAGAAGCGCGAAGAAGAGTCACGTCAGAAGCGTGAAGATGAAGCCCGCATTCAACGCGAAGAGATCACGCGCCTGCAGACGCTGCGAGATCAGGTGGATCAGCAGCGCATTGTCACGGAGAACATACGCAAGGACATTCAGGTGAATCAGATCTTTACGGAGCTTCGCTACGCCTCACCCTTGTTTGTGCGTCCTCTCAAGGATGCAGTTACCCGCGAGGGAGATCGCTTTGTTTTCGAATGCGAAGTAACGGGCACACCCGAGCCGAGTGTGGAGTGGTTCAAGGATGGCATCAGTATACAGAACAATGCGGACTACAAGACCAGCTTTGACAAGGGCATCTGCCGCCTGGTCATCGAGGAAACCTTTGCCGCCGACTCGGCTCGCTTCAGCTGCCGTGCCTCGAATTTGGTGGGCACCTGCGACACCAACGCCACGCTGGCTGTGCGTGAGAACGCCGCCGAGATGCAGTTGGTGCCGCCACGCATTGTGCGCTTCCTGGAGAGCGGCAAGGCCACCGAGGGCACCTCTTTCCAGTTCCACTGTGTGGTTAGTGGTGTGCCGCTGCCTACTGTGCAGTGGTTCAAAAACGACAAGTGCATCGACGACTCACCCGACTATGTCATCAGCTACAACAACGGTGAGGCCACGCTGCGCTTCGACGAGGTGTTCCTCGAGGACGATGCCGTATACACATGCAGCGCCTCCAATCCCGCCGGCATCGAACACTGCTCGGCTAGCCTGATTGTGGAACGTAAGCATAAACAAAGCAAACCTTCGTTCACAGACACACACACAACACTTATGACTTTCGCTTTTCTTATTTTTGCAGCCCTGGAACCCACCGAGCTGCCCTGCTTCAAGATGCCCTTGCAAAATGCAATGGCACGTGTTGGTCAGAAGATCAAGCTGGAGGCAGTTGTCTCTGGTATTCCACGCCCCGATATCGCCTGGGTGCACAACGGCAAACCCTTCCAGCCGAGGGATTTGAAAGTGAGTACAATATTGTATTAGAATCTGAGTAAAGGAAAAGATTTACCACGCTAAAAGGTAGAATCTGCCTGTCATTGAAAACGACACAATTTATTGTCGACTCTTTCTGAGAATTGTCAAAAAATATAATAGATAAACATAGGTCAAGGCATTCTTGGGGCCTTTGCTCTGGCAGAAATGCAGCTTTATTTATATTTGCTCAACTTTTTACACCCATTTGGCTTTCGCTACTCGATTAAAATATACAAAAGTGCCAGCAGAATTCACCATTCGCGAATATGATCGGTCGATGGCGAGATCTAGCAATGATATAAACAAATATAGAAACGTCTATATACGACGATATGTTTATCTTTGAATGTATTCAAAGAAGCAAAATTTGCTGGAATCAGCAAAAAACTGCTGCGGGTGGGCGTTGTATCTGGCTGAGGCTGAGGCTGTGGACCCTGCCAATAGTTCCAAAGAAAGAAAGTAACAGAAGCTAAAATCAGGTGTGACCAACACAGTGATACCCTGTGATCTGATCAAAAATGTTTATACCTCGCCTCGCCTTTTGCCTGTGCCATAGTCTCCACAAACTAAGCTCACCCTCTTTGACCATTTCCTATAGCCGAAGGGTATAATGAACATGTACATGTTTTGCTGCTGACGTCAGCATTGCGTATCCAGGCAGTCCGGTGGGGGCACGGGATGCTGCCGCTGCTGGCATCATTAGCAACATTAGATAGGCGCGCATGCAAAAGAAATAAAATAAAGCATATAAATGAATGAGCGAATTCAAGGCAAACGATTTAAAAATACGCCGACGCCTTTTACACTACACATAGATTACGCGTATGGGGCGTGTGCACTATAAATTACGGCATTACGGCATTACGGGCTAAGCGGTAGCCAGCCAGGCAGCCTTATGGCTGCAGTTCATCTTTCCACTTGCAGCGAGCCATGGGGCAGGCATCGCGAATTCAATTCACCACAGTCAACGCGGTTCTTCGTCGTGGGCGCTGTCAGCCAATTTGTTTATTGTGGGCGCCGCTTTTCAGCAGCAACATACATATGTAGCCTGGCTACAGTGAAAGCTGGCTATAAGAACTGATCTGTTTATAGCAATATATAATACAGTTCACTTTCGAGAGAGAGCGCTGTATTGAAAGACAGACATATAGCTGCTATATATGCTTTGAATATTTTGATTTAATTTTCATTTCTATTGCGAAAATGCAAAATGATTTCATTGCTCTGCCTGCCCCTCTACCCTCCCCTTCCTCCTCTGTGGGGGTGCAGATGAGAGAACAGGCCAGATTTAATTGCCTTTTGACAAAGCAAACATGATCTCATTGCACTGATTAAACAATTAGACGATTGGACGATTAGATATGCTCTCTAATTGTGCGTTCATACGATCATCTTATTGTTTTGGACTCGAACAACACCTGTGTGTGTTGGTTTAGAGGGGGCTTCCTGCAATTTGGGGCAACAACAGAAACGATCGCCTGAATGGAAAATAAACACGGCGCGTCAGACGAAGACGCGGAGGTGGCGGCGGCGGCGGCGGCGGCGGCAGCTTCCCGCGCCGGATGCGCTCATCCGTGCGCCACAACATAAATAAGTTGAGAGATGGGTGTAAAAAGAAAATTCAATTGCAAAAACTGGCACAGAATCGAAAAGCATTAGCTTATTATATATACACCACGGCCTCGCGGGGTTGGCGCGCGCGCTATTCACCTCGTGGTGAATACACACAGACACAGCACACTGGCGCGTTTGCGTCTGGTTTACACGAATCTCAAATTTTCCATTTTCCGAATTTTCAGTACGAAAACGGCCGCGTAACGCTGATCATCCCGCAAGCTTATCCCAACGACGCCGGATCCTACGTATTGAGTGCAAAGAACTTGGCTGGCGAAGTATACAGTAGCTGCAATATCATTGTCAAGGGTCGTCTGCCGAACGAGACGTCCGATTCCGAGATGGCCAGCGACATTGAACCGATTAGGCCGGCAGTGCACATGCCCCTGAAGGATGTGTCCATATTCGAAGGTAAACCTGTACGTCTGGACTGTGTGATTGTGGGTCAACCCGAACCGGAGGTCATCTGGTACCACAACGAGCGACCCGTCAAGGAGTCTGCGGATGTGCAGCTTCTCTTCCAGGGCGATCGCTGTTCGCTGTTCATACAAGAGGTTTACCAGGAGGATGCGGGCCACTATAAGGTGGTTGCCATCAATTCAGCTGGTGAAGCCTCGAGCAGTTGTGATCTAAAGGTGACTCCCCTCAACATGACCGAGCCAGCTACACGAGCACAGGCCGAACGTCAATCGCTGCCCAAGGATTCGCAGCCCAAGTTCGAGAGGCTGCTCTCCGATGTGCTTGTCGACGAGGGTGAACAGGTGGTGCTGGAGGTGCAGACCAGTGGTGATCAGCCACTGCGTGCCCAATGGTATCTTACAAACAAGGAGCTGCAGCTGGACAATCGTGTGACCACGCAATCCGATGCCGAAGGAGGAATCTTCAAACTGATTCTCAACAATGTCAGTGCCAACGACAAGGGCGTCTACACTGTCAAGGTTTCGAACAATGCGGGTGATGCCAAGTGCTTCTCCCACCTGATTGTGAAGAGTGTGAATGCGCCCGAAAATCGTCGCGGCAGTCAATCCTCTGTGGAGATCGTCGAGCGACATCTGTGCCCCGAGTTCAAGGAACTCTTCAGCGACAAGCAGGCGCAAATCGATGACCTGGTTAAGTTCGAATGCATCGTGCTGGGCAAGCCCACGCCCAAGGTACACTGGTACTTCAATGACCAGCCCGTGCATGGACACAACTTCCTAGTCTCCACCAGTGGCGATCGTCAGGTACTGACCATACAGAAGCTAACCCACGATGCGGTGGGCAAGATCAGCTGCGTGGCGGAGAACGAGGCTGGCAAAGCGACCTGTGTGGCCTTTCTTAATATTATTGGTAGCGGCCTGCCCGCCTCGAGCGATGTGCAGACTATGACCCAGGAACACAATACTGAATCCTCGCGCGTGACCATCAAAAAGCAGACATTCACCACCACCTCCACCTCGCAGGTGAACTCCTACGAGGGAAATGTACCACAAACCGAGGTGCATCACTCATCGGCGCACATCGATCAATCGCTCAAACAGCTGGGACAACAGCGACCCGAGATTGTCGAGAGCCATCACTACCAGGAGCTGCACAAGAGCAAGGAGATGAGCAGCCCAAGTGTGCAGCAGAAATCCTTCACCCTGGTGCAGTCATCCAATGGCGGCAACGCAGTAGCCATACCCGAATCACCCACACGTCTACGCAAGGAGATTGCGCCACGTTTCACCACACCCCTCACCGGCAAGATTGTGGATCAAGGCGCCAATGTGAGCATGGAGGCCATTTACGATGGTTATCCATCACCCGAGATCAAGGTGGAGAAGAATGGCGGACAGCTCTTTGACAATGCACACACTAGAATCTCAAACAAGTGCAACCGCGTGACCATCGAGTTGAACGAGGTGGGCGTAGCCGATGCAGGACGTTATGCAGTGACCGCCTCCAATGCAGTGGGTCAGTCCACAAGCACAGCGGATCTGGTGGTGAAGAGTAAGTAGCGAAACACAGTAGTTATAGAGCAAGATGGATTAATGAGCTCGTAGACACTGGGGTACATAATAAATGGGCCACACATATGGCCTATATCGCATGTCAATATTTTGTGTGTCCGTCCGCACGCCACATCAATCAGTTGTGGGGGCATTAAAGTGTCATTGTCGGGGGCGTCAGTGGATCTTCAAACGTCAATGCGCGCCCAGTTCGCATATTGATGAGTTTCTAGTGGCGTTCGCAGATTTGTTTATAAGTTGGAAAAATTAAAACGAAAAATTCTCTTTGCAGGGGAACAAACTTGCCCAAATGCAAAGCTTTCTGCTTACAAATAATTTTTATAAATATTTTTTCCTTTTTGTTAGAATGTGCGAGGGCGGGGGTGGGGTTTGAGAAATGGGCAATTATTATGTAAATCTCGTAGAACACAAGTTTTCTTAAATGAACTTGCCGTTTTGTCGTCTCTTGTGTTGTGGTTGCACCAGGGAGGGAGGGGCGTTTATGTGCTGTGCGGGGTTGGAAATGTGTTTGAAATTATTTTTACTGCCTGTCTACACGAATTACTCATTATAGCTGATCACTCGGACACGGCTGTACAAGTAAATTATTTAGCGATCTCAGAGATCTGTTGCAATGACACACAAAATACAGAACACAATATCTAATATTTATTTAGCTCCTCCTCTGTGGTTCGTCTGTTGTGGCTTTCTAAATTGAAAGTGGCCCGAAACCACGGCACATCTTGCCACAGCCGTGCAGCACATGTTGTCTAATGCTTCTGCTTTCTGGTTTCTTCTTCTGGCTCTGCAGAGACCATCTTTCCGCCAGTCTTCGGGCGACGCTTGCAGGCACAGGTTAGCAAGAAGGGCGAGAAATTGATTATGGAAGTGGAAGTGACAGGATTACCGGATCCAACAGTCATCTGGCTGAAGGACGACAAACCCATTCAGGAGGCTGGTCTATCCGAGCATCGTTTGCTTGCCCAGGGCAACACTTACAAGCTGATCATCGAGAGAGGTGAGTTACCCATGGGAATCCTTTTAGGGGATTACTATAGCCGTTTACTCGTGCAGCACAAACGACCGACTCGGGCAAGTACATGGTGAAGGCAACCAATGCAGGCGGCGAGGCCAAAAGCATTGCCGACTGCGCCATTCTGGAGCCCTCACCAGAGCGCATGCAGGAAGTAGTGAAGACCATCGTCTATGAGGCACCCGCACCCGTGTCCAGTGAATTCAAAACTGAAGTAAGTTTGCATGTGCTCAATATCTAAGGGGTGCCAGTGTTGTAAAGCGTTCGAAAGTGTGCACATCCCTTTCGATAGCTCTGCAGCATGTCCGAAAGAGAATCAATGCTTTATCCACCTGATACTGTATTTATCTTCACTCTATCTATCTATCTATTGGTTTCTCTATCCTCCCACCTACTACATCTTTATAAATATAACTCTCTATTGATCTGTCAAACTATACGCTATACTATATGCTCTATTCTATATTTCTTCGACTTGTTACGTTCTTGACATGATTTATATTTATAATAAACAAATATTGTGAATTTCTTCTCTCATGATTTCGACGTTGTTCGTTTCGCTTTGCTCATTACAACAACACAACCACCCACTCGCGCTCTCTCTCTCTCTCATGGGTTCTCTGTCACACTCACACACACACTTGGGTGCATCACCTACACATACATATGTAAATCGAACGCAGCCACAGTCTTATCAGACGAGCCAAAGCGATGAAACCACTGCGAACGATCTGCATGGCCTCTCCGAGTCGAAAGTGATCACTGAGCATCGTTGCACCACCGAGGCAACGATGCGTCTAGAGCACAAGTCGGCCTACCTCGACCTGCCCGAGCTGGGCTCGCGACCAAAGACACCAACAACTACCACCACGAACAACAACAACAACATCAACACTGCCAGCATGGATCATCACGATTCACACACAACAACCACCAGCACCACTTTCAAGAATGGCATCACACAAACCCCGCCACCAGTGCCGCCCAAGCCCTGTACGCCCGTCACGGCAACGCCCTTTGGCGTCCAGCAGCCACAGCAGCTACAACCACAAGCACAGCCGCTGCAATCCGCGGAACCACCGCAGGTGCAGACCCAGATCAATACGCGATACGAGAGCAGCAGCAGCGAACAGAAGACGTCATCGTCCTCTTTCGAGTACTTCAAGAAGATCGACGAGGAGCACGTGACTCAGCGTCCCAAGCCACTTGCTCAGCGGCCACTGGAGACGGTGGTGCGCAAGCCACAAGCACAGATACTGGCTGAGGAGCTGCGCAGCTTGAATCTCATACCGGGAGCACCGCCAGAGTTCTGTTACACTCCAAAGTCGGAGGTGCAGCTGCCCAAGCAGCCACAGATTCAGGAGAAGATCAAGATTTTGGAGGAAGTGCAGCCCAAGGAGACACCGCCACAGGGTGGAGTGCCCGTCTTCCCGCCGCCACTGCAGAGTGTGAAGCATGAGACGACAATGACCAAGGAGGTCAAGGTGGAGTATGGACAACCGATAGTGCGACCGGCGGCGGTGCTAGCTACTCCAGCACAGCAGAATCCGCGATCGCCCTCACCCAAACCATCGGCAGAGGGCGTAGCCATGTCCAAGCTGTGGACGCCCATTGGTGTCAGTGGTTACTCGAGTGATATAGAGCACAAGACGGAGCAGCAGACGATCGTCACTAAGCTGCCTACACCTACGCCTACCAAGGAGCTAAATGCACCTTTCCTGGTGCAGCAGGTGGCCAAGAACATCAGTCCAGCTGCAGCTGCACCTGTCACCCGACTGGTCAACATTGAGCTGGAGCCCGGCACGCCGCCCGAGATATGCTTTGCACCCAAACCGCAGCAAGAGGTGCGTCGTCATTCCCTCGTCGAGACAATGGAGCAGAAATTGGAACAGAATCTCCTACAAGGTCCCAGCAAGGTACCGCCCCACTCGGTGCCCACCTTGACTCCAGTTGCGCCGCCAGCCAAGCCAAATGGTGGCATCTATCGTCCACCACCGCCAGTGGTGCCCACACGTCTCGCTGCCCCCAAGGAACTCTACGAGAGCGATTATGAGAGCGATCGCTACAAGTACAGCGGCAGCGAATCCGACGAGCCTGGCCAGCGCGCCCGCCAGCAGCAGCAGGCCACGACGGAGACGTCGTTCAAGTCGAGTGGCTACGCTGCCGACACGGAGGAGCACTCCAGCTACCGCAAGTCTGAGACCAGCTTCTACGAGACCAAGTCATCGTCTTCGACAACCACTGGAGCTCCGACACAGGCAGCACCACAGCCAGCACCACAGCCAGTCCCACAGCCAGAGCCGCCGGCGCAGCTTTACTTCACGCCGCAGCCAACGCAGCCACCACAGCACACGAGCTACAGCCACGAGGCGAAGGTTCGCTGAGCAGATCTGTCAAGGATCTCGCCATATACCATATACTACTCTATCTGTGTTGTTGTCGTTGTTATGTGTAGCACTTGGCCGTTCCGCCGAATTGTCGTTGTCCTTATCTAACCTGCTCATCCTGCTCCTCCTTAACCAGTTGATCGCCTAATCCTCATTCGCACAGAAATCTCGCTAAGCTCATGATATGCTTTTAGTTACTTAACCGAGCGTGTTTTCTAGTTTTATGTTTGAATTGAAGAAGAAAACTTGTGTCTTGTTTTGCTTAAGTTTTCTAACTGTTTATGCCGTTGCCCCACGCGATTTAACCACACAGTGCTTTCATTTGATTTCTGCATCCGCCTGTTCCCTAACCGAGTTGTTCATTGATATATATCATCCTTATATATTGTGTGTATTTATTTATTATTGTTCCGATGCACAACTAATCTGGCTTTTTCTCCTTCCACACAGAACTACAAATACACCTCGTCGTCGAGCATGCAACAGAGCAGCAGCAGCTCCACGCACCACCAGGAGTCCAAGTATTCCTCGACGTCGCATGGCACGCCCCTGATTACGCAGCCCAGCCCAGTGCCTGCACAGCGCAAGACGCCGGCAGCGGAGTATAGCGATTACAGTAGCGAAGTGGATGAACGCTTCCGTTCGGCTTCGCGTGCCAATGAATCCGATTCGGATATTAAAGGCTACCGCGTGGTGTTCCCGCCAACACCAACGCCGCGCACCAACATTGCCAACGGCCACAAGTCGCCTGTGGTGGTAGTGACGCCTTCGCCCATGGAGTTTGAGCCAACACCGCCCGAGGTGGGCAGCAGCTATGCACGTCCCAGGGAGATTCGTCATGAGATCCACACCGAGAGCAGCTCCTCCAGGCAATTCAAGTCCAGTCAGCAGCAACAGCCGCCCCAACATGTCTTCAAGCCGAAGCCGGTGGCAGCCAAATTCATTGCAGCCACCCAGCAGCAACAACAACCGCAGCAGCAGCCGCCGCCAAGACCAACGATGTACTACAATGCGGTGGCAGGTGCTCCCATGCACACGGCCAAGGTGGCCCACGAGACGAAGAACGTGATGCAAATGCACGAGTCAACGGAGAGTTCGCAGCGCGTGGTCAACATGCAGCAGACGAAGCGGGTGATCCACTTTGATCATCCCCAGCAGCAGCAGCAGCACCAGCAGCCACAGTCGTTGCCCCTCGAACCCTTTCCCTACAGTGCCAGCCCGGCACAGGGCAGACGTACGCCTACACATCTGCCACCGCCGGCCACGCCCACTAAGTTCATACCGGGTGAGTTCCGGGAGAGTGATTACGAAAGTGAAGTGGAGGGCGCCAGAATTCAACCGCTGTGGTCGCCCTATGGTGACGGCATGACCAGGGGATATCGTCGTGTGGCCCCGCCTCAGTCCGGCGGACGGTCCTGCAGCCTGCCGCGCACCTACGAGCGCGTGCTTTCCCCCATGGAATTCGATCGTGGTCCCGAGATGCCCAGCAAGATTCACGTGGATGTGAACACATTGCGCAAGGAGCAGCGCGGCGGCAGCACGGTGACCACGCAGCATCACACGCAGTCGCTGAACCGCAACAGCAGCTTGCGACAACAATACGGACAGGATCAGACCGATCTGCAGCAACAACAGCAGCTGCGTGGAGGCACCTTGCCTCGTGGCTATGTGTACAACACGCTGCAACAGCAGGCGGAGAGTCAGGGCAAGCGCATGGGATCAACCTTCCTACAGAAGTCGCATCAGTTCGTCGATGACGTCGGCAGGGACATTGGCATCGGTAACGGGCTGCGTCCCGGCTTTCGAAGGGCTCCCAGCGAGGGCAGCAATCAGCCACAGGCCTACAGGGATGAGTCGCGCGTCTCACAATACGGTAAGTCCATCCATTTTTTTCTTCTAACATCGAAAACCGATCGTAGACAGTTCCATTTGAATTGGTTGAAATTTGAGATTTGAAATTTCGTTGAGTGCATCGAACTAACCCCCTCCACTTCCCCGAAACAAACAAACCCGGAAAACGTATACCATATATCATCTATTCTCTATGTAAATGTTATGTTAACTCTAAGTTTGTACAAACCTTTCCAAAACTCGAACCTCGAACCTCGATCCCCGAACCACGTTACGCGACGCAGGCACCAAGTGCGTCGATCCCAATACCGGTTTGATCTATTTCAAATACGATTTTGGCTACGAATTCGGCATACTCTTTCCCGGCGAGGGCCACAAGTTTGTGAGCAGCCAGTGGAATAGCAAGGACGCCGTTGGCCCCAACTCCGCCTCCGTCTCGTCCTCGGGCATTCGCAATGGTGGCCGACACTCGCCGTATCCATTGAAGCTTGCCGCTGGCAGCGAACTGGTGATACCCGTGCAACATGAACGCACCACAACGCCGCACGGCTACAGCTCCGACAGTGAGGCACAGCGTCGTAGCTTTGTGCGTGCCAGGGCCACGCCCAGTCCGCGCTACACAAACGCCCACAAGAGGTATAGCCTGCCCAGCGCCCACAGCCTCGACATACATCTCGATCGCCTGCACGCGCAGGCGCCGCGTCTGCCGCCCGAGCAGATGGTGCGCACAGGTATTGAATACGATCCACGGTGCTCGATCCGGGATCAATCTGCTATGGATGTTGTCAACTAGTCTAGGACACGTCTTGTGCTCGTTGTTGTTGTTGTTGTTGCTATCACACACACACGCACACACACTCACGCAATCGTCTCATGCTCTTGTGCTAATCCCGCAGAGACTTTGCAAAGTCTTGCAGCGTGCGCCACGCTGCGTATACGCAATATAGTCTAGTATAGCATAAGTAAAGCTCAGTGCCTAACCCCATGAAAATTCCCATGAAAACCGCATGCTAACCCAACTTGATATTGCTCGTTCCGTTTTATCGTTGTTTTTGCTGCATGATAATTCGCATCGCTTACGTGTTTTGTGTGTTTAAAGTGAAAAAGAAAAAACCCAAAAAAGAATAAGACAAAAAAAAAAAACTAAAAAAAAAAACCACATGAGAAATGAAAAAGGCAACTAAATGAAATGAAAATTGAAGCTTGTTGCATTGTTGTTGTCTTGCTGTGTTTGCTTGCCTGTTTGTTCGTTTGTGTGCTAATCCCACTAATGGATGCCCAAGCTGCAGTTTCTAATGGTTCTCTCGACCATCATTAGTGCCGGAATTGCCCAATACGGAGCCCGTCAATGCCCATTTGAATCGCGATGAGCAGGCACAAAGGCCGCCATTATTCATAACGGTAAGCGAAGTCATTAACCTGACCCAATCTACTATGGCCGAGAGAGAGAGTAAACGTGCAATTTCCCTTCTACCGCATTGCCTCGACAGCCTTTAAAGGATATTGCGGTGGGCGTGGGCGGGACAGCACGGTTCGAGTGCATTGTCCAAGCGCATCCGCAGCCGCAGGTCAACTGGACCCACAACGGTGGCCAGCTGGAACAGTCAGGCAGCAACAGCAGCCGGCATGTCATTGAGTACCGGAACGGTGTCTGCCGTCTCACGCTGCCCCAGGCCTATCCGGGTGAGTGGACGCGCTCGTTAATCGTTTCTGTTTCGCATCCTGACTTCTAATTCATTGCAGACGACAATGGGAGCTACGTTTGCACCGCCATGAATCCGCTGGGCGCGGCCAGCACCACCGGAAATTTGCACGTTTCGAGCACGAATCGTGGATTTAGATACTAAGCGTGTGGAGGAGGAGCAGGAGGAGGAGGAGGCCCCCCTTACTACTTGACTACTACATACTACATATTACGTTTATTTATTTATTTATGCCAAAGTTTTGCAATTTGTTTGTGTGTGCGTGTGTCTAATTCAGTTACTTCGTTTCGATGCGACGCTATCGAAACTACTTAGCAACCCCCGCACGGTTCATGCACAGCGGGACTATAGTATTACTTGTGTTTTTGTCGAAAATCATAATAAATTATTTTGAAAACGATTTCAGCTTGTTTTTCTTACCATTCTAACATGATCAAATTCCTGTTTGCCCCGTCGTCTTTCTCACTGAGAGAGCTTTTAGTGGCGCTCTCTGTAGGCATAATGTTGCATTTTCTTCGAAAAAGCTTTCTTCGCAAGTTCGAAAGCTTTCGAAATAAATTCTATGCACAAGATGGCGCCAGCTGATCGCTGATCGTTAAGATCTTTGGGCTGCAAAATATGTTTTCTTGGCTAATCTAATATATAGTCATAACTAGATTAATTGCCGTCAGTTGGCAAAATATAAACAAACGAAGAAAAGGAAATACGCTTTCAGAACACGTTCTGTTTATATAAGAATCCACAAGGTTCTCATATTGATCATTAATTTGCAGATGCTTTTAGAGCAGTTTCCATTCGAAAATGTGTTGCGAATGCTCTCGGTCTGCGTTGTGTTTGCATTCATGAATAATGTGAATTTTCATTTTTGATAAATGTGTTTTTCTGTCCACAAAGGGAACTTGGAAATTTGCTTTGTCTAAGGCATTTTCTCAAATTTGCAGCACTTTAGATAAATACAAAAAAATATGATAAATCGAATAACAAATTTTTGTTTGAGAATTTAGTATAAGAATTTAGTATGCAGATTATGAATAATTTTTCATTTCTCCGCGCACTCATTGTACACACAACGCAAATCTTGTTGTTTAGGTCAACTTGTCAGTGAGCTAAAACCTTGGAATTAGGTCAGGCAATTAGCAGGCCAGATGCTACATTGAAACATCCATCCAAGTGTTGTCCAAAAACAACATCTTGTCGCGAATAAACGAGAACAATATTCGAAATAATATATTTTTTCTTTGAGAAAAACAGAAGAGCAAAACAAATGTTTGTTCGAGTGTGGGCGGCTGCCTGACTGACTGACTGACTAACTGACTGACCGACTGACTAGTTCTTGTAGTTCTCATTATTATCGTTGTTGTTGCTGCAGTGCCGTGCCGTGCTGCGGCTACTCATAAAACAATTTATTTGAATTTCAACAATGTTTATTTATCTATTTTTCTTCGAGTTTTCGCTGTCGCTCGCGCTTGCCAAGAAAAAAAAGCAGACGAAAGACGCAATATGCGAGAAATTCGAACGAAGACGACGTCCCGTCCCGTCCCGTCCCGTCCCGTCCCGTCCCGGCCAGACATGCATGTGTAAACAGTGGGAGCCCAGCAACGATGGGCAAATGGTGGATGGGCCTGTCAAGGTGCAAAGAATCTAGTCCAAAATGCTCGCCCCAGTTTGAGTCCGAATTCGATGCGGAGTCCTTGACACTGACCAAACAATACCTGACGATGATTGCCTTTGCTTATTTATAGGTGACTGATTCGAATACCATTTGGCATGACACACTTCTTGGCAGGGCGACGGTAGATGAGTGTGGTGTGTGTGTGTGTGTGTGTGTGAGTGTGAGTGTGAGTGTGGGTGGATGAGTGTCTTCACTCGCACAATGTGTCAATCTGCCAATCCAACAAATTTCGGCTAGTTGTTCGAGTCATTAGGCCACCTGAGAGTGGCCATTAGAAAAACTTGGATGTTATTCAAGAAAACTGAATCATTTTTTAAATTCTAAGTGTTCTGCACTCATTTGTATTTACTTTGCACTTAGTGAATATAATTGCGCGGTAATTCGCCTTGATTTGCCTCTGGCTGCCTCCCCCCTTGCTCTTCTAAATGATTCATAAAAATTTAGAACGAGCTGACAACATATTGTGGCAGCATAAATTTTGAAAACAAATACGAAAAATATCAAAAAAAAAACTTGCTCAGTTTTCTCGGCCTTGTGTAGCATTTTTTTTTGCTTTTTGGCACATTTGGCAATTTCCTCTCAATATAAACACACACAATGTTCCATAATGTTTAGCCAAATGTTTTGCAACTCTTTGCCTGCGCTAAGCCCAAACATTTAACAGTCTTTCGCGTTTTCTATTCGCAAAATGATTTACGTTCTTATCTCGCATTTTATTTGCCACGCGTTTTCGAAATGTCCACAAAAGCTGCGGGACAATCGACGAGAGCCAGAGAAATCGGACAAAGCAAAACCAGAATATAGAATAGAATATTTGTGTGATGAATATGCCGCAGCTATAGCCACATACGGCGGGTGGTGCTGTGTGGCTTCTCTTTGCTGTTTTTCTAGCTTTCTAAATTAATTAGGCAATTTCTAAAAATACCCAATGAACTCACACACAAATGTTCTCCTTCGCCTACTTAACATTTTTCAGCATTTCAGCCAGCCTGCCTCTGGGCCGGAAATGCTACTCCGTGCTTGAGATGCTGCGCGGAATGGCAAAGGGCAAAACAATGCGGGAGTTCAGCAGGAAAATTGATTGTGTAGGGAAATAAAGTTTTTGATTTCGCTATATTATGATATTGGCGGAGTTATAGAAAGGATGATAGGGTGGAGCTAGGATCATACAAATGTCCTTTTTAGACTAAGCCTTAGAAATTTGAGTAAGTCAAAGGAGTGGGGATCCTTGCGTTCTTAGAATATTGACAGCCTCTCTGGGGGGTTCGTTCTGCGTCGTAGTTGGCATTGCATTTCACTTGCTTCGAGTACTCACTCTGCAAATTATTTGAATATTGTCGGCCAAGAAAAATAATAAAGACGCAGACGGGCACTTGTCGCGTATAAATAATAAGATATTTCCGCATGGGTGTATGTCAATGTCGCGCTGGGCAGACTGGTATATGCTATATTATAGGTGCCTATATGCATGAATATAGCGAAATTTATACATTTGCTTAATGAGTATTAGCCTTAGGCCATTATAAATATGTATGTTATGTATAAATGATGGATAAAAGCCAAGAGCATTTGATATTACCCCGAGCGGGCGAGTTTTGTTGGGCGCATCGTAAAACTGTTTTGCTGCCACATTTGCCACACCCACGCAGCCTGAGTGACAGAGCTATGCGGTGAGGGGGAAGGGGAAGCATTGTAATAAAACTGAGAGGCGCAGCAAACAAAATCGCGAACTACGCAAATCGCCTGCCGGAATGTGCCAGAGCATTAAGCACTTCGTTGTATATTTATTTTAATTGACCAGAACCGAAAGAAGAAGAAATGCGAAAGCAAAGAAAGACAATATCAGATCCGAGAATTGAATTATATAATCCGCGTTGACAGACTGCTGTCCGATTGTAGCATGTTCATACAGACCAGACTGAGATATATGCATACGCGCTGCTTGTGGCACGCGTTGACCCTGCCTGTTAGCTGTCCGTTTCTGTGAGAGAGTTGGCAGCGCCGGCGAATGCCAACGGCGAATTTGGCACCAAATTTATTTATACGCACGTTGTAAATTAGCAGCGCAAAGAAAACAATTGTTGTTGCTTGCAGCAGGAGCAGGCAAAACAGCCAAAACAGCCAAAAGAGCCAAAAGAGCTAAAACAGCGGGTTTTTATTTCGATTTAATGAGAATGGGGCCAAGTTTTCGCTACGAATCCGCGTACGCATTATCGCATTCAAGTGCGAGCAATGCTCGTAAATAATCTGCTAATTGCCAAAACAGAGGAAGCTTTATGTACATAAGCTCTGACCGACTGCAAGCATACCCTGCAATTAACGCAACCCATACTAATTGTCTTCCACTCGTTGCAGATCAAGGCACACAGACAGAGAGCCTGCTCATCACCGAGGATGAGGAGGAAGAGCGAGAGCGGGAGCGGGTGGAGGCCACACAGCATGCACAACAGGAAGTGCATAAAACGCCATTACGCAAATCCGCCTCGTTCTCTTCCTCCTCAACGCCATCGCAGTCCTCGCCGGGCAGCTCGTCGCTGGGTTCGGCCACGTCGACCATGTCGCTGCGCTCCTCGACGCCACTGCGCGCTGCCAGCTCCACGCGTGCTCTGCGCAGCGACACCATTAACACGTTTCAGAAATGGGAGACCACAGTGGAGTCCATTAGCTATGTGAGCACCAAAACCGTATCCATATCGGACTTTGCACAGGAGCCGCAGCTGCAGAACGGACAGCAGCAGCGGCAGCAGCAGCAGCAGGCAGGTAATGGCCAGAAACTAGCTAAACTTAGATCGTTAAATGGGCTTTGGTTATTAATTTGTTTACTAAACAACAGCGCACTCACACCTAACCGCGGCCACATACACATGCACGTGTGTGTGTGTGTGTGTTTCATGTACTAATGCATCTGAAACATTTTCATTTAAATAATTTTCACCAGCGATCTGGAAAATTGCTGGCTACGAAATGGGCTGTGTCCGTGCAGGCGGGTGCATGGGCATGTGTGTGTGTGTGCATTGGGGTGGATCAAATTTAGTTAACAACAAAATTGGCAAAGTAAAAGGCAAGAAACTTGACTAAAATCATAATTAACTCTTGTTTGGAGCATAATATAGTATTATCTTGGCTACTATTTGCTCGTTTTGCTCTTTGGGGCCACCCTAGTGTGCATATTTCGAATATCTTTTGAGGCACCGCATGTAAAATCACTAAATATAGATTACAGCCACACGCACCGCACCGCACCGCAGCGCAGCGCACCACATTGCAACTTTCATTTCGAGAGAGGGAGACAAGGCGAGGGCGAAGTCTCTCCCCCTCACTCTGTCCTCATCTTGCATCTGCAGCGCGTCTTGTGTCTAATTGTATAAACAATTGATATGAAAAACGACCACAGTTGGACACTTTATACCTAAATTGCTGCTTGGCATGCAGCGACTGGAGGCGCGGCTTGCAACGGCAACGTCAACGGCAGCGGCAACTGCAACTGCAACATTTCATTTCATTTCATTTTTCGCTTGGTTCCGTTTCGGTTTTCTGGGTTTGCTGAATAGCTGCGGCGGTCGCGAAATTCGATGCCAGGCGGCGGCAAACCGAATTAAAACGCGACAACGACTCAGTCAGAGACAGCTCGGGGTCTCTGTGGCAGCAACAACGAGAGATACAAATGTATCTTGGGTCTCACTCGCTCTGGCTTTGCTTGGGGTCGCTCATTTGCCTGTTGCATGTTGCATGTTGCATGTGTCGCCTGGTGCGGGATGTGCATGTGCATTCATTTCATATCTTTCCATGCCATGTGTGAAGAATTCAATTCAGTCATGTGTTCCTTTTTTGTGTGTGTCTGTGTGTGCGTTGTATCTGAACTCCTAATTGATATGCGACTCTTCTTCTTCTTCTTGTTTGCAGTAAATTGAATGCAGCGCGCTCCCGAGCTCCTCCACAATACAACACCCTCAACACAATCCACAAATACAACCCAATACAATCCAATACGACTAACTAAACTTAACCACACACAGCAAAGCAAGAATTAAGCATAGATTTAAGACGATTCTCTACTTAATTTGTACACATTGAATTAAACACTAACTGAAATGCAGAATTACCATTAATAATACTAATTAAAGTGGAATTATCTCTCACTCTCAGTTGAGTGCGTATTTTGTATGCTTAGCAACATGCCAAAACGCTGACATAATTGGGCGAATATTATTATTTTTTGCAAATCTTCCGCGGGGCTAGCTGAATAGATAAGATAGTCGCAGAGTAACAGATAGGCGAAAACTACAAGATACTTTTTCAGTTTCTTTTTTTTTTCTGTTTTGTAGCGCATCGCTGCAATCTGTTCAGCGGCTGCTGCTGCTGCTGCTCGTCTTGCAGAACCGGCTAACTGTTTTTCGTGTTGCTGTAGTTGCTCACTTTGACTATGCTGCGTGCTTGGCTTATCTAACTGACTCTACTGCGGCTTTATGACAGCCAGCACAGATACATTTGTATCTCACTTGCGCTGTCGCGCTGACAGTCTCCCGTCGACAGCAGCTGCGCCTGGTTCTTAACTGCGACGATTTCATAACTGTGTGTCCCCGTAGTAATCAAAATTTTGTGCAGTTAAAAAACAAGGCACTCGCAAAAAGCAGTTGTAAAAAGTGCATTGCAAACCGGGTCGCCTTATAGAGAAGCGCTAGCCTGCCTGCCTCTAAGGCTAAGTTAGTCAATAGGCCCCGCCTATATTGGCCTTATAAGGCCAAAATCGGACGCAACTTTGTGTTATTTTCAGTTTTTTTCTGCTGCACTTTGTCGCAGTTTGTTGCAAAGTGTTGCACGATGCCAAAGAAATAGAAAGTTTATTGGCGACAAATAAACCATCTCATGGTGGATGATTAAGACACGACATGAATAATCGGGTTTATATGTATTCAGAGCAGCATCAGCAGTCACAGCAGCAGCGAGCCAAATTTTATGTATGCGGTTTTAATTTTAGACAAACAAAATAAATTAAGTGGAAAATTTAAAAATGTGGAAAAGTGTTTGGCAAATCTTTCGAGAAACTTTTAATTCGAAACCTGCATGCAGATGGAAACAGAGATATACCTAGAATTGTGTTACATCTGCCCCGTTATTGATCGATCGATAAACACCTACTGGAATCAATAGATAGCACACCATACTGTATGCACTTCTTCAGTATCTAGAATTTCGTTGGATTTCTTCTTGAATCTTGTTCTGCACAAATGTTGAAAAATACATGTCAAAAATAAATCGTATTATATTTTTAGCCAACTTACTCAAAAACCGAACACTTGCCGAGCGCCCAACGAAGAGCGACACGAGCACGAGAGAGTGTGGAAAACCCAAAGATTTTCCCAAGTCAAACTACTGTGGTACTTTGTAGAACAATCAACGAAAGATACAGTTGAGAGCTCCCGGTAGTCATATACCCTTTGCCCAATGTAATATAATATTTTGTGTATACTTTAATACAATTCGTAATCCGACATTTAAAATATTGCAATATAGATCTTTTATTAGAAATTAATAGCATTTTAGTAGTAGTTTAAGTCTTTACCTTTTATTTAGAATATCGGCTGAAGATACTGATCCTGTGGAATCAGCCTCGCCTCTTTCTGCCTTTACGTACAGACTTACAGACTTAGTATAGATTGCATTTTCAATGACCATAGGGTATAAAAAGCACAGCAATTTGGCTCCAAAGCTTAAATTGAGCACAGGAAGATTGGAAGTGATGTCGCGCCGAATCATAAATCCGCTACATAAGCGGGAAAGCATTTGAGAACCAGCTCCCGGTCGTATCTAATCTTTGTACAGCCTATAAAAATCAATTCAATTCATTTAGCCAACTAGTAGAACCTGCTGCGGGGATTAAAGATAACCAAATGGGGCTCTTCCTCTATTCAGTGCAATTGTCTGATATGATAAACAGCTAACTTGAGGCAGCAGCTGCAGCAGCAGCAGCAGCCGAAATGCCCCCCGCAACTCGTGTAGCGCAGCGACGCTCTCTCGATGTTTTCCACAACAACAAACATGTGGAAAGTGCAAAAATATCTCATGTGGAGCGAGCTGCAGATCGTGTGGCTCTCGCTTCGTGCGCCTTGTGGCAGCTATTTGATCGCATTCTCAAAGATATTTTGTCATTCTTCGCTCGCACCTCACAAACGATCGACGTCTTGGTTTCAGTCTCGGGGATTATGACTTGAAACTGTTTGAAAATAGATATTATTTAAAGAAAAATATATATATATATATTCGGTACATATATATATATATATGTATTTTTTTCGTTCAGCCATATAGTTCGCATAGAGTTTTTTACGATAAAGTCGCAGCATATATATAGAAAACGTCGAAAGGATAACGCTATCATGTAAGGATCTACGGTCTTTCAATGCATTTCTTGTGTGAAAAGTGGTGAAAATATGAAAAAAGTTGATGAAAATTTTTGGTTTCGTAACCACTTTGAAAATTCGAAATTCCGAAAGAATTTTTTCAGTGCGCTAAATATCTAAAAATAATCCACGAGCGATGCTTCGGTCGCGTTCGGCTCGCCGTTCGGTGGTGGATCGTGTGGGTCGGGTCCGCACCCAATTCGACGAATGGACTGTGAATTCGTGTGCATACCCACACACACATGCACATACATTAAAAAGATGTGCATATAGATAGATATATATATATATGAACGATATCGCAGCGATACCTACAAATATATATACTGTATCTATCGATTGCCTCAGCATATGCATTTTCCTGGCCCTCCTCGCCAAGGATTACGGGTTGCACGGGCCATGATAATGCATAGAATCGTGTGTGATAATCGGGAATAGCAAGTGAAGTAGTTGAAATAAGAGTTTTTGCATTGGAAATACCAGAAAAAGTCAGTTTAAAAATAGCCACTGAAAAATAAGAAGATACGCTGGTGTCTGTCCGCATGTGTGTTTGTGTGTCGCAGTGAAAAACTCGAGAGTGGCTAAAAATAGCCGGAAAATGCCTCACAGGCGAAGCATATGAATATGAAAGAAGGATGGATCGGTAGATGGTCAGATCGTTGGTGATCGGTGGTGATGATGAAGAAATTTCTTCACTGATATATATATGTCTATACGTATATCTATCGAAAAATATATGCAGCGTGCGGTATTCAGTCGGAAAATTTCGAGTGTGTGTGTGTGTGTGTTTGTGGCATAAAATGTTCATGTGATGACTAAATCAAAGAGGAAAATCAAAGAAAAGAAAAGAAACACCAAAAGCAAACGTTGGCCAATTGGCCACTTTCAAGTGATAAATAAATAATAAAATGTATCTATCTTTTCTTTTCTGGCTTGTATTCAATTTCAGCAATAAAGAAGCGAAAGTATCAGTATAGAAATATATAAATATATATATAGAAAAAGTGAAGAAGCAAATCAAAAGAGAGAAAGAGAGAGAAAAAAAGTGATCGAGAGGTGTTTTTCATACAAGTGCAGTTGAAACTGCATCGATTTGGTTGTCATTTTCAATGATATATAGTGATATATAACGAATCAAAATGCAACGACAAAATCCGAACCAGCAGCAGCAGCTACAACAGCAGCAGCAGCAGGTGCAGCAGTACTCCACCCAGGAGTACTCGCACTCTAGCCAGGAGCAGCACCAGCAGCAGAGGATTAGCCGCACTGAACAACATGTTCAGAGGAGTCAAATCACCACTCAACAACGAGGTCAGTCCGTCTGCTTGCCTGCAATCCGAGCGACCCACCCACCAACCAACAACCCATACAACCGCCGTTGTGTGGTCAAGTCGGGTCGGGCCGGGTCTACCTGCCTCCCCGCTCAGAGCTTACGGATTTCAGCAAGTTGTCATGGACAGTGGCATTCACACCGTGGATTTAGAATCGCCACTGTTCCCAGCGCTTGAAACTGAATTTCCACTAAATCCAAATTCATTTAAAGCCAGCACGCTTGTCTCATTGCGAATTCATCATTTACTTGAATCTTCCTGCATGTTAAAGCTACATTTTAAAGCCCAAAGACTTTTGTTTAACCAAATGTAATATAAATCTCGTAGTTTTATTTAACTGACTAACCAAAGAGAGAGAACTAGAACTTTTCGTTAATTTAACTTTTACAAAGGTAGTTTAATCATATTTCCTAATTAACGCTAAAAGATTCAATTAAAAGCTATCTAGATAGAGACCAGATAATTTCCTTTATTTCATTATCTTGACTACAAATTAGAAATAGGATTCCTGCAAATTTTCCTAACGACTTCCTATAGTTGTTTAGCTTGGTATTAATAAGAAGTACAAATATATTCATTTTCAGTGCAGGAATGTTGGGTTATCAGAATCAGATATGTTATCATAATCTGAATATCTTAGAGCTGTCTAGTAATAGGATCACAAAATAATCAAGGAATAAATATTTATATTCCTCGTAAGCCACACACAATAACGATAAAATACGTCTCGCGATTAGTTCTCTGCAAAATTCAATAAACGGCCATATGTTTACTTGAAGAAATTACAATATCTTTACGAAAAGAATATGACAAAATTATGATTCATTCGGATATATAAAAATAATCTTTAAAACATCTGCAGAAGAACATATATATTTTCGCTTTGCTGAGTCATACAGAAGTATATGTAATGATATAAAAAAATATGTTTCTCATCAATTAGAACATCAAAAATAATGTCTACATGGTCTAAAATCAACCTAGGTGCTCTCCAGGTGCTTGCCGTAACCTTCAGCTGTTCGCAAATCTATGATTCATGCTATGAGTATGTGCTCTATAGTATGTATTCGAAAATACATATCTCATCTTGGATTTCACCACTTAAATCTTAATTGAAAATCACAGCCAAAAATTGTGGCTATTTTTAAAAAGATTTTTCCATTGATCTGCCAAAAAATTTCCGATGTACGCGCTGCACTGACATACATATACATATGCACACGTCGTTGAGTGTATAAGAGCTCTTATACGCCAGACTTTGTTTACAATTTGCCGATGCAGAGAGGCAGATGTGAAAGAGTAAATAAGTTGCTCGAGCGAACGGTACTCTTATACAAAAACCCGAAGATGATTTGCCGAATCTCTTGCGTCTGCGCAGTAGGCGAAGAGAGAAGAGAGAGAGAGAGAGAGAGAGAAAAGAGAAAGAGAGGTGTGGCAACAGCTGATCTTGAAGTTTGTTTTCATTGCAAAAACTAAACAAATGTAAATGCTAATGACACACTTCAGAAACTATATATACTTATATTTATAACTATGGGTAAATATGTATATATAGTATAACGATATTTATAGATATTGGCCACGCGTGCCAACTTCTAAAAATATGTAAATTGAACTAGAGATGTCTATGCGAATTAAGTTCATGTTTTCATTTCAAGTTTACGCAAATAGTTTGAGAAATAAAAGAAGTTTGAATAAAAAATAGGTTATTCTGAATTCCAATTAATTTAATTTAGGTTTTTAAAACATCCTAATTTATTTCTCTTCATATAACACAATTTTCTTTCAGTTATAAATTAACCAAACATAATTTATGCCTAATTTGAATCGATTATAATCAAATAATGCTTCAATTCTCATTTAGCTAGCTTCAACGCAACCCCTTTCCGTACTTATTGTGTTCATTTCTACCTTTCGCAGTGCAACATCAAGGCGGCATTGGAGGCACCTACGTACCGCCATCGCTGACACACGTCTATGCCCAAGGTGACATCTCACCGCCTGTGTTCGAGCAGATCTTCAAGAACGCTCGCTTCGCCCAGGGCGGTAACGCCCTCTTTGAGGGCCGCCTGCGTGGCAACCCGAAGCCATTCGTAACATGGACCCGAAAAGGCGCACCACTTCTCGAGTCGCAAAAGTTCCGAATGAGCTACAATGAGGCCACCGGTGATGTGTCCCTGCTGATCAATCAGATCGGACCTGGCGACGAAGGCGAATACACGTGCACGGCGCGCAATCAATACGGCGAGGCGATCTGCAGTGTTTACATTCAACCGGAGGGCGCACCTATGCCCACACTGCAGCCTATCCAGAATCTGGAGAAGAACATCTACTCCAACGGCTACTCGTACACGTCCATCGAGGAGGAGTTCCGTGTGGATACCTTTGAGTATAGACTTTTGCGTGAGGTCTCCTTCCGTGAGGCCATAACGCGTCGCTCGGGCTACGAGCAGGACACTCAGTTGTCCCAGGAACTGGATCGCTCGCTGGGTCCTGCGCATGCACCACAAATATCGCAGAAACCCCGCAGCTCCAAGCTCATTGAGGGCTCTGACGCTGTCTTTACCGCACGCGTCGGCTCCAATCCCAAGCCGCGTCTCACCTGGTTCCACAACGGACAACGCCTGGTGGCATCGCAAAAGTACGAGATCTCCTATTCGAGTGGCGTCGCCACTCTGCGTGTGAAGAACGCCAACATCAAGGACGGCGGTCATTACACGCTTTTGGCCGAGAATCTCCAGGGTTGCGTTGTCTCCTCCGCTGTGCTGGCTGTAGAGCCGGCAGCGGAGACTGCCTACGAGCCGAAGCCTGTGGACGCGATGGCCGAGCAACTGGAAGCTGGCAAGGCTTTGCCGCCCACGTTTGTCAAGGCCTTCAGCGACCGCGAGGTCACTGAGGGACGCATGACGCGTTTTGATTGCCGCGTCACTGGCAATCCTTATCCCGAGGTCTTCTGGTTTATCAACGGCCGTCAAGTGCGCGATGATGCCTCGCACAAGATTCTGGTTAACGAATCCGGCAGTCACTCACTGATGATCACCAACGTGAGTCGCCTGGATGCCGGCGCCGTGCAGTGCCTGGCCCGCAACAAGGCCGGCGAGGTCGCCATCGAGGCACAGCTCAATGTGTTGGAGAAGGAGCAGATTGTCGCACCACAATTTGTGCAACGCTTCAGCACCATGACTGTGCGTGAGGGCGAACCCATCACCATGAGCGCCAATGCCATTGGCACGCCTGTGCCCCGCATCACCTGGCAAAAGGACGGCGTCCAGATCTCATCCACTGCTGAACGCTTTGTGGGCATCGACGGCGGCGCCACCTGCCTCGAAATACCGTCTGTTAAGGCTAGCGATGCTGGCTGGTATCAATGTACCGCACAAAACATTGCCGGTTCCACCGCGAACCGGGCAAGACTCTATGTCGAAGTTCCCAGAGAGCAACCAAGTCACGAACAAAGGCGTCTTAATCTCCCAAGACCAACGAAAGTTATCGAGCCTGAGTGAGTAATGACAACGCAAAGCGAAGCTCCTCTCTATTAACACTTCTCTCTTCTCTTCCCCACTTTTAGGCCAATTCCTGGTCCTGAAATTATCTATTTGCGCCATGTGGAACGCGCCAAGCCCCATCTGCGACCTGGAGAGGAGGATCGCGTGTATCCGCCTCCACAGTTCATTATACCCCTGCAGAACGTGCAGCAAACTGAGGGGGCTCGCGTGCACATGGAGGCGCGCATTGAACCTGTCGGCGATCCCAGCATGGTCGTCGAATGGTTCCTCAACGGGCGTCCACTGGCAGCCAGTAAGTTACAGCATGAGATTCCTGTCCCACTAATCCATTCTCCACTAATGTTTTGTCTTGTTGCAGGTGCCCGTGCCACATCTGTCTTCAAGTTCGGCTTCATTGCGCTCGATTTGCTGAGCATAATGGGTCACGATGCTGGAGAATACATGTGCCGCGTGAGCAATGCCAGCGGCGTGGCCGAGTCTCGCGCCATTCTGTCAGTTGTGCAGCGTCCATCGATCGAGCAGTCGTCGCAGAACCCGAACAGCTTGCAATACATCAACCAGCTGGAGGACTATTCACGCTATCAGCGCCAGGAGAGCTCAGAGGAGTTGTTGAATCAAGCTCCACAATTTATACGTCCACTACGCGACCTTGGCGAGTTCGAGGAGGGTAAGAATGTGCACTTTGAGGCACAGGTGACCCCCGTGAACGACCCCAGCATGCGTGTGGAGTGGTACAAGGATGGCCTGCCCATCACGGCTAGCTCGCGTATCACGGCCATTTTCAACTTCGGTTATGTCTCCCTTAACATCTTGCACCTACGTGCCGAAGACGCCGGTACCTACACCGTGCGCGCCGTGAATCGCATTGGCGAGGCCATCAGCCAGTCCACCATACGCGTTCATTCGCGCTCCCAGGTCACTGCAGACCTGGGCATACCAGAACAGCAACGTTACATTGAGAAGGTCGAGCAGCTGGAGGACTACCGCAAGTCCCAGCAGCGCCGTCACGTCCAGGAGGCCCCTGAGGCCATTGCACCACCTCACTTTAAGACTCCCATTCAAAACCAATTGGATCTGCGTGAGCACGCGCATGCGCATTTCGAAGCACGTCTCGAACCCATCGGGGATTCCACTATGCGCGTCGAGTGGCTCAAGGATGGCCAACCCCTGGAGGCCAGCTCCCGTATCACGACATACCACAACTTTGGTTATGTCGCCCTGACTATCAAACAACTGACCATCTACGATGCCGGCACCTACACCTGCCGTGCCTACAACGCTATGGGTCAGGACACCACCGTAGCCCAACTGTCGGTGATCTCGAAGAACGAGATTGTCTCGGATAGCCAACATCCGGGAGGTCTGCAGAAGATCCAGCATCTGGAGGACTCGTCGCGCTATGGTCGTCGCGAGGAGGAGGAAACGTCTATTACTCAAGCACCACGTTTCCTAGGTCCCATGAAGGGCACCACCAAGATTCTGGAGGGACAACGGGCCCACTTTGAAGCACGCGTAGAGCCCCAAAGCGATCTCAGCCTGCAGATCGAATGGTACCACAATGGTCGCGCCATTACCGCGGCCAATCGCATCCAGACCTACCACGACTTCGGCTATGTCGCTCTGGACATCTCCCAGGTGCGTGCCGAGGATGCGGGCGTCTACACTGTGGTGGCTAGAAACAAGCTAGGTGAAGCTCAGCTGAAAGCAACGATGGTAGTGGAAAGTAAGTGAAAAATGTGGCAATCTTTAAATCTCTTAAGAGAGACAAGATAAATCACCCTATTTTCCTTTTCAGCTCGTTCCAGCATCGACACATCTAGCATGCACCGTGGCCTCTACGAAAAGACGCAGACTCTAGAAAACAGGCCCTTCGTGGAGCCTCAGTACGATATCGAAGAGATCTCCAAGTCGAAGCCCGTCTTTGTTGTGCCTTTGACCGACCCCAAGCCCATTCACGATGGCAAGAATATCCATTTGGAGTGCCGTCTGGAGCCCATGGGTGATCCTACCATGCGCGTCGAATGGTTCCACAACGGACGCCCAGTCACCGTCGGCTCACGCTTCCGCACCTACTACGACTTCGGCTTCGTTGCCCTGGACATCATAAAGGCCACCGCTGCCGACTCTGGCGAATACACCGTGCGTGCCACGAATCATCTAGGCACTGCCCACACCTCGGCCTGCGTGCGTGTCATTGATCGCACCGATGTGGTCACTGAGACCCAGAACGAGCAGTCGCTGGAGCAGATTCAGTTGCTTGAGGACTCCCGTCGTCGTCACCACCAGGAGGAGGATATCACCATTATGCAGGCACCGCAGTTCACGCGTGCATTGCACAACATCGAGACTGTGGAAGGCACCAATGTCCATCTGGAGTGCCGTCTGCAGCCAGTGGGTGATCCCAGCATGCGCATTGAGTGGTTCGTCAATGGCAAGCCCGTCAAGACAGGTCATCGCTTCCGTCCGGCCTACGAGTTCGACTACGTGGCCCTGGATCTACTGGGCTGCTATGCCATCGATTCGGGTGTCTACACTTGCCAGGCCCGTAACCAGCTGGGCGAGGCAGTCACTTCGTGCTCCGTGCGCATAATTGCTAAGAATGATCTGATTCTGGAGACCCAGAACGAGTCCGGACTGCAGAAGATTCAGTATCTGGAGGATTCTTCGCGTTATCGTCGCAATGAGTTCGTGGATGAGATCGTCAACATTCGTCCACGCTTCCTCACCCACCCCAAGAGCCTGACCAACACTCGCGAGGGCGCCCACGCCCATTTTGAGTGCAAGATTGAGCCCGTAACCGACCCCAACCTGAAGGTAGAGTGGTTCAAGAATGGTCGTCCCATCACCGTGGGTCACCGTTTCCGTCCCATTCATGACTTTGGCTACGTGGCCTTGGATATTGTCGGCTTGATTGCCGAGGATTCCGGCGTGTACACCTGCCGTGCAGTCAACTTGATTGGCTCCGATGAGACTCAGGTTGAGCTGCAGTGCCGCAGCGGCGAGCAGATTGTCACCGTTACCCAGAACGAGGCGGGTCTTGAACAGATTCACTACCTGGAGGATCGCTCCCGCTACAGCCGCCGCGAGGAGATCGATGAGAGCACCAAACAGGCTCCGGTGTTCACCACGTCTCTGAAGAACATCGACATCAAGGAGAATCAACGTGCTCACTTCGAGTGCCGCTTGATTCCCGTCTCCGATCCCTCGATGCGCGTGGAATGGTACCACAACAACCTTCCTCTAAAATCTGGCTCGCGCTTCACGGAGACCAACAACTTTGGCTTCGTGGCCTTGGATATTATGTCCACGCTGCCCGAGGATGCCGGCACCTACACTTGCCGTGCCTACAACGCTGTGGGTGAGGCCATTACATCAGCCGTTGCCGTGGTCCACACCAAGAAGTCCATCTACCTGGAGTCTCAGCACGAGACTGCGCTGCCCCGTCTGCAGCACTTGGAGGATGGCTCGAAGCGTCAACGCATCAGTGTCCAGGAGGAGTTTGTGTCGCAGGCCCCGGTCTTCACCATGCCTGTCCGCGATGTGCGTGTGGCCGAAAACCAGGCTGTGCACTTCGAGGCGCGTTTGATCCCTGTTGGCGATCCAAAGCTGAAGGTGGAATGGCTGCGTAATGGTCAGCCCATCGAGGCATCCAACCGTACCACGACGATGCACGACTTTGGCTATGTCGCCTTGAACATGAAGTACGTGAACCCTGAGGATTCGGGCACCTACACCTGCCGTGCCGTCAACGAGTTGGGTCAGGCTGTGACCTCCGCCTCGTTGATTGTGCAGTCGAAGACCGCCATTCAGCTGGAGACGCAGCACGAGGCAGCCATGCACAAGATCCACCAACTGGAGGATCACAGCAGGTACCAGCGTCGTGAGGAGGAAGAGTATACCGTAACCACCGCTCCTCAGTTTGTGACCAAGCTAATTGGACCCAGCAACCTGGTTGAGGGACAGAGCGCTCACTACGAGTGCCGAATCGAACCCTACCCAGATCCCAACCTGAAGGTAGAGTGGTTCCACAACGGCAAGCCCCTGAGCACCGGCCATCGTTTCCGCACCACGTACGACTTCGGTTTCGCAGCTCTGGACATCCTGACTGTCTATGCCGAAGACAGCGGCGAGTACACCTGCCGTGTGACCAACAACCTCGGCCAGGCCGTCAACTCGATTGTCCTCAATGTGACCTCCCGCTCGTCGATTATCCATGAGACGCAGCATGAGGAGGCGCTGACCAAGATCCAGCATCTGGAAGACGCTTCCCGCTTCCAGCGCAAGGCCGAGGAGGATCAGTTCCACGCAGAACGTCCCCAGTTTGGACGTCCACTGCGCAACGCCAAGGTCAACGAGGGCACTCCCGTCCATCTGGAGGCCACTCTAATCCCAGTGAATGATCCGACCATGAAGGTCGAATGGTACTGCAATGGCAGACCCATCCAGACAGGTCACCGCTTCAAGACCACCTACGACTTCGGCTTCGTTGCCCTGGACATCCTGTATGCCCACGCCGAGGACACCGGTACCTACATGTGCAAGGCCAAGAACGCTGTGGGAGAAGCTGTCACGACTTGTGCTGTAAACGTCACAGGTAAGCAAAGACCTCTTTATCTACTTAAAACTCCCGCTACCACCTTCTCCATTTCCAGCAAATAAGACCCTGGAGCTGGATACACTGGACGCTGAGCGACTTGAGAAGATTCGCCAGCTGGAGAGCTACGCGCCACCAACCAAACCTGAGGTGGAGGAGAAGGGACAAAAGCCCATCTTCCTAACGCCTCTGAGCAACTTGGAACATCTGAAGGAAGGCGAGCATGCGCATCTCGAGTGCCGTGTGGAACCCATTAACGATGCCAACCTGAAGATCGAATGGTTCTGCAATGGCAAGCAATTGCCCACTGGACACCGTTATCGCACTACCCACGACTTCGGCTACGTTGCACTGGACATTCTGTATGTCTACGGCGAAGACACCGGCACCTACATGTGCAAGGCGACCAATTTGCTCGGCGAGGCTGTCAATACGTGCAACGTGCGTGTGCTGAACCGTCGCAGTATGATCCTGGACACACAACATCCGGATGCTCTTGAGAAGATCCAGAAACTGGAGTCAAAGGTTGTCACCACTCGCACCGAGGTCGGGGATCATCCAATCGGTCCACCACACTTCACCGCCGAGCTGCGTGGTTCCACGGAGATCTACGAGGGACAAACGGCTCACTTTGAGGCCCAAGTGGCTCCAGTGCACGATCCCAACTTGCGTATTGAGTTCTATCATAATGGCAAGCCTCTGCCATCGGCTGCTCGCTTCCATATCACCTTCGACTTTGGCTATGTGTCCCTGGACATTACTCATGCCGTGGCCGAAGATGCTGGCGAGTATTCCGTGCGTGCTGTCAACGCTTTGGGACAAGCAGTGTCCTCCACCAATCTGCGTGTAATTGCTCGCGGCACCATCATCTCGGACACCCAACATCCCGAGGGTCTGGAGAAGATTCGCAAGCTGGAGTCGACGGCGCCACATCAGCGTCAGGAGGTGGAAACCCCTGGCACCCGCCAGCGTCCCGTGTTCACGCAGCCGCTGCAGAACATTGATCGCATCAATGAGCACCAGACAGCGCACTTCGAGGCCCGCCTGATTCCTGTGGGTGATCCAAATCTGAAGGTCGAATGGTACCGCAATGAGAAACTGATTGAGGACAGCTCCAGAATCACAAAGCAACACGACTTCGGCTTCGTCTCGCTGGATATCTCGCACATCCGCAAGGAGGACGAGGGCGTCTACATGTGCCGCGCTGTCAACCCACTGGGTGAGGCTGTTACCACCGCCTCGATGCGCGTTGTGTCCGAGGCCAACATTTTGATGGACACCCAACATCCCGACAGCATCAGTCGCATTCATCAGCTGGAGAAGCCTGTGGCTCCACGTCCGACGGAGCCAGAGCGTCTTTTCGAGAAGCCCATCTTCACGCAGCTGCTGACTGGACCCTCCGAGTTGTGGGAGGGCGCACATGCCCACTTCGAGGCACGTGTTGTGCCTGTGGGCGATCCCTCGCTCAAGTTCGAGTGGTTCATCAATGGCGTCGAGCTGCAAATGGGCTCCCGCCTGCGTACCACCCACGACTTTGGGTTCGTCACCCTGGACATTGCTGCTGTGGTGCCCGAGGATGCCGGCGTGTACATGTGCCGTGCCTACAATGCAGCTGGCGAGGCTGTATCCTCTACGGCCATGAAGGTCAAGACTCGCGCCAACATCGACGGACAACCTCTGATCCCTGAGTCCTGGGAGGCTATTCGCCTCAAGGAGGCCGCCATGAACCGTGTGCCGGAGATGTTCGTCGACTCGACCCCGCAGCAGGCTCCAGTCTTCACCACCCACTTGCAGAGCTACGACAAGCTGCACGAGGGCCAGCACGTGCTGCTGGAGGCCCAGGTGGAGCCACGCGCCGATCCCAATCTGCGCATCGAGTGGTTCAAGAACGGCATCTCCCTTACCACCGGCTCGCGCATTCGCAGCACCTTCGATTTTGGTCTGGTCACCCTGTCCATCAATGGACTGCGCGAGGACGACTCCGCTATCTACACCTGCAAGGCAACCAACCAGGTGGGTGAGGCTGTCTCGACATCTTCGCTCAAGATCGAGGATCGTCACTGGCTGCAGGCTGAGTCGCTGCATCCGGACTCACTGCCACGCATTGGCCAGCTGGAGGCACCCAAAGAGGGTCGTCCCGAGGCGCCGGAGCCCACGTACGAGACACCTGTGTTCATTACTCACCTGAACAACATCGAGTGCAAGGAGAACGACAGCGTCCGCTTTGAATGCAACGTGGAGCCGGCACGTGATCCGACTATGAAGATCGACTGGTTCTACAACGGACAGCCGCTACAGGCCGCCGCTAAGTTCAAGGCCATCTACGACTTTGGTTACTGTGCTCTGGATCTGACCAACTCCTACGCTGAGAACAGTGGCATCTACACCTGTAAGGCCACCAACAGCAAGGGATCGGCCACCACTTCGGGTACTCTGAAGTGCACCGGTGGTAAGACCATGTTCCTGGATACCCAACATCCACAGGGCGAAAGCGGTCTGGAAGCTGTCCAGGAGACTGAGGAAGCTTTAGCAAATCGCTATGCACAGAAGTCGGCCAAGCCAGAGACGCAGTACCCACCACCAGTTTGGACCAAGCCGCTGCAGCCAGAGTTCCATCTGTCGGAGGCCCAGCCCATTCATCTGGAAGCAAATGTCGAACCCAAGGAGGACCCCAACCTCTTCATTGAGTGGTACTTCAACGGCAAACTGCTGCAGCATGGCTCGCGCTTCAAGATGACAACCGAGTTTGGTTTTGTTACCATGGACATGATTGAGGTTTACTCCAGAGATCAGGGCATCTACACGTGCAAGGCCTATAACAAGGCTGGCGAGGCATTTACCTCGACGACAATCTTCTGCTCGGACAAGGATAACATTATTGAGTCCACTCAGCACCCGAAGGGCGCCGAAGGTCTTGAGCAAATTCAGGATCTGGAGGATTCGTTGCGCAAGGATGGCGGCAAGCCAGAACAGCCCGAACAGGGCATACCACCGCGTTTCACCACCGAGTTTGTCAACATCGCAGACATCGGAGAGGGTGAGTTGGCTCACTACGAGGCTAATCTCATCCCACTTGGCGACCAGAGCATGGTCATCGAGTGGTTCTTCAATGGCAAGGTGCTCGAGGCCAGTCACCGTGTCCGCACCATCTATGCCTTTGGCACTGTTGCCCTGGAGGTTCTGGGAACCAAGATCGAGGACACCGGCACCTACACCTGCCGTGCCACCAACAAATACGGCACAGCCGAGATCAGCTGCACCCTGGAGTGTGTGGAGAAGCCACGTGGCCAGAAGCCACGGTTCACCTCGCACATTCAACCGCTGCAAGGCCTGAAGGACGGCCAGTCGGCTCACTTCGAGTGCACCCTGATCCCGGTCAACGATCCTGACCTCAAGGTCGAGTGGTATCACAATGGCAAGCTAATGCGTCACTCCAACCGCATTAAGACCGTCTCCGACTTCGGCTACGTGGTGCTGGACATTGCCTATCTGCAGGATCACGACAGTGGCGAGTATGTGTGCCGTGCGTACAACAAGTACGGCGAAGACTTCACCCGCACCACCCTCAACTGCGGCGGTCGTGGCGGCGTCTTCTATGATAGCTTGCAGCCCGACTCATTGCAGAGAATTCGTGAGCTGGAGTGCCCGCAGGGACAGCAGACGGATACCGGTGCTCCGGTGGTCGCAGAGCCACCCAAGTTCATTACCCAGATCAGCGATGTCACCAAGCTGGTCGAGGGCCAGAGCGCTCACTTCGAGGCGCGTCTCACGCCCGTCACTGATCCCGACCTGGTGGTGGAATGGTACTTCAACGGCAAAAAGCTGCCGCATGGACATCGCTTCCGCACCTTCCACGACTTTGGCATTGTCATCCTGGACATTCTGTACTGCTACGAGGAGAACTCTGGCGTGTACGAGTGCCGCGCCCACAACAAATATGGCGAAGATGTCACCCGTGCTACACTCAAGTGCGCATCCAAGGCGAGCCTCATTCTGGACTCTCAGTTGCCACGCGGCATGGAAGGTGGTCTGGAGAAGATTGCCAATCTGGAGTACAGCATGGTTCGCACTCGCGAAGAAACCACCGAGGAGACCAAAGGAAAGGCCCCAGTCTTCACTGTGCCGCTGGAGAACATCGAGAATCTGCGCGAGGGTGAGAATGCGCACTTCGAGGCACGCATCACGCCTGCCGATGATCCCAAGCTGAAGGTAGAATGGTACTGGAACGGACGCCCACTAAAGGCTGGCTCTCGCTTCCGCACCTTCTGTGACTTTGGATTTGTAATTCTGGAGATTTCTCCAGTCTATCCCGAGGACTCGGGTGAGTACTCGTGCCGTGCCATCAATGAGTACGGAGAGGCCGTCACCACTGCCACCATGAAGATTCAGGGCAAGCGCAGCATCATCATGGAGTCGCAACTGCCGAAGGGCATGGAAGGCACCATCGATCGCATTGCCGAACTCGAGGGTCTTGGCTCGCGTAGCACTGAGTTTGTGCCAGAGGACGATACTGGCAAGCCGCCCGAGTTTATTACGACTCCATTCGACATGGTCATCTCGGAGAACTCGTTGGCCCACTTCGAGTGCCGTCTACAGCCCATCAATGATCCGTCCATGCGTGTGGACTGGTTCCACAACGGCAAAGCCTTGTGGTCTGGATCTCGCATCAAGACCATCAATGACTTTGGCTTCGTCATCCTTGAGATTGCCGGCTGCTATCAGCGCGATACTGGTCTTTATACCTGCAAGGCGACCAATAAGCATGGTGAGGCCACAGTGTCCTGCAAGCTGCAGGTCAAGGGTCGCCAGGGTATTGTCATGGAACCACAGCTGCCGTCGAACTTCCGCAGTGGCACTGAGAGCCTGCAAAAGCTGGAGGAAAGCATGCACAAGCGTGAGGAGATTGTTATCGATGAGGAGCAGCCCAATCCACCCAAGTTCATTGAAGATATCAAGGACAACCTTGACGTGCCAGAGGGCGGTCCCATTCACTTCGACTGCCGTGTAGAACCTGTTGGCGATCCGACAATGCGCATCGAATGGTTCTACAATGGTCGCGTCATGGCCACGGGCTCCCGAGTGCATCAACTCAACGATTTCGGCTTCATTGCCCTGGACATTGATTACATTTATGCCCGCGACTCCGGCGAATACACCTGCCGTGCCACCAACAAGTGGGGCACTGCCACCACCACTGCCAAGGTCACCTGCAAAGGCAAGCACAACATTGTGTACGAATCGCAGCTGCCAGAGGGCATGACCGCAGAGAAACTGAAGGAACTGGAACGTGGACGCATCCCAGATGCCCCCAGGATTGTTGAGGAGCAGTTTGGCCCACCGAAGTTCATCACACAGATTACCTCTGTGACTGTGGAAGAGTCGGAGGCCGTGCGCTTCGAATGCCAAGTGGAGCCCAAGACAGATCCCAGCCTGCGTGTCGAATGGTACCGCAATGGTAAACCTCTGCCACTGGGTCATCGTTATAGGAACGTCTTCGATATGGGTTTCGTCTCCCTGGACATTTTGTATGTGTACAGTGACGATTCTGGCGAGTATGTCTGCCGTGCCGTGAATAAACACGGCGAGGATCGCACCAAAGCTACCGTGTCCTGCAAGAGTAAGAATCCTTATGCAAGTTCCCAGAATTTCCTTCCTAACTATTTCTCGGTTTTCTTTAGAACTGCCAACAATTCTGTTGCAAAACCAAGTACCGCGTGGCATGAAGCGCTCAGATGCGCTTACCCAAATGGAGGCCACCATCAAGAAGTACACTTCTGAGGTGCACCTGACCGAGGACGATCTCTTCGATCCAGATCGCAAGCAGCCTCCTCGTTTTGTCACACAGATCAAGGACCAAACAACACTCACCGAAATGGCGAAAACCAAATTCGAGTGCCAGTTGGCACCAGTGGGAGACCCGAACATGAAGGTCGAATGGTTCTTCAACGGCAAGCCCCTGCTCTTCAGTAAGTGCTGCTTATAAATGAATGAAATCTTTGGCTAACACCTTTCATCTGCCCCACAGAGAACCGCTTCCAGCCTATCTACGATTTCGGTTATGTCGCCATGAACTTCGGCTGGGTATACCCCGAAGACAGCGGCGAATACGTTTGCCGTGCCACCAACTTGTATGGTCAGGACGAGACTCGCGCCGTTATCAAGGTATCCGGCAAGCCAGGCATTGTCTACGACTCACAGTTGCCCGCTCACATGCAGAGCATTGATCGTATTCGCGAGATGGAAGCCTCGTGGCAAGTGTAAGTATTGAGTAGGAAATCATTCCTCAAGAGAAAACCCAATTAATGTGGCATTTCTTATTTTCTAGTGTGCCTGAGGATGTTGATCCCGATGCAAAGCCCCGTACGAAACCAGTGTTCGTCAGCAAGCTGGAGCCACAGACCGTAGAAGAGGGCGATCCCGCCAGATTTTGTGTGCGTGTCACTGGACATCCACGTCCCAGGGTCATGTGGCTAATCAATGGCCACACTGTCGTACATGTATGTCAACCCGAAGGTGCCTCCATTACCAAGCCATTCTAATGTTCTTTGCATTCCTTTAGGGCTCTCGTTACAAGCTGACCAATGATGGTATGTTCCATCTGGATATACCCAAGACACGTCAATATGATACGGGCAAGGTGGAGGTCATCGCACGCAACTCTGTGGGCGAATCGATTGCTTCGACCGAACTGAATGTTGTCGCGCGCTCCGATGACTATCGCAATGTGCTGAAGAACTCTCCACGTCGTAAGTGCAACTCACCTCACACTCTTCACACACGCCAGATATATCGATATATATATGAACTATATTAACAGCTATTAGAAATTAACACAGTAGATTTTAGATGGCGGAACTAAATACCAAAACACAAAAAAATCACATTAAAAAATGCATTGTAAATATATACATCGATACATACTTTATACATAGAACATTCCAGTAAGCAAATCAACTTAGTAGCTATAGAACCCAAGTTATTTGCATTTCAATCACAAGTCACAATATATATATATATATATATATATATATGGAGGTATATAATATAGCACAGTCCAGACAACTGAACCACAAACTGCTCCCATACAAAACACCCAAAATTCCCTCCAATATTTCCCTCCAACGAGCCTGCGAGGAGCGTTTTCCATCCAGCTGAGGAATCTGCGCCCCAACGGACTCCATCAATAAGTATCGCCATGGACCATGGGTAGTATGGTTGTGCAAGTGTTAAGTGTGTGTTTAAGAACTCTCTGTCTATATTCTTAACTGTGGCTGATCATCCAACTTCTGTCTGTCTTCATTTGCAATCGAATCAAATGACGATCAAAGGAGTTAGCAAACCTCTGTCTCAAAAATTCATAGAAAAAAAATGACGGGCCATAACATCGTATCGAATCAAAAAGTGACTTGTTTCTGTACGAAATCCTGTCTTCCATGAATTGTATCATATTTTCTACCTAACCGAATTCATGTACTAATCTTTAAGCTTTAGGAATGTAGTTAATCCTAACTTTTAAGCATGGCAAATAGTTTTTACTTTCACGTAATGCTCTTCATGTATCAAGCTGTAGATTCCTGTTTGTTATAGAAAGTGAATAACCCTTAATGTTGCTTTTAAATATAGCTTGGTACGATTACGAACTAGCTTCCTACCAGAAGGAGCGCCAGGAGAACGAGCTGGAGAAGGTCTTCGATGAGCGTAAGCAATATTTGTCCGAGCAGAGTGCACACACCCTCAAGGGCGTGGAGCACCTGAAGCCCAAGCAATACAAGCCTCAGACACCCGATTGGCAGCAAAGCGTAAAGGCCAAGAAGAGCGAGGAGTACTACAACAAACTGCAGGAGCTGGAGACTGAGCAACTGCTCAAGGAGACCCACCTGCGCAAGGATACGCATCAGTATGCTATTCCTGGCGAAAAGGTAGTCAGCAGTTCGGCTGCCAAGGGTATGGCCCAGTCCTACGAGGAAAATTTGTAAGTGTGAAACGGAAATAGCTTCTTCATATGCTTATCAAATCCCCCAATTCCCCACAGGCAAGAGCAAACCAGCACCACTCAGGTAAAGGCTGCCCCACCAAAGGGCACAGCTCAGCCCTCGGAATCGTCTGTACATGGACGTGAGGTCCACATGAACAAGCAGCAGCAAGTGCAGAAGGAGATCCAAGGCGATTTAGAGATTACCCGGAAAATCACTGCCACGGAAACTACGGAGGTAGAGCACAAGGGCACCATTCAGGAGCGCGTTGTCAAGGGCCACGTCAAGCCGGCCAAGGCTCCTGTGTTCACTAAAAAGATTCAGCCATGCCGCGTCTTTGAGAACGAGCAGGCTAAGTTCGAGGTGGAGTTCGAAGGCGAGCCCATGCCCACTGTGAAATGGTACCGCGAAAGCTTCCCTATCCAGAACTCACCCGATCTGCAGATCCACACCTTCAGTGGCAAGTCCATATTGATTATTCGCCAGGTCTTTATTGAGGATTCGGCTGTGTTCTCGTGTGTGGCTGAGAACCGTGGTGGAACTGCCAAGTGCAGCGCGAATCTGGTTGTGGAGGAACGCAGACGTGCCGGCAAGGGAGGCATTCAGCCACCTAGCTTTGTGACAACCATTCAGAGCACCACCGTAGCCACTGGCCAGCTGGCCCGTTTCGATGCTAAGGTAACTGGCACGCGTCCCATGGATGTCTACTGGCTAAAGAATGGCATGAAGATTCAGCCCAGCATCAAGTTTAAGATGCTGGAGGAAGACAGCATTCACACACTGTTGATAATTGAACCCTTCGCCGAAGACTCGGGTCGTTATGAGTGCGTTGCAGTGAATGCAGCGGGTGAGGCTCGTTGCGACGGTGATTGCATAGTGCAGTCGCCCACCAAGCCGGAAAAACCAACTACACCGGGTAGCGAGAAACCTCCCCACATTGTGGAGCAACTGAAGAGCCAGTCTGTCGAGGAGGGTAGCAAGGTCATCTTCCGCTGCCGTGTGGATGGCAAGCCAACTCCCACTGCCCGATGGATGCGTGGCGAGAACTTTGTGAAGCCCTCTCGCTACTTCCAGATGACGCGCCAAGGTGAATACTATCAGCTGATCATATCGGAGGCATTCCCCGAGGATGAGGGTACCTATAAGTGTGTCGCCGAGAATAAACTGGGCAGCATTCAAACCAGCGCCCAGCTGAAGGTGCGTCCCATTGAGAATCTGGATGCGCCGCCAACAATTACTGCTCTGAAGGATGTCTCCGTAACCGAGGGTATGCCCGCTCAGTTCAAGACCACCGTCACTGGCAAGGTGAAAGCTACCAGCGTGCAGTGGTTCCGTGAGGGCCAGCTTATACCGGAAACCCCCGATTTCCAGGTAAGTTCGGTCTCTATATATTTTCGCATAACCCTCAGAGTTGGTTACCCTACAAGTTGCCCTACAAGCCTGTGTATTTCATTGACTAACATTCTCTAATGCCTCCTCAGATGATCTTTGATGGCAACAGCGCGGTTCTTCTGATTGGCACCACCTACGAGGAGGATTCGGGCATCTTTACAGTGCGTGTGACTTCGTCAACTGGACAAGTCGAGTCATCAGCCAAACTGACTGTTAAAAGTAAGGATTAAATAACTAAAAACTAAGCAAACCAAACCAGAGTTCGAAAACTCCAAAGAATGCTCAAAACACAACGACCAAAAACAACAAAAAAATGCTATGAAAGTATATATTCTTATATATTTTTGCACTTAACGGATCCTTATTTCTACTGATGAATCAGCCAACTAACTAACTACTGTCAATAATAACTAGTCGTGAAAGTTTGAGTGAAGAATTTTGAAAAATCGAACGACAGTTTCCGATTCCGTTTCAGTTTCAGTTTGAGTTCTCCGTTTCAACTATTTTTATCAACAAGCGAGTTTTTTAATTACTAACAGTTTCAAGATGTGAACCCAAGATGTTCTAACACGATAATAAGGTAACAAGAAAAATCAACACGAAAAAAAAAAAAATTTAACGAATATAATTTAAATCGAAAAAAAAACATAATAAAAAAAATTACAAGTATTTTGCAATATAAATATTTATAGATCATTTTCTTTAATGAGGGAATTGCCTGTCGGTTGAATACGAGCCACAAAATTTGAAAATTCTAGAAAAATTCGAGTGAAAATCTAAAAGAATATTGAAATAGAAACTAAAGCACTCAACACAAAACTCAAACTTTTGCCCCTTTGAGTCGAATTAAAAATAAGACAGCTTATGTACTTTCGTTTTGGGCACTTTATAAATACAATATACATAATGTTGAGTTGTTCCTCTGTATCTAGCTAGCACCTCCCTCTTTTGTGTATATCCTATCGTCTGAGTGTGTATGTATAGATTATAGAAGAAACATATGTCGGAATAGTAGAATTGGGGCCGTGCGCAAAACGCACATTTGTCCCGCCTCCGCTCGAGCGTGAAAGTTTTATTTTTCATTTGAATTTGAATATTAGCATAAAATATTGTGGATGACACATCTAGCGCACGGCTCTTGCTCTTGCTGGCTTTAGATGTGGTGTATCCAAAAGATACATAGACACATTTAGACATGAACGTGCGCAAAACTAGCGAAGCCCCAGGGGGCGCGATAATGAGTACAAAGCGAATATATTGAAGGCATTGCAGACATTGAATTTCAGCTGCCATCGAGCAGATTATCTAGACATGCATATACATGCACATACGCATACATATATATATTCTATTTTCAATTTCTTTTTGGAAAATGTTTGCTTTAGAAAACTAATTTCCAATAGATTAGCTAAAAAACAAGAAAATAAGAAAGAACAACGAGAAGAGGTTCCTTGGTATTTTTAGCCTACACAGAGCTGTCTGGATATTTCGTCTTGCGGCTACAATGAAAAGCATTTTATGTATTTTTCAAGTAAATCGTAAATTTATTTCATTTTTCTTTCATTTTAAAAAGTATTGGCTCTCGATGTACGTGCGCTGATGAAAATAAACTGACATTTAGATCAGGCAAAAATAAAATAATTAATTACCTACAAGTTGTTTGTTTTCGCTGCCAGACCGATATGCAGATGATATGAGTAGCCGATTTGCCAAGCACTTAATATGTATCTGCACATATACTACATATACTTACATACAGAGAGAACACACCTATATACACCTGAGCAGATGTGTTAGCTATTAGGCATGAACATGAATAAATGACTCTGTTTATGGTGCAGAAATGATTTTAATTAAATTAATCAGTTACGGCAGTTTGTTCATCACATCGTCTACCTCTGATTCATGTTGAGTTCTTTTAAGATATTTTTAGAAGGCAGGCCATGCTCGAATTTTGTATCCAACCGATAAATAGCCGCAGTACCTTCGAAAGAAAAATGTATATTATTATATGACTGTATATTGGGTTACGCATTGAAACGATACTTTATAGTATTCGATTATACTATTACCAACTCGCATTCGAATCGAGACTCAAACTGAACCCTGAACTCAAACTAGAACCAGATTCAGACAGACTCCAGGCGCTGTTGTCGATGGTTGTTAAGACAGGCCCTCGAAACGTTGATTGTAATCAATTTGTATTGTTTATTTAATTTACATATATATTTTATTTATTTTGTAGTGATGTTGCATGAGATTTTATTATTCATTTTTTATTGCCGCTTTTTACTACTAATTCGTTTCGTTTCATTTCCTCTCACTTTTTGTTACCACTATTTTTCTTGAAAACAAAACTTGCATTTTCCAAAACACAAAACGAATAAGACGAATCTAAGTTTTCAATGGAATCGTTTCGATATTTGCCGCTTATGCTGCCAACATTTTGTATCTTGTGGTAAAATGCTTTACTAAAAAATTAATCATAAAAACTCATGCGACCTTTGTTTTAAGTTTTATCTACAACAAAAGAATAAGTTACTTGGAGACATATAAACATATCTGTCAGTTAAATAATGAATTGATCAATGTTTATGTTTATGTTTACTCTCTTGTCTAATAAGTGTTCAAACCTTCTCAAATGATCAATCATTCTTCTGCCACACACCACTTTTGTTGTTTAATTGTATTCTCATGTATTTAATACTTAAAACCAATATCGCGTCGTTTTCAATAAATCAAGCAAATGCATCATATTCTTTTCATATTCGTTTTTCGTTTCTCGCTCCATGCTTGCGCATCCCTACTGCTGCTTGCTCACACCGATCACAGGTAACGGATTACAGGTAAAAGTATCTAGATTTACGTTTAACTATGTTTACACTCGTTGACTGCACGCCACGATCGATCCGCCGAAATGATCCCGTTTGGCCCCGACTGGGCTGCCTTCCGTGCTCGATTGTTGCCTTCATTAGAATGAGATCGCCCGAATGCGCCGTTGCGCTGCGATGCGATGCGGTGTGGTGCCCGAAAATACAGAGAACACGACCCAATATAAACACAGACACACCCGCCCCACGGAATCGGCAGTGGTGTTTACCCCACCTGGCGGTGGTGACGTAGTCGCCACTAATCATAAATCTATTTTCGGTCGAATTGTAAACAAGCATTTGAATGGCCTGCTCTCAATTGTTGCCGCTCGGCTTTATTAGAGCCGAGAAGGACTGGGTCCCAATGATGATGATGAAGCTGCTGTACTTAGACTATGATGAGGAATGACTGTCGCATTGATAGGGTGCCAAAAATGTACCAACAGGTTAATGCTAGACCCTCAACGGATTCGTCACACATCATTAATGAATCATGTAGAGAACATTCACGGCAACAAATATGTTCGCTTTTTTTTTTCTTTTTTTAATGTCAAATAGATACGAGTAGCCAATTATTGATTCACGGTCAGCGAAGATATGTTGTGTCATACCTGAAGGCCAGAAAGCCTATTTGATTTGTGGGGATTTTGACCCTGCAGCTTTAAGGCCCAGACTCTCAGTGGTGATAGTTTTTCTGGCCAGCATTTCAAAAGGCTTATAAGTATACATTTTTAAAAAATGGCTAGACTTTTCGTTAAAATGCTAAATTGGCATCACTGAATCACTCACAATATAAAGAGCGATTATTTATTTGGTTGCCATGATATTTATATATTTTGTGCGCACTATATTTATATTTTCAAGTTCATTGTTGGGCTGTATGTTTGCTTGGGTATGGAGATACGGGTTACGAAAGCAACAACATTCGACTGCAAGATACCCATCGGCCAACTTTAAAGAATTTGAATCTTTTATAGTCAAAATATGTTTTTTGTAAATTAACGTAAAGCGGCAATGAAAATTATGTTCAAGGTATGTAACATTTAACAAGTCGCCGTAGCTTACCATCAGTCATTATGCCTAAGGTGAGTCGGTTTGTGTTAGGGCCTTATCGAACTCTGGAATATGATTACCTTGCTTACCTCATTTTTTCTACTAACAAGACAAACCTTCCGTTTGACTTTTTAGAACGACGTATCTCGGCTTATCAATTACGTACGATTGATTCTGTCGAAGATGAGTCTTCGTCCTCTGGAAGGGAAGATAGTGCGCCTGATTCGCCACATCAATTCCCTCAGCAGCAGCAGACGGGCGAATATGGACAGTATCTCGGTGTCAATGGGCAGGTTCAGCATCAAGGGCGCTCTCGCACCAAAAAGCCAAAAGTGCGCAGCAAATCTTTGCAACCTCCAACGAACGTTGTTCCTTGGCGCAAGTCATCGCGTCCCCATCGTGGACGATCCTTAGACAAGCAGCCATTCCTGCCAGGCTTCAAGCCAGAACCTGTAAAGTCCTGGACCGAGGAGACAATTAGCTTAAAGGCGACACCCATAGAGAAGAAGAAGCCCACTCCTAAACTTGAGGCAGCTCAAGTTGTTCTAAAGTCCATTAAAACAGAACGGGATCAGGGTATCATGAGTCTTGGTGCCACCTTGGAACAGATCATTGCCGGAAAAACCGAAAAGGAGGCTGTGCCATGGATAACCATGCGTGAAAAGCTTAAGCAAGTGGAAAGTGTGCAAAAGCAGTTGAGCAAGTTCGACCTCGATGAGGTATACTTACGTCCACTTGAGGGTCAAATTGAGACAGACCAACAGCTGCCACAGCAAGCGCAGGTCGAGCAGGTGAAACGCACCCAGGAAATCCAACGTCTGAAGAGTATGGAGAGCGTGGAAATAATGGAGATGACCGACCAAATCGATAAGCTTATTACCCAGCAACAGAATAACAAGGATCTGATACCATGGAAAGAGATGCGGCAGCAGCTCAAGAGTGTACAGCGGGTAACAAAGCAGATTGACAAGTTCAAGATCGAAGAAGTAGAGTTGCGTCATCTTGAGGCACAGCAAGCGATAAGTGAAGAGTTCCAATCCACGGCCGAAGATACTGTGGTAATGACGATTGACGACAGTTCAAAGAGCTCTATTTCAAAGGTCATGCGTCGCGATGAGGTTCAACAATACGAGGATCAGTCGAACCTCTACACACAGCAATACATCACATCGGAAGATGTGAATATAATGCATGTTTCAGAACGTGAGAAACTGGAAGCTCAAAGATTGATTCGAGAGCAGCAGGCTGTGAACTGGAGGCAACAGCACCAGCGCCCTCAGCTGCAGCCACTTAGTTCAGTCGAAGATACTATTTCTCAGACCAGTGAACGCCAGAGAATTGTTCAACAACAGAGCTTGATTGAGGAGGCTGAGCGACAACAGTATGTGCAGATAGAAGACTCGCAAATGATGAGCCTAGAGCAGTATGAGCACCAAAAGACGATTAACCAACGTACTCAACAGGAAGCCTATAACTGGCGTCAGCCCCAGGAGCCTCAAAAATTCGTTCAAATTGAAGATTCATCTCTTCTACATCTTCAGGAGCGTCAGGATACGCAAGAACAACACTTGTTGCAACAACAGCCTGTTATGTGGGATAGAGGCATGAAAAAGCCAGCGAAACCTGCACCACAGCCTCAAGGTCCAGTCCAACCACAACAGGCCGAGGAGAAGCCAAAGACATACGAGGAGATGCACGATGAATTGGTCGAGCCAGTTCCAGTGCAACAACCTCAACCCACACCTGTTTTATGGGAACGTGGTAAGAAGAAACCAATAGAGCCTCAACAAAAAACATTTGAAGAGCTGCACGATGTTTTGGACGAGCCCATTGCTCCTCAACAACCTCAGTTGACACCGGTACTGTGGGAGCGCGGCAAGAAAAAGCCTACTTCACAGGAAGTTACTACCACTCAGGAAATTGTGCAAGCTTCACAGGTTGTTGAGCAACAATCTGTTGAAGAACAAGTGGCGGAGCAACTTGTCGTTGAAGAAACCAAGAAGACAGCCGTGCGTCGCGTTATTCCACCACGTGAGCCAGAACAGAAGGTGGAGCAGGTACAACTGAAGCCAACGCCACGACAGCGTCCAAAGGAGGTTCAAAAGGCTGAGGAGTTCCAATTAAAGCCTCTTAAGAGCACCAGAACAGTACAAGAAACTGTGCAACAGACAGCAACAGCTCAACAGACTTATGAAGAAGCAACTGATGAATTGGTTGAAGAAATTTTGCCTCAAAAACAGGAGGAACCACAGCCGGTGATGTGGGAACGTGGTAAGAAAACTAAGCCCCAACAGCCGCAAACGGTGGAAACTCCCAAGACTCTTGAAATTGCCGAAGATACTCTACAAGAAGAGGCTGTTAAGCCAGAAGAGCCACAACCACAGGCTGTTATGTGGCAGCGCGGTAAAAAGAAAACTGAGCAGGTCACACAACAGGATATTCCGAAGTCCTTGGAAGTCGCAGTCGATACACTGGATGAAGAAACAGTACCTATAATTCAGCCTGAACCTCAGCCCGTAGTGTGGGAGCGTGGAAAGAAGAAAAAACCACAGCCCCAGCAAATAATTGAGCAACAAGTTGAAGATTTACCAACAAAGACTTATGAAGAGGCAGTTGATATTCTACCCGATGAACTGAAGGTAGACGAGCAACCACAGCCAGTTCTTTGGCAACGTGGTAAAAAGAAAATACCACAATCTACTCCAACTGCAGAGGAGCATCCAGACGAAGTTGATGCTCAGAAAGTTGTGCAAGTTGAAGAGGAAATAGTTGAGGAGAAGCGAAAGGTAAAGAAGGTGAAGAAACCTAAGCCTGCAGTTGAACAATTTGAAGAAAAGGAGGAGGCTCCCGAAGAAGAAGTTGTGGAGGATGATCTCATTGAAGAAGAAGAAGAAATAGTTGAAGAAAAGGTAAAGACTAAGAAAGTTAAAAAGCCTAAAAAGCCTACAGAAGTAACTGAGTCAATTGAACAGCCTGTGGAAGAGATTCCAGAACTTCCTGTGGTAGAAGAACAAGACGACGTTGTGGTAGAAGAGGAAGAAGTTGTTGAGGAAGTGAAAAAGGTTAAGAAAACAAAGAAGCCTAAGAAGCATGTAGAAGTAACGGAAGATGTGGAAGAATTAATCGAAGAAGTTTCTGAAAAAGAAGTTGTTGAAGAACAAGAAGAGATCATTGACGAAAAGAAAAAGGTGAAGAAAACTAAAAAGCCAAAGAAACCTGTAGAAGTGGCTGATGAGGCGGTACAACCTACAGAAAAAGTTTCAGAGGAAGAATTTATTGAAGAACAGGAGGAGATCACTACTGATGTTAAAGAAAAACGAAAGGTTAAGAAAACAAGGAAACCAGAAAAATCTGTAGAAGTCACTGAAGAAATAGAAGAGCCAGTGGAAGACACTCAAAAGAATGAAACTGTTGAAGGGCAGGAACAAGTTGTTGAAGAAAAACGCAAGGTTAAAAAGACAAAGAAGCCTAAAGTAATTGAAACTGAACAGGAACTTGAAGAAGAACCACTGCCAGAACAAGTTGAGGAAGAGGAACATTCTACAATTGAAGAGCCTAAAAAGAAACCCATTGTTAAAATGCAAGAAGAAATCGAGCAGGTGGAGAAGGTTTCTCTTAAACCTGTGCCAAGAAAACAACATCAATTGCCTGAGAAGGAGCAGATTGAAGAAGTGACACTGAAGCCACGTCCAAAAACGTCACCTGTTTCCGAGACGAAGCAACCTGAAGCGACTGATACTGAATTTGTAGAAAAGGAGAAGGTTGTAACATTCGAAGACCAAGTAGTAGACGTAACTAAGAAACGCGTTAAGAAGAAGAAACCTAAGACGAAACTAGAAAGCCAAGAGTCTATGGAAGAGCTGACTGAGGAAGTAGAAGAGCCAGAAGATGAAATTCAACCAGAGGAGGTTGAGCCAGTTGAGCACATTGCCGAGGAAGAAGTTCTTGAGGAAGACACTCCAAAAGAGACTGTTCAGAAACTAAAACCAAAAAAGCAAGAAGTTGTGGAAATGGTTGAAGAAGTTTCCCTAAAGCCTGTTGTCAGGCCAAAGAAGCAATTGCCGCAGGAAGCCACAATTGAAGAGGTACGCCTTAAGCCAACGAAACGCACAACAACTAAACCTGAAGAAGTTAAGCTTGAAGAAGTCGATTTGCAGCATGTCGAAAAGGTGGACGAGGAAATTGTACAGGAAGAAAAACGTAAGGTCAAGAGAGTGAAGAAGCCAAAATACGAAGATCTACCTGAAATACTTGACGCAGAGCCTACAGCCTTAGAAGAAGCTGAGCACGTTGATATTGAAAAGGAACCCAAGCTGCAGGAAGAACAGCCCCAAGTTCCTTGGAAGCGTGGCGAGAAAAAGAAGCCTGTTGCAGAACCCATCGAAGAAAAACAATGGCCAACTGGTAAACGACTACCACTACCAGAAGAACAGCCTGAAGAGTTACAGCTGAAACCGATTCCTGCGAAGCCTGTTGAAGTACCATCTAAACCAGAGAAGGCAATTCCCGCACCTCATTTACAACCTGAAGAAAAGGCGGAAAGTGAAGATGAAATATCCGATTTGGAGCCTCCAAAAATATCAGATGATACACAACCTAAGCAGAAGATCAAAAAGGAAAAGAAGAAAAAGCCCAAATTGAAGAAGGCGACACCATCTGTTGATGAGGTGTCTGAGGAAGTTGCAGAGCCATTCGCCGAGCCAATTGCCGAGGAGGATCAAGTGGAAGAGCTTCCAGTTGATGATGTTAAGGTGGTTGCGGTCTCTGAGGATGTGCAGCCAGAGGAAGAGGTAGTAATAACTGAGAAAACTCCTGAAGCAAAACAGAAGGCCCATAAGAAACGCACGAAGCCACTGAAGCAAGCATCCGTTGAGGGCCAGCCTCAGTTGCTGGAATCTGCTATAGCGGAAATTGAGAAAGCTGATGATGTTTCTCAAGAAATCTCACAAAAGACTATTACGCTATTGAAAAAGACTGAAGACACAAGACCCCAATTCATAACCACTGAACAGCTGATAGAGCTTGATGTGGAAGATGTAAGACGCGATTTGGAAATGAAGCTTACGTCTAATATAATTAAGAAGGAGAAACGTCGTGTTGTGCTCGACGACAGTCAGCCACTTCCTGAACTAGAGCTCATTACGCAGAAGCGAATTCAGGAAGGCATCGATAAGGTTGCGGACGAAGAGCTTATCGAGGATCAACATCTGAAGCAAAACTTAGAAGAGACTACAACATCCGAGGTTATTGGTCAAGAGCGTAAGCTGGTCAAAAAGAAGAAGAAGGAAATCAAGCCGCCACGTATCACTGAAAAGCTCAGACCTCGTCAATGCATTCCTGAAGAGCCCACCGTGCTTGAGTGCAAGGTTGAGGGTGTGCCATTCCCAGAGATTAATTGGTATTTCAACGACATGCTATTGTTTGCATCGGAAAAGTACGAAATCAATGTGGTGGAGCAAGTGGCTCAACTAAAGATCGCGAAGGTAACGCCCAGCGATGTGGGTGTCTATACCTGTGAGGCCAAGAATGAAGCTGGAGTTGCGACAAGTCGCACAAACATTATCTTGGGTAAGTTCGATTTTTATTTCTTTTACTTATATTCTCCGTAAGTCACTCCGAACCTTTTATATGTTTAACCAACTGAAAGAATCTATTTAGCGATTCAAAATAACTTCCATGATACTATACCATTTTTATACCCAAACAAAACAACACTTTTATATACTTTCTGTCCACATTGAATATAGAAAAAGAACAAGGAGTCGCTCCACAGTTTACGAAACCTCTTAAGATTGAGTTCACTGAAGAAAAGGAGCCTGAGCGGCTGAAGGTAACAGTTACGTGCCAGGTCGCGGGTAAACCAAGTCCACAGGTTAAGTGGTACCGCGGCATAGAGGAGGTTATACCAAACGAAGCTTTGCAGATGTTCTACAATGAACAGACGGGTGATGTAGTACTTGAGGTTATAAATCCCACACCAAATGAGGCTATTACCTACTCAATACAAGCTCAAAACCAGTTTGGACGTGCCATTGGCAATGCCAACATAATGAGCCGCCTTGATGAAGTTCCCAAGGAGATTCTGAAGGCACCTACAGTTACTCCGTTGAGTGCATTGGTTATCCCCAATGGTGGCACTCTATTTTTCGAAGCCAAATACGATGGTTCGCCTAAGCCTGAGATCAAATGGATGCGAAATGGCCGTGAGATAATCGAAAATGAGGAAACTATAATTGAAACCACTGAAACCACAACCACCATTAAAATCATCAATATGACGCGCAAGCGAACAGGCAAATATGAAGTCTGGGCAAAGAATAAGGTGGGTGAGGCGAAATCCTCGGGATCTGTGGTTGTTTCTGATCAGGCGCCAGACAAACAGATCAAGCCACCTCGATTTGTCCAGCCTTTAGAACCCAAGTACTTTGGAGAACATGAAGTTGCCATTATTGAGGCAGTGGTTGAATCCGAGCCACTCTCGTCATTCCAATGGTTTGTACATAATGAGCCTATCAAGAGCTCCAATGAGTGCCGCATAGTTTGCCAGGCCAACAAGTCGACTCTCCTGATTGAGGACTTCCAAAAGAAGTTCACAGGTCCGTTCACTTGCCGGGCCGAGAACGTTGGTGGTTCGGTTACCTCGACGGCAACTGTAAATTTGATTGAGGAATTGCCCCAGGAAGAGGCGGTTGAATTTGAATCGCCACGGTTCACGGAGGAGCTAATTCAGCCCGTCGAGGTAATGGATGGAGAAGCTTTGCTGCTGACTTGTCAAGTGACAGGCAAACCCACGCCCAAGGTTGAGTGGTATCACAATGAGGAGAAAATAATCGAGACGAAAGAAACAACTATATCACAGGATGCTCAGGGAAATTGTCAGCTGCAAATAACGGAAGTATTCCCTGAAAATCAGGGTCAATATAAATGCGTTGCGACAAATAAGATTGGCAAAAGCGTCACCCAGACAACAGTTAATATTCAAGGTACTTTTGATGGCATCAAATGGCATTGATTGTTGATAGTTGATAGATGATAATTGATAACAATAAAAAATTGAAGGAAAAGAAGCATCACGTCTCAAATAGGTTTTCCAATAACTCTATACACTTGTTCCCTGCTCCTCTCTTTTAAAACTCTTGTTCTTTGAATATTATTTACTAACGCGCCTCCCGAAGTCCTTGCATGTGATCCTATCAAGTTTGAATTTCAGTTTCCGACATCTCTTGTAAATAATTTTCTCGTTCTGCCTTGGTTCCGAATATATTCATGTATTCGTGTTTGTATTGATATATTTTCGCATATTCTTTTAGCATTTGAATATATCCCCGATTCTGAAATCACTGGACTCACAGGATCTGAGGAGGATCTACTTGATAGAGTAAGCGTGTTTGTAGTTAAAGAGTTGCCTAGGTTTCTGTTGATGCTAACTTTCCCAATACGTATGCTGTGACCGTTTTAGACCATCTCGATCGACGAACAAGCTCCGAAAATAATTAAAAAGTTGCCAGAAAAAATCGAGCCCAAAGAGGGAGAACAAGCGAAATTGGAAGTTAAGGTTATTGGTAAACCAAAACCAAAAGTCAAATGGCTACGTGACGACGAACAGATATTCGCTTCCGAGGAATATCAAATCGAAAATTTCGAAGATGGGACCTCAGTGTTGGTCATCAATCATGTATATCCCGATGATTTGGGTACTATTAGTTTTGAGGCCTACAATCCATTGGGAGTGGCAGTAACAACGGCACTTTTTGCAGTTGAAGGTACTGTTATGGCTTATCTACTACTTACTATATAAAAAAAACTTAATAATCTCATGGAAAAGACTTGGAATTGCTAGTAAAATTCTTTTTCAGATCTGCAGCGGAATTCTCAAATTATCCCTTTCCTTACAATCCTCCTTTATAACATTTCCAACTCAATTTCCCTACAGACTTACACAATTAATTATTTTTGTCATATACACTTTTAAACACTGCAGGGCACACATTATTATTACATTTCAAGATAATTTTTCGAATATATTTGATAAGTAAAAATTTAATAATATTCACAAATATTACTCTTTGCTATATCACAATAATAATAGGCATCGTTGGATCAAAGGATTACCGCAAGCCGGAATGGGTGACTCACATGGAGGAGATGCAAGTGGCTCTTAAAGGTATGTATCGAGTCCAGCAAAGCAAATCAATTCTACTACTGTTATGTGTATATGTGTTTTAATTTTGTGTTTTTCAACACACAAATGTAAATTCCGTACTCTTGTCTTAAACCACAAACAATAAACATCTCACAGTCTGTCACTTCTTCTGTCTCTGTCTCTTTGTCTCTCTTTATTGTATTTGTCCTTGTATCATACAATGTTTCGTACAACCACAACAAAACTATTTACTATGTGAATATGTCAAAGTTGTCCTTTGTTTTTTGTCTCAGCCCCCTCCACAGCTCACAGCTCAAAGGCTTATTCCCCTTCCAACCCACCCAATAAATCCCATTTTATTATTATAAAAGTAAACGCCATTAGAAATTTTAGTATAAAATTTTGTTATAGTATATATTTATATTAATTTTCTTACAGTATCAATAAATCATCTGCAAGTAATTGGTTGTGTTCAAAAATATAAATTATTTTTTTTATTATTCTAAATTTTACTAACATTGATTTGATATTAATTTCCAAAGAAATTCTAAGACATTCCCCAAAACGCTGCTTGCTCAAATACCAAATTACTTTTTATAGCACAAATACTAAGATTAATACTTAGCTGCCCTCAGTCATTTGTTTTGCATGCGATCCTTTTGTTGCAACTATTTCTGTGCATTATAATTTCATTCAAAAAACAGACAAACAAAATACAATACAATTACATAATATTTCTGTATGCGAAACAAGTACCATTCGAGTCTCGTAAGTACACTTTCAAAATCTACAACTCCTAACCAGCGTTTACTGTACAAAAGTTCTATCTTGAATATAAAAAAAAAAATAAACTTTTTATACTTAAATTGGAATTTAAAAAAAATGTCTCTAAAGTATATTCAAGCGAGAACAATCTTGCGTCGTAGAGCTAAAAGTTAAGTAGCTAATCTCTAGATATATTATGCTATCTCTATGCTTATAGCTGCTAAATGCTCGCCCTCGCTTCTAAACGAAATGCGTGACTGCCGTGCTGCCTTAGGCGAAACAGCAAAATTCACAATTCAATTTGCAGGCAACCCAAAACCAGGTAGAGTATAACTCAGTAGACCGGGGACCGATTGATCGATCAATCCCGATTTTGTAGATATACAATGGTATTTCAACAATGTGCAACTTAGAGCATCAGACAAGTATCGCATGTTAGTGGAAGAGTCAGAGGCGACACTAGAGATTCTTAAGATAACGAACGAAGATTGTGGTTACTATAACTGCAAGTTGATCAATGAAATCGGCATGACCATGACACGTGCTAAATTTGATATATCCTCAACCTCTGCAGTTGTGGAAGAAGTAAAGTCGAAGACAACCGTGAAAAAGAAATCGGGCAAAAAGGCAATGGTAAAAAAATCTAGTGGGAGTGAATCGCAAACTTTGCATAGAACAAATATACAAATTGTCCCGGCCAGTACAGTACAAACTACAGTGAATATAGTAAAAGTCAAACAAGCTGTACCCATTCTTGTGGAGCACAGTGAGGTTTCTGAGGTCATGCAAGTAATGGATCGCAAAGTTGCTGATGCTGAACAGATACAGCGCGGCAGAATTATTGAGCAAATTGAAGAAGAGGAAGAAGTTGAGGAGGAAGAAGAGACCGTAAAAGTAGAAAAGGAATATACAGAACGAAAGTCGATTAAGATGACTGAAACTGTTAGATCGATAAGAACGAAAATTACACAGAAAACAATAACAATCGAAGATATATATGAGATTAGCCATCACGAAGAAGTGCAGTGGGTACTTGAGTCTGTTGAAGCGGAATCATTTGGCAAAACCGGTGAAGCGGCACTCAGGGATCTGGCTACAATTGGCGTGCTACTGCGTTACGGCTGCACCCATTATGAGATCACATACATGTACGAACAGAATATATTCGTGTCTCTGCAGAAGCCTGAGTCTCAATCGGCCTTGGTTCAGCTCGTTGAGCGTGAGGGTCACGAAGAGCTTATCACACAAATTTTGAGTGAATCGTCCAACGAGGATGAAACGATACTGGCAGCAACAGTTGGTTTTAAAGCCTTTATCCGCATGATACAGACATACGAAATTACCATAGAGACGGTAATACGAAAATTTCATAGGGAGGACTTCATTTCGCACGATTGGAAGATATGCGGAAAGGAGGTTTGAATTCTATTCTGTTAACTATATCAAGAGTTGAAATGCTTTCAGAAAAAACTACACTTTCCTTTAATTAATTGGCAAATAAGCGATGGCATTTCTTCTAAAGATATTTTTGTGTACTTTGGTGTCATTTTTGAACAGACTTGTTAGAATATTTACGATTGCTTTTTTATAAATCCTTTTCTATATGATTCACTAAAAATTTAGAGAATAGTAGAGACATCCCAGATAATAGAAAGTCATGAGGCTATCACACACGTGAAAATCGGTGAGTAAGGTCTATTGAGTAGACATATTTTAAGCAGTGCCTATCAGATATATAGTTTAATTTCGCTTTTATGCACACAATATTATTTTATTTCTTTTTATTTCCAAACTATGAATCTGCTTTGTAAAAATCCTACCTTCGCTTTGCCAAACGACTAAACCTAACATAAACGTAGAGGAAACATTTGTCGAGGAACGCACAATAGTTGTCAAAGAAGGTTTGAACATAAACACTGACGAACTGTAAAAACCAAAATAATACCTACCAATCGTGATGTACCCCAATGAAGTTATTACTACAAACAACCAGAAAAATACTGCAAAACAAAAACAATAATAGATATTGACTTTCAAAATATAACAATTAAAATTTTGTTAAACCAAACAAATCATTGCGTATATTCTAAAAAAGACGTCTACCACTCGCATCTTTTTCAAATTCTTTGCGAAATTCCCATTAACCGTAATAACTACCTACTACTGAAAATTATAGCTTTTCAGCCTATTGTCATATAAGCTAAATAATTGATGTTCTGAAATTGAATGCTTCTCTTACGCGTACTAGAGTAGAAGCCTAAGCTTTAATTTCCCGCAAGTCCATTGTCCGAGGTAAGTCTGTGAAGTACAATATTATAGATTAGCATTTAGTGTAATGTGTATAACTTGTTTGTCTGTTTAGCTTTTGTTCTATTTATTTAAAAAAAGGCTGGAATGTTAAATCATTACCTTAATCGCTTTCAATAACTTCTTAAACAATATACAATACGCTCGCAAATCATTGTTAATGTATTGTTTTTAATAGCATCTCTAAGAAGAGCCGACATTGTCATTGTTTAATTGCATTACATTCACAGAAACCACAATGACAAAAGTGGAAAAACAGTTCATACAGCAACAACAAGAACAAGAACAAGAACAACAAGAACAACATCAACAAGTACAAATACAAGCTGAACAAACTGTGCATAGGAAAACAAAAATCAAAAAGCATAAAAAACATACAGATCTAATACAACAAGAATCACAACACGTCGAATTCAAAGAGACATCAGAAACATTTGCAAAAGAATCGCACACAGAATCTCTGATTATAGAAAGACTTGAGCATATTAAAGACGTTTTGCAACAACCCACAAAACTTGCAACGCAGAGTCTGCCACAAAGTACACACGAAATCGTTGCAGTCACAGAAATTTCCACAGAACTCTCCACACCGAAACCATTAGTCGAGCAGATTAAAAAAGATATTTTCCCAGAGAAAACTTTAGCAGTTAACGAAGAATGTTTAGCATTCGATGAGGTTAGTTCAGGTTTAAGGCAATCTAAGCCAATAGTTAGTAACCTTAGCGAGCAAGTCGAAGTTCATGAGAGACATGCTCTGTCTGTGACAGAGTTGCAAGCTAAGGAGACTTCCAATAATTTGAAGTCTTCTAAAATTCCAAAGCTAATTAAGGCTGAACGCAAAATTAAGGAACATCGTCCGCTTTTGATAGAAGTTCCCAGTGTTGCCGATTCAGCTGAAGAGCTGGAATCGCCCAAAGTAGTTAAACAACAAGCTCATGAAGGCGAAATTATTCTATCTCATGAGCTAACCGAGGAACAGCAACCCACTTTAGACACTGTAGAAAATCTTAAGGATCTTTCGATGTGCTCAGAAAGAGCAAAAATAAAATTAGAGGAAAACCAAGGACTTTTGGTAACTAAATTCTTCGAAGAAGAAATCGTCAACAAAGAAGTTTACCAAGAGCCCAGTATTAAGCAAATTTGTCCAGGCATTATCCCGAACATTAGTTTAAATATAAGTGAGTACCAGCCAGAGAACACAGTGGAAGAGCTCCAGCCAGATGCGAAAATTCATCCAGAAACATCATCGTCATCACTACAAGAATCAAGAGTATTTAGTACTAGCGAGAGCAAAACATTGGAAAGCGTCAAAGAAATAGGCCAGAGCTATCAGCCCGCAAAGAGCTTAGCAGATGTGATCTTTAAGTCTGAAGAGGTGCCAATTTTGATTGAAGAAATTCAGCAAATGGACTCTTTAAGTAAGGAGCCTTCAATACGGTCGCCAGTTAAATTAAAGGTATCACAAGAATTGGTTTTAACGGAAGGTCTAATAGGCACAACTACCGATACGCAAAGTCCAATTGAAGAGAACTTACCTATATTTAAAACAGATTCTCAAGAAGCCCAGTTGAGAATTGAAACTCAATCTCATATGTTTACTCAGGAAATTGTCTTCAATGAAGAAAAGCCCAGTGACCTAGATGCCTATAATGCACCCAAAAACGTTGATGCAATAATGAGCCAAACCATCTCTCTAACTGTCGGTGAAACTCATGAGATGAATTTGGTGGAAACAGCAGGCAATTTAATTAAACCAGCTATGGAATCAACCAAGCATGTAAAGGAAACGTTAAGTCAGGCATTAGGAATTGCCGTAGAAAACCAGAAGATTTCGTATGAATCTGTGAAAACCATTGATAAGGCTGAAACAAATACCAATCAAGGAATAGTAAATATAACGGATGGTGAACTTGTAGCTGAAGTGCAATCCCAAATAATAATTGATTCCGAGCAAGCGCTTGAAACATATGTTCCTGAACAAGCCAAAGGTAAACTTAACTTTGTGGAGCAGAAGGCATTGGATGTTAAGCATGACACTGTTATCGAGATGGAAACCAAATTATTTACAGAGGAATGGAAGTCGGGCCAGGTAGGACAAGAGCAAGTCCCCCCTGCCGAATTAGGGGTAACTACAGTAATGGAGGTACAACCACAGATAAGAGCTACTGATATGGAAAGTGTAAGTATTATGCCAACGTTAGCCTCACAAGCTTTTGAAACAAAGCCAATTGGAGTGGCAAGTCAAGATGAGCCATTAGAGAGTACTGAATGTATGAAAGTTACTCAACAGCCCAAAGGCCAGTCTGGACAACTCCTTATATATAAAAATCAGCAACCACTGGAGATAATCGATGTTCAAATAACTGAGACGAGCACTGAACTAATCGAGTCTACGCAAACGCAATTGACGGCCAAGGAAACAACGAATACATTTACACACGCGGAGCACACAGAAGTTATTTTATTAGAATCAACTAGCAAATATGCAATTGAAAACAAGCCAATTATTGCGCTTGCAGAACTGACGTTGCCATCTCAGTATGGCACTGACACAATGCAACAAGATTCACTAGACACTTTCATACCTCATCATCAGGAAATGATACCACAAAAACAGATGCCGGGAACTACATTTGACCTTTTACAGCCATTAGAGACAAGATCGTTCCTTCCATTTGAACAAGAAATATCGATAGAAGCCTCAGAGCCATATATAGTACAGAGTGCAGCTATAAGGGCTCCCCAGGCATTGCAAGTGGCAAATATGTCAAGTCCTCAACATTTGGAAACTTTAGAGAAATTTGACGTCAAGACTCAACTACCAAATCAAGCTCAAGTTAATATCAGCGAAATAACCATACCTGAATGTGAAGAGGTTTTATCACTTGTAGCTCTAAAAGATTACCCAACGCCAGCTGTAAATGAGTCAAATTTAAGCAATGTGGAAATTATGCAGAACCCATCCGCAGTGAATACCACCACAACAATTTCTTGTGAAGAGGCATCCGACATTGTATCTCCAATAAACTTGCAACAAATTGCACTTACAACCAAGCTTAGTGATCTAAATATGAAGTCGCCACTTCTTGAAGAAGCAAATGTTTTGGATTATCCTTCAGAGCTTACACCCGTTACTTCAACATTCGAAAAAAGTAATTTTGTAATCAACTGTTTTGAGCAGATAAACGTGCTGGAAGCCCAGGCATATGAAAAAGAAACGGGCTTAGGTGAAATGACAGAGCCGATTGGCCAATTAGTTAATATAAAAGTCAATTCAACATCTGGCATTGTTCTTAATCAGCAGTCAACATATGAATCAGAACGGGATTTTACAGTACCCAAAGTATCATTAGAACATGCCAAATCGGTTACTTCAGAGTTGTTAAGGATACCGTTGACCGAAGGTGTGGTAGATAATCAGTCGATTGGAGATCTATCTGATTTTTCTGTGTCTGCCAAGTTTGCAACTTCAAGCTTTGATGTTTTAAATGAAACAAAAACTATTGAAGCTTTAATTTTCGATAACACGTTGCCCACTGCAGTCAATAGGGAACCTGGCTGTCAAGTTTCTCAGACAATTGTTCCCCACGAACATACGCTGATTACAGAGTCAGTGGCTATACCATCAGTGAAAGAATTTGAAAAAACACCGGAAAAACAACGAACTGCAATCCCTACAAGGGATAGTTCAAACCAACTGCCAGTTTCAGAGGCACGAAACATATTTGAAGCCGAGTCAAGTTTTATTGCGGAAAGCTCACAAGAGCTCAATGCTAATATTAAGGAAGTTGTTCCAAAGCTTTTATCCAAAAATGTTAACGAAGCCCACGTATATGACTCAATTATGGAAAGAAAGCCAAGTGAAAAAATCAATTTCTTTAATGCTGAAATCTCCCATGAAATGACTGTAGCACCCACCATAGATGTGCTGGAGCTCGCGGAAGCGGAAGGGATCTTGACTTCTGTAGCTTCGTGCTCCGTAGCTGTTGGAAAGAGCAATATTAGCTCGGAGCTGCAGTTACCAACAAATACATCAATCTATTCTTTAGAAAATTCCAATGAGTTTGGCACTCCTTCAGTAAATGCGGTTATTGCACGTTCCAGTTTGGAGGGACACCATTACGAAGTAACAGTAATCGATAGCCAACATGCAGAAGATTCAGAAACTATTGATTCGCCCAATGTAGTATCTGTTAGAGCAATAGAGTCTCTGAATGAATCTTTTAAAGCTGCTCCAGAGCTAACACATGAAAATGTTTTTCAAAAGGAATCATATATTACTGCCTCAACGAATAACGAAATCAAAGCAGTGCCTAGCTTAAGTGACGGACTTCAATCTACAACAACAACAGATTTAATGCCATTTGAAGTGTCAGAGCCTATTACTCCAACTGAAACAATTATGGAGGAGGCAAAACTGTATCCATTCGTTACTTCAGATGCCAATAAACTTCAAACTAAACATGACAATATAATATTGCATAAGGAAGAGTCGTTGTTAGAAACTCATCCAATCGAATATGGTAAATCAATTATAGAGGGAACAGTGCGGGAAACGCTCATCTCTGAAGTAATTCCAATTGAAAACGTAGGACTCTTGGAAAAGATCAGCTCTTCAAACATCGAGGCTAAATTTTCGTTAAATCAAACACAAATTCATAAAACTATATCGCAAGTGGAAACTTTTGAAAAAACTGAGGATTTAGAAAAGAATCGACTGATAGTAACCCAACTCGCTAATATTGAAAGTGAAAGTGAAACGAAGTGCGCCAAGCTAACTACTACACAAATGGCATTCATTAAAGAGGATAACCTGTGTCCTTTGAATGTGTTGGGAAAAACCGCTCAAATGTCTAACTTGGAGAACAAACCATTAATTATTGAAGAGATTATGAGCATGGGTCCTATACAAGAAAATTATAAGCATCGAAAGCCCACTGAAGGAACAGCTAAAATAATACATGAAACTGAAAATAAAATAGTAACTGTAACTGAACAATTTGTGTTTGAGGAATCTCCTGACCTGGAATTTCAAAGTAGAAAATATTCCATACCAAATGTTGATCTTGAAGATAGTTCTGCCAGATCAGTGGAAGCGTTCACAGTAAACGTTTTTGAAAATATTGAGGGACATGGTAATTTCAGGCCCCACAGTGCAAAATCAAACACAGAATTAATTTCAGATATGAAGGTCTCGGTTGTGGAGGAAGTTTCTGTAGTTTCATCTCTAGGCGAATTTACAAAACAAGAACCTAAAGGAGCTCATGTAATTGTACAAAACGTTTTGCACAAAAATATGATTGTTACCGATCAACAGCTCTGTGAAAATGTACAAAATCTAGTGGAAAATATTACTCCTGGTATGCATAGTGCCGCTTACGGAAATATTGATGAAAAAAATGCTGCGCTTTCCAGTGAAATTCATGAAAAGGGAACCCTTATTGAAGCTGAAAACTATTCAATAGAGTTAGATTATGCAAAACCTTTAATAATGCCGTACAGTTCTTGTCTAAGCCAACAAACATTTACAGAGGAGCAAGTTATAGCTTCACATGATGAAGACATACACCATGCTCAAACAGCAAATATTATCCTTGAAGCTGAAACCAAAAAGCAATCAATTACAATGGAAGAATCACAGACCCTGCCTCAAACACAAGTATTAGAATCTGGGTCAATAACAGAAAAACATAATAACATAATTCAAGAAGTAACAACTTTGTATAAAGACACTACTCTAGACAGCCAATTACATTCTGAGTCACAATTGCAATCCACACCAATAATTGAGTATGCAGGTTTAAGTTTAAGTGAAACGGTTAAGCCGGGTAAGTATATAGTTAGGTTAACATTAGGCAGTTTAACAAAAAGGCGTATTACTTCCATTACCAACAGTCCCTCAATTACGAAACACATATAACACAAAACAAACAACATATACAAACAAAATAAAAACTAACAAAAAATTTTTTACACAGATACAAAACAAGCCACAGACACAAAACACACACAACAAAAAACACCAACACAAAATAAAGAAAAACACGAGGTTAAAATATCGGGAATCCCAGATAATACGCAGAATATCGAAGAAAACACTAAAGATGGACATATAAAAGATAAAAAGATAAGTAAGCGTGTCATCAAGAAAATTAAGGGTGACAAACAAGAGATCACCAAGATCGAAACCATCGAAGAAGATGGCAAGCAACCCGAAGCTATTGTCACGGTGGAAGAGGTTTCCGTAGAAGAAGAACAGCCTGAAGAAATCAAGGAACTCCCTGAAGAGGTTTGTGTGGTTGAAACTATTTCTGAAGATGGCAAACCGAAAAAGAAGAAGATACGCACACGAGTCATCAAGAAGAAAGAGCACTAAAACAGAAAAAACAAACCCAAACAAAAATCCCGGTCGGGGAAAAAAAAGGGGAAAAAAAAAAAAAAAAAAAAAAAAAAAAAAAAACTCGGGGGGGTTTTTTTTTTTTAAAAATTTTTTAAAAAGAGGAGGGGAAAAAAAAAAAGATACGTACTCGTGTCATCAAGAAGGTGAAGGGTGACAAACAAGAGGTCACCAAGATCGAAACCGTCGAAGAAGATGACAAGGAACCCGAAACCACTGTCACGGTGGAAGAGGTTCCCGTGGATGAAGAAAAGCCTGAAGAAATCAAGGAACTCCCTGAGGAGATCCGTGTGGTTGAAACTATTTCTGAAGATGGCAAGCCGAAAAAGAGGAAGATACGCACCCGTGTCATTAAGAAGGTGAAGGGTGGAAAACAAGAGGTCACCAAGATCGAAACCGTCGAAGAAGATGATAAGCAACCCGAAACTACTGTCACCGTGAAGGAGAGTCCTGTGGAAGAAGTACAGCCCGAAGAAATCAAGGAACTCCCTGAGGAGGTTCGGCTCATTGAAACGATTACTGAAGATGGCAAGCCAAAAAAGAAAAAGATACGCACACGTGTCATCAAGAAGGTGAAGGGTGACAAACAAGAGGTCACTAAGATCGAAACCGTCGAAGAAGATGACAAGCAACCCGAAACTACTGTCACGGTGGAAGAGGTTCCCGTGGATGAAGAAAAGCCTGAAGAAATCAAGGAACTTCCTGAGGAAGTTCGTGTCGTTGAAACTATAACTGAAGACGGCAAGCCGAAAAAGAAGAAGATACGCACACGAGTCATCAAGAAGGTGAAGGGTGACAAACAAGAGGTCACCAAGATCGAAACCGTCGAAGAAGATGACAAGGAACCCGAAACTACTGTCACGGTGGAAGAGGTTCCTGTGGACGAAGAACAGCCCGAAGAAATCAAGGAACTCCCAGAAGAGGTTCGTGTCGTTGAAACTGTTTCTGAAGATGGCAAGCCTAAAAAGAAGAAGATACGAACACGAGTCATCAAGAAGGTGAAGGGTGACAAACAAGAGGTCACCAAGATCGAAACCGTAGAAGAAGATGACAAGCTACCTGAAACCAGAGTCACGGTGGAAGAGATTCCTGTGGAAGAAGAACAGCCCGAAGAAATCAAGGAACTCCCAGAGGAAGTTCATGTCGTTGAAACTATTACTGAAGACGGCAAGCCGAAAAAGAAGAAGATACGCACACGTGTCATCAAGAAGGTGAAGGGTGACAAACAAGAGGTCACTAAGATCGAAACCGTCGAAGAAGATGACAAGGAACCCGAAACTACTGTCACGGTGGAAGAGATTCCTGTGGAAGAAGAAAGGCCTGAAGAAATCAAGGAACTTCCTGAGGAAGTTCGTGTCGTTGAAACTATAACTGAAGACGGCAAGCCGAAAAAGAAGAAGATACGCACACGAGTCATCAAGAAGGTGAAGGGTGACAAACAAGAGGTCACCAAGATCGAAACCGTGGAAGAAGATGACAAGCTACCTGAAACCACAGTCACGGTGGAAGAGATTCCTGTCGAAGAAGAAAAGCCTGAAGAAATCAAGGAACTCCCTGAAGAGGTTCGTGTCGTTGAAACTGTTTCTGAAGATGGCAAGCCTAAAAGGAAGAAGATACGCACACGTGTCATCAAGAAGGTGAAGGGTGACAAACAAGAGGTCACCAAGATCGAAACCGTCGAAGAAGATGACAAGCAACCCGAAACTACTGTCACGGTGGAAGAGATTCCTGTGGAAGAAGAACAGCCCGAAGAAATCAAGGAACTCCCAGAAGAGGTTCGTGTCGTTGAAACTATTACTGAAGATGGCAAGCCGAAAAAGAAGAAGATACGCACACGTGTCATCAAGAAGGTGAAGGGTGACAAACAGGAAGTCACCAAGATCGAAACTGTCGAAGAAGATGACAAGCAACCTGAAACTACTGTCACGGTGGAAGAGATTCCTGTGGAAGAAGAAAAGCCTGAGGAAATCAAGGAACTTCCTGAGGAAGTTCGTGTCGTTGAAACTATAACTGAAGACGGCAAGCCGAAAAAGAAGAAGATACGCACACGAGTCATCAAGAAGGTAAAGGGTGACAAACAAGAGGTCACCAAGATCGAAACCGTAGAAGAAGATGACAAGCTACCTGAAACCAGAGTCACGGTGGAAGAGATTCCTGTCGAAGAAGAAAAGCCTGAAGAAATCAAGGAACTCCCTGAAGAAGTTCGTGTCGTTGAAACTATAACTGAAGACGGCAAGCCGAAAAAGAAGAAGATACGCACACGAGTCATCAAGAAGGTGAAAGGTGACAAACAAGAGGTCACCAAGATCGAAACCGTGGAAGAAGATGACAAGCTACCTGAAACCACAGTCACGGTGGAAGAGATTCCTGTCGAAGAAGAAAAGCCTGAAGAAATCAAGGAACTCCCTGAAGAGGTTCGTGTCGTTGAAACTGTTTCTGAAGATGGCAAGCCTAAAAGGAAGAAGATACGCACACGTGTCATCAAGAAGGTGAAGGGTGACAAACAAGAGGTCACCAAGATCGAAACCGTAGAAGAAGATGACAAGCAACCCGAGACTACTGTCACGGTTGAAGAAGTTCCTGTGGAAGAAGAACAGCCCGAAGAAATCAAGGAACTCCCAGAAGAGGTTCGTGTCGTTGAAACTATTACTGAAGACGGCAAGCCGAAAAAGAAGAAGATACGCACACGTGTCATCAAGAAGGTGAAGGGTGACAAACAAGAGGTCACTAAGATCGAAACCGTCGAAGAAGATGACAAGGAACCCGAAACTACTGTCACGGTGGAAGAAGTTCCTGTGGAAGAAGAAAGGCCTGAAGAAATCAGGGAACTTCCTGAGGAAGTTCGTGTCGTTGAAACTATAACTGAAGACGGCAAGCCGAAAAAGAAGAAGATACGCACACGAGTCATCAAGAAGGTGAAAGGTGACAAACAAGAGGTCACCAAGATCGAAACCGTGGAGGAAGATGACAAGCTACCTGAAACCACAGTCACGGTGGAAGAGATTCCTGTCGAACAAGAAAAGCCTGAAGAAATCAAGGAACTCCCCGAAGAGGTTCGTGTCGTTGAAACTGTTTCTGAAGATGGCAAGCCTAAAAGGAAGAAGATACGCACACGTGTCATCAAGAAGGTGAAGGGTGACAAACAAGAGGTCACCAAGATCGAAACCGTCGAAGAAGATGACAAGCAACCCGAAACTACTGTCACGGTGGAAGAGATTCCTGTGGAAGAAGAACAGCCCGAAGAAATCAAGGAACTCCCAGAAGAGGTTCGTGTCGTTGAAACTATTACTGAAGATGGCAAGCCGAAAAAGAAGAAGATACGCACACGTGTCATCAAGAAGGTGAAGGGTGACAAACAGGAAGTCACCAAGATCGAAACTGTCGAAGAAGATGACAAGCAACCTGAAACTACTGCCACGGTGGAAGAGATTCCTGTGGAAGAAGAAAAGCCTGAGGAAATCAAGGAACTTCCTGAGGAAGTTCGTGTCGTTGAAACTATAGCTGAAGACGGCAAGCCGAAAAAGAAGAAGATACGCACACGAGTCATCAAGAAGGTGAAGGGTGACAAACAAGAGGTCACCAAGATCGAAACCGTAGAAGAAGATGACAAGCTACCTGAAACCAGAGTCACGGTGGAAGAGATTCCTGTCGAAGAAGAAAAGCCTGAAGAAATCAAGGAACTCCCTGAAGAGGTTCGTGTCGTTGAAACTGTTTCTGAAGATGGCAAGCCTAAAAGGAAGAAGATACGCACACGTGTCATCAAGAAGGTGAAGGGTGACAAACAAGAGGTCACCAAGATCGAAACCGTCGAAGAAGATGACAAGCAACCCGAAACTACTGTCACGGTGGAAGAGATTCCTGTGGAAGAAGAACAGCCCGAAGAAATCAAGGAACTCCCAGAAGAGGTTCGTGTCGTTGAAACTATTACTGAAGATGGCAAGCCGAAAAAGAAGAAGATACGCACACGTGTCATCAAGAAGGTGAAGGGTGACAAACAAGAGGTCACCAAGATCGAAACTGTCGAAGAAGATGACAAGGGACCCGAAACTACTGTCACGGTGGAAGAGATTCCTGTCGAAGAAGAAAAGCCTGAAGAAATCAAGGAACTTCCTGAGGAAGTTCGTGTCGTTGAAACTATAACTGAAGACGGCAAGCCGAAAAAGAAGAAGATACGCACACGAGTCATCAAGAAGGTGAAAGGTGACAAACAAGAGGTCACCAAGATCGAAACCGTGGAGGAAGATGACAAGCTACCTGAAACCACAGTCACGGTAGAAGAGATTCCTGTCGAACAAGAAAAGCCTGAAGAAATCAAGGAACTCCCCGAAGAGGTTCGTGTCGTTGAAACTGTTTCTGAAGATGGCAAGCCTAAAAGGAAGAAGATACGCACACGTGTCATCAAGAAGGTGAAGGGTGACAAACAAGAGGTCACCAAGATCGAAACCGTCGAAGAAGATGACAAGCAACCCGAAACTACTGTCACGGTGGAAGAGATTCCTGTGGAAGAAGAACAGCCCGAAGAAATCAAGGAACTCCCAGAAGAGGTTCGTGTCGTTGAAACTATTACTGAAGATGGCAAGCCGAAAAAGAAGAAGATACGCACACGTGTCATCAAGAAGGTGAAGGGTGACAAACAAGAAGTCACCAAGATCGAAACTGTCGAAGAAGATGACAAGCAACCTGAAACTACTGTCACGGTGGAAGAGATTCCTGTGGAAGAAGAAAAGCCTGAGGAAATCAAGGAACTTCCTGAGGAAGTTCGTGTCGTTGAAACTATAACTGAAGACGGCAAGCCGAAAAAGAAGAAGATACGCACACGAGTCATCAAGAAGGTGAAGGGTGACAAACAAGAGGTCACCAAGATCGAAACCGTAGAAGAAGATGACAATCTACCTGAAACCAGAGTCACGGTGGAAGAGATTCCTGTCGAAGAAGAACAGCCCGAAGAAATCAAGGAACTCCCTGAAGAGGTCCGTGTGGTTGAAACTATTTCTGAAGATGGCAAGCCGAAAAAGAAGACGGTACGTACTCGTGTCATCAAGAAGGTTAAGGGTGACAAACAAGAGGTTACCAAGATCGAAACCGTCGAAGAAGATGACAAGCAACCCGAAACTACTGTCACGGTGGAAGAGATACCTGTGGAAGAAGAACAGCCCGAAGAAATCAAGGAACTCCCAGAGGAGGTTCGTGTCGTTGAAACTATAACTGAAGATGGCAAGCCGAAAAAGAGGAGGATACGCACACGAGTCATCAAGAAGGTGAAGGGTGACAAACAAGAGGTCACCAAAATCGAAACCGTCGAAGAAGATGACAAGCAACCCGAAACCACTGTTACGGTCGAGGAATCTCCCGTGGATAAGGAACAGGCTGAAGAAATCAAGGAACTCCCAGAGGAAGTTCGTGTCGTTGAAACTACAACTGAAGACGGCATGCCGAAAAAGAAGAAGATACGCACACGAGTCATCAAGAAGGTGAAGGGTGACAAACAAGAGGTCACCAAGATCGAAACCGTAGAAGAAGATGACAAGCTACCTGAAACCACAGTCACGGTGGAAGAGATTCCTGTGGAAGAAGAAAAGTCTGAAGAAATTAAGGAACTTCCTGAGGAAGTTCGTGTCGTTGAAACTATTACTGAAGATGGCAAACCGAAAAAGAAGAAGATACGCACCCGTGTCATCAAGAAGGTGAAGGGTGACAAACAAGAGGTCACCAAAATCGAAACCGTCGAAGAAGATGACAAGAAACCCGAAACCACTGTTACGGTCGAGGAAACTCCCATGGATAAGGAACAGCCCGAAGAAATCAAGGAACTCCCTGAGGAAGTTCGTGTCGTTGAAACTATAACTGAAGACGGCAAGCCGAAAAAGAAGAAGATACGCACACGAGTCATCAAGAAGGTGAAGGGTGACAAACAAGAGGTCACCAAGATCGAAACCGTCGAAGAAGATGACAAGCAACCCAAAACCACTGTCACAGTCGAGGAAACTGCCGTGGAAGAAGAACAGGCTGAAGAAATCAAGGAACTCCCAGAGGAAGTTCGTGTCGTTGAAACTATAACTGAAGACGGCATGCCGAAAAAGAAGAAGATACGCACACGAGTCATCAAGAAGGTGAAGGGTGACAAACAAGAGGTCACCAAGATCGAAACCGTAGAAGAAGATGACAAGCTACCTGAAACCACAGTCACGGTGGAAGAGATTCCTGTGGAAGAAGAAAAGTCTGAAGAAATTAAGGAACTTCCTGAGGAAGTTCGTGTCGTTGAAACTATTACTGAAGATGGCAAGCCGAAAAAGAAGAAGATACGCACACGAGTCATCAAGAAGGTGAAGGGTGACAAACAAGAGGTCACCAAGATCGAAACCGTAGAAGAAGATGACAAGCTACCTGAAACCACAGTCACGGTGGTCGAAGAAGAAAAGCCTGAAGAAATCAAGGAACTCCCTGAAGAGGTTCGTATCGTTGAAACTGTTACTGAAGATGGTAAGTCGAAAAAGAAGAAGATACGGACACGAGTCATCAAGAAGGTGAAGGGTGACAAACAAGAGGTCACCAAGATCGAAACCGTAGAAGAAGATGACAAGGAACCCGAAACACCGTCAGGTGGAGGTTCCGAAGAAGAAAGCCCGAAAAACAAGGAACCCCAGAGGAGTTCGTGTCGGCAACTATTACTGAAACGGCAAGCCGAAAAAAGAAGATACGGACACGAGTCATCAAGAAGGTGAAGGGTGACAAACAAGAGGTCACCAAGATCGAAACCGTAGAAGAAGATGACAAGGAACCCGAAACTACTATCACGGTTGAAGAAATTCCTGTGGAAGAAGAACAGCCCGAAGAAATCAAGGAACTCCCAGAGGAGGTTCGTGTCGTTGAAACTATAACTGAAGACGGCAAGCCGAATAAGAAGAAGATACGCACACGTGTCATCAAGAAGGTGAAGGGTGACAAACAAGAGGTCACCAAGATCGAAACCGTCGAAGAAGATGACAAGCAACCCGAAACTACCGTCACGGTGGAAGAGGTTCCTGTGGAAGAAGAACAGCCCGAAGAAATCAAGGAACTCCCGGAGGAGGTTCGTGTCGTTGAAACTATAACTGAAGACGGCAAGCCGAAAAAGAAGAAGATACGCACACGAGTCATCAAGAAGGTAAAGGGTGACAAACAAGAGGTCACTAAGATCGAAACCGTCGAAGAAGATGACAAGGAACCCGAAACTACTGTCACGGTGGAAGAGGTTCCTGTGGAAGAAGAACAGCCCGAAGAAATCAAGGAACTCCCAGAGGAGGTTCGTGTCGTTGAAACTATTACTGAAGACGGCAAGCCGAAAAAGAAGAAGATACGCACACGAGTTATCAAGAAGGTGAAGGGTGACAAACACGAGGTCACGAAGATCGAAACCGTCGAAGAAGATGACAAGGAACCCGAAACCACTGTTACTGTCGAGGAAACTCCCGTGGATAATGAACAGCCTGAAGAAATCAAGGAACTCCCTGAGGAGGTTCGTGTCGTTGAAACTATTACTGAAGACGGCAAGCCGAAAAAGAAGAAGATACGCACACGAGTCATCAAGAAGGTAAAGGGTGACAAACAAGAGGTCACTAAGATCGAAACTGTCGAAGAAGATGACAAGAAACCGGAAACTACTGTCACGGTTGAAGAAATTCCTGTGGAAGAAGAACAGCCCGAAGAAATCAAGGAACTCCCAGAGGAGATTCGTGTCGTTGAAACTATAACTGAAGACGGCAAGCCGAAAAAGAAGAAGATACGCACACGAGTTATCAAGAAGTTGAAGGGTGACAAACAAGAGGTCACCAAGATCGAAACCGTCGAAGAAGATGACAAGGAACCCGAAACTACTGTCACGGTGGAAGAGGTTCCTGTGGAAGAAGAACAGCTCGAAGAAATCAAGGAACTCCCAGAGGAGGTTCGTGTCGTTGAAACTCTAACTGAAGACGGCAAGCTGAAAAAGAGGAAGATACGCACTCGTGTCATCAAGAAGGTAAAGGGTGACAAACAAGAGGTCACTAAGATCGAAACTGTCGAAGAAGATGACAAGAAACCCGAAACTACCGTCACGGTGAAAGAGGTTCCTGTGGAAGAAGAAAAGCCCGAAGAAATCAAGGAGCTCCCAGAGGAGGTTCGTGTCGTTGAAACTATTACTGAAGATGGAAAGTCGAAAAAGAAGAAGATACGCACCCGTGTCATCAAGAAGGTGAAGGGTGACAAACAAGAGGTCACTAAGATCGAAACCGTCGAAGAAGATGACAAGGAACCCGAAACCACTGTTACTGTCGAGGAAACTCCCGTGGATAATGAACAGCCTGAAGAAATCAAGGAACTCCCAGAGGAGGTTCGTGTCGTTGAAACTATAACTGAAGAAGGCAAGCCGAAAAAGAAGAAGATAAGCACACGAGTCATCAAGAAGGTAAAGGGTGACAAACAAGAGGTCACTAAGATCGAAACCGTCGAAGAAGATGACAAGGAACCCGAAACTACCGTCACGGTGAAAGAGGTTCCTGTGGAAGAAGAACAGCCCGAAGAAATCAAGGAACTCCCAGAGGAAGTTCGTGTCGTTGAAACTATTACTGAAGACGGCAAGCCGAAAAAGAAGAAGATACGCACACGAGTCATCAAGAAGGTAAAGGGTGACAAACAAGAGGTCACGAAGATTGAAACCGTCGAAGAAGATGACAAGGAACCCGAAACCACTGTTACTGTCGAGGAAACTCCCGTGGATAATGAACAGCCTGAAGAAATCAAGGAACTCCCGGAGGAGGTTCGTGTCGTTGAAACTATTATTGAAGACGGCAAGCCGAAAAGGAAGAAGATACGCACACGAGTTATCAAGAAGTTGAAGGGTGACAAACAAGAGGTCACCAAGATCGAAACCGTCGAAGAAGATGACAAGGAAACCGAAACTACTGTCACGGTGGAAGAGGTTCCTGTGGAAGAAGAACAGCTCGAAGAAATCAAGGAACTCCCAGAGGAGGTTCGAGTCGTTGAAACTATAAACGAAGACGGCAAGCCGAAAAAGAAGAAGATACGCACTCGTGTTATCAAGAAGGTGAAGGGTGACAAACAAGAGGTCACAACGATCGAAACTGTCGAAGAAGATGACAAGAAACCCGAAACTACTGTCATGGTGGAAGAGATTCCTGTGGAAGAAGAACAGCCCGAAGAAATCAAGGAACTCCCAGAGGAGGTTCATGTCGTTGAAACTATTACTGAAGACGGCAAGCCGAAAAAGAAAAAGATACGCACACGAGTCATCAAGAAGGTGAAGGGTGACAAACAAGAGGTCACCAAGATCGAAACCGTAGAAGAAGATGACAAGGAGCCCGAAACTACTGTCACGGTAGAAGAAGTTCCTGTGGAAGAAGAACAGCCCGAAGAAATCAAGGAACTCCCGGAGGAGGTTCGTGTCGTTGAAACTATTACTGAAGACGGCAAGCCGAAAAAGAAGAAGATACGCACACGAGTCATCAAGAAGGTGAAGGGTGACAAACAAGAGGTCACCAAGATTGAAACCGTCGAAGAAGATGATAAGCAACCCGAAACTACCGTCACGGTGGAAGAGATTCCTGTGGAAGAAGAACAGCCCGAAGAAATCAAGGAACTCCCAGAGGAGGTTCGTGTCGTTGAAACTACAACTGAAGATGGCAAGCCGAAAAAGAAGAAGATACGCACACGAGTTATAAAAAAGGTGAAGGGTGACAAGCAAGAGGTCACCAAGATCGAAACCGTCGAAGAAGATGACAAGCAACCCGAAACTACTGTCACGGTGGAAGAGGTTCCTGTGGAAGAAGAACAGCCCGAAGAAATCAAGGAACTCCCAGAGGAGGTTCGTGTCGTTGAAACTATAACTGAAGACGGCAAGCCCAAAAAGAAGAAGATACGCACACGAGTTATCAAGAAGGTGAAGGGTGACAAACAAGAGGTCACCAAGATTGAAACCGTCGAAGAAGATGATAAGCAACCCGAAACTACCGTAACGGTGGAAGAGATTCCTGTGGAAGAAGAACAGCCCGAAGAAATCAAGGAACTCCCAGAGGAGGTTCGTGTCGTTGAAACTATTACTGAAGACGGCAAGCCGAAAAAGAAAAAGATACGCACACGAGTCATCAAGAAGGTGAAGGGTGACAAACAAGAGGTCACCAAGATCGAAACCGTAGAAGAAGATGACAAGGAGCCCGAAACTACTGTCACGGTAGAAGAAGTTCCTGTGGAAGAAGAACAGCCCGAAGAAATCAAGGAACTCCCGGAGGAGGTTCGTGTCGTTGAAACTATTACTGAAGACGGCAAGCCGAAAAAGAAGAAGATACGCACCCGTGTCATCAAGAAGGTGAAGGGTGACAAACAAGAGGTCACCAAGATCGAAACCGTCGAAGAAGATGACAGGGAACCCGAAACTACTGTCACGGTTGAAGAGGTTCCTGTGAAAGAAGAACAGCCCGAAAAAATCAAGGAACTACCAGAGGAGGTTCGTGTCGTTGAAACTATTACTGAAGACGGCAAGCCGAAAAAGAAGAAGATACGCACACGAGTTATCAAGAAGGTGAAGGGTGACAAACAAGAGGTCACTAAGATCGAAACCGTCGAAGAAGATGACAAGCAACCCGAAACTACTGTCACTGTTGAAGAGATTCCTGTGGAAGAAGAACAGCCCGAAGAAATCAAGGAACTCCCTGAGGAGGTTCGTGTCGTTGAAACTATAACTGAAGACGGCAAGCCGAAGAAGAAGAAGATACGCACACGTGTCATCAAGAAGGTGAAGGGTGGTAAACAAGAGGTCACCAAGATCGAAACCGTCGAAGAAGATGACAAGGAACCCGAAACTACTGTCACGGTGGAAGAGGTTCCTATGGAAGAAGAACAGGTTGAAAAAATCAAGGAACTTCCTGAGGAGGTTCGTGTGGTTGAAACTATTACTGAAGACGGCAAGCCGAAAAAGAAGAAGATACGCACACGAGTTATCAAGAAGGTGAAGGGTGACAAACAAGAGGTCACTAAGATCGAAACGGTCGAAGAAGATGACAAGCAACCCGAAACTACTATCACGGTGGAAGAGATTCCTGTGGAAGAAGAACAGCCCGAAGAAATCAAGGAACTCCCAGAGGAGGTTCGTGTCGTTGAAACTATTACTGAAGATGGAAAGCCGATAAAGAAGAAGATACGCACCCGTGTCATCAAGAAGGTGAAGGGTGACAAACAAGAGGTCACCAAGATCGAAACCGTCGAAGAAGATGACAAGGAACCCAAAACTACTGTCACAGTTGAAGAGATTCCTGTGGAAGAAGAACAGCCCGAAGAAATCAAGGAGTTCCCCGAGGAGGTTCGTGTCGTTGAAACTATTACTGAAGACGGCAAGCCGAAAAAGAAGAAGATACGCACACGAGTCATCAAGAAGGTGAAGGGTGACAAACAAGAGGTCACCAAGATCGAAACCGTAGAAGAAGATGACAAGCAACCCGAGACTACTGTCACGGTTGAAGAAGTTCCTGTGGAAGAAGAACAGCCCGAAGAAATCAAGGAACTCCCAGAGGAGGTTCGTGTCGTTGAAACTATTACTGAAGACGGCAAGCCGAAAAAGAAGAAGATACGCACACGAGTTATCAAGAAGGTGAAGGGTGACAAACAAGAGGTCACTAAGATCGAAACCGTCGAAGAAGATGACAAGCAACCCGAAACAACTGTCACTGTTGAAGAGATTCCTGTGGAAGAAGAACAGACCGAAGAAATCAAGGAACTCCCTGAGGAGGTTCGTGTCGTTGAAACTATAACTGAAGACGGCAAGCCGAAGAAGAAGAAGATACGCACACGTGTCATCAAGAAGGTGAAGGGTGGTAAACAAGAGGTCACCAAGATCGAAACCGTCGAAGAAGATGACAAGGAACCCGAAACAACTGTCACGGTTGAAGAGATTCCTGTGGAAGAAGAACAGCCCGAAGAAATCAAGGAACTCCCAGAGGAGGTTCGTGTCGTTGAAACTATTACTGAAGATGGCAAGCCGAAAAAGAAGAAGATACGCACAAGAGTTATCAAGAAGGTGAAGGGTGACAAACAAGAGGTCACCAAGATTGAAACCGTAGAAGAAGATGACAAGGAGCCCGAAACTACTGTCACGGTTGAAGAAGTTCCTGTGGAAGAAGAACAGCCCGAAGAAATCAAGGAACTCCCAGAGGAGGTTCGTGTCGTTGAAACTATAACTGAAGACGGCAAGCCGAAAAAGAAGAAGATACGCACCCGTGTCATCAAGAAGGTGAAGGGTGACAAGCAAGAGGTCACCAAGATCGAAACCGTCGAAGAAGATGACAAGGAACCCGAAACTACTGTCACGGTGGAAGAGGTTCCTTTGGAAGAAGAACAGGTTGAAAAAATCAAGGAACTTCCTGAGGAGGTTCGTGTGGTTGAAACTATAACTGAAGACGGCAAGCCGAAAAAGAAGAAGATACGCACACGAGTTATCAAGAAGGTGAAGGGTGACAAACAAGAGGTCACTAAGATCGAAACCGTCGAAGAAGATGACAAGCAACCTGAAACTACTGTCACGGTTGAAGAGATTCCTGTGGAAGAAGAACAGCCCGAAGAAATTAATGAACTCCCAGAGGAGGTTCGTGTCGTTGAAACTATTACTGAAGACGGCAAGCCGAAAAAGAAGAAGATACGCACACGAGTTATCAAGAAGGTGAAGGGTGACAAACAAGAGGTCACCAAGATCGAAACCGTAGAAGAAGATGACAAGGAGCCCGAAACAACTGTCACGGTTGAAGAAGTTCCTGTGGAAGAAGAACAGCCCGAAAAAATCAAGGAACTCCCAGAGGAGGTTCGTGTCGTTGAAACTATAACTGAAGACGGCAAGCCGAAAAAGAAGAAGATACGCACCCGTGTCATCAAGAAGGTGAAGGGTGACAAACAAGAGGTCACTAAGATCGAAACCGTCGAAGAAGATGACAAGGAGCCCGAAACTACCGTCACGGTGGAAGAGGTTCCTGTGGAAGAAGAACAGCCCGAAGAAATCAAGGAACTCCCAGAGGAGGTTCGTGTCGTTGAAACTATAACTGAAGACGGCAAGCCGAAAAAGAAGAAGATACGCACCCGTGTCATCAAGAAGGTGAAGGGTGACAAACAAGAGGTCACTAAGATCGAAACCGTCGAAGAAGATGACAAGGAACCCGAAACTACCGTCACGGTGGAAGAGGTTCCTGTGGAAAAAGAAAAGCCCGACGAAATCAAGGAACTTCCTGAGGAGGTTCGTGTGGTTGAAACTATAACTGAAGACGGCAAGCCGAAAAAGAAGAAGATACGCACCCGTGTCATCAAGAAGGTGAAGGGTGACAAGCAAGAGGTTACCAAGATCGAAACCGTCGAAGAAGATGACAAGCAACCCGAAACCACTGTTACGGTCGAGGAAACTCCCGTGGATAAGGAACAGCCCGAAGAAATCAAGGAACTCCCAGAGGAGGTTCGTGTCGTGGAAACTATTACTGAAGACGGGAAGCCGAAAAAGAAGAAGATACGCACACGAGTTATCAAGAAGGTGAAGGGTGACAAACAAGAGGTCACTAAGATCGAAACCGTCGAAGAAGATGACAAGGAACCCGAAACTACTGTCACGGTGGAAGAGATTCCTGTGGAAGAAGAAAAGCCCTGAAGAAATCAAGGAACTACCTGAGGAAGTTCGTGTCGTTGAAACAATAACTGAAGACGGCAAGCCGAAAAAGAAGAAGATACGCACTCGAGTTATCAAGAAGGTGAAGGGTGACAAACAAGAGGTTACCAAGATCGAAACCGTCGAAGAAGATGACAAGGAACCCGAAACTACTGTCACGGTTGAAGAGATTCCTGTGGAAGAAGAAAAGCCCGAAGAAATCAAGGAGTTCCCCGAGGAGGTTCGTGTCGTTGAAACTATTACTGAAGACGGCAAGCCGAAAAAGAAGAAGATACGCACACGAGTCATCAAGAAGGTGAAGGGTGACAAACAAGAGGTCACCAAGATCGAAACCGTAGAAGAAGATGACAAGCAACCCGAGACTACTGTCACGGTGGAAGAAATTCCTGTGGAAGAAGAACAGCCCGAAGAAATCAAGGAACTCCCAGAGGAGGTTCGTGTCGTTGAAACTGTAAGTGAAGACGGCAAGCCGAAGAAGCAGAAGATCCGCACACGTGTCATCAAGAAGGTAAAGGGTGACAAACAAGAGGTCACCAAGATTGAAACCGTCGAAGAAGATGACAAGGAACCCGAAACTACTGTCACGGTGGAAGAAGTTCCTGTGGAAGAAGAACAGCCCGAAGAAATCAAGGAACTCCCAGAGGAGGTTCGTGTCGTTGAAACTATTACTGAAGACGGCAAACCGAAAAAGAAGAAGATACGCACACGAGTTATCAAGAAGGTGAAGGGTGACAAACAAGAGGTTACCAAGATCGAAACCGTCGAAGAAGATGACAAGGAACCCGAAACAACTGTCACGGTTGAAGAGATTCCTGTGGATGAAGAACAGCCAGAAGAAATCAAGGAACTCCCAGAGGAGGTTCGTGTCGTTGAAACTATAACTGAAGACGGCAAGCCGAAAAAGAAGAAGATACGCACCCGTGTCATCAAGAAGGTGAAGGGTGACAAACAAGAGGTCACTAAGATCGAAACCGTCGAAGAAGATGACAAGGAGCCCGAAACTACCGTCACGGTGGAAGAGGTTCCTGTGGAAGAAGAACAGCCCGAAAAAATCAAGGAACTTCCAGAGGAGGTTCGTGTCGTTGAAACTATAACTGATGACGGCAAGCCGAAGAAGCAAAAGATCCGCACACGTGTCATCAAGAAGGTGAAGGGTGATATAGAAGAGGTCACCAAGATCGAAACCGTCGAAGAAGATGATAAGCAACCCGAAACTACTGTCACGGTTGAAGAAACTCCCGTGGAAGAAGAACAGCCTGAAGAAATCAAGGAACTTCCTGAGGATGTTCGTGTCGTTGAGACTATAACTGAAGACGGCAAGCCGAAAAAGAAGAAGATACGCACACGTGTCATCAAGAAGGTGAAGGGTGATAAACAAGAGGTTACCAAGATCGAAACCGTCGAAGAAGATGACAAGCAACCCGAAACTACTGTCACGGTTGAAGAGATTCCTGTGGAAGAAGAACAGCGCGAAGAAATCAAGGAACTCCCAGAGGAGGTTCGTGTCGTTGAAACTATAGCTGAAGACGGCAAGCCGAAGAAGCAGAAGATACGCACACGTGTCATCAAGAAGGTGAAGGGTGATAAACAAGAGGTCACCAAGATCGAAACCGTCGAAGAAGATGACAAGGAACCCGAAACTACTGTCACGGTGGAAGAGGTTCCTATGGAAGAAGAACAGGTTGAAAAAATCAAGGAACTTCCTGAGGAGGTTCGTGTGGTTGAAACTATAACTGAAGACGGCAAGCCGAAGAAGCAGAAGATACGCACACGTGTCATCAAGAAGGTGAAGGGTGATAAACAAGAGGTTACCAAGATCGAAACCGTCGAAGAAGATGACAAGGAACCCGAAACTACCGTCACGGTTGAAGAGATTTCTATCGAAAAAGAAAAGCCTGAAGAAGTCGTGGAACTCCCTGAGGAGTTTCAAGTGGTTGAAACTATTTCTGAAGATGGCGAACCAAAGAAGAAGCAGATACGCACTCGTGTCATCAAGAAGGTGAAGGGTGACAAACAAGAGGTCACCAAGATCGAGACCATTGAAGAAGATGATAAAAAGCCTAAGACCGTCATTACTATTGAGGAATCCGAGCCAACGCATCCGTTTGGGGAAAAAGTTAACCTCAAAAAAAGGGTTGTTATTCATAAGCCTGATGATGATGTTTCTGTTGTTGAATTACCAGAAAGAAAATCAGTTATTATATCTGAAAAGGAAGATGGTACGCCCACCAAAACTATTATAAAGACTAAAATAATTAAAAAAGTACATGGTCCCAACATGGAAGTTACTAAAATTCAAACAGTTGAAGAGTATGAGAAGGCACCTCAGACAACTGTTACAATTGAAAACTTTGTAGCACCGTTTCCTGATCTTCCACAAGAAAAAGTTTCTGAAGTTGTCGTTCTTCCAGACGTAGCTTTTGAATCCGAAACAGTTGATGAAGACGGTCAACCAAAAGTCACAAAGTCTAAGAAGCGCGTTATTAAAAAACCAAAAGATGATTTTACTGAAGAGGTAACTGAAATAGATATAACTGAACAAGATACGGGGGAGCCCATATATACCATTACTATCAATGAACTACCAATAAGCGAGTCTTCTGGTGACACAAAGTCAGTTGAGCTACCCGAACAAATTTCAGAAATTGAAGTAACCTTGCCAGATGGCATTAAAAAGAAGAAAACCGTAAAAACTAGAGCATTTAGAAAGAAAATTGATGACAATCTAGACGAAGTTACCTCAGTCAATATTATCGAAGAGGAAAATATGGAACCCATTACCACTGTGCACGTAGAAATTTTACCCGTTGACGAAACATCTACTTTGCCAATTCCTATTGAAGAGTTGCCAGAAGAAATTTTATTCACAGAGGAAATTGAAGATGATAAGAAGCCAAGAAAAAAGACAACTAAAACCAGAACGTTTAAAAAACAAGGTCCCCAGGAAGAAGAATATTACCAAATCCAAACTATAGAAGAAGATGGCAAAGAACCATATTCGCTTGTTCGAGTTGTTAGTGATGAGAACATTGCCGATATAATTGACATCAGTAAGCTTGATGATGAAAAACTTCCCAAACATAAAAAACAAAAGCCACACAAACCTAGGGGTAAGAACACAAGCCACTACACTTTACCAATATACACAACATATTACACGATATATGAAGTATACGCTTAATTTATTTAATATAGTTTTTCCATCAAAAAATGAATTTTGTAACTAGCTCTTGTATGTTTAAAAATAATTCATGCAATATAATTCTAAAGAGTACATTTCTCATTTAAAATAAGTCTTTAAAACATATCCCATCACTTAGTAACAATTTTTTTTAATAATTCCACGTTTAATAACCTAACATGAAAACACAAAAACAGCGGAGAAACCACAACCTGAACACACTGAAACGGAACACCCAGTATACATAACAACATTTAAGTCCACACAAAACGAAGATGGCGAAATAACAATTGAAGCTGAAAACAAGAGAGTTTCTCAGGAGGAAGGAATCGTTGTTGAGGAAGTGCTCAGTGATACTGAACCCATAGCGGAAGAAATAAAACAATCCAATATCGAAATTACTGAAGTCAACGAGCCTACAGGTGATTTTCTTAATATATTCAATAACGTACATACATATAAACACATGCATAACTTGGTATTTTATACACGTATTTTAAAAGCAGTACTAGAGTTAAGAATATTTTCTCAAATACGTGTGTGATAGGTAATTATAATGACCCCATTTAGTTACATGGTTTGAGATACAAATTAAGTAAAAATACACGTTAGCTTTCAATTCATTAACACAAGACGTCAAATACAAACAAGAAATTAGTCTTCAATACATACCAGGCATTCTGATTACATATTTGTGCCACAAATCTTACTAACAGAGTTCTTCGAGACTCTTCTTGTATACTGAGGTTGTATTTGTATAAAAGCAAGCGTAATACGTTAATTACAAATATAGATCAGACATTTGGTTAACCATAAAAAGTCAATGCAAGTATAAATTAAAAACTAAACTTTATATGGTACAAAGTTTATGTGATGTAACGCATTATGAAAAATGCAAAAATATTTTAACAAATTAGTCTAGTGCTAACACGCAAACACATAATTTTCTCTTAAACAGACCAATACATCAAAGAGTACACTATCACAGAACCCGAAGATGTATGTGCAGACAACACCCAACACAAAGCACAGAAAAAATATAAAAAACCAAAACAGAGAAAGACACAACCATCTGAATTTGAACAGATTGACGAGACTATAGAGGTAGAGGGTGGTTCAAAGGAACCGAAAGACGAAAAACAAAAGAAAAGTAAGGTTAGGCTTGATCAAGTTAAGTTATCGGAAGATGTGCTTGAAAAGAGCACTTCTAATATTAAAGAGCCAGGCTTAATGGAAAAGAAGGAAAAACCAAAGAAAAAGAAATCAGTTAGATCGAAAAAGGATGAATTGGACGAATATATACAGTTTTTGATACATCAAGAAATTCCTAAAACAGTACTACAGCCTTATACACGTACTGAAATGGAACATCCGCAAAGGGCACGCCGGGATTCATCTATTAAGCCTATGAAGCTTACTGCTATTAAAATCGAAAAAATGGAAATTAAGAAGCCCAAAATGGTTGAAATAAGTTCTGTGGTCGAGTTTCCTCAGATGCTTAAGCTTAAGACCCCAAAGCAACGTCCAGAAGACAAGAAGAGAAGATCAAGTGAAGCATCATTTAAAAATAAGAAACTGAAGAGTGTGATCAGGTTTATACCTTACGCGCCCTACTGCTTTCCTTATAATATTGTTGAATTGGAAACTAACTGCGACAATGGCGAACTTTCCCGCAATATAGAGGAAGCAGAAGAGGTTCTAAAGCTTCACCCAATGAAATTTAGGCATAGCAAACCTGTAAAATCGGATCTAGAAAAACCTGATTTGGAAGAGGTAGATGAGGAAAATATTCCCCAAGGCGAAGATCAAGTTAAGCCAAAGTATAAGCGAGTCAAGAAGAAAAAGGACGAACCGCAGGAGGAACATAGAACTTTAAAAATTGGAAAGGGTAAAATCCCTCGAAACGATGAAAATATTGAGGAAATTCAACTCAAACCATTTACACTTGAAAGTCAAACTGAAGTTAAAGGCGAGGAGCCAAAGGAGACCATTCAAGAAAAAGGAATTAAGAAAAAATCAAAGAAACCCGAAGAGTCCGACGATTCTCCTAGCTTAAAACCGTTAAAGGATACGGATACAATTGAAGAAACTGAATCAAATTCCGGTTTCAAATTCGAGTTGACTGAAATGGAGCCTGATAAGCCCGATTTATTATCTGAAGAAAATGTTGAACGATTAAAAGAGCCCAAAAAGAGACGAAAATTAAAGCTCAAAACAGAACTCGAGGAGAACTTGATAGAAATTGTTGAAATGCCTCCACAAGATAATGACGATAAGGTCTATGAAGTAATTGTAACAAGTTCAGAAGTTGAGGATCAGCAGCGCAAAGAAAAGAAAATACTTAAAAAGAAAATAAAACGAATGAATAAGGATGAACTTGATGATTTCGTTGCTTACCTAGAAGAAAACCCTGATCAAACCTTCTATGAAACTACAATTAACGACTTCTATGAGGTTAAGCTATCCGAGCTAGAACCTCTCGACGAGACCCCAACTGAAAAATTGAAAAAACGTAGGATTTTACATAAGAGAGGGGAAAACGAAGAAATAGTTGAAATTTTAGAGACCGCTCCTACGGCTGGCGAAGAAGCACTCTATGAAGTAACAATAAAATCAATTGAACCTGAAGATTTCGGAAAAACAATTCAAGAAGCGGGCGACAAACCAAAAATTAGAAAATCTAAGAAAATGAAGAAAGATGACTTAGAGGCTTACATTCGGGAACTAATAAATGCCGAGATACCAGTCACGGAACTCGAGAAATATGAAAAGACGGACATTGACGTAAAACGTAAAAAAATGAAGAAGCAAAAAACTAAACCGACTGAGGCTCCAATCGATGAAGGAAAAGAATTCGAAGTGGAAATTACTCAACAGGAGCCGACTAAAAAGCCAAAGGTAAAGAAAACCAAATTAGAACATAAAGTGGAAGAAAAATCTGTTCCACTACCGGAAAGTGTTGTTGAACATGACGAATTCATTATCAAGACAATCGAATCACAGAGTATTCCTCAGGACTATTCCAGTGACAAAAATATATCAGAGGTTCCTAATGTAGAGGAAATAATAACGGATATTAGTGAGTCCGTTCCATTTATCGTTTTGGAGGAATATAGTGAAATTGTCCCTGAATTTGATGAAGAAGACAACAGTGCTGAACGAAAAACTATAAAGAAACGTAAAATTAAAACAAGAAAGGGTTCTAAGCAGTATGAAATTCAAATTGTGGAAACTGATAAACCAAAAGATGATCTCGATGAAGCAAAGGTTATAGTGATTACAAGTGAAACTAACGAAGAAGATCAGTGTAAGCCCAATCGAGAACAAGAAAAACTTCCAACGAAAATTGTGAAGAAGGTTAAAAGAGATAAGCTGAAGGAATATATTGTAAGCATTATTGATGAAGCACCAATGGAAGCTATTGCAAAAATATCAGAAGACATAAATACAACGGAGGATATAAATATATTGGAAGATGATTATTTCAGTATATTTAAAACGACTGTAATTGACGATGACATTGACACTAAAGAGCAGCCAGAGGAAGGGCTTGCTGAAAAGTCGATAGACTTGCCAAAGAATAAAAAACAGAAAGTGCCTAAGCCAAAAAAGGTTAAGTTAAGTGAAGAGTTACCTGATGAGGACATTGAAGAGATTAAAGGCGAAAATTTTCCAAGCCAAATTGATGAATCAGCCACTGTATCAGAGCTGGATGAATACTCAGTTAATATTTCTGAAAAGGAAGCAGAACCGAAAAGGAAGTTAACAAAGAAACAGCCCAAGAAACCAAAGTCAGCTCCTATTTCTGAATATGTTATTCGTATTGAGGAACTTGAGCCCGAAACTGTAACTGAGCAAACAATCAATGATCACGGAGAATCGGTTCAAAAAACAACGTTAAAGCGTAAGCTGAAAAAGAAAGATGGTATTAAGGAATATTTAATAGAAGTGGTGGAAACTTATGAACAAAATCAGCCTGAAGCGGAATTGATAATTAAAACTTCAGAGATAACACCAGACTCAGAACTAGAAGTTCCCGAGAAACATGAAATCAAAATTGTCAAAAAGAAAAAGCCAAAAACAGAATCTTTTGATAATTTCATTTATCAGTTAATAGAAGACGAAATACCAATCAAAGAATCCGCAAGCTTTGAAGCTTCTATAATAGATTTAGCTCCAGAAGAAAAGAAAGCCAAAAAGATAAAGAAGCTTCATAAGAAAACGACTGAGTTAGTTGATGGTATTCAACAAATAACTCATGAATTTACTATACTTGAGTTTGAGCCTGACAAGGTAGAGCCAGTTCCTACATTCGATGTAGTATTGGAAGATACCGACACAGTTGAGTCCCTAGAAAGTTTCGAAATAAAGGAAAATGTGGAAAAGACAAAGCCTAAACCTAAGCTGAAGAAGCCCAAGATATCAAAAGCAGAGATAATTGAGCAGGAACCAGTACATATTATAGACCTGGAAGAAATTGTTGAAGTCAAACAGGATGTTGAAGAAGACGGCTCTACAAAGCAAGTTCATGTGAAAACTCGTAAACTCGTACGAAAGCAAGGCCCAAAAGAACACATTTTTGAAATAACCGAAACGACTCGTGAAAACGAGCCTTTGTCTGAAATCACTGTAACAGAAATCACAGAAGCTGAAAAACCAAGTGAGGAACTAAAGCACCCGGATGAAATAAAGAAACTTATTAAAAAACCAAAAAAACTTAAGCCTGAGGATGTTGAAAACTATGTTATCAATATTGTGGAGGAGCTAAACAGGCCCGCCAAAGAAGACAACTTTGAGATGTCTGTGCAATTTGAGGAAATTTTATCGGATAAAAGCTTAGAAGAGACTGAAGAAGATGACGTGTTCAAAGTTCCAAAAACTAAAACCTTAAAGAAAAAGAAAACCATTGAAAAACCAGAAGATTACATAATTCGCATTGAAGAGCAGGCTCCCGAGACAGCTATCGAAAATATTGTAAATGAAGAAGGTGAAAATGTAAAACAGGTTAGAACAACTAAAAAGCTTAAGAAAAAGGAAGGCCCCAAAGAATATCTTATTGAAATAACTGAAACATATCAAGAAAATGAGCCAGAGGCTGACATTGAAGTTACTACCATTGAATTAGCTTCGGAAGAATTGCTTGTTGGGGAAGATGAACAGCCTAATAAGGTTGTTCAAAAGGTGAAGAAGAAGAAGGCGGTGAAAGATGATTTGGATAAATACATTCAACAGCTCATAGAACAGGAAATAACAAAAACGGATCTTGAGCAATATGAGCCAACAGAAATTGAATCAAAACCCAAGCGACCTAAAAAGAAGACTAAGCACCAACACACAAAAACTGTAGAAATTGTTGACGGGCTTCCTGTGACGGTACATGAGTTTAATGTTTCCGAAATAGAACCAGAGGTTATAGAAGAGGACTATCAACCCATTTTGGATGAACCAGAACATCTACCTTCACAACCTGTAGAGGCAAGCAATTATTTAGTAAGCGTTTTGGGTGAAAGCTTAGAGCCCACTCTATATCCAGACGAAAGAACTGAAACACCTTCGAAACTTGACAAAAAGATAAAGCCTCTCAAAAAGAAACAGGAAGAGAAAGCTCCAATAGTTTTAGATGAAATAGTTGCAACAGTAGAGGTAGTACAAGAGCCCACTGAAGACGGTTCTGTAAAAGAAGTCACTGTTAAGAAGCGTAGGGTCAAGCATAGACGGGGATCTAAGCAAGCTGTCTTTGAGATTACTGAAACTTCCAGCAATGATCAACCTTTAGCAGAGGTAGTAGTTATAGAGCTACCAGAAAGTGAACCCGGTGAAAATGAAGACCAGTCTATCATTGAGAAAAAGCCAATTAAAAAAGTAAGGAAGGTCAAGAAAGACGATATACAAGATTATATCATCAATGTTATTGATGAGCTTGTACATGAATCACCACTTGAAATTGACGAGGAAACAGTTACCGAAACAAAAGAGGACAAGCCTAAAAAATATAAAAAGGCTCTCAAGGACTATAAATTCAATGAGGAGGAAAACCAACAGGTTCCAAAATCAGAAACATCAGAAGATGTTTCCAAAGAGTTTGTGGAAGCGAATGTTGAAGCTCCTGAAAAATTCCCTGGGTTTACTATTGATATTCAAGAAGATATTCCAGCTGACCACAAAAAGCAGAAAAAATCCAAAAAAGATACAAAATTGAAGGTTGGACAAGAGCACGAAAAGGACGAAAAACAAAGTTACCTTATTAAAGTAACAGGTATTGAGCAACGTGAAAAGACCGATTCTCCTGAATCTGAATCCTTCTTACCAGACGAAGAAGTTGAACAACCTGTCGATGAACCTATATTCAAAATAGAAGAAATCGAAACAAAAACGGATGTCACTGATGAAAAAGATGACAATGGTGAAACAACAACTAAAATCGTCACTAAACGAAAAATCAAAAAACAAATGGGTCCCAAGGAAGAAATAATAGAAATTGTGGAGACAGTAAATGATGGCATGCCAGAATTTGAAGTAACAGTTATTTCAGATGTACCTACACCAGAATTAAAGGAAATTCCTCAAAACGAAAAGCAGAAGAAAGTAAAGAAATCGAAGAAGGTTCCGAAGGATGATTTGCATGATTATATTCAAAAACTAATTGAACAAGATATCCCGAAATCTGAGCTAGAAAAATATGAAAAAATAGACTTGGATGAGCCAGTTAAATTAAAAAAGAAGCCTGCTAAAAAAGTCAAGATTACTGAAGAGCAGCCAGCCGGCCCCTTGGAAGATTCTCCTGCAGAAAGTCCTACAAATAAAACTCAATCATTAGAAAGTTTAATGGAGGATAAAAATTTATTGATAACTGTAAAAGACTTTTCACCAGAAGCACCTGAAGAAACGCCATTTGAAATAACAGTCTTAGAAGAGTATGTAGAAAACAAACCTTTGACAGACGAAACAGGTGAAATTAAAGTTAAAGAGGTTAAAACAAAGAAAATAAAGCAGAAAAAGGGTCCTAAGGAAGTCATTCATGAAATAACTGTTGTTATTGATAAGGACAATGATGAGTCTGAAATAACTATAATTACGACAAGCCCCAAAGAATCTGACGTCCAAGAAAATACCGTAAAGAAGGAAAAGAAAGTTAAAAAGGTTAAAACTGACGATGTTGATGACTTTATTCAAAGCGTAATTGAAGAAGATTTACCAAAAGAAACTGTTGTACAAGATATTATTAATATAAGTGAAGACTCTCCAAAACAGCCGTCTCAAAAGACCAAAAAAATTAGTGAGAAAGAAAAAGCACCAGCCGATGAGCAACCAATTCAAACTGATGATGGTGTTCAAATCATTGAGGATACACCAAAGGAAGAACCAACTCTTGAGCATAGTTTTCAGTTGGAAGAAATTGCTCCAATATTCGAAAAACCTGAGGAAGATACTACTATAACTGAAATCAAAACTCCGCAAAAGAAAAAGAAACCATCTAAAGATAGGGTCAATATTAATGAGGAACAACCTCAAGAAGGCAAATTCGATAAGCCCTTAGATGTGATAGAGAAAGAGATAGACATTGAAAAGCCCGATGATACTAAATACACTGTCAACTACACCGAAGACGAATCTAAGCCACAGAAAAAAGTGAAACAGAAGGCTCAGAAGGTTTCGCAACAACCAATTCAACCAGACGAATCTAATTACGAAGTCTACATAAAAGAAAGTGTGGTAGATCTCGTAGATCAATACCCGTTAGACATAGAAGTTGTCGAAAGTGAAACGAAGGCAGAAGAAACCACAGATGATGCTGGAGATGTTCATAAGGTAGTTACTACTAAGCGAAAAATTAAAAGTTCCAAGGGAGACGAAGTTATTGAAATAATTGAAGTAGTTACTGACGACCAACCTGATGCACATGTCACAATTCTTGAATACGAACCAGAAACCCTTCCATCGGACCAAAAACCAAAGGAACCTAGGAAGAAAATAAAGAAAATTAAAAAGGATGATATCCATGACTATATTCAAAAACTTATCGACATGGAAACACCAAAGACTGAACTTGAAAAATATGAAAAAATAGAGTTCGAATCAACTCCCAAGGAAAAACCAATTGAATCACTTCCAACTGAGGTCACAGAAGAGACTCCATTGGAAAAACCACAGAATAACAAAAAGCCCAAACAAAAAGAAATACTCAAAAAAGAAAAGGCATCTCCAGAGCCTGTGGCCGAAGTCAGGATTACTGAAATAGAAGCAGTTGAAAAACCTAAGGAATTTGAAATAATTGAAGTTTTACCCGAAGAAGTGGAAATCATAGAAAAAATTTCGCAAGAGGGTCTCCCAGTTCAACAAAAAACTACCAAACGTGTTTTAAAAAAGAAGAGTCCCGAAGAACATACAACATTTAAAATTACGACTATTGAGAGTGACGATAAAGATTCTGTGACGGTCATAGTTGACGAGGAACCAACGGATCTTATTCCTGTTGAAGTACAAGAAAATCTATTAGAGGCTGAGGTGCCTAAAACGCCTAAGCCAAAACCGAAAAAGACTGTGAAAAAAATCAAAAAAGATGATTTGGATGAGTATGTTCAGAAACTATTGGAGACAGAAATACCAAAGACAGAAATAGAAACTTATGAGAAGGTTGACATGCCAGAAAAGTCCAAAAAGAAAGCTACTGAAGAACTTGTCCCAGAAGAGAACAAATATGATGAGACTGATTTAGCAGTGGAAATACTTGACTCTGAAAAGCCTAAAAAGAATAAAACTCATAAGCTTAAGCCAGTTGACAAAATAAAACAAGTACAAGACGAACCGACAGAGACAATTATAGATACTGAGACTGACAATATTGCTGAGGTAACACCAAAACAAATTGCACACCCCGAGGACACAGCCACTGCACATATTACACCAAGCGCACAAGATGAGAATTCTACTCAAGATGACACTAAAGATACAATTCAGAAAACAGTTAAACATAAGAAAGCTAAGCCAGACACAGTTAAGAGCTTTGAATCAAGTAAGTTATTAGATGAGAGTTTATGGAGCCTTACAGATTCCCACCGCATATGCTGCACCTTTGCTCCTTCGCTCCTTTGTCTGTGTCTTTCGCCTATATTTTCTATCTTTTCAAATCAGCGTTCAGTTAAATTATTTATTTCCTTCTTCATTACCTCCTTATAATCTCTATTTCTTTTTCTCTCTAAATTTCTTATCTCCCCCTATTTACCGATTTTATGCTCTGTAATCTGAGTAAAATTTCAATATAAATATTTCCTCGTTTACATACATTACAACATTAACCACTCAAATATAACCCTTAATGCATGCTGTTTGTTGTTATTGAGTAAAATTGTATATTATATTTCTCTGTTTGCACACTTCCACATTTAAGTAATGCAATAATTTTGTAAAATGACTAACTGTTTCAGTGTACTTACTGTACTTTGTAAAGTTTTTAAATATATCAAAAATTGTGTTTATATTTTAAAACCGCTCTATTCAAATATCAAATACTGTTGTAACTATTAAAACATTTAGAAACTTCTTCAAATGGCTTACCTTCTTTTTTGAAATCAATGAACGGATTCATAGTCGACTCAATGGAATTGTCAATTACTAAAGTTTTAATGCATTTTTACAACAGGTGAAGTACCAGATTCTTACCAGGATTATCATATTAGCGTAGTCGAAGAAGAGCCCATTGAAAAAGAAGAGGAGCCCGAAAAAACCCTGGAAGTAAGAGTAATCGATGAAGTGTCTGAAGTTGAAGACTCCCAGCCGATTATTGAAGAAGTCGAAGAGGATGGTATACAGCCTGCAGGGGAGGAAACAGTTGAAGATGTTACAAAGCCAAAGGCTAAGAAAAAGAAGATTGTCAAAAAGAAGACCAATGAGCATGATGACATTATTCAAAAATTGCTTGAGCAGGAAATTGAAAAAACAGAATTGGAGAAGTACGAAAAAATTGAGTTTGATGTTCCGAGAAAACTGAAACCGGAGTTTGAAAATCTAGAGCCTATTAAAATCGAAAGAACAGAACAAAAACCAACAAAATTGACCATTGTTGAAGCAGTTGATGTTCCAAAAACAGTAAAGCTAAAACCAGGAAAGCGTAAGGAAAAACCAGCTGAAGAACAATCTGTGCAGTTGCCTAAGTTTAGACTTAAGGCACGCATGACCATGGTAGAGTATCCTCCAGCTCCGCTTATACCCAAGCTTTCAGAAATTGGTGCCATAAAGGAGAATGGAGAACTTTCTCGCAATATTGAGGAAGCGGAAGAGCTACTTAAGTTTAAGCCACGAAAGACTAAGAAGATCAAGAAGATCAAGGACGACTTAGAAAAAGTGGAACTTGAGAAGTATGAAAAGTATGTCAGCAGTGAAGAGGAGGCTGATGAAAAGAAACCATATCAAAAACCGCAAAAACCAGAGAAGGTGGAGGAGGCTCCAGAGGATGTTAAACTCAAGATTGGTAAAGGTAAAAAGAAACCACAAGATCAAGAAATTCCTGAAAGTGTTACCCTTAAAAAGATACCAGTAAAACCAAAAGAGGTTGTTGAGGATGTCGAAGCAAAACCAAGAGAAAAGAGTGTTGAAATACTCGAAGAGCAACCTAAAGAACCTAGACAACAAGACATTCAAGTAGAGCCGTTCGAGCCGACAGATTATGAGAGCTCTGAATATGTGCCAGAAACTCTTGAGACATTTGAAGAACCCGAGAAACCAGAAAAGCAAAGCAAGCCCAAAAAGTCTAAATATACTCCTAAAGAAAAATCCAAACCCGAGCAGGATACAAATATAGCGGAAATTGTACCAGGGAAACCAAAGGAAGAAGAAGAAGTTCCAGAGTCAGAAGTGAAATTCCGTATTCCTGAAGGTGAACTTCCAGAGGAGTCTACATCTGAAATAAAGTTAAAACCTGTTAAAAAGACGCCTAAAGAAAAATTGGAAGAAGAAACTATTGTCAAACCTAAAGTCGAGGAATCTCAGGCTGAGGAAATCAAAGTTCCTACAGAAAATGAACCGAAAAAACCTAAGAAACCGAAATCAAAACCCACGCAACAAAAGGAGGAAGAAACTTTTGACGAAGAGCCAACAAACTTTGAGATTTCAGTTAAAGAAGAAGAAGTAACGGTTGAAAAGCCTGTGTTAGAAGAACGGCCAAAAGAGGTAAAAATTAAACAGAAAAAGCCAAGAGATGCTCCTGCGTCTGAAGTTGAAATTGTTGAAGAGGTACCCATACCGGTAGAGCTTCCAGAAGAAATACCGGTTGAGTACAAAATTACCACAACTGTTTTGGAGCCCGAAGAAGCACCCAAGGAACATCAAGTTAGGGTTGTTAATTTCGATGAAAAAGAAGTTACGACTGAAGAAATAATTGAAGAGAAGGTTGTAACCAGAAAAAAGAAGCCCAAGCCGGAAATAGTTGAAGATATTGAAGTAACTTTGCAAGAACCAAAGGAAATCAAACCAGAAGAAGAAGAAATAAGTGCTGAGGTAAAAATTTCAACTGAACAACCTGTACAAACGGTTGAAGAGTCTGAAGTCGAACTTAAGGTAACGGAGCCCCAACAACAAGAGCAAGAAAAAGTTGTTAAAAAGAAACCTAAGAAGAAGCCCGCTGAAGATGTCAGTCCAAAAACACAGGATGTGGTGAAGGAGATTGAAACTCAACCCGAAGAACAATTGGTGAAAGTGGCTGTTCAGCCAGAGGAGAAGATTGAAAAGGTAGATATGCCCGAGACATTCAATTTCCAAATTACGGAAACGGCAGCTCCAGAGAAAAAACCTGAAGAAATTGTTGAGAAAAAACCTGAGTTACCAGAGGAAAAACCCGCGCCGCTAAAAGTTGTGGAGCATGAGTCTTACAAAATTTCTATCACCGATTCGCAAGTTGAACGGGCTATTGAAAAATCTGAACAGTCCGAGGAAGAAATTCCTGAGGCAATTATAGTTGCTCCTAAGCCAAAAGAAGAAGATGTATTAGAAGCTAATGTTGTCATTTCTGAACCGAAACTGATTGAGCAATCTGAAGTTGAAATTGAAGTAAAGCACAAGAAAACTAAGAAGCCTAAGAAGACTGAAGAGGTTGATAATCAAGAAATACAGATTATTGAAGAGTCCATACCTGAGAAGGTTGTTGTGGAAGCTCCCCAACCTGAAGTCCTCCAGGAGGAAAGTGTTCCAGTAGTAGAAAAACCGGATGAATATACAGTTCGTGTGTCTGAAACGGTAACTAAGCAAACAGATGAACCAACAGAAGCCGAGTTCAGTGTTAAGAACAAAAAGAGTATTCCTATTGTTACTGAAGGACCAGAAGCAGAATTTGTTCTGAAAGAAAGCAAACCTATTGAAGAAGTAACTGAGGTTGCGGAAATTAAGACAAAGAAACCTAAGAAGAAGGTCAAGGAGGAGTCTGCAGAAGAGTTGAAAATTCAGATTACAGAAGAAATTTCCCAAGAAGTTCCTGTTGTAGAGGAAATGGAAGAAGTCGTTACTAAACTTGTAGATGAAGTCCCTATTGAGTACAAGTCATATGAAATTGGAGTCAAAGAAACCATTCCCGAAAAGGCTGTGGAAAAAATAAGTGTAAAGGAGCCGACCGTAGAAGAATCGGTTATTGTAGAGCCACAACCTGAAACCTTTGAGGAGCTTAAGGTCAGGGTGATTGAAGAAGTACCACGCGAAGTCGTAGAAGAAGTCATTGAAGAGGATGTTAGGGTTATTCGTAAGAAGAAACCCAAGCCGCAAATTACCGAAGAGCCCGAAGCTAAAGTGAGCATTTCTACTCCAAAACCAGTTGACGAAGTTGAAGCGGTACAAAGCATTACCATTGTGCCTGAAATACCTACAGAGGAAGAAGAAGCCGAACTGAAGGTAACTGTAATCGACGAAGAAGCTCAACCCCAAGAGCTTGTACAAGAAATAGAAGAAATCGAAATAATTGAAGAAAGAAAGGTTGACTTAGTTCCTGAAGAAAAGCCAGAAGCCTTTAAGTTCAGTATTAAAGAGACTGAGGTACAGGAACCAACAATTGAAGAGTTGCCTGAGGAACAATTTACGATTAAGAAAAAGAAGAAGGAGCCCGTGCAACAAATATTTGAAGAGCCAGAGGCAGTATTTGAAATTAAACCGAAAAAACCAGTTGAAGAAGTTTCAGAGGAGGTTAAAATTAAAAAGAAGGTAAAGAAACCAGTTAAAGAGGAAGAGGCAGCAACCGAGCTTAAGGTAACTTTAACCGAAGAAATAACTGCAGAACCCGAAGTTGTAGAAGTCTTTGAAGAAGTTGAAGAAAAGCCAGAGGAGAAACCTGTCGAAAAACCGGAAGCAAAACAGGAAGAAAAACCTGTAGAGAAACCAGAAGAAAAACCAATGGAATATAGATTCAAGGTTTCCGAAAGTCAACCAGAAGCTCCTGAAGAACTGGAAGAGCACGAAGTACGTCTGCCTAAGAAAACGCCAACGCCCATTAAAGTAACCGACGAGCCAGAAGCTGAAGTGACGCTTAAACCACAGCCAAAGGTTGAAGAGGTAATGGAAGAGGCGAAAATATCAAAGAAAAAGCCTAAGAAACCAGTTATTGAAGAGGCAGCGGAAGAGCTCACTGTTAAGGTGGAAGAGGAAATTAGTCCGGAGCCTATAGTTGTGGAAGAAGAAGTTATAGAAGAGGTTGAAGTTAAGAAGCCAGCAAAACCAATACCTGTTGAAGAGGCGGAAGATGCCACATTCAAAATAAAGAAGCCAGACGCGCCTGAGGAAGAAGAAGTTATTGCGGAGGTTACCTTAAAGCCAAAGCTTCCGAAGGAAACACAGGATGAAGAGTTTTCAGTTGACGTAAAACTTCCTAAGGAGAAGAAATTCACTGAAGAAACATCTGATGAAACTGTACAGCTAAAGAAAAAGAAGAAACCTCAGAAAGTGGTTGAAGAAGCTGCAGATGAGTTACAACTTCAGCAAACAGTGGTTGAGGAGCGGCCAATAGAGATTGAAGAAGAAGAAATTATTGAAGAGGCTGTTTTAGTTCGTAAAAAGCCAAAGAAAGCCTATGAACCAACTGTTGAAGATCTTGAAGAAACAGAGTTTAGTGTTTCATTTAAGAAACCACATACAATTAACGAAGGTGTCGAAGAAGCTGCTACGGTGCTTAAGAAGCGTCCTGTAAAGCCAACAACTCTCGATGAAGCTGCTGCTGAGCTCTCTATAAAACGTTTGGAAGAAGAATACGAGGAAGGCGATGACATTGAAGAATTTGTAGTAAGCCAACGTTCAAAGCCCAAACCTTTGCAAATTACAGAAGAAGACGATCAGGAATATACCATTAAGAAGCTTAAGAAGCGTAAGCAAGTCGATATTCCAGAGTTTACTGATGTTGAAAACGTAACTTTCCGTGGTAAGAGCACGAAAACCAAAGAAGATGTAGACCAAGAGTTTAACATTGCTCTGGACTCATACGCTGAAGAAGAGATTTCTATGTCTGGCAAGGTCAAAATAAAGAAACCAATTAAGAAGACCTACAACGAAGCAGCTGATGAGGCACGAATCAAAATCGTTCAGGACTACGATGACGGCGAGGGCCCAATTATTGAAGAGATTCGGGACGATGAGGACACCATCGATGAAGTCGAAGAGCCTGAGGAGTATTTAGTGGAAGAATTACCACCAGACGAGGTTGACTTTAAGCTTAAACCCAAAAAGCAATCAAAGCCCCACTACTCTGTTCAAGACGAGGAAGAAGAACAATTCTTGATTGGTATTCGTCATCCTAAACGAGATTCAGTGACCTATGATGAGGATTCTCTAACATTTAAAAAGAAGCGTAAAGTTATTCAACAACTCTTCAATGAAGGTAAGCAGTTTAATAATATAAATTAATTTGTATTCTTGAAACGCAATAAATTTTCATTCAATTAAATTATTCACCTGCTTATATGGCAATAGCCTAGTATACTAAGGTAAACATCCAATGAAAACATAAATGTTAGTTGCTAACACATAACTATACATTTTTCTTGTCGCCCAGTGTTTTCTAATAACAGTTTTAAAATATGATTATAAGTATGATTTTCTAAAATAATATTTTATTTATTTCGATATAGATGGAGCTTCGCTTAACATAACCCGGGAAATGGATATTGAAGGTTGGTATATAAATTTAAGCCGTAAATAATTTAAAACCAAAAATAATAAAATTCAATTTGCATTTCAGAGTCTAACAACGAGAACATTATGTACTCTATATGCAACTATATTGCTGACAACGATGAAGCCATAAACTTGGTTGAGGGTGAAAAGGTGCAGGTCATCGGCCGCCACAGCTCTGAATGGTGGTATGTCAAAAAGAGTATTACCGAAGAGGAGGGCTGGGTTCCGGCACAGTATCTAATGGAGCCGGCAGAATACGCCCAATATGTGCAAAATAAGTTGCACGAGAAAATTGACAAGCTGCCAGTTTTTGAGAGTAAGTTTCCATTTTTGTACGCAATTGTTATCTCTAACAAAATCTTTAAAACTGTCCCGTCATGTTAATAACCCAATGTTTATGTAATTTGTGATTGTGCAATTAAGGACCTGGACCCGAAGATAAGCCGATTGCCCCACGATTTATTGAGAAACTACAACCAATACATACACCCGATGGTTATACGGTACAATTTGAGTGCAAGGTCGAAGGTAACCCAAGACCCCAAATTGCATGGTTCCGCGAAACAGCCATCATCAAACCATCTCAGGATTTCCAAATGTTCTTTGATGATGACAATGTAGCTACTCTCATTATTCGTGAAGTTTTCCCTGAAGACGCTGGTAAATTTACCTGCGTTGCGAAAAATGCCGCGGGCTTCACATCATCAACTACAGAGTTGATCGTAGAGAGTCCATTGTCAGATCATGGCTCTGATGCAACTGCTTTATCGCGCAGGAGCATGTCACGTGAGTCCTCTCTAGCTGATATTCTTGAGGGCATTCCTCCCACGTTCTCGCGTAAGCCAAAGGCTCAGTATGTTGATGAGGGTACGAATGTCATCCTGGAGTGCCGCCTTGTTGCGGTGCCCGAGCCAGATATTGTCTGGACATTCAATGGTGAAGACATTGACGAAGAAGAGGTGAAAAATGTTCGCGTTATAACCGAATCAGATATGCACATGTACTGTAGCGTTGTGCACATAACCAAAGTCAAGAAATCTCAGGAAGGAACATATGAAGTCATAGCGACTAATCGCGAGGGCGAAGCTCGTTTGCCTATTACCCTAAAGGTACGAACCTCTGACAAGGAAGCCCCGCAAATTCTCGAACCTCTTAGAAATATGGTAATACGTGAGGGAGAAAGCGTAGTCCTTTCCACTCATATCGTTGGTAATCCACCGCCCAAGGTAACGTGGTACAAGGATGGCAAACCCATTAAGAATGCCAAATCTGAAAAAGACTTGCACACCCTGACACTGATTACACCGAAAAAGTCTGAAAAGGGAGAGTACACAGTGAAGGCGGTTAACCCATTGGGCAGTGTGGAAACTTCTGCCATTTTGACAATAGAAGGTATGTTGCTTGTTTTACGTTTAATTACAGTAATATTTTATTATATTATGTTTACTAATATATCGTTGTTCCATTAGAACCAACAAGTGGTAACGCAGAGCCTCCATTGTTTGTGGAGCGTTTCGAGGAGCAATCGGTACCGCAAAAGGGTGAGATCCGCTTGCCGGCCAAGGTATCGGGCAACCCAGTTCCAGAGGTGCAATGGCTCTTCAACAACAACCCACTATATCCCAGTGAACGCGTACAACAGGTCTACGATGGTGAAAATATCGAATTAATTATACAGAACGCGAATCCTGAAACTGATTCAGGCGATTATAAGTGTATTGCCAGCAATCCAATTGGCAAGACATCTCACGGCGCGCGTGTGATTGTCGAAGTCGATGAGGTGACTTTCACGAAAAAGCTGAAGAAGACCATTACCATTGAAGAGATTCAGTCCCTGACATTGGAATGTGAAACTTCTCATGTGGTTTCCACAAAATGGTTCTTCAATGGCAAAGAGCTCAGCGGTATGGATCATCGTGTTGTTGTAGAAGATGGCAAGACACACAAGCTGGTTATTAGGAATACAAATCTACGAGACTCTGGCACATACATTTGTAAGGTCAAGAAGCAGGAGACCCAATCAACAGTTGAGGTACTTCAGCGTAAGCCCGACTTTACCAAGGTGCTTGAGGACTACGAGGTCACTGAGAAAGATACGGCTATTCTTGATGTCGAGCTAACAACTGAATCGACTGATGTTACCTGGTACAAAGATGGCGAAAAGATTACTCCCGAAAACAAGAACTGTGAGTTTATCAAGGACGGAAAATCACGGCGCTTGGTTATACGGGATACAACCATACATGATGAGGGCCAGTACACTTGCAAGCTGGAAGACCAAGAATGTAGTGCAGAGCTTACTATCATCGAGCTGCCACCAGAAATCGTCAAACCCTTGAAGGATGTTTCTGTCACCAAGGGAGAAAACGCGACATTTGTTGTAGAGCTGAGTAAGGGTGACGCATTGGTGAAGTGGTTCAAGAACGGAAAAGAAATCAAGTTCAACGAGCGGGTACAGCTGACAATCGATGGTAAAAAACAATCGCTGCGCATTATCAAAGCCAAGCCTGAAGATGTGGGCGAGTATTCCATTGAGGTTGGCGAGCAATCTTCCAAAGCCAAACTGACAGTGGAGGAGCCGCTGGTGAACTTCGTGGTCCGTTTGCCAGATGTAACAATTGCCACAAAAACAACGGATGCTGAGTTTACTGTAGAGCTTTCTCAGCCCGATGTGGAGGTTACGTGGTATAAGAAGGGTAAGCCCATTAAGCCAAACAAGAAGCATGAGGTGTTCGTTGAGGGAACCGTCAGGCGACTGGTCATCCATGACGCAAGCGACGATGATGCGGGTGAGATCAGCTGCGTAGCAGAGAACGTCACCAGTACCAGTAAACTTTGCGTGGAAGAGCTTAAACTGCCACCAGTGATTACATCTGATAAGGATCAGACCATTAAAGTAAAGGAGGACGAAGACGTTACCTTCACTGTCAAGTATACGGGCGCCCCGACCCCAGAGGCCGAGTGGACAACCCGTAAGGTTGTCATCCCCAAGTCGAAGCGTACCATCCCCACAATTGATGAACAGTCCGCATCGTTGACCATTAAGAAGGTTGTTGACGATGACGAGGGCGAGTACACCGTTAAGCTTGTCAACCCGGTGGGCGAGGCAGAGGCTAGCCTGCGTCTGGTCATTATGCGTAAGCTACATTTTTTAATTAGAAAATTGAATAAAGCAGAATGACCTATATCAAAATTCTTTTAGGCAAACCAACGGCACCTGGCACTCCACAACCCCTAGAGGTTATGCACGATTCAATCACCCTGTACTGGAAGGCGCCTGAGGATGATGGAAAGTCTGAAATCATTGAGTACATTCTGGAGTATCACGATGTTAAGGAGGAGAAGTAAGTATCACCTTCAAAGCTCTCTAAATGGCAAATGATTGATATTCTTTTTTGTAGATGGACTGAGATTCGGAAAATTAAGGACACTACATATACAATTAGCAAGCTAAAAATTGACACTGAATATGTATTCCGTTCAATTGCAATCAACGAAGTGGGTCCTTCGCCTCCATCACCCATCTCGCCTCCCATACGTTTGGTACCAAAGGTCGAAACCGAAGCGCCCATTGTTCGCGAGCCCCTGCAGGATCTTGTCAGCGAACTGAACAAGGAGGTGACACTTTCCTGTGTCTTTGGCGGCATTCCAGAGCCCACGGTTACATGGAAGAAGAATGGCCAAGTGATCGAGTCAAGTAGCTTGCGCTTCGAGAACCGCGTTGCCAAATATGTTATTGAAAAGACAACAATTGAGACTGAAGCCACTTACACGTGCGTGGCGACAAACGAGAAGGGCTCCATCGAGACTTCGTGTAGACTGAAGCTGCAACAGAAGCCAAGCATTGAAATCGAGGACAAATATTTGTCCCAGAAACTGCGCACAGGCAGCACTCTCACCATTCCGGCAATAGTTGGTGGCTATCCACAACCATCTGTTACGTGGCACAAGGAGACTGTCGAACAGAAGTCGACATCCACAATCACCATTGAAACCACAGAGACGAGCACAACCTATACGGTTAAGAAGCTGACTCGCGAACACTCTGGTCGCTACAAGGTGACGGCTAGCAATGAGTCAGGTTCTACCCATGTGGAGTGCACAGTGCAGGTGATCGACAAGCCAAGCAGACCACAATCATTGGATGTGAAGGTCACCAAAAAGGACGCGATTACTTTAGAATGGACGCCGCCCATCGACGATGGTGGCATGGACATTAACAAATATACACTAGAGAAGTGCGACGTACAGAACAATGTCTGGATGAAGGTTTCCGACTTCGATAAGGACATTCACTCGTATGCCATTCAAAAGCTTTCCATTAACTCACAATACATGTTCCGTGTGGTCGCGAGCAACCCCATCGGCGAATCCGAGCCGACGGAGAGTGAGCCAGTGACCATAACTAGAAAGTTTGGTTCGTAAACCAATAGCTTTATTACCATATATACAATATTTAAATACGTTTTATTTATTTTCATACTTTAAACAGAGAAACCTTCTCCACCACGTGGTCCCACCTCTGTGTCTGGCATGAACGACACGTCTTTCACACTGGCCTGGGAGCCGTCGGAGACAGATGGTGGTTCGAAGATAATCGAATATATCGTGGAAATAAGAGAAGAGACTGAAACCGTTTTTCGTTCTCTGGGCACTACGACAGATACTGTGACTAACATTCATGTCGAGAAGGTCGTGCGGAATAAGGGCTATCTGTTTAGGATCTACGCTCGTAATGAGGTCGGCACTAGCGAGGCGCTTGAGACCACGGAGAAAATCGTCGTGGGACGCAAGATAAGTAAGTTGAACCTTAAATTGTAGTAATGATAATCGCTTATTGCTTTGCCAAATGCTTTTCCTTAATGACAATGCTTTCCTTAATGACAACAACTAATGCTTTGCATTGCGCAAAAACATAACTAAATTCTACAGCAAACGAATCCGAAAACATGGGTACGTTAAAAGCGTTTAAGGAATATTCTCCAGTAAAGTGTTCACTGTAAATTAAAATAATATCGCCATTTTATAGCGCCGCCATCGCCACCCCAGAACCTGAGGGCGCCGGATGTGACAAGTCGCAGCGTAACCCTTGACTGGGAGGTACCTGCCCGCAACGGAGGCTCTGAGATCACAGGTAGGATAACTGCGGCAAGCTTTGCCTATTTGAAATCTAAATTTATTTTGATTTTATTACAGGGTACTGCGTAGAGAAGAAATCTTCGACTTCAACAAGCTGGAGCAAGGTCATCACTCTGGACGCACATCAGCTGCACTACAGCATAGACAATCTGAAGGATAAGTGCGAGTATTGGTTCCGTGTCTCGGCGGAGAATGAGGCTGGATTAGGTGCACCAGCCGTCACTGAGAGCATATCCCTGAAGACACATGCAAGTAAGTTGGCAACTGGTGGCATATAGTAGTACGGAAAGTACAATCGCATCTTTTTTATTCCTCCTTACTAGCCGTACCATCGCCACCAACTGCTCCACTGGAGGCGCGAGTCATCGCAGCCAATGCACACGTATTCGAATGGGGTATTCCCGAGTCAGATGGAGGTGCGCCTCTGCTCGGCTATCACATTGCGATACGTGACATGAAGAAATCCATGTGGATTGAGGTTGGCCGTGTGCCAGCGGGTGTGCAGAAATTCCAGATCAGAGATCTTCAGGAGAATCACGAGTATATGATTCGCATATTTGCCAAGAACGAGATCGGCTTGAGCGAACCCTTGGAATCGGAGGAGCCATACAAAATCATGACAGCTGGTAAGTAGCAGCAGCACCAGCTAGCTGAAGCAACTACTAACACACCGTGTTTCTCTCCCCAGGTCATGACAGCCTGCCCGATGAGCCGCGCACTGAGATGAGCACGTGCAACACGTCCTCGTGGCTGCGGGATCATAACATGGATGCCGACATTCACTCCTATGCGCGCGGCAGGCTGCTCCAACGCGACGAGTACTTCTTCCGGCTGTTCGCCCAGTTACCCAAGAAGAAGAAGAAAAACTCCAAATAGAGACAGACATAAACAAGTAACAAACAGAACAAACGAATGAAACTTAGGATAAGGCTAAGCATAAACTATTTCAATTGTATTTAATTAATTCTTGATTTTGTAGCTTTTTGTACTTTGTAAGGACAGTGTAATGATCGCTCCCCAAGACATTGATGCCCACGCATCCCCGGGCAAAGAGTGCGAGCGAAGACAAACTTAATGCTTGGGGACGTGGGCGTGGCTGCTGGATGCTGCATGCATTACACTGTCTATGAAATAATTCTCGTTTTAATTTGCATAAATTCTTATGATTTTTGTAAGCTGTGATAAATTTATCAAATTCGAAAGCGTCAAACGATAAAACGCCCTGAAATTTGCGCCACGACTCATCGCGCATCGGGCCAGGGTAGCCAGCGCGCACAACACGAGCACAATTGCAACAAGAACAGCAACAACAACAACAACGGTGACATAACACAACGGACTCAATATCCCTCGGGAGACAAACAACAAATGGTGCAATTTGATATGAGTTACGAGTGTGTTGTGTATTTCTGTGTGTGTGTGTGTGTGCGGTGTGTGTCGCGCTGACTGTCCTGGTCCTTGCCGTGTGCTCGCTGCGAGCAAATTTATGGGCTTGCAGAGGGTTACATAACTATATTGTATATTGTGCAAGCGACCCACACGTCTTTAAAGAGAACCAATAAAAATTGAATGAATTTTTAACGAATAATTTACAGCGATTTCCACGCGGTTCGTGTAAAACAAACTTTTTCCCCAGCTGAGCACGAAAAATCAACTAATTAATTCATTAGACAAGCCCAAGCAACCCGAGAAGCCTGAGCAGTCTGGGCAGTCAAGGCAGAGTTGCAAGTTAACATAACTTTGCGCACAAAGTAAAAGTTTTGTATTAAGTTTTTATTCTAGAAACTTAAAGTCGACAGCCAAACAATAGCAGCTTCCATGCGTGTGTGACCAGGACTGGGACGGGGATCACGGCCAAGAGCAGCTAGAACAGAGCATGGCCACAGGGACAAAGACAAGCAAAGGGACAGGGACAGGGACAGGGGCCAACGCTAGACTCCAGTTACGCGTCGTTGAACTTATCTGGTGACAGGGCAAATGCTGCATAAAGTTTCCAGGGAATTGTGTGCGAATTTAATTAAAGTTTTTGCGGTTGCCACTAATCAAAAGATATTATCTGAAATGTTCTATGAGTATGTCGTAGTTGTAGTTACTTTACTCGCCTGGCAAAATAACTTTTCGCCCCGGGCAAGGCTCTAATTTACACTAAGCTGGGCATCACTTCGGCGAGCTCATAAAACTAAGCATATTTCCGGCACTTTTAAATTGCGCAACAAACAATGGCTGACAACAACAACGGCTTTGTCAGGTATTGATACACACAGAGGGCCTGGGCAGGTGGATGTGTCGTGGAACACGAGCGGAAATTTCATTTACTTGTTTGTTTTTTATGCGCACCATTCGATTTGCTTGTTTTGTCTCCATGTCGATGTTATTGTGCAGAATTGGGATGGCTGTCGGCTTAGCCCCTTAAAGCCGACAGCTTCGCAAAGCTGTGACGGAAATTTAAAGTCGAACTTAAAGCAGATTTGTCTGCCTGTTACTGAGCTCGTATGGACATTAGTTATGGTTTATTAATGTGCTCCAAACTCAGTCCCAAACTCGGTATAACACAATTGTAAACTTGTAATGGCATTCGGCAAGTTCCGTTCTATACTCTGTTCTCGCCTATCCGATCTCTTCTCCTCTCCGAGCAGTGCTTATAAAAACAAAATTACATATAAACTTTATGGGGCGCACGTAGAAAATTGAGGCAGCACTTTTCTTTTTTCTTTACTTGTTTCTTGTTCTTTTCCATTCTCCTTCTGCCTGGCACGGGTCGTCAAACGTGATAGCCGAGTGTATCCAAAGCAAAGCCGAAAAGTTTGCTTAATTAGTTGCCGAAATAATAAACGATAATAGAAGGAAAAAGCCACATTCGCAGGACACAAACAACAACAGAAAGCAGAGTTCCATGTTGTCCCATCTCGTTTGTTCGTTGCACAAATTCAATTATCAAGTTGTGAGTAAACTGGAATGCCATTATATCTCGAGGCTGACATCAAGGAAATTTGTCAGATTTTAATTGCAGCCTTAGGAGTATAGGTAGAACACATGATGGGAAAGAACTATATTAGCTCCAGTTCAGGGCATAGTATATTGGCAGTAAAGTACTTGTAGAGCAAACAAAAACAGCCATAAAAAGTTAATTTCATTTCATGTTTATTGCGCCGAAATAAGCACCCGAAAGAGTCGCTAGGCCGCAGATTAAACGATGCTTTATAAAAGTCCGTTGCCTTATAAATGTATCCACAGCTATTTACGACGCCATCGCATGGAGAAACACGGTCCCCGAATAGCCCCAATACGACGGTCCGAACAGTTGTATGCATAATTGCCCCACGTTCAGTCGCCCCCTCGTCCAGTTGCCCGGGACTTGTACGCTGTAGGATGCTGCCCGGGGCCGGAGAGAGAATGGAGGCCGGGCGCATGCCCATTAATTACAGAATGCAATGCCATAAAGGCAAAAAGACGCAACCTCCGTTGTGGCTGCAGCGTTCCCGATTTTCGAGTCATACTACCGGCGGAATCGTGTACACAACTCTGCGGGTCTTAAACAAACATTTAAGAAAACAATTTTACCATATCTAGTCGTGATACCGAATGATGTATGCCCTAAGATAAAGTTTAAGAGTATCGAACGCAGGTATATTTCACTTTTTTATCACTTACTTCATTCTCTTCTTTTTTTTGTGCGCACCTATGCAATATGCTTGTGCCTAGCCGGCGTTGTTGCTATAAATAATCCTCAGCTTATAATAAATCCCCTCGCCCAGCAATCGATGTACCCTTCAAGGCAGCCAGCGTGCGTATTGTAAATATAAAATATTTATTACCAGATTGCACACGCATTCAGCGTGTCCTCCCGGGCAGCTGCAGCTGCCTGCTGATATGTGTACAGTGTCCATTCAGCCTTATCCTTTCCTTTGACTGCACCGACATCCGTTGCAAGCATTTTATACGCATTTAACATTTTTGCTGGCTCCCCAACTCAAGCAACTCATAACATTCAAGAGACTCGGAAATACATTTAATATTATGCAATTTAATAGAGACATTTTTGTACAAATTAACAGGACACTTTTGGAACTCTTGCTCTCTCTCTCTCTCTCTCTCTTTACATCCACCTTCGCAACTGCCAACTGTCTGTATGTGCCTGTCGGAGGCTCTCATTGCAGACAGAATCATTTAAACATCAGCAACGAAAGGTACAGTCGAACGCACTCGACTATGGAATACTCTTCGGCCAAAGTAGACTTAGTAATCACATTTGAAAATTGGCAATATAAATGTTGATTTATTTTATTGGCTTTGGCAGATCTCTTCCTTCCTCTAATTAACTTTTGCACAAACATTACATTCCCTCTTTCAATGGTTGAAGGGTATAACCAAGTGTGCTGAAACTAAATTTCCCAAACTGTTTTCATACGCGCGGCTCGGTATTGCTAAGGACATTTGCAGGCTTCGCAGTGAGAGAAACTAATGGAACTTCTCATGCCACTGCCGCTGCAGCTGCAGAAGCAATGTAGAACTGTAGAGCTGTCGTCGGTTTCCACATTGAGAGCATCAAGTGTGGCATACATGCCTCTCACATGAGGGGGAGGGGAGGCGGGGGGGCAATTAAAGTCAATTGGCATTTTACCAAAATGCGCTCCACGTGGCGTATTCGTAATGTCAGTTGAGTGACTCTGTGTGGTGTCAACGGCATTAGCATCGTTCACTTTAGTTATTAGCACGTACCCCGCAAATGGGTTACATAATTTATCAGTCGTCGGAGCCGAGGGAGGAATTCACATTGCGCATACGCCGACTGGGTTGTCATAAATTAATTCATTTTGTGCATACATAGTAACTCGAGCGGAAGCTTCAAAGTTTACGGCTTATTGTTTGTCAATTTGGGGACAACAACATAATCAAGTGAAATTTACAGAATTTGATTTCGCACTTAGGTGCTTCTGGTGCTTCTGGTGGGTCTTTGTTTTCGCCGAGCTCAATTTATAATGTTCCCATAAAAGTTGTGCCTTAGCAGATGCGAACGGCAGCCATTTGCATTTTTACACGCTCTTTTATTTGATTTGCAGTTGGTCTGAGTGATTAGGTCTCCATACGAAGTTTTCGACATTTACGAGCATATTTCGGAAGGCCATAATCGTGGATAGATTCAAGAGGCAATCGTAAAATGAAAACTAACGGCAGGGATAATGCTTTATGTAAATATCCACAGTTTTTCAAGTAATTGTATTTCTTGAGCGAATAAGCTTTACGGCGTGTTCTTTATGGCTTGAGTAGTCGTTTTACAAGTACTCACGTACGCGTGAAGAGGTAGTTGTCCATTATAAGAATATGGAAAGTAAAACGAGCCAGTAATCATATAAATAGCTTGTAAATGGCCAAATGGCCAACTAGCCATATCCGTTGAATGTCAACTTGTCGCAACTTCACACCCCGTTGACCTAATGCTTTGCGAGTGTTCATTGGCCTCCGCATAAATGCATTTTAATGCGCCCATTTCACAGGGGACGCTAAACAGATTTGCACCTTGCATAGCATAAAGCCAAATTTACAAGCTTAAAACGAAAATTGTAACGCAAATATGCAAATGGCAGCCCCGACTGCAGCTCACTTTGCTCACCTCCCCTCCCTCCCCTTTCCAGGTAGCAGGTAGCAGCTACGAGCTAGCCAAGGCAGAAGGCAGGAAGAGTCCCTCGCTTAAATTCACCAACTGAAAAGAATGTTTAAATTTGTTTTGCCTTGGGAGCGAGTCGGGCTTGGGTTCGGTAAGCTGAAAATGCAGCTGGAAATGAAGTTGTTATGAGTTTGTACACATTTTCGAGAATGTCTGTGTGTGTGCGTGTGTATGCACAAGCATACTGGGCAGATAGGACTGTGGAGAGTGTCCAACTATGCGGTCTGAATAGACATTTATATTTCTGCGTATTCATGCAAATCCTTAGCTTGTTTTCTAAATTAATAAAAAATAGAAACTTGGCTGTTTTTCTTTAAGCTTAAAGTTTGTTCTTTCTTTACGAATTGGAAATTTCTCCCACTGTCATGCTACCAGAGACGAGTTGATAAGCGCAGCATACGAAACTGCTGCGCTGCCTTCAGTTGCGCTTCAGTTGCAGCTGCAACTGCAACTACAGCTTGTCGCTGTTTACGTGCTTATCGGCCATTGGAATCGAAAATTATAGCCTCTGTTTCCGGCTGTCGGCTGTCGGCCGTCGATTGCCGATTGCCGATTGCTGTTTGGTAAGCTGCTTAGAATGCTCTGCCCGGACTACGTGTCGTATGAGTGCTGTCGTTTAAAAGACGCTTAAATGTTTTGCAGCACATTAAATTGCCAATATGGCTTTATTGTTCTGCCAGCCAAAGCTAGCATTCTTTTCTATCTTGTATACCGACTCGCACTCGTACTCGCACTCGCAGGCACGCAGCGCACACAAATTGAAGCAAACGCAGCGATTTATGCTGTCACAGGAATTGCAGGAGTTCGTCGAGCATCTGCCCCAGGGCATCGAGCTGGAGTTTGCTCGTGAGCTCGCTAAGTGAGGGTAGATTGAGAACGCGTGGTTATGTGAGTGCTGCCCGTGGGCCCATAACAACTACACATACATACACAAACACACGCAGCATAGTGACTTGTAGTCTGCCATTGGCAAGACATAAAACGTGGCACTCGATGATGCCTATGGGCAAGTTTCGCACATTGAGAAAGTACGAGTAGTCGCTATATAACAACGTATAGAACGTAGACGGTGTAGTCGTTGGCCTGGCCTAAACATCACTTCACAACTGCCAAGCCAGCACATCCTGTTTCCGTTAGTTGTGCACGTCGTCTACACGGCTGCTCGCCTGCTCGCCTGCTCGCCTGCTCGCCCGCTTGTTCGTCCGTCTTGCTGCCTGTCATGTTGACGTTGCTACAGGTAATATCATTTAGCAGAGGCGCACAAAAAGAGGAGGCAAAGGCAAAGAAAAAGTCGCAGCGACTGCGACTATCGCATGTTGCAAAAATATTATCTCGTTACAATGTTCAAAATATTTTTGCGCCCTTGTCGAGGTCGCCTTTGGCTTATGAGAGGAAGTACGTGTCGCTCACGCAAACACACACACACACACCCGCTCACTCGCCGACACACCCACGCAGATACACATGTCACTGGAGTATTCCCACTCTCAGGTGGAGGAGGATAGATGTTTAAATTTGATTTCAAGTGCTCGCATTTTGATGGCAATATAAGTGAATGCGTGTTGCGGCAGTTTACGTGCGCTTGTTATGAGAAAACTTCAAGGAGAAATACTAGAGCACTAAATTTAGAGAGCTTGCGTCGAATGAAAACACGCTCAAATTGACGCATGGCAGCGCTTCATGAGTTGCCTTATCTATTAAGGCACCGCATTGCAAACGCCTAAGTAAATTTGCACTACTTAAAGTAACCAAATGCCCTTTAGTTTGTCATTCCCTTCACTTGCGCTGCACTCGAAAATTGTAGCATACTTTTCCGCGCTTATCATTTGCCCGCAGTTCCGCTTGCGATTAACAAGGCGCAGGGCCATTTGGCTGCTGTTGTTGTTGTTGTATTTCTGTTGCATGCTCGCTTGTTATTGTACATTTTAAAATGTTCCTTAACTTGCGACGTTTTTTCCGGCCACTTGTGGCACTTGAGAATGTGGCGGGGAGGAGGGGCGCCTTCAGATGCTTTTGATTTCTCATGCGTGCGACGTTTACACAGGCGTTCCCAGCACCCGCAAGCGTAGCCGAAATAACCCACACTCACACACCCACACAATAACTGCCCCACTCATTGACGTTACGCATGAATTTGCCAACGACAACGAAGAAGGGCGAATGAGGAGAAAAATGAGGAAAATGAGAGCGTCGTTGCGCTTCACGCTTCACTCTACTTGGCACTCACTTAATTATTACATAAGAAACTGAAACGAGGCCACCAAGGCGCTGCTCGGGGCGACACACACACACACACACACACACACACATGCAACTGCAAGTGGAAATGCAACTGCAAGTGCGAGTGCAAGTGCAACTGCAGCTGGGGCAACAAACTTTGCAGTGTGGCAATGTGCTTGACATGCATGCTTACTCGCAATGTTACAGCCAAGTTGCACATTGACTGCGTGCCTGCCTAACTGCCAGGCTGAGGCTTAGGGTACGCCCGCAGCTCTAGTGTTTTTTCTCCATCCAGAATTTTTCCATTAAAAAATGTTCGGCATGCTAAGATGTTTCCCACGCTCAAGTTGTAACTGCAGGGTATTTGCGAGTCAATTGTCAATTCTCTTAATTATCAACTCGCGAAACAGTTGCGTTTAATTAGCAGCCGAAACTTGAATTATCCATTATCCTTTTGCTCGATTTAATTGCCGCTTGAATAATTTGCTCGCTAATTATGTTCAATTCAAGTTGTCCTACCCCGTTTCCCTTGCCCCGCTTCACTGTTGTCAGTTGCCAGTTGCCAGTTGGCGGTTGGCGGTTGCCAGTGCCTGGAGCCAGCTGTTACCTGTTCAGTCCACATCCGGCGACAAGTTTTGCACTTCCGCTCGCCATTTTACACTCTGTCCCCTTTCCACGACACACTGATACACACCAACACGAACACAAAGAGCGCGGTTGCTGCTGGCAACTCAATTAAGTCTGGCTGCAATTTATATAAGCCTGCCGATATTCCTGTTATCGGCCAGTTACAGGCTTTATAATGGCCAACGTCGGCAGCAGCAGCAGCAGCAGCAACCATTTTTCATTTAATTTACCGCACATTTTATCTGTGCACCTTTTATTGCCTGGGTGCTGAGCCCAGTCCGGCTGCCGGGCCTTGTAAGCCTTTCGGCTAGCTTATTTTGTTATCATTATCCTGTTATCCTTGTGCCTGCCACGTAATTAAATTATCCCGCAATTGCCTGCTAAGTGCGCCTGCATTCGCTTATGCCGTAAATGTTGTTGGCATTAAAGGACCCACCGCACCTCTACCCATGTAGCATACTTTATTTATTTATCGTCGTCCTTTTTGCAGTTCCTTTTTTCATTCTCTTTTGCCGCTTCCTGTGCTTTATCCTTATTTTTTTGGCAGGCCTAATTATTATCTCTCTGGCCCCGGAATTTTGAAAAATAAACTTTTCGTTGACCAGGCCAAGTCGAAAAAGTCAATAAGTTTCAAGGACCCTAATTATTTTCTATGTATGTATGTGTGAGCCTAAGTTTGTAAGCTTGACCCATTTGACAAGCTCTGAAGCCGATCGAAAGGGGGTGGCGGGAAGGGAAAGCAGTGAAAGCACTTTCCCTGCAAACTGCTTACGGCAAAATGATGCTGTCATTGGCAAGTTATTTCGCTGCATCCTGCACTCAGAGTACCCCGTATGCCGTACCCCGTACCCCGTACGCCGTACGCTCAAGGACAACATCAAAGGCTTTGCATAACAAATGTTTTGTTTTCACTTCGGCTGCCGAGCCGAGCCGAGCCAAGCAGGTCTGGCCGGACTTGTAAGTATTGTTCTAGTCCTGCCTGGATCCTGTGTGTGGCCCAAAGCTGCTCACAGCATATCCTGTTTGTTTAAAAGCTTCCGTTTGCCATTTACGTATGCCGGCCAGTATGAGTGGATCTCTGTGTGTGTGTGCGAGTGTGAATGCGACTAGAGCCTTGTAGTCAAGGTCCTGCACCCAAATGCGCAATTATGACAAGCATCAGGCAAGCATCAGGCATGTCCTGACGCGAGGCGTAGCATGTTTCGGCAACTGGAAGCCACACTCAGCTTCTGCCTCCGCTTCTGTCTCCGCTTCTGTCTCTGTTTCTGTCTAAGCTTCTGCTGATGCTGGCAATGATTGAAGCTGCTATTGTCATAAATCAATAAATGCAACTTGAGCCAAATTGCACGACAAGGAAAATGGAAAATGGGAAATGTCAACGTTGCCGGGCACAAACACAAAAATTTATCCCTTTTATCGTCATGTGTCCTGTTCAAGTTTATTTGCAAAAATAATGCACATCATTGTTAATCAAAGCGAGAGACAGCGAGAGACAGAGCCACGAAGGGAACTACGACTAGCCCTGGTCAGCCATTGTTGACCAGAGCGAAATTTTGTTTAGTTCGACTTGCCTTTGCGTCTGCTTCGTTCGCTGCACCGTTCGCTGCTCTGTATCTGCCTGTGCCATGTTTATTGTTACGTGCTCCATGCTCATCGCCTTGGGCTACAGTGCGGGACATTGACATAGAAGCAAGTGAATCGGTTCTGTCAAAGTTTCCCTAGGTAAATATCAAACTTAACTTTTGGCTTTTATGCAAGAAGGAATTCTAAACAACGTTTTACTTGTTTTAAAATTCAAATACTCATAATAAGTTAATTCTTCCCGAAGGGATACCTTCAGATTTGTTTGTTATTGTTACCTACATTCACCTATTTCTCGTAGCTCATTGTTTTATTCGAGCTCAATTGGTTTCTATTCAAGTGGATGGGATTGTGTGGTTGTCTGCACACATGCTAAGCACAACAATGGCTGTGTACAAACAACAACATGACTGGCAACAAAAACAAGAACAACAACAGCAATAGACATAGCCACAGCCACAGCAAGATGACTAACAACAATGGCGCACAAAATTGCGGCTGTCATCAGTGAGGAAATTTGCATTTTGCGCAAATTGCAATACGAAAACTCTGCACACTTCACACTCGGCACTCGGGACTCGGGACATGTTGGGGAATGCAAGCAGGAAAATTTATTGGGCTTGGCTTTCGGTTTTTCGGGGCATTTTTTGGAGTTTTCGTTTGGTGTGCAAACTGAAATTATTTCGAACTCGATAGGTTCAGTGCAGGGGATGCCTGGCTCTTGCGGACTGCCTCCCTTAATGCAGTTAATTAAAATTACTTTCCAGTTAACTGCGCGTGCGATGCGAAGAAATAGTTTCGAATGAAAAGTGAAAAATAAAAAATCCCGCCGTGAGCACGAATCTGGACGGCGGCGCATAGTTTTGCAAGCGCTATGAACTGAGCACTCGCTCGAGGGATGTGGCAGGGTAATAATTCAATTGAGTCGCATTGAACGGAATCGAGTCGAGGCCGAAACTCAAATGAGTTTTAATTCAATCATTCACAGCTCAGCGATGACGGCGTTCATTAGTCGTGTTAATCATACGCCACGTTGCTCGGCCATGACACAAGGGGCTCAAGGCTTTTCAAGCTATGGGATAGTGACAACTAATTAGGTTTGCAAGCTCGTAGCTGACGTAGTAGCTTTAGTGATTCAATAGATTCCTCCTGGCCAGATACTGCTTCGATTTAGTTTCGTTTTAGTGCCTTTTCTTTTGATTTATTGGTTACGCAGTCCCCCCTGGCCAAGCGACCCGGACCGAACGTGCTTTGCATAATGATTTAAAAATTTTGCCAGTTTGCCAGTTATTTATTTACACTGTGACTACACACACACACATACGTTGTCCGTGTCCACACGTCTTAGGCCTTTGCAAATGCGCCTTAAGGCCTATTCAATCGAGTACTCCAAAGAGACGAACAACGGCAAAAACTCAATTTACCTAATGCTCACTTTGAATATTCTAACTAAGATAAGGATTAGGCACAGAGTTCAGTGAGGAATGAAATGAATCTTCTGCAGCATTGACACTAAATTTCTTAAGGTAAGCAACAAATAATTAAGTTATACTAATCCCTACGACTATAATTTTCAATCAACAACAAGAAAAACAAATTATCGCTCGACCTCGTTTGGTGTATGAGTAAATTAAGCCAGTGGTGTGAAGTAGGTTGTGAGATACTCTGTAAAGGAATTGCAAGTGTATTTAGTGGACCCAAGCATGCGGCAAACTGACCCAACTGGGCTCCATCTCAGACTGTAAATACTTGTGGCACACGCTGATCCGCTTGGAATGCACAAACAATTTCAACATCCTTTCCACGTTTTCAAACTCTCATAACTTTGTCAAAATTCATCGGATTTTCATGAGGAATGACATTTTCTTCATGGTTTGGCCTCTAGTTTGATTCTGCATTAAAATATTACAAATGTAAAATTTTCAAAAAATTTCAAATTTTTCCATGCTACCCCCTTGCAAAGTTTCAACATCCTTTCCACGTTTTCAAACTCTTATAACTTTGTCAAAATTCATCGGATTTTCATGAGGAATGACATTTTCTTCATGGTTTGGCCTCTAGTTTGATTCTGCATTAAAATATTACAAATGTAAAATTTTCAAAAAATTTCAAATTTTTCCATGCTACCCCCTTGCAAAGTTTCAACATCCTTTCCACGTTTTCAGATTCTCATAACTTTGTCAAAATTCATCGGATTTTCATAGGGAATGACATTTTCTTTATGGTTTCGCCTCTAGTATGATTCTGCATTAAAATATTACAAATGTAAAATTTTCAAAAAATTTCAAATTTTTCCATGCTACCCCCTTGCAAAGTTTCAACATCTTTCCACGTTTTCAGATTCTCATAACTTTGTCAAAATTCATCGGATTTTCATAGGGAATGACATTTTCTTTATGGTTTCGCCTCTAGTATGATTCTGCATTAAAATATTACAAATGTAAAATTTTCAAAAAATTTCAAATTTTTCCATGCTACCCCCTTGCAAAGTTTCAACATCTTTTCCACGTTTTTAAATTCCCATAACTTCGTTCAAATTCATCGGATTTTCATGAGGAATGACATTTTCTTCATGGTATGGTCTCTAGTTTGATTCTGCATTAAAATATTACAAATGTAAAATTTTCAAAAATTTTGAAATTTTTCCATGCTACCCCCTTGCAAAGTTTCAACATCCTTTCCACGTTTTCAAACTCTTATAACATTGTCAAATTTCATCGGATTTTCATGAGGAATGACATTTTCGTCATGGGCTATCCTTCTGGCTGCGGCGTGAAACAATAACAATTTCGGGTGCTTTAGCGCTAATGTGATGGCTGCCTGTGTAAATGCTTTTAGCACGAGCAGCACGAAAAACATTTTGAAGTGTTGCCTTGACAAGGGGAGCAGGAGGGAGCAGGAACATGGTGAAGTGCGGGTAATTGATGGCTGCACACATCGTGGAGGAGGCAACCACTTCAATTAGCGGCATTTGAACACGCGCACACGACCAAATCGATAAGTTCGCTGCTTAAATATTTAAAATTTCTATTCCTGCGGCCAGTGAAATTCCCCGTAACCGCAACCGCTACACCTCCTCTTTCCCCACGCTGCCCCATGCAACCGCTGTCAGACCCACTTCAGATTTGCGTCGCCGTCACCCACGCAGCAAACTAATTTATTTTCGAACTGGGAATTTCCAGGTCAAAGTTTGCATCTGGCGGGAGGCGATTGGCGATTGGCGGCTGCCGATTGACGATTAATTTGTTCCAAGTCTCAATCGTGCACCTGCCACGCCTTCTCTCTTCCCCGCCCCTTAGCTCGCTTAGCTCGCTTAGCAAGGATTTGCATGTCGTGGCACGTGAGTGTTTTGGCCTGTTCGTCGGGTTGATCGCAGCGTAACCCAAAAATGTCAAGCTTAAGCGGCTCACTTGCTCTGCAGCTTCATCTTGTGCCTTGTTGCCGTTCCGTTGCCGTTGCCGTTGCCGTTACCTTTCTCATTTCTCTTCTCTTATTGCCCATGCTTTTCTTTCTCCGCTTCCTCTTGCTATCATCCTTGTACAGGGACAACTTTGAATTCATGTCGCAGCGCTTTTATGTGGCATTTTAAAATCCTGTGCATGTGCGGCAAAAAAAGGACACGACACAAGCCAGGCGCCGCTGGAATTCAATAAGCAGCTCCAGGGCGATGGACGATGGACGATGGATGGTGGCCGTTAGATGGTGGCTGGTGGACGGTAAACCTAGCAGGAAGCTGGTTTACCCTGCGCATGTTTGACAAACAATCATTAGAGCCATCAGTGCTCACAGCAAAGGGAACAGAAGCAAGGGGCGGGACAGCAGCAACGTTCTAAAAAGGCAGTACATATCACCGTTACCATCAGCCACATCGTTAGCAGCTCGGCAAGCTGTGCAGAAGCCCCTGACACCAAGTGGAGGTGCCGTGGGGGCTGCGGGCTGCAGCTGCTGTCTATGAAGCGCGAATTTCTACAGCTTTATTTGGCGAGGCAGCCGAAACGTGCGAGAATGACATGCGACTCTGGGGATGAGGACGGGGATGGGAATGGCGATGGAGATGGAGATGGGAACAAGCACGAGCAACGCGCTGTAATAAACTGAATAATAATATAATATTATTTAAACAAATAGCTTTAAATTTACGTAACCTATTTTAAAACTTTAATCTATACTTGTTTATATATCCGTGGAGGTACGTGTATATTTAATACTTGACCTGCAGCTAAATTCCGGCATCTGCAGCCATTTTCATTAGCTTAAAAAGTTTGCCTTGCCCACTAAATTTTTAATAAGTTTGTTGTTTTTACTCAACTGCGTATGGCGCTATTTGCGAGAGCGAGACAGAGACAGAGACAGAGACAGCGAAAGCGTAGGGCAGTGGACGGCATCAAAAACATGCATAAATCATCAAAAGCAGCGCTGACAACTAATGAAAACATGCAAAAATTTATAGCACCAGAAATCGAGTGAAAAAATAAAGTGCTGGAAAAAAGCTTTCGCTGCCTGTTCGTCTGTTCGCCTGCCTGCGGGGCAGTTAAATTGAAAAGCAAAAAATAAAATACGGCGAAAGCGGAAAAACTTAAAGCGAAAAAAAAAAGCATTTGCTTTATGCGCGTCACGCAAAAACCAGAGGGGACAGCGAGGGATGGGGGAGGGGGAGAATGTTTTTTTTCGACTCTCCGGAAATGCAGCCCAATTTTTGTGCGGAAGTTTATTTGTGGCGACACTATCGCCAGGACTTGCCTCCAATATATCCCTCTTTGGGCGTTTTTTCGCCTGTTTTTTGCAGGTGCCGCTGCAGGTCCTGGAATGTGACACGATGCGACAAGGACGACGGCGACGGCGACGGCGACAGCGACGACTATGGCAATGTGGCGGCGGCCATGTATAAAATTCGTACAATTGCAATTTGTAATAAAAACATGCAGTTTTTTGTCATTGTTATATGCGGCTTTTATCGCACACTCACGCAGATAGGGGCTGACACACATGCCGGTGCCCCATGCCTCATGCCTCATACCTCATGGCAAATGCCACGTGCTCTATGGGGCACGTCTTGCAGTGTGTGTGAAAAAACTTGTGTCGGTCAGATGCGACCTGCAGCAGGTAAAGTAACCGACGGAGGTGAAGTAGTTTTATGTGGCACAGCAAGAGAGCAAAAAGTGTGAGGAATTGTCAACTGCTACGTGCAACTTATGACAGGTAGACGCCATGCAGAGTATACGCTAGTCGGACAGCGCTCAAGTGCTGCATTTTTTATGCTCTTATGCCGCTTTAAGTGCTCCCTCGATTTGATAGGCGCCTATCAGGCAGTTAACCATTAGGGTCGCTTCTCTCTTTCTCTATAAATAAACAGAACATGAAATATTATTTGTCAACTCAGCTCAGCAATTTCTCTATCTCTCTATCGCTCTCTCTTTCTCTTGTGCCACTCCATCTCTCTGGCCATTAAGTTTGCTTTAACTATGCTTTTCGCCTCTGTTGTGCCCATCCGGCAACTCCGTTTCTCTCTTTTTCTTACTCTCCCATACATCTCTATCTCTGTCTGCCTGTCAGTCTAATGAAGATATCACTCGGCTTTGCGTGTCAGTGTCGCGCGGCGATGGCAGCAGCGCGTACGCATGCCACAACGAGCGGCTTCTGCCTGTGCCACTTGCTGAGCATGTGGCGCGTAACCGCCAGGCTGGGCCTCTATCTGGGTCACTACAACGTCAGCTACTCCCCGCAGGAAGGCAGCTTCGTGTGCGACGAGCAGCTCTACGTGCAGTTGATGGGTATTGGCAATCTGCTTGCCTGCGTGGCGTATCTGTGGTTCCGCCAGCATTGGATCTATGATCAGCTGCTCTTTCTGCTCTACACGCCGCTCTTCGTGTACTCTTTCCAGCTGCGCCAGCATCGAAACAGCCTGCTCAACGAGTGTGCCGCACTGCAGGCGTCGCTGGAACGTGCCATGGGTGCCTGGCTATGCGTGTCACTGCGCAGGGAGTCGGTGCTGGCGCTGCTGTTGCCGCTGGAGCTGCTGCTGCTGCTCGTCTGGCAGTTCAAAATGTACTACGGCTATCAGTTTTGTTTCATTGCCAGCCTGGCCCTTGGCTACTACCTGCAGCTGCTCTTTCTGGGTAACTATCTTATCTGGCTGGGCAGCATCTATCGTGCGCTCAACGAGTTCCTGCTGCAGCGCATGTCCAGTTCCCGCGTGGGCACACTACGCACGATCCTCCGGCAGGAGCTGCTCATCTGGCCCATGCTCCAGCGGATTATCAACTACTTCACGCTGCATCTGCTCAGCTTTGTGGCTTCGATTGTGTTGCGAGCTTACTACCTGCTACCGCAGCGAGCTTCTCACAATCAGCTGAGCTTGGATCGACTGCAGCTGGTGCATCTAGCGCTGCTGTTGGCTCTACTGGTGACGCTGCTCTTAGCTGCACAGGATCTGCAGCAGCAACGCAGGCAGTTTCAGCTCAACTTATTGCGACTTGAGGATCGCCAGGAGTACTTCGAGCTAAAGTCATGGTGCCTGCTGCGCCACCAAACGCTGCCCATGCCCTTTGGCCTTCCCCTGTTGCACCGCATGGCCAAACCGCAGCAAAAACGGGATGTCATCACGATGCTGGTGAGTCGATGAGCCCTCCTATCTGTCTATCTATTATCTAAGGTTTCTCATAGTTTTCCAGCAACTTGCCTGCCACTAAGCTGTGCAAGCGAGCTCTTCCCCTGGCCTGTTTGTGCCTGGGGTCGCAACGACTGCAGCTGACCCTGCCCCAGCTGCGGGGTGCCCTCATCAAACTGGGCTACATACTGCTGCTCTCCCTTGGTCAACACTTGCTGCAGCACACACACCTCGTAATCAGCTTTCGCAGCTGGCGCAGCCAAAGCAATTTCGATGCTAATGTGACCCAGACAATTAGCCAGGTCTATCAATGGTACTCCTATGATGAATTGGATTGAATTAAACGCAAATTAGCTGCCCTCAAATGAAACTTTTCTCATTACACTTATTCCCCGTTGCCACTCAGGGTTCCGCTTCAATGGTCAGTTCTCTGTCGCAGCGGTTCCCTGTTGAAGTTGCTGCAGAAATGGAGAAGGAAACTCCAATGGAAAACGATAGCGAGGGTCTTCATTGTTCAGTTCACCGCGATGCATCTTTGCTCATGATTTTTGTAGCATACTTTTTGGGGCAACGATAAATTAAACATTTGTGGTTAACAATCTCTGTGCATAATTTTGTGGATAAACTTACTCTTAAACAACAAAGTTTTTGTTTAACTTATCCCTTTGTAATTCCACTTACCGACAGCTTTAAATTCCCATTATATGTACCGCTCTTCTATGACCTTTTTTACTTTATCGAGCCGTAGCTGACATAAAGCTGACAGTGTTGGCAACACACACATTTCAAATTCAGTTGGACCACAATAAACTGTGCAAATTGCAGAATAATTAAATTAGCATATACATAATTTAAATGACAGCCACAAGAAGCTGCGTGCCGTCGCGCTTGCTCTCCCTGCCTGCTTGCCTGCCACTCTTTAGCCTCTGACCCGCTGCGCACCTCAATTACTTAATGAATAACAAGCAGCAGTTCTTCCCAGCCCATCCCGGCCCGGTCCGACCACGACCTGGCCGGGTCAGGCCCTTTGACGACCGAAGCTCAACGAACCCTGCGGTGTCCATTCCCGAGAATATATGTATACTAACAAGTGGGAATGCTGCAAAATAAAAAAAGGGGCCGCCTTGAAGTCAAAACTTTTGCCATTATAAAGATAAAAAGCCTGACGAGAAGGTGGCAACTTGTTGTTATTATGGAGCGTCTTTCTTTAACTGCGACTTTACCTTTTCCATTGCCAGGTCCTTTCCCTTTTTCGCGCGCTACTCGCAGCTCTCCAGCTGGGAGTAATTTATGCATAAACTTGATTGAATTTGCAGCACCATTCGCAAGATTTCAGCACACACACTCACAGTGAAAGAGAGAGGCAAAAGGAAAGAGAGAGAGAGAGAGAGAAGGAGGTCCAATGAAATTCAATAAATTAACATAAATCTCCGGCATTCGCTCGGCGCATTTTACTTGTATGCAAATATCAACTGCACATGGCGTGTCCGACTCTGGTTGCGGGAGTGGAAGTCGATCGATTTCAATAAACTTCATTCCACGAGCCGGCAACATATGCAACGTTGCACGAGTCAGGAAATTGAATCAAAGGCAGCAGCAGCCGCAGCAGCACATGAGAGAAGAGGAGGAGAAGGATCGCAGCGAGTGCCAATAAAGCAGTCAGATTTAATGCGCTGTTCCCGCTCCCGCTCCCGCTCCCGCTCCCAATTTCGACAACGACGTGAGAAGCTCTTAAAGCGCAATCGCAGCTTAAGCACTTCAACTGCAACGCGGCGCTATCGGCGACGCCATCTTGTCGGCCATTTTGTCGCGCTGTGTAGGCGCCATGCAGCGACCATGACTGTGTTTATGGCTTGTCCGACTTTCTTGCAGAGCTGCCACACTTTGAACGCCTGCCAAGAGGCCACGGCACCAGGAGGAGGACGAAAAAAGAGAAACGACTCGAAACGACTCGAAACGAGTGAGCCATGGCATGCAAGTCAAATATTTGTTGGGTCTGAGCTCGGACCGATCAAATTTCGCTATCGTTATCCACATACATAGTCCAACCGGTCTACCCCCTCTGGTTAGTGGGGAGCAGCAGGGGCTATCGATTATGTTTCGGTTTTGGCTGCTGCTGCTGCCCGACTTGACTTAAAGTTGGCTGACTGCCTTAAGTGGGCGTGACAGCTGTCAATTTGCTGCCTGCCCGGGATATGGCATGCATAATTAATGGGCAACGTTGTAGTTGTTACTCTAGTTGTTACCGTACTTGTAGTTGTAGTTGTAGTTGTATTTGTAGTACATGCATAGGCACATGCCCCGGGATCCTTTTGGGCGATGTCTGTCGAAATGCGCCGTGTTTGTGGCTAATGAAATTTTAATTAGTGCGGGACAAGCGATAAAATTACGCCGAAAATTAACATAACAGGAAGGACGAAACGACGCTAGTCGCGAGCAGCCACGGCAGCCACGGCAGCAGCGGCGGAAGTCGTAAGAATCAATGATAAGACCATATAAGGGTCGACAGCAATTACATGCATGAAAGATTCATATCCTTAAGCGCCGCAGGGCGCTGCCATCTTTTATAATGCCATAATAATGACTTTATCTTTGAAGCAGGCAATAAATCTCTTAGACCCAAAGGAAGCGCGCCAGATAAAAGCGGCGGCTGCCATCGCCACGACCTCATCCACACGAAGAGGTTGCCAGGGATCTAAATGAAATATTACACATACGCCGCATGCTCACTTTGACTAGTTTTGTGTGTGTGTGTGTGTGTGTGTGTGTGTGTGTGTGTGTGTGTGAATGTGGGCTGTGCTTTCATAAAAGTTAATTAATATGCTTTGGTAAGCTGCTAAATACAGCGCGAAATATGCCAACAACTCAGCTCAACTGACGTCACTTTCCCCTGTCAGTGTGTGTGTGTGTGTGGTCAAGCTTTGCGTATACGTAATATGCCGTAATTCCCGCTGACAGTTAGTCGACCGCGCCTAGAGCTGATATATCACAGATAAACTGATATCAGCGAATTGCACAAAAACAAATTTCCATGCAAATTTCAATGGACGAATTGTCGAGTCTGCGAGCAGAAGAAGAAGGGAAGAGAAAGGGAGAAAGGGAGCGAGAAAGAAAATATAAAAAATTGGAATCTCTGAGCATCTATGTAAATGTTTGTTCCCATCCTGCGTGGGCTTTACCTGCCATTGTTGCTCAGTTTGTTATTTACATTTGGGCCATGCCACACATTCTTCCTCCCTCTCTCTCTCTCTCTCTCTCTCTCTCTCTGCCGGTATCTCGTTCTGTTGCCGGGACAAAAATAACAACAACATAGACTGGCAACAAAATATGTTCGTTTTTAACAAATCCAAATAAAATCTGCGCATAACAATGAACTTCGGGCAAAGTTTTAGCTGCGGCCCAAAATATATACATATATATAGATTCGGGTGGAAATACAATTCAGAGCCGAAAGAAACTTGTTTCTGTTGCTGTTTTTGATAAAGTTGCGCAGATATTGAAATCTATTTGTAATATTTGCCGAAAAAGGGAATGCCTGATGAAATTCTTTGCATAACATTTCTATACACTTTTGATTAAATTTGCCCGTTTTGCTTTCCTTTCCTTTTGTTTCTTTTTTTTTGTTTTGTTCGCCCTTCCTGCAGCTTCGTGCTGTATGCCAAGAGTAAAAGCCTTCCCCGGGGCGAATTTAAGTTAGCCGGGGATTTCTTTGATTTTGTTGTGTGATTTCTGGGGCATAAAACCAAATCCAAGGCTGCTGGCAGTCTAGTAAAAGTGAAAGGGAATGAGATTGAAAGAGAGAGGGAAAGGTAGTGGGAACTTTATAATTAACGTCAGGCGCGACCATAAAATTTAATGTCATTTTGCAATCCGATTAACCGCAAAAGCCAATTAGCCGCACTCACTTGTTGAAGCTGAAATCGTTGATAATGGTGGAGTAAAAAATTAACGGTAAATAAGTGCATAAATAAAGATAAAGTAAAATCTATAAATAAGCCGCGAATTATGCATATAATAAAAGTAGATTTTTAATGAGAAACTCGCAAAAGGTGGAGATGTAGGGCGCTCAAAAAAAAAAAAAAATGTGCAGCTGTCAATTGAATTTATTATATAATTAAGTGCAATTTGTTTACGCTAATTGCAACTGTTTGTCCGGCTCCATCAGCGGCTAATTGTTTAATGTGTATCACGCGAGGTGCATGCCGCGCTGCAGCCAATGGAAATAATATTAAATTAATTACAAAATTGAGTGCACATTTGTAAAAAGAGAGCAACAAGAATGTGTTTAATTTGGTGCTATAAAGTCGCCAGTTATCATAGCAGCCAATAAAGAGCAGAGGATACACTTTTTTAGAAGTGTGAACTTTTTAATCTGATAAGTTGACGAGCCTTTTTTGCGCAGCATAGAGCGTAGAGCGTAAAATATTTAATAGGATAAGTTAACGAGCCTTTTTTGTAGCATAAATGTAAATGCATTTGGCTGCGCAACTGAGTGTTATATAAATATTAAAATGATTAAGTGACACTTAAAAGTTTCGTTTGCAATTGTTCTTACACAACTCACACAGAATGCGAGTATTAAGTGGGCTCTTCATAATTTGATCCAATTGCAGCGCAAGTTTATCTGGAATCATTTTGGGGCTTGCATTTTAAGCTGCATAAGCAGCCAATTGTCGACTATTTGAAATTGTAATTAAACAATCCGTTAATAAGGCTTTGCCCGCTGCCTATGACACGTGTTGCGGTCCGGCAAGGACTTGTGACTAGTTTTAATGCAGATTTTAATTAATCCCCGTCAACTGCTGTGGCGCTGGTTCGACCACAGCGTACACAGACCTGATTAATTGAACACCAATGCGAGCTGACAGCAAGCAAACTGATTTTTATATTAATTAATATTATTTGTAATCTTTTTGCATATTCCACCCCTTTCCCTCTTCTGATTTACATGCCTTTTACATGCGCACATCGCGCTTGGGGGCATTTTGGCTTTATTTATTTATCTGTCATTTTTAAGGGCATATTTAATGATGTTTATTTTAAAATTATGCTATTAGTAAATAATGAAGGGATTTCTGTTTGGGTTTTTTTCTGCATTCGTTGCGCTGACTCGTTTAAATTTAATTGTTGCCTTTGAAGCATTCACTGTGACTTTTTGACATTATTATTAAGCTGTCCCTGCGGAGAACACGACAAGGGGGGGGGTCCCTGTCCGGCGTATGAAGTGCACGGAGAAATGTGGCGGAAAGCTGCTTCAGCTTGTTAGAAAATGCAAGTCGCCTGACAAAGAGTGCTGCACACTTCCTGAATTATGAGCAGCGCAGGGCAAGGCAGCCGTAAGGAGCTGCAAGGGCTCCAAGAAGCTGCCAAACAGTCAGGCAAGTCAACTTCGCTGAGACTGTAGCAGCAAGGCGCGGGAGCAAGGAGCAAGCGCCGCAGTCGGAACTGCAGCTGATTCTGATTCCAGTTGCAGCGTCACACGGAAATGTTTTTTGCTGCTCGCATTGTGGGTATAAAAAAATGTTTATTTCATGTTTTCAAGTCGAGGCACGTCGTGGCCTGCTGCCTTGTACCCGCCCGACTGGTTCGGGCTCAGGTTCTGTTTCTGCTACCGATGGTTTTGGTTCTCTGCCCCCAAAATGCTTTGCTCATTGCAGACAGACACTCACGCACACACAGACCAACACACAGACTCAACTGCGCTTAATCTTATTTATTTATAGTGCCACCCGCCCTCTGCTTAGTCACCTGCCTTGGTCTACCTGCCACGAGGAAGCTGCCTGCATAAGCACTGCCTGGAACTGCCTTGCAGCTCTGTTTACACACGAAACGCAGCGTCTATCGATGAGGTTGCACTTAAAGCCTTAAACAGGGCGCAGGGCGTCGTACGCACGTTGCGGCCGAGTGGGTAATTGGACGTACTCGACTGTTAAATGCGCTGCCATGAGCCACGAGCCACGCGCCCTCTACTGTGCAACAATCAAGTGTTGCACTTGCACCTACTGTAACTTCTTCGGCAAGAACATTATAGGTTGCCCCTGGAGGAGAGAAGGGAAGGGGCAGCTTTCGTACTCACGCATATCCTTTAGTCTCTGCCTGACTGGGCAGGGTATGAACACATAAATTGGGCTTATAGTTGTGGCAAAGTTTCCGCCCGTCTGCACTTTAAGAAATTTGCATATGAATCGCATGCAAGATCGAAATCGCAATTCGAATCCGACCTCGAATCCGAATCCGAATCGAGTGCAAAAGTTGCTAGCAATCAAAGTGTTAACAGGAGGCTATAAAACTTTGCCAAAAAAGAAACTAAAACTTTTGGGTACACACAGATAGACCAATCCTCTCTGTTATTCGTGTGCGTGTGTGTGTGTGTGTGTGTGTGTGTGTGTGTGCGTATGCGTTCACTCTAAATGAGCTTTGCAACGGGCGCAGCGCTGCATGAAATTAACACCTTTAATGCAATTGGCAACGCCTGCCACGACGGCATCATTATCAGCTTTGCAACGTGTGAAGCGCCATGCCACTTGTTGCACATGCAAATTTCTCCACTGCGCCCTCCCCTCCCCTCTCACTCTCCGCTCCTGTGAGAGAGCAATCGATTGCTGCTGATGCCAGCAAATTTATAGCAGCCGCTTAGCTCTGTCTGCTTAGTCAGTTGGGGGCGGGCAGGGGGTGTGGCTCGTGTGTGTGTGTGTGTGTGTGTGCGAGGGATGTGTTCACACTCCGGTTGCGACTGCAAATTTAAGCCTTGTTAGCATTAAATTTCTTAGTGTCATCACAAGTCAAACAAACGGCAAGTTCTTAAGCTGATTTCACGTGCACAACTTTTGTCCCTTCGTTTACTCGGCTTTGTGTTTACATGTGTTTACTTAGCAGCACACACACACACACGCGTACACGCACACACGTACGCACACACAAGCATACAATGACCCCGAGAACATTTGTTTGGTTAGCCAACAGTCTGGGCTAGGGGCAGATTTATTTGACTGAAGCCCCTGGCCAAATCAAGTCTAGACAACGAAGCACATATTTAGTGCCCACAGAGCAAAGTTTTCGCTCTTCCCCAAAAGGTGAGCCACGCCCAGAGAGACTCCCTGCTAGCCAATTAATGACCGCCAATTAGGGTTGCCAGGCTACTTAAGTGGAGTAAGCGGTTGGCTTTAATTCAATTTGCAGTTTACACTTTACAGTTTTAAACAATTATCGCACAATGCGGGGGCGGGCAGATCGGCGTATCAATAATAAAATTGTTCGCCCAAACGCAAAACCGCAAGAAAAAACTATTTCGCAACTGTTTCGCGTGGGTTTTCGTCCAGCTGACCGGAAGGGCGAAAAAAATAGTCGAGTCCTTTTTGAGGCCACGAATATTTCAGGGGCTCTTGGGGCCGCTCAGCCCGTTGGCCATAAAAAAGACTTCATAAAATATTTTTATTGAATTCTATAAACCTCTCTGACTAAAATCAAATACAGTTTTTAGCTGAGTTGATAATCCCGAAGAACTGATGAAAAACAGTAGCGAACACGGCAGCAGAGGCAGCAGGTAGTGCATACGCAATTGTGGTGTGCAAAATATTCGCTCATAAAAAATTGAAAATGCCATACGTAACTTTTGCCAAAAAAAGAAAATGCGAAAAATGAAACTCTCAACTCATGCATAATAATTTTTACGTCCCGTTCGGCATTTAAAGTTGAATACTTTAGCTGTTTTTCTGTCTGCTCAGCTCACGCTTATATGGCAATAATAAAAGAAAATAAGGGAAAGCATGCCCGACCGTAAAATACTCTTCAGCCAACCTAAAATCTTATGTAGCACTAGGGACAGTTATACCAATCTTTTCACTCACCACGGCTAAGTCTTTATCAATTTCTAAATTTTTGTGTTTAACATTATCATAAACTATTAGCCATTTTCAACCGTGCGAAGGGTATAAAAATGAACCTGTAGCATGTAATCAGCAGCAACAGTAGCCGCATCGACTCGCGGCATTACGCATACGCAATGTGGGCCAAATAAGAGGCAGATTGGCTACATGGCTGAATGACAGGCTGCGTTTCGTTGTCTCCCACGACTCTGTTGACACTGGTTGACGACTCGAACGGAATGCAAACTTCATTAAAACTTGCACACTGGCGCAATTATTAATGAGCAAGCGTCGCGTTGAGTCCACAATTAAGCTCGTTACGGCATTTAACTGCCGCTCATTAAAAGAGAGCGAGAGCGAGCAGCGAGCAGCGAAAGTGCGTAATTAGCTGACGATTCTCATAAATCAGCTGAGATAGGGCATGGCGCATATTTAAGATGCGCAGACAAAGATAGAAAACTGCAGATACAAATTGCGTACTAATCGCAATTACAGTCGTACACACACACACACACATCCACACTCGCACATTCAGCCACGCACACACGCATGTCTGTGCGTTGATATTAAAAAACTTTCACTTGGGCCTCGAAAGATATGAGTTACGCATAGGCCTTGTGGCAGGCCCAAGGTCAACATATGGACGCCACAAATCCGATGGCCATTCTTGTAAGCATGTGTGAGTACATTTATTAAACAACTTTCGGCAAAAGCAGCCGCCGCTGGACAAGCTCGAGAAACATGTTCGTGTTCCCGTAAACACTTTCGCCTCGCTTTGCCTCTACGGCAGATAACATTATTCACTACATAAGCGCAATGCAAAGCGGGAACACCCGCACTGATAATTCTAATGTGGCATGTAGTTCAGTGTCTGCTCTTTGCTCCGCCTCGCTACGCCTCCCACTGTGTTAAATGGCCCAGCCTAAAAGCATGCTAAACTTTTTGCGGAAATGACACGAGTTCCGATTCCGACAGCGTGCGCGCGCTTAACTGGCGGGCGGTCACTATGGCTCGTAATAATAGACCATTGCAGCTACAACTACAACTCTAACAGCAGCAACAACCAAGTTGTTGGGCCAACAGAACATTAGGCACAGTCCCGAGTGCGGGCAACTGTTTGCTTCCTTTTGCCGGGACAAATTCGAGGAAAAACGCTCGCAATTCTTGTTGACTTTGCACTGCTTCATTCCATTTTGCTGAATTGCTGAATTATAGTTTGCATTATTTATGCAATTTCCGTCAGTTATTTGCTGGGGCATACACACGGAATTATGACAATAAACTTCGATTTAATTAAACCGGCTAAATTGACTTTGGACCCGACAAGTTATTCGGGCCAACTCGGACTAAATTGTTCAATAAACTCAAACAAAAGTCTTAGGGCTGCAGTTGACATTCCGTTAGCTTCATTTGAATATTTAATGCTCTTTATTTGTTGACCATAATATCTTTGGGGATTGCGAAGTTCAGCAACTTTGTGGCTGCCCACAAATTCCAGCAAAGCCGAAGACAATAAAAACTTAAGACTTGCCAAACTTTTGTCGGCTTTCTTTGTGCATGCACTTGAGTGTGCGTGTTTGTTTGTGTGTGTGTGTGTGTGTCTATTTTCGATAGCTCAGGTATAAATAAACAAATGTATCTTTCAAATGAGTTGCGTAAATAGAGCAAATGTAGATAAATATTTAAACATCAATATAAAGAACTAATATACACATGCCAGATATGCAGATACGCAGGCGGTAGCTTCTGCTGTGCGGATCTAAAATTAATATAACTTTAAGACAGACGCGTTGACAACTGAGAAACAGATGATGAAGACGAAAATGAAGATGAAGAAAGTGCTTTAATATTTTGCTGCAATTAAATGCACATCAAAGCGGAATGTGTCAGGCTGATTGCGGGCGTGTGTGAGGCAAGTAGAACATGATGAACAGACATATGACAGGGCGCACAAGGCCTACCATAACAAACTGACTGTCACAGTGACAAGCACAATACGCACGCAATGTCAAGTTGCGTGTATGTATGTGTGCGTGTGTGTGTGTGGTGTGTGGGTTGTCACTTTTCAACTCCTTCGTTCGCGTTGCGCAAAAAACGTTGCCTACTTTTCAGCGCCAACCAAAACAAACGCAAGCTCGCGCTCTTTCCTTCTCTTTCTCTTTCTCTCTCTTGCTCTGTGGGTGTGAGTGCGTAATTAAAAAACTTTTGACATGCAAGAGAAACATATTTCACAGCTGAGCTGCGCTTTACGTGCATGCAAATCATAATTGTTTGAAATTATAACCCAGTGCCAAATTATGTTTGCACAGCGTCGTGTAATCAACTGAAATTACACGGCGACGAAGCGAGTCGAGGTAAATGACAAATGGAAATTGGAGAATGGCGAGTGAAGACTGAAGACTGAAGAATGCAGAGTGCACAGTGCTGGGCGACATGAAGCGTCAATTACAGCCAGGTGGAGCAGCACCAGCAGCGGCGGGCCAGTCAGATAAGCGACTCAGCAGGACAGTCAGGCTCGAGCTCGTGCTCTGGCGCGGTCTGTGCCGGCAGACAACGTCTTAATCCTTTTGCTGGCGACACAGTCAAATGGAGAGATGCAGCAGAGGAGCCTGGTGGTCGCAGCAGCAGGAACAAGCTGCAGACAATGCAGTTCACTTTAATTAAATTCTTTTGTCGCAGCTTTTGTGCGCTTTGTGCACGCAAAACTCCAACACTTTGCGTGATATGCAATATGCGATGCGAGATGCGCGATGTGCGATGTGCGATGTGCGATATGCGATACGCGGCACCAGCTGCAAACGAAATTAATAAAGGCAGCCACGCCTGGAATGAGGAATACAAGGCGGATTACGCGCACACGCAGATAGGTTCCCCTGCTCATCTCCAAGAGGGGACAAAAACAGGATGCGAAATGTAATAAAGACAGCATGACCAGCAAGGGGGACGGAACACTCTATTGATTCCCCTTGCGATTGCATTTATTCAATTTGCCCTAACACAAATGAGCAGCCGCACCGCAGAGAGCACCGCAGAGCCGAGCCCAGAGCAGCTGCTCAGCCTGTTCATATTTGCTGTGCAATTTGGCGTTGCCTAATTCCAGGCGCCTTCTATTGATACTGCCTGGGCCTGCGAGTGACGCCTGTGTGGGTGTGTGTGTGTGTGTGACCATGTGTGTGTTGATTCGCAGCCGCAGTTGATGATGTGGCGACAATATTTGATTGCTTAATATTGAATTAATTTAACAAATTTGTGGCCGCACTGCGTGAGTGTGTGTGGTTGCCTTATTGACATAGCCAAGCGTGAGAGTGTCTGTGTGTGCGAGGGAGAGAGAGGGCAGTGCGGGTGTGCGGGTGTGCACTGTGACAAGCATTTAAAATGCAATTACAATATGGCACGAATAAGTTTGACTCGTGAAAAGTCTTTGGCAAATTCTCTGGCCAAGGCCTTGTGCACTCAAACAATTTATGGGTAATTCAAGAAACTTTACCAGAATGCGCTGACCTGTCGCTCGATTTGAAAACAAAGGCGGCCCGGGCGACACATGAGCACAACGAAGCGGCAATGCACTGCCCAAGTTTGACACTTTGTTGGCCGACTATGATGTATGGCGCCGATAAATGAATGCTACGTTGTGTTGCAGTGTCCAGGCGCAAAACTTTGTCCTGGCCCAAAAATTGTTTGCCTAAATGTATGCAATACAATTTTTCAAGTTTTCGACAAAACAAGCGAAGCGTGCACAATTGCTGAGCGGGCGTCGCAAATTGAAGTCTCTGGCAGGAGGGCATTAAAAATCCAAGACTTATAGACCTCACACTCGCACTCGTCCTGGCCAAGGGTCGGCACTAATAACTACGAAGCTGGGGCCACACGTTCGTGCACATATTTCGCTTTCTTGACCAGGCAAATTGTTTGACTATGCGTCCAAAGTGAAGCGCTTGGCAAATATTTCAGTGCAGAGCAGGCCAGAACAGATGCTGACGCTGATGCTGACGCTGATGCGGGCAGCGACGTCGACAGCGAGGGCTTTGGAAATTGTTGCCGGCAAAATAGCAACATAACTGCAAATGAAATTTCGTAGATTTCGCTGCAAAGTAAATGAAGAATAATGTGCAAAAGCAAATTGCCAAAAAGGGGCGTGCGCGACAGCCTCAGCAGCAGCAGCGCCAGCAAAATAAACAACTGAAAAGGCGATAGCAAAGAGAGCTCAGCAAGCAGATACCCTGTAGAGGAGCAACAGCAAAAAAAACTCTACATTAAGAGAACTTACTCTTGGGCAGTTGTAGGTTTGTCAGTGTTTTCAAGCTACTCCCCATATACGCCCAACCTGCTTTCATGCCATTTCACGTGGTATTAAAAAAGAAGGCAGAACACTTTGGTAGTAAGTAGAAAATATTTTCATTGTTGCTGACACCTCAGTTGCGCGCTAAGACGCCGCCGGAGATGCGAGCGGACGCTGGCGATGGAGCAACTTTTTAATTAAGAAATCTTGTGGAATTGCTTAAATATTTCAAGTGCAGTTGCCGCTGCAGCAACTGTTGCGAATGCTGCAAGTGCAAGGAGTTCCTAATTAAGACAAAAACGCACGCGCTGCCACTTAAGCGCTTTGGCAAGAAACCAACGCCCTCCCCCTCCGCTCCGCCCAGCTTAGCCCGTTCAAACTTTATTTATGCCAATAAAACGCAATTACACATCATTTTCAGCACGAGCGATCGACCGAATGAAGCTTGGCGTAGAACTGTCTGTGCGCGCAACAGCCCCAATCGAACATATTTCTTTCGCGCGCCCCATTCTCATGCTCATCCCGAACAGGAAAAGCCCATAAAATTGGGCAACTTAAGATGCTAAGCGGAGGAGATACCCTTAAGTTGGTTTGCGCAGGGGCTACGCGGCGTATGATTTATATGTGCCTTATAGATAAGACTAAATATGCTTTATATAAGTTGCCGTTTCCCGGTTGTAAATCGTAGTTTCTGCTGCTGCTGCTGCCAACCGGGCGTATGCCTGATGCGAGAACAATTCGAGGCGGAAACGAACATATCCGCCGCATGCGACTTTATGGGGTATAACAATAACATGGCGCCAGTTTACTGGCCCGATATTTATGGCAAGTTTATTAGTTTTTATGCGGCCACACACACAGCCGGCATCGGGGGTTGGGAGTCGGCATCGTCAGGCGACGTGTTGGCTCTGATTGTGGGCAATTTTGTGGGGGGCCCAGTATAAAATATTGAAGGCAGCTTCATATTCGTATTCGTATTCGTATTCAATTACGGCCAGCACGTTTTGCCTGCTTTACCGTTTTGCTGTCTGTCTGTCTGTCTGTGTCAAATCAAGTTGTTAGGTTAATCAGCATAAAAATAAGCAACAGCGGGGCAGATAACATAGAATTGAAAACGGCCTCCTGCCTTCCGCCTCTGACCTTGGTGTCGCAGCAACTTTGCAGTTGTTGCTATGCTCGTAAAGTGTCGCTGCGGGATTCACGCCCTCAGGCATTTGCATGTAATGTGCGCCCCTATCCTCTCACAGAGCGCGTGTATGAATGAACTGTCATGCAAATACACATCACACACAGGCACACACACACATCTCACTAAGTTGTATGTCTCAGAACTGAACTTGCAGCTGCGCCTCCCCCTTTTAGCTCTGCCCCCGCCTTTGCCTGGCGGCTGCAAAAATAGTTTCCTGTGGCGCACTCAAGTCGTAAAGCTCCTTTAGAGTATTTATGTTGGTTATTAAATGGATTTGCCTCGCACCATGCAACGATTTCAATTGGATTTGCGTGGCATGGCAGCTTTATGCGCTGCACAAGCAACTCAAGTCGCTGCCAGAGCGAAGTAGCTACATAAATGTTTATGCCACGGCTATCACATGATTATTACTCTCTCTCTCTCTCTCACTCACATTTTCTCCCTCTCTGTCTCACTCATACCCGTTAACTGTAAGCACTTTATCGAGAGCTGCGAGCACATTCACGTTTAAGTTTTCATACATATCTCGCATGCATAGTATAGTATGTATTCTCTGGGCCTTTTTTTGGCTTGGCCCAACACCTTTCAGTTTTATGGAGGCTTTTAGTTAAATTGCAAGGCCACAACTGTTGCCACTACAATAACTCTAAATGCCGCCTGCCACACTTGAGTGCGCCGGCAACGCGGCCTAAAAGCATTCGCAATCTTACAGTCGAACCTTAACCTTATTCGATTTGTGCCCGATTTGTGGCGCGTTTCTCATGCAACTTGTGGCAGCCAGGGTTATCAATGGGCGATAATATATAGACACAGATCTAGCTGTAAATGAGGCTTATTAAATGAGCTAAAAATGAATTGGATAATTTTTTATCCCAACCATGTTTCCTTTCTTCATTTTCGCGTTGTCAGCGCGCAGTTTAATTGCTGCGCCATAAATAAAAGATATAAAAAATATATATAATATATTATATAAGAGATGTACGCAGTGAGGTGTCTGGTTAAGGGGTCGCCGATCAGGCTCAATGCCAATGCGATTAATTGGCTGGCATAAAGTGCGAAGACGCTTCACTTCACTTCGTACTTCATCCTGCAGAGTGGGTTACAATGTTAACTTACCCAACAGAGAGAAAGAGGGAGAGGTGCGGCACGTAATTAAGCGCCTTAGCCGGCAAGTATTTATACAATATTTATATTGTTTATAGAGTACGCATACATTGTATCGGCACTTTTGACCTCACGTTGTTGGGGCTAATTTTGCGCTTAACGCTGGGCGAGTTTCCGTTTCCTTTTGTTTTTCGCTTGTGCCGGCTAATTAATGGCCCAAAGGGTCTCCCATGGCCTTTTGTTATTGGCTCGCAGCGAGCTGAGCGGCAGCGAAATGAGCAGCAAGTTCAGCAGCATCTCGCCATTTTCTCAACTGATTAGTCAGCTGCATTGTCAATGGAGAACAAAGGTTGTCCCGCTCTCGCTCTCGCTCCCTCTCACTCACTTACTTACTCTCTCTTTCTCACGCTTCCTTGCAGTGCGTATTTATTTAATTTGCTGCTTGTTGGCCATTTAATTAAGCGTAGCCCGCTGTAGAATGCCGCTGCCCGCCCCATCGCCTCCCATGCCACGGCTAAGCTGCAGTCGAAAGTTGCCGTTGCCGTTGCCGTTGCCGTTGCCGCTGTTTGTTGTTCGTTGTACTTCTGCTTTTTGGAATTTTAAAATCATCGAATCGCCCCTGGACATGCTTTGTAATGAGTTCATTCTTCGTTTGTTCGGCTGCTCAGTTGTTTGCTCTGTTTGTTATTTGCTTACGCTGCGCCGAAGGAAACTTTAAATTCCGCTCGCGAGCCAAATGAGTCGAACAAAAAGCGTTGCCTACTTTTTGGGGCCTGCTTTAAATGCACAACGCGGCGACTGCAGCTGCTCACTATGAAAACAACAACAGAGAGGGGAAGGGAGGTGAATGGCCCCCCTCTCCCTCTCCCAGCCTCATCTTCATCTGCTGCTACACAACAGCAGCCAGTGCAGCGCAGTCAAAATAAACAAAACAGGTGCGCATTATTCAGCTGCTGTTGTGGGGCAGCAGATGGAGCGGGAAGGCAGCCAGGTAGCCTGGCACACTGCGGATGTTGTCGGCCTACATGGCCGCATGAAGTGTCTGCGAAAAAGCCAACAGAAACAGCAGGAGCAACAGCAACAGCAACGGCCTCAGCCACTGGCTAACGAGACACAGTAATTCAGCGCATGTGTGTGTGCGTGTTGGCAGCATGTGCCACGTACAGTGCGGGCCACACGCATAGTAACACATACAGTTTGCACTTCAATTCCATCGTAGTAGTCCGGCACGGGGCTGTCCTCACAACTGGCTAGCTCGCTCACTGGGCATCTAGAGTCTCGTATTCGAAATTCCTCGCAACACATAAGCATCAAATTATATTTTTTTTTTACCAATTTCATCGAAAATCTTCAACACACTCGTTTCACTTAGACATGGCTGATCATTCGTTCTCCAACTGGATGCCACCGCTGAGTCTGATGCCCGGCAATGAGGATGAGCAGGACGAGGCCTCCGGCGGGCTGTTTATGCACACAACCAGCAGCAACAACAGGCAGTACTCCGCCGCCGCCGCCGCCGCCGCTGCAGTCCCTCACCATCACCACCACCACCATCAGCCCTTTTGCCACGGCGAACTGAACAATGTGAACCAATTGGCCAAGCTCTACCAGAACATTCCCGTCTACGGCAACGGGCCGCTCACTGACGACGAGAAGAGCGAAATCGCTCTTCGCAACGAGAACTTTGGCCTGCTGCCGGAGGGCTCGCTAAGCCGGGTCGAGGACGAGGACGAGCTGGCCCAGCACGAGAACGAGAATGCATGAGTAATGCACTTGCTCATTGCCAGCGCGAAACGCGAGGCGAGGCTGGCTGTTGGGGGATCGTTTTGAGATTTGTTCCTAGTATTGTTTCACTTGTGTTTCACTAGCGAGCGATACTGCTGAAATTGTAAATCATCGAGTTGATTAAATGTTTCGATAATAAATTCGATTGGAATCCGATGGAGTGCAACAGTAACGTAGAGGGCAAAGTGAATCTGGCACATTGAATAGCATTGTATGCCCGGCTATAGTCTGTGTAAGTATGTGTGTGTGTGTGTGTTCGCTTACGCTGCTTTGTTAGTACATTTTTCATAATTTACATGTTGTTTGTTTGTCTGTTGACTTTTTTTATGTACAACGAGAGACTTGACTAAAAGCTGCAGCCTGCTCCGAGCCTCGCTCGAGCCTGGCTTCCCCTTCCCCTTCACCTGCCCTTGCCCCTCTGCCTTGCACGACCCACACCGTTGTGTGCTGGCGGTTTTTCGAAACTGGTTCAATGCTCAGTTACCCCCCGCCCGCCCCACACACACACACTCACACACACACACACACACACACACACACACACACACACACACACACCCGCACACATGTGTACACTGCACACACAGACGCACAAACACCCAGAGAGAGTGCGGCTCGCTTTGGCGTGCGATTTTTTATGTGCGTTATTTAAATTTCCTTGGCGCCCCATAAAAAAATAAGTCTATTTATTTAATTGAAACGCCAACAACAACAAAGGGGAAGGCAGGCAGGCAGCGCAGACGGGACACTGCGCTACATGTGATAATTTGACACGCCCACTGCCTGTTTCCCCTTCCCTCCCGCTTGGTGATTGTCAATATTTGTGCGTCGCCTGCCAAATTCGTTGGAAAATGCAAACAATTAAGCATTTGTGCAAATAATTACGGCGTGTTTGTAGCCAGTTCTTGTTGTCGTTGTTGTTGTTGGTGCCTGCTACATTTGGCGTGAAATTGATAAAAATAAAAGGAAACAGCAGAAGGTAAGAGAACGCAAAGTGGAAAGCCAAGTGAATGAAATTGAATATTGTTGCGGGGAAGGGAAACTTTTTGTTTGCGACTTGAGAACTTTGCTGCAAGCCACGCAGGAAAGACAGAGAGAGAGAGAGAGAGAGGAAAAGGAAGCAGCAGAGTAGATAGGAGCACAGTGCCCGCTAATTCAATGTACCTTGCATTCATAACTTTTGCTCTCCCGCCCGCAGTTATCGCCATCGTGCCGGAAATTATAAATTACGCATGGAAATGTGCAAATTCGTAAATTGTTTTCATTTTTCAGCTATTGTTCGAGAGTGTACGTGTGAGTGTGTGTGTTTCTGCTGCTTGTTTCTGCCTGCTTTATTGCTATTTATGACGAACGTGAGAATTTTCACACATTGTTAGTGGCATTCGCCGTGTCTTTCATGTTCGCCAGTCATAAAAAGCAAATGCTGCGGGCATTTATTCAAGATTTTCTGCACGTCTAATAATAAAACACAGCAACAACAGCAACAACAACAACTGGAAAACAGCAAAGCAAAGGCACAAAAAATAAATATTTTTGCCAGCTGTTGGCTGAGCAATTAAAACGTGCCTTTTTGAAGTGCCCGGAATAAAAATGCAGAAAAACAAAAACCCAAACCGAAAACGAAAACGAAAGCCAAAACGAAAGCGAAACCTAAGCCCAGAAAACCGAGAAAACCAGCAAAAAGTTATTAAAGTGACAAGTTTATAAGTGCGCACATGAGAGAACCAAAACAAGAACATCAACATGGGTTTGGGCAGGGCAGCTATAACAGGCAATGTCAAAGCAGAAACGCAAATCCAATTTTAAGCCGCCTCGAAGCCGCAGGCCAAACAACAACAACAACAACAACAACACTAAAAACAATGGCTACTTAAGCCGCGCGCACAGCCAACGCCCAAGCAACCAAAAAGAGACAAAGCAATTGACGGGGAGGGGGTGACAGAAAGAACGCAACAAAATGTGACTAAAAATGAAACGTTTAAAAAAACCAACAAAAGATTAGACAGGAGAAAAATGTCGAAGATGAAACACACTAAAACCGAAGAGGGAGAAATCTGAAATGAAATCAGGAAATTCACTTAATACACTAAAACAACAACTGAATATACCCAACTGTTAGCTCACATATTTACTGTTTATTTACCCTGTCCTGCCCTAGCTAATCTACCCCGCTGCATACCCTACCCACACCTTTGCGTGCCAGCAAAGTGGCAAACAACGTGGCCGCATTATAGTCCAAAGTCCAGGTAATTACGCCTTGGACGACAGTTCAAGTTGGCTGGATAACCACGCAGCACTCAAACTGCCCTGCGGTGTATTTGTCAAAGCGACAACAACAACCAGAACAACAGCAACAACAACTGTGACAACGAGAGCAGCGGCAACGGCAACAACAACGAACTGTGTCACACAAACTACGCGCACATTTTCACCAGTTTCAGTTTGTGGTTATGCAAAAAGTCAGCCTGTGGGCAGTCAAACAGCAGCGGCAGGGAAAAGATGAGCATGGGAGAGGAAGAGTGGAAGGGGGAGCTCGTTTAGGTACAGCGGTAGGTACATGTCTGGGGGAAGGAGGGAAGGCGACCATGTCGCGACATTGCCGTTTGGGGAACGCTTTTGACGCTTTCCGCTAATTTTCCGGTTTGACTGCTACACCTGTCTGCCAGCAAACTGCAGTCTCCAGTAGCCCTCCAGCCTGTCCCCTTTCCCGCTTACAACCTGCCCCGACATGTTTTTTCCTGGCTGGCGTGCTGCTTTTTTCTCAGCTCCTGTGCTGCTGCCACGCCCCTGGCCTCGTTGTAATCCCAACGCTTTCATTGCGCATAAATTACACGCCTAAAAGTTGCCTCGGCTACACACGGCGAAAAGCAAAGCTCGAGCTGGAGCCATGCGCCCCCTAATTTCCCCCATCCCCCTTGTCGACGCCCCTGCGTCGTTTACCTTTTTAGACAAATTAAAAAACTCTTATCGAGCCGTGAAAACTTTTCTTTGCGGCTTTCTGGAGTGTGTCAAGTGCGGAGCCGCGGCTGCTGTTGTTCTTGATGGTGTTGTTCTTGATGTTGTTGTTGCTATTGTGTTTTGGCATACTTTAAAATGCTTGTGGAGCGCGCAGCAATTTGTATTTGCCAGCGAAAGGTTAAACGCTGCGTATGCGTGATATTGTGCGGGAATTATTGCGCATACGCCATGTGTGCGACGCGTCTGCTGCGTACGCCAGACAAAAGCAATTTCAACTTGTGCGCCACACACACACACACACTTGCAAGCATACTTTATAGCTACACCTTAAATATTGCATGCAACAATCAGAAATGAAAGCCGCAGTAGAGAGTTGAAAACTTGAAACTGAACTCGAACAGGAGACAGCAGTCTGCGCTCAATCAACGCACGCTGTCTCTCCCGCTCTCTCTATCCTTCCCTCTGTCACTATCTGTCTCCTTCTCTAGAAAGTTTCGCAAACATATCCCCAAACATGGCGAGTGCAGTGTACACTACCAAAATGTTTTTACACCACTCGCAGAGGTAACTAACAGTGCGACTTCTGCCCTGCGGTCTCCAGTCCCCACCTGCTCCCTCCCCTTCACTTGCCCCACTGCACCCCGAAGTGTAATCCAACTAGCAGCTGGACACAGTTTTGGCTTTGCGGCCAACCATTTGCTGCAGTTGTCTGCCAGCGCGCTTGATTGAGTTTTGTGTGCATATCGCAATATCACGTATACGCAGTGCAGACCAGCCCAAGCTGACTAACTAAACGGGTTAAACGTGCAACCTAATCGCAGACTCTGAATCGGCATAGTGAAACTAATTAACTACGCCACATTTCAGTTAATTATGCCTCCTCGAGACAAGGTCAGGTGGGCAGGTGGGCAGATGGGTAGGCAGCAAGGTGGCCTACTTAGGCTGCCTGTTGCGCAACAGCTGCGACTGAGGATGCTTTATGGGTCGCAATAACAACTGGAGTCGTAACTGTATAAGTGGACCAGGGCAAAAGGAAGCAGCAACTGCTGTAGCTGCCGCTTCCGCTGGTCACCCGAGACAGGCAAGACGTGCTGGCGCCAAGACAAGTCTGTGGCAAGGGTTGCGGGTCGCACTCGGCACTCGGCGTGGCCTCAAGTGGTTGCCGTGGCTCAAGCAAAGTGCTCAGCGGCGTGTAAACATTTTCATTTGCTGTCGTTGCTGCTGCTGCTGCTGCTCTTCTTGCGGCTGCTGTCAAGTTGTGTTTCGTGCACATTCAAGTGTAAAATATTGAATTATGATGGCAGCTGTTTCTCAATAAACATGGCAAGCGTTAAATCCTGACAGCAACTTGAACCCATTGTTGTCATGCATGACAAAAAAAAGTGCCAGGCGGAAAATGGAAACGAAAATAAGAGCGAAAGGCAACTGCCAAACCTACTGCACGCTGCGTGGGCTGCGAGTGGGTCAAGCCAGGCAAATTTGTGTATAAATTACACAGGGAGCGCACGAGGCGCAGCCACATGACAGCTAATGCAATTTGAGAGACACACCAACGAACAGGTGTGGAGCAAGGGGGCAGGGGGGAGCGAATTGAATTATAAGCTGACAAGCTGGAGGCTGTGCCACTCGGCGTATGTGTAATCTGTATCTGTGCACACTCACTGGAAGCCAACTACAAATTGAGCTCCACAAATGCTACCTGAGAGCGTGCATCATCAACATGGCAGCCGCATTCACAACAGAGCACAGCGCGCGAGGCAACGTAGGGGGAAGGGCGAGAGGAGTCAGTGGCAGACGGAGGCTGCTGCTGCCGGTTGGCAACTCTTGCCGTTTGTTTGCTTTGTGAGCCGCTGCCGAAAATGGAATCTAGGTTGAGTGGGCGGCCAAGTGATTGCGATTGTCATCAGTCAACGCTCTAAAAGCAATTGTCTACATTGTTTGGCTTGTTTGCCTAAGATGCACACACACCCAACGCACACACACACACACCCCACACAACACAACACAGACTACACTGGAGCATTGTCTTGACGCTCGCTACACGTGGGCTTTGTTTGCATGTTAGTGGGTCAGTTTGATTGCTGTCGACGGGGAAGTTCGGTGAATTTCGCTGTAAACCCTCGAAAAATCGAGTTAGGTATCAACAGCAGAGACAGACAGAAGCCATGTTTATTTATAAATACCAAGTGAAATTGAAATTCCTTAAATATTTACTGAATTACTTACTAAACTCTTTAAGCTGCCCTCGCGTATAATGGTCATACTTTTAGCTGCCTCGTTTTGCTGTGCATAATTAAAACTAACAAATCACTTCATAACTTCTTGTTTACCTTCTGGGCAAAAGCCCACCAACTTCCCACCAACTACTCGAACTGCCCTCGCTCATGCGATTGGCCTGTTTTGGGGCATTTAAAGCCTGCTGCCATTAAATGATTTGACTGCCGCAGCACTTAAGCCTAATTAAAATGTTGCCTCCTAATTAATTAAACAATTAGGCGACGGTCAAGAGAGACAAAAGCGTAAGAATGATAACAATAACAACAACAACAACAACATGAGCCACATAAGCAAAAAATAACAACAACAATAACAGTAACGAAACTGCCACAGGCTGCGCATCATTATCAAAATTTTGTTGTGCCTCAATTTATGTTGCGGTCAGTGTGAGCATCTTTTGATTGTCTCAGCAGTCGCTGCCCCTCCCCACCGCCCCCTCCCCACTCAGTGTGCCCTGTGACCCCACAGTGAACCCGCTAGCTTGCAGCCAGACGCGCACTAAGCGCATTAGAACCAAATTAATGTGCAGCCAAAAATTTTATCACTAAAATTGAGTTGGCAACATGCAAGCCACGCCCACGCCCACTTACTCACGCCTCTGCCCTCACACTGTCTGTTGTGTCAGTTGACTTTCACTGCCAATGTGTGCCACAATGTGGACTATTTTGCTGCATAATTTAAGGCGCTTTCACGCCGCATGCAAATTTAAAGCGTTGCCCCCAAGTCGAAGCCAAAGTCGCAGGCCCCAAATAGTTTTTTGACCAAGAGAGAGAGAAATATAGAGGAGAAGAGAGAGGGTATCCCTTGGCCCTATTGGTTTGTGTGACCTCAAATAAATGTTCATCGCTCGGTCGCTGTCGGCAACATGTGTTGGCCAGCTAATCATATCGGAATGGCCATCGGGCCGGGCGACACGATACGAGCATCGTTTACCCAATTCCATGTCATTTATGAGCATTATGTGAGATTTATAAAACCGGACGCGGGCGTCGGGGATTACAAAAGCCGAACAAATGCCATTAAACTGAGCACCCCCGCCCTTGCCGCTTGCCACCCACAAACTCCCCATGAAGAGGGGCAACTACGCAAGCGAACTCAACAACTTTTCGACCTAAGCGTTGCTTCGTTAAGTTCGTTGAGTTTCCCCTCGCTGCTGTGGTGAAGTTGAGTTTTCTTCGCTGCCTTCGTCTGCCTGCCACGATGCAGGCGCCTTAATTTATGCAAGTTATTACAAATTCACACGAAAAAACAACATTAGGAGCTGCCAGCGAAAACGCAAGACACAAGAAAGAGCAAGCGAGAGGGGAGGTACAAAGGGAAGCTGTTGCCTGTGCTTAAATTTTCGCTTACATTTTCGGCATGTGGCTGCGGCTGCGGCTGCGGCTTCTGGTAGCGCAAGAGGCGCGACTAGGAAAAATTCAAAATAAATTCATATCGCAACACACACATAAAATGATTAACAAAAGACCTTTAAGCGTTGGCTGCCACGCCCCCGTGGGTGTCGGGCCATTAAACATTGATGTGTGCTTAACGTTTAAGGCGTCAATCAAAGTTGCTGCGAGTGCAAACAATTAAGAGCAGCACCAGCAGCAGCTCCTCTAGTGACTCCATTCGCTTTTAATTGCCCCCGGACATGCGATGCAATGCGAGGTGGGTGGGCAGGAAAGGAGGGTTTGGAAGGCAGGCAGGTGCAGCGGCAATGCAGCTCAATCAAGCAGTCAATCAATCATAGAAATTGTGCAACTCGCCTAACTAGCAGCTCGAGTATGTTATGCATATTGAGTGCTGTCACTCAATCCGGGCCTGGAGTGCATAATGCATGTGCCTGCTTTTCTCTCTCTCTCTGTCTGTCTGTTTTGCTATATCTATGTTTGCCTATGTCTATCTGCTCCGGCGGACAATTGCTCAAATCGCTGCAGTTTTTGCGAAAACTTCCTGCAAGTGGAGCCAATGCGGCGTATGCGTAATGTGAGCAATTTATGTCTCTGCCAGGCAAACTAGACGCATGTTGGTACAGTTTTCTACGACATACGAAAACCAATTTAGTTTTTAACACACACAACGTACATACACACACACAGACATACACACACAACCACAGGCTGTGCCTTTTGTGTGGTGTGCCAGGCTAAGTAAGAAGCAAACCGCAGAACTTGGCAAAGATGCCAGCAGAACACTTTGCTGCCAGACATTGTCAGACACAACTTTAATGTAATTCACTTTTATAATCAATTTTCTTAAATTTTCTGTCCCAGTCAGTCAGTCAGTGCGGAGTCATCCGTTAAAAAAAAGCGAAAGTCATCAAATCTGTCAAATTTCACTGCAAACTGTCCAAAGTTGGAGCCCATCAACTGAGGCTGCCGCTGAGGCTGCTGCTGCTCTATTCCCAATTGCCTAATAGACGTCGTCTGGCCTTTTTATTTTTTGAGGTCATTAGACAACTTTCGTCATATGTGCGATGTCGCCAGAGTTTTTTTTTTTTTTTTTGGGTGACCGTGGGGAAAAAGCTGTGGAACAAAAGTTGCACAATTAGCTTTTATGCCGCATTGTGTCGATTTAATGAGCTGCAAACTGTGTCAAGTGTATCAGACAACTGATGGCTCCATAACAAATTGATGTATTAATCAATCAGATTGCGGCAGCGCCTACTACCTAACACTCCTCTCTCTCTCTCCCCTTCTCTCTCTCTCTCTCTCTCTCTCTCTCTCTATCCCAACTGGCAGGCAACATTTTTCACAACAAGCTGCGCGACTAACGAGAATATACAATAGCAGCAGGCTTTGTGCTCATGCATATGTTAGTGTGCCTGTGTGTGTGTGAGATGTGAGGTGTGAGGACTTGCGTGTGTGTGTGTGTGAGTTGTGTAATGTGTAACGCCTACGAGGCGCTTTTATGATGTGGCATAAAAACGGGCGCTCCAAATGAAAATCTATCATCGGAAACGTGGCACGCTAACAAGCGACACGACTGGACACGAGGCGACAGGCCGCGACGCGAATTGCCTGGGACAAATGACCAGGCAGTCAGATTGAGCGCTGAGCCCTGAGCCCAGCGACGCCTTGAGGACTTGAGTGGCCGCTTGTTATGGTTGCTCTGCAAGGCACAAAGGGCAAAGCGGGCTGGAGGTGGAGGTGGAGGTGGAGGTGGAGGGGCCAAAGTCGCATTAAATTTTATGACATTTTGAGGCGCACTAAAGTTGAACAAGTTCATCGGCGTTGGGCGCATTAAAAATTTGGCCCAAAGCAAAAGCGAAAGAAGACGCTGGAAATATAATGTGTTCCTCTTGAATTCTTCACATCGAAATTAAAGTCATTTCAAGTGGAGGCAGGGGGACGATGGGGGGGGGCAGTACGTGTTAATAACGCAACTTGCGACGTGCTAAGAATTTTCTTGAAGAGGCTTCCGACCAGAAGCATTTGAGGTATTTTTATGCGCCATTCCATTTAAATAAAATGAGCATATTTTATGTGGCTTAAATACGCATACAAAAGGCCGCAGCATTTGCCTAATTCGCGCGTCAAGAGAGAGAGAGAGAATCAGAAAGAAAGACAGAAAGAGATAAATATCACGACGCGGCAATTTAATTAAGTTTCAAATGTCAAATCAATCCCGAGCAGACAAAAGAATGAAATGCAGACAGGGATAAGAGAGAAATGCGAGCAAGGTAAAGATTGAACTCAGAGATAAAACACAGATGGAGAGGGAGACAGAGAAAGAGAGAGAGGGAGAGGGAGAGATGCCTCATTGTGCTCGCACTGTTGTAATTTCTTATGGCCCATTAACCCTCGAGCTTATCGGGTCAGGTTGCAGCTGAACAGAATGCAAAGTGCGCTTCGAGTGCAACAATAACAATGCGAGTAAACAATGCACAACACTCTCACTCACTCAGGCTCTGCTACTGCAACTGTAACTACGAGTGGCCTCGACAACAAGTCTAACTGGTAGGATTCGAGGGTTTCCAGAGGGATTCGAGTGGCTGTTCGGCTGCATTTCGAGGGTGCATTTAATATTTCATTTCGGGCTGCTATGCGCTGCTTTTATTACCTCTGCACCGCTGACACCGCGCCAAAGCCACTGACAAAGCTCTGATAGCTTTCCCCGCCCCCGTCCCTCCTTTCCCCTTGGGCTACATTTCACACAGGTCGCGGGTCGCGGGTCGCGGGTCGCGGGACACTTCGTCAACCCGGCTGCAATTTCACGTTTTATTGTCAAGTGGTTTCAAATGCAGCGCACAAAGTCGCATTGGGTTCGAAGGGTTCTTCTTTTACGCTTGTTGCCAAATGTTTGTCGACCTGCGCTTTAACGGGGCGGGCGAACGAACTTTGCGATCTGCCATCAATCAGGGGCGCAAAACTTTTGCCACACGTTGCGTATACGCAGCGTGGCACTGTATGCGAGCGAACGCTCAATCACTGACATTTTTTTTGCGGGGCTTGGCTCTTGTTTTGCGCTGATTTTCTGCTCAAAATTCTATTCAATCATTTATGTTAAATTTGATTAGTTGCAAACGGAGACGAAGCCGACGACGACGACGCAGCCCTAAGCAAACTCAAGCAATCTCAGCTCATCAATATTTGCCTCCCACCTTCCTCCCACTCGGTGGGTTATGTAATCGACGAGTGTGTAATAAATTCGGTTATGGCGCTTAAATGGCAGCTGATTTATTTGAGCGCAGCGCAGAGCAACGCAACGCACTTTGCTAAGCTCAAACAATTTTGTCAAATTGACCAAAGTTAAGCTTATTTATTATGTTTGCGGCTTACACACATTAAGAGCTGCGCCCAAATTGGGCCCAGTAAGCAGTAGGCTGCAGCAGGCAGTAAGCGGCTCACAATTTGAATTTATGGCGTTTACTTACGGAACAGATATGTGTACGGCCCCCGCCCTGATCCTGCTTCCCTTCTCTTTCTCCCCCACAGTTGCTGTTGCTACGCCCCACTGGACACCATTTAAAGTTCTGACAGCGAGATTGCCATGAGAAATTATCAGCCCGTGCTCTGTCCGTCTGTCCGTCCCTGTCTCTGCCTGTCTCTCCCTGTCTCTCCCTGTCTCACTCTGGCCACGGCTACATAATCAAAAAGCATAACTTTAGCTACTTACTGGAAAACTATTTATCCACTGACAAATGATGCTGCTTGAAACTTTTCTGCGGCACGCAAAAGGCAAAACAGTTTGCGCAACTTTCGAGCGAGCGAAGGGAAAAAAACGCAGCGAATAAAATGTATAAATCGCCACTGACAATTACAGGAGCGCATTGCGCGGGAGTGGGGGAAGCATTGGGCGCCCCTGCGAATATTCCTTTCAATAAGGCAAAGCTTCACATAAATTTTCGACAAATTTTTGGCAATTTATATCGAATGACTTGCAATATTGCTTACCCTACTTTGTTGCTGAACCGCTCCTGTTGCGGCCAAGTTAGGCAGGGTAGACGCTGCGTCCCGCCTGCCTGCCTGCCTGCCTGCCTGCCTGCACTGTGGGCAGCAGTTTCCACTTTTCCATTTTCTTTCGCTCAGCTGAGTTTCAACTTTCGCTGCAATTACGCGTTCTGCAAGACAAAATCACTCAAACAAAATGGCGCGCGTGCGTTTCATTGAAAACACCAGAGTGGAGGCAGAGAAGAGAAGGAGAGGGAGGGGTGGAAAGTTGAGAGAAATATGTGCGAGTATTTTGCGCAAACTGATTTAATTTTTTATGGCCGCTGCTTGTGAATTTTATATTTGTTTGCCTGTCGATGCAATGTTGTTGTTATTGTTGCTGTTTTTATTGTTGTTGTTGTTCTTGCGGCTGCTTGTGTTGTTATCGTTGTTATTGTTGTTGTTGTTGCTGCTTCAGTTTCTGTTTCTGTTTCGATTTGTGTTCATTTGTTTTTCTTTCACTTTTATGGCCAGCAGCTGCAGTCGAGCAGAACACGCTGCGTGTCCGTCTGTCTGTCTGTCTATCTGTCTCGGCGGGGCAGTGTAAATATTTTCGCACGTACAGAGATTTCTTGCAGTGTACAGCTGCGACAATTGAAACATTTTTTATGCTCTTTTATGGTTTATTTTCCGAGCAGCAGCAGCAGCAGCGGAGCCAAAGCCGGAGCAGGCAGTCAACACTTAAGTGAAAATAAACAAAGCAAATGTCGAGCAGACGCAGCAAGAGGATCGAGAGGGAGGGGCAGGGGCAGGGGCAGGGGGAATGACAGGCAGCTGGGACTCGGTTCGATGGTCACTTCCGGTTGTCGGGCTTATTTCAATAGCGACAACGAACTAAGTAAAGGCAAATAAGTGAGTCGCATTAAAGCCAAATTTAAATACGCTTCACGCCTCTCGACGATGCTCGACTTTGTTGGCGCTCGTCATTCCGCCGGGCAGGCAGACAGGTCCGTCCGTTCGTCTTTCTATCCTTCCGTTCCCACGTCATAACTTGGGTTAAGTTGGCCTTGCCTACAGCCAGTCGAGTGTAAGGCATCTGCAAGCTGCCAGCTGCCGCCTGCTGCGTGCCACGCCTACCGCCTTTCACTGCGGTTGTCAATGCACAGAGCTGCAAAAGTTTGCGCAAAATGCATTTTGACTTGCTCAAAACTTTGCAGCTTGCAGCAGCAGGCGGCAGGCGGCAGGCGGCAGGAGGCAGCGAGTCGAGCAGAAAAGTTAATTCACCTGTGAGACCTGACAAACTTTCCCACACACTTCGACACAGTGCGAGCAAGTGAGAGAGAGCATAGAAGGGTGAAGAGAGGGAGAGGGGGGGAGGGGGTATACTTATACACTCACATGGCCCTGCATGGCACAACATTTGATGTTGTTTGGTAAGCAAAATCAGCAAAGCGTTTAAAAACTGCAATAAAAGACATTTATCGTGTAGCAGTTGCCACAATGTCCTTCGGCAAAGAGTGAGAGGAATAGGACAGGGAGAGCTAGAGGGAGAGAGGATGTACAATTCGCAGTTGGGAATCGGAACTGTTAGAACTATCGACAGCCGTGAGTGAGTGAGTGAGCCCCAACCCAATCATCAAATGTGACACGAGACCTTCAAGTGAAAGCACAACTTCTCTCCTTCTGATGGCATTTGCTCTCTAAGCAGGCTCGGAAATTGTACAGAAAGTTCAGGCATATACTTAGTTAATAACGGGGCTTTATAGGTAAAGTTCCAGCTACACTTGGCAGCAAGCGAAAAAAACCTAGGAATGATTTCCAAGCAAGCGAAGCAAACTTCTTGCTGCGTGTCACTTGCTCATTTCCTCAATGGGAAGTTGTCGCCCTTCTTACGTGTAGGCTCAGCCAATTAAGCAAATCTTCTCTCAGTGTAGTGCCCATGTCAAGCAAAAGACTTTAACTTCTTGAGACTTTCTCTACTTTTTCTCAGCTGGGCGCACGTCACAGCACCCCGACTTGGCTCGCCTCGACTCGGCTTGCCTGACAAGGCGCTTCAATCAATCACTGAGGCTGCAGCTGAACTAACTTCCCCGAAAAGCCAAGCGAGTGACAGGCCGGACCCAAGTGGCAAGTATGGGTGTCCATGTGTATGTCCATGTGTCTATGTGTGAGTGTCAGTGTGTGTTTGCAATAAGTATGCTAAGCAGCACGCGTGCCCGTCGTGCGGGGCATGATAAATGTGTGTTGGGCTAACACAATAGTTACAGCGTTTAAATTTCACCTATCACAACAAATAACAATAACAACAGCAGCAACAACAACAACAACAACAACAACAAGAGCACGACTAAGAGTGCAGAGGTGTGAGCAGAGCAGCGCGTATTTGCAATGCGGCACGTGCGCACACGCGGCGTATGCGTAATTTGTATTTGATTGTAGCGCAACCTTCGAGCGTGTCAATAGTCGCAAACAAATTCAAAGGACATGGACATGCGTGTGCGCTTCCCGTCCGACTGCCTTCCCTCCCCCTCTCTATCAGCTGTCTCTTTCTAACTTGTCTGCTATTTTTACGCGTGTTGACATTCAATTTGGCAATTTGGCAAAAAGTTTTGCCAGCCTTTGCCTTTGACACGCTTCAACAATGTTTGCCTTTGCATAGCCAGCGATTTCTATGAATCGAGCACTGATTTGCAGCTCGTCTTATACTACTCTTTACCTCTCGTTTTCCCTCTCTTCTAGTCACCCACTTCCTTCCCCGCATTTCGCTTTGAATATGTGTTAATTCTTTTGGCTTTAATCTCGCCACATGTTTGCGGCGCCTTGATTAGTTAAATCAATTTTGCGTTCATGTTTATGCGCATTTCTTACGCCGTTAGCAACAAGCACTTGTATTCACATTTACATTCACATTCATTTCGACTTCATCCACGCACTGTGTAAAAGCGAGGAAAGGGACAAAAAACCTTCCTACTTTGGTGGACACAAAAAACATGGCAACTTTTCGCATGAATTCAAAATGCGAGTTTAAGCAACCTCGGAGCGCACAAAAAACACACATACACGCATAGATAGACAGGCATACACACACACATAGACACACACACGCTGATAAGACTGGGGCCCGGCATTGTCAGCAGTGCAAACACTCAAATGGGCAAACAAAAAGTAGCCGAAAAGGGGCGAAACTAGCGAGGAAGAGATTGAAAAGCGTCGAGATTTTTCAGCTGTAGTTGTAGTGGCAGCTCTCCCTCTCTCTTACTCTCCCTCCCTGTCTCTCTCTGCCTTTCTGTCTGTTTTGGCCAAATGGTATAACAGTCAGAGCCGAACTGCTTTATGAGCTAAAATAATTCAACTCAATGTTCCAACTTAATGTACAACTTTGCGTTCAACTTAATGTCAGAGTCAACAAATCGAAAATGCAATAACTCTCTGGGCTAATCCTGGCCAAGTTTGCGAATTGGATTTGGGAATACGCTGCGAGTAACTTTGCCAGCAACTTCAGCTTTAAATTTGCATTGTTTTGTGAGTTTCTTTCGACTCTTTCGACGCGTCTGGTTAATATTCATTATTTCATTTCTCTGACGTGCACAAAGTCATCCGAACAAGATTACAAGTGGCACTTTGTTCCTGTTACAGTTATAGCCGGGGCAGATGAGGGAACTTGGCAGTGTGCCAAAGATCTTGCAGATTGCCGCTACGGAGGATTTGCAAGTGAGACGCCGCCAGGGCGACGCCTTGCTGCTGCTGCTGCAGTTATTGCTGAGGCGATGCATGTCAAACGCGAACGTGGCCGAAAACAAATTCAAAACAAAAGCCCAAACGGCTTACCTGACCACAAAGCACCGCCCCCAGTGCCGTGCCACGCCCCCTCGGCTGCGCACTCAGGCAAAGTGCGTGCCAAAAAATATGCATGCAAAAGAGTGAGAGAAAGAGGCGCACGCTTCGTTTAGTTTGCAACGAGACACGCCCCCTCCCAAAAGGCCCCCAAAGGCGCCCTGCAGGTGTGCAGCTAAGCAAGACTAAGAGAAGGGAGGGGGAAGAGGGAGGGAGAGTGAGAGGGCAGGCTGGGGAAAAGTTGCATCCATTTGAATGCATTTTCGAAAATGCCAACTAACAAGTTTTCGCCCCGTGGCTCACTCGACTCACTCGACTCACTCGACTCACTTGACTCACCTGGCACACACAGCAGGCACAGCTGACTGGGCTGCGGTCACAAGGTCACTGAAGGAGAGGGAGAGAGAGAAAGGTAGAGATGCAATAAGTGCTGGGCATTTAAATTTTGTACCCTAAACATGGACACACTTAGCTCATAGTTCCCATTCCCATTCCCAACTCGCATCGTATTCCCCTTCTCCTTCCTCCTGCCCCATTTTCCCGTGTCCATTCCCAAGTGCTTTTAGAAAGTAACCGAAAAATTACGGCTCTTGTGGTCAAACGGTTTTACAAGCAAGCAAAACTACGAGTGCCCACGTGTCTATGTGTGTGTGTGTGTTTGTGTGTGTGTTTGTGTGTGTGTTTGTGGGCGTGTGTGTGTTGGAGTGTAAATGCCCAAAAAGTGTGCAATGCTTTTTTGCCGTGCCCATTCGAACATCGAAACCGCAAACATTTATTGCCAGCAAATGCCAGCTTTCATGTTAGCCAACGCGCTCTGTGTGTGAGTTTAAAAAATCATTTTTTACACTCCAACGACGCCTAAAAGCACGCTACACTACGCTAAAAACTAGGCGCCACTTATGAGGGGTATACGCGACTAGGCAAGAGAAGGAAGTAGAATTAGAGTATCGAATTGGTATGGGAACATACAGGGGAAAGCAGGAGCTAGCTTAATTGGATTAAATAGATAATTTACAGGGTATACGCTGGGCATGCCACACCCATTCATTCAAACGCTATCGCTTTACAGTTTATTTTTTGACTTTTCTTTGGGCGAGCATTGAAATTTGTATTTGCGCACATAGTTCTGTTGCCATTTGAATGCCTCTCTCTCGCGCTCCCTCGCACACCTCTCCTGCACCTCCCTTTCCTGCACTCCATCTGAAGTCGAGTACGTGTCAAAAAAGTGTTCGTGTAGTGGCGAAAATCAATAGACACCGCCCGAGAGCTGGCAACGCGAGGCGCAAGGCGGGCGCTCGACGATGAAAGCAAAGCCGGCGCCGCAGGCGCAGCACAAAGCCCGCAACGGCAGCAACAACAACAAGAAGAGCGCAAATAGAAATGGAAAAGTGGCTTCCAGTTCTACAAACCAACAAGGCACAGAGATGAAAGAAGGGAGAAGCGGACGGGGGCGGCCCTCTTTGGAATTATGACTAAAGTTTTGCATGCAAATATTTTGCAAAATTTTCACTTCTATCGCCAGGTGAAACGGACAGCGGCAGCAGAGGCAGAGGCAGAGGCCAACAGAACTTTGCACAGTGTATATATTTCAAGCACCCTTCCTACCCTTCCCCCTCCCAACAGGCTTTTATTTATTCACCAAGTTACACAGCGCCTCCTGCTGTGTGAGAGGGTCGCAGCTGGGTCGCCTAGAAGTTTGTTCGGTTATCGAATGTGGGCGGAGCCACTAAGCCAGACAAGGCGTTTGGTGGGCGGGGGCGGGGCAAAACTTTTGATTTTATTAGCAATTGTCAGTGAAGTAATACGAGAGGGAAGGGGAGCATACAACAGCTGTTCTATATTTACCTATATATCATAAAAGGAACTCAAAGGAATTCCAGGAAGTCTGCGCGACAAAGGAAGTGAGGGAAAGAGAGCGCATTATTTGCTGCATATTTGTCAAACTAAGCTCAATGGGAATTTAATTCGGGAACCGAATCGCATTATTCATATCGTATAATATATCAAACAGAACAATTAGACAAGCCCCACCCCCTGCCTGCGTGTGTCAAATGCACAATTATCTCGACGAGCTCAAGGAGTGCGGCATGATGTCTTCCATTTCGAGGCAAATTATCATTACAGGCAACAAGGCAGGTGCGAAATGCTTACAACGGCATTTACATGCAGAGTGTGAGGGGAGTGGCGGAGGGGGGGTGGGGGCGGTTAGAGACTTGGCTAATGGCCATTTGTGTGTACGAGAGGATTGTCAACTGCACTGCAAGAACTTAATGGGGAGAAAGAGAAAGAAAGAGTCATCTCCCACAGGGTCTACATACCTTGCTATTCTCTCAGTGTATTCTCAACCTAAGGCGCATTTGCATATCATATCACAAACTGAAAGTTATCACATGCCTCTTACTCCCCCTTCCCAGTCTACCCTCCTGGGTCACGCTTCAGCTGCTGTCTCACAGCCGGAGCTGTAGCTGTAGCTGTAGCTGGCGCTGCTTTCTGGCAATGTCATGCAATATTCACATGAATGAATTACCTTTAATTGATGCAGCATATCCACACACACACACACACACACACATAGACGTACAGTAAGGACACTTCTCTCTGCCTGCCCCGGACAATGCAGCATGAATTGGCATTAAATATTGAAGCCGGGCAGGACGAAGACTGACACAGGATACCTGTTTGCTCTGCACATTGTGCAATTCATTAGCCGAACAAAATATATTTCAATAACAAATTGCCAATTGAATCTGCATAGACAGCCTAGGCAGGCCGTTGCAGCCTGAGCAGCAGGTGCATCATGCTGGAGCAGGCTGTGGCTCTGAGAATGCGTAGACAGCTCAATGGCTCAATTAGAGCAGCATGAAAAATGCACAATGCAAATGCAAATGCAGCCTCGTTGCCTGCCCATAATTAAGTTTATCTATTTGTTGTCACAAACCGAGAAAGAGAGAGAAAGAAAGAAAAAAAGAGAGAGATGACACTGTCTCTGCTGCAGATCCATTCATGGATGCAGATACAGCTACGGGTTACAGGTAAAGCAAACAGAAATCGAGTTGGAATCGACCACGCTTGGTTGACTCCCTTCTTCGAGCTGGGTCAACATCAAGTTGGCCATAACGAAAGCAATCATAAAACAAATGGCCAAAAGAAATTGCACAAGAGCTGAGCCAGCGCAACCTCTCCTCCTGCTCGGACTGCTCGCTGCGAATTCAATCGGAATTGGCATCGCACTTACCCTTGCAACAGAGCATAATAACTAAGTCATTAGGCAGAGATAGAGATAGAGATAAAGATGGATGCCACATATGTTCCCCCATGCAAAATGGCGATTGTTGGCAACCCTCTCACAGGATTGCCACTTGACCATATGTCTTCGCCAGCTGCAGCAGCAGCAGCAGCAGAAGCTGTCCAATCAATTTGCCTAATAGCCACAGCAGGTAATGTCGTCAAGTCTGTTTAAGATGCTGCACCTCCTCCTCCTTCTACTCTCAGCCAAGTTGTTTACGGCCTGCAGCAGCCTGGGCAGCAAAAGGTGGCTAGGGGAGTCTCTGCCAACTCCTGCTCAAAGTGAAAACATATTGATGTTTACCTGACAAACAGATCGGAAATTAAACCACGCGCTGAGAGCATTCGATAGTCGTCTACTGCTCCCTTCTCTTCACCTGCTCTCTACTCCGCCTGTTCCCTGCTCCACTTACTCCGCTGCTGCCCATCGTTGTTTTGCCCTCGTTTCCGCAGCTACGACAACTGCTGAGGCGCTGCACAACGCTGCACGCTGACGTTGGCGACGTGGCGACGTTGAAAATGGACGTGGAAATGCAAGTGGACGTGGCCGAGAACGTGCCCTGTCCATGCACAACTCAACTGGGCAATCCTCCCTCCCTCCCCCTACCCTGGACCACTTATCAGAGCTGCAATTGTTTTCTTGTAAAAGTCAATTTTTGAAGTGCAGCAACGGAAATCGGAAACGGCAGAAGAAACGCAGAAAACGCAGCAGTTGACCTTATTTCAACCGGGTGGCCCAGAGCACTTCCCTGCCTGCCCCTCGACGGACTGCAGCAACTGGTGGTGCCTGCTGGAAATGGACAATGCTAAGTAGCAATTGATAAATGAGCCGCATTCGAGCTTGGTCAGCAGCAACGGCAGCGGCAACAGCGTTAAATGAATTCCAAAGTCAACGCGCTCAGGCGGAAGTAAATTATGTTTTCTTTTGCCATCCCCGGGTCGCTGACTGGCTACGACTGCGACGACTCTCCGACTCCGACTCGGGCTTTGGCTCTGGCTTGGCTCTGCCTTGTGGTCTGGCTAGTGGGAGCAGTGCATAAAACCGAAACGAATTGCAATCGAAAACGGAAAACGGGGTCAATCGATATTGTCCATTGCAGCTGGCTGCAATCCCGCCAGCGACGTCGTAATGGCAGCCAAAGGTTAAATGCGGAATAGAAACCACACATACATACACATACGAACATGCAGAGACCTAACATACACCCGCATGCATGTGCGTATATACCCATTAAAAATAGGCATAGAGAGAAGGGTATGTAATGGGAGAAAGCAAAGGCAACTTCTGGCATGCAAAGGGAAGAAGGCTCAGCTCGGCCCACAATATATTCCCACTTCAGCTACTCTCTGCAGGGTAGCTGCCAGTCAGTCTCTCGACGCCACTCGCCCACGCTCTCCACTGATTTTTTCTCTTTCTCTTAATTTTCAAGTTTTTGACTTTTGCCCCGAGTCATTTTCACAGCTGAACAAACAAGAGTCGCCTTTGAATATGCGATTGGGCATGGCGAATGAATTGGCAGTAGGGGGACACGGAAGTGCGCAAATGGAAGAGGGGAGAGGGAAAGAGAGAAAGAGAGAGAGGAAAAACAAGAAAATTGCAATTGCGAATCGAAACAATTGCGAACAATGAGCGAAGACATGTGCAGGCGAAGTTCAGGCGAGTTTTAATGGCCCCGCGAAGGTTGCGACCCACTCGAGCCAGACAAGACCTGCAAAATTAAGTGGAAGCGTCAATTAGAAGTCGAACAGAGGGCAGCAGAACGAGAGAGAGAGGGACAGTGGGGAAGAGAGAGAGAGAGGTGTTCGATAGCTGGGTGGAAATCAGCGGAAATGCTCGGAAATCGCAATTTAAGTAATTTTGCATATTGCCTAAACTCAAACGGAAGTCGCTACAAATTAAACCCTAAGGTTAACAGGAACGCACAAGAGAGAGAGAGAGAGAGAGAGAGAGAGAAGGAGGGAGAGCCGTAACGGTAACGGTAACGGTAACGGTAACGGGACTCTGATTATTATCGAAGCGCGAAAGCAGCAGCAAATGGCGCAGGCAGCGGAAGTTGATGCCTTGTTCATGTTTTATGACTACGTAGATCTTTAAATCTGCCCGCGGAGTGTGTATGGGGGTGGCTCCTGACTGTGTGAGAGGGTGTGTGTGTGGGTGTCACTGTGTGCCTGCATGCGTAAGCTTGTAATTTCGATTTAGATGCAAAGTGGCACGAAGCGGAGTTAGCGAAATGTCAGAAAGATAATAATCCTTTTTGTTTACGCCCCTGCGAGGGGGAATAGCCACGCCCACTTCTCCCTCGCAGTGGCACAAATGTGTGAAAATGTCTGGAAATCTTCGATAAAAAATGTAAATAATGCAAATCGTAATAAAAAGTAGGCAACAAAAATTATATGGATTACGTAAACGAGGCGCATCGAGAGAGCGAGCACAAAGAGGAAGCCGGAAATGGGCAAATGGCAGCGCAGGCAGCGCCGCCAGCAGCGACAGCGACAGCGCGGCGACTAGCGACGCTATGCCTAATGTTATGCAATGACATTTTTTTGTGTGGACACTAAGCTGGCACGAGGGCAGCGCAAGCAGTTGGCAAGAAGAATGACAAGCTATTTATGAATAGTGTAGAGAGAGGCAGCCTAAGAATAAAGCTTCCAATAGGCATAGCGCAAAGCGCGCTTAAGCCATAAATCATCAAGGAATATTAGTCTTACTTTCACAACTTCTCATGCTACCCTCGGCAGCGGCTGCTCGCCCTTCGACTCGAACATATATTAAACCATTCCCCTGCCGCGCATTGTTGCATGTTGTGCTCTGTTTCCTTTTGCTTTCGCTTTTACTCTCTCACACTCTCTTTCTCCTCCTCTCTTTCTCCTTCTCTTCTCTTTCTCCTTCTCCTTCTCTTTCTCCCTCTCGCAGCCTCAGCTCGCGCTGCAGCTCGCATGCAAAACTGTGTCAAATTTAACGCCTTCGGTAATGAATTTGTAACAACATTTTATTGTTTCACGACTGCAGGAGATTGAGAGAGAGGAGGGAGGGGGGGGGGATCCGCTGGAAGGAGCACAAGGATGAGGATGAGCCTGGCTGTGGCACTGGCTCTGACTGTGTTTTTCTTATGGCTCGCAATAAAAGCAACAAACCCGCCCGCAAAACAAAAGCGCAAAACTGTGTTAACAAGGCAAGGCACAACAACTGCTGCAATTGTAACAACAACAACAACAACAACAACAACAAACAGTTGGTAGATGAACAGAGTATAAGGACAACAATGCGAAAAAGGGTTGCCACTATCGCCTTGCAAACAATGCGTTCTGCATTTTAGCAACAATTTGACACAAATTAAAATGTGCAGAGCAGCAGGAAGACAACGCAATGGGGAGATAGGGGCAACTGTGTCTGGCAGTCGCCACGCACGAATCCTTGGCACAGGCTATGTGTGCCCTCTGCCGGGCCTTCGCCTGGCACATGTCTTGCATATTTTAGCGCCAGCGCCTGCCACTCCTCCCTGCCTTCTTCCGCTGTTGCCGCTGCTGCCATGTGTCAAATATTTGTCGCTCCTCACCCGACCCCATCCTGGCCAGCTTCCGACTTGGCTTTTGCCTTGTTGTGCTATTTTTTCCGTATTCTATTTGCTGCTTTCCCCCCAGCGTTTCCTGTTCCTGCTGCACACCTGAACGAGCCCCGTGGGCGGAGGCGGAGCTGGCACAGGCGCCCGCGGCTGTCGCGCCTGCCGCGGCCGAAGTATCTTCATTTGCCTGCTCTGTTCGTTCCAATGAAGTGGAAATATGTCAACAAGCGACGGAAGTTGGCTTCAGCAATAAAACACACACACTCATGCACACATGCAGGCAAGCTCAGTGCGAGCGCACATTACACATACGACCCGTAGGCCCTGCTAGTTAATGTCGTTAGCCAAAGCAGAGTCGGCTGTCGCTGCTACAGGCCAGATAAAACTAGTTGACATACTTATGGCTGGCACTGTGCATGGGCAGGGGTCTAGGCGACTATACGAGAAGGAAGCTCTAGTGGCAGCTTCTCTCTGGCCGCCTTTTTACTTCTCCCGACTTGGGTTAGAGTATTCGCTTGCCTTCTACTCCCCACTTTCATGCCAATTCGCTATATTTAGTTAGTGATTCATGATAATGAGAGCGTGCAATGTGAGCGTGTGTGTGTGTGTGTGTGTGTGTGTGTGTGTGTGTGAGGAATTTGATGCTCTGATTTCGCAGTTTGTCACTGAGGCGTCTAAAAATTGCATTGCAAGGCCTGCTTCCTGTTGTCCCGCCAGCTACACGACTCCGCGACTCTCTGCCCCCTGCCACGCCCACTAGTCTCGTTTGTTGGCGTCGTTGTTGTCGCACTTCCGTTGCGCGCTGTTTAACTTTTTGTGTGTGCACTGACATGCGCGCCCATAAATCCGCCCAGCCCAGACCAGCCCCGTCCAGGCAGAGCAACAACTAGATCTAGCCGAACTGGAACTGAATAACTGGCACAAGATTTGTTACACTTTTCTTCAGCGTGTGGCCAAACAACAAATTCACTTTACCACCCCTACCCCTTCCCTTCATCGCCTTTCCCTCGCTGAGTGACCCTCCACTTGCCTTTGTTACATATAGTTTAGTCGACATTTGGAAGTCGCCATTTATCGCTGGCTTTGTGCCAAGCTGGCTGAGCTGGCTGAGGCTGGCACGGAAATGCTGCTTATTTGTAAGGAGTTACAATGCCATTTGCCTGCACAAGATACCCCCAGATACCCGCTAGATCTCTCAGCTCAACTCTCTGTCCTGTGTCCTTGTACGCAGTACATGCCCGATGACCTGCAGTAAAGTGCGCGAGTTTATCATGCGCTCTGCAGCTGCAAATAGAATTACAAATGGAAATGGAGCTGGAGCTGGAGCTCCCTACCCAGCATATTTGGATCACGCTTTATTAGGCGCAGTTTCGGCTTTGGTTCCTCATTAAAGGATACCCAGAAAGCGCAGCTTCCTTTCTCGCCTCGCATATTTAGAATTGAAATTATGCAAATATTTGTTGTCTGCGGCGACCACAAAATGTAAAAACAATGGCGCATTATTCAATTAGTGCGAGCGAGCAAACAAATAATATTAAATTACGTTATTGCTATATAAACTCCGTACCCTCTGCAATCCCTTTCCTGCCCTCCTTCGCTCCCTCTGTTTGTCCTTGCTATTTGTAGTTACATTTGGCACATCATTTGCTATTCTGGTACACAACCAAAATAATTACAGTTACGAAATATTCGTAAAACTGCCACACACACACACACACACACACAATCACGCACACACGCAGGCCTGCACTCTAAAATGCACCTGTGTGTATGGAAGTGTGGTGTGCGTGTGTATTTGCTATGGTAATCATCGGTAATTAAATATGGCTTATAATTTGTAACGCGCTCTATACGCGCGAGCTTTCAGTGGGCGTGGCTGGGGAGGCTGAGGCAATAATACTAAATAGTTAATTGGCCTTTTAAAATTATTTAAAGCCGCGTTGCGCTTTCGCATATGGTAAATGGTAAATATTCTGCATCATTTGGGGGAATCCGAGGTTAAGGTTACAGTCGATTATATCGATAAGCTATTTGTTTTTCAATTTATGCAGGTTTTTAAAATAATTTACCATGCAAAATAAGTCACCTTAGTTAGCGAGGTACCAAGAAATGGCATGTGAAATTTAATTAAGGAAAAATAAGAAATTTCAAATTATTTTAAAGATTGCAAACTAAGCGAGAATAGAATATTACCCAAGCATAATACGCAAAAGCGTTATTTGAAATTTGTGAGAATCGCATAGAGAGGCGCTGTTAAAAAGAACCAAATTTAACTGTTCCGTATTATGTATGTAAAATATGATCACCTTTTCTCCTTTCACGCTCTATCTCTCTGTGAATTCCTTTCACTCTTCGTCTGTCTTTCTCTACTTCTCTTCCATTTCGAACTATTTCTCTACCCCTGTTTTCGTTTGCTTATTCACTTAATGATTCTCTATCTCTTTCTCACTTCACACACATCACTCATTTGTTCGTATCCCAAATGAGATTAATTTGTTGGGTTAATTAGTCGCCTGTCAGGCAACTCTTCCGTTGCATTTGGAGACTCATCTGTTATTTCGGGCTTTATTAACATGATTTGTAGACTGTGCGAACAGTTTGCGGGTTATCTTGGGGTTAAACAGGGCGACATTTGGCCATGACATGCAGCTGCCGCCGCAGACTGTAACAAAATATTTAGAACGCACGCACACACACATTCGCAGCTGTTTGTTGTGGCATATGTTGTGCGTGTGTTTGCAATAGGCTAATTAGTGGCTGCGGTTGGACCATAAACACACACACACACACACAAATATACGCACACATGCGTGCACAGAGAAAGAGCAAATGTGTGTTATGGTAATGCAATCGGCAAGCAAAATGCGAATGCGAAATATGAAAATGGAAATCGATGTGAACCACGCCTCGAATGCACATTAAAATGCACTCCGAATATCCGCCATAACCATAATTATTAATGTTCTTCTAGCGATAAGAACAGGGTGGAGGGGGATGACTCTCTGCTGATAGGAGTGTCAAATGCTACGTCGTGCTATCAATGCACTCGGGGATGATGGGGCAAAACTGTTGGCGTGGGCAAACAAATGGCAAACGATGCGCACAATTGCAGGACATTCATCTCGCAAGGCGGCGAACAATCGTGCGCTCAAACGGCGACAAAAAAGCGACGGGAATAGAAGGAGGCAGAAGAGCAAAGGGAGAGAAAAGAAACAGCAGAGCAAGAGAATAGAAGAGGGAAGATCAAGAGGAGCAAAGCGTGTGTGAACCATTGTAAGCATCTTTATCGATTGCTGCTCATCAGGCACACTTCACACCCACACACACACATACACACATACACACACTTGCACTATTGTCGGCTAAGGGCAATGAAATCCGCAGCTCGCCGCAGTCGTCGTCGTCGCATTGAGTTATGGCAAACATGCGGCATAAATTATGGGTTTAGGCAAAGTGCTCGACACCAGCAGCAGCAGCAGCAGCAGCAGTGAGAGAGGGAGAGTATCAGCCCTGGCCGGGGCAAAGCGTTGACTTGCCAAGTGCTCCACACCCACTTCACTTCCCACTCTCAGCTATAGTTCCGTGACATGACAGTTGCTCATCGAGCTCGTCAATGTCGCCGCTCGACGGCGATGATGAGCTGCGATGATGACGTTAACTTTCATTGCTTGTCATTGGGACATTTCCAGGCATTTTACTTGCTTGCTCTGTCAGTAATATTATTACCACACACAAATACTCACACACACACACACACAGCTTGCTCTCTTTTTTGGCAATTATCCAAAAACCATTTCTGGCTAAACGCTTTGCCCGCAATTAGGCAAAAATGCTGGGCAGCGCCGAGACGGGGCGAGGCGAGGCGAGGCAAGCTCGTTGAGCAGTTTATGGCAGAACGTGCCGATATGTTGTGTGCATAGCCAAGTCGACTTATAACCCCATCGGGCTATTAGGCACACGAACACACACGCAGTGTGACATGTGTGCAAACTGACAAAAAAATGAATTTAAATTGAAATATTACTCGAGATTATTTTGCTGTAAGCAAAATGAATAGAAAAACCAAATAGAAAAATTGAATTTAAATGGAAATTTAATTTTGTGTGTAAATTAATTTTGAAAATTTATGCGTTCTATTAATCTCGCAGGCCAGACACGACGCTCGAAAGCCGAGCGGACTTATGTGGACTTATTTTGTTTTTGTTTTTTTTTCGGGGCCAGTTTACCTTGGTCTATCTACCTCTGTCCCGGTTAACCTACCCCGTCGGCTATTGGTTAAATAGCCCTCCGAGGGCAGACAAAAACAACGCGAAGGGTTCACCTTGCTTTTTATGCTGAGTGCGACGCGGCGTATGATTATTGCGTATACGCAACGGGGTCACTTCAACGTGATGAATTATGCATGCGCGTTTATAACAATTTTTGCGGTGCGCCCTGCGAACTGCCTCAATAAAATCTGCGTTTTGGCGCTCATAAATGTTTAACGCACCTGCAACGGACGAGGCCGTCGACGAGCAGCAGAACGAAGCCCCTGAGCAGCTGTCGACCTTTTCGCCCGGCAGCTTCCTTTTCCCAAGCCAAAGTGATGGCCACAATTGCGCATGGCCTTTTTCAGGGCACATTAGCAACAATCAATGTGTGGCACACCCGACGCCTATTTTAGTTTCATGTATTCCCAGCATAAATCACATGCAACCAAGCAACCTCAGCTGGTGCCCCCCAGCCCTTCTCCTTACCTCTGCCTGCGTGTACCTCTTGCACTGCTTACAAACCGCTGTTCATCGTGCCGGTGTGTTCGTTATTTATTCATAGCCAGCGATGCTGCCGACTGATGACGGCATTAGGTGGCAGCCGCGTCTGTTGATGCTGATGCACGGTGAGTTCTGCTCGGGCTGCGGGGAGAGGCAAAAATAAATACACCAAAAGCGGCTGCCACAAAACAATGCGACGCTTGTCGCCGCCATTGTTGCTGATTTTCCCCAGTCACCGTTGTTGTTCTTATTGTTGCTGTTGTTGTTATTCGGGGTACGTGTGTGTGCTTAGCGTAGCGTAAAATAAATCATTCTGTTGCGGCGCAGAGAGTACGCTTCCCTCTTTCTGTGCTGCTCCCCTTGGCGGTTCAGCTGTTACAAGGCAGCCAAACAAATTGCCGAGCCAGCCTCGAAAATTGGTTAAATGAATAAGAATGAATCATTTGCGAGTGGCGTATGCACAAATGAAGCACTCGCACATCGCGCGCACTTAATTCAGCAACTCAGTATTTCGGCAACTCAGAAAGCCAAAACGAGCGCAAAGCGCAAACTGCCAGGGCGATTAGAGCGAAGATTATCTGCAGCTTAGTTATGCTCGAATGAATCCCCAGTGGGGAAGCCACTCTGGCGTGGGGGCTTGGCTCAGTTACCTGAGCGAGTTGCTCGCCTAACTGCCTGAATTAAAGAAATTTTTTCACTTTTCAAATGCAATAAAAAACTTTTAATTAGAGGGGTAAATTGTGCAGATAACAGTCGAGTTTTCCTAGCTCGGCCAGGCCAGGCCAGAGTAAATTATATTATATTTACAATTAATTTAAGTTGATGTTAGTGTGGATAGGAGTAAGGAATTTGCAGAGTAAGAATATGAGCATTTTGTTGATAAATCATAAGAAATTGTGAAGCAAAAATACTTACAGAATAAATGCAGCACGAAAAGGCAAACAAAAATTTATTTTCGCATCAAAATCTGATAAAAAGTATTCAGCACAAGTTGAAAATTTCATTTTTAATGGAAGTTTGCCTTTTCTGCCACCGCCGCAAAGTATGCAACAATTTTTAAGTGCAGCGCACAAAAACTGAACAGACAGGGGTGTGAAATAAATAAAAATTTGGCGTATTCAAGCTATATTTTAAGGGGGATTTCCTTGAAAATATAATTCATTTTGATGAAATTTGTTTATGTTTTGATATCTTTGGGAATTCTACGTTTTAAAAATTGTTGAGAATTTTCCTGAAATGATTAAGAACATATAACACCCTCAGGATAGAACTACAGAACTCGCTTTCCACCCACCGTATCCTAAACTCTATTTCGAATACTGAGAATAATTTATAAATGAATGATTTGAATTAAATTCATGCGAGACTGAAGAAGAGGCGAGGAGTGGGTATGAAATGAATGGAAGTGCGTTGTATTCATGCCATTTTCTAATTAACTTTCACGCATATTTATGCGAATGTTAGAGCGAGTGACTTTCAAAGGCCAAATCTCTCCTGCTCTTTCTGGACTCATCAAATTCACTGACCATGTGTTTACCTAGCCAGGCTAGCTTCCCTTCCCTGCCCTGCCCGGGCCTGCCCCGGTTGGCTTGTATTGTGCGTAATTCAATTTGCCTGGCAGCATCGCATCACAGCGCGCTGCGTGGGAATCGCTAACGGAACCAACCAACTCATCGAGCCAACTGCCCGGAAACACTAAAAGCCCGCGTTGAGGGCCAAGTTTGCGCTGCCCTGCACAAATATAATTAAAATGCTCAAACGGCAAATGACTCGAATGCCAGCGCAATAGAGAAACAACAACGGCAGCAGCAACAACTGAGGCAACAACAACAACAACACCCACAAAGGCAGCTCAACAGGCAAACAAGTAAACTTGTCATTTAATTTGCCTGACAGAGCTCAAAGAAAGCGAATCCAATGAGGATTCTATGGCAGCTCGGGCCAATCACAAAACGAAGGCTGAACGGAGACGGAGACACAAGCAGATGGAGCCGGAGATGAGTGGAGTCGCCACTGTCGCTTCTGTCTGCGTCGCATCTATTTAAATTGTCGGCACTTGAAGCGGAAATTTAAGCGCAGCACACACACACACACACACTCACACACACTCACAACCGCACAGTCACTCAGCGAGTATTGCATTTCAGACAGCTTTAGTCCCTTTGGCGTCGCTCCTCTGTGCCCCTCCCCCTTCCCCTTGCAGCCTGCTGCAATTGTGCTGCAGTTTCTATTTTGTTGCCGGTTTTTAAAACGAATGTTGTGTTATTTCCGACAAAAGAGTAATTAAACGTACAAAGCAAACGGCAATTCAACACACACACGCCGTCCAAATGCCTGAGTCACTCGATGGTTAGCAGATTGCACAGTGCCCGCTGGGTAGAAGAGGATCGTAAAAGTAGCCCCAAACGGAGCCGATTACAAAGATTTTATTGAATTGTAACCAGAATACCCCCACATATATTACTATCTTATCAACCTACTCCCAATCTCGAGTGCCCACTGTGGCATAACTGCAGTGGCAGCCCTCGCCCGTGGCGCTATGTGCGCACTTGGCTTCTCACCGACTTCTTATGACCGGCGGACATTGCGGCACAGTGGTCGACAGAAGACAAGCTCGTAGAGGTGGAAGGGGAAGAGGGAGGCGGGAGGCGGGAGGCGGGAGGCGGGTGTAAAGGGCAAGCATGTCGACAGGAACCTGTGCTCAAAACATTGTAAATAAAATGCAAGTGAAGGCGAAGCTGCCAAGGTAGGGGCACAGCGACTGGGTACGAGACAGGAACAGGGAGGGTAAACAGGCGGGAGGCGACAGGCGGGGAGCTGCTGTGTCTGGCATTCTGACCTGCGGGCGCTTTTGTGTTAATTGCGGTTGCATTTAATTACAGCTCGTTGCATTGCAGCAGCAGCACGTGACCATGTCTGAGGGCCCAACTATCTGCCAGGCGCAGGTGCGGAGCGAGGCGTCTGTTTCCCCTTTCCTTTCCCCTCCCCGCTGCCCAATCTACCATCACCCTGCCCCAGTGGCCGCAGCGCTTAGCTTTTAATTAAAGTTGAAAGAATTCGACAGCAAGTCAAGTCGACTTGGTCACTCTTAACTACTAACTCGTGACCCCTGAAAAACCCACACCCGCCCTCACCCCACACTATTGGCTTATGCGCGCAGGTCAGCAATAATTAGCTGAGCCGGATACTCTGCCCTAGCCGGCCAAGCGATATTAACGGGCCACGCAGCTTGATTTGCATAAGCTGCACGCAGAGGCCGTGCCACATTACGCATACGCCGCGTTGGTCAAACTGCAAGTGCAGCTCTACGAGGGGCTCCAACTCAGTTATGTATACCGAACACAACAACACAACAGTGAACACACTGTGCACTGCAAGAAAAGGTTACACTATCGGTCAACTTGATTATAGTTAGGATGATTTATATCTACGAGAATGGGTAAAGATAAAGATTAAGATATCTACAGCAGATAAGCCTGTGACTAATCTCCTGCATTGCCCGACAACGCTTTCACAATGTCCACAATGCTGACGTAGGTGCCCACAATGCCGATAAGGGAGCCAAAGAGCAGCAGCAGCAGATTGATCAGCAGCTTGTAGTGCAGGCGGCCGTAGCCGATGGAGTATTGCACGCAGATCTGCAGCAAGCCTGGGAAGATCAGGCCCAAAATCGACAGGCAAAACGAGCCAACGAGCGACAGGAATAGAGACAGATCAGGAATGGCCACGGCGCAACCAACTGCAGGGAGAACAAATTGAATGATTTCCAAATGAAGTCAAATTTTTAATGATTTCTCTTACGTGTAAGCAGCACGATCAGCGCGCGGAAGAGCAGCTCAAAGAGCGTCTGTTTGGACTCCGTAACGCGTTTGCTCAGGTACTTGCTCCATAGTATGTGCGCCGTCACATAGCCCTGCAGTGCATATGATATGTATGTGGTCACCGCGAAAAAGATCTTCACCACCTGTGCGAGTCTGCAAATGCCAACATGACGTATACGTAATGCACTATATACATTCTTTTAATACTCACACTTCCTCCTCAGGTATGTTCAGTGTGACGCTGCCCTTGGACTCTTGGCCATATTTCCAGTAGCCAAAAAAACCGAGCAGCACGTAAAGACTGAGCACAATGGTCATGCCCCAATTCATGATGCCACAGGGCTGTACAAAAGCGCGCGGCGTAGACATGTTCTCCTCGATGGCTAATATCTGGGAGAAGAGAATGTTGTAAATATTAAACTTATACAGTCAGTTCTCTTCTATTAACTTACCACGCCCACCGCCTCTAGGGCAAAAAGCACAGTGCCAAAGAATGTGGGCAGCCTTCTGATTTCTATAAAGGGATCGCGCTCGCTCAGCGGCGGCAGCTCGTTGAAAATGTAGTACAAGACGATGCCAAAGCCTGCGGGGGAGTAAGAGAGAAATCTAGTTTATTCCCCTACTGAACTCATTCCCGTTGCCGCGACTTACCCACAAAGAGCAACAGGTTGGCTGCGCTGGAGAACGGCGCCAGCAACTTGAGGTTGCGTATGCAGAATATCAGAAGGAGGGGCACAACCAGAATGCACATGTGGATGCGCACATCCCACACGACGAGATACTCATCGACAAGCTGCTTGATGCTCTCCGCGATAAAGACAACGTAGACACAGCAGATACCAAAGTGGTAGAAGGCTAGAAAGCCATCCACAAAGGGGCTGCAGAGGAAGACGAATTTGAGTCAATTATTAAAAGAGAGAGACTCGGCATACTTACGTGGCAATGGGCGCCAAGCAGCGAAGGCAGGGGGGACCCTGTTGCAGGCCAAGCTTCATGGCCTCCGAGAAGCTGACATAGGGCACGCGCTGCTGCTTGCAGAGCAGGTACATGCTGCTGATCTGCGGGGGGAGGGGGAACGGAAACATATAAGTTGTAAATACCTTACGTTAATCTGTGCCTTACCAGTATATGCAAGCAGTAAACCGCCAGGACGCCCACGAGCACCGTCAGCACGATGCCATTGACGTAGCCTGCATTGGCAAAGGCGCTGGGCATGGCCAGGACGCCGGTGCCGATGGAGGCCTTCAGAAAGTGCGCAAAGGTCTGCCAGTTACTAAAGGAGATTAAAGATATATTTAAGATAGATTACAGCTAAGTTTCTGTTAACTCACTTGGTAGGATTCTTCAGGTTGCGATGCATATGCGGATCGTAGTCATCATTTGGCTGCTTCTCCTTCTCCCTTGCCGTCGAGGTTGTCCATACGATGGACTCATTTTTGGTATCTTGCCTACGTAATGGTTAACATTTATACATTCATATATGATGTGAGTTAAGTTTCGGATTTTTATAGCTTTGATTTACAATGAACGCGTTGATCGACCCGTGTCAGCGTGTTTACGAGCTGATAAGTGATAAATACTCTCAAGGAACAAAACAATTGTAAAGTTATATGGTATTTACGCTATCAGTAATCGCTGCTATAAAGACACAAAAATTTTAAATGTCTTTTAATCACAATGCGGGGAGGTGTGGGAGGAGCGCGAAACACGAAAAATACCAACTGGGACAACTGGTTAGAACCAACAGCCAAGTGAAGGAGGTAATGACAGCTGGGTTATCTATGGGGGTAAACACGGTCGTATCTTAGCCTCTTTTATAAATATATAAAATACAATACGTGTCCAGGGAGAGTACTTTAAACCCAATTAAACTTTGCAAAATCAGCTTATTATTTCGGCAGTTTAATATTATGTGTTCACGTGTTAATCCCCCAGCGTACTGAAGGAGCTCGACGAACGGAAAAAAAACACACATAAACCCAGACCAACTGTCGTTTTGTCATCTCTGTTTACCCATTCTGTTAGCTAAGAGTCGCTGCTTATGGCCGGGATTAAGAACCGTTAGCTGTTGTCTAATTTACTCACTGCATTGTCAGGTGAAGGCGGTTAGGCGGTAAGGCGATAAAGAATATTTGGCGAGGCTACCCAACTAACAGCCGCACATAAATCGTTTATCACACGCTCGCGAGGCAATTAAGATAAAAGATGCTCCTACTTGCAAGAGGATCTTGGCGCTATAATTGCGGTACACATATATCGAGGTAGAGTGAACCGACCGAACTGACTGACGAGTCCAACGCGCAGCAACTAAACTGAAGGCGCAGCTCGAACTAGCTCTACGACGGTGAAACAAAATGGAATGAAATGCGCAGTGCTAATCTGGTCAGATAAATGACTGCAATCTCACACGGCGTATACGCAATAAACACCGACTTGGCCATGATCGCCTGCCAGTGCATGAGTTACCACCTTCTCCCTTGCCCCGAACAATTCTGCTATACCAGCTAAGAGAAAAGAAAATCAGTTTACGCCCACTCAAAACATATACAAACACTTATAACATACAAACACTCAAAATATGTAAACACTCCAGCACAACGTAGATATATTTATTGGTAATATAGAAATTCTCACTGAAGTTCCCCTCGACACCCGTCAGGTATATTATTCCCATAAACAAATCAAAGCAGGAAGAAACAACGAATTTTCTGAAGTAACACCTTATCAGCAAAATACTGAATAAAAATCCTTCGTACACACCCCCCTTGCTATCGTTCCCACTTATAACTCATGCGCTAGTCGAGACAACAACCTTAGCGCAAATAAAAACCTGTCGCAGCTTTCATGCGCAAAAGAGAGATCCACGCAGAAGCTTTGCAGCGCTTTCTCTCTCTTCTCTAGCGCTCTCTCTTCCCTCTCTCACGCCAATGCCAGTTGGGTTCGCTTATGTTATTTGTTTTTATTTGTTGCTTTGTTGCTCATTCCGCCTCAAAAAGCTGTTCACAACAGACGTCTCCAATCGGTCCGTCTTCCATTCTTGTCTCGTGCGCGTGAAAATAGGCGAGCGTCGGGCGGCCAGTGAAAAGGTTAAATAAATCGCACATTATAATATCATCAATATAGACACACGCACACACACACACACACAGAGGAAGGTGTGCTAGGGACGTGTTGTGAAAAAAGCAGCGTGAATTAACGGCAATTAGATGCAATCAACCGGTTTCCCATAAAAATATAAGCATATGTAGTATAAAGCTTATATAGTTTTCCCGATTGTGCCACGACAATCTGAGCGATCTAAGCGACTAGTGTAACGCGTGATTCGACGATAACGCACAAATCTATATTCCACTTATATCGCGTTTATATAAGTTATGAATGTTTATTTGGCGACATCGAGAGTAAACAAAGAGCCCCGCTGACAAAAACAAAGCAACGCACGCATCTATTGGTAATATACGTATAGGAATATACATAAATAACCCAGCTAAATCAGCAGATCCAGCACAGACAGCGAGACGATGGTCTACTCCATAAAGGTGAGTGGAAGATTCGCAAAGTCGGGCACCATTTTTGTTTTTGACATAAACGATGTCTGGCCAAACTCGTTTTAGACTTTTACTTAGCTTGTCGCGTTTACAGCCCAAAATGGTGGCGAAACATAGAGAAAGAGAGCAACGGAGGGAGAGAGAGAGACAGAGAGCGCGCCAGAGAGTGCGTGAGAGATTCGGGAAACAGCGTTAGTCCGAAATAGAATCTGTGCAAAGCAATTAATGTTTCATGGAAACCATTCTGTGTGGCCTATTAAAATAGCTCTATTGTGATTTATTCGACTGTTTTTGTGGCTAATTCGTATAACCGTCGAGTGTGACGTCGCTTCGAATGATCGACTGCTTGGGCTTATCGGGCGATGGTGAACTCTCTCGATCCCCCGATAAGGCCAATGTATTACACGACTTTATCGCGCGACTGTCATCAAATTAAAGGATAATTCTGCAGGTACTACCAGATTTCTCAAGTGCCTGATAGTACCTTATATAGTATCTGTTCAATTGATTGAATCACTCCGGGGTGGTCGACTACACTGCGCAACAGGGTGCTAGCTCGAATTTGCGACGGGCAGAGACAAACAGTAGAATCGTATGTGATATAATAACTATAATTACGGCAATAACTACGGTTCATGCTATAAATGTAAACGTGTTCTCTATTTGTCTATGGTTTTATTATTGTCGATACCCTGTGTGCACTGGGTGTTGTGGGGAGTATAGGAATGCGGAAGAGAGGGATTCTAGAATATACTCTAAATCGGAAAATCACTGGTTAGGGCAGCAAATATACAAGATATGAAGAAGAAATTGCACTGTACAGGGTATCTCTGCATCGAGCGCCCTCTTTTTATGCAGTATAACCGGCTTTTCTTTTGTTTTCACTTAAACCAAACTTCAATTCGAATTACTGTCATCTCAGGTTCACACGCAAGCGGAGACAACCTGTTCCGTAGGAAATTTCCCCCTTGCACGGCAATTAGTCAGGCAGATCTGGCCAGGCCAGACCAGACACCCCCTGGGCGGTCCCGGCATTCCATCGCTTTATTAAAATTGCGCCTGTTACCGTGATAAGCGCAACAGAGCACGTATTTCATAAGCTGTGCAGGCAGGCGCCGTATCTCAAGTCCCGCTGATAACGCGATAACTTATGTAGTATTATTATTGTTATTGTCGGGCAAGCCCGAACACCAACACCGAACGCCGAAAAATACTAATTCTAATAATACTGCCTCGGGTCAGGTTAGTATCAAACTGAACATGATGGTGGTAAGAGCTGGAAAAGTATGGAAATTTCATCAGAAAAGATATAGCTACATATGAATCACACTGTGCACTTCGCTGACGGCTACCTTAATTTCCCTAGGGGCGTCTTATCAGGAAAGTTGTCTCGCCTATTTTTGGACACTAACAATAACAATTTAATTGCCCCGCGAACAGCGACACGACAGAGAGAGATCGTTTTGGGGTATTATAAGTTTCGTTCTCGACCATTCCTCCATTCTCCGCCCATCCTATCTGAATTGTTTGGCTTATCTTTTTGTAAGTGTTTTCATTGCGATTCCATTGTAGAACAGCGAAACTGGCGAGTTTGAATATTTCTACACCGACTCGGCACGCGTCAAGCAGCCCAAATATGACGAGGAGACCGGTGAGCCTGTGAACGACCAGATGAAGGTGCGCTACCGCAAGCACGGACACTTTCATGTTCCCAAGCACTTCCTGCGCGGCACCATCTGCGATGAGGTGGACAAAGTGTTGGCCAACCAGTACCAGGCGGATCTGGACATAACCGCCAAGCATCTGGTGGGCGAGAAGGCCATCAACGCAGAGCCACTCCAGCTGAAGCGCAGCACAGCTACGCCGGGCTACGAACGGGAGGATTACTTGGAAATGGAGGGCGTTAGTAGCGTAAGTCCAGGCCATTGCATTCCCTTAAGTTCTCCTGACTGTTCTCTATCTCCTCTCAGAATATCATTCTCGGCTATGAGCGCAACCCTCGCCTTCTCTTCCTTATCCCGACTCTGTTTTTCACCTGGAGCTTCACTTTGTGGGCTGTGCTGTCCGTACTGGAGCTAATGCTGCACATGATGTCGCACCACAAAAACTCGCTCACCATGCAGAAGGATCTCTACTTCCGCAGCCCGCTCCACGTGCTCTCCTCGCAGTTCTGCGCCATCTGCCGCACCGAGTCCGACAGCAAATATAATCGCACCTTCGACATGCTCAACAAGCAGATGCGGCTCGCCCACCGTTCCGGGGCACTCAAGAACATGGCCAAGGCGATGGCCTGAGCAGGTATCACTCCAGGAAAGCAACAACAACAAGAAGCACATACAAGTTACAACAAGTTTAATAATAGAAATAATGACGATTATTGCACGTTGCATAACGGAACGGAATAACAATAAATGCACAATTTATCACGTCGAGTACCTGAACAGTAGTTTGCATTCCCATCCTTTGGCTCAAACGGGTATCTGCCTCATCTGGGTGACGTTGGGGGACACATCGAACTTGGCTCCAGTGCAAGCCTTGATGTCGTCCACGGTGAAGCCCTCGGCCACCTCAATTAAAGTGAGACCGACGCCCTTTTCCACTTGAAAGACGGCCTTCTCTGAGATGATCAGATCGACGACTCCTTTGCCCGTTAGGGGCAGCGAGCAGGTGTCAAGAATCTTGGGCGAGCCATCGCGAGCATTGTGTTCCATAGTGATGACCACCTTGGTGCCAGGTGCGGCAACCAGATCCATGGCACCACCCATGCCCTTCACCAGCTTGCCCTGTAAGGAAAGAATGTGAATAGAGGCAATCCAAGGTGACAATTCCCACTCACAGGTATCATCCAGTTGGCCAGATCTCCTGTGGCAGACACCTCCATGGCTCCCAAGATGGTCAGGTCAACGTGTCCGCCGCGTATCATGGCAAAGCTGTCGTCCGAGCCGAAGTATGCAGCACCTGGCATTACAGTCACACTCTCCTTGCCAGCGTTGATCAGGTCAGGGTCGACTTGATCCTTAGTGGGGAACGGACCCAAGCCCAAGATGCCATTTTCCGACTGCAGCATCACGCTCATGCCGTCGGGGATGTAGTTGGAGGCCAGCACAGGGATGCCAATGCCCAAGTTGGCGTACATGCCATCCTGGAACTCCAGGGCCACGCGACGAGCAATGCGTTGGCGCAGTGCCTCGGCCGGCTTTACCTCAGCAGCGGGTTTGCTTGCGTCCTTGGGCTCGGTGATGCGCAAACGTTCCACACGCTTGTTGTAGTTGACGCCCTTGAAGATGCGCTTTACATAAATTCCAGGCACGTGAATCTCGTCGGGCTTCAGTGCGCCAATTGGTACAATTTCCTCCACCTCGGCAACGGTCACCTTGGCGGCACGGCACATGGGCGCATTAAAGTTGCGGGCAGATTTATTGAACACCAGATTGCCCAATGGATCTGCCTTCTGTGCCTTGACAAAGGCATAGTCGGCAAAGATGGACTCCTCCATGACATATTCGCGACCGTTAAAGGATTTCACAGCCTTCTGGCTACTGCTCTCAATCACTTTTCCGTCCTTGGAGTACTTGATAGGTGCTCCGCCCTCCTGCACCAGCGTAGCGTAGCCAGTAGGTGTGAAGAAGGCAGGAATGCCAGCGCCACCAGCGCGAATCTTCTCTGCCAGCGTACCCTGTGGAGTCAACTCCACGGCCAGCTCACCCGCCAGATACTGACGCACCAACTCTGTGTTCTCGCCCACATACGAGCCAATCACTTTGGTCACCTGCTTTTGTTTGATCAGCACGCCGAGGCCAGTGTCGTCGACACCTGCGGAGAAAGGGGGATTCATAAATGGGCACAAAGGGGATTCATAAATGGATACTCACCTCCGTTGTTGGACACCGCGGTGATGTTCTTTACGCCCTTCTGCTTCAGCGCATCGATCATCTTTTCGGGGATGCCGCAAATGCCGAAGCCACCGAAGAGAATCAGCGAATCATCCTTGACATCGGCCACTGCATCGGCCGCCGACTCGTAGATTTTGCCCTTTCGCGGTTTTCCCGACGTCGAGTAGCAGGCGATCAGCTGAAAATAAGCCCAAGGCCAGGTGTTCTTAATTTGAATTCCAAACTAGCCTGCCTAGTTCATTTAACTATAGTTTTGCAAACTTGTTTGGCACGATTCTCAGATTTGATTGTGTGCGTGCCAGTGCCAGCACTTGCGTAACACGCTGCCTGTTTATTATAAATTATCATGGAGCAAGGTAGGGGGCCGTAGGGGAAGGAGAACTCTTCGCGTGGGGTGATGATCGCCAGAAAAAACAGTCCGCTTATCACGAAAATCGCAATAACATTTACAACACACTTGAAATAACAGCGCTGTTAAGGTAACATCAACATAACTGTTTATTTTTAGCATATCAACATGTGGTTTACACCTGTCACAAATCCGGGTTTGTTGTTGTTTGTCACCACGCACTTAGGCACTTTGCACTCTGCTATCTTCGAGATTAACAAAAGCTCTTTATATGTATCTCAATTGTTGCCATAAAGTAACATTTATCCAGTATCTATCTATCTGTCGCTCACCTTGAACGCCTGCTGCCTGCTGGCTAGGCTACTGCCTCCAATAAGTCTGCGCAGCATATCGGTTTATGTAAATAAGTCAATTACACTTGGAATTAAACCTCTATTAACAAAATGCTAATAATCCTTTCCTAATTCGCGATTCTGCCGACAAAAACAACGAACGCGTGCTACCGCTCGTCTCGCTGCCCACAGACTGATCGCATAGCGAATAACACGGGCCACTAACATTTGCATAATCTGTTAGTTAACAGCGTGCGCGACGACTTATGTTTTATGCATTAGTGTAGGTGATGGAAGCTTTACGCGCGCAACTTGTCGAAATTTCGTAATTTTCTGCCGAAATGATAAAAACAAATAAACTGGAATAGATACATTCCAGCTGTAATGTTAATCATGGTATTAATCGATAACCTATTGCACCATGGTATCGATAGTGGAATCATCGCTCGCAAACTCCCATCAGCTGATTTCTGCAACAAAACAAAGCAGTTTACGGAGAGCATTTTGTTTATAACAATAATAGAACGGACGCACACACACGCGCATGGTAGACAATATTGTGTTAAAGCAAAATAACAACAAAATAATTGTATTAATCATAGTCACTCCAAGTGGTAGACAATAAAATTCAAAATGGCGTATTAAAAGTGTTGTTGTGCCATTAGATTTTCGGTACTTTTTCTTTGCTTTTCCATTTTTTCATATTTTTCGTGGGTAAGGTCCAGTGATTCTGTGCTAATATATACTGAAATTACATTTATAATATATATGTGTCAATATAGATGAATACGTATTTCGTGACAAGCGTCAGCAACAATTTACGCAGTTAACAAATTGGACATTCTTCGCCGTTTAACCGTTTTGTTTACAATGTCTATTGTTGTTGTTGCTGCTGTCGTTGTCCGATAAGCCGTTCTTGGCAAGCCGATCGGTCAATTCATAATTAATTAAGTGTTTTCCGAGGGAATCATAAAGTGCTGAGTTGTTGTAGTTGTTCGCTTATCGGTCGCGGTGAGATGCTGCAGCATATAAAGATGAACTAAAGTGAGGCTGCCCTGCCTTGCTCGGCGCTGCGTGCATTAACCGTTACTGACACGCATCATTGCCAGCTGTTTGCTCTGTCTCTTTCCCCCTTATGCACTGCAGCACTAATCCCCCTCGCCGGCTCGAGCTTCGCTTGACAACAGAATGTAGTGCCATTGCACAGTGGGCAGAAAGTTCAGCCCGAGAAGGAGCTTGATTTATTTACATTGAAAACATTAAAATTAAAGGCAACATTGTCAGCTGATTGTCTCTCTCTTCCTCGCCGGCTAAAGCGTCACTTGACAACAAAGTGCAGTTAAAATACACCGTGGGCAAAATTTTAACTTGCTTGACTCATTTACTGCAATAATCTTGTAATTAAACAGTTTTTATTATTACAACCTTGATTTGTTGATTATTTGCAAAATTGATTAAAAATGCATTTTTATTATCGTAGATTAAGGTTAGACTTGCATCCACTGTGCATTGAGCCTATAAATAAACTTAAATCGAATAGTTTTCCTGCACCCGCGACGACGACAACAACAACAACAACGACAGAAGCTACTTAGTTTCCATTGTTGCCCGTCCAAATAATCAGCTTCACCGGCCTCTGTCTTTCTGCTGCTGCAAATAATCACACATTGCCCACGACTCCGCCTCCGCCACCACCTATCACTCCTCACTCTCTTTCTCTCTTCTCCTCCACCTCACACGCTCTTTCTGCGGCTCTCAAGCATATTTACTACTTGTCATTTACTTATTTAATTACAGCTGGCGGTCGAGTGCGCTCAGTTCTCTTGCAACGTTGCCCGATGCTGGAGCAGACAGCAGCTCAAGAAGGAGGAACAGCAGCAGCAGCAGTAGCAGTAGCAAGTGGAAAGCGTGCGTATTGCCATGGCGGAGGCAAAGGAAGAGCAACCTCAACTGCTGCTGGACACATTGAACAGACTTTGGAGCCATTATCTGCAGGCCTCCGACTGCGAGCCGGACGATAACCAGGCACCGAGTGTCAAGGTTTGTGTGCAACTCGGATACCGCCCGTCGCGAAAGTCTTCTGTGTGTTCTTATCACCTCTACTTGCACTTTGCAGGAACACTGGCTTTGGTTGCTGCTATATAACTTCCAGTACTTGGATGACCAGACCCTACAAGATGCGCATTTCAATAGGTAGGTGGGGGAAACCTGCATGAATAGACTGTACCAACTCACGAGCTCTTCTATCTTCACCAGCAACTTTAATCAGCTACCCGAGGAGCTGTGTTTCTATCTGCTGGAGCAAGTCTATCAGATCATCAGCGCAGCCCAGCAGGAGTTGGAAACGGAGACGGGAGAGAAGTCAATCAAGCAGCTTCGAAAAGAATATAATCTAGCGCAGGTGAGGGCAGTAATATATAATGAAATTGCTTTTTTCTAGTTCTAGTTTACCGATTGCAGCTAATCCTAAGCACGCCCAGCGACTGCAACAAGATCCTTGCACTGCGCACGTTCCTCACTGATGGCTTGGGCCAACATCTGCTCGCATTTCTGCTGCGTGTGCCGATCAAGGTGAGCTTCACTTCGATTCTCCTCGCTTGGCAACTAATCAATCGTCTCGCCTATTACAGCACATTGCTTCGCAGAAGAGCCTTTGCCAGCTGTGCATCAACTTGTTCCCCAACTGCAGATGGAGTCCAGCAACTGTTTCACTGCAGCCGCTCACCAGCATTTCCCAGTTCATTGGAAGCTTTCATCTGAACTCACAGCGCAGCAAGACGCGTCGCCAACAGCAGCTACAACAGATACAACAGCAACGTGAACAGAAATATCCCAATGAGATTAAGGAGAGCTTGGAAGAGTTTAAGGCATCTACCAGAACGAGTGATGAGCTGGCGCTGCTGCTCATACAGCTGCTGACGCGTTGCTTAGACGCCGAGCAGGATCCACAGCTGAGTGTGAGTGTGCACAACTTTGCACTGGGGCAGCTGTGTGTCGATGAGCTGGAACTGGACGAGATTATCAAATTTGAGCTGCTGCAGCTTATCGCACACTGCGTCAACAACTTCTATCAGCACGAGCAGCAGCCCAGCGTCAACTTCAGTCAACTTCTGTACGCACTGGCAGCCAATCGCGGGAATCCTCTGCTCTCCCATGGCATACTCTATCTGATGTTTGGCACACTGCACAACTTGGTGGAACTGGAGAACGGAGTAGCAAAACTATCGGAAATCGATGTAAAGCAAAGCTTCGACAGTTGCTTTGTGGTGCTGCAGGAGGCGGCCATGTCGACAACCAGCACCTCGTTGCTCTTCTTGCATATCTATAAACTGCTGCTGCGCCTCACGGATCACCTGTCGCGCCAGGAGCAGCTGCAACAACAACGCTCCCTTATGGAGAGCAGCACCTCCAGCGGCGCCGTTACCAAGCAACAGCAGCCTCCGCGTCACAAAAGACAACGCTTTTGCCAGATCCACTGCACGGAGCGCTCCCTGAGCTGCTACTTCCAAGGCAAACTTTATCAACTACTGCCCTGCCTCGTAGCGGAGCTGCAGGAGCATAGTGTGCGCTCCCTGCTACGCACTGGCAGCTGCTGCTGTCACTACAGCGCAGCCAACTACTCCACTTGCCTTCGACTGGCCACGCAGCTCTCGGGCAGCTACCCTAAGTGCGCCTACAAATTCCTGCACTATAACGTGCTGCACACGATCTTCGTGAAGCGATCGCCACAACATTGCGGCATCTGCGAGGAGAAGCTAAAGTCGGCAACGTTTCACTCGCAGCTGTTAGGCATCTACAAGGACAACTATCGTCCACTTATGGCTGGCGGTGGAAACGCTATGCTGCTCTTTCTGAAGCATCTGAAGCACATTGCCTACTTGTTGTCCTATGATCTGTCCGCTGGTATCTTGGCCGAGGTGGTGCTGCCCATTTTCAGGCAATACAAACAGCTCAGCGAGGGCTGCCCAGGGAACAGCAAGATACCGCGCCTCCTAGTGCCTGGCAAGCAGCTGGAGAACTATCGCGTGCTTCACGAGTGCCTTAGCATCTTTGTGATGTATCTAAGTGACATTCGTCTGGTTAAGGCCTTTTACAACGAGGAGAACATTGGGCACATGCAAGATCTGCTGAGTGTGCCGGAGCTGCAGCGTGGCGTCTGTGATCTCATCAAGGTGGGCATAGATAACATTGCCTTCCTGGGCGAAAATAGCCACGAGCAGGTGGCCCTAAGCCGACGCCTCATCCAGCTGCAGATGAACAGCAGCAACCGCGCCTCTCAACTGTTCCAGGCGCTGCTGCACAGCTGCGCCAAGCAGTCACAGACTAAATTCTGGCTGGACGAAGCACCTAACATGGCGCTGCTGGACGGGCACAAACCCGTCGATATACTCTACATAACAGCGTTGCAATGGACCCTCAACTTTGAGCTGCTCAAGACAAGCCAGTTGTTCTACAATGAGTTCGCCAAGATTTACTCGATACCCGTGGAAATGACAGTGGACGAGGACGAAGAAGGGGAGGAGGAGCCACAGCAGCGGCTGCGACATGGCGATAAGACCATCATTGACATACTCAAGCTCAACTACAATGCTCTCAGTTGTTTCCTCATGCTGCCCAAAGCCGCAACAGTTGCAGCCACACTCGCAGCCACAGCGGCAACCACAAAGCCCGCAGCGACGATGGCTATGGCAACGGCGACAACGCAGCTTTGTGGCTCAAGTTCATTGGAGAGTCTCGTGTCGCATGTGCAGCTGCCGCTCAGTGCGTTGGCAGCCTCGATGACGACCAGCCGAGCTAGCTCGGACTACGCAGACTCCTCCCTGGACTACGCCACCATTATCGACAACTACGCAGAGCAAGCACAGCCACTGCCCTCCTTCCTGCATCACCTGCAAGAGTCCACGGGTCCGGACGAGAGTATTGTGCTCTTCGACATACGCGGAAGCCATCAAAGCAACGTGGTAAAGGAATCACTGCACGCACAGCCCACGGACGAGGTGGTGGCCAGTGACGGACTCATCGGCAAGCTGTTCAACATTGTGGGCGCCCTCTTCGGAGGTGCCAGCACGACCAGCACCGACTCCACTCCCAGCACGGAGGTAGCTCCGCCCATCGATGCTGACTTGCTGTGCCTGTACGAACCGAATGGGGAATGCAAAAAACTTTTACTGAAGCTCTTCGAGGCGACCATGGCCATATGTATCAAGGGATTTCAGAACGAAGAAGGTGAGTCACCACAGCGGAGCAGGGGCCTGTCACTGATTGTGCGTTTAAGTGGTCAATATACTCAGTACTTAAAGATAAGGTGTGTAGTCTGATGGGTTGAAAGGAAGAAGAATTATACCATAAAAAAGTGTAGGGTATCTGTGAAACCTATGGCTTATACCATGTTGCTTGTCTAGCTCATCTTTCTGGCTGTTTCCATTGCATTCCGCGGCTAATGCGTCGCCAATGCAATCGACTTTGTCGCTCCAAGCGGGCAAAGAAGCCCCAGCAATGCGCTCGTGTGGCGAGAACAAAGCATACACATTCACGCCCGCACACACACACACTAGTCACACACACACAACCGACACTAGTCACACACACACACAACCGCGCACACACACTCGTGACAGTTGCTAATAACGGTGCGTTGCGGTTGCCTAAGAGTTAATTATAAGCCTACCAGTTAGTCAGTTAGTCAGTTAGTCATCCTCTCCTGCAGTCTCGCAGTCCGTCAGTCAGTCAGTCGGCCAAAGCAGGCCCGGCTGCGTCGGGTTACTTCGCCTTAATGCGAGCGCTTACAACGCCGCATCTGGCATTGGGCGAGATTGAATTTCTCAGTGTCGCACACAGAGAGAAAACACTGTGGACCTAAGTCAATATTTATGGGATTGAACTAGCACACGGCGTGTTGTACTAGATAAGGCAAACGTTTGCAAACTTTTGGCTGACACTGTGCGTAGAGTGTCGCCTCATTTGATGCGACTGACAACCCACAGAGATTATGAGCAACGCCGGCTTGTTCTGAATAGTTGGCGATAGTTTACCACTGTGTATGTTGGTGCGCGTGTGTTTGTGTGTGCGGTTGCACACGTTACATACAGCAGTGCTGGGGACTTGGTTGCGGCAGCATTCCAAACAACACGACACTTTCGCCTCGGCGCTCGGCCAACGTTGACGTCGCAGTCGCAGATAGCAAGATAAGCGCAGAGGGGATCAGTTAGCGCGATATAGATAGATAAGCCACCACGTTCTCTCATTCTCTGCTTGCAGTCGAGAAGATGCAGAAGCACCTGCGCAAGCTGAAAGCCATTATACTGAGCAATGCCTCGAGTAACTGGACAGAGCACGGAGAGCAGCATGCCCGGGACAATGCGGTGATTCAAACACTGCAGATGCTGCTAAAGATTGCGGAACTCTCGAGCACACACAACGAGCCGGCGGGCGTCAGTACATCCCCCTCAGCGGTATTCAACAGCGCCAGCGTGGAGCTGCCCAAGCAGCAAACCGTGAAGTTGCCGGCCAGAAACTCTTTAGCCACACCCCCGACACCACGTCGGCCGCCGAGGCGACCCAATTCAAGTGATGGAGCCACCGGAGATGCCGATTACTTCTCCACACGTGCCTCGCTCAGCTGCGCCGCCGACAGCGAACTAGAGCTGAGCGAGAACGAGCAGGAGCAGGACTATTACCTGACTGCTGACGAGGGATACGAAGCGGATGGCGAAATAGCTGAACTTAGCGAATCTGAATGTGATCTAAACGCAGGCGGCGCACCGACAGCCAACGAATCCTCGTGGACACCTTTTCAACCCTCGTCGCGGTATCGAAGCCACATCATGCATGAGGGACTCAGTCAGTTGGTAGTGCAGCTGCTCGTGGAACTGTCGCTGCTCTGCATGCGTCAGCGTGCCTCCAGCGGGTGGACCGAGAGTCTCACCCAGTTGGCCAATCGACTCTTTGTTATACGCGACTACCTGGGCGGACCCCTCTGCCTGCTGCAAGGATTTGCGCCCGTGCTTAGCTGCAGTGATCCCAAACTGAGAGGTGAGTAGAGAAGTTTCTAGATGGCAGTAAGATTCAATTGATTACTTCGTACAGAACTACAGCAATCCATTCTGGAACTGATCAATCAACTGAATACGCCCGATGTGCTAAACTGCTTCTTCGGCATGCTGGCCAGCAAGGAACCGCCGGTGGAGCTGCTGATGAGACACATGCATCACATATGCGCCGGCAGCCTGCGCAGAGCACAGCCCTGCATGGAGCTGGAATTCCCGATCACAAACGATGGCACAATAGTCATCACATCGGAGCCCTTCATCAGCGAGCAGATCGAGCGTGTACGGCTGCAGCATGTCCAGTGCCAGGCGACGACCCTGTTTACGCGCTCTGCCTGCATTATTCCAGTGACCCAGACACGTCTCTGGCAGCCAGATGGATTAACCCTGTCGCTCTGGCTGGAGCTGAAAGGGCAGCAAATGCAACTGCATCGTAATCGCAGCTTCAATCAGCTTAATGACGATGAGACTCGCTATTCTGGCGAGGATTTGACCGTGAGTAGTAGATCCACTTTATATCGCTGCCTCAACTCACCCTCTAAGTTTACTCCCTTAGAAATGCCACCTGGTCTCGCTGGGCAGTAGCTCCGCCATGCTGAGCATCTACATCAGCAACAATCTGCAACTGATCTTCGAGCTGGTCAAGCCCAGCGAGCAACTGTCTCTGCGCCCTTCTGTCGAAGAGCCGCTAGAGGGCAGCGTAGCTGCTGCACGAGAGGCGGCCAGTGGCAGCTTCCGTCATGCGCTGCAGCAGACCAAAATGGCGTTGCTCAACAGCTTCGGGCAAATGCACCTGCTCAATGGGCACCAGGCTGGCCAGGAGGGTGGTGCAGGTTACTTCGAGGGCGCCAGTGTGCAGCTGCAGCAGCTGCGTCTACCAAGGAACAAGTGGACACATCTGGTCTTCGGACTGCAGCAACAGGCAGACGGGCTGCAGGTGACAATCCTGCAAGATGGCCTAGAGCAGCAGACAATCACTTTGCCCTTTCACAACCTACGTTTTGCCACGCGTTCGCATAGCTTTCAAATGCTTGCCGTGGGAGAGGCGATTCCCGCCAAGCAACCTGGCAATGGAAGCAACTCATCTCGTTCTACCTTAGATGGCTGTGCCCCACGCTATGCTTTGTCCAATGTGGTGCTCTTTAAGCGTCGCCTTGTGGAGCGAAATCTCATGCTCAACTTGACTGCAATGGGACCAGATTTTACTGAGTTTACACAGTGCCAGGTGGCCAGTGCCAATTGGAAGCCCAACTTCGGCTATGTGCAACTCCACAGGCTGCCAACTGCTACCAACAATTTTGGTAATCCAGTGGAATGTATGCGACAGCTGCGCGAGGCGAGAGTGCTGGTCTTCACAGCCCAGCAGCCGGATCTAGTGATGTGCCACGATGCTAGTCAGGAGCTGGACATGGCCTGTTACGGATTCCCGCAGGGTCACATGCTCTACGGCGAGCTCCTGCAGCATCAGCCGCAGACACTGCAGACAGCTGTGCTCCTCAACGGAGGACTCTCTACGATGCTGTATCTCTTTGCCAGGGTAAGTAAGGCCAAAAATTCATCCAACATCTCCTAATCTTAACTTCTCCTTTTCCCAGATTGTTGAGCTACCTGGCACTGCAACCACTCAGGCCTTGGCGCTGGATCTGTTGCTGCAGCTAGGCCACTCGGATGCTCAGCTCTATACAGAGTTTGTGCGTCAGGATTATCTGGCCCTGATCGGGTACGTCATCAAGTCGGATCACTGCTCCAAAAGTGTCCAACTTCTGCGCAGCATTGTGAACAACGCCTGCTCTCAGCCGCTGATTGGTCGCAAGGGCGAAGGGCTTCATGTAAATGACAACACGACAGCCTGCCTGGTGTATCCACGTCTGCTGCTGTCCGTGCTCCAACGCTACTCGGACTGGCATCGGTCGGGGGCAACACATTCAGATGTGCTCGACCTGCTCTTTCGTTGCATTTTGGCACTCAGCCGCGACAAACATCCACAGCGCGATTTCAACATGGAGCAGCTGCAGAGTTCGGGACTGCTTCGCGCGCTGCTAAATCTTTGCAAGGTCTATGTCATCGAATCGCCCAATCCTGTGCACATTTCTCCCTATGCCGCCGAATGTTTTGTGCAAATCTTGGCCGTCTTTGCCGGTTCACCACCAGCTCCGTCGTTGCTGGACGAGATCATGAAGCTGCTTCTGTTGCTGCACAAGCCTAGCGAGTGCTATGTAACACATGATCGAGCAGACTTCTACTTTCTGCTTACACCACAACTGCCTGTCAAGGAGCGGTCCTCGATGGCAGCCAACCTTAGTCGGGTTACCACTTCTTTTCGTCGTCGTACACAATCCCAGCCGCCGGTCTCGGAAGCTGATGCCCAACGGGAAGAACGTATTCGAAAGCTGCGTCGTATGCACGAGTCTCGTTCGAGCTACAAGCGCGCTGTCTACGAAATGGAGGACCAACTGGACCAAGTGGCAGACTGCTCAAACCTCAACAAGGCTGCTCTGCGTCTGCTGAGCCCGGTGGAGGCATCGCGCTGGCATGTCAAGTTTAAGCGTCGTCATCCCAGCAGCAACTCCAGCCAAAGCCCCAAACGAAGTCCTCTGAAGGTCGCACGCAGACGCCTTCACACACGCATCCCCTTCATGAACCATAGCTGCTCTCCGGGATCGACGCAGATTCAGTCACAGGCTCAGGCAACACTTCCCTGTCGCAAAACTGACTTCTACGAGCAGATGGGTATTATGCGGCTGCAACAAGGGTTGCTTATGCTGCTCAAGGATTTCCTCTGCCTGTTGCCGGACTCCTCTGTCGATGAGGTACTGCGTCATTATGTCAAGCTGGAATTCCTGCTGGTGCTGGCCAATCAACGCAGTTGTGTTGTCCGCACGGCGATAATTCAACTACTCGCTGTGCTCACCAAGCGCCTGGCAGCTGCCGAGCTGGCGTCTGCCTCTAAGCAACTGTACCCACTGCATCTGGCCAATCAACTGACCATTCACGGCAGCGACGTAGCCATGTTTGAAGCGTGCCTCTCGTGGGTAAGCGACCTACACGGTCCACGTGACATGTTTAACGACAACGAAGTTGCCCTGCGAATACGCCAACGCTTCGGACTGCAGTCCCTGTTGGCCATCTCCATGGCAATGGGATATGGCAGCTGGAACAACGCAGAGCCAGAACGTGTGTGCGTCTTCAAGGCGCTGCTGCGTCTCTACCTGCAGGTGAGTTAGGGTAGGGAATAAACAGTGCTTTGTATACTTACTTATACCTATTTTATCTAGAATCCCGATGAGCAGCTTGGCCTAGTGGAGGCGGGTCTGCTGCAGTGCGCTGTCAAAGCGCTGCACAAGCTTTACACGCTGCGACTGGTACAGCCCAACATAGATCAATCCATACTGGAGCTTCTGGCAGGCATTGGAGAACGCGCTCTCAAATCTGTTGGACAGATCAATGTGAGTTGAATCGGAAATCAACTGAAGCACCAATACCTAAGTCTTAATCCTTGCCTTTTCAGCTCGTTTGGGACATACTCAACATGCTGGCCTTTTACCAGGATAAGCAGCCCGCACTTATCGTACGCAGCTTCCGCTCTGCGCAAGCTCAACTGCAGTTCCAATGGCTCAATATATTCTTCGAGCCCTCAGGTGATCCAGGCACGAGCAGTAGCTATCGGCTGCGCAGCATCAGCAGCCTGCCCGACTGCTCGCTCAGTGCGAACGAGTGGCGCACACGCATGGAGCTGCTCATCGATCGCTGTACGCAGTTCTTCACTGCTGGTGGATCCACTCAGGCTGCAGCCGGAACAGGAGGCAGCTATGTAGCCAGTAGCCAGGAGTTGGCCCTCTTCGAACTTCTCGTCTCCTATGGGATTGCAAACAATCAACGTTGCAACAACTTTATTGCTTGGGGTCTGCAGCCAACGCGTGCCCGTGATCTGCGCGCCTACATTGTGGATGCCCTGTGGATGCGCACGCGGCAAGATGAGTTTAAATCAGCCATCATCTGTGACGGCAAGATGATCAAGGCGTTTCTGTGGCTCAGCCTGATGGAGGACATTACGCCACCTATTGAGAACTTGCAGCCTCTCTGCCAGGCACTTAATATTAAAGAAAACGACTTCGCGTGGAATCTGGAGCATGAGCTAGAACGCCTAGAGCTAAAGCGCACCAACCTGGCAGGCAAACAGAAGCAGCTCCTCGACAAGACGCTGTACAAGTTCGAGCCGCTGGTGCAGCACTGCATAGAGACCTCCATGGTGACCACCCGGCGCGTAGCAGAGCTGCAGGTAAACCTGACTAACTCCAATCGTTGCTCTCCTACTCACCAAGTTTGGTTTTTAGAATGCGGAACGCAAGCTGCTCATGTGCCACATGAAGGACTACGACGACACCTACATCTACACCAAATGGCTGGAGATCATACGCCGCATGACGCACGAGGGTGCACCCTGGCATTGTGCTGAACGTGCGGAGAGGTAACCCATTAGATTACTCTCTGCAGAGACAGCATAGTAAACCGTTCTTTCTTGCAGCTCCTGGGAACTAGACGACACAGAGGGTCCATCGCGAGTGCACACGCGTCTAAGACGTTGTCACTTGGACATCGATCGCAGGTTCTTTATGAAAGACTACAGCAAGGATCAGGACTCAAATCAGCCGGAGCAATATATCCGACCGCTGGACTATCTGATTGCCAGCTACGATCAGCAGCTGAACATATCGCTCAACTCGCAGATTCTGTACAACTTTGCGGCCAAGTTTCTTCCCGTGGATGGAGAGATCGATGGCGAGATTATTATAACCGATCTGAAGCTATACTTTCTGGCCACCTATCGTTGTAAATACTTTAACGTCAACTGTGATATATCGAACATAACCGAGATTTGGCTGAAACGCTACCAGCATCAGGAGAAGGCGTTCGAGATTCTGCTGGACACCAACAAGTCATTGTTCTTCTCTCTGCAAAACGCCGACGACTGGAAGATCATGCGCGAAGTATTCTGTGATAAAATTGTGAGCATGCCCGACAATACCAAGGTCCTGGCCATTACCCAGCAATGGCGCGAGGGCCTGCTGACCAACTGGGAGTATCTGATGACCCTCAATCAACTGGCTGGACGCACCTACAATGATCTCATGCAGTATCCAGTCTTTCCTTGGATTCTAGCCGACTACAAGTCGGACTCCTTGGATCTGCGGCAGGCACACAACTTTAGACGATTGGCCAAGCCGATTGCCGTGCAGCTGGAGGAGAATGAGCAGCACTACGTAAGCAACTACACGGTAAGTACAAAGATTCCAATCAATCTTGTCAAGCCAATCAATGTTTGATCTCTCCTTGCAGTACATCAATAGCACCAACACAAACATGGGTTCCCTCATACTGAAGCCCTACCACTACAGCTCGCACTATTCGAACTCCGGCACCGTGCTGCACTTCCTTGTGCGCGTACCGCCATTCACCAGCTACTTCCTGCGCTATCAAGACAACAACTTTGATCTGCCGGACCGCACATTCCATGCCCTGAACACCACTTACCGCCTGGCCAGCCGGGATAGTCCCACAGATGTCAAGGAACTCATCCCGGAGTTCTTCTGCCTGCCTGAAATGTTTGAGAATTTCGAGCGCTTTAATTTTGGTTGCAGACAGAACGGGGAACGTGTGGAGGATGTTACGCTGCCTCCCTGGTGTCAGCGAGATCCACGACTCTTTGTGCTTATTCATCGACAGGCGCTGGAGTCGCAGCTGGTGCGCAATGATCTGCATCAGTGGATAGATCTGATCTTCGGCTTCAAGCAGACGGGCGAAAGTGCCGTGGAGGCCATCAATGTGTTCCACCCTGCGGTACAAAAACTGTTTAATTCGATCTCTCTTTTAGTTCTAATTCACTCCTAACTTCTTTGCAGACCTACGCCGTGTTCTTGGACTCTGAGATCGACGATCCTATTGAGCGTGAGGCAGTTAAAACAATGGTGAAAACCTATGGGCAAATGCCGCGGCAGCTTTTCAAGGCAGCACATCTGGCAAGCAAGGCACTGGACTACACTACGGTGGATCCACCCAACCCAATTGTGTCGCAAGTAAAGGGTCTACGTTGGGGCGTCTATGTTGGATCGCCTCAGCTTAAGGCACCACTTTGGTCAAATATACACAAAATACCCGGCACGGAACACCTGGTGAGCTTCGCTAACACGAACGTAGTGTATGCGCTGCCAGCACGAGCTGCTGTCATGCAGGGCGCTGAGCCGGACACGTACAACGTTATATCGTGGGGCTACGATGATCGGATTGTAAGGATTCAGCCGCTGAACAAGCCACAGGCCAAACCCAAGAATCTGCTGCATAATGGAAGCTTTGATGACATCAGTGCCTGCGGCTGCGATGTTAACTCCAATCAACTCTGGTTCGGCCACAAATCTGGACGCATCTGCGTCTACAAGTGCACCAGCAGCGTGGACGCTCAGAGTCGGACGAGCACCAAGTACAGACAGAGTTATGGCCGTGGACTCCGTGGACTCTCATATAACTCAGCGTTCCGCAAGATTGCGTCCAAGAGCACCATCGGTTCGGGAGGAGGAACTGCAGCAGATGGCTCCGACGACTCTGGCGCATTGTCATCGGTCTCATCGTTGGTTGCTTCTTCTAGCAGTGACGCGGCATTGCTGCGCGACAGTGTTGAGCTGAGTTGGTTAGGTCCAACTGTCCTGGTGCGGCACACAGATGAGATCACCTGCATCTCCATCTCCGTTGAGTTTAAGATTGCAGTGACCGCAGGACGCGATGGCATTGCCGTCATTTGGGATCTCAATGAGTAAGCAGCAACACTTCTTATGCAATGCATTTCTCTCTTATTCCTGTTTCCTTTCTTCCTACAGCTGGAGCTATGTTCGCACTATTGCACGTCCCGCAGAGATTCATCAGTCTCCCATTACACACGTGGCCATCAGTCCCACGCTCGGTGACATTGTGACCGTCCACACGCTGCCCCAGCAGCCACAGCAGAAGCCTACGGAAAAGGACGAGAAGTCTAAGCCAAGCACAGCGGACGAGTGCTTCGAGGTGACTGAGGAGACATTAGACGACTTCGTGAACGTGAACATCAACCCGAACGGCAAGTCGATACTTCGTCTGCACTCGGTTAATGCTCGCTATGTGCAGCATCTCGTGCACGAAGACCGCATACAGGCCGTCTGCTACTCGTACATCAAGGAAGGCGTGGGTGTCAATGTGATAGCCACCGCTGTGGAGGGAGGCTTTGTGCGTTTCTGGTCTAGTTGGAACCTTAGTTTCGTCAGCGAGCTAACCACAGGCACATCGCCCGTTCGAAGGTAAGTTTGCAGAAGGCCAAATCCAGACACAGTTGACTCCACGTTTTCCTTGCAGCATTTGCTACTCAACGCATCAACATCTGGTGGTACTAACACGCGAGTCCCACATACAGGTCTGGGAATCGGAGGGTCTGTACGGCAATGCACCCAAGTTTCCTCAAATTGTCTACAAATAACTAACCAACAAGGACCGACAAGAACTAAAGGATACTCCACACAAATCAACTGAAAGCATATCAATGACAAAAACAGCTGATCGAAAATCAAAACCTATCTATATCACCAACAGAGCAAATACTTTTTTATAGCATTAGGTTCATAGAGCTCTATAAATAAATTTTTCTACCAGACAACTTTATAATTTACCTACACTCTTTTGATCTTTGGTCGGGTTTCGGGATTTTAAAACAATTTACTTTTACAATTTATAAGTACAAAAATAGAAGCATCTTTTCCTAGGACTACGAAGGAAGTTTGGCTACTAATTACAATCCAACTTTTTCTAAGCTATAAGTACAGTCAGGCCTTCCAGGGCGGATGTTTGATGGCGTTTCGTTTCTGTGGCTTAGAGCTCTGTTTTGCAGACAGAGTTAGAATCTCATCGAGCTTATCAAAATCACTGGGAGATTTGCTCAACAAGAGCTCAATGTATGCCTGCAGCTTGTCCATGGGTGATGGTGGATCCCTCTTGCCCACCATATCCAGGTTGTTCTTTTCTGTGTTGCTGCTGCGCTGCGTCTTGCTGGACTTGGGCGTATCTGGATAGTGCCGTGCGTTATTCAGATCCGGCGACTCACTGTCCGTCTGAAAGGTCTGGTTGGGCGAGGTTAGTATGGCCAGCGCCTGCTGCCACTGCGCTTCCATCACGCCGTGCAACTGCTCCGCAATGTCAGCACTAGAAAAAGAGGGAAATATAAGATAAAATATGAAAACTTAAGAAATCAAATCTACTTACCGCTTTGTCTTATACGAACTGAGTTTAAGCTCCAGCTCGTCTATCTTCTTGGACGCGTTTGCTAGCTGCAGTCGATAAAGCTCCACCTCTTCGTTGTGCTTCTCCTGCACGAGATTTAACTCCTGATTATTCTTCTCGTTGATCATCTCCAGTTGCTTAACAGCGCGCTCGGCAATTAGGCGTTCTCGTTCGCGCGCCTCCGATTTGAGATTTTCTTCGGATTTATCGAGCTGAGTCTGGAACTCCTGCAGTTTCTTGGCTACAACATTCTCCATTTGTTGCTGGTAGTGCTGCTTCAGCGACTTTTGCTGCACTTCTAGTTTCTTTTTGAGATTTGTCTACCAAGAGAATCTTTTTAGAATCTATTGCGAGTGAAAGATTTAGTCGTGCGGCATACCTCAATGTCTGTCAGATTGGATAGTGCCTCCTGCAGGGATTTGCGCTGATTTTCTAGATTATCAGCTCTAGTCTTTTGCTTCTGGTGATACTCCTGCAACATTTCCTTCTGCTGCTGCAGCGTCGAGTTCTCCTTCTCCAACTCCTCGATACGTGTTTTCAGCTGAGACAAAGGAATTGGTTAAGAATTTACTGAGAGCGGAAGGACTTGAGCTTACCTTCTCTTGTTGATAGTCCGCCTTGGCAAACTTATCGCGCAGTTTATTGAGTTCAGCGTGGGACAACTCCTCTGCCCGCTTACTGCTTTGCAGTTCCATATTCAGCTTTTCCAGCTCCAAAACTGCATCATTGGACCTATGCCTGCTGTTCTCCAGCTCTGTCTCTAGTTTCTCAGTCTTCTCCTGGAACTTGGTGGCCAAGCCCACAGCCTGAGACAGCTCATGCTGCAGTGAATCGAATCTGTTGTGATCTTCGGTGCGCTCTGTCTCGAGTCTGTGCACCGTATCGCGCAGGTGTTGCACCTCAAAGTTCAGGCTCTTGGATTGCTTGTCCGCCTGCTGCAAGGCAGCGTCCTTAGAGCGATCAACCTCTATGGCCACCGAGATGCGTTGCTGATACTCAAGCAACTGAGCCTGCAGAGACTGCACCATTTTCTCCAAGTGCTGGCGCCGCAGCTGCTCCTCCTTCAGTGAGGGACTGCCGAGTATATTCGATGCATTCACGTTGCCTATGACAGTTCCTGCCAGATTGCTCTTGCCCCACAGATCACTCAGACTAATGAGCTTGCTGTCGTTGGCGACCAGTCGAATGCTGGGCAAGGAAGTCGCCGCTGGTTGCTGCTCCTGTGAGGTCGGCAGCTGTTGCCGCGTGTTTGAACGCACTTGCATATAGTCGACACTGTGGTGCTCGTGATGCTGGTGGGGCGGCCATGAATTGCGCTCGTCCAGGTAATTGTCTATTTCCAGCAGTATATTATCCTGAGAGCGTCGATTGCGTGACGGCTCATCAACCACAGAGCCACACTTAGGCGTCGAGTGCACCAGGCCCCAATCGCGTGGGCGTTGCTGCTGTTCACTTCCCCGCGCGGTGCGCACTGTACTTGAGGATATTGTGGAGATGTCCGAAGGCGCATCAAAGTGATGCTCGCGCTCCAGCTCCATATTCTGCAGTCGTGCATTGATATGGTTTAGTTCTGTCTTCTTGCTGGGCATCAAAAATTGGTATGCAGCTGTCGTGGATGCTGGCGGCACAGCAGGCGGTGGCATAGCCCGTGCATCTGCATCAGCATCTGCCGCAGCTGCTCTCATTGTGTGTGTGTAGAAAGTGGGCGGTATCTGCAGTAACAGGTCAGTGTCGTCCGTATCGGTATCGCTCATCACACACACATCTTCAGTTGAAAAGAAAAACTAACACAATTTACTCAGCAAATATAAATAAAACATTTAAATAACGCGATAAAGCGGCCCAAGCGCCAGGCTCGTTGCTATGGCAACGCGTAAACACGAGCGCTGCCACACGAATTAACCTATTGCAACGATGTGGCAACGCCTGGCGAGAATCACAAGAACCGATAACTAACGCTGCCACCCTGCGCTATCGATTACATTTTAATAAAACTACAGTTATTTTTCTAGACGTGGCAGCACCACGGCTCTTTTTCAAATTATTAATAATTTCGAAGTATTTGTAATCAAAGATTGTCTGGTGAATGAAAATTAATTACAGATAGCCCTGGTAACCTATTACGGCGCACACAATTCCAATAATAAATATGAAAGGAAGAGCACTACGAAAGAGGCTACTCTCGCTCTTTATGCTGAGCAATTTCTGCTGCTCGTTCTCTTTGGTAAGCTCTTCTACCTTTTGCATCAAAGAATTGCGCTCCATCTCCAGCACGCTGACCCGCTGCATGAGATCATCCACGGAATTAGTGACACTCTCCTGCTTGGCACCCGCATGCTCGCCCGATGCACTTTGCTGCTTGGCTGCCTCCGAGTTTACCTTGGATTCGTCAACAAACTTAACCTTAATTTTGGTGTCCCAAATGCAGGCGGGATTGACTTGCTTCCAGAACTCCTGCAAGTTCTCCACCTTATCGTTTACCTCGGCGGCCTGCATCAGAAACTTGTGACGCTGCGAATTGTGATCCTGATAGACCGGGTGTACGAATATATCGATCGAGACCCGTTCGCCTGGCTGCACCATGCCCACGTTGGGGCGCACAAAGAACAGGCGGGGCGTGGTTGTCTTCAGCTTGAAGGCCACGCGAGCGTGCTTGCTGGGATTGAACACCTTTAGCTTCTTGCAAACGGCGCGATTGAAGGGTCCCTCGAGGACCAGCTCGTCTGCGGGCTCCACCTGCAGCATGCCCATTGCGATGTGAGGTTCTCAAAAACAGTTTGTTAAATGTTTAAAACTTAATTTAAATTCTTTTTGAAAACGTATTATATCTCAACGAAACAAACAAATATTTATATATATATAGCCCAAACGAAAAAAAAAACTGACTGACAACGTGCTAACAGAACTCTGAAAGACAGAACCCACTCCGATTTTCTGATAATCGTTTCTAGCATCGACGGGAAACGCAGAGAAAGTCTGATGGAGTTTTCGATAGAGTATTTAATTTGATTTCGTTTTTGTTCTATTTACAGTTACGTTTCGGGAAAATTCGGAAAGGCTCTTCGTTTTACCAGAATATCATGCGGCCTGCATTGGGGGACGTTGCCTTCGAAAGGATAATGTCCGAGAACTCCTCGTCCTCCAATTCGTTGCTGGATGCGGGAATAAGGTAAGACACGATACAAACATATGTAGAACAGATCCGACATCAGACGTAGTCTCTATATACAGCATGGACTTATGCACGTTTATTGATTGTTTATTCGTTTCGGGTACTGATTTGTTTTTTTAATAAATAACAATGAATTTTTTCTGTTGAAACTGCACCGCATGATCACCTGACCACCTGGCGATGGGTTGAATGGCTCGTTCGGGATGTGGGTTGATGATGAGGTATAGGTGGTGCTAGCTGAGTTCGACTTGGTTCGTTTCGATTCGTTTCGGGGATGTGCATAGGCAGGATGTGCAGGCGCAGGTGCAAGTGTGGGAGCCACAACAATAACAACAACAAGTACAACAAATTGCAGGAACAAATTGACGATTGTTATGGTCTACAAATAGAATTTTAAAGAGAGAATAAAAGAAAGAGAGAGAGAGAGAGAGAAGACGGCGGAATTGATTATCCAAAGAGAAAGTGTTTAATCAAGTCAATGTTAAATAAACATTAAAAACAAACGAACATTAAACATAAAGAGAAACGATAACGATAACGAAAACGTAGAATGAACATGCGAATGAACGGGTTGGATGAACAAGCTGGGCTTTGCAATAATAATAATGCACAATCGGTTTTCGTATAATTCACATTTTATTTAAACTAGTCCAATATTTTTAGGGTTAGTAGTTTAAAATTTAGGCACTATCAATCAGATCATTAAATATATATTGCAAAAATCAATAAAAATATGCCTTAAGTCTCGGTTCGCTAAGAGTAACATATGTTATAGAGCTTCAGCTACGTTTCTTTCTTTTCTCTTATTTTTGTTGTTCTCGCTAAGTTAGGTTAGGTTTATTTTAAATATCACTTAAATATTTTTCAAGTTTGCATTTCAAGCCACTCTTTGTGTTTTTTTGTTGCATTTCTTTGTGTTATTACGGACGGTTACAAAAAGAAATTGTCAAAGAGAAGTTTGTTTTTACAATTCGTGACAATGACAATAAATATTAACGGTAATTAACGGTATAATCGCTATAGTTAATCGAGTTGTAATGTATTTTCTTTCTTTTAAATATTAGTTTCATAAATTATTTGTTGATTTTGTTTGTTTTGTTTTGTTTTCTGCAGTCAAGTTAATATTAATCGTATAATTCATAAATTAGTTCGCAATTTAAATTCGTTTTATCTGCTATAAAATGAACTAATCACAAGGCAAATAGATCTGTGGACTGTGTAAGAGCGGGGGCGGGGCAGGGGCAGGCAGGGTTTTAGTGGATGCTAAGCGTAACGAGTAGAGACAACGAACTAAGAGAGAGAGAGAGACAGATAAAGAGATAGCGAGGCCATAACCAAAAGAGAGAGGGAGAGATCCCAGAGGATTACCATGGTGTATGTGTGTGGGTGAGTGAGTGTGTGAATGGATGCATGAGATTCTTTTCGAGAGCGTGTGTATGAAAGACGTTAGGGGACAGAAGAGATGCGATACGGATTAGAGAATGGAAGAGGCGCGTAACTAGAGTACAAGTAGTATAGGTCGGAGAGAAAGAGAGAGAGAGTGAGAGACGTCTCGCTCTATGCTTACTTTTTGATCAGCGATCGGACTTTTTTCATGGTGCGGTTAAAGATCGTCTTATTGCTGGCGCTGTTATTGGATCCCAGCGAGGAGTTGGACGTCTTGTTGCTGTTCAGGCTGCCGCCCCGATGCACATGTGCCGCCGCGCGCTGCTGGTTGCCGCTGCCGCTGCTCTGGGACCGCAGCGAGACACGCGCAGAATCCTCGCGCTCGCTCTCCGTCGAGCTGACGCCGTCAGGACTGCGTCGACTGTAGGCACCGACTCTCTGGGGTCGCTCCGGAGTGGGCGACTTCGAGGAGGAGCTCGTGTCGCGTCGCTGCGGCTGCGGAGTCGGCGGCAGCGCCAGATTCTGCATGCTCTGCGTCTCGTCCGTGGGCTCAGTGGGCGGCAGGATTTCGGCCAGCGTCTGCTTGGACAGAATATGATCCAGGCTTCGCGATTTGCGATGCTGCTGGACGCTGGCCGGCGCCAAATGCTGCTTTTCACGACGCGTGACTTGGCACTGATCCACCATGTCTGCCTCCGCTGCGTCCGCCTCAGCCTCATCCTCCGGCTGCAGCGTGCACGTGGAGCTGGCATTGGTCAGTGCCGTGCTGCCCGCCGTGACTACAGCTGCCGCTGCCGCAATGCGCTGCTCCGGCGTACTCAAACTGTCCTGACTGCTGCTGGCTGCCGCCTGATCCAGTAGCCCGTCCACGCTATGCGAGCGATATCCGTTCGCAACGCTCGCCCCCTTGATGCCCGTTCCCAGTCCCAGACCCGCCGCAGAGCTGCGACGCGGCGACATATACGCCAGCGGCGTCATGTTCTGCATCGACGCGGAGCCGGCGCCGGATTTGTGCAACAGCGCCGCCTGCTGTGTACGATAGGGCGGCTGGATGGGATTGGAGCGCTTCGCCGGGCCACGCCCATAGCTGATGAATGAGGTGCTGCCGCGCTGGCGCGCCGGAGAGGGGGATTGCCGGTATCTATTTGCCTGGTGATTAGCTGATTTATCGCGTCGGAAGTTGCGAGTTGCAATCAAAATTAAATTAATTATTAAAAAATAAGTTGACAGAAGGAGAGAGAGATTAGGTGGGAGTGAGACAGACAGAGGGTGAGAGATAGATATATAGAGAGTAATATGTGGTATGTGTGTGTGGGTGTGTCTGCCTGTGTGTGTGTGACTTTATATTTAATGAGGATTTGCTTAAGATAGTCGAGGGTTTATTCGAGGCTGCCTAGTGCTTCCTAGTGCCTGGTGCTTGACTCGCACCCGAACACGCAGTGGAGCTCGGAGTGGAACTCTGAGATGAACTGCAGCTCTGACTGGAGTTGACTGTTAACTGACTCTGATTAGGAATCGCATTCGAATTTGAATTTGAATTCTGACTTGAAGTTGAAGATGTTGTACTCGTTGGCCCACCTTGTCCACTGCCATTGGCCGCTATGAGGCCATCCACCACACTGCCAGAGCCAACGCCACCGCCGCCGCCGCCTCCACTGGCTCCTCCACTGCCACCACTCTGCTGATAGTCGGAATCGTTGCTGTGCATTCTTTGGTATGAGACCACGCCGGGCGTACCAGGCGCCATCGCCGCAATGCGATCGATATTCTTTTCGCCGCGCAAAAATCTGCCGCAGAATCGGGGGGAGATTGAGATTAACAACGTGTTTGAGATTGGAATCATTGAGTAGATTGAGATTGGATTGGAATAAAGTGTGTTCTAATGCTATCGGGCCGTCGTCCATTTGGTCCTAACTGCGCCAATTATATACCTTTCGAGCTTATCGATGCACGCGTCCTGGTAGTCATGTATCCAGCTGACGCCGTTGAAGTGCGCCACGCTGCGCATGTCCTCCGGCAGATTGTCCGGCCAGTTGAACTGCTGATCCATAATGGGGATGATGTTGCAGTTGGAGTTAAGAGCAGCCACAATTTCCTGCAGAATAAAAATAATTGAATACTCACTAGCTGATCTCCCTCTCTTTCTCATTGCAGCACTTACGCGGTGCACCCAATCCTTGCACTCGACATCGTCGATGCAGCGATGCAGTGCTTCCGGGGTTAATACTAAGACAAAGTTCTTTGCCTGTCGAATACTGTTCAGTAAACCGTTGTCAAACTTGCCCGCCTCCAGGCGTTCCACGTCGATGAACACGGAGAAGCCGCGTAGCTGCAGATGAACCTGAAAAGCAGAGCGAGGTGAGTCATGAATCTGAATGAAGCTGCCTCCTCTAATCCCCTTTGTACGCACCTTTAGCAAGCTGGCCAGCTGAGAGCCGTTGGAACGCCTGTAACTGACAAAGACGTCGAGCGTCTTGGCCATGTTTTCCTCAGAGGAGCTGGGCAGCGAGTTCTCCAGATTCTTGACGGAGTTGAGAATGCGCAGGCGGTGGATGGCGTTCTTGATGCCGCACTCGGTCATCAGCATGTCCTCGTTAACATGGGGCAAGGTGCACTTGTCGATGCCCGCGTTGAGCATGGCATAGGTGTAGGTACAGTAGTCGGTGCCGATCTCGGCCAGAAACTGATGCATCTTCGCTGTGTCCTTGGACGAGTAGTCTGCCATCCGTTTGAGATTTTGCAGTTCGCGCTCGAAGCGCCTGAGAAGGATGCCGTTGCCGATGCCGATGTCGTTGCGCAGATTGTCGTGGTTAAGCTTGAGCAGCAGATCGCCGTCTACCTGGGACTCCTCGAACTGCCGCAGATAGTTGCAGAAGCCTATCTGCTTAACCCACTCCTGCACATCTTCCACAGACCACAGCGGCACCTGTTGCGACAGCTTGTGCGGCACCGTTTCGCCAATGAGACGCAGCGCCTGCGCAGCAAACTTTGAGGCGATCGCATTGGGGCAACTGGCCACCGTTTTGAGTGCCTCGATGGCTCCGATCTCGTGGAAGATGTCTGTGTTGCCCTGTTTGCGCTTTATGCCCGCCTCCATGCAGAAATGAAAAGCGGCCAGATTGCGTGCCTCCTCACGATTGGAGCTCAGCACAGGAACCAGACGCTCTAGCCAGTACTTGCTCTGACCGTGCGCGTGGGCTAGGTTGGACTTGGCAAACTCGAAGGGATCGTGTGTGGTCACAAAGGGCTCCACGAGATCTAGACAGCCGGACTTTAGCACCTCCGCCTCGATTTCCTTATTGGCCACCAGCACGGCGATGGCCAGGCAGGCGTAGTACTTGATGTTGTCGTCGTTGTGGAAGGCCAAGGGGAACAACCACATGGGCACCTTGCGCACAATCATCTCCTCCTGGTTCTCGGCACCACCGTAGAGCGACAGATTGACCAGAGCGCTGGCGCAGTGACGTAGTGTCTCCACATCGCTGGTGCGGCATTTGAAGAGCAGCGCGTCCAGACCTCCCAAGCGGATGACGTCGGAGCAGGTGCCCTCGGAATGCTTGAAGAGATGCTCCAGTATGCCAGTGCCGACGCGTGAATGCGCGTCGTTGGGCTCTTTGGTGCACACACAGGCCACATTGACGACCTTGTCGAGTCCGTTGTCCACCACATGTGAACGATTCTCTGTGGTAAGGCACTGCTCCAGCAGCTGAGCGGAGGAGAACTGCAGCTCAATGTTGTGTTGCACGCAGCTCTTCATCAGCAGATCGAGGCCTCCGCTCTGGCGCAGGGAGTTGCACAGCGAATAGCCCAACTCGTGGCCATGCGTAGGCACTGCCCAGGCAAGTCGCAGCACCTCGTTCATCTTCTGCAGATAGATGGACTTCTTCTCTCCGGCGCCGGCCACGGCCTGACTGTCGTCGTCTTGGAGCGTGGAGACGAACGAGCTGACCACATTCGAATACTTGTTGATGGCCTGCTCGATCTCCTGCTGGCCGCTGCCCGCTTTGAGGGACTTGAGGTCGTCCAGCATGAGATCGTTCAGCCTGTAGGCCATTTGGCCGTTGGCCGAGTTTGTCGCGGACATCTGCGAGGATGAGGAGATCATGCTACTGCCCGTGCTAGAGACGCCCCTGTGCGTCATCGAGTAGTTCGCCTGCGAGGCCGATGACACATGCTTCTCCTGGCTAATGATTCCGTTCGAGGTTGTCGTTTGCGATTGCTGTGACTGCGAAATCGCCTCCTTGTTCGCTGAAAAGTTGTCGCTTTGCACTTTGATCGCTGCGGCGGCCACCTTGTTGCTGGCCTGCTGTGTTATGTCGCCGGTGCGCAAGGAGAGTGCTTCCTGGAATGCAATTGGAAGGCATATAACAGTTAGTACAGTTGTGAAGCAAGCAGATGACTTGTATATGGGATGAAAATATAATCAAAGAGTGGCAATTACATGCTGGAGAGGATTTTCTCGTCTTTAAAACAGTTTTAAAACTGTTATACACAACGAAACGTTTTTCGGAAAGCCCAGATCAAAATGTAGTAGCGAAACAAAAGAGGAAACACGTATGCCGGGTGAGTATTACACTTTTGTAACTGTTCTACACTCGAGAACTCTTAGGAAATACTGCATAACAACACCCTGCTCTTAAACAAACCAAAATACGTGTGAAATGGCGCATATAACAGTCTGAAAACTGTTATACATATGCAAAACATATTCATTCAGAACTTATGAGTCTCAAAAATTATTTTCTCTACGCCGCGTCGCTGTTATACCTTGCTTTGTTCAACCTCAATGGGTATTTCGCGCACGTTTTTCATGCTGTTGCAGTTGTTGTTGTTGTTGTTGTTGTTGTTGTTGTAGTTTGTTGTGGTTACTATAGCTGGGGTGTAATTATTGTTTGGCGTAGGAGTTGTCGCTGTGGTAGTTGTGCAGTTGTTGGAGGCGGGTGGAGGTGGCGATAGGGGGCTGGTGGTGGTGTTGGTGGCTGCCTGCAAGGGGGGATTAGAAGATTTACGTACTCTTGTGTGGGAGCTAGAGCTTGAGTTGGAAGAGGAGGAGGCAGAAGACGACGACGACGACGAAGACGAGGACGAGGCACAGGCAGAGGCAGAGGACGAAGAAGAGGAGCAGCTAGTTGCTCCAGACATTCTGGCGGACGCAGTTGAAGTTATTGGCAAGCCGCCAACCACCTGAATGGGCTGTGGCGGCGGCGACAGCGGCGAGTTTTGCGTAAATCGGCTAAGGGGTGTGCCGACTGGCGGCGGCGACAGCGGCATCTCGACGATGGGACTGGGCGAGCGGTGGGGCACAAAATTCGATTGACCCGTCGAGCGGTAGATGCCTTTGTGGACGGTCCAAGGCGGCTGGTTCGGCTGTTGATTCGACATGATGTCTGATGTCTGGGGACGGGGAGGAGACTGTTTGTTCTGCTAAACGACTTGACAGTCTGTTTTCCCGTTGCACGGCGTGAATGTGTTATACTGTTATAAAGACACTGCAATTATTTATTTATTTTCATTCACAGCGCACAAATTGCTACGTTGACGTTATCGCTGCGCGTGGGCGTCGCTTTCCGCGGGTGCGAGAGATTGGGGAAGTGATTCTCGCAGAGATTCCTTGTGTAAGGTGTGCTCTCTCAGTGAGCGTGTGTGCGTATGTGTTGGTTTCGCTTTGTGCGTGTGAGCTTGTGTGCGTTAAACGTTGACACTGACCGACAAAAAATGCATGTAATTATTTACAGGGCTCTCTCGCTTTCGCAGTTATGTTAATTACACTTAACGACACTTGACGAAAATTAACAAACACAGAACTTAACGACGGTATGCTATGTATCTCACATATTTTCGAAGACGATAGCCCATGGTTGCTTAAGGTGACTGGGTTGACCGGATTCGTTAAGTTTTCTCCTTCAATATGTATCAACTTTGACTAGCTTTAGTTTTCTCTACTTCTTCAAGTGTGTGGTTGGTTTTTGGCTTTTGTTGAGTTTTAGGAACTGTAACAATTATTCAACGCTTTTCTCTCCGATTGATTTATATTTCTTTCGCTTCTTTCCAAGTATCTGTGAAATTCCGCAACTTGTTGCTTCGCTCTGTCGGCACAAGTGTTATTCCGTTATATATACATATAAATATACATATATGTATCTATATACTAAATATCTATTTGCATATGTATTTCAGATGAGTCGCCGAGCGCGGCGCGGCGCGCGGAAGGTCAAGTTCTAATTTCGTGTCGAACACTTGTTTTCCTTTATTATTTTTATTTTTGCTTCAATTTCGATTCTCGGTCTTTATTTATTTTTAAATTGTTCTCGTCTCTTTTGTCGATTAGGAAGTCGCCTCGTAGACAACAGACAAGAGATTAGTGCAATGTTCTAGCCCACCGATACATATAGCCTATACGTATGTAAATTGTCTATATATATATACGACTTTAGACTTTTCTCGCCTATAGCGCGAAACGTTCGCGCCGATCGTCTGTGTTGAACTGAGTAACGAGCAGCGCTCTATGCCGTATTTTATTCGAGTGAGGGAAATGAGAACAAAATGTTCGAAAATAAAAAATGAGAACTCTTTAGAGCAGAAGGAAACGAAAGAAATTTCGAAGCGCGAACGTGGAATGGCGAAATAAATCAAAAAGAACTTGAGAACTATCTACTTATATATCGCATAAATATATATAGTGTATACACGCACGTACAGCTAATGCAGAATCGTTTGAAGTTTGCTGGAACTGCGTGCCGATTTATGGGTTTTTTGGGTGCCAAAAAGTCTGAGCACCCCCTGATGGGGACTGTTGCTTTGGCGAGCACGAATCCCAGAAGGGGAAACCAGATACATTCATAGGGTGATGGTGGTTGAGCGGTGGGGTAAACAATAACAAGCATTGAGTTAACTCAACTAACTGAGGGCAGGAATTGGAATAGATTAGCGAGGAATACCCGGCACTGGATGACCATTCCATCCATATCAGTTGGGGCTGTGGTATATACTACATATATTGTTGTAATTGCTTAGCTCCAAACAACCCGTGACCTATAGAATTGCATCATCATCTGCGGCACTAACTGCGTCGTTGACAACATTTATAGCGCCCTCATAAAGCAATCTATGCTAATTTCCAATGTGGACAGAGCGATTCATCAGCCAGTCCAGTCTGTGCTAGCTTCTCTGCTCTGATTAGATAAGTCACATTGAACCCGAACGAGGGAGCACTGTGGAGCGTTGCCCTGGGCAACTGCCAGGAATCGATGTGCGAAAACAAAGAGCAAAGGCCAAGAAAATGTCTGAAACTAACTAAACTAATGGTGCAACGGTACCTGAATTTTCTTAAGCATCGATCGTTCTATATTCTTGTCCTTGCTGTAGTATCGCACAAGCTGGGGAGGAACATTCCACAGCAGCTGCAGCTGGCATTTGTAAAGCAGCATATTACGTATACGTCGTGGTATTTCTAGCGCGCAGACCGTAGCCTATTTATTTGGCGTCACTGAAATCGATTTCTTTTCGGGAAACTTGTGGGGAAAATTGAACTACTTTCACTGGGCACTTCTCACTTTCTCAGCGACGCGCTACGCGGCCCATTAACAAGTTTCCTTTGTGGGTTCGGCCTGACTTGGCTGACTTTATGCGACCTTAACATGCACGCGACGTGCTGCGACTGAAAGGAGTGTCAACTCAAAGTGAGAGTTCAGCGTGGCGCGAGCTTTGGGGTTGCCGGTTGAGCTTTTAAGCTCTGTGCCCTAACAAAGGGTGCGCTGTGACTAATCGCACAGCGCATTGCCCTCCACACGCACTCATGTTTCGCAATATGCGTCAAGGGGCGAAAGTGAGGTATGAGGCATGAGGCATGAGGCGTGAGGCGTGAGGAATGGACTACGTCACAACTAAGACCTCATTGATTACACACGATTACAATCCCGATCCCGATTACTAACCTGCATCACAGCTGCATTCTCCTCGGTCTTCACGCCATCCACCTCGAGGCGATTTCGCACGGCTGCTGTCGCCTTGGCATCTTTGTAGTCGATGTCGCCGGCCTGGAGACGTTTCATTTCGGAGGAGTTGCTCGTCGCCTGCTCCGAGCTGAAGCCATCGGCTACCACCTTTGTGGTGGACACTGACTTGGCACGCTTCTCCTCGAACTTGATGGTGTCGATGGTTTTGTTGGAACCATTCAGCCCGCTGCTGGGTGTCAAATCCAGCCCGCTGCCAAAGTGTTTGTGTGTGCAGTCATCGTCGCCGTCGGGCATCGTCACAATGCCGTGGCAACTGTTGTCATCGTCGCCATCCACAAGGTTTTCTAATGAGGCGCGTATTCTGCAAGATTAGAGAAGAGATTAGTTGACGGAACTCAGATCAGTTAAGGCGCTCACTTACTTATTCTTTAGCTGCTTGATGGTGTCTTCGCTACTCAGACCCCTGAGGTCGTCGATCGACGGATGATGTCGCGCTGTATTCGTCTGCGGGGTACCGAGACGCTCTATTTCGGACATGGACTGTTTAAGGTCGTCCAGATCGCGCTTAAGTGCAGCGGTCTTCATTTCGGAGGAGGAAGACGATGACGAGGAGGACGACGACGCTTGGGTCGTCGATGAGGAAGAGGATGAGGTAATGTGATGTAGACGCTGGGATTTCTTTTCCACGCGCGTCGTTGTGCTCTTGCTGCTACTATTGACAACCTGGGGGAAAGAGAGATAAAGAGAGAGAGAGAGAATTAGTTAAGAGCGGAAACATAAGAGAGCAAGTTAAGAGAGAGTTGTCTCTTTTTTGGCACTGATTCAGTGGCCAAATATGATAGATATGTGAACTATGCAGACGTTTGCAGTTGCCGCACTTGGCAAATAAAGCCCAAACTATATATGCATGACATGAACATACTGCATATATATATACTATATATATAGCGTACAACATATAGACAACTCTTGCTATCTGTGCGCGCATTTATGGCAGGCGCTAAGCAGCGACGCCGCCTTTATAAATCAAGAGAGGCAGAGGACACGAAGGAGAAGAGGGCGAAGGAAGGCTAGGGGAAGCCCAGGTAACCCCCTGTCGTATATTCTATTTGTTTAGCTCGGCTTTGCTCGCTGATAGATGGTTTTGCTAGGGCAAACAAAAGTAAAATAGCGTGATAAGTGTTTAACGATTAACTGTTAACAGTTAACTGTTTATGGCTGCATTGCCAAATTCATTTATGGCCGAACAGTGTGAGAGATAACTGTTCTATTCTTTGCTATCTATATAGAGATACATCAGCAAGTCGAGTGCTTGCTTTACACTGTTGTTTCTCGAGGGGAACTTATGAAAATAGACTATCTTGGGGGAATTACTCATTGACCTTTATTAAAAATCTTTCAGGGGGAACTTTGCATAGAAAATCTCTAAGTGGAAACCGATTTTCAAGAAAAATCTACAATGCCTACACGGCCAAAGTCTTAAGATGCAATCTATCGATGTTTCGCAGAAAAAGGTCGAGACACGAAACACGACAAAGACATTTTGACAAATGTAGCCAAATTACGAATCAAATCTAATTTTGGACGCGCTTCTTTCTTTGCCTGCTGTAGTAGTTGATGATGCTCGTGCCTCGCGAAGACTTGAGAAGTAGCGCCAAAAAAGAGCATTGCGTGGGTGTTTGGGCTTTCGTAGTTTCTTTTATAAGGCTCGAAGCGTTGACTAAGCAAACGAAATATACTACATACTATTTATCATATCGAGTATAGGCTATTTGCCAAATATGAGCAACACTTATGGCTATAATAATTGGCCAGCTTTGGCTACGCTTCGTGATATTCTTGATATTTCGCAAGACGAAATGTGCGAGGTATGTGCGAATCGACGACTTATCGTAATTGCTTGACGAGGGAAAAAAATCCCAAGTGTCGAGTGCCAAGTGTGATCGACGCGACGTTCTCTTTGTCGATTTGCCTGCTCTCGATTCTTGTTCTTTGACTGGTTCCGTCTTTTCTAGACGTCGTTAGTAAATATTATTGTTGAGAAGGAGAAGGAGGGAAGGGGGGGGGGCTGCGATAGGGAGGGGGCAACTTGGACATGAAGTCAATAGATTAGATATGGCCAAAGCGAAACCTTTGCGACTTTAGCACTGCGTCATTTACTAATTTATCATTATTATGTGAGTGCGCGCAGCCTATCGATAGTATGTACAATGTTTATCTATCGATAGTCTCGCGCAGCGCATACCAATGTATATCAAGCACCTCAGCTGGCACGTTGCGAGTTTTCTGGAATTTCCTTTTAGCGAGAGTTTTCAGCTAATGTTCATATTACGTATACGCCAACGTTGCGCGAGCTTTTCGCTTCGCTTTGTATTATTATTTTTTAAAATCGCCAGGGGGTGCTTATCAGCCAACAAATACACACATGCATATGCAGAGCGCAAGGGGGGCAGACAATATTTTTTTTTTTTTTTCGAACTAAATATATATAAACTATATATTATCTGTCTCTCACTCTCGATTCTTTGCGATGCGTTTGATTTATAATTTATTTATATTTTTCACGCGTGTGTTTTGTTTCCCACTTCGCTTTATTTTGATGATGATTATTCTCTCTCTTTTCTCGCGGCAGGCGGACGCGTTTTTGTTTCGTCTTCGCTTCGCAGACTGAACTGAACTTTGCGTTGATAATTATTCTTCACTTTGCCTGCCTCAAAAATAATCTTTGCTTTATTATTTTTTGTTTTATTTGTTGCTGCTATTGTTGTCGTTGTTCGTTTGTATAGAAAATACTGATAACAAGAGGGTTGGTTCGGTTCGTTTCGATAGTTCGTTGATTTTGGCAAGGAATCTTCTTGCGCCTTCGTTCGTTCTATGCTAATTCGTAACAATTATATTATATATTTAATTATTTATTATTTTTTTTTAATTTATTATTTGGCGGGGGGAGCTGGCACTGCCGTCACACGGAAAGAATTGGCAACAACAAAATTCAAATAGAATAATTTTTGCTGCGACGCGTTTCGTTTCGTTTTGTTTCGCGACGCTCCGCTCGGCTCGGCTCACTCGACTCGTCTCGTTCGTTTCGTTAACTAAAGTAAAATGAGCAGCGAATTCTGGCAACGACAACGGCAGAGGCGACTGTGGCGCGAGCTTTCGCTGTCGCTGCTGCTGTCTCTGCCAGCGTCGCTGTCACTTGGCCGAGTGTCACGGCGGCGATCGGCGTGCGAGTGAGCGAGGCAGCTAGCGAGAGCGTCGCGACGCGTGAGCTCAGCGCTGAGAATTCTAGGAAATCCACATTGTAAATATTCGCAGCCGGCTACGACGACAACAACAACAACAACTGTGGCTAGTACAACAACAACAGTTAGATATATTTTTAACTATTATTTAATTTATGCACATACAAGTTGTGCATAATTCTCTCACGTTTTAGCCCGCGCGCGCTTTTCTAATTAACGCGTTCAACTCGGCTTGTGTTTTTTTATTGAGTTTTATGGAGTCTGCAAGAATGTTGTGTGTGTGTGTGTATCTGCGTGTGTTTGTGGCTTTATCTCGTTTGCGGTTTCAGTCTACGACGTGTTTGCCCGCTCGATTAGCGACGTGATTTGTTTTTGTTTTACTTTTCATGTTTATATTTATAATTATTGTGGGGCCTTTTGTTGTTGCTGTAAATCGTTAAATGCACACACATGTACGTAGGTTCACACACACACACACACACACACACACACACACACACACACACATGTGCAGATACTTTAAGCTGCTAATTTGCGTACAATTGACATAGAATTGTCTATTTGCAATTTGCATAGACGCAGCGCCAATACCGGCAGCTTTTTCGCCAATCCCTCCAATCCTATAAAAAGCTACATGCCATAAATCAATCGCCCGCCATAAATTAAGTTCGTTAGCTTCTCTTTTTGTCAATTATGGCATATAATATGGAGATTTGTAGTCTAAGACATTTACGGCATGCTCCCTTAGTCGCAGCAATGCGTCATAGGCCCCGTCGAGTCGAATTGCCTATTATCTTTATAGTATTTCTCTTAGTTCAAAATATATAAATTTATTTGTTCTACAAATTTTACAAATTTCTGCGAAGAGAAATCGCAAAAGATATCTCGTAGCTAGCGTGCTAAAATTAAAGCTTTTTCTGCAGAAATTCACATGTCAAGCAATTGGCCAACAAATATTGCTTCCCAGAAAGAACTTACTAAGGGGTATGTCTAGTATATATTTGCAGAGTATTTTGCACAGTGTATGCAAAAGTAATCAATGAATGATTTGCGGGTGAAACAAACAGATAAGCGCAGCCATCATCAATGGCGCCAGCATCCGCTTTAAAGTGCTTCCACATTCTGCTCTCTCTCTCTCTCTCTCTCTCTTTCACTCTCACCCGCATTCGACCGGCAAATGAGTCACTGGCAGCGGCTGAGGCAGCGACTGCGACAGCGCGTACGATTCTTGTCTGCTTTACTGTAAATTGCCGAGCTTTCTCGCAATTGTTGCTTGCATAATAAACTATTTTTTGACATTATATTATATTATGCTATCATTCGCATTTGTCACGTCAATTGATAACCCTCGTAAATTTGATTAACAAGTCGAAAATGCTTGACCAAGGCGGGCAGCAAAAAAAGTGGGCCGTGTAAGCGGCTATTTTCAAGCCAAATGATTCAATCAAGTGGATTGATAAGCGTGTCAGACGTCTTTGGCTTATCGGAAACCCCCCGAGCAAGCGTGTGTAATTGTTAAGAAAAGATATAGGTAAATTGCTGGCTACACTGGGAGAAAAGAACATTAACTTTGTTGAGCTTATATCGGGAAAACCTTAGTAATTCTACATTATAAAAACTGCACTTTAAACAATCAAAAATATTTAAGATCCAAGAGACTCTTAGCTTTTGCCACTTTCGCACAGTGTAATCACAGCAGCCGCCGCGACGCCAATCACAATGGTCGTAATCTAATCAATATGCGATATATCACATAGCTTTGTTGTTGTCCGGCTACCTTATCGAGTGGCTCTGTTATCAGCTAGGGCAAATGGTTTATGGGTTTTACATTTTTGGCTTATGGAAGTAATGCTTTAAAAATAGCTGCCACCTGGGGCATGGGACAACGCTGCGTATGCGTAATATTTATGTTAAGATGTTACTCCTTATTCTTCTCGTTCTGTTTACCTGCTGCGATGTGGATGTGGACTGATGTGAGGTTTCCTTAAGACTACTGCAAGAGCTGGAGCTGGTGTTGATCTGTCGCCCACCTAAGGTGGCAACTGTTGTGCCTGCTCCAGCTCCGGTTGCTGCTCCTCCATTCGCCACGCTGCCGTTCAGCGTGGGCGTGACTGTGCAGAGGGCGTTGCCAGCGCCGCTACTGGGCTGGCAGGACAGCTGACTGGACAATTGGCTGGGCAGCGGAGAGCCGCTCTTCTTGTTGAAGCTCTCGATGAGCGTCGAAGCCGGACTCAGCATGCTGCTCTGTGAGCTGTCCGAGAAGTCTGTCATCTGCGGGGAAAAAGGGGGTGAGAGGGCTGATTAGTAAATTGTTATAAATAAACAATTGTCTACACACTGTCCCCTCGCTCTGACATAATAAAGACGTCATAAGATTTGCTTTAACACACTCAGCGCGCGCTTATCGCACTTCCCCAATGACAAGTCGGAAACGTGCAGCGCGCAGCTAATCGCAAAGTGTCGCCTTATATGGCCCGAGACAGACCCCTAGCAAACGGAAAGTAAACTTTCATTGAGGAAACTTAGAGCAGGCAAATATTAAATATGACTAGGGACTTTAGAAGGAATGCACGGAACGCTCAAGTTAAATAAAAGATCACAAGTTAGTCGCAATTAAGCGGGTTACGTTTTGTGCAGTTATTGTCAAACTGTGTTTAAAGTTGACTCTGAATATTAATTTTGTTATGGATGCCTTTCGTCTATTTTACCCTAACTTTCAAACTGTAGCGCACAGTGGCTGCCAAACTGTGGTGAGCGAGTGACTCTCAAACTGTCCGCTTGGCGCCGCGCCGCCTGTGAGCTTTAGATAAAGCAAAGCCCACCAACTAAAACAGACGTCAAGCGGCAACAACAATAACGAAGGGAGCAGTAACAACAACAACAACAATAAATAGAAGAAGAAGAGTAGCGTGAACAGGAACAACCACAGAAAACACTTTGTGGTCCGAGCATGCAGGCAGAGGCGTGTTCTAAAGTTCATCCAATTGATTTATGTTTATTTAGCCATGTTAATTGCGGTTGCCATGGCATATACGCTTCCATACGCTGTGATTTCTACGATTTCTGTGATTTGCATAAAAAAGCTTCACGTTGATTTAGTGACAACAAAAGACTGTATAAATAACACGCTGCCATCTGGCCGATTTGTTAGTGCATAATTAATATTGTTTTGATTTAATGCTGATTCTGTTTCTGATTGAAATTCCATTATAGCGGGGGCGTTCACGGGCTCTCGCGCCAACTACTTGAGCCCATTTCGCAACGTCGCGCGACGCGTGGGCGCACGCGACCAACCACTTTTGTTGTTGTTGCTGTTGTCTGCCTTAAATCAATACTCGCTTCGATTTCATAAGTATTCGCAACTCGTAATTAATGCAAATACGACACGACGCGATTTTTACTTGTATTTCCCAGCGATAAAACACGCCATAAACACGCAAAGAAAACGCGTTAACTGTCGCGGCGCAAAGCTTTGTGTGCTTCGCTTCAAATTGTAACGTACTCAACTGTTCCGTAACAGCTTACAACACTGGTTGGCGCTCGCTTTCAGTGCAGAGTTGCCCATAGGCTAGAACAGCTGTTGCGGTCTCTTTTAGCACATTTGGTACGCGCATCTGGCCACACTGCTACGGGAGCCCTTCACATAGTTTGCTAAAAATGTTTTAATTAATGCGTATTAAGTGCGAAAAAGTGCTGTAAAGCTGGTGGAAAACGCAAGTTAATTAGTTGCACAAGCTGCACGAGATGAAAATGTGCGTGGTGAACTTGAAAGAACGTAGCTGGCTGCTCTGGTTGCTGCTGTGGATGGCGTCAGCGGCAGCAGCATACGCGTCAGCCGACGTCATGACTGTGCCTGGAGTGGGAGTGGGGGCAGGCGCAACGACAACAACAACGTCGACAACAACCCCGAACAAGCAGGAACTGAAAGCGGTGAGCAACGGTAAACAGCAATTGCCGCTCTGCTCGCGCATGTTGCGACACGTCTTCGAGAATGCGACGCCACGCGATGAGCAGCAGGCGGGCGTCTTTGAGGAGTATAAGCCGCAGGAGGGGCAGGAGCTTGACGAGGAGACGTACCTCTGGAACTGTCTGGAGGCGTGTTGCGAGAAGAACCAAACCCAAACTCAAGTCAATTCGTGCAACGTGGTGCTGGTTTTCAAGGCGAAGTGCTTCCACATACACTGCGTCAGCAACGAGGCGTGTCTTCCGAAAGCTTTGTCGCGAGAACGTGAAAACGAGAAGGTGCAAATGGTGCTGGTGAATCCCGTGGGTAATCAGCCACACTGGTCGCAGCTTCTCAAGGCATCCACTTCGTCAGCGCTCTCCACCTACGATGCAAATGCACTCAACTTCTGGAAGCAGCCAATGCGACCGCAATTTCAAGTGAGTTCTAGAAATCCCCGTTTCCTACAATGCTAAACTTTAACTATTGCAGGATAGCAACGCCTATGATGATGATGAGTTCCCCCTGCTTGCAGAGAAGCGCATGAAGCAGCTAATGCTTCAGCCAGGCGAAGAGAACGATGAGGATCTTAGTTACTACGGCGGTGCTGAGCTACCCAATAATGCCAAGTTCATGACATGCGACATTGACACTCCCTGTCCGCCCCAAGAGAAATGTGTGCCGTTGCCGGCGAACGCGCTGACGGGGATCTGCAGCTGCAAACATGGTTACGTGCGCAACAAGCTGCACAAGTGCGTCGTGCCCGTCATTCCCTACAGCTCATACCTCAGTGAGGCGGGCGCACAGGATGTGGCAGCAAGCGAAAACATCCCCGAGGTAGTTTCCGCACCTCAGCCCGAGGTCAAGCAGGAAGCCAATCAAGCGCTTGTCGTGTCGGTCGTTTCTAAGGAGGTTCAGCTGCCCGAGCAGGAGGTGACGCTTGCTGCCTTCACAGTGCCCGACGAACAGACAAGCGGAACAAAGTACAAATACCTGTGGACGCTGATTACACAGCCAAAGGGACCGATGAATGGCACCATTTCGGACCAGAGCAAGTCAAAGGTGAAGCTTAAAAATCTTTCCGAAGGACTGTACACCTTCAAGGTGACCGTCACGGGCGACAACGGCACCTTCGGCGAGGCAACAGCCAATGTGACGGTGCTACCGGAGAAGCGTATTAATCGGGCGCCTCAGGTGGTCATATCACCGCCAGAGCAGATCATACGACAACCAACATCGAATGCGGTGCTCGATGGCAGCTCCAGCACCGATGACGACAAAATCATCAATTGGCACTGGGAGGTGATATCTGGTCCTATTGGTTACCAGCCTCAATTGCCTGAGGTAAGCACGTTGCAGTTGGACCTAACATCGCCAGGAAACTACACTTTCAAGTTGACCGTCACGGACTCGAACAACGTAACTAACTCGACAACAGCTACCATTGCCGTACTCAAGGAGACAGACTATGCCCCCGTGGCCAATGCGGGAGATGCTGTCATTCTGTATCTGCCCAACAACAACGTGACCCTCAACGGCACCGCCAGCTCGGATGATCATGAAATCGTTGCCTGGGAATGGACTAAAGATGCCAGTGATGAGGCCAAAGCTGTGGACATGCAAAACACTAGGACACCCTACGTGCAGCTCTCCAACTTGGAGGAGGGCATGTACACTTTCGTGCTCAAGGTGACCGATGGCAGCGGACAGTCGAGCACCGCCAAGGTGCATGTCTTTGTAAAACCACCTACAAACTCTCCACCTCTAGTCAAAGCAGGTGCCAATGTGGTAAGTAAGATGACCTGCCCAATAAGGAATAGAAAGGTCTTTAATACTATGTTCCTTTTTTTCCACCTAGACCTCCAACTTGCCTGTCAACTGGGCCCTTTTGAATGGCTCTGAATCGAAGGATGACATTGGCATTAAGAGCTACCAGTGGAAGCAGCTGAGTGGACCCAACAATGCTGTCATTGTCAACTCGACCAGTGCAGTGAGTCACGACGCACCCTCATCTTATCTATTGATTGTGTCTATAAAAATATATTGTTGTCTGTTTCAATCGTAGATTGCCAATGCAACTAGCCTTACGTTGGGTCTATACGAATTCGAGCTGAGCGTGGCAGACGAGAACAATAATACGGCGACAGATAGCACCTGGGTGAAGATTGTGCAAGGTTAGTACCGGAGCAGGTGTAATAATTAATTGACATAAAGACTAACCACCTTTTTATTTCATTACAGAACGAAATGCGGCACCTGTTGCCAACATTATTGGCGGAGATCGTACTATCACGTTGCCCGTGACAGCGATTTATCTAAATGGTTCGGAATCTTCCGATGATTTGGCAGTTGTAAAGTACGTATGGACACGGGAGGATACCAGTCTGGCAGCGGGCACAATTGTCGGAAACACTGATAAGGAGGCAGTCATGATTGTGAGTTGACCTCTTGTACAACAGATAAATATCTAATGGATTTCACTTGGCTTGGCAGCTCACCAATGTGGTGATGGGTCGCTATGTCTTCAGGCTGACGGTGAGCGATGATCAGGGACTGACTGGCACGGATACGGTTAGCATTAATGTGCATCCCGGTCCCGAACTGATGCAACTGGTGGAAATGATGCTGCCAATGGGCATTTCGGTGATAACCAAAGCGGAATTGGACTCGACAGTTCAGAAGCTGCAGCTGTTGCTAGGCGACGATAAGAAAATTCACATAAGGGAGCTTAAAGAGGATCTGCATACGAACGCAGCTGTGCTAGTCTTCTATGTGGTGTCCACTAAGGAGGGAAAGTCTGTGAACGGGCTGCTTGTGGAGCGTATGCTGCGTGCTAAGCTGCAGAAAGATGCCTCCATACTGGGTGCTCTCTATGTGGACATACGCACTACAGTCTGCCAGAATACCTGCTCGGGACACGGCAGATGCAATCCCTCGACAAGGGCTTGCGAGTGTGAAGCCTTCTGGATGCCCTCTGTGGGCTACTTCCTGAACAAAGATGAGGCCAATTGCGGTAAGTCATGCGTAACTACCAGAAAACGGGAATTGCTAATCCTAACTGATTCTCTTTCCCAGATTGGTCCATTCTGTATGTGTTTGTGGGCGTCATTACCAGCTGCCTGTTGCTCGCAGGCGTCTTTTGGGGCATGGCCTGTGCATGCAGGCAGACCAAAAAGCCGCGACAACGACAGAAGGTGCAGAAATATGCACTGATTGGCACACAAGACGAGGAGGCTCCTAACTGTAAGTAGCTTGATTGCTTCACGTTACCCCAACTTAGACAAGAATATCCAACTTTGCAACGTTTACCTCGGGTAGATTCTAGAAACACTTCGCTGACCGAGTCGGAGACGGATTCGGACGTGCTTTTCGAGACACGCTCCAAGAGCAACGGCATAGGGAAGCACAAAGGACATCCCAATAGCTCGCAGGCCGCTGGACGAGAAGGCAACAAATACGCGCTCACCAAGCTGGGCCGCAAGATCAAAACATAGATAGGTCTATGACGAACTACTTGTACTTTTATGCGATGATGTGGGTGTGTGTGCGTGTGTTAGTTCTATAGAGCGTGTATGTGTGTGATATATCTATATCTATATTTGTATTTGTATTCCTATTTGTATGTGTATTTCTATGTAATCGCGTACATATTCGCGGATCTTTTGTACTTGCCGCGCACGCGTTGCGCCTCCTTGTTACATTCATATATTTAATTATGCGTTTTTGTGTGTGTATGCGTGGGTGTGTGTGTATGTTCCTTTTACTTATGTGATATGCACAACTCTGGGTTACTTATATTATGTATTATGTATGTTATGTATTATTGTTTAGGTTGATTTACTGATTAACGATTACCGATTACGGTTTACCGATTACCTTGCTTGCTGTGCGACAAACATTAACATTCTTTTATATATTCGTATTCGTATTCGTATTCGTATTTATATTCGTTTTATTTTCGAACGTATTACCTCTTGTTTATTATCTGTATATAGCGATAGAAGTTCACAATCAATGTAATAAATTACATGCTTTAAAAGAACAGGAGAAAGAAAAGGTTATTTCTTTGCAGGGCATGATAAGCTCGCGTTCGGGCAGTGCATGTCAAACCTATGTTAGGTTTGAGAGGAAGTGGACTGTTAGAGCTGCCTTAGCCGTATAGAAATACTATTTAATATAATCCTAACTAGTTTTAACTACTTTTAAGCAATAAACAAAGCTTTCTTTCTTTCAGCTTCTTCAGTGCTTCCCAAACCTCGTTTTAGGTTTGCACTTTGACAGTCTTCGCATTGCGAAATTACCCAAATCGCGTGGGTGTCCCGACGCCTCTTGTTGACTTAGCAACGGTCTGAGACGCCGTTGTCGTCGTCGTAGTTGTTGTTGTTGTTTTTATTGTTTTCTCATCGCTTCTTGAATTAATCGTTTTATACAGATTTTGGTAAATATTGACGCATTTATTTATATGGATCGAGTGCTTTGCCGCCCACTTGGCCGACATTGTCGGAGCCAGAGCTCAGTTCCTGGTAGCGAAATCTCTGGAACTGCGCCCGCTGTGATTCATTTTGACCACAGCCGGCGCCGCTTTTGGTAATTTTCGGTAGTTGATTTTGGTTTTTGGCCTTTTTTTTGCTTTTCGTCTGAGCACGGCTTAAGTGTTTGCGCTTTTTCGTTATTGATTTTAGCCGGATTTACGTGCTGTCGCTTTTCATCAGCTCCTTCTTCTCGCCTTTTGCGCCTTGTGGCTGCCACGCGTGCCCCATTTCACTGCCTGGGTGCGGCACTTTCAACGTGGCGCAACACGCGATTCGCTCATAGCCAACAAAGAAGAAGCTTCTCCTGCTGGACAACGCACTTGTCCTGGTGCTAATTAACCCACCTTCTTTGGCCCCATTCTTCGGTCTCCTTTTGATTGTCGTTGTTGCTTTTGTCGTTGTGTTTTATTTGCATGCCAAACTAATGAAAAGTTTCTTGAACTCTTGAACCGTCTCCCATCACACGTGACAGATTCCCTCTCTTTCTCGCCCTCTTTGGCTTTTCTACGTATTTCGTTCTATTTGTTTGTTTTGACTGTCTATACCACCTCGCACACACACACACACACAGAGACTTTCAATTAACTGACTGAATTCCTTTACGCAATTCCAAGAAATCGAGTCGAGTCAAATAAATTTTTAAATACGTTTTAAATGATTTAAGCGTTTTCCTTTTGTTTGCACTTTATGATTGCTTAATTTTCTAATTTCTTGACTAATTTGCATGCTCAGCTCCGCTAACAGCTTATCCTCAGTTGAAAGTTATTAATTTGAAAATCACACAAAATCCCCCCTCCCTCTTCGCTCCCTGCACAGCCAGGGCCACCTGGCTACCGGTATTATCGCGCCTTTATTGTGTTTTATTGAATCATTTGACAAATCAGCTAAAAAATCTGACTAAATTCAGCTGTCGCTTTGAGTTATTTAGCATTTGCATAAATTAATTAATTCAAACGATGTCTTTATTATTAATTATTATGGCGAAATTCCTGAAGCCTCACGAATTGCTGCTAATGATTATCGAATATTCTCTCTCTCTCCCCTCCAGATCTTTATTTCTTTCAACTTTCTCATTCCTATTAGATTAGTTAATGTGCCCTGCAGAGAAATCACAACTTCCCGTGGAAATTTCCCACACACTTTAAGCAATTTACATCGAACATTCCCAAAACGTTGAAACTATTTCAAGGTTCTCTTCTCAATTTGCGCTTAGTATTTCATTAAAAATTTTCGAAATTTTTTATCAATTTACATAAAAAACGTGAAAGGTCGAAAAAAGAACAGAACTGGCTACGGCTTCAATGTGGAATTAAGTTTTTTTGTGTGTTTGTGTGTGTGTTGTGTTTTTTATGCGATTTAAATGAACTCTGTGTGAGGGTAAGTAGGGAAGGGGGGGAGGGAGAATATAAAGGAGACAAGGTGAGGAAAATGGGGAGCAAGAGAAGAAGAAGAAGCAGAAATGGCACACGAGACAACGGTTGAGTGATTTTTAATGTATTCGTGACAATAATTCGCCGTGTTTGCCGCAGATAGCGCAGCGACAGCGCCATAAAATTCGCTAATGTTTTAATGTTTTATGTGCGTTTTATTATTGTTTAATTAGCCAGTCCCCCAAACCCCACCTTCATCCCCATCCCGATGAATGGGAAACTTTGTCTGCCGCCGCCACAAGGCGAGTTTATTGTTTAGCTGCAAATGCGAATGCGAATGCGAATGCCAAGTGGAAAATGGGAAATTAACAAGCGCCATGTCCAGACAGAGTTCATGCTGCAGGGTATAAGGGGCACCTTGAAAACAGGGTATATTGGCGTAATTTTTGACAATTTCACTTAAATTTCTTTTAAAAACAGTTTTTTTTTATAGTTTTTTGATGCAATAAATCGATTTAAGGCAAAAATTAAAGTTTTAAATTTTCATAAAAAATTTCATATTTTTGTAAGGGGGTAGCATGCAAATTTTTGCGAAATTTTAAAAATTTTAAATCTAAAATATTTTGATGCAGCATCAAAAAAGAGCCGAAAACATGACCAAAATGCCCTTTCCTGCGATATTCCGATGATTTTTCGGAAAGTTATGGCTAAAAGAAGTCAAAATGGCAACCTTCAAATTTTGACAGGGGGTACGTCTGTACGTTCACTAACTTCATATACCCGACTTCACACATTTATCATTTGGGTAGACGTTTAAAAAAGCAAAATTAGAAAAGCAAACAGAGCCAAAGGCGCCCCAAAATCGCGTGGGTCGAGGCAATAACAACAACAACAGCCAGAGAAAGACAGAGAAGAATTGTTGCACTTGGTTTGGGTAGGGCTCACTACGCGACAGTCGCCAGTGTGTGTGTGGGCTGCAAAACAGGTGACACTGTCTGCTAGAAGTTGTCGTACGTTGCAAAGACTTGCGAAATAGACAAGTAATTCGCGCAGCTGCTAATAAGGCACAGCGGGAAATGTTCTAATTAGCTGCAAATAAGGCAAAGCAGCTAAGTATGCAAATAAGCTGGAATTACTTGGGAGTTTTATATTAGTTCTTAGAATTGTATATGACTTATTTAACTGCAATTGTTTTTAGGGGTCTCCCAGCAGAGAACGGGTGGCACCCTTTGCCCTTAGTTAATCTTTTGCCTCTGTAATGTTGATTTATGTGATCTTTGAGCTTGATAACGTATCTATAAAATTGTTTTACAGCTCTCAACATCAGTTCCGGCTTGGCATTTAATCGACTCAATTAAAGTGTAATTCGCAAACTTTTCGCTTGCACTGTGCGACGCCTTCGCAAGTGCTTTGTAATTGAATTTACCCGCCGTCTGGCAGCATTCGAAGCTTACACCGTGGCGGCAACAGCAACAGCAGCATCAGTGACCGAGGCAGAGGCAGAGACAGAGGCAGCGGCAGCGACAGGTAAATGCAATAAATATGACATCGCGCCGCGAAGCGTTTCCGCTGCGACTCCAGCCAGCAAAAAGGGCCAACAAAACAAGGCAAGAGCACAGCAGAAATTCGCTATTCAAATCGTGCAGGCAGAGTGTGACAGATTGCACCTGAGAAAATTGCTAGCGGTTTTTGTTTTTCGCCATTGGCATTGATCATACGCCCCGTAGCCAATGCGAGCACGAAAAATTGCGCATAGGTTCAAGGTCAATGCCATTGTCGTCTGTAACAAAGCGTGCAATGAGGAGAGGCAAGAGCAAGAGAGAGAGAGAGAGAGAGGAAGAGGCAGATGCAATCTAAGGTAAGCCAAGTGCAGGGAACAGCTGCAGCCTTTGCCAATTAGTTGCCACTGCCACGAAATGTGTCTCATTAGCCGTAGATTAATTTTGAATGCACTCACAATTTGATGTTGCATTTAACTAAGCCGCGTGGGATGTGCCAAAATCAGAGCGAATCGATATGCTCGACTGCGCAATACCCTGCCTGCAATTGCACTTAAATTAAAAAGTGCTTTCTTATCTTATGCCAAACTACCTGGTCATTAAATACCCTACGAACCCCTTTCCGCTTCCTCTTCGCTTCCTGTTATACAATGCATATTTAATGGCTGCAGAGTATACAAACTAAATTCAATTAGATTCTGCTAGAGTTCAATCAGCCTGTACACGGGGTATCTGTGTGTGGCAGGGAGTGGGCAGTGCCTGCAACCCTTGGCGCAATGACGCAGTTAGCCCTTGACACAAGGCTCGTTGCGGTGCTTTTGGCGCCAAACAGGGTCAGGTTTCAGGCTGTGTGTGTGTGTGTGTTTGCCTGTGTTTGGCTGTGCTTTGACAAGTTTTATGTTTTGATAAGCGCTGCCAAAGATAAGCCATAAATAAACGCTGGGAACAAATGGAACACTCTCCCCTGGTGTGGGGGGTAAGATTTGAAAAACTACTACAAACTAAAACTGAAACCGGTTCGCCCATCGACGTCAGCGATGTCTCTGGGGTCTGGGGTCTGGGTCTGGGTCCACGTACAATGGGTAAAAGTGCCAAATAGTATATAAATTTAATGCCTGTGTGCAATCAAAGCATAATCGAAGCAATCGAGCATGAAGCGAGCACACAGAGACATAGACACACACGCGCAGATACAGCTACAAACGGCGAAAACTATCTGCGAGATACATTTTTGTTTTGCCAGTTTGTCGAGCATTTCCTACACACGCACACACACACACACACACACACACACATGCACACACGGGGGCACACACAGTGCGATCAATCTACTAGTAACGACAGCAAAACCAACGCTCTACTATAAACAACAACAAGCGTTTTATGCCTTCTTTTTATGTTTCTAGAAGCTTTTCGAATGCGCCGCAACAATTTTATTTACCTTTTTGCTATTTATTTAACTTTTGTTTATGTTTTAACTTTAAACTGTGCACATGCTAACAGAAAATCATTTTTTTCCCAAATCTTTCACACAATAATTTCACTTTCGCATCGGGCAGGAAAAACGATCGTCGCAACGTAAAAAGAAGCTCCGAAATCGCGTGCGCGTTTTTTGTCGCGAGCTGCACGCGGTTTCTTGCTCAGCTTGTTCAGCTTTTGCACGCGCGGAAGCGTCGAACTCAACTGAACAAGAAAACGCAAAGCGAGAATGAATGAAAAGCACAGCAGCAAGAGAGAGGCAGCACGAGAGAGAGAGAGAGCGGGCGGAGAGGGAGAGAGCCAGCGTGAGAGCGGGTGGGTGCACGAGAGCGGTTAAACTCGTTTTTGTTTTGGCTTCGGCTGCCTGCAAACAGCAACAACAACAACAACAACAAGAACTCATCGGGGGGCTTTTTCTTTTGCGAGCTTTACAACACTGCACTGCCAGGCATTGCCAGACAACAGCGTGCAGGCAGAGCTTTCTGCCAAACTTGTTGCTCTTGCGCTCGCTCTCTCTCTCTCTCTCTCTCTCTCTAGCGTAGCACGCTGCATGAAGTTGCGCTGGCTTCGCTGGCGCCTTTGATTGTCGTTGCAGTTTAACGCATTATTTCGCACTCTGCCCCCTCTTGTTGCCTGCCCCAACAGCCGTTGCAATTTGAATGACGCTTTTAATTAAATCGAGCTGTCATTTTGTGGAACGAGTCTGCGTTGGGCCGGTTTGGCAGCCAGTTTGCAGCGCGCTATTCGAATTTATCTTAATTGATTCCAATCATAAATTATCTTCAAACGGCAGGTTCGACTCCCAATAGTATTAGCAGCGCAGCGCAGCGCTTGAATTCCCTTTTCGAGAGTCTATCTTAAATGGGCACATCAGGCGCGACAGAGGAGCAATTCCTCAAATAGCTATGGCTGTGGAGTGTCTTCCCCCCATGTGCAGTGGGGTGCGTGCTGCCTAGAGATGGAACTATGCGATATCTATGCGATATTTACACTGAGTTGTAGCTCAACTATAAAGCAGATTAGCAGCTTGGGAATCGTATAATTCATTGTTATACCTCACTCTGGAATATCGCTTAATTTAAAGCACATCCCTATAGAGACTGCGCGGCGCAGCGCACCCAACGGATTCAGAATTCCCTCGCCCCATTGACGTCAAAACGTGGCGCGGCGCGACGCGACGCGGCGCCGTCACTAAGGCAGTGAGGCAGGCCGAGGCACGTTCTGGAAATCAAATTATCCACTATACACAAGCAGACATGGCGCACTAAACGAATACATATAGACAAAGACGATGCACAGAGAGAACAGAACAGAACAGAACAGAAATAAAACATTCGGAGAAGATACTTTAGAAGAAATAGTCAAAGAAAGAATGAATTGCGATCGCTGAAAACAGAACTGAAATTTCGTATATGGCTAAGTGTCTCGAGAGGGGAGGAGGGGAAGGGGCTGCCAGGTCGAGAGTGCAAATTAGCAGATGGTTTAATCAGAAATGGAAGTGATCAATTGAAAAGAAGGGGAACTACTTCTACGCCTCCATTAGAGAGTGGCCGCTGCTGCTGCAGTTGACGCATTTTGGCCGAGATCGCGATCAAGATCGAAGCAATAAACAAAAACCGCATGAAATTGATTATAAACAAATAACAGCGTCAATTTATGCGCACGGCGGCTCTATTAATGGCTTTTATTCCGAATTATTCAGAAGAGACGACCACGTTTCCTCTCCGAAATATGCAAATAAAAGACAAAAGGAATCAAAAAGGAAATACCCCAACTGTGAGAGGTAAACAACGCGTGGTGTTAGATCTTTTTTTAATGCGTCTCACTTTGCTGTGGATAAGATAATCAAGCAATCACTTGAAAGAACTTGAAATGGTTACGAGGTTTCAGGGGAGAAGGGTATTCTAAAATCGAAACTCTTTTACCAATGTTATGTGAGTTGAAATTTGTTCACAGAGTTTCCCCGGGAAATAATGTAATGGGAGAGTAATGAGAGTTGTCTGCACAGTTAAGTACTGTCTGCCTTGTTATTGTTATTGCTGTTGTTATTGTTGTCTGGCCAAGGGTCAAGACGCACACAATTAGACTTCATAATAATCGTAAAAAATGAGGAATGGGATTCAAAGAGAGTGAGAGAGTCTGTCTCTCTGGCTGTCTGCCTTTCACTCGCACTTCGGGCTAGACAGAGACGGGGAAACACAGCAGAACACGCAGGGGTTATTGAACCCTTCAATTCGGTTCGATTTGTAGGGGTTTTTCATAGACTCAAGAGATTATCAAAGTGTTTACCTGATAATGTTGCCGTGGAAATATTAAACGGGATCGCAGCGCTGCCGTGTGGCTGCCTCCACCGTTTGACGCAGCGCTCTTCGGCTGCGACGGCGCCAGCAGCGGACTGCGCGTTGTTGTTACGACCATGTTCACTTTGGGGCACTTTACAACACTGAAGAGGGTATCTGTTTATTGCTCGGGTTTGTTATTATGTTTTCTTTTTACACTTTATCACTTTTTTTCGCGCTTCTTTTGTGTTTTGTATTTCTTGGCATTTTGCGAGCTGCTGTTAAAATTCTTTTGTTTTCTAGTCGGCGCAAAACAAGAAGAGAAAGAAGAAGAACAAGCGAAAAAGAACATAATTCATTTGCATTAATAACACAGGCCCCCGACAATTAGCATTCCGATTTCCCCCGAATTCGATAATAATAATGCCCGCTTGGACATTATTGTTATAAACAATTATGCCACATCTGGTTTCTTTTGCAGCAAAGAAAGGCAGAGAAGCGTGGAAAGAAGAAAGAGCAACCGTTAGCTGAAATAAAAAAAACACACACACAAAAAACAATAACATAAAATGAGAGACGCACGAGAAAGGCTTATGGTATAAAGAGATGCCAAGAAAGAGACAGAACTGGTTTTTCTTTGGGGTTGACAAATGTATCTGGCAGATACAACTACAGCTACAGTCAGAGCTGCCATAAAGTGCCTGATTATGATATTTAGCCACTGGCAGACCGAGGCGCAGCGGAATGGAGCCTTGACTCTTGCATGTGTCTTGGACAAGTTCAGTTTCAGCTCTGTTTTTTTTTCGGCCCACACGTTTTTCCCGCTCCCACGTGAGTTGCTCACTTCCGTTTGCATCCGTTTTCCAAACTTGGCTAATGAATTTCCGCTAAACGTTGTTGCTCTCTCTCTCTTCTTCCTTCTCTTATCCCGCCTTTTGTGTGTCTTTGGGTTAGTCAAGGCGGGCCAAACGCGTTTCTTGCAACTGATTGATTTGCCTTTCGGTCCACGGTCCGCGGCCCACGCAACTGTTTTTTCCTACCGAACTGGTTTCGGAGTTCCACACACACGCACACTGAGAAAAAACGTATGTTAATTTATGCCCATTAAATGCTGCACTAATTCGGCTAAGAAAAGTTCTTAAAAGCCTCGCCTTTTTTTTGGCATCTCATTCTGCACGTCACACGAGACGCAAACTAATTTTGCCATTTTTATTCAATGATTTGATTTATTTTAGAACATGTTTTTGTTTCTGTTTCTATTTATATTTCTCATTCTTTCACTGTTTCTCTCTGTCGCCTAATTTACGAGCATCGTTTCATTGAAATATGCTTTCTGTATTTTACGCACTTTACACACTTTTATTTTATTTTATTCGCATTCTCTGAATTTCACAAGATTGTTTAGAGCGCTTCTATATAGCAGAGAGCGAGAGATTATATCAATCGGATAAATAGTTGCGCGACGCGTCGTCGTGTCGTTGTCTTCGATCCGCTGCGAACTTGTCGCTTGAGTGTTCGACACAAGACTGAAGTGAGCCTACGCTCTCAAGGCGCGTGGAAGCCTGAGAGAGAGCACGAGAGTGAGAGCAGCAATTGAGTTGCTGATCGCAGAGAGCGAGCACTCCATCTCTTTCTCTCCCTCTCCCTCTATTTTGCTGCTGCCTTTTGGCACATTGCAATTTGGCAAAGGGGGCAGCAAATTGAAATCTTTGAAACTGTTCGTTTTTTTTTTTCTTGTTATTTTTACTTGTACTTAATGCGTTTACTTCAGACGTTTTCAGCAGTGTATTTTTTTGGGGAGAAGAGCAAATTACATTATGAAATTACAGAAGAAGTTTGCTAACTAAGGAGGATAAAGGATGATATAGAGCTGCAAGATTTGTAAAAGAACTGTATGCAAAGCATAGTATGAAAATTATGTAAATAACTCTAAAAAAAAAAAGAAAATAGAATAATTCACCTGTTTACAAACTTTGAAAAAGACAACATGACATGGTCGAAGAAATCATTTAGATTAATGTAGAAATATTATTGAAAAAGTCAATTGTTATTGACAATTGTCTTGAAACTTGTTTTTCACCCGCTTTTCCCGATCGTTTCCCTCAACGAGAGATTGATGTAAACATTTTGCGATTCGCATTAGCGTGTTTTTTTGTGGCTGCTCGGCTCGATATTTTCTGTTTGTATTTGCCTCGTGCAAATAAACAAATTGCCTTTGGTACTAGTCGTCTTCATAGTCGCATTTGTTTTTGTTGTTCTTGTTGTTATTTCGACTGGCTCAGGTTGGCTGTGATTCAATGCTAGGGTGATTGAATCGAGTCAAATCGCCGCGAATCGCAACGAATCGAATCGCATCGCAGCGCATCGAATGGGGAATCGCAAATCTTTTGGACACGTGCAACGCGTTTGTTTTTCTTGTGTTTCGTTAATTACTTCGGCCATTTTTGCTGTTGTTTATTAAACATTTTCGGGCTGAAATCTTTAATGTTTCCTGGAAATTCTCAAGTATGCAAGGCAACTAAATAGCCAAAGTTCTCCGACTGTGTGTGTGTGTGTCTGACCTTTTTCAAAATTCAAATTCGAAATTTAAAATTTGTTTATGCGTCTAGTTTGGGTTTCGATTACAAGGCAACCGCATCTGGAGGCGCCACCCACACGCAGACGCCGTTGTAGTTGTTCGTGTATGTATCTGACAAATACAAGTTGTTGAACTGCGCGCACAGTGGGAAGGTCAATTGATATGAGCGTGGCCAAACTTAATTGAGTTATAGGAAGCATATTTGTTATAATCAAGCATAATTAAACAATTTGTTATGCAATTTGCAGCGAGAACAGCAAGAATTACCTGCCCCACACACACACACACGGAGAGTAAACACAGCGAGCTAATTTATCAAATCCGCGTGCCGAAAAGTCTTTTGTATCTGGCAGATACTTTCGCCTCAGCAGTGAAATAAGGCCAGCGGAGGCAGCTGCAGCATCCGCCTCAGAGAATTAGTCACAAATGTGTCGGCAGTTCCCCCCTCTCCCCCCCCCCTCCCGCAGCCACTTGGCAGTCAATATTAATTTCGACAGCGATTAGCATTAACAAATGGCAAAGAAGCTTCACACAGATGATGAAAGGCGATCAAAAATGTATCTCGATCCTGTGCCATGATGCATGATTCATGCCGAGTACCGCGAAGAGGGCACCCAATCAGGCAATCAGTGGAAATGTGTCTTCAATTACCCGCTTTGTGGTGCTGCTCGCAGCAAGTGCGTTGTGTATCTTGCGACTCGTGTATATTGTATCTTGTGCCGTGTCTGTGTCCGTGTCTATGGCGTGAATGAATGAATAACTTTCGCCTAAGCGGAGCTGAGTCATCCACATCGCGCTGCGAATCAAGTCGCGAGAAAGGTTTGCAGCGTGAATCATCGTGGGGCCCTTGTTGTGCGATCTAACTAAAGTTACGGTAAGGCGAAAGGGAGTTGGGGAAGGGGAGACCTTCCCGCTTCTGGCAGGGCGGACAGCTCAGGCCTAGCTCATAACTCACTCGGCTTGCGCCGTGGGAGAGTTCACTTCTTCCACCTCGAGATACGCTGCGCATGCGCCCATTGGAATTTCAGAATATTTTTTTGGAATTTTCATGCGTAATTGATTTTTATGCATTTCCCCCCTCCCTCTCCCTTCCCCCCTTAGTAATGATTTGTTTTTTATGCCCGGCGTGCTTAACACGCTTTTGATTTATCCGTTTGCTGTGCGCCCTGTGCGCTCACTGAAACTGGGTCATTCCGCATTCCAGCAACACGTTTGATGCGTGTCCAAAATGCTTGATAAGATTCTCAATTCAATTTTAGAAGCGAACTCGAACCCGCCTGATTGATAAGCTAACTTCCGATTCTGCCCCAAAGCTTGTCGGACTTATCAAAGCTTTGACATCAGATTAAACGTATCGGTTACCCATTCAGCCTTACAAAATTTATTACATCTCATTGGCAGCTCATTAATACCAGTGATAATACCTCTACCTGAATGGGGGGAGAGGAGATCTTAACTCTTCGAGCAGCATCCGCCTTTACAGCACGTCATGTTTCCTACTCTCTGTCATGCTAATGACATAGACAACCGAACGACCTTATCGCAGCGCAGCACAGACAACAATTGCCGCCTGGCCCTGAACCTCACATCAGCTACTACGTCATGGGTTCTCTCTGGGATTGTGTTATGCTTATTGTTTTAGCATTAAGACGAGGAAACCCCTGCCCCTACAAACATAACCACAAAGTGAACCAACAACCAACAGCAAATGACATAATTGTTTTTGTTTTGATTGTTGATTTATGCCCTGTAAAGCGAGTGGGTTAAAGATGGGGTAGCTCGCGGGGGGGTAGATAAGTAGTTAAGTAGTAGATAGAGAAGGAGTTAATTAGATATTTCCAACTGTCAACTTAGACAGAGACTAAGTCAGTTTTCATAGTGTGTACAGGGTATTTACTAGTCTAGCTTTGTTTTCATTTATATTACTCTACCACAAATAATAATTACGCTGAGCGCAACGAATCGCAAATTGAGGCGCCACCAAACAGAGTCAAAGAGGCAAATGGTGGTCCGCCCTGGCGGCGGAGATCGTGTTAGAGTTGCTCTCTTACCTTGACCGTGGGTAGTTGCGCCTCGACCTTCATGGCCGACTTGGCTCTGGGCAGCGTTTGACTCAGCTGCGACTGCGGCTGCGTCTTGTGCAGCTCCTCGTATTGCTGCTCTATGGTGGAAATTGCGGAACTCGCGGACGATTTGTTCGCTGCCTTCTTGTCTTTCTCAGTCTTATCTCTGGAGACGCAACTCGTTAGCGATAAACGACGCGCACTACCGAGGCGAAAGGTGCCACCGAAGCCACCACCGCCAGCAACTCCACCTGATTTTCGTTTGCTTGATTTATTGTTATTACTGCTGTTGTTGTTGTTGTTGCGCCTGTTATTATCGGGTGTTGCGCCACCTTGCTGTTTCTGCTGTTGTTGCTGCTTGGAATCGCTGCTTATATGAGTCGTTGTTGTCTTTTTACACCACAAACCACTCAGGCGATTGCCCATGCTACAGGCTTTACGATTATGATAACGTTTTACAAGAGTCGAGCCAAAAATCAACTCGATATATCGCACACTCTTCTATAGCCAGCGAAGAACTCACTTCACATTCTCGACGATTTGGTGTATGCAGATTTTGTCAAAAAGCGATTAATCAAAGCGAAATTTGTTGGGGTAGAACGCAGAATAGAACCGAAACAAAGCGAAATACAACGAAATGAAGGAGAACGAGAACGAGAACGGGAACGAGAACCGGCGCGCATCTCAATTCGGCAAATACTGAAAATGGAATTCTTTCGAAAACCACAAAATGCCGCACAAAAACGGTTGTCAGTTTATAAGCAGCTTTCATGTGCTTCTCCCTATGTGTTTGTGTTTGTGTGCGTGTGTATCTTTTGTACTCGTATCTGTGTTTGTTTTGTTTCACAGCCCGAAAAAACGTCGAAAACTCGTCGTCGTCGTCGTCGTCGTCGTCATCGACGTACGTCGCTTTTATATGTGGCTGTATTTCAGCGGTTTTTAGTTCCCCAAGCGCTAACTTCCTTTAGCCCGAACATTTGCTGGCGTACTAATCGATTTTTTCTCGTTTCCTACGTATTCTCGTGTTTTTGCTGCCGGTTATGCCTGCTGTTCAGACCTGCGACTATACACATACGTTCATGCTATATACACTCGCATAAAGTAACGTATAGCTCGTATAGCTGCCACCCCAACCTCAGCCCCAGCCCCAGCCCCAGCCCGGCCCGGCCCCCTTGTCGGGTCTGTATAATCTCTGGCAACAAGAAGCACTCGCGCTCACGTTTAACGCGATGAAGAGCTTGTCAAATAGTTTTCAAACAAACGAAAAAATTAACCACAAGGTGTAAAAAAGCTTGTTAACCCTCGGCCTAAGGGGTTCCTCAATACCCTACCGATAGTTGGAAAACTCCGTTGAAAATTCCTCGATCGATCTTTGAACTCTTGCCTTAGACTCTGGCTAACTCTATTCGTTCCTATCACTCTACCCTTTTTATGTAGGTCATCGTGCTTTGCTTTTAATTAAAATGTTGCTCTACTTGTATTATCACCTATGTTAGACCCGTCTAATCTACAGAGAGCTGACTCAGACCCAATTCGTAACCGAAGTTCGATAATCAGCGATCTAACGATCTGCCAATCGATCGGCCCCAAAGTGTGTAGCGCACACCCACAGAGTCAAGTTGGATTTCATGACGACGCACGAGCCATACTAAAAATCAAAACACAAGTCCCGCCAAATGCCGATTATTCATTTGCCCATAACGTCGTCTTTGTAGATTTGTTTGTCTCTTTGTACATACATATGTATGTATAGTACACCTTCGTATCGCAAATCTGCCAACCACATCGTTAGTCGTCTGTCCGCTACTTTGCCTGCTCCGTCTTTCTCCTGCTCTTCTTGCCTTTCTTCGGTCTCATGCAAAGCGTGCTAAATATTATTTATTAATTAAGTTGACGCTATTTTCTACCTATTTACCTCGCTCAGGCAACCAATATGGCCCGTCGTTCCCTGGGAGTGTCGACAACAACAGCAACCCGTCGAGTCGACTTGCTCGCTCTCCCCTCGCTCTGCTCTTGCTCTACCCTCGCTCTACCCTTCTCCACACCCTTTCGCAAGTCGCGTGAGGTGTGAGCTTTATATGGCACCGACGGAATCGCTGCTCACTGTTTGCAAAGCTCTGCGCGCTCTGGGTCAACACCATCAGGGAATAATTCGAGAAGGTTAGTTGTAATGTAATGTCTGCAAGCGAAAAATGTTCAGTCTCGTTTATTCCTATGCAAGAACTTGATAACTTTTCCATTCCCTACCTTTCCCAATACTGAAAGGGTTTAATACCTTCCCCACCTTCTTTTATTGCACCATGAAAGAGCGTATGCTAATTCTGAGAAAGAGCGCGAGCTGTCCCTGACGTCACGTGAGCGTTACTTGACCCTTAGGCAGGCTATAAATAACTATTAGCTACTGTCTGTAGTGGGAGTTGCCCAAGCAGAAGGGGTTCGCAAGGTCGGTACAAAGGGATGTGGAACTTTGGCATGTGGAACGTGTTCATCATTTATTCAACTAGGCTACTTACGTTTCCGTAACTTCTCATGCTGGAGGGACTCAGGCTGAAGAGTCTTCCCAGCTGATGGGGAGTGGGCGAGCCGTTGCTGTTGGCAGGCGAAATGGCAGAGCTGAGGTCCGTGAACATGGGCGAGTGCGAGTGATCTGACGAGGATTAGGCAAGTGATTAGAGCCAGTTAATTAAAGCTTGAAGCTCTTACTCACCACTTAGTTCCAGCGCCGGCGACATGTCCTTGGCGAAGGCAAACAAATCGTTGTTGTTGCGTATGTCCGATGAGTTGAGCGTCAAGCTGGGCTTGCGCACGCCCAGGAACGAGGAGGAGGAGGAGGAGGTGGAGCAGGCGCTTCCTGCCCCACTGCCTCCTGCACCATTAAAGATCAGGGGCGTCGAGTTGCCCCCTCCCGGCGTGACATTGGGCAACTTGTGCGATTCCAGCGGCGAAGCGGACTTGGGTATGAAACTGTTCCCAGTGCCGGCGCAACTGTTCCCAGTCTGATGACGCTTCAGCAGCGGCGCTGGTGGCAATTGCGACGGCGAGTGACGATAGATGTGACTCGTCTGCGCCTGCGTGGGCGCTGCCAGTGTGCTTGAGTCACCCTGTTGCTTGGGTATGGCCAGGCGCAGCGTCTGCCGCGCTGCTAGCCTACGTGCAGGCGCAAATTTATTCGCAGCTGGCGGCGTCGCTGGCGCGTTGTTGTTGCTGCTGCCACTGCCGCTGCCGCTGCTGCTGCTGTGGTGAGCTTGCGCTGCTGTATTCACCAGCTGTGGTGAGTTCATTTTGTTTACGATCAGAGAGCGGGAAAGAGAGCGTGAGAGAGAGAGAGTGCGCGTTGACTTGGCTCACGCAATTTCTTTGTATTTATCAATGAATTCGTGTTGCTGTGGTTGCTTTTGTTGTTGTTGTTGTTGTTGGTGTTGTTTGTTCCTCATGCAGCTACGCGCTGCAGTTGCATAATTGTAACAAAAGCAAATGACGAGAAATAATTTTGTTGTCTCGCAATTTGTCGAACTTTCTGTTGAGTTAAATGAATTGCATTGCATGCGCCGCAACGTCGACGTCGACGCCTTGGGACGTGCCTCCGCTGCAGACACTGCTGCTGCGCCGCTGCCTCTGCCTCAGCTTGCCTGGCTGACCCACTTTGCGGAGCAGAGAGAGAGAGAGAGACAACGAAATGCGAATGCAGCCAACACCTTTTGCAGTTAAATATTTTTCACTTAGCACGCTTAATTTATTGTTACTGCTCACTTGTTGTTGTTATTGTTGTTGTTCTTTTTGTTGTTGTTATGCTTTATGTTCTTTGGTTTTTTTATTGTTTCTGTTGCTGCTGCTTTTGATTGTCGTCGCGGATTGAACTTGAGCTTTACGTGGTCGGCTTTAATTCGGACGCCGACTGAGATGGAGACGGAGACGGAGACGTAGACACAACCGCGTCGCGTTGTTCAATTTTCGTGACTTGCGTGGGAGCTGCCATAATAGTCCATATGCCATTAAATGGCGTGCTTAATCTGTAATATATAGTGAGTATATGCTATATGAGGTACATAAGAAATAAAACCATTTTAGTGTTCGAATTGCACACGTTTAATTCTTGGAAAACCAAATGAATCTTGCCCCAGTTGTGTGTGCCTTTTACGTAGAGTGCGTCGGCCGAGACGACCTTGAACTGTGGAGGCCAAAGGGTTGAAGAGGTAGAAAGAGAGAGGGAGATGGAGATGGAGAGATAGATAAAGAAGTCATAGAAGAGTACGGCAAGTAAGTCTATTTTCTTCTTTGAATCAGATATGAGAGGTAGATATATTCTATTTGCGCCCCCGTTCTCGATTGAATCAGCTTGTAATTCAATTCAATTTGCTTGTCATCCTCAGCCGCTGCAGCGTTTCCATCAATCGATGCTTGAGCTGACTGACAACTAATTAGTTGACTGTCGACTGCACTGATTGAATGTCAGACTACGCAAGCAGATGATGGAAAGTGTCAGCTGTGACACCCCGTGTACAGTGGGGTAGAGTGCGGTACAGTGGGTTGCTTGCAATTTTAATGAGCCTCAGTCCGATTTGGCTTTGGAATTGGATCTGCGCTTTTGATTCGGCTGCGGATTTGCATAGCGATTTGTGTGAAAAGCCGTCGGCCTCTGGCGGTAAATGCCGCTGCCTTATAGAGAGAGAGAGAGGGAGAGGGAGAGAGAGAGAGGCGTCTCTTCTAGCTGCAGTTCTGAATTGAATGAATTTCTGGCATATTTTTGCACACGGATTTACAACAAATTGCAATTATGCAAATGCGAAAAGCGAAACCAAAACCGAAACCGAAACACGAGAACGCTGAGAACACGAGAGCCGACACGAATGTGTGTGCGAGTGTGTGTGCCAACATTAATCACTGTGATTACTTGGGCACAATTTAGCAATTATGGATATTGACGGGGCGTGTCAATTGATCAGCTGATAAATCAGACAAGGAATGATTAAGCGATTTGATTCGTCTCGATTTGAATTTCGAATTCGACATCAAATTCGTCGCCTGGTTTTGGGTCAAGTGAGGCCTGTTACTTTCGAAGGAAACCCTGTCACATAGATCGATTCGACACAAATACACATACACTCACTTACACACACATATGTACATACATCTGAAAGCAAGTAGGCACTTCACAACTGTGCCGAACTGGTTAACTGGAACTGGCTGGCGAAGCTGAAGGCATCGCAGCCATGAGTCGCTTCGATAATTCTGCTACGATCGACATCAGGCACCTGCAATCCTACATGGAGCTGATGGAATCGGATCAGGAGAAATGCTTAAATAACTTTAACGCGGAGCCGCTGGAGGAGAAGCACAAGGTGAACAAGTATCTGAAGCATACGGAACAGATAGAGCAGATGGCACGCCCGGAGCCGGTGGACAATGAATGCTTCCTCACCTTCGACCTGTACCCGGTGAACTACAAGTACAGCGCGGTGATCTTCTGCATCTGCGGCGTGACGCACCAGTTCCACTATGTGCTCTACATGAGCGTGGTCGAAGAGATGAAGCTGAACGAGCCGGAGCAGTACATGTGCGATCTGGTGGCCAACATCATCATTGTCGAGATTCCCAAGCTGGAGAGTTACTCCCTGAAATTTGTGCTGTGCCGCGACAACGAGCTCAGCGATCGCGTAATCAAGCTGTTCTCCGAGTCGCCGCGAACGATGAGATATTTCAACACCTTTCCGTTCATACGGGAGCCAAGTCGGCTGAAGCATACCCAGCTGCACGATCCGTACTCGCAGAAGGCCTGGATACATATCATGCACGGCGACATCGACAACACATCGGTGCGGGAGATATTTGACACGTATCGCTCTGTTGCGACCTCCAAGAATAATTTGCCGCTTCAGAACTTTCTGCAGGACTATTTTATGCTGGCTAAGGATCTGCTGGAGTCGCGGTTTCAACTCAATCTGCGGCTCTGCACCATGGAACGGATGGATGTCTTCGAGCGCGTCGTGCGCGCTCACATGAAGAGCTACAGCGATAAGATTGTCACGCGCCAATTCATCTTCGATCTCATCAGGGCTCTCATTCACATTTACAACTGCTAAGCAGCTTCAATGCGGACAAAGTTTACACAAATTATTCGTATTCCCAAAATATATGAAAATATCTCATACATTTTTCTTTCTGCTCACACTCTGTTCCACCCTCACGCGCGTCGTGTCTCTTATAGCGACTTTGGCACGCTGTGGCTCGCAGTCAGGATGGCCGAGTGGTCTAAGGCGCTGCGTTCAGGTCGCAGTCTACTCTGTAGGCGTGGGTTCGAATCCCACTTCTGACAAGACTTTTTTATTGATTTTTTTTTAATTTTTTATTTATTGCACATTATTTTACGTCTGTTTTTATACTTTAGTAATGCTCAAAGAAACTAATCGGTGCACATAAAAAACCACTAAGCAATTAATTGCACTCTAAAAGCTACGCAAATCTCGACATTAACAAGCCAATTGAAAACTGCATTTAACTCGTTACAATCGGTGCTATAAAAAGCCTATTGTGCTGACTTTTATGGTCATTACATATAGATGGGGGAATGTGTTTGCTTATCAGAGTTTTTGCCTTCGGGTAATTGCAATGGAGAATACCTGCCTGAACTTCACATTTAGCTTAACCTGTTTTCGCGTTTCGCATGGTTATCGCGTGTTTAGACAGTATGGTAACATTAAACAGTTATAGATAACGTCGCGTCGGCTCAGACCTTGCCCGACAAATGCTTTGATTTTCGTTTCTGTTGACGCAGTTGCTTTGCGAAACGGGGAAGAACAGAGAGAACAGAGAACGGAGTGAAATTCAAGACGGGTTCGCACAATAATTGAATAATAAAACTGATCCAGCCCAGAGATGGCATTGAGCTGGTGCCCTGGAAATGAAATCGCAACTGTGTCAACTCTCGATTTGTTTATAAACAAATTATAGCAAAAAAGTTATTGCAAATTGCATGAGAAATATAAATTTTTGGTGTCAGTTCGGGCAAGAAAAAGCAAAAGAACTGCAATTGTGGACTGTAAAGTGTGTCCCCCATTTCAACTATTACCTTTTAAACGCTGCGAATGAAAGAGAGAGCAGACATAGACGACCTGCAACTAACTTTCTCAGTTCAATGGCAATTCGGAAAATTTTTGCGGCGTGTCAAAACATTTCATGCCATTTGGTTTTTTTCGCTAGTGTAAACAAACAATTATCCCGAAATGCGCATGCAGATTATTGCGGAAAATACTTTCAGGCAACAGAGCTATAAATAGTTTGTCGGCATAAAGTCAAAGCGAATCTCGAGAATATATAATATATGCCATACATACAAACATGATGTACACAAACAAAGCGTGCTATTCTTCGGTTACAGCAACAACTGCATCGATTGTATTCGAATTCGCGTGGAAAACTCGCCACAGAGAAGCATCATGAACTTTTCCCCCATAAATCAAGAGGAAAATGTCACCGAATGTGTCGAGAAACTCATTAAGAAGCCAACAGGCTCTTTCCCGCTGAGGCTCTCCCCATTCTCCCCGTATCATAAATAATATCTACATCAACGTAAAAAACAATGCGGAACAACAAAAGAGGCAGCCGCCTCTAATGAGATTGGGAGAGCGAGAAAAATTTGTGCGAGTGGGCGTGGCTACTGCTAACAGCGTTATTAGTGGCGTCCCGATTTCGAGTATCGAGAATGCGAATGCGGGTTGGCCTCATTAGAGGTCTGCATATACCTGGTGTCTCCAGGTCGGGTTGCTGCTTTTAAAGAGAAATCTCTGCTGTGCTCTCCCATGACTAATCTGTCTCTCAGGCCCAGCCCATAGGCGCAGCGATAAGATTTATGAAGAAAGGGGAAGAAGGCGTATAATGCTTGCTCGTTTCGAATCGATTTAATTGGCAATTATTGTGCCATAAAAATGACACTCATTTTATTTGCCATACACGCATTAAACGTCCATCAGTTGTGCAATGTAAATGTTAACATTTATGTCAATTAACCACTTAATCACGGCTGTTATACAACAACAACAAAACAGACTTTCTTCCCAGGCCCAAAGTGCAGCAGAAATTCGATTCGAAGTTCGTTCCCTTTGACGTTGGCCGACAGTTTGCCATAAATACCTATTTATAGCATTGCTTGGCGCAGACGCGTTGCCGCGATGGGACAAAACCCGCTTTAGCTCGACACTCGCCAGCAGTCAGGATGGCCGAGTGGTCTAAGGCGCTGCGTTCAGGTCGCAGTCTACTCTGTAGGCGTGGGTTCGAATCCCACTTCTGACAAGATTTTTTTTTGGATTTTTTTTTCAAAACTATTTTTTTTCTTTAGAAATATTTGTGTACAATTTGCTAATGCTCGGCATATGTTTTTGTATTATTGTTTCGGATATGTGTGGGTGTCATCTGTTTGGCTTATGGAAAACAGCAAGCAGGCAGCCAGGCGGAGGCGATCGGGGGTGCAGATTAACTAATCACATCCCTCACAGTTGTGTTTTGATTGGGGGAAAACGCACATTAAATTCGACGGGCTAATTAACGGGGGCGCTGCCTTTATTTATGCTCGATCGATCGTTTGTTTGCCCTATTCCCCGATTTATATATGGCGATATTGATGTGCAATTAAACAAAAGTCCGACAGCCCCCGACATGATAGCAAACGACTACGTGATGTATACAATTTGACGCGTTTACTTTGTATTTATGAATATCAGTCTGTCTTTATGTCCGTGTAATCGTAAATTGAATATATGCAACACGCTGAAAGCGCAACTCATGCGCCGCCAAATCGCACTCGTCAGAATCTCGTGCGGCAGATAAGCAGCGGAAGCTGCGACAGAGATGTGGATATGGCTAAGGGAAAAGGAAGGGGATGTGGATGTGGATAATGAATCTCAAAAGATGCTGCCGCTTGCTGCTGAGGTCTCAAATTCCTGCAAGTCAATCAACCCGTCAGTCATTTCAGAGCGCTCTTATGGCTCTTTTATTTGTTGGTTCTTTGACCAGCTCCGTCCCACAGTCCGTCCCGCCGTCCGGCAGTTGCGTTCTCGCTGGTATTTATAGCCACATGGAAAATACACAGAAATTCATGGCAAGATTTCGTAATTGCAAGCGAAGAGCCAGAAGAGAGTAGGAAATGCGTTTTGGGCCATAAAATGTGTGACAAAGGCCACAATTGAAGAAAATATAAACAACACAGGCCTAGAGCGAAATTCACTTGTAATTCTCAAACTCGCGATAAGCCGCCGTTGCCGTCGCGTAACTGAACAGGCGTACCTTGCGCGCGCTGCTTTGCTGTAATTTTCCGTTTAGACGATTCTCGAACCGACGCGTTGCGCTTTGTGCTGCCGACTGCGGACTGGCGACTGCATTGGCAGTGGCAGCAGCTGCTATAGCGAATAAACACAGCCACAGCCGAGTAGCAGCAGCAGCAGCAGCAGCAGGCGAACGTCTGCTCGGAGAGTTGATCGCAGCACCCGAGTGAGGGTGAGCGAAGATTGCACAGCGCACGAAGCAGCCGCGACTCGCTCTCTCACGCTCTGCTCGCATGACGTCGACGCCAACACGAAGCAAGAGACGTCGCGACGTCACGAGCAGCTCTGCCCGCCTGCACGATTGCTTACACGGCTGCAGCAGCATGTAAACGACTTAACAGTGCGCTGTAATCTGACCCTTGCATTAACAGAGCCATGTAAAGTGTGCAGACTGTGCTGCGCGCTCACCTTCTCGTGTAGCGCTATGCGTTGGATCAAGAGAGAGAGAGAGAGAGAGTGGGCAGCGGGAGTATGAGAGAGCGCGTGCTGCTCTGGTCGTTGTGCGAAGCCGCCATAAAGTTTTGTTTTTATTTCGTGTCTTTTTATTTGTCTTGGCTTCTTCACTTCGCACTCGACAACAAAGGCAGCGTCACTCTCGTCTGCGTGGGCAGCACACACACACACACACACACAGAGGGAGTGACATACACACACAGACTGGCGCATTCATATGACAAAGCTTTGGCTGCACGTGCAGCGTGAAGTAAAGCATAATAAACAAAGCAGCAAAGCGCAGCAACAAAGAATAGAGATAGAGAGAGGGAGAGGGAGGGAAGGAGTGGGGGAAAGAGAGTACAAAATGCGAAATTGCATGGCTAATTAAATTTCTATTAGCCGCAGCAAAAACAAGCGTGCTCAAACATGTTTTCAAATCGATTTCGGTTCACTTTCTTTGTGCCTGCGCTCGAGAGGCTTCTCGCTCGGACGAGAAGTATTACGTATTACGTATACGCCCCCGTGCGGCCAAAAAAAAAGCTAAAACAATGAAACCTGTTAATTAACTCTGTACAAATTTGGCATAAAACACACACACAGAGGGAGAGAAAAACAATGCAGAATCTTGATTAATGCTGCCAGTGGTCAAAGTGCTGTCTGCCAGCTGTTGCTCTCCAAGTCTGGGAGACTCCCCCTCCACTCAATCTCGAGTTGAACTTGAAAGAGTTTGTTGACTCGACAAGTGGAAAGATACAGCTGCAAGAAAAGCGATTTTAATCGAAAATAGATAAAGTTATCAAATATAGTCGGTGATGGAGCTTCTGCTTCTTTGGGCCTACAATTCTTAGCTTGGTCTATCTTTCTTGGTATCTTTGCCGCGTATCGCACTCCATTTTGTATGTTAATTTACAAGCTTCACTCCGGCTGCACCCACCACTGCGAGTTGCAACTGCAACTGCCACACCCCGTTGCGCTCCATATTGCTGCATACGGCTGCATGTACAAACACGTACATGCGAGATATGTATTCATACTTATTGTGTCCCAGTGACAGTACGAGTACGAGTACGAGTACGAGTAGCACAATTTTGATTGATGGCCGTTGATTGACATTCGGGCAATTTGCTAATTTTATTTCGACTGCCATAGGAAATGGGTCAGAGCCTCGTTGTCTCAGCTCTGTCTGCCTCGGCCTGCCTCGGTCTGCCCTGCTGCATCATTAATCACAATGAATTTATGCTGCGGCACAATTGTTTGCCTGTTGAGGTATGTACAGGGAGTAAACATGTGAATTAATGGTTAAATAACTCGCATAGAGAGCGTAGACCGGAGCTGAGTTGAGCTGGTAAGCTTTAATTAACTTTAGCTGTCAGGTCAGGCAACTGATTAACATATATAAATGCCTATCAGATGTCTACAATCGAGCTATAAAAATGAAAATATCACTCGCGAGGCCAAAGTGGAGCGAGCGAGGCTCAAAACTAATTGAAATGCATTGAAAGTGCGTGCGACCAGCGGCAGCAACAAGTGGCAGGCGCAACAACTTGACAACAACTTGCTGCTGCTGCTGCTGCTGCAGCTGTGGCTGCGTGTGAAATGTCAGCAGCATTCGGAGGCAATTTGGCCACTGGCCACTGGCCACTGGCCACTGGCCAGTTGACATTTGTGCGAAGCTAACTCAATTAATTAGCATATTCCGCATGCATCGCTCGCTGTGCAGTGGGTGGGCGCCTTTTGTTGCATAATAAATCGAAATAAATATCGAATGTGACACTTGCCAATCGGCGTAGCTGGGCCGCCTTTGATCGATGACTGACTGTGACCTCATTTCGGCTACGACTCTTTCAGCTCTTTTCATTATTGCACTCTCATGGTGCATTTATTTATTATCATTGCATCTCGCACTGCAGCAGTCCTCATAATTGTTGCCTGTTACCTGTTGTTGTCGCTTGACGCTTGACGCTTGACGGTACACACCTCTCGCATGACGCGTCGAGTGCAATTTGTCTTTGCCTCCGGGCGCCACATGCCATTTTTCATTGGCCATTCACGAGCGTAGCGTCGCGTAGGCTGCCCAAGTTCAAAGAGTTAAGTGTGATTGGGCAACACTGTGCTACATGGCGTATGCTTAACGACGCCGCTAAAAATACTTAGTACTCACTAGCGCCAATTTGGTTAGAGAGTGGGGAAAACGTGCTCATCGAATGCCATTGGCATTTTGCACTCACCCGCACAACAGTCAGGATGGCCGAGTGGTCTAAGGCGCTGCGTTCAGGTCGCAGTCTACTCTGTAGGCGTGGGTTCGAATCCCACTTCTGACAAGTTACCTTTTTATTTTAATTCCACTATTTTTTCTAAGCGCGCATAATCCTATGCAATTGATATTATCTCTCTGGTAGCACTTAAATCTCTTAAACGCCTCTGCAATTGCTCTTGAAGTGAAGCGCGTTGCCGTTGGCGCCATTTAAAAATTACAAGTAAATCAATTTACATATGTGCGCTTGTTGCTTAATTGTCAATATTCTAATCACATAATCTGTGGACCCCACACAAACACACAGGCACACACACATGCACATACACACACACACACACACGTCGACGACTATGATGACTTTTATCGCAGTCTGGCATCGCCGCGTCGCCTTTGACTGTGCAGCGAATCATTCATTCAATCAAACTGGAGAAACAAGTGAGTGAGTGGGTGGCAGGGGGTAGGGGGGTAGGGGGGCTAATAAAGCTGTTCTTGAGGATAATGCTGCGTTGGGCATTGGCACGATCGTAAAAACAAAGGTCTGCCCTATTTGCGTTCGTTCATTGAGGGCAATCAAACCGAGAACCATAGAGTGCTCAGTCCCCTTTACGCTTAACGACTCATTAATGTGTCGCGTTTAACTAGGAGTCTATAAAAACCGCATAGACAGCGACTATTAAGCAATTTAAGAGACGCCGCAAGGCGTTAACAACAATTGACGGGCGGCTGCTTAGTGCTGCGAAAAGCTGTTGAAAATTGTTTACACAATTTAAATTGACATCTTCGAGGAGAGGGAGAAAAATGAATGATGTGACAAGTCAACGCCTTATCTGCATTTTCTTTATACGAGTTTTTCCATTTTTCCATTTTTTTTATATATTTTTGCAATCCATTGAAATTTATGGCATCCACAAGTTTTCAATTGATTGGCTCTTAACTATCAAATTAAACGTGCTTACAGCAAATTATTATTAATACTCGCAACTTGCAGTTGCTGCTGCTGCTGCCTGCAACACCTGCTTGGCTCACCGTGTTGTTTATGCAAAGCTTTTAGCACTTTAATTAAGTTTTGAATTGAAATTCTGTCAGATGCGCAATCCGTAAGTTCGCTGCAATTTATGGTAGGCAATTAAGATAAGCAAAACGATGTGAAGGGAACACTCTATTCGAGACTCGAGTCGAATCGGAGTTATCGCAAAGTTCTTCTATGAAAACACAATTTGCTGCTAATGTATCGAATTAAACATGCTTTTTGAAAGCTTTGCGTAGCCTTACGACAGAAAGAGCTTTTCGCGGCAATCGAACTATGATCTCGTTCCACACTCAACGAGCTTTTACTTCTGTTGTAGGCCACCCTCAATAAGGCACGCGGAGCTCGAAGTGAAAAGCTTTGTGGGAAGTGAGCGAGAAACCAATAACCAAAAACCAAGCTTACAAAACAACAACGAGGCGCGAAGCTTTTGCAAGAGCACGAAAGCGTCACTGGAGCTTTCAGTACGTTTTACATTATACTTCAAATGACGCAGGCAAAACTTTCGGCAGTCTTTGAGATACCATGACGTAGCTTGGACAGAACGTAACCAGAGCCCAGCCACGTCCAGCAACACACACACACGCACACGCACAGAGAACTGCAGCGGCAGAAGACTAGACTGCGAGAGCTTTTGAAGAATCCAAAGACAACACAGAAAGCACGCTACGCAGAGACAACGTGCTCAGACGGAGACTGAGACTGAGGCTATAGCGTGCAGAAAGAAGAAGGGTTATTCAACTCTAGCAACGCTCTTCCAACTCTTCGAATCTTCTACGCCTCTTTACTCAGGTGAGTACAGCAAATAGATTCGATCACTATACACTGCAGAAGTATCTGCAGAAGTTATTGAGTAAGGCATTATTGAAACTGTATCTCAAGCAACTTCTGCAACATCAGCAACATTTTGGGAGAGAGGGAGAGAGAGAGAAGCGTCGCGAACGCGAACGCGGAGGTATGTAAGCGTCGTTCTGTCAAGAGCTTTTTCTACGGCCACCAAAAGCTCTGCTCACTTCTTAAACAAGATGAAACTGCAGTGAAAAGCTGCACATGTGAGAGCGGAAGATAGAGCGAGAGAGAAAAAGAGAGCAAAAGCTTTTAACCTTTATTCTGCTGTGTCTTTCGCTTGTTTCGCATGCTCCGCTTTTACTAAGTATTATTATGTTTGAGCTAAGTAAATGTGTCAATAAGTGAACTTATAATCGCGCGCACCCACCTACGTACACATATGTGTGTGTGTGTGTGTGTGAGTGTGTGCTAAGCAGCTTGCCATCTTTTTCAATTATTCATTTCTTCTGTTTTATTTTGGGTCTTTCGTCAGCCCTCGCAATGAGCAGCCTACGCATATGCAAGGCCATGTCGCTGCATCCCAGTGCGAATCTTGCTGTAAACGCCGACACCAAAGCGGCTGCCGCCTGCAGCAACAAAAGGACCTGCTTGATGGGCTGCGATGCAAGCGCAGCGGAACTGCGTCGCTTTCCTGTACACGACATCAATCGGTGAGTGCGACGAGCCCAAATTTATCACTTCTTTTACATTTGCCTCTGCCGATCTACATATTGATATTCAAACACGCACACACGCACACACTCATACACAAACCGGTTCAAGTCGGGTTTGCAACCAAAGCTTGTTGCGCATCAGAAATTCTCTTTTGCATGCAATGCGTACTTACGATGTACAACATACATACATACATACATACATATCTATACATACTTATGTACGTTTCTCTGTGTACTTACTGTTGCTCTAAGACAAGTCCCTGCACGTCTACTAATTGTTTTGTGCACATTAGGCACTTCTAGTTGAGAGCAAGAGCTTTTACTCTGGCCCGGCCTGGCGACGCCTCCTCCGGCGAGTCAAAGGTTATCGAACTCTCTGCGCCCGCATCAGCTTCATAGAAAAATTTCAATGCCATGGCAAAATAGCAACAACAACAACAACAACAACAACAGCAGCAACAACAAGAACGTGCTTGCATTCGCATTGCAATTATGCGCGCGTCGTGGGTATGAGGGAAACGACAACAACATAAGAAGCTGCGTCCCACCCACTCACACACACACACACAGATGTGCTCCCCATAGGTTATTTATAACTCTCTCGCGCTCTGCCTCTCGCACTCTCTCTCTCTCTCTCTCTCTCTCTCTGGCCCTCACTGTGTTTGTCTGTTGTAATGCGTACGGCGCGCTCTGTTGGCCGTGAAGTTTTTGTTGCAAAAAAGTTCTTCTGCGCTGGAGTTGTTTGCCATCATCAACATGGAGTTTAGAGTGGACCTACCTCATTCGATTTGTGTTGTCTGTCTGTAATAAAACAAAAGTGTGAAACGCAATTGGCAATTAATGCAAACATATGCTGCGTGAAGAATAATAGAAATGAAACAATTTATTAATTAGTCTGCAGCATCAATCAATTTGTTTGGGGCCAACCCAATCGCATTGCTTGTACCTGCGCAATCCATAAAGCAAATAAACAAACTCAGCTCTTGTTGTTGTTCCTGTTGCAATCGACTGTGAGGGAGGGGAAATAGAAGCAGCGGCAGCATTTGCACGCCGGCACTAGACGCGCAGCAAAATTTCGCTCTCAGAGAGCGAGAGCAGCGAAAGCACCATACAAGCAGAACGAATCAACACACACTCAGGCACTCAGGCGCACAGCCGCACAGCCGCACAGTCGCAAAGAGAGAGGGGACAGAGAGCGAGAGAGTGCAGCGAGCATAAAAAGCGCTTTTACAGCGACGTCTTTTGGCGGCCTCTGCAGAACTTTTCATTAGTGTTGTGTGCTAACTTCGTGCGAGAGAGCGAGACGGGATCTAATTTTAAAGCTGCAGAGGAAAGCACTGGCAAAAGTACGAAACTTCGCTGCACTTCTGCAGTAAACAAAGAACCTGCGAGCCGATCGCAACGTGCGCAGCGTCCGCTCGGATAAGTCGCCTCAACTTGTGGTTGCTGTGTTGTCGGGTAAATTCTTAGTTAATTAGCTGCTTAGAAAATAGAAACAGTTTTGAGTGAATGTGCCGGCAGAATGTGCATGCCGTTCGATTAGAGAGCTTTCTCTTAATTGTTTCGCAAATTGCGTAGTTGCTTTGCCAGAGCTAAGCTTGCATTGCGCTAGGAGAGCGGCAGAGGAGAGAGCGAGAGCGAGAGCGAGAGAGAGAGAGAGAGAGCGAGAACGAGGGAGAGTGCTGTTGAAATCTCTTACATGTACACAGACATACATTCTCTCTCACACAAACACACACACACACATACTCTGGCACATGCATTACTGAACAATCGACAATTGTAATTCCTGCAGCTGCAACTATTGGCTACGCCATTTCGGAGTGAGCGACCAACTGGTGCAGGAACTCGGCGGACTGCAAAAGCTGCGCATCTGCTTCAGGCACTTTAGCCAGCGCAAGGCAATGGCCAAGACGCGCATCAAGACGACGCCGCTGCGGGTACCCAAGCACGAGACAATAACAACAGTGACAGCGGCAGCGGCAGCGGCGTCGGCAGCAGCAGCGACAACCACATCTGCCAAGCCGATGGCCGACAGCACAACCATAGAACTTGTCGATGTGAGTGCAAATGCGATACATTAGTCGATTAAACGATAACGATAAATGTTTTCAAACACTTACAGAGCTCCTGCCGCAATTCATCGAAGCAGCTAACACAGCCGGGACAGAAGTCTGTGACCACCATTACGCCCGTGCCACAGCGCTCCCACTCGATTTGTTCATCCTCTTCCGTCTCCAGCGATGTGCAGTCCAGCAGCTCCGATTATGAGACCAGCATGCCCCTCTCCGCCCTGGTTGATGCACATGGCAAGCAAAACAGCACAACCAAAGGACCCAATGGGCTGCTCAAGAAGCGAAAACTGTATCTGATAACGGAAAAGTCGGACGAGAAGAACGGAGGCAGCGGCGTGGGCAATGGACAGAAGCGCAAGATGTTTGTCGTGGTGGAGCAGGAGAAAGATACGGCAGCCAAGAAACTTATGATTGTAACCGATAAACCACAGGCGAATCTTACACAACACTTGGAAAAGTTTCTTCCGGAGATTCTCAACTGTATACAGGACAAGGAGCAGGCGCAGTTGCAGGTGCAGGCGCAGGTACAAAGCCAGGCGAAGAGCAAGCTACAAGTGGTCAAACAGGAACCAGTGCAGCATCCCGCCAAGCATCATCAGATTGCGCCCCCCGTAACACACAAGCCGCGCATAACGTTGCCGCCCAAGAAGAATCCCACCAACTTTGTTAAAGTGGAAGGCGTGCCCGGACTGCATTTACCTGCGAGTGTATCCGTATTGCCCGTGGAGCCGTCGGTCAAGGAGTCGCCGCCGGCGGTTGAGACAGAGACCAACATAAACCTGTCGCCAGACTTTCGGTTCCTCATGAAGATTCTGCCCAAGCTGGAACAGCTGCCCGAGCCGCACAAACAGCACGTCAAGCGTTCCATACAGATCTTTGTGGAGGAGAGTTACAGCCACTATGGCAAGAAGGAGTAGGGAGAGAGAGAGAGAGAGAGACAGATATAAGGAGAAGAAGAACAGAGAAAGTAGGGGAGCAAGTTCACTTATCATTATAGTATTTCCTGGAGAATAACTTTCAACTTTAAAGCATTTTAAATTCGTTGTGTAAGACTGATGCAAAACAAACATATATTTTTAAAGCGTAGACCTAGGACATATGTTAAGATGCAAATTTTATCTATATAACCCGCTCAAAGAAAGAAAAGGGTATACTTTTTTATGCATTTGTAGCCATAAAAGAGCGCCGAAATCTGAATAGAATATACGAGAGCTTTTAAGCCAAGAACTGAAATGAGTTTTGTTTTTCGCTTTTAAGAAAGGTTGCCTGCCGACCGTCTGGGGCGCCATCTGTTGGATGTGGCAGCAACAAATCACAGACCAGGGCTACACACACAGTCCCCAACTCTGTCCGATTGAAATTAGCGCCATCTCTTGTTAGAAGTTAAAACTACATTCGTATCAAGCCATCTGGGCTGGGGTGGGGTAACTAAAGCGCAAGTTGTTGCAACTCTGTTAGAGATAACAGAACTCTGTTATTTAGGCAGCCTATATATACAGAGAATTAGTATATATAGACTATCTAAATATTTCAAGGTCTTTAAATGGTCCCAATTAAATGTCAAAACAAAACGGAAAAGAAACAACATTTTGATTTCTGTTTTCGTATCTTTTGTTTTTTGCATTGTAATTCCAAAGAACTTTATTTATGTAGTTTGAAAGCATTTTGTTTTACTGTTTTCGGTATTACGTTATAATATAGTATTAGTAAGTCTAATGCTTGGGTTAGAGTGTGTGTGTGTGTGTGTGTGTGTCACAATATGTTAATAATAATTAAAATATGTTATGTTACTCGGGAAAAGGTTCGCTCAATTTATTATAATGTACATGTGGTTGATTTTCTTGTAGTTGTTGTTGAAAAATATTAATTTCAAGGGGTGTATTAATGGTTAGTGTTGTTGTTGGATAGATATAATATAATTACATATATACAAATGGTTCAGTTTTAGGGCTAACCAAAGAGAGGACATTTTAAAAAATGCTCTGTCACGTGCGATCTATAAGAAGAGCTTCTACTGGGGGAGAGAGGGGACGTGTCCCCCTCTCCCTATTTGCATTGAAATGTGTGCTACTGAGTTCACATACACAGACACATATACATTCATAGAGTTGCGTTATAAATACTATAGTGTGTTCATTTCATTTCTTCGGTTTTACTTTTTACAACATTGATCGAATTTGCCATATGCTCGTACATATACGATATATATATAAATAATTGCAATAATAATGGATAAGCTTCAAGTATGAGAGTGTATATATATTATATATGGTGTATATTGTATATGGTTTTGTTAACTACTCGTACATTTCGCTTGTGTCCTACGTAATTTCGGGAAATTTCCATTAACTTGCTTTAAATAGTTGCATTTGCGTGTGCTGCGTGTGTTAAATGTATGTGTGAGAGTGTGTCTGTGTGTGTGTGTTTGTGTGTGTGGGCAGGCACACACGCCGGCTTACATTTGACTCTATATCAATATCATCAATGAGAAGCAATCACAAAGTTTTCTATATATGTATATGTAGGTATATATAATACCATAAATATTAGTATAATTCCATGTATTTACACAAGTTTTCCCGCTTTCTCTGTAAGCAAACTACGAATATTATGCGCAGGCCCTTCCGAGTTCCACTTTCTCAACAGTTCCACACAAGCATGGGATCCTAAAAGTAGGCTATAATCGATCTATGTGGAATCGGAATGGGCCTGCAATGATTACGATTACGATTCGAATTAGCATGTTTCAAGGGGTTTCAAGGGGTTTCTTTGGGGTTTCTTTGGGGTTTCGGGTTTGGGTTCTGGCAAAGCTTATAGCGTGTGTCTCTACTCACATTTACATCAAAGGTTACTCGAATATCGTTATGTGTATTGTATTATTAGTATTGGGTTAAAAAAACTGTGTCACAATTTCTACAAACAGCCTTTTGTTAAACATGGTAAACGTACATTTATATTATGTATTTTTGTTGTTAGTTACTGAATTAAGTGTTTTACATTTCATAATAATAATGTTGTTGTTTTTACAGCTTTACTTTTACTTTCTTTATAAACCTGAGCGCGATTTTTTTTCTATTAAGAAAACATTTTTTTTTTTGTTTTTAGTGCTTTCTAAATGTTTTTTTTCCTTATTTCAATTTTATTTTCTGGCTTAAAATTTCATTCGCTTTCCAATTGAAATATTTGTTATATTTTTTATGCAGCTTGAAATTTCAAGAACTGCCCCAAAAATGATCTACAATACTTTCCTCTCGAGTCGAAGGAATTATTCCAAATTTTTAGTTTAGTTACCTGTACTTGAATATCTGACGAGTTATAGTTTTTGTGTTCTTTGTTTATTTGCAAATATTGTCCGTACATACACATATATATTATAGATTCATATATATATATAGAGACCATGTACCGTATATCGGTACATCGGTTATCGTATATCGTATATAGTGCTAGGTTGTATTGAAAAAAATGCATACACATATTTATAGCTATAAATTCTAATGGCAAATGCATTGGGTTTGCGGTTTACTAGACGGCCCGGCACACGAGGGGTGCCACAAAAGTTGTTGGAAACAAATGAGATTGAATAAAACAAAAAGTTTTCTTTCGGCTTTTTTTTTACAAACAGTTTTACACAATTTTATTTCTCGTAAACATAAACTCGTTTTTTATTTAGGTATACGTAGGTTCTACTATTTATATATATAGTTAGCAGATATAGTACTGCTCCACAATTGGTTTAGTTGAAATACTAATGCAGTTTTTAGTATCCACGTGTCAGTGGCGTGTTTTGTTCTCTTAACTAATCTAAACGTAGGCGATGAAAATTGAAACAGACTGAAGACTGAAGCCAAATCAGAGTCGACTTTATAATATTCTATATGTGTATATTAATTAAGATTATATTAGGTATTCAATGTGTGTTTCTTCTTTTAATTCTTCTTGTTTCTTGTTTCTTGTGATTTCTTTCTTCTTTCCATCGATAGCATTTGAAAGTTGTGCAAAAATGTACAAGTCGTTGATCGATACTATCGCATAGGCGTATTTATTAGTTAGTTGGTTTTGTTTGGTAAACTAAAAACTAGCTCTAAGTGGGTTATACATAGGTATATATATCATATAAGTATAAGTATTGGTGGGGTGTTAATGTTATGTACATGGTGCCTACATAAGTCCAAACAAAATCTATTCTTTATCAATATAATTCATGATTCGTTAATCGTAACATTAAATACGTTCGCTTGTATGTTTGTTTGTATGTGTATGTGTGTGTGTGTGTGTGTATGTGTGTGTGTAAAATGGGCTTACTCGCTAGGGTTGATGATAATTTTGCATTGTTTGTTAGTTTGTGGGTTCTATAAAGAAACTAAACGAATATGTCTATCGATGTGTGTATGCGTGTGTATTCGGGGTATGTGTGTGACATTATGTATTGGTATTTGTATTTGCAAGAAAAATGTTATTTATAAACAAAAGTTAAAAAATTAAAAGAAATCGCCTGCTAACGGTAACGGTTTAGAGTCGGGATAGAAATCCCTACTCTCTCTACTAATTGCCTTATTTCCCGTTAGTCTTAAGAAGCTTTTGATTTCCTTTTGCTTTTTATCATGTTTTTCGTTTTTTTGCTATGAGATCTCCGTGAAAGTTTGAATTCATATTTGTTTTGTCTTCTCTTCTCGTCGTCCGTTCTTCACTTCACTTCACTACCATCTTTCCTTCTTTCTTCCTGTTTATCGTCTAAACTAGTTAATGCATATATAGTATATTATCTGCATATATGTATATTCGTATAATTAAAAACTACATACATAAGAAAGCAGCACAGTTAAGAGTCGAAGAATTTCTATAGGGGGCTGGGGGGATTTGTGGGGAGAGCAGAATTCTACAGATTTCGAGAGAACTTGAACTTGACGCTAAGTTTTGTTCTGTTCTTTCTAAACATTTTCGAATGAATTGATTGAAATTACAAATACACACATAGAGTAATATATAAGTATATCGTATAGTATATATTCATATAGTGTTCGCTACGTTGATAACATACATCCAAGTAATTCAAGCGAAATTTTCGAAACGCACAAATCTTTTTTCGTCTTTCTCTGCTGAGGAGGAAATGAGAGAACTCAGTCTTGAATATACATATACGTATATATATATATAGAGGGTATTTAAATACATATGCATATATATTGGCTTGGATCTGATGTGCCGCATCTGCGGACATTCGCTCGCCTCAAATACGACGGAAATCGGATAGGGGGAATTAAACTATATTACACGATAAACTAATGCAGCATTAAAGTAGTAAATAAATCTATTGAATTGAGCAAGGCGTTCAAATCGACAGTTGATGGACACACACGCACACGCACACGCACACTCTCACGCACACACACATACTAACGGCGGACGTTGTTGTCTGTTGTGCGTGTGTGGGTGTGGCACAACCTTTAAACGCCGTTGCACATTCACTGGGGGCAGTGTGTCGTCCACTTGTACGAATCTCGCCTCTCGCCATATATAGAGTCGCTTCTCAATATATGTTGATTGTGGATTGTAGTCGAAACTAAAGATTTGTTCTTTCTTACGATTCGTATTAAATTGTCATTAACTAAGAATTATAATTAGTACAAATTAAATTGGTTAATCGCATAACTCGATTCGATTCGATTTATGCCTATAATCAGTCCACGTGTAAAATGTTTTCGTTTTCTTTTTTTCATTTGTTTTGTTTTGTTTTTCGTTTGCCTTGTTGCTATACAGACACAGCTATACATACACATATAGAGAGGACACACATGCATGTACAGATATACATAGATACATATACAGATACACAGAGTAGTATGCTCAATAATTTATATTAATTTTGTTAGAAACCAGTTTCAAAATTGAAGCGCTAATATTTTTGAAATCAATTTTACTTTTTTACTCTACACATTGCAAAAGTCTTCTAGTGAGTGTGACTGTATGTGAGTGTGTGTGTGTGTGGGAGTGTGTGAGGTAAATTTGGCAAACAAATTCTTTATATATATTCATGTGTGTGTGTGTGTGTGTGTGTGTGTGTGTGTGTGTGTGTGTTTTGTGGCGTATTATAAATATAGTTATAATTATTTAGTTTAGTTGCAGCTTTTGCTTTCGCTTTATTTGTTACAATATTCGTATATGTTGCATAGTTTTCTCTTCCATGACGTCTGTTTTGGGTTGTGGGGCTGAGGATTGAGTGTGTGGGGATGGGGTTGGGGACTTGAGTCTAGTGGCTAATTAATTTACATCGATTTAAGCGCTTAACATAAAACATTTCTCGTGTAATGTGTATTTCACTTATTTAGACCAAAACATTTTTTTGTTAGTTTTCTTTTTGCTTTTCTTGCTACCAATTTTTATATCGAGCGCAACAAATGTTGCTTTGTTGCCAAATTGTCAAAGTTTATCGCAAGCTTTCTACGCTTTCGATTACTTTGCGTATCGATAATTTTCTCTTTCTATTTAAAGAACTGTTTCCCCTCATTGGAGATCCTATTTGAGCCCAGCAATAATTATGAATTACGTTAAAACATAAATGTAAATGGAAATCAATTCTCATTTTGCTGCCCCATAAATATGGATCGATCTCTGGCTGAGTGAAACAGTTCTGTATAATCCTCGAAATTTTGTTTTCTGTTTCTCTTGTGTTTTTGCTTTTTTTTTAGACTAGTTTCAGTTGAGTTACGTTACATTTTGTGTGTGTGTGTGTGTTTGTTTTCTGTTTTTTGTTGCATTTAGTTCGTTTCGGTGGTGGAATGCTTTCACTCTTAAATAGACGAGCGCTACCTAAAAGTATTTGGCGCTTTTCTCTCTAGAAATTGTTGCTTTCGCTGTTGTTGTATTTTGGTAGTTGACGCTGCGGTTGTTCCTGTTGTTCATGTTGCTGTAGTCGATGCTATTGCTGTAGTTGTTGCCGTTGCTGTCGCTGTTGTTGATGTTGTTGTTGTGTTGCTTTTAATATTTTAGGCAGCAATCGCCTCATTTTGCCGTCATTCCCATTGATGCGGCGAAGGCGGCAACTCGGAAGGGTGTGCCACAGTGGAACTGTTTTGCGAGTATAGAGAGTAAAAATATTAATTAAATCTGCGCAGATTTAGTATGTTTTCTAACACATATAAAGATATATATATATATATATATATATATATAGAGATAGAGAGAGAAAGAGTTAAAGAGAGAGAAAGTAGAAGCACATGCAGAACTACCAAACTAATGTATTTACAACATAAAAGATATATACACAATATTATAATAGTTTCATATAGTTTAGCTAGTGGAAGCATAAAGCACATCAAAACAAAACAAAACAAATATTAAATTGGAAAGGTAAACGAAAAATCAAACTACAGACTCTAAAAGGATTTGAAATACCACAAGGAAACAAAAACAAAAGAATACAAAATAGTTGAATTTGAAATTTCAAAAGTGAGAGTTGTTCAAGCGTTTCGGTTTTTATTGGTTCTTTTCTTGGTTATTTTTTTTTTGTTTTTTGGTTTTTAACTACTTTTGACCATTGTCACTGCTGCTCAACTGCACTGATATCATATCATATTATATCATATATATATGCACTATATAATTATTGCAATTATGAATATTATTTGTTGTTGTTGTTGTTGCTGGCAGTGTTTCTGGAGTCCTAAGTTATAATCGTGATTTGTGAATGCAGGGAGGTACAAATAATGAGAATGGGGCCTGGAGAGGGGCTGTGTTTGGGGAGGAGTGTGACTAGATGACATTCATATATTGCAGGAATTGCAAAATTGTGGGTTGTACGATGACATTTTGGTATGTTTGTTTTGTTCGGAGTTTTGGTCGAAATTATATCATGATAGGAATATGTAGTAAATTGCACTTTCATTAGCAAGATGTAAATCTATGTGTGTGTGTGTGAGTGTGTGCTTTGTAAATTGAAGACTTTTAAGTTGTGTGTGTGGGTTGATTGATATCTTATGCTGTACACAATATGCGAATATATATTAATATGTATATAGTATGTATATGAGATATGCAAAACATAAACACAAATTCGATTATGAGAGAGAAAGAGAGATAGAGCGAGAGAGAGAGAGAGAGAGAGAGAGAGAGAGACAGGAATATATTTATGTATATGCATTGGGCTCTTATAGTTCTATATAGTTATTACGATATTATGATTATTATTATTATAATTATTGTTTTTGGCTAGAAATGTCTGTGGAAAATGGTTGCATTTTCATTTCGATTCTTTTCTTTGCTTGCCAATTTCCGTTTATCGGGTTATTCATCTCTTTTCGCTTGATTTTCGCTTTTGCACATGATTTCATTTGTTCGCCGACCAATTTCTGACATTTATAAACAATTTGGATAAGTTAGCAGGATTGCCTTGTAACATTTATGTACACAAAATAGTTAAAGCAATTTAAAAACTAATAATCCATTTATGTAAATCAAAAAGTTAAAGCTAACGAAAACAAAACGAAAAGAAGTGGGGAAAAGAACGGAAAACGGAAACGATGAGTTAAGTCGTATAATTAAAACTAAGATTATTAACAAGTTTTTATACACATTGCATTTGCATTTCGATATAAAAATTGAACAGAAAGTAAGACAAGAAGGTGTTAAAAATAGGTCGAAATTAACTTAAACGATAGTTCTTAGCAATTGTATTGTAGAGCAATAAGTATAGTTATTAGGATATGTCTTTGCTTTATCAACAGACCTAATGTTCGAGCGAGATAGCGCTGCTGCCGAGGCCCCCAAACTGGAGTATATATCTGCGATATATCGCATCGTAGCGACTCGACTTTCGGGTCATTTCTTTTATGCATTCATTCTTTCTGTATATCTTTCTGCTTTACGCTTTACGCTTTCTGCTCTGCTTTTTGCGCGGCTTTCTTTCTTTCTGCTGGCAGTTCTTGTGACTCTTCTGTGTTTCTTAGCTTGACTTGATCGCTTATCGGTTATCGATAGGTATATCTATTTTATCATTATCTGGTATTTATTATGTTTTTCTTGCATTCTGGTACTCTTTAACTTGCGGCAGCAACTTCGCAGCAGCAGCAGCGGCAGCGGCAACGGCAGCGGCAGCGGCAGCGGCTGTAGCAGGAGCAGCAGTGCAAGTTGTGGTATTGGTAGTAGTAGTGGTAGTAGTAGTAGATATTCTCATTCTCATTGGCTTAACAACGCAAATTGAATAGTTAAATTTAATAGAGTTTTCAATATTAATATCGATGTATCGAAAAACACACACAAAAACGATAGAAAAAAAAGAGAAACAAAAAATTAAAAATTGTTTAAATATATATTTTATTGTAATAAGTTAGGGAAAGAACAACATAGAGGAGAGATAGAGAGAAGAGTATAAGAAATAGAGATAGAAAGGAACGACAATTTCGGACTTTAAGCAGTGACAAAAACAAGAAGAGGATAGAGAGATAGAGAGATAGAGAGAGAGAGAGGAAGGGAGTACATGAGACTTTATTCAAGAACAGATCGGATAGATTTTCATTCGTTTACCCAACTGAAAAGCGTTTTACGAAATTTTGAAACAAGAACAAATCATTAAAAGTAGGACGGGATAAAGGAGTAACGGAAGAGAGTTTGTGAGACAGTGATAGAAAGTAACAGAGAGAGAGAGAGAGAGAGAGAGATTCGTGCAGCTTGGTTCATACGTTTTAACGATGGAAACGACAACTCACCTGGCGAAGCTCTTGAAGGCCGCGCTCTGCGGATTGATGCAGAGCGGCACTCGACCCGTCTGCAGCTGCTCTGCGATGAATTTGTGCATTTCCTCTGCAAAATGGTTGACGGAACATAAGTCTGGTTGCCTCTATGGAGGAATTCGCGCCTATAGACAGTGGTAATACTCACCCTTCACCTGCTGCACCGAGGTGAGCTTGCGCTCCCATAAATCATCGAACGGCTGCCCGGCCGAGGGCTCAAAGTCGGCCGTGTACTGGCGCAAGCCAGCCGAGGTAGTGAAACAGCATTTGCACATGCACGAATGATAGCGCAGCCGACCCTCGTCCAGATACGGATGCGCCAGAGCATCCGTCACCGAAATGCGCTTGTCCTGTTGGGGTTGGGGGAGAAGGAGTGCGTTAGGGCTGAGATTAGGCTTGAACACTGCAGTGTTCAACGCTCGCTTACCGGGTCAAAGACAAGCATCTGGCAGAGCAAGTGGACTGCCTCGTGCGTGGCATGTGAGCTGAGCGTGTAGAGAACCGAGAACGATGGTGGCTTGGGCGCCCGTCGCAGCATGTGAGTGCGTGCACCCTCGCAGGCATGTCGCATATCCTCCATGGTGGGTGTGCCCAGCAGCTCGGTGATTAGTTCCAGCTGCTGCACCGGATTCTGTGCCTGAAACAAGATGCGCCGTCCGAGCAGCTCACCAAAAATGCAGCCCACCGACCACACATCCACGGCCGACGAGTAGTGTCGGGCACCCATGAGAATCTCAGGCGCCCGATAGTACTGGGTGACCACCTCCTGGGTCATGTGCTTGGCCTGATCGGGCTCCTCGACACGCGCCAGCCCAAAATCACAGATCTTGAGCACACAATTCGAGTTGACCAGCAAATTGCCCGGCTTGATGTCCCGATGCAGTATCCGGGCCGAGTGCAGATACTTAAGTCCGCGCAGAATCTGATAGAGGAATACCTTAATGTGATCTGCGGACAGATGCTGCGGTGATACGATTATCTTGTGTAGATCCGACTGCAGCAGCTCGGTTATCACATAGCTATAGGGGCGAAGAGAGAGTGTTAAGGATGCAACCAGGCGCATACACAAGAGTTATTATTATCATTATCATTATCATCATCATCGTCATCAACTCGATGCCTGCCACATTTCCACAGTTTCCCAAATCTTCCCCCCCTTACATACTCCTCCTCTCTCCTCTTGCCACCTATCCAACTCTCGAGCTAAACTTTTGCGTTTGTTTGTTTGCTTTAAACTTTTTCAATTAAGTAGTTCGCTCGGCTTTTTCGGGGGCAACTTTTGGTGCTGAAAATAGAAAATAGATTTTCCAGGCAGGCAACACTCTCTCTCTCTCTCTGTGAGTGCGATGAAAAGGATTGCGGCTGCTTGAGCCTGGGTACCTGGGGCTATCAGAGTATGAGAGAAGGAGTTGTATAATAATCTGAAATTTCCTGCAATTGATATAGTTTCCCTATCTTAATTTGATCTTCTATTTGCTGTTTCTTTCTTGCTTTGTTTTGTTTTAAAAAGGATACATTTCCTGAAAGAAGTCCAAGTGCGGAGGCTGTAAAATGTCCAGAGCTGACAGCACCTGCAATAAATGAAAAGAGAATGAGAATGAGGGAGGTTCATAAATTAAGCGAACAATGTAGACGCGCTTTACGTTGCAAGTGACTGGCATTAGCTACATAAATCTTGAAACAATGCTGCAGCATTACACCCACAACAACAGCAACAACAGTAACAACCGTAACAAGGAGGAGAGCAGGAGAAGATGAAACGAACTGAGCTGGAGTGAGTATAGATCATAAATTATGCACTCCAATAAAATATAAATAAAAATCAAGCTCGAAGCGAAGCGCATCAAATGCGCCATTTAGTTGCATGTTAAGTGTCGCTGCCAGGCACTAAAATGCCACAAAGTTCACTCTGGCAAATGCAGCAGCAGCAGAGGCAGCAACAGTAACAGAGGCAACAACAACAACAACAACAACAGCGATGACCCGTTGCAGAGATATACAACACGCCACCGTCTGCGCATTGGGGAAGTTTTGTCTGTAAAAAAATAAATAAAAAACGAACGGGACGAAGCTGCAACATGAAGAAGAAGAAGAAGAAGCAGAACTTGATGGACAGCAGAACACAAAGAGGCAACAACAACAGCAGCAACAACAACTGAGACAAGCGTCGACAGAGAGCCCGAAACCTTTTTGTTGAACAGATTCAGAGTCAGCCCCAGTGCCAGACTTACAGCTCAGCTCCAGACTCGGAGGCAAAGGCAAAGCCCCAGACAAGCGCTGATTTATATTGCCTGCGGTCGAAATGATGAAGGAACTCTGCCCCGAAACAGTCGCTCAATGTGAAATCACAGGCAACAAATCTAACAACGCGGTGAGGGAGGAGGAACTGTGTGACACATGTGAGTTGGCAATTTTTGCAGTTGATTTTCAATATATTTAATACTCGCACAAAATGGATCCGAAGCTATCGCGATATATCGGATAGAGGCATCCCATAGATACAATTCAACTTCAATCTGCAAATTACAAATCGCAAAGCGATGCGACGTATGAAAATTGGCAAGTTGCAACTGCGTGAGGCAGCCGCAGTAGCCGCAGCAGCAGGCAAAATGTGTTGCACAATGTAAGACACACATTGTTGTTGTTACTGTCTTTCCGTCTCTCCGTCTCTCTGTCGGCAAAAGGCCACAAAAAGCCGCACAACAATTTTCACACACACACGCGCGCAAACATACAGACACACACACACACACACACACACACACGCTCGCACAACATACGCAAAAAGTGCCGCCGCTTAAGTGGCAACAGTTTTATTTGTTCCTGCTGCATTTTTTTCGCTCCTTCCCCAAGCAAAGCTGCTGCTGCCTGCGCTGAGCCTCGGCCTCTTTGAGGGTTCAGACTTGGCGGCTTTAGCTTTGGCTTCGACGCGTCTTTGGGCTTTGTTTTTGCATTTTCGTAGTTGTTGTTGTTGTTGTTGGTTGCTGCAGTTCAGTTAATATTTTTCAATGACGTTCGACGTTGTAATTTAGCGACTGCATTTGTTGCGGTTTTCACAAGCGAAACCAAAAACAATTTGCAGTAGCTGCGCGAAGACAGACAGACAGACAGACAGACAGCCAGATACAGATACGTTTCCAATCTTGTGAAAGAATAACCCTAGTAACTCTGCTATTTTCATATTTCATTGCAGGAATACCTCTACCTCTAAGTGGCAAGTCGCTCTCTTTGGGAGAAGGGCAAGGGGGAAAAACGTTGAGGTAAGTCGCTTAAGCTGCCTTGTTTCGTACATAATTTGTTGCAAGTGGCAACAACGTTTCTTGCGGCTGTTGCTGTTGTTGCCACTTTAGTGCCGCACGTGCCTCCTACTGCGGCTAATTAACATTGCACACTCGAAAAACACAAATTTATGCAGTTATATCGAAGGCTTAGGCTACTGTCCTTCTGTGGCAGAGGGCGGGCAGTGGCAGGGGGGATATATATATATGTAGGTATATAGTATATATTAGCTGCACTCAAGTGAAACTAGGCAAGCAACAACTGCAACAGCAACTTCTTCCAGGTGCTTATGAGCATAGAGAGAGAGAGTGAGAGAGAGCGAGAGACCTGTGCAAACAACTTAGGCAGCAACTTTCCTGAGGTGCAACTAGAAAAGTTGCACAGGCTACAGCACAGGTTGCCTGCCAGCCTGTCTGCCTGGCTGCAACAGCTGTGGCAACTTTGTGGCAGCAGCCAACATAATCAGCAACATCATTTCAAACCCACCGCTAGCTCCAGCTCCCCCCACTTTACTCGTTTCCTCTGCCCCAGCCACTTGTCTAGCACATTTCCAAGAGTTTAAACAAAAGCAAAAGTGTTGTTTAGCTTCTTTTTTCTAGCCCCTTTCCCCCTTCTCTTTGCTAGCTACAATTCTAGCTAAAAATTGCAAGCAGCTGCTGACAACATTTCTTAGTTCTGTCGTTGTGATTGTTGTTGTTGGACTAATTAAAGCGCCGCAGCAGCAGCAGCTCAGCAGCTTCAGCGTCTTTTGTAAAGCATTTTGTCAGCTTTGTGTTTGAGGTTTCACTCGCTTCTTGTTGCTGCTGTTGTTGTTGTCTTTGTTTGTGGAAGACCTTGAGCCTTGGCTGAGAAATCTCTCAGCTCAGATCGCTAAGCTTGTAAGGCTTTCCAGCTAAATGCTCGAACAACCAGGTGTTTCTAGGTGTTTGAAGGCGTGGGATTTGTATCTTTTTTTGGGGCAGCTTTTGGTTGATCTGTTTAGCTAAGGAGGGGCAGGAAATGGGGTAGGGTGCCAATTCAAATTGAGGTTAGATACGGGCTACAGGCAGTTTGCAATTGCAATTCAAATGCTTCGACAGTCTGTCTGACTTGCTCTGACTTGCTCTGTCAGTCTGTCAGATATCAGATCAGATGAGATCACAGTCAACTTTTTTTTTATTTTTTTGGCATTTGGCAAGTTGTATAAAAAGAAAGAGAGAGACGAGAAAAAAAGTCATTCATCGATTCACATGCATTAATGGCTACGTGCCACAGAAACGCACATTCATCCAATCATCCATCTTAGAGTCGTCCCACATGGCAGCGAAACGGGAGGGAGAAAACGGGAAAGAAATCAAATTGACATTTCAATTGCAATTTGTGCTGGGGCAAGTAGCAGAAGCAGCAGCAGCAGCAGCAGCAGCAGCAAAAAGCGCCCCGAAAAAGCAAATAATAACAAAATTTGCATGCAATTGATGCCTGGGCACATCAAACTCGAAACTCAATCATTTACTTTACTCGAGGGCCCCGAGATGTGTGTGTGTGTGTGTATGTGAGGTGAGGATTAGAGAGAGAAAAAGAGGTGACGGGAGGGGATGGGGGAAAATCAAAGCCGACAAACGGCGGCTGCATGTGAGAAATGCTTTTGAAATGTGCGCCACGTACACGTTGCGAAATCTTTTATTGAAGTATTCAAACGACAACAACAACAGCGGGAATAATGCATAATGGAGCAAACATTTTGCAGCGATTTGTTAAATGTGTACTGCACACTCGCACACACACACACATGCTCGAACACTTGGTGCCATATAATGCAAAAGCAATTGAGACGATTGCCCGTCTTTCTATGCTGTCACTCACGGTGTGTCTCTTTGTGTATGTGTGTGAGAAAAATTGATAAAAAAAAAGAAGAGTTCACAGTAAACAGGACAGTACACTCACATACCATAATAACCCCACCGTCTCTACTTCTCTTAAACTCTTCAAGTAGCACAGTCTCTTTACCACCTTCCCCTGCCCTTAGTTCACCCACGCTCGTGTGTCTGGTCACACCTTTTTAGCCAACTCTCCTTGGGTTGATTGCACTTGTTTGACATGGCGTCGGCGCATGTAGGAAATGAAAATGGAATTGAAACAGGAAACCAAAGCAACATGCAGACATGCAACAACAACAACAATAACTGAGACAATAACAACACCAACAACAACAACAACAGAAATTGTCGCGCCTCTTTTTTCTGTTTCTTTCATAAAGCGTTTTGCATATTAATAGAAATTTGCATATTGGGCAAGGTGTTGAGTGTGTGTCTCGAGTGTGTGTGTGTGTGTGTGTGTGTGTGTGTGTGTGTGTGGTATGGGAAGGGCCTTCATTAGGGTGTCAATTTGCCATGCAGTCTGCAAGCTGCTTTCCTCTTCCCTGCTCCCACTCTCTCTCCTGTCCCATGCAAATCCGAAAGTGATTGAAGATGCAACAACCCGTGACATTTCGTATGACAATATTTTTTTTTCTGTGGAAATCCCGTTACTGGCTAATAACCAAACTGACATTTTGTCAAACAATAAATGGGCGAAAAATTGAAAAATAAATACGACATAAAAGGGGTGTGGAGGTGGACGAGAAGGAATATTCAAAATATTCAGATAAATAAATTAAGCCAAATCGCCGCAAAGTCACATAAAACTGGCCATAAAATCGCACAAAGCGAGTCATACAATGCAGCTGTCGACCTTATAGACCCCCCCCCCATCCCCTCCTCACTCCCACCGTGGCTCCCCCACCAAACACCTCTCCCTGTGTTGTCTTGCTTTTATTAATAATTCTAAATGTTATATGAATAACAATATTTTTCTTTTTCAATTCGCTTTTTTGCCAAGCTGTCAGAGTTGTTTGGCTTTTTTGCGGCCTGTCCATATGCCTTTTTGGTTTGGTTTGTCTGTCCCACTGTCCGTCCACTATCTGCCTGTCTGCCTGCCTGTCCGTCTGCCTGTTTGTCCGTGTGTCCGTCTGTGTTAACAAATTTGCATGCAACAAAATGTTTGGGGGGCAGTTTTCAGTTTTCAGCCTCGTGTTCTCTTTTTTTTTTTTCCTTACGTTTTTTGCGCCTTTCGTTCGGGTATCTCATTTTATGTGCATAAAATTTGTTTGTCATAAATTTTGCATGACAGCCTTTTGTGGCAAATGGGCAAATGGGGCGTGTCTCCGAGGCGTGGGCGTTGCCAGGCAATAGATGGATATAGATATAGTTTTACAGCAGCAGCAGCAGCAGCAGCAGCAGCAGCAGAGGCAGCGGCAGTTGCAGCCGGATTGAATATGAATGAGTTAATTAGTGCCATGAATGATTGAATCGGGCAGATAGACAAACTGACAGTCGAACCGAGACTCACTGGGGGTCATCGTAGATAAACATATGTACCATATATAGGGTATATTTATGACAATCTACCAAGATTGCTTCCCTTTTTTTCGGGCAGACTTGCGAGCGCGAAATAAACAAATTAACATTTGTCTCTTAAACGCTTCGCTTAAATTAATGACAATTATTACACAGCACATAAACGACACTTATGTGACACAGCAACAACAACAACAACAACAACGACAACAACTACTCGACTGCAAGTACTTGTTACTCTGGCGACAGGTTCGCAGGCAGCAAAGCGAAGCGTGACAGCGTTTGTGTTGTAAATATTAAAAAATTGCAAATATTATTGTTAATAAATAAACAAGCAGGGCGTATGTAGTGCCTGCGAATACCCTGTAAAACTGCTATTGGCATACGACCAACTGACGGCGGCAGCAAGTCAATGTGGGCGACAATTTTACAGCGTACAAAGTTGAACAAGGACTGTGCACACGTTGCGTATGCGTAATATGTGCGAGTGCGCAAGTAACAAGCAGCCTTCCCCCTCTCTCTCTCTCTCTCTCTCTCTCTCTCTCTGTTGCGCTTCGCAAGGGGCGAAACAATAATCGAATTGGATTTTTTAATTAAATTTGTTGTCATAAATGTGAGACGTAATTAAATGTAAAGTATTCTTTGGGCTCGCCATGAAAATAAATACGCGCATACGTAGTAGGGAAAATTGGAAATGGAAAATGCAGTTACTTACGTTCTCGTGCTTGAAAAAGCAAAGCATTTTCAGCTCGCGGAAAACTCGCTTGGATGAGACCAAAGACTGGAACACATTCGGTAGCTTTTTGAGAGCGACGCGGCGTCCATCGCGCGGATCTGTGACGGCCCTGTAAGGGGGAGAAAGAGAAAGCAGAAAAGATGTAGTAATGGCATTGAAAGTGTGATTATTATTTGTATATTTTCTCAGACAGCATGACGAATTTCCCTTTATCACTCTGAATGTATTTGCTGTTAGGATTTCTTTCTTTCAGCCCGAAAGGAGTTTGAGAATTTACTTAGCATTAATGTTGAACGAAACAAAAGAGCAGGCGACAAATAGGCAAAGAAAGAGGGGGGGCAGAGACAGACAGAAGGCAAACAAACAAGCAACAAACAACGAATGTCGATTGTGTTGTTTGTCTCGCGTAAAGCAGCAAAAGGGTTCAATGAACCCCGAGCAACGTGCGCGCTGTGAAGAGGCCTATACAGCGCCTAGAAGTATGCAGCATTCTTCTCCGCCCGCTCCCTCTTATCACTCTCTCTCTTTCCCTCTCCCTCTTATCTCTCTCTCTCCCTGGCTCAATTGATAAACGCTGCAAAATTAGTAAACGCAAAAAGGTCAAACAACAGACGAGACGTTGCCCCGCCCCTGCTTCAGCCCCTACTCCAGTTTTGTGGTAAGTGCGTGCTGAGCTGCAAACAACTACAACGTTGTCGACGCACAGGCGTCACTGTGTGAGGGCAGCAGCAGCAGCAGCGGCAACAACAATAACAACAACAGTGGGACAACAACATTAGCTTTTAGCTGAAATTTTATGATGCCATTGGCCATGGCCAAAAAGTGTGAACGTCTGGGCCAAAAACACGACGTCTTTGTCGCCGTCTGTCTGACTCACTCTCCAGCTATGGCAATCTATTTTGCCTCTCTATTCTCCCTCTTTTTCTCTCTCTCTCTCTCTTTCTATGTTGCAGCTGAAAAATATTTTTGTTATGGTTACGCAGCATCTTTTTCTATACCCTGTTTTTTTCCATCTCTTTTCCTTTGCCGCCACTGCCGCTTTGCAGACTTTTGTCACCCCGTTCCCCTTGAGCAATTCGCAAGTTGTTTCCCCCAGCTCCTTCCTACTGGCTTCCGTTTTTATCTTCATTTTCATCTTCTCGTCTATCTTCAGCTATGAAAAGTTGCCTGCCGTAAATCTTTGGGGCCGTAGTTAAGCGTTGAAATTATGGCAAATTGCTCTAGATTGGATTGAATTGCTTTGCGTGCAGATGAGTCATCGCCCCCTCCTTCTCGTCCCTATTGGGTATTTGTAGTCTACTTGTAGGCGCGCGCTCTGGGCCACAAGACATTTGCATGTCTAATGGCAGCCCAAGTGGCTGCTCTGACAGCCTGTTAATGATAATGAGCTGATTATACAAAGTGTCGAACAGACACAGCGAAATTCATTGGTAAACAGGAAAAGTGTTGCAGGCGTGGAAAGTGGAAAGTGGAAAAGACAACTTCCCCGCAAAGCCTGATTACTCACAAAGTAAACCTCTTAGTCTCTTCCCCCGCCTCAATCGATCTTTATTTAACTTTATATAAGGTTTCGGTTCTTGTTCTTTCCTTCTTTCGTTCTTTAAGTGCGTAGCTCGTCTCATCTCATATTCCCGCTCAGTTTTCATCTCGAGAAACTGCGCCATTTTGTGGTTGCCCAAAAGACAAGGCAGGGCCAGGCAAGACCTTGAAGTCAAAGTCAAATCGAAGAAAAAGAGCACTCACACTCCCACACACACACACACTCGCAACACACACATGTAGCACACATTAATATTTTATGGTCATCTATCAAATCTGAGAACAAAATAAAAGTAAAGGAAATCAAACATCGCTGCTTCTTGGGTCGGTCAGTTGCCCTGCCCTGCCCTGCTTTGCCCCACCCCGTCTCTTCTTTCCCTCTGTCCATCCCATGTCCGACTGTCTCCGTCGGATCTGTTTGCCTTTTATGATTATTTTTAGGGCATCAAGTTACCAAAAAATCAACTCGAAGATATGCCCCATGGCGGCCCTGCTCTAGCTAGTGCCCCCCTAATCTTTTCCCCTCTCTCCTCTCTCTTTGGCTTTGCTTTTCACTTGAAATTGGGTTAAACAAATTTAAGAAAAATTGAAGAAAAATGATGGAAATGTTGAAAAACTAGACAAATAATTCGACTGTTGATGCCGAGAGACGCCGCTGATAAAATCAAATGAAGAAAAACCGAAGTAGGAGAAGAGACGGCGATAAAGGAATAAAGTTGATGATGGATGACAAATGCAAGCACATTGCAGGCACACACACACACACTACCACACATGTTGTGAGTGTTGTCTTTTGTCCTTTAATGGAAAATCATTTATCATGTGCGTGTCTGGGGCAGCTTAAAGGGAAACCCACCGGAGAAACCTCACAGAGAGCGAGCGCATCTCTTCAGGGGCAGCCTCAAACAAAAAGTGCCATAACTAAACGATAATTACCCTGAGCAGGGCACTCAGCGCCCAGCATGCCAGAGATCTCTCATTCCCAGACATCCACAGACAGAGTGAGTTTAGGTTTGAGTTAGAGGCTACCCGTCAATTTGTAGGGTCGTCTACGTTTGCGTCGCATCCATTCGTCTCGCTCAATTTGTGCACGCAATGTGAAAAGTGTAGCAAATCGTTGCTAGTTCTCTACTTTTTGATTGATTTCCCTCCCCGACACGAATGATGGCACATAAGATACGCCATGATAAATCTAGATATAATGAAGATACTGCCTGACAGGTTACTCTTCTTCACTTATTCGTTGCTTACAGGGTATTATAATCATCAACGCTTTTTGCTGCACAATTGGAAATTACTTTTTGGTCTCCATTCCAGAGTTGCCTACCCCCACACTCTTTTTGCATTTGTCTCTCTCTCTCTTTCTCTCTCTCCCACTCTCTTTCTTTTTGTTTCCCTGTCGCCCTCAGGTGCGCGTTTTTCGAGTTCTCAAGTGTTGCAACACGGGCACAGGCAGCAAGCACCAGGAGGCAGGCGGTAGGCAACAGGGTGGCTGCGTGGGCGTGGCAAAATCAAATCAGACAGCAATGTCCGCTTGGCACGTGATAAGCAAAAAGAGGCAAAAACGAAGCATAAAAGGAACCTCAAAACGAAACGAAACGAATCGCAAAGTTCAAATTGCCATTTGGCTGGTGGAAAACTTTGCTCAACTTTAGCAGTTTTTGGCTTCATATTTGAATGGATTCTGGTTTCTCAGTGTGTAAACAGACCTCGCCTGCGGGCCGTAACCTCCCTCCCCCCACATACAGCCCCTTATGTACCTGCCTCTCTAACGGATTGACCGATTCGAGCGTCACAGCTGCCTCTTATTTTCAACACCAAAGCAAAGACTTGAAATCGGTTGTTAGCCCTTTTTTCCCTCTCTTTTAGCCCCTTCTTTCTCTCTTCCTGCCGTTTTTTAATCTCATTTGATTTCTTCTGACATATTTTGCACATGCTTTTCGCATAACTCATCACCTTCTGCCAAGGAATCCTCATTCAATTCGCCAACTTAAACTGTTCCATCATTCCACGGGATGAGGCTGAAGCTGCTACCTTATGCCTTCTTCTGCCTGGAGGCCTTCAACTTGTGCAGCGCCGTCGCCCCGCCCAGTCCGCCTCCACCTACTCCATCGAGCAGGCTCCTGTGCAGGCGCGTTCGTTGAACTTTTTGCTCTCTCTCTTTCTTTGTGTCTTTAAATAATTTTAATCAGCAATTTCTGGGGCGCGGCTTTAAATTGAATTTACATTTTTTGCGCGCGCGTTTTAAGCCGCATGCAAAACGCGTGCAACAATTGCCAATTAATTGAAATAAAAAATACAAAATCGCAAATCAAAAATCAAAAATCAAAAATACTTTTGCTGTTCAATCGAAATTTTGAAATTTTTTGAAAATTTTACATTTGTAATATTTTAATGCAGAATCAAACTAGAGGCCAAACCATGAAGAAAATGTCATTCCTCATGAAAATCCGATGAATTTTGACAAAGTTATGAGAGTTTGAAAACGTGGAAAGGATGTTGAAACTTTGCAAGGGGGTAGCATGGAAAAATTTGAAATTTTTTGAAAATTTTACATTTGTAATATTTTAATGCAGAATCAAACTAGAGGCGAAACCATGAAGAAAATGTCATTCCTCATGAAAATCCGATGAATTTTGACAAAGTTATGAGAGTTTGAAAACGTGGAAAGGATGTTGAAACTTTGCAAGGGGGTAGCATGGAAAAATTTGAAATTTTTTGAAAATTTTACATTTGTAATATTTTAATGCAGAATCAAACTAGAGGCCAAACCATGAAGAAAATGTCATTCCTCATGAAAATCCGATGATTTTTGACAAAGTTATGAGAGTTTGAAAACGTGGAAAGGATGTTGAAACTTTGCAAGGGGGTAGCATGGAAAAATTTGAAATTTTTTGAAAATTTTACATTTGTAATATTTTAATGCAGAATCAAACTAGAGGCCAAACCATGAAGAAAATGTCATTCCTTATGAAAATCCGATGAATTTTGACAATGTTATGAGAGTTTGAAAACATGGAAATGATGTTGAAACTTTCCAAGGGGGTAGCATGGAAAAATTTGAAATTTTTTGAAAATTTTACATTTGTAATATTTTAATGCAGAATCAATCTAGAGGCGAAACCATGAAGAAAATGTCATTCCTAATTGCAGTCTCGCTATGATCGTGACATTGCTCATTACATATGCCTGCCTGGCCTGGCTAGCCGTGTCCTGTGTGCTGCCCCCGATGCTGACAGTTAATTCCCAGCAGCAGGCGCAATGCAAAATGGGGGTGTGTGGGCGTGGCACTGCGCGCTGCGTGTGTAAATTAGTAATTCGCATTGCTGCCGCCCGTTGCGTCGTCATTTTGATTACATCTGCCCGTGCCCCTGCTTTTGTCTGTATGTCTGCCAGTTGGTCGGTCTTCTTGTTTGTCTGTCTCTCTCGCAGTTTGTTTATCTGTCTATGGTTTTGTTGTGCAGGAGCTGACCCCTTTCCCAACGCCTTGGAGAATATACTAGGCGACAGAGCAGTCGAGTAGCAGTTCAGTAACTCCTGCGGGGAGTTTATGAGGGGAGGTGCAGAAAGTCATCAATTCAACTTTGCTGTAATCTTAGCCATATCAATTCCTCACGCTTGCATTCAACTCGAGTTCGACAACTTTGCCGCCTGTCTCTCTCTATCCCTCCAAGCCCTTTGAATGTGTTGCATGCTGTCAAATGGCGCGTAATTCGCATGTTTTGGGCATTTGAAGCGATTCCAGCTGTTATAATTATGACAATGTATGCCATATACCAGCGGGAGTAACCACACACACACACATCCGTACATTGGGTGTATGTGTGTGTGTGTGTGTGGGTGTGCGGGTGGGACTAGTGCGACACAATACGCAACATTAATTGCAACATTTCGCTGTTGTTAATTGACAAATAACTATGGGGCTGAAAGGGACGGCTATAACATGGGAGAGAGAGAGAGGGGGGAGTGTGGCAAGGCCAGAGAGAGAAGGCGAGAGAGAGCTAGAGGCGCTTAGGGCGCCAACTAGCAACACAATTAAAGCAAATTGAATTTGATTACATAAATTTAAGTATGTAAAAAGTGAATGAAATTCAATTTTCGCAACTAGTCTAAAAAAGCAAGCAGGCAAGTCAAGTGTCCCCTCTCTCGCTCTCTTTTTCTGTCCCCCCTTTAGGGCAACCATGTGCTGTGCTGTGCTGTGCTGTGTTACAACCCCTGTGGCAGTGTGGCAGCATTTTGATATCGTCGCTCGTCTGCTTCAATTTATGCGCGTAATCAATTTTACAAATGGCCTGCAGGCAGGTAGGCGTGGCATGTGGGCGGTATCAAGGAGGAGGCGAATGAGGAAGAAATAAATTTATGCAATTTAGAATTTGCCAAGTGAGCCTGTGTGTGTGTAAGTTGACAAGCACATGCATGTGTGTGTGTATGCCTATGTGTGTGTGTGCCTGCCCAGGCGGCAGTCATTGACTTTGCAGCCTAACGATGGAGAGAGAGAGAGAGAGAGAGAGAGAGAGAGAAAAGCGAGAAGCGACGCGACGCCGACTAAAATCAATTAAAACCATTTTGATTGCATACTTCTGGGCGTGCCTAGGCGAATTATGTGCGCCTGCCTAAGCACTACAACGGCACTGCACGGCAAACTACACACACCAACACACACACACACACACCAATACACCAACACTCGAACACACCTTGAGTGCACACCCAGCAGCAAAGTTGAAAGAACTCTATGAGCAGCGGAAATTTTCGCTGAAACCTAAAGCATATTTTACGATATACATTTTTATGGCTAACTGCAAGTACTAACTGTGCCATAAACTCTCGCTCTGGCTGCATTTATAGCAATGTTTACTTTAAATATAAATTATATATGCAAGCGCAGCTTTATTCTCGCCCAGTCTATAACTAGAGTTTGCCTCTTTATAGCGCATCAAAAAGAAAAGCCAAGGCCATTTTCATAATCATCTTGTTGTTCTTTTATTCTACTCAATATTTATAGCACACATATTTAGCGTAATTTATCCATCAAACCAAACGGACAAGAACATTCGACTCCACATAAACTTGACCGATTTAACGCAGGGCAGAGCTGCTATAAAGCAAAGCTGACAACAATAACGATAAAGACGTTGCCACAATATTTCACTTTAATTTCTTCCCGCCTTCCCCTACTCCCTCTCTCTCTCTCTTTTCCTTTTTGCTTGTGGCACACGCCACACGAAATGAGAAATGAAAAATGACAACAGGCGGCAAATTGCAAAGGCATTACATGAAATATTTAAAAAGGGGGCGTGGCTAGGGCGGCAGAGCGTATTGGGCTCGCTGGCTTTGTGCTTTGAGCGAAAATTTGTATGAAAATCAGAGAGACTGAAGGGGAACTGCCAGCTGAGTGAGGTGTTCCGGGACAGCTTGTGCTTTCGCCTGCTTTTCATTTGCGATTTCGTTTTCATTTTCATCTTCTTTTTCTTTTTCTTTTGTTACTACCAAGACATTTTCGCGACGCCGTCGCTGGTTTTTGTTTTTTTAATTGTTTAACGGAAAATTGACATAAATTTATGCATCATTTGGCGTGCCGCACAATCGGCGCACAAAGTGACCAATGGCCGCAGCTGCTCCGGCTCCGGCTCCGCTTCTGGCCTGGGACTCCTTTTGTGCAGTGGCCAAAACCATTTTGGAGCCATAATAAATGAGCACGAACGGCCATGCTCGACCTAATTGCCAGTCAAGGGAGAGTGGGAGAGAGGGAGAGAAAGAGGGAGACAGGCAGACGCACGAAAGTAGGCAATGCAAATATTTACATTTATTTGCTACACTGCGAAGAAGTTACATGGCAAAAGTTGAAGCCAACTCGAAATGAAATTAAAAATGAATTAAAGGCAGACGAGCTGCAAATCACGATGGAGCAAAAGGTGCAAATAGCATTAAATACTTTTTGAACAAAAAAACCCTCGCATCCTAGGCTACAAATCTTCGTAGAAGTTTGATTGCATTTGTTTTGAATAAGCTCGAGTGTACTTAGCCCATAAATCACTTTGTTCTATCTGCTGTTATCGCCACTCTTCCCTGAATCGAGTTAAGTTGAGTTGAGTTCGAGCATAATCCCCGTAGCTTACCTAAAACGAGAAGATTGGGGTAAAAAGGGTTAGTCAAAATGGCGATGAGAGGGGGAAAAGGTCGCGGCAAGGACGGTTCAGCGTTAGGAACTTGGAACTTGAAGCTCTTAGCTCGTTTCAGACGCAATTAGGAGGCGCCATCGCGGCGCCAAGGCAAATTAAAATTCTTGTAAAATATTTGCCGTGTGTGTGTGTGTGGGTGCATGTCTCAACTGATTGATTATGACACACAAATACAGACAAACACATACAGTAGGGCGGGCGCGCGGATGCTGTGACGCAAATAAAACTGGAAATACATAACAAAAAATGTTTTCGCTTCTTGTGTAATGGAAAATTACGAGGCGCAGGTGAAGGTAGAGGCAAGGGCGCTGACAGGACACAGTTGCCAGCAGCAGCTCAGAAATAAAAAGTTACGAAAGCTACAGTCGAGCGCGAACGACGTGCCTGTTAGATACCCTTCGCCAGGTTTAAAGGCAACAAAATCTGAACAAAGCAGAGAGCGTGCCAGAGCGAGTGAGAATCTCTGGTCATGCATTTGACACATGAAAAACTTTGGCCGAGATATAAATGATGATGGCCTTGAAAGCAGCCGCAGCCGCAGCCGCAGCGGCAACCTCTGTCCGCAGTTGGAGATACAAATGGAAATGGGAAATGGAAAATGAAGCATGCTCGTGTCCGTGTACGCTGCGTTGCTTTTTCATGTGGGCGTCGCTTTGCGGCAAACTAATTTTCATCGTTTGCCCTGGCGGCGGGTGCCCAATGTTACGTTGTCGAAAATAGCCACGCCCACAGCTTTAAGAGCATCATCAGCATTTCTCATCATGCAATCTCCTGGCTCTCTCTCCCAGCTCTCCGTCATCTTCCTCCCTGCCTGTCATGCTGTTTCTTGCTGGCATTTTGCATGGCCGAGCAATTTCTTGCTCTGTGTTTGGCATGCCTAATTTAGCTCGACCATCCGCATCAGCTTCGGCTTCGGCTTCAACTGAATCCGACTGAGTCCCTGTTGGACTTCTGAATAGGCATCGCATTTGCCCGCAGGCTGACCGGGCACCGAGCACTTGGTTCACTTTCAAATTAATTATGCGTTAATTATGCAATTATTAGCCAGGGGAAACGAACAGAGAGAGATAGATAGAGAGAGAGAGAGAGAGAAAGTCTAAGGCAGCTTCTAATGATAGTCCCAGGCTTCAGGTAGTTACCCATTCAGCCTTGGAAAATGGAAAGTTTTCACTGAATCACTGCCTGACAGATAACCCCTTCTACTTCTTGGGCTGATTCTCGCTCTCGCACTTGTTCTTCTTCTTCTGCTTTGCTCATGCCAGTCACATAACTACGGCAACTTCTTTTGTCACTTTCGGGACATTTTATATACTTTATACAGCTGGCTAAGCTGCGCAGCTTTCCGTTCCTGCCCCCCCGTCCTCCGCACTTTCCACATTTTCACTGGCAAACGGAAAAGTTCAAGGTGTGCGCGCTCATTAAAAATGCGTCAAGTAGAAAACAAAATTCCTGTGGCGTCTGCGAATAATTTGTTAAAATTCAACGCAGTTGAAAAGGCGCGTGGAGACTGACAACAATCAAAGGGAGAACGAAGGAGAGAGGAAGGTAGAGGGAGGTACAAGGAGCAGAAGACTTACGGGTAAGAGTCAGCACATTTCTCATATGCCAAGCGACAAAAAGAGAAACGACACAAGCAAAGGGGGAGGGAGAAAAAGAGGAGACAGGAGGAAAATGTCAGACAAAGCGACGCGCGCGATTTTCATAGGAAAATAAGAAACTGTAGCACGTTGCTGGGAGCCTGCTAGGGGTGGCTGCTTGGGTGTGCATGTGTGTGTGTGTGTGTGTGTTTGTTCAGCGTGTGCCATAAACATGACAAGCTGTCATTGTTTCATTTTCTTTTTGTGCCCAAACCTCCCGCAAACTGACTTTCAGCCTCAGATCTAACAATAAATAAGAACCGCAAGTTGCCAAGTTGAAGTTGCTCATACGCCGCGTTGTACTAATAAGTTAATAGCTCCCTTTCCCTCTCTCACTCACTCACTGACTCCTTCTATCTATACATAAATATTATTTTCTGTCAGCTTAACGCTCTTCATACACACACACACACCCGCACACACACACACACACACACCCATACACACACACGTACAAGTGGCCTGACAAATTGAAAATAAAATAGGATTTTACGGCAAAGTGGCAACGCCTAAATCCGTGCAACATTTTGGTCGGACAAATTTATGGCCCAGCTACGTGTGTGTGCGCGTGTGTGTGTGTGGGAGAGTGAGTGTGCGCGTGCATGATTGGCGAATTCCAATAGAGAAAAACTCTCGGCAATTGTTCAACTTGGTTTTGTTTCTTTTTCCTCCTTTTCGGCTTTACTTTTTAATATTTTTAAGAGCCCAACGGCGATTCCACTTGGGTTTAGTCGAACAATGGACTCCAGCTATGCGGATTTTGAAAAGCCAGCACACACACACACACACACACACACTGCTGAAGGCTATCCTTCCTTTACACTGCACCTCTCTGTCTCCCTCTCTGCTGCTCGTTGCGAGTTCAATAGGTTTCTATGCAATTTGTGTGTGTGCGGGGTAAACAAAGGGAAAACGATTTGAATAACGGTTCGGATGGACTGTCATTTACTTAGATTCTGATTCAGTTATGACGTTAGTAGTTATAACAACTACTTGCAACAATGCCCCACGGACACGTGATGGACAGTCGGACGGACGATTAGACAGCTGCAGCAGCATTTTGTGATAAGCAGACTTCAAGACGAAATGGCATAGCGTCTCTTCTCAATGCTTAAGACGCATCCAAGGCAATTTATATAGCCGAGGAGATGATGCTGCCAGGATGCCAGGCTGACTGCCTGGTGCCTCGTGCCTTATTTATGACAGCCACGCGTGACGCACGCAAAATGCGAGCTGCGAACTCGTTTTGGGCTAACAAAGCATATTAGGTTTATATCAAACATATATCAAATGCACGCGCCATATACTATACTATATATGTATACGCATGTCTTTGTTATCGATTCCCCCTCTGGCTGGTGATAACTGAAAAAGCCATGAATAACGGCTGTAAATTTGTGGACTTGTATTAGCCCATAAAAAGGTATAGGCATTACCATATATGTTATGTTCTCCAACCGAAATCTGTTGACCTAGGCAGCCAAGCCAAACAGCCTGAGCCTACTCAGCTTTGATTATATTTGCTCAAGAGCAACCCCATTCATCATCATCATCTGCGCGAGAGATAGAATTGCTACTGCTGCCTGCGGTAAAGGTTAAACTTCTCGTCGATTATTTAAATCTCCCCTCCTCCTCGCGAACCAAATCCGAAATGTCAAATTTAATATTCATTAAATAGTTATTATAGCATCGCGCAGCAGAATGAAAAAAATCCCATTTTAATATGAGTTTTTCTCTCTCTGTTTTTTTTTTAAGCTCTTTATTATGCAGAGCGAAATGTCAACTGGCAATTTGTCAATGTCCGTCATAGTTCTCGCATTAGGACACGAAGGACACACAAAAGGGAGGGGGCGATGCCACATAATGTTATGAGTGCTGTCTATTTGTCGTTATCGTTGTTGTACTTGTTGTCGTTGCTGCACTCCCCTTTTTTCAGTGTGTATTGTGTATTGCTTTGTAAGCTTTTTTTTTTGTTGTTGTTGTTGTTGTTGCTTGTAAATTCAGCACGCACATGTCGTGATGGACGCGATGATATCAAATTCCAGAATGCCCGACTCGAATGATAATCACGCGCGATAATGGCGAGTTCGAATACGAAGTGTCCAACGATTGCCAGATACCCTAGCAATTTCAGCTAGAGTTAAGTTTCTCTGCACAGCTGATATACCCTATTTGGCATGGCGATAATAATCCAACTTCCTCTGGCGTTACGAGTATTTAAATATGCATAAAACAGCGCTCAGACCTAACTGTTAATTCTGACTTTGCTTTTGTTTCTGTTTGCTGTTGTTGCTGGAAAATTTATGGAAATGCCTGTGATTATCATAATGTTTCACACAGTGTGCACGCGCTCCCTCGCTTGCTCTCCCTCTCTCCCTTTCTCTTTCCATTTTTGTCATTTGGTCATGAAATGCAATCAAAATGTAAATCGCTGCAGATTTCGCTGACTAATGTCATCATCAACGTCGTGGTCGGGTGTTCTACAATGGGGCAGAAGTACAGTGAACACCCTGCTAAATTATTCCAATATTAATCCACATTCCGCACTCGATTAAAGTTGCCTCCGCCCCAGCTAATTCTGGTAGTTGGCCATAGATTTGCCCTGTTTGATAAAACAAGAATACCATACCATATATGTATGTACAACAATGTGGGGTATGTGGATAATAATAAACATATTTCGAAATATTTTTGGGTTCGGGTTTCTTTCTGTTGTTATGGTCGTGCGGCAAGAAATTAACAAACAACTGCAAGAAAATGAAAAACGCTTAGCACCAACAAAGCCGGCGAGTTTATAGTGTGTGCACATATTTAGCTTTACTTAACTTGTTTTTAGAGCCAATTATGGAGATTTACGAGTGATAACAAACACAGAGAGAGGGAGAGAGAGGAGGAAGGTCTACGAGGGATCTACGAGGGAGACACCCCAAAAGCAATAAGATTAGACACCGCACACAAATTGTAATTGCAAAAATGTTTTATAACAACTTTTGGCCCCCGCCTTTCCCTTCCCCCTTCCCCTTTGGCTTTTGGCTATTTACTTTTTGTGACGCTACGTGACGAGCAGGCGCTGCTAGCCACGCCCCCTACCCATTTTTTTGGGCAACATTTAACTTCAATTTATTTGCGCCGACTTTTCACGCTTGTAAACAATTTCCACCCAAAGTCCGACAGAGCAAAGCTAGCCAAACTGGCCCTGGCCCCATAACGTATAATCAAAAAGGAAATGGCAACGCGTTTCCGGCCACCTTCCCCTGGCAGCCACGCCTCGGGGGTGGACTGTAGCTCTTTAACCCCTAGTTGACCTTATTTCTTCTAGCACATTGTGAATTCTTGCATCGCATTAGAGACGCCGTAAAAGGAAAAGCAACTTGCGACATTAATTAGCTGTACCACGCCCACCGCCCACAGCCCACTGCCTACGGGCCTGAGCAGGATGTCAGCTTAAAAGGTGCTGCCTGATAAGAGAAAGAGAACAGAAAAGAGGCGAACAATGCGAACAATCGGTCAGCTGGCAAAGAGTGTCGCGTGATAAAGGCAGCAAGACAACGAAAAATCGTGGAAAATGCTGGGAAATTCGCCTTTGCCTGCGGCGCGTTGCAGTCCAAGTTTTTTCTTTATTTTTTCTGCTGTTGCTTTGTGGCAGGTTTAGTCAATTTACACGCCAGTTAATTGACAATGGCCGACAGACAGCGCAGGGGACAGGGAAAGAGGTAGCTGGAGCGGGGGACTACTGTGCGTATGCGTAATGTGAGCCCAACTGGCCACAAATCTCAAATGTCGTCGCTTGACTGACATTTGTATTGATTAGTAATGCGATTAATCACGTGTGCTGCGAGTGGTGCTGTGTGGCATGCGGCATGCGGCATGTGGCATTATTTAATGACATTACGCATACGCCGGGTATGTAGGCCAAAGTGTTTTTCCGTTTTTCTCTTTTACCATATTTGCTTATATTTTCGTTTTTATTACATAAGGTGCTCCATAAATTACGCATATTCATGTGCAAGTGTGTGTGTGTGTGTGTGTGTGTGTGTGTTAGCCTCACCGCAACAAAACAGTTTGTGGCATCTCAGCTAATGAAGCAGAGCCTTTCGGACACGGCCATTATGTATGTATATAGACTTCACTCGTAGTTCCACTTCTGTGCGCAGCTGTTGCAACTGTTGCAATTTTTGCAACGATTGCGCCTGATAAAAAGCTGCCTGCCTGCCTGCATATAAATCAAACATCTGCTGTTGTTGCCACTGCCACTGCTGTTGTTGCGGTCTACCACCTTCTACTTTTTGCCAAAGTCGATTTCAATTTCTTGCCGCCTGCTGTTTACCGTTTAATAAGACGCAGACGCTGACGTCACACACAGGATGTGACCCCAATGGAAGCCAATTTAGGGGAAGGACAAGGCACAGTTGCGAAAGGTCTCCTGCTGTCGCTAGTTTGCAAAAAACTTTGCCACTTAAGGCGTTGCTTTTTATTTTATTCCACTTGTGTTAATAAATGGCCAGATATGACGGGAATAAAGCGACATTGGCAGCACTGGCCCAGACAGATAACAAACTAAAACGCATATTGAAAGTAAATGGCCAACAGCTGTTGCTGCTGCCTCTGCCTCTGCCTTTGCCTTTGCCTTTGCCGCTGCTACTGCAGCTAACGTAGAGTAATAATAACAACAACAACAACAACAAACACGTTCGACACGTTGTTCGTCTTGCTCATCGCATCGTCATCATCGTCGTCATCATCATCGTCATTGCCAACGTAATTATCTATAGAGCGCGCAGTGACCCAATTTTGCAACTGATATTATAATGCGGGAGCGTAGAGAGCGGAAGAGAGAGTGAGTGAGTAAGTGAGTGAGTGAGCAAGTGAGTAAGTGAGTGTGCGGGCCCACAGACGGGTGTCAGCTGCTACTCTCTCTCCCACTCTCTCGCTCACCCTCTTTCTCTCTCTCTCCCTGTGTATATTTAATCAACAATAACGGCGCTGCTAATTAGCTGTAATTGAGTACGACAACAACAAAAGTTGCTGCTTTGCTACTAGCATAACTACTACAACTACAACAATACCTACCTCTACTTACTCTCTCTCACACACACACACACGCACACACTCTCGAATTCTTGCACATTCATATAAAACGTAATATTGCAAATTACATGGCCAATTAATAAGCAAATTATAAGCAGCTGTTGCTGACTCAAATGTCAAGAGGGAGAGAGAGAGTGGGAGTGGGAGAGTGTCAAGTTCGAAAAGCGCTCAAACTGTTAATCAGCTGCTATTGAGTGTTTTTGTGTGTGTGTGAGTAGGTCGTGGCTATTAATAGTCACAGCATAAGCGGCGTGTGGGAGTAGCATAGCAACACTCGCATAGCCGATCGTTGTCTTTTCTTGTCTCGCCTTGTCCCTTTCCCTCCCCTTTCGCTCTTGTGCTTATGTGCCGTCATTGTGGTCACTTCGCCACCTGGGGATGTAGCTCAGATGGTAGAGCGCTCGCTTAGCATGTGAGAGGTACGGGGATCGATGCCCCGCATCTCCAATTGGAAAGTTACTTTTTTTTAAATTTTTTCTACACATTTAACTTGTTTTAAATGCTACTGCATCTAATTTAAAGCGAATTCTTCTCTTTTTTTTGCAGGCACACACAGTCGAGTGGCAGCAAACAAAGGAGAAGTAGGGAAGTAGGGAAAAGCCGCAGTCGCCGTCAACACTTGACGCAAGGACAAAAGGCCTTAAAATCAAAATGGACGCAGTGCACCATTAAACAGAACAGAAAATAAAGCGAGAGAGACAGTGAGAGACGGAAAAAGAAATCACGAATGCGTCATAAAAAGTTTGCACATCAAAGGCAGCGGAGAGAGGGAGACGTAGAGAGCGGCATAGCGGAAAGAGATAGAAAAGCGCGGCCATCAGCGGCGGCTACTTTGAGAGCCAACAAAGTCCTGGCACAAAAAAAAAAATAAATAAAGAACCGAAGGAAAAAATATATGAAATGAGCTCCAGAGCTGCTGGGAAAAGAGCACTTGAAACTGCAGCAAAAAGTACCAAATGAAGTGGCGGCCAAAAGAGGGAGTGAGATAGAAAGAGAGGAGGGGGCAAGAGGAGCTGCTGCTGCTGCTGCTGCAGCATTGAAGGGTCAGCAGCGTGAACAACGCTTTTATTGCATTTTTGCAACTCCCGGCGGCAGTTGCCTCATTTGCTGATGGATTAGTCAAAGTGCAGCACAGACCACAAGGCACAGCAAAGAGGCAAAGAGGCAAAGAGGGGGGAGAGGTGAGAGTGGAGAGGTACAAAGCTCAGGGCCAAGGGACTGAATGGCAGCGTTGAGTTGAGTCGAGTCCAGCATTTTCAGGCTCCAGGCAATTTGCTGCACTTCCACTTCCAGTTGCAGTTGCAGTTGCAACGTTTTTGCATCATTAAAGCAGCCACAAGTTGCCTTCGCACGCACAGCTCAAAATTTTGATTGATGATTGAATGCAGCAGCAACAGCAGCTACGGCAGCAGCTTCGGCTGATGAGCAACAGCTGCTTAATGATCGAAGCAAAAGGCAGAAAGGAAATAATTTCAAGTTTTTTTCGTTTCTCGTTTCGCTTCGTTTTGCTTGTTTCGCGCTCTGCGTGCCACACACACATTTAACACACACCGAAAATTGTTTCCCAATCTGCAGTCAAAGTTTGCTAAATTTTCATTTTCCACTTGAAACGAAGATTCAACTTGAAACTTCAACGTCAACTCACGCCCACGCAAGAAGACGTAACATGGCAGTGCCCTAAAGATACTGCAAAGAAGAGTATGGTATCTGTGAGTCGACACGCTGCTGCAACATTCTGGCCTTATTTAGTTGCCTTGCAGCAATTTTGTATAAATTGCCATACAAAATATTTTCAGAATTAAATCTATAATCATGTGCGAAAAGGCTTTATACAAATTTACAGTTGAAATTTATTTCGCTTTTTCTCTATTGTTGTTCGCTGGGCCCAGGCAGACATTTGTTCAGCAGGTATGACAACAATAAATACCGCAAATGGGAGGGAGAGAGAAAAGCGATTTAAATGCTACAAAAAAAGAAGCTGCTGAAAAAAGACGCTTCATTTTATGCCAAAGTTATTTTTAATCATGGCCAAGGCTCAAAATCAGCCACAGCCGCAGCTGCGGCCCACGGCGGGAGCTTAAAGCTTCACAGAGCAGACGCTGCTGCCGCAGTCGACGTCGACGTCAACGTCGCTTTAAGCTGCCGTTGTGTAATTTATTTTTGGGCATTAATTAAGCTCGAGGAGGAGCTACTCCAAGTACCCATACCCACTTTTATGGCACGGCACACAGGATGATCAATTAAGACAGAAAGCACAAGAAATAGCAGCGAATACTATGCAAATAATCAAGTAGTTAATACAAATGCAAACAAAGCATAGTTAAGCAATTAAAGAGTTGCCATAAAATTACGTTTCGAACGGAGTGAAAAATGCTGTTTACCGTAATCTGTAAAGTTTACCGTTTACCGTTGACATTAATTACGAAGCGGCGCCCCCAATGTGTGTATTATTTTAGCTGGCTCTCTCCACTCTCCACTCTCTCCCTCGCTCATTCACTCTCTCTCTCTCTCTCTGTCTTTTTGTGCAACAGCATTTTTACTCGCATTTATTTGTTTACTTTGACGCTGCTGTTTGTGCAGTTGCTTTTGCTGCTTTTGTTGCTGCTGCCATTGCCTGTTTCTTTTTCCTTTGATAAAGTCGCAATTGGAAATGTCAATTGACCTGATCAAATATCAAATATTACTCCAGCTACCCCCTTTCTCCACACCCACTCCCACCACTTTAAAATGCCAATTTGGGAGTGAGTTATTTTCTTGTCTCTCGGTTTATGCTAAAACAAAACTTGACCTGGAATTGTTGTTGTTGTTGTTGTTGCTGTTGTTGTAAGCAGCTGCTGTTTCAGTTGCTGCAGCTGTTGTTGTTGCTGCTGCTGCGGCGGCGGCGGCTGCTGCTTGTTAGCAGTTGCTGTTGGCAGCAATTTGGCAACTTAATGCGTTGTTGGCCAAGAAAAACCAAAAACTTAATAAGCGACGTCAATTTGGTAACTGACTACGTTGTTGATTGTCTGCCCCTCTGACTGTTGTTGTTGTTGTTGCTGCTGCTGCTGCTGCTCGATGTTGTTAGTTGCTCGCATTTAAATATTTAATTAAGTTTTCAAAGAAACTGCTGAGGCAACCCGCGCGTGGGTAGGCACTGTGATTAGCATAGCACAACAAACAGAAAACGGTTTGACCAGATGCCGCAACAACAACAACAACAACAGCGCGCTTCAAATTTCGGCAGATAACAGATACCACCCCATTTCCCTTCCCCGTCTAGTGCACTGCGTTCCTCTTATCTTTGCGTATTCGGTTTCAGAGCTCTCGGGGCTCTTGCCGCATTCTTGTGGTAGCAGAGGCAGCTGACTTTAGCTCAAGTGTTGCAATCTTTTGGTTTTTACATCAAGTGTCAAATTATCTGCCCCACTCACTCTTACTCTCACTCTCGTTCGCTCTCACTCTCTGTTAACAACCACGAGATGCGGTTTTGGTTTCGTCGCCCACTTAAGGCAGCTTCCTCTGCCTCTCTCTCGCTCTCTTCGCTCTCTCATGTTTTCCTAATTAATTAGCAAATTCATTTGAGCGTTGAAATTGTTGACATTTTTCTGTAAAATGCGACTCAAGTGTGAAAGAGAGAGAGAGAGAGAGAGAGAGAGAGAGAGAGAACGCGCGAGAAAGCTGAGCTCACGCTGAATAGTTATGCAAATGCAGTGACGTCGACTGCGACACCAACTGCTGTTGCTGCTGCTGCTGCTGCGCTGATTCATGAGCTCATCCACAATTCGCCGTAAATCAATGAGCAGCGCAGCGAGTAGAGCGACTTTTAGCCAGGGCCAAAGTCAAAAAGTCGCCGTGCCTGCAATCATTTTTTCCCACAGCGGCCCACACTCTGCCACGGATGTCACAACGCAAGCGAGCGAGCGAGCGGCCGAGAGAGGGGAGGGGAGGGGAAGACGGAGAGGGAAACAGTCTGTTAAAACATGTTTAAAAATGCATAAATTAGCGAAGCTTAGGCAAATGCAAATTAGTTTGCCGCGGAAGGCTGCTAGTCGATCATTTCGGTGGGCGTGTGTGTGTAAAACTTGTGTGCGAGTGTTTAATTTTATACGGGAATAAACAATGAAAACCGCAGTGCGACCTGCGCATAGTTTTCGAATGTGTTGAAAATGCAACGTAAGCGGAAATAAAAGCAAAACAAATGCAGCAACAGCAGCAACAACATCAACAACAACGAGAGACGCAAACAGCTGAGCAAGCAAAGCAATAGAGGCAGGGGCAGAGGCAGAGGCAAATGCTGATAATGACGACGACGCGTCGCTGCTGCGTCGCATTTGCTTTTGTGTGGTTTAATGACCTTGCCCAAGTTGCGCCTCTCTCGCGCGCGCTCTCCCACTCCCGCTCTCATGCTCACAATCACACTCACACTCACGCAAGCACTCTCGCATTGCCGCTGCTGCTGCTATGGCTGCTCCCCTGCCAAGCTCGACGTCAGCGTTAGCGTCGCCGTCGCCGTCGGCGCCGCGCCATGTGGTCGTGCCTAAATTTAATTTTATGCGCGCTTCACACGCCTCTGCCACTGGCACTGTCTCTGCCTGTGCTGCTGCCTCTGGTTCTGCCTCAGCCTCTTGCGCTCCCTCTCTCTGCCCACTCGCTCTGCTGCTGCCCGCGTATCAGTTTATTGGCTGCGGCAAATTTATATTTTTAAACTATTTCGAGAAGCGTTTCGAGAATTGTGTCAAGTGTACGCGAAGCGACGCCCCAAAAGAACTTTACATGTGTCGCACGATGATGAAATCTGTGCATGTCTATGCGTCTCTCTCTCTCTTTCTCTCTCTCTGTGTGTGTGTGGGAGTCGTCCCTAACCTATTCCCTGCTCTGCATTAAAAGCTCGTAAAAATCGACAATCAAAACTGTCGTTAAACGCCATAAAACGCAGACAGCTTCGATAGTTCGCAGCAAAATCGAAGTCGAGGCACAAACGCAACTTGCCATAAACGATATAAATATGCTTCATCTTCATCGCCATCGCCATCGCATCGTGTATTCGAAATGTTTCGAGTATATAAAGTTTTATGTATTTCACTTAAAAATAGTCGCTAGTTGCTGGCCTTTCTTTATGGCTGTGCTATAATTTATGGCCCAGCACACACAAAGTCAATGACATGTCTGTGGAAGAGTGTGGCGGGGGGATGGGAAATGCGTGGAAATGGCAAGGGAAAATGCGTGGAAAAGGGACAGACAGACGTAGCAGTTTGACCTTAGCAACAACGCGAAGAAGAAGAAAGAGGGGGTGAGCTGTCTTCGGGGCTTGGCTATAATTAATAAGTGTACATCATGGCCGAATGACTAATTACATGTGGCATTGGGAGAACTGAGAGAATATTCACAGGAAGGCGAGCTCGAATCACTTCTTTATGGGGTACATATCGTTTCATTTATTGGAGTTTATGTCACATTGAGTAAACACATTGTTGTCATCGCTGTTGATAATGCCTACAATCGATATAAGTAGGTTTCTTTACCGTATAGTTTATCATCCAAAATACTTCCGAATGGAAAAACCGCCTACTCGCTGCATTCATTCGCGCATTCACATATTCCTGCAGCTAGTCACTTGTCTTGTGCCACTATTTTTGAGGCATTGTCGCCATCGTCTGCTTGTGGCATGCCACAAGCTGCTCAGTGCTCCAATTGCCTGCAGCAGTTGCAGCTGGCAGCCAAAAACAGAAAAATGGGGAAAAGAGCACAAAACGCGGCAAATGCGAAAGAAAATCATAAATAAAATACAACAAAGTCACGGGGGGAAGGCACAACAATAAGACAAGTAAGCAAAGCTATGGTCAAAGGCATACGCTATGAAATACCCTGCAGCCTACTTTTGTAAAGCTGTTACAAAACTACTGTGCAAGAAGGGACAATGTTAAATGGCAAGAGACATTCATTGATACCATAATATTTGAATGTAGAATAAATTAACATACATAAATCAACATACCCCGGCTCGTACATTGTCAATGCTTGCAGGGTATTACAACACCAGCAAAGTGCACTCTTTCGTGTCTTGGACGGGCATGAGATTATGTTGTTTCTGTTGTTGTTGCTGTTGCTGTTGTCTACTTTTGCTGCTGCTGCTGCTGCTGATGACAACGCGTTGACAACGAGAGGAAAATGCATAGAAAAAGCAAAGACAGAAAAACTCTGCAACAGCAACAAAAGCAAAGGCAGCAGCAGCAGAAACAACCATGTTGACGTTGTAATTTAGCGCGTGCTTTTTTGTTGTTGCCGCCTTTTGTCAAGGTTACGTTTTCATTTGCAATTTGTACAAGCTCTGCGTGTGTGAGTCAGTGTGTGTGTGTGTGTGTGTGTCTCTATGTGTATGTGTGCTAGTTGTCAAACTGCTTGGCAACGCCAACGCCTCCCTTGGCCACCTACTTAAGACCCAGCAAGTGCCATCTCCCTGGCCACTTCCCTCTGCCCTCCCCCCTGCCACACTGTCCTCAGCAGCAGCAGCTGCTTCACAGCATGCGTCACAAATCGTGAGCAATTTGCATACCCTATAATTAGCAAATGGGTATATACCATAGTGGGGTCTACTCAAGGCCAAATTCGCGAGCGTAAACGATGCATCAGGAATGCACTTAAAATGGCACACAACCTAATACCCTGCAACGAGTTACAGAGTATTTACCAGTCATTGCACATGCGCTGCGCGTCACCTGTTCGTTCTTTGATTAGCTATTTTCGTCAAGCTAATTTCGTATCCATTGTCAAGTTGCACAATTTGATATACTTAGACACAAATACAACTCAGTCGATATACTTTTCGTACTTGGGTCAAGGGGATTTCGTAGAAAAATGGGGCTACGTCTTGGGTTAGAGCTTAGGATAATGCAATTGCTCTATATAGGGCTTTTTTTTTCAAATTTCCCTAGTTATCCTACATTATAAGCCATGCAATTCAGACCTCGAAAGGTTTTGTCTTCTTTGACATCTTAGGTAGGAAGTTCCCCTTATTGTTTTAAGAAATGGTCAAAACTATTGTGGTATAACAAGTTTATGGGAAACCTTATCTAATCTCAATCAAATCGAAGCTTCCCACATTAGGTTTTCTCCTCCCTATTCACATTTCACATGTACTTCATTTGATTTCCCAGCTGATTTACGACCACTGCGTGGGTTCATCATCGGAAAGGGGTCGCTCTGGCTACCCTGGAACCTGGAACTGTTTCTAGTCTCGGCTTGGGCCATTAGTCCAATCTCAGAGATAAGAGAATCGTTAAGACAAACACACATAGGTAGAGCAGCTAAGTTCAATGCACTCGCAGCAGGTGAGCCAATTGAGATAGAACAGCGAGAAAGAGCCAGAGAGAGAGAGAGAAAGAGAGCACGTACAGGGCATATAATCAAAACGAAATTAGTCATTTCAGTTGCGCTCGCAGATGCCCTACAAAAAGTCAAAACATTTCATGTCCCGGTCCCATTCCCGTCCCCGTTCCCGTTCCATTCCGCGGCGTATCTCTAATGCCAGCGCGAGAGTCGTGGATAAGATAAGAACCGACGTCGACTGACGACCCCAAGGCCCAAAAGGCAGAACTAAAAACCAAAAACCGAAACCGAAACCGAAATCAAAACAATAAAATCGCCGCACTTGAGTTGAAAGTGCTTGAAAATCCCGAAAGCTTAAGTCAAATTTCATTAGATTTCCCGTGACGATGAAGACGTCATAACTCAACTTTTATCAGAACTATCGATAAATTGTGTCTCTGCCGATTTATCATATACTTAGTTAGTCTATCTGTCATACCACTCCGTTTTCGCCTGCCAATCTGCGACCTGTTCAATAAAGTTATTCAAGTTTTCGCTTACCTGCAAGTAAAAAGAAAGAGAAAGAGATATAGAAAAACATGACAATTAATCAAGGAAATTAAAAGTTGGGAAAATCGTACAAGCTCCTAATGTAGTTAACTTTACGATGTGTACGAGCGGCAAATCGTGTGGCAGGTGTCATAAATAACGCTCTAAACGACTTCGAAAAAGTTGAAAATTCGAAAATCGTCGATCGTAGATCGTAGATCGCAAATCGCAAATCTCGCAAATTGTTTCGCCATGTCGGCGCGAGCTTTTGGGATAAGGCACACGATCACGGGGACCAGAGCAATCTCTGGAGACTGGAGCAACAAGTGCAGTCATAATTTATGAGTATGTTGCCAGCCCATTGATATTCCATGGCACGTTTATTCAGTATATAATCCACAAACCAGTTCGATTGCTCAGTTAGTTTGTTAGTTAGGCCTCCAACTTGACTAAAGGAGGGGGAGGAGTTAAAAACCTCAAAGAGAGTGAGTGTGCATAATGAGTAGTGCTGGCAATTAACATAATGCCTGATCTCAATATATGTATTCCATATTAAAAACTTCCCACTTTGCTTTTCTCTCGCAGTGCAGGCAAAGTTGATATTGAAATCTTTCGCTTTTGCAATTTTCATTGCGTTCTCTCTTTCTTTCTCTGTACAAGTTGCAAATGCTGCAAATCTGTCACTTAATGTGTCTGAGAATGTAAAAGAGACAAAGAGAGAGAGAGAGAGAGAGAGAGAGAGAGAAAGAGAGAGAAATAACACACTCTCCCACTCGCGCAGCTCATTAATTAAACAAGCTCGAGGCAAAGTGGCAGCATACAAACAAAATGCATTTACAAATCAACTTTTTGGTTGTCGTCGCTCAAATCGATAAAAGTTGTTTCTGTTTCTGTTCTTCTTCTTCCCACTATTCTCGTCGACAACTCGCGTTGTTGTTATTACTGTTGTAGTTGTTGTATCCGCATTGTGGGCGTTGCTAGTTGCCAGTTGAATTCAATGAATGAAGTTTCTGTGCGCGCGCTCTTAATGATTAATTGCAACCAAGCGAGCAGTGTGTGCACACACACACACACACACACACAGACTGACACACACAGCATCTACTACCCCACACACACACACACTGGCACAACTCGTCATCAGCTTGTTTTGGCCATTGCAATCATTCATCGAGAGCTTCGATTCGACCCGCATCTGGCACTGCAATTTTGAATGCCAACTAATTAGGCATCAATTTTTGTTGCCTTTGCTGTTGTTGTTGTTGTTGTTGTTGTTGTTCCTGTTGCTGTTGCCGTCATTAAGCGCAGTTGAACAGCAACCTGGCAAACCAGGTCAAATAGACTGCACGAATCACAGATACCCTGCACCCTGACAGACAAGTCTAGAGTCTAGACAATCATCAATCAAAAGATCATTCATCATTTTAGGTTGAACAATGAAATTCTGATTGATATTCCCTAGAGATCGTCTATGAAAGCGTATATCGCCAGCAGATATGTACATATATCGTGCATATATACGTGTATTCAAAGCACAAGCATCACAATGCAAATGGTTTTGCATCCCTCGATTCTATTCTATTTACTCTCTTTCCAATTCATTACCTCAACACACACACAGACACACACATCTCTTGAGGTGAACAACTGCCTCGTGGAACATCATCATCATTATAATCATCATCATCATTGAGTTGATGATTTTGTTTGTTTTTGCTGCCATGTGCCGTGCTCAGCCGCTGATTGCTGATTAGTTTTGATGAGGTTATGCGCCCCCGACTATCTGCCCCCCCCGGCTCTATAGCTAACTGACCCGCCACTTGACCCCCCTTCCCCCTCTCTCGCTATCTTTCGCTCTCTACTTGAAGTCCAACTGAGGCATATAATTATAACTGTTTACAATTGCAGCTTGAGCGTATGAAATCCCCCAGTGGAAGCCGTTAGAGCAGACACTAAACCAAGTGCAAAATTAAAGCGAAGCCAAACGGGCAAAGGCAACAACTACAACTGCAGAATCCTTTAAATTAAACAAGTTAACTGCTGCAAGACGAGTAAGAGAAAGAAAAAGAGAAAGAGAACAAGAGAGAGAGAAAAAGGCAAGCGACAAATGCAAAATAAACGAATAGCTAAATAAACAAACAACAACAGCTACAACAACAACAACGTGAGCTTTGCTGCCTGGGAAAACTGGTCTTTTTACCTTTCCCTACTTCGTTCTGCACTTTCCTTCTTTCCTTTCCCCCTGTCATTCTCAGTGCACTTTGTCGCCTTTGTTGCGTGTCTCTCCCCCCACTGCCCCTTTGCGTATACGTAATATCTATAATTATGCACATTCTGTGCATTTCCGGTGGGCGCAACTGGCCTGCCCGGGCTGCCCGACTGCCCAGCTTGTCCCGCTGCAGGCCGATTTGAATTTTCAACAATTTAACAAAATTAAATAAAGTTCAAACTGAAAGTGGCTCGTGGCGCTGCGAGAAAGTAGCAACATTTTAATTGCCATTTAAGTTCCGTCTGCATATTGTAAGTGCAGCTAACAAAACGGAAGCGGAAGTACACCATGCCACATGCCACATGGCACTTGCCACAGCGCACAGAGCCTGTCCTTGGCAGGGCTTCATCTCATCTCGTGCTCCTCTTTTCAACTCAACTACTCAAGCCACAATTAGACGATAAGGCAGCATAATGAAGCCTCAAGGCAGAGAGAGAGAGAGAGAGAGGGAAAATAAGTAAGACAAGGCAGCAGGAAATGAAGGATTTGTTAAAAAGGAATAGACAGAAAAACAGCAAACGGAAAATTGTCTAACTATGGCACAAAAAGAGGAAAGGGAATACACACGAAGCAGGAAGCCACCCCAGATAAGATAATTATCGAAAGAGGTTACGATTTCCATTGCCTCAAGAGCCTTGCGGGAATTATAAATACAAATCAAGTAACGATACACGACTTTACACACCCGAAAAATAAGTTTACAATGGAATTATATGTTCTATCTAGAGAAAGAATCGAAAATCGAGACGTGCGCCACACTTTGATTTTACACGACAACAACTTGCAGCAACTCCAACTGTTAACTGGGACGACAACTTTGCATGGCACACAGGAAGACACCTACCACCTCTCCTCCTCCTCGTTCCCCTCCTCCACGTGCATTGCTTTTCTTTCGTGTCTGGCATTCAAAATCGTCCGAAAAATAACTATCTACTATTTGTCTGAGAGAGCACATGAAAGGGCTCTCAGGCAGAACAGCAGGGAAGGGGGCAGGGGCAGGGGCAGGGGCAGGCAGTCAGTCAACTAGACGATTTCAACTTCAACTGCGGACCTCAACTGACACGCAATAGTTAGACAAAACTTGTACATCCCTGGGGTCTGTCTGTCTCGCTCCTTCTCTCTCTCTCCCTCTCTCTCTCTCTCCCTGGCTGTGTCTGTCTAGTCATGTCTTGTCTACCTGCTAGCTAGTTATTGTTGCTGTTGCTGCCACTGCTATTGCAGTTGCAGTTGTGGCATGTAATTATGCTGTTTAACAGCGAGAAGTTTGGTTAACAAATAAGACACGTCGAGCTGACCTAGCCAACATATACGAGTATACTATACCACGTAATTATGGTCGGGGCACTCACTCGACACGACTCGCAGTGTATGAGTGCACTGCAGGTACTCACATTCGCATTCGTTTGCGCTTGCATACGAAATTGGGCAGCCAAAAAAACAGAAGAAGAAAATGAAAAGCAAATGTAATTACATTTTCAGGGGAGCGAAGCAAAGCAGAGGCTCCTTTTCGAGAGGGGGCTGAGTTTAAATAATATTCGCATTAGGGTCAAAGGCTACACACATTCCCCATATGCCTCGACGCGGGGTTATTAATGTGGCAATATTTTGATAAATGATTTGCCAAAGCAGAAAACCCAATTCATTTTTGTAGGGGCACCACTAAATTTCAACAAGCTGCCACACACACTTCCCCCTTCTCCTCTCCTCTCCTCTCCGCCCCCTCCCACTCTTTCTCCCTCTCATACACACACACACACATAATGCCATTTCATTTTAATGTGCGGCCTTAAATCAAATTGGGGGAAAGAAAAACACCCGCTTCAAGGGTGGGAAAACACACATATGCGTAGGGGGGGAAGGAGAATGAGCCTGGGAATGGGCACCGAAATGTGTTTAGGAGTGCATAAAATTAGTTATTAATGGGAGAGAGGGAGAGTGAGGAACACAAATTGGGAATGTTGGGCCCCCCCTGAGTGAATGCACTCAAAGTACTCGAAACTCTTTTAAACCGCGCTCAATCTGAAAAACTTAATCGGAATCCAAATACGCAACTTAAAATCAAAATGTACGTAGAGAGGGACGGAGGGGGTGAAGCAGCTGGGGCTGCGAGTGTTTATATAGTCAAGACAATCGGCAGGTCTCTCGCTCTGCTCTCTCGTATCGCGGGGTGTGTCGTGCATTGACCAAAACAAGTGAACGCGGCAATATCTCAGGTTGAATGTACTCCACAAAAGTCTCTAAACCATAGAGAACACGTCGTTCTCGACGTCGACGTCGACGTAGTCGTCGTCGTCGTCATCGTCTCGTCTCGCTGTTGTTGTTATTGTTGTTGTTCTTGTTGTTGTCGTTTCACGATCGCCAACCGGACAGGCGCAAAGTTGATAACCTTGAGAGCATTTTCATGCGAAAGTTCAATGAATTTAGTTTTACTTCCATGTCTCGAAATGAAAGAGAGAAGCGTAGCGAGAGCGAGAGGGAGAGCGAAAGAGAGAGCAGGCAGACAAAGTCGCAGGCAAGTTCTAAATACAACAAGAACAAGCCAAAGAAAAAGAAAAGAAACGAGCACATGTGAAGAAAAAGCAAAACGAAACGAGAAAGATGAAGAGAGAGAAAAAAAAAGTAGTTATAACTACTGAGAAAAGTGAAACAAAACCAGACTAAACATTGCCTGAGAACCAGTTCAGCAAATGGACAAACTGTTGCAGTTGTTCTTGTTGTAGATCTCTACTGTAGAGAGCCAGAGGCGAGTCGGGGCGTGGCACAGGGGGCAAGGTGGCAAGGGGGCAGGTGGCGTGAAATCGATGCGTCGTCTTCGCTTTTCGAAGCTCATGAAATGCGCAGGAAATCAATGATTCGGCTCGGTTCGGTTTCGATTACACGCACACGACGAGGCAAAAGAAGACGACACGACGACGACGACGACGCAACGACGACGACGACAACTCGAACGACATGTTGCTGCAACATGCGAGGTGGGGCAAGGCAAGTCGCCTCTTGCCACGCAGCATGTTGCTGAAAGCATTTGCAATAAATTAACTAAAATTATAGACAATTATTGAGCATTGCGATTGAGCGATGAGTTGCAGCGTGCAACGTGCAGTGTGCAGCTTGCAGCGTGCAGCGTGCAGCGTGCAACAACAACAACAACAACAACAACAACTTGCAATGCATGCCACAGTTGCATATTTATTGGGGCGTTTGCGCATTTTAATTAAGCGATTTGTCATTACAGCCAAAGGGCCAACTTGCAACTGGACGTGCAACTTGCAACTTTTCTTATTGATTGCACACGTTTAGCTGTGCCACAAAAGAGGGCAGGCAGATAAATGTGCGCCCGAATCGCATATTTAGACAGACCCAAAGGGGGCGCTACGTTCCATTATTCAATTACAGTGCCGCGGATCGAGAATTATCCCGATCTGCCCAGGTGAAATGGGAATCTTGAACCTGAAAATTGATGCGTAAATGCGAAATTGAATAGCGCCTAGGGATACTCCTCTTAAGATCTATATACACTAACACTTAAGTATACCACATGCTGTACTCCCAACTTTGATTGATCGTAAGCCCAAACTGAATTTGAGTTTGCGCTGGTTGGGTAACTCCATGCAGGGGAAACCCCCCGTTGCTGACCCACTTCCTGCGCAAGTATCTCAAATTTCCCATTCCATCGAGGAAGCAGTTAATAAACCCCTCAGATAATTATTAAAAACAAAATAAAACTGCACAGCGAGCAGCTTCCTGAACCAAAAAAAAAAAAAAAAAGAAAGCAAAGTGATTTCAGATTTTTTGAGCAGACTTGAAACTCGAGCAGGAACAGGAACAGAAGAAGGGGCAGCAGGAGAGGGGGGAGCTGGATAGGGAGGAGATCCACAGGGGAACCTACAGCGGACATCGCCGTCATCGTCATCGTTGTGTAATTTGAGTGCCGTGTAAGCCGCAGACATAAAACCCGCAGCGTGCATAATTTAATATGAATATTATAAGTATATAAAAGGTTGTCCCCGCTCCCCCCTTTCCCCATTTGCGTTCGACCTACCACTGCCCCCCTTCTGCAGTGTCTTAATGACAAACCAAGTGCAGCACTTCAACACTTTTAGTGGCAATTTACAGGAGCTGACCACAAAGACAAAGAGAGCAGCCGAGGCAGAAGCAGCAGCAGCAGCAGCAGCAGCAGCCCCGGAGGCAGCAACAATAATGACCACGTCCATGGGCCGCCGCTGTTGGCCCTGATTGCTGATTATGACATGGCTCGAAGCTGCGGACCCTTGAGCCCTGACTGGCCCAAAAGGGTGAGAAAAAAAGCCAAGTTAGATGACGATGTGAAGTGCAAATAATTATGACAAGCAGGCAAGCAGGAGAGAGAGAGTAGAGAGCGAGCGAGCAGACAAGGTGAGGACAAGCAAAGCGCAGCGCAGCCGAACGGAAGCAGCAGCAAAAACAACATTAACAGAAATCGTTGCACACCTGCAGCAGATACATATATACAACAAATATATATAGAGAAATACCTACACAAATATATACTATATATACTACACTTTGCGTGGTGCGAAAAGAGCAAAAAGAGTGCAACACTTGAACTTTGGCGCAGCTGCAATAAGCAGCACAGCTTGGCAACAGCAGGGGCAGGCAAAGGGCAGATCAGGGGGATAGAGAGGGGAAGGCATTGAGTCAGACTGAGACTGAGACTGTGCCACACCTCCACTGCCACCAAGTGGCAGCTACAACGCGTACCGAGACGATTATGAAAGACAATCAGCTGTGCCTCTTATTGTTGTTGCGCTCGCCACAGCAGCACCAGTTGCAGTTGCAGTTGCCGTTGAGGTTTGTAGGGTAATTGACGACGGCTGTAGCTGTAGCTGTAGCTATAGCTGTGGCCGTGCCCGGCCCGGCGTACCTGGCTAGCCTGCCCGGGCAGTAGAGCAATGCAGCGCAGCGCGGACCCACTCAATGAGCCACTGAGCCAATGAGGCAGCCAAGCGGCAACAAAACAGAAAGAGAAACAGCAAAGCAGCAAAATAGCCTCAAAATGCCTTAGTTATTGGCCCAAACGAAACAAAAGAATAGAGCATGGCTAGAAAAGACGGAACACGGGCCTAGAGGGGCCCCGGCTAGGGGTTAATCAGATGTTCGACTGCAATGACTAAGCTGCGACGCTCTGATTGTCGATTAACAAAGCGAACTATGTGTGCCCCAAGGTGCATTGTGGCTGCCCCAGACACCTCTTTCCCCTCTCGCTAAAAAGATCAGGCCAACTGAAGGCTAAGGGCAGCTCAAAAGCTTTGAATACATAGCAACACATAAAAGGTTAAATAGGAACTAGTCTGCAAAGTCTGTAAAGTCCACGAATAACACTCTCAGGTTATTACATTATCCATGTAGTTGGCTCATCTTGCGGTAATCTGTCATGTTTAACCTTGAGAGCAAGATTAACTCGCATAATCCCCCCAGAGCGTTTACAACTGTGCTCACTGTGCGCACAGGGAGGCGAGTTCATTATAAAAATCTGCCGCTAATTATGATGGCCCTTCAAGAAAAGTTACGCTGACATTTCAAGTAAAAGAACAACAACAAAAAGAACAACAAGTCAAACAGTCTGCTTGACCTTTTGAGAGCATGAGACCAAAGCGTTCTCAAACTTCTCTGAAATGGACTTCAAGTCAAAGTCAAAGCAAGCTAAAAGTCGAAACAATAAAAACTGATGGCTGCCACAACCTTTTGACAAATTATGAGGCCGCCGCCGCCGCCGCCGACGTCGCTGCAGAGAGAAGAAAATCAATTAACAATTAATAAGAGGAGCCACGACCAAAGACGGGTTTAACCAGCGCACCACCGTGTCCTGAGGCGAGAAGAGTCGACTTTGGACACCGCAGGGCGTCGCGTCGCGTCGCGTCGCAGCAATAGATTTACATTTTCGACAGTTATTATAAAAAAAAATTACGAAGTGTATCTTCAGGTATAGAGCGTAACCTGTGACCTCTTGCAACTTCTCAGCCTCCCTCTACACTTTTTCCAGTTTTTCCACTTCATCTGCGGCTGATGTTGATGACAACGAAAGCAGACAACGCAGACGCTGCCGAGGATGAGGATGAGAACGACAAGTGCCATTACATCAAGTGATTTTCCTTCTGGCCACAGTCAGACTGGCAATGTGCGCCCCCTCACCTCGCCCTCTCTCCCTCTTCCACATGCTCTGCCAATTTTCGAGTGGCTTATGGGGGCAGCAGAAGCCCGCAGTTTCCACCTCTGCCTCACTCCCTCTTGCACTCACGCTGCCTCTGTTACCGCGTCCGCTTGACAGTTTTGAAGTGTTATGCGATTTTACATTATTGGCTCTGGCATTGGCTCTGCCCCTGTCTATTGCCATGCTTTTCTCTGCTATTCTTTTATAACAGTCTCTCTCTCTCTCTCTCTCTCTCTTTCTTACTCTCTGCCTGTTTCTCTCTCCCTCGGCTTTTGTCCGCGCTGAATAGTTTTGACGTTGTTTTGCATATGTTGGCAAAAAGTTTCTGCATCGCTGACGTGCCTCAGCCTCAGTTGCTGTCTCTGCTGGCTTTGCAGCTTGTCAGCTAAGATAACAGCAACAACAACAACGATGAAGACAACGCCAAGAGACCTCATTGTTTGATAAGTTTACCCCCCTCTCTCTCTCTCTCTCTCTCTGCTCACCACGTGCCTCATCTGCGCTTCTGCTGCAGATTTGATTATCCAAAAGTTGCGCAAGTTATATTTATGCTTGATGAGATGCACAGCATGCGCTGCGCTGATAACCAAACAGTGCCCAGAACATGATGCAATCTAATCAATAGTTTTACAGTTATGCGCGCTGGCATTTCCTTCTCACACACAGACTTTCCTCACACTAAACCAATTAGAGAAACTGTTGACTTTTCACTTTAATTGCACTTAGACTTGGCTAGCTTGCTCTCTTTCTCTCTCTCTCGTCATGTGTATCCAATTTATTTCTCACATATTTGTCAGAGAATCTACTTTGCACTAATCCACATTTAATGCACTTAACATGCCCCTCCCCCTCCCCCTCCCTGCTTCATTCCTCTCATCGTAGCTAGTTCTACTTGAGCTGCCGCTGCTGCTTCTTGTTGCCAACTTGTTTTCAGAGGAAGAGGGCAGTAAAGGCCCCCAGGGAGGGGGCAGCGGCTGTGGGGAGGGGTGCCGGCTCTTTCTTGAGCTGCGACTGGGATCTGTCATAAGTTTTGTTTGCAATTCATGCACATGACATAAAAACGTGCTCGTAGAGGCACAGAAAACAAGTCGAACTCGAGTTGTTCTCATTGTTGTTGTTGTTGCTCCAGCTGTTCATTTTGCTGCTGCTGCTGTTGTTGTTGTTGTTGTTGTCATTATTTATGAGCTGTATTTTACTGAGTATTGCATTACGAGAGCGCGATATTCCTTGCAATTCATTCGTTGTTCTTCAAGATTTTTCAAGAATTTCCATTGCAATTGGCAAAGCGCGCGTTTTCCTTTTCATTTTCTCTATTGTTTTTTTAGTTTCTTCTTCTTTATGAAACAAAGGCAAATTTGAGAGAACAAAGCTAAGCAAAGCCAAGCAGCAGCGGCAGCAGAATAGAAACAGAAACAAGAACAAAACGGACAAAAGCAACAACAAACAGGGCTGGCTGGGGCTGATGGCATAAAAAACTGGGTCAAAAGTTGGAAAAATTATAAAGTAGAAAAGAAAAGTGTAGAACAACTTGTAAGAGAGCGCAGGAAAAACAGAAGCAGCGGCAGCAGCGAAGGCGACTGCGAGGCGAATGTTTATGCACGCACACACACGCACAAACATGCACACTCACACTCACCCATGCTGCTGCTCTAACAGACAGTGCACTTTTAAAGCTTACGCAGCAGGCCCTGCTGCTGGCCACCCTCCTCCCCGCTCACCCCCTGCGCTCTTTTGTTGCACTTTGTTTATTATTTTGTTTAGTACTTTTTATTTACTGTTTGTTTATCTTCGCTTTTATTGCAACGCCGCAAACAAAGCAGCCAAAAACTTGACTTGAGCAGCGCGAGTAAAAGAGAGCGAGAGCAGTGGGGGACGAGAGAGTTGCCCCCTATGGCGCCGCAGCAAGTGGCAGCTTATTCAACCAACTCCGGCTGCGGTTTCTATGTGTTCATATCGGCTGCGATTCGATTAACTAAGTCGATTAACTTAGGTGAGGGGCGAAGGGGGGAGGTGGGGGTTAAAGTCAATTATTAATTAAGATAATGAGCATAAATTATAGAGAAACCATAGCGATTATCTGTAGCTGACACGCCTCTTTGCCTTTCCGATGTGTATTATTAAATGAAGTATTCAGTCATTTATTTAAGTAAGTTTTCTGTTTTCGAAATTTTGCACAATTTATTTCCTTAAGCTGAGTTCGACGTCAACTTCTCCCCCATCAACTTGACCCGATCTCATGGCGAGGTGTTAACTACAGTTTTATGCAAATTATTCAGAGAAAACTGATGCATATCCTAGTCGACTAATTGCATAGCAGCAGCTGTTATTGTTGTTGTTTTTCTTATTGCAAACATTAATTAAACAAAATGTTGCGAGCGCACCCCGAAAAATTTGAGAAACATGAACAACAACAAATGCCGCGCCTCGAACAGCAGCAACAACAACAAGAACTTTGAGGTGTATATGACACCTACCTGAGCCGGAGACGGAGACGGAGACGGAGTCATAGCCGGAGCTGAATACGGAGACAGAGACGGAGCTGCGGCGACTCAATTTGGCAATCTGGCAATGGAAAATGAAAATCAAAGCGGAGTCTCGTAATCGAAATCCGACAAATACGATAAATATATTGGCTAATTATAGCGAGGCGAAGCGGATTGTAAAAAAAGAATAGAAAAATCAAACATGGCCTTGAGCAAACAATCGACTAGCAGCAACAACATTAAACAGCAAACAAAAAGCTCGAAACAAAAAACAAAAAGGCTGAAAAAGAAACTATAAAATGTCAAAGCAAAAATATTTGCTGTTAGTTTTTGTTGTATTTTTTTGTATTTGTTAGCAACAAAAGCGGCAAATGGAAAACAGAAACAGCAAACGCTGCACACAAATGTAAATAAATTACATGCAACAAACGCAGCAGCCGCCGCCGCCGCCGCCAACGCCGACGCCGACGCTGACTTTGACGTCGCAGTCACGTTTCAGTCGCTGCCGAAGTCGCTGTTCGCGCTGCCGCTGCTCCACTGCGGCTGTCTGTGCCACTAACCCACTTTGGGACAACTCGCTGCCGCTGCCGCTGTCTCTCTGTCTCTGTCTAGCACAGAGGCTCAACTTGAACGCTCCCTCACTCCTTCCCCCCGCGCTGCACTCAACTCTTTTTCGCAGCGCAACGTGAAACGTTGACAACAACTTCGGCAGCAACAACAACAACAACAACGACGCGTTTTGCATTTTATTACGAAAATTCTTTGCATTCACAACGAAAATAAAAACCCAAAAAGCTTTCAATTAATCAACAGAAACGGCGGCAAAGCCAGAAGGGGGTAGACGTGGGGGGAAAGGGAGAGGGAAGCGGAGAACGGAGAACGGAGAGCGACAAATTAGCGACTTAAGACGTAAAGGCGTTGATTGATTTGAAGGGCTTTTTAGGCAGCCTGAAAAGAGTCGGAGCAGAGATGAGAAGAGGGACAGGGGCAGACGAGGGAAGGAGGGAGAAGAAACTCTGGGAAAGGAGCTAAGGCTAAGACCATTTGATCATTTGCTCAATGGTTGCATTTGGCAGCTGTCAGCGGAAAAAGGGGCAGGGCTGTCAGGGGAGGGGGGACTGAAACGGTGCGACGGCTCAATTGAAAGCTTATTTATAGGCACCAGCAGCCAACTGAGACAAGCCGTCGACAGTTCTCTGTGTGTGTGTGTGTGACCCAAAAATATGTGAAAACCACAGCACAGGCCCCAAAAATAGGCAATGAGAGGGGCTGGGGAAGGAAAAGGCGATACAGAGAGAAATAACACACTTTTTGACCACACAATCTTCCGAAAAACCACAAAGTGCTGCGAGGAGATAAAGATAATGACACGAGAGCATTGAAAACTATTGAGCGACAAGACAGCAGCAACAACAACAACCAAAACCACAACAACAACAACAAAAACAACAAAGGTAACTTTAAATTGTGTCCATTGTTTGGCTGCTCTGATTCATCAACTGCGCGAGTCGTGCCTCCTGCCGAACTTCCCTCCCCCTGCTCTGACACCCCTCACCAAGTGGCATTCAAAGTGCTAGCCATAAACATAAACATAATTTTCTATTGCCTCCACACGACGAGGCACAACACACACACACACACACACGATTGCAAGCAAGTCGATGCCAACGCTTTGTCAACAGCTGCAAACCCGCAACGCGCAACGCGCAACTTGCAACTTGCAACTTGCGTTGCATTTTCGCTTTCAAAATGTTGCACAATTTTCGTTTTTCGCAGTTTGCAGTTGTTAAGGCTGCTCATTATGGAGAATAATGCGGGAAATGGGGTATGCACAACTAGAGTATGTGGAAGGAATATACATAAGTCACGTCCCGCTTTACAGGGTATATCAGAGTCACATTCCCCCAAAACGAGGCTCAACATTTCGTATTAAAACAAAAGTCAATTTTAAATAAGGTTCCCCTAATTCGTATCTTTACAGGATATCCTTCAGTCCCCCTTCCCCATTGCGCGCCCTATGTGTAGCATGCTTGTTTTGTTATTTTCCTTGTGGGCTTCAACGCGTTGTTAAACTTTTCAGCTGGCGACTTTTGCATATAGACAGACTGGAGTAATTGCAACGTTAAGTATACGTCGCGTGGCGCAAAACTTATCCCCCACAGCAGACACCCCACACACCCCACACACCCACACACACTACACGCACACCCAGTCGCAGAAGTCAACAACCAGATGCCACTGCCACCGCTACCGGTTGAATGAACTCCGCGCCTCGTTGCTTGACCAGTCGACTAATTAAATTAGCTCATTACAATAACAATAAAAATTAACAACAATTCAGCAGTTCATAGAGAGCCCGCGTAAAGGGCGACAATTGTGGAAAAAAATTACTATAAAGGCAGAAGAAGAAGCCGCAAAGCTTAAAGCCTTAACTTGTTTTCCTTTTACCGGCGGTTTTTCCTGCTCTCCCTCTCCCTCCAAACTAATTGACCCCACACAATCAGAAGTCGCACTCGCGTTTCTCAGGTGTTTTAAAACGCGCGCGCGATTTTCTAAGCAAAAGTTTATGCCCAAAAACAGCTGACATAGTGCAACGCCAGGGGATGGGGAAGTTAAAGGGCAGCAGGCATTAGAGCGTTAAGACTTGGTTGAGCAAAGAAGAAGAAGATGGAAGAGAGAGTGCTGCAAAGGGGCGTGGCAAAGGCAGCGGTAGCGACGGCGGCGGCATTAACATTTTGCATTGTAATTACAATATAAATTTCCAGCGGATTTGGCGGATGCGAACGGCAAGTTTTGCATAGATAAAGTTAGTAAATGAGTCTAGGCTAAAGTTATTGTTGCTGCTGCTGTTGTTGCTGTTGCTGTTGCTGTTTTTGTTGTTGGCGCTGGCGGTTCAGTGCCGCCGTTCAGCAGCGCGTAAAAGTCAACGACAGCAAAATGTGGCGCTCAAATTAATTTTTCCAACTTTTATTGCGGTTACAAAAGGGGAGAGAGAGACATAGAGATAGAGATAGAGAAAGGAGGGGAAAAAGACCACCCCATATAAGTACGTGTAAGTATATAGCATATATAAAATACTTGTCTATCCAATTGTATTGCGAGACTTGAGCTATATAACTTTAATGAGACACACACGCGTGTGTATTGCGAAAGGGGAAGTGGAAGGGATACCCTTCCCTGGAGTCTGAGATCTCTGTGTGGCTTTCCCCCTCAACATGTGAACTTACGATCATTTCTCTTAGCGATCCATGACACATTCTCTGCCTTTTCGACACTGACTCAACGACTAGGAGATTTCTAATTGTGAATTGTGCAGATCTTAACTTACCTGCAAAGAAAAAGAAAGAAGAGAGGATAATTAATTAGACATGTGCACGAAATAAGATTATACAAATGATATGCGTATCGTATTATTTATATTTTCCACTTTAAATTATTTCCAATTCAATGTGAAACTCAAGTTATGCCCGCTTACATGTTAGTGTTGTAGTTCGTGTAGACCCGCTCGATTGGCCTGAGACCCGCATAGGAAGCGCCTCTGCCGCAGTGCCAGCCCCCTCTCTGGGTCTCAAGTGACTGCAGCAGAGTCCGCATATGAAATATTATTTTCGTTCTTTTTCGGTTTTCGGGTCTCGTTGAAACAAAAATGTCAAAAGCAAATTCAGCAAACACTTAAAACGGTCTCAAGTGAGCGAAGCAGCAGCCGCCTCACTCGGAACTGGCAACTCGAAAATGCCGAAAATTCAATGAAAAAGAGGCAAAACAAAAGCAGTGGCAGAGGGGAAAAGAGTAAAGGGAAGGAGGAGGGGTTAAACTACAACAAATGAAATAAATAAAAACAAAACGAAAGTAAAATAAAAACAAAAAATTATAGACGACGACGCATTTCCCCGAAGGAGAGCAAAAAGTCAACTGGCGGCAAACAAGGAACAAGAATGAAGAGAGCGAAAAAGAGAGACGGGGAGAGAGGCGAATGGCGGATGCAGGAGTGAACGTGGCCTGGGGAGAGGGTAAAATGCGCTGAAATTTATGCACATACAACGAGGCGGCGCGGGAGGCAGACCAGTCCCAGGAGGCTGGACAGAAGCGGTGCCTGACACGGCTGCACGGGATGGGGCGGATGGCAAGGGGCGTGCCAAGGGGATTGCCTGCAGCTCCGCCTTCTGTAAATATGCATGAGCACGTCTAAAATCGCTGAAGGACGATGACAAAGCGACAGAGAGACAGACGAACGCCTGGACTCATGAACTGCCTGATGGACTGCAGGACTGGCAGACAGATGGACAGATGGACAGATGGACTGACTGGCAAACTGCTGATTTTTATTTGAGCAATGGCAAAGCTGAGTTTGTGTTTAGTTTTGAGCTGCAAATGAAATTCAAAGTGCGAAGAATGGAAAAATAAAAGCTAAGCCCGCAGAGCACATACGATATGCCACAGGGACTTGGGTATGATGGGTGGAAGAGGGGAGTAGGGACCAGTTAGTGCCTGGTTTAGACAGGGCAAACAGCTGCCAAGGCTGCAAAGAGAAAGAGAGAGAGAGGAAGGATGACGAAGCAGGCAGTTTAGAGGCGAACAATGCCAACAGCAGCAGAAGCAGATGAAAGTTGAATCCACTTAAGGCCAATGGAAATGCACTTTATCCCCGGGAGGGGAGGGGGCGAAAGTTGACAAATTAATTGCACTTGATGCTGGTAATATGACAGACGGAGAGGCTAACAGAGAGAGGGAGAGAGAGAGAGCAATATTATAAACTGCACATGTTTATTAATTTCCGACTCGCTTTACACGACTCGCACTACAGCAGCAAACATCAACAACAACAACGTTATAATCACTCTCGAGTAGAAATCTTTCTCTTTCTCTCGTTTTCTCTTTAAATCCAATCAATCGATTAAGTTTCTATTTTCGAAATTGAAACTCATGTTCTCAGGGCAGCAATTGTTGTCACCTTACGAGTCCAACTAAATCAAATAATTTTCCAGCATTTGCCTCCCCTCCGACCCCCCTCCCCCTTTCCCACTCCTCTGCCTTAACTGATCAGCTGAAAATCCAATAAATTCATTGCAAATACATAAATTCGAATACAAATACGCATACGCATACAAATACAGCTAGAACTGTGAATACAAACACGAATTCGCTCGCCAGGCAGGCAAGCAATGCGAAAATGCGACAGGGAAAACACATACAATAGCTAAAGTAATACAATAACAAATCGCCACAGTGAGTGAAGGAAAATCGAAGAAGGAAATCGGTAAAAGGGAATTGGGGAAAACTCTGTTACAGAAGCAAAAGTAGAAGCTGAGGCTGAAACTGAAACTGCCTTGGCTTCTTTCTGTCTCTGTGTGTGCCCGGGAATTTGCTACGTCCAGGGGCACACGCACACGCACACATACAGACACACAGTGTTACAGCTTTTCAGCACACAGACAGAGGGACATGAAAATCTACTCAGCTGCTGGCGCTGCCTCAGCCTCTGCTGCCGCCCCGCGAAGGGTGCAAAAATTTTGTGCGCGCGCGTGTCGCTGTATGCGTGCCTGTGTGTGTGTGTGTGTGTGTGTGTGTGTGTGTCTACGAGATGAGGGTGTTATAAGCGGTTAAATTTCCAACATGCTCTGCCATCCTCTAGCCCCGTCCTCCCTACCCTTTCCCCCACGGTTATCTACCTTCATCTCTGCGTGTTGCGTGTGCACGCGCTGCTGGCGTCGCCGCCATCGTCGTCGTCGTTGTTACCGCTTATTTCCCATCGTCATCCTGCCTCCCTGCCACGCTCCTGGCAGTGTGTGCGCCCTTGCCACGCAACAGCAGCTTCAGCATCAGCAGCGGCAAATGTTGTCGCTGTTTGTCCTTTGTGCGACCCCCAGACCAATGCCAAGTCTGCCACGCCCGCCGCCGCCCCCCTTTTGACTGCCATTTTTCGGCAGCGTCTTCTCCAGCAGCGCGAGCTAATTTCACGTTACGCATACGCCATGTGTGTGCACTAAAAATTTGTGATTGTGTTGCTGCTGCTGCTGTTGTTGTTTGTTGTTGTTCTTCTTGAGCAAACGAAACTAAAATTGTGTTGCCTACTTTTAAGCGCTTTACGTCCAACCCGCTCTGGGGCATTCAACACAGCAGTACGAGTAGTAGCAGTACAACAAAACGAATAAAACTTAATTCAAATTACGTTTTCGAATTAATAATATAAACAATTAAACTGACAAATAATACTATTATTAATACAACTGTTAATAAATAAATTCTTGCCAGACTACGAGACTTATTTGATAGCTTATCTGGCTGCTGCAGCAGCTTCTCTCCTCCCCCTCTTTAAATAGAAAACGTAGGAAAGTTTTTCCTTTGCTTTTTGCATATTTTTTTTTTTTTGGGCAAATTAAACAAAACACAAGTTTGCAGACAGTGAGGGGGCAAAGCAGGAGCGTGGGGAGGTGGCTGGCGAATCTCGGCTAAAAGTCAGGCACCCGGAAGTTGCCTTTTACCACCCGCTCTTCGCCCAACCCCCTCTCTCAACCTTATGCCTGCTATGCCCGCCCTCGTCAGCTGCGTAATCTAGCAACTTCTCGAGCGGCATAAATTTTAGCCAGCAACAACAACAGCAACTACTGCAATGTGTAGCCATAAAAGTTACAGCCCAAGAGGAGAAAAGAGCGGAAAAGAGTAGGGGAAAGGGGCAGGAGCAGGGGTACGGTCTCAGACCTGACCGTCAAGATGGCATATACATATAATTTCGCACTGAAGGCAACTGAACTTGGCGACTGACTTGGCCTGCATAAGTAATAAAAATAGTAATTCGCTCGTAAAATAGTTGCGCTCAAGTAATTTTAACGATTATGATCTTAATCAAGTTGCCTACAGAGGAAGACGGGGAGGCAAGTGTGGGTGAAAACAAGACATTGCGCAAGCTGTTAAGCACTCTCTGTGGCTTTCTAAAGTCAAAGTCGAAAAGAGATTCAGGCTTTGTTTAAATATTGCAAAATGTTTAAGCAAACGCGTTGTTCGATGCCCACGTTACGGCTTTATCTCCGGGCTGTAATATATTCAAAATGTTGTTTTACATTTTCATGAGTTCTCTCTGCAATAACTTCAATCAAAAAGTCCAATTAGAGCAAGCAATTTTAACAGCAGCCCCTTTCCCTCCCTTCCCCCGCCAGGAGTTTGCAGAGTTTCGCCACATATGAGAAAAGTTAACATCAAGCCGCAATTTGTTACACATTTTCTCGCTTAACTAATTTGCGTAAAGCGACGCACACACACACACACACACGAACTTATTTATTTTTCTACACTTTTCAAACATTTTCCACGAGTTTCCTCTCGCTTGAAGCCGCAGCGCATACCCGTCCTCTCCCTCCTCTCCCGCCTGATCAACCCGTTGAATTTATAATCAACATTTTCTATTTCTATTTTACGAAATTAAATTGCATAAGCCCCAAAAAACTAGACTAGCCACGCCCACCAAACACCAACAACAACAAAATGTTTAAAATGCGCTCGCTCTCCCTCTGCTTCCTTCCCCCTCTCTCTCTCTCTCTCTATGTTTTGCATAAAGTTCGAGTAATTTACTTGGGTGAAAGAAAAACAACATGTAAGGACAAAAAAAAAAAAAAAACATGACTGTCCCGTTAGGAAAATCCAACAAAGGCGTCTCAAATGCCAAGCAATGAGTAAGCAGAGCAGCACCAGCAGCAGCGACAAGACGAAAACAAAGAAAAATGCCCGAAAGGAAAAGCAAGCCAGAGGACAGGCAAGGGGAGTTGGGGAACTCCACAAGGCGAGGAGCGAACGTTGCAGAAAACTTTACGACTTGGAAAAGCAGCTCTAGAATTTATGTGCATAATTTTTATACATATATTTGCGACAGAGCGTGGCTGCCTCCTCGACTAAGCTGAGCTGAGGGCGTGGCAATTACACTTGCAGGCAGAAACAAATGAAAACTTTTGCGATTTGCTTTAAAATGTTGTGACTAGAAGCATTTCTAGGAATTCGCCATAGGTAATTGAAATGACGAAACAAAAAACGAGAAACTAGAGCAGTTCGGGGGAGGAGCGTGGGGCAGAGAAGGTTATCCTGCAAAACAGCAAACAACTTATGCTCTGTAGGGAGGCACGCGCAGGCAGGCAGCACGAAGCACGAACCACTCCGGAGTTCCATGTGAGTTATGTGCAAAAGTTTTGAATGCAGACTGAACCTGCAAGGTATCATTTTAACCGACAAGCGGGGGAGTGGGAAAGCGGGAAAGCGGGAAGTGCAGGGAAAACTGCGGGGATTTAAGTGAGCAAAAAACATGCGTGCAACAGCAACAGCAGCAGCCAAAGCAACTATAGACGCGACAACAACAAAGGCGGCTCCCTGTATGCTCTGCAAACTGTGCTACACTTTTTGCCTTCTCTCTCTGCCTCTCTCCCTCGCACAATTAAAGCCGCGCAAGTGCTGCGAGCATGTGTGTGTGTGTGTGTGTGTGTGTTAGTTTGCGTGTGCGTGTGCTGGTTTGTTAGGCACTTTTAGGTATGCAAATTTTATTTTCAACATATTTGCCGAGCCATAGAAATCCAAAACAACAAGAAAAAGAGGAAAAGGTGTGAAAACGTAACAAAACAAAAGCCAAAGTCGAGAGAGCTCAAACTTTGCTGGCATTATAACTGTAATAAGTACAACAACAACAACAACAACAATAGCACACACTTCACTTGTGTGTACTTTGTTTAATGAGTTTTCGAGATGAGTTTGTTGTGTGCCAAAGCCAAAAGCAAAACAAAACATACCCAGCCCCCAGCCCCCAGCCACGCCTAGTCGGCCTCCCACTAGGCAACAGAGAGAGAGAGAGAGTCAGATAAGTATGTTTGTATATAGTATACACGCGGCTTATATGTATAACTGTATTTCTGATTGAAATGCGCAAAAAGTTTTCTTTTTTACAAGTCAAAAGTTCCCTTAAGATTGAAGCGAGAGCAGAGAATCGGGGAGGAGGAAGATGGGGTAGACCCTAAGGGAAACTGCAGCGATGAAGTGAGAGAAAAGGCGCGAAATTGAAAACAAAATGAGCTGCGCGATGGCCGCAAATTGGGTGGAAATTTCCCTGGCTAAGACAACGTAATAGCATATTCCCTTTCCCACCCCCTATCTCCCTTCCCTTCACTCTTTCGACAATCCGAACAACTGCAGTTGCACAAGACACGCCCACACAAGCAAGTCTGACTCACAGGAATAGCTCAGCAGCAGCAACAACAATGAAAGTAGACGAAAATAAAAGAAAATATAAAGGAATATCTAGCGCACAGCAGGTAGAAACAACAACAACAACCACAAAGCACACAGCGGGAAAACTCAAGCAAAAACCCAAAAAAAAAAATAAGAAAAATGTGGAAAAAAGATTTCCCTTGCAGGCAATGGAATAGAGAGCCCAGTTAAATCTCGGGGTTCCCATTGTTGTTGCTGTTGTTCCCTTTAAATAAATGACTAATTCTGTGTACTATTATTGTATTGATCAATTTTCAGTGGAAAGGGTAGTAGAATTGACATTTTAAAGACGCAGAAAGCAGCAAATGATTCCACTTAGCGAGTTTTCACTGTATTCAAATCTCTGTGCACATTCAATTGTCTTACGACGGGACAATATGCTGTTTACACAACTGAGCATCATCTTTAATGCTCCCCCCTCCCCCTCTCTCTTTCTCTCTCTCTCTCTCTGCAGCCCCTCTCAACAGTTCTCACTGTGAAGGTCATCAAACTTTGGGTACGCACTACGCTGGCAGAGCAGAGACGAAGACAGAGGCGGGGCAAGATCAGAGGCGTGCACCGAGAGAGCAGCGATAGGAGAACATATGGCGGCACATACGTGTACACATTAAAAATAGTTAAAATGTGCCCCCAAAACAGCAGAAAACAAGCAAGCCAAGCAGAGTGAAAATGTGTTTCGACGTGCGTTGGGTATACAATTAACAGCTGGATAAATACAACAACCAACAACAACAGCAACAACAAAGACAACTACAACTGAGAGCAGATGAGAAAAGTCAACACAGTCTGCCGCAGTGAGTGAGATCAGAGAACGAATGATGATAATGATGATGTTCCAGCTAATGATGCTACCGATGATCATCGTGATATGAGTCAGGGTGGGGAAATCGTGACGAATGGAGACGCTGACAAATCAATGTTTTATGAAAACGTGGAAAGGATGTTGAAACTTTGCAAGGGGGTAGCATGGAAAAATTTGAAATTTTTTGAAAATTTTACATTTGTAATATTTTAATGCAGAATCAAACTAGCGGCCAAACCATGAAGAAAATGTCATTCCTCATGAAAATCCGATGAATTTTGACAATGTTATGAGAGTTTGAAAACGTGGAAAGGATGTTGAAACTTTGCAAGGGGGTAGCATGGAAAAATTTGAAATTTTTTGAAAATTTTACATTTGTAATATTTTAATGCAGAATCAAACTAGAGGCCAAACCATGAAGAAAATGTCATTCCTTATGAAAATCCGATGAATTTTGACAATGTTATGAGAGTTTGAAAACGTGGAAAGGATGTTAAAACTCTGCAAGGGGGTAGCATGGAAAAATTTGAAATTTTTTGAAAATTTTACATTTGTAATATTTTAATGCAGAATCAAACTAGAGGCCAAACCATGAAGAAAATGTCATTCCTCATGAAAATCCGATGATTTTTGACAAAGTTATGAGAGTTTGAATACGTGGAAAGGATGTTGAAACTTTCACAAAGGGGTAGCAATGGAAAAATTTGAAATTTTTTGAAAATTTTACATTTGTAATATTTTAATGCAGAATCAAACTAGAGGCCAAACCATGAAGAAAATGTCATTCCTTATGAAAATCCGATGAATTTTGACAATGTTATGAGAGTTTGAAAACGTGGAAAGGATGTTGAAACTTTGCAAGGGGGTAATTTAAGTTTAGCAAATATCAAAGGCAAACTGAGAGGGGGACCCCTCTCAGTGCCCCAACACTTGTCTGTCAAGCTAATGCAATTTCGAATTTAATATAAACCACGCTGTGCACGGAGAACTTGCCTGATTTATATCGATAGTGATAGATTTATCGTCCAACGAAACCAACCCGGAAGAGTTCATTCACACGTTGTGCGACCCCACGTCGACCCCCCCCACCACCCGATGACCTCCAGCAAATGTGTGTTTGCGCCTGGCGTAATTTAGCCTTTTTATTGCACACTTGTAGCCGTTTTTTAATTACGGCCAACAGCTGCAGCAGCCACAGTAGAAGCAGCAGCAGCAGCGGCGGCAACTACGGCAGTAACTTTGCGGCAAAATGGAAGCCTACATTATGGTTAGCTCAAAGTCGTCGGTTGCCTCGCCTAAAAATAGTTGAACACATTCCCCGCGCCCCACCGCCGCCGCTGGCCATTTTCCCGGCTTGGCCTGCTTTACGCCTTGCCGCTTCTGGCCTAGCCTCGCCTCGCCTCGCCTTTGGCCAATATTGTTTTATAGCCCATACAATATTACCATTAGATAAATTGCCTTTTGGCCTAGACATGAGAGACTGGACACTCAATGAAGGAGGCAAGGAGGCAATGTGGTGGAGCAGGGTTCTCAGTGCTGGGCTCTGCTCTGAGGCAGGGTCTCCACCTCTGTCTCCTCTGTCTCTCTCTCCTCTCTTTCTCCACTCTGCTGCCTGCTGCACGTTTCAAATTACTTTCTTTATTGATTTGCCGATGACTCGCATTGTTTGCTATTTTTACTGCACTTGCACATGCATTCCAACGATCCTTCTCCTTTTCTGTCTCTTTGCTGTCTCTCGCCCACAACCCCTTAGCTAGCTATCTCTCCCTCTTTTTCTCTTCTTCTCACCCCTCTTCACATGTGCGTGTCAATTTGATGTGTTGTTGTTTTTGTTGCTGCTGCTGCTGCTCTTGCTGCAGTTTGACCCTAGTTCTGCCTCAGCTGCTACTCCTCCTTCTCCTCTTCGTGCCACAAGCACTTTGTCGACACTTTGCGCGAGCTCTATAAAAAGATGTTCGCTCTATCTACACGTTCTGGTTCCCACTCCCTCTCTCCCTACCACTGTTTCTCCCCTTCCTCTGCTCGTTTTTGGTATGTAGAATTTTTCTACATTTCTTTTATGACGCATTTTTATTAAAAATTTAATGCATTTTGTTGTCGTCTGCGTTTTACGAGCCAAGTCTGAAGTTCTTGAGTCGTGTCTATTGATTGGCCCGACCCCGACCCCGACCCCAACCCCAACTCGAACCCAACCCATTGCTGGCCCAACGCAAGTGTTCACTCACTCACTTCACTTCATGCGGGTCTGGGAGCGACACTGGGGCCACTCACACACGCAACATAAGAAGTTATTAATTAGTCATACATAATTAACCCGATTCTCGGTTCCGTAGTTCTCCCTGCACCCCTACCAGCTCTGCCCTTTTCGGTTCTTACTTCTCTAATTGCAAGTTTGCGTTCGTTTCGTGGGTGGCAACTTCCATGCTCGGGGTTTATTTTTACTTACGCAAGAATCAATAGAAAGTTTTGGGCCAACTTACCTGGAAAGTAGAAGAGAGAGAAATGGAATTATTAGTTTGATATTACAGTGGGATAAAGTGTTGGGTGTATTATTAACTAAGTAGTAAATAACTTGATAGATTGTGAATTAGTTAGCTACATGGCCACACTATGCTAATCCCTTTCGTACACTCTATTCGTGTAATTAGCTCGACCTCTTGTGACTCATCAAAACAAGCGAATTATAATGTTAACTGTATATGCGGCCAAGGGAACGGAAGGGGAAGGGGTTAGCCACTGCAAGCATGTTTTGTGATATGTATCTAATCAATAACCACAAGAGCCACTCCCCAACAGAGATAGAACTAACCCCCTTTGGGTCACCCCCCGCCCCCTCCCTTCGCCTCTGGCTGTACGTTTGGCCCCCTTGCGGTTTTCGACATTGTAGAAACAAAGTTAATGCCCATAGTAGTTGTAGCTGATGTAGTTGTTGTCTGCTAAATGTGTACGCTGCACGTTGCACGTTGTGTCTGGAGGCAAAAGTTCAATTAAAAATATTTAAACTGCGCTGGGGATGGGCACACACAGTGCGCATCCGCATCCCATTGCCTTTGCCCAGGCCTTGCTGCCTCTGCCTGATGCGTGTCAAAACTCAACTTGGGATAGGTTGGAGAGCTCCCGCAAGGCAGCAGCAGCAGCAGCAGCAGTAACAGCAACAATAGCAACACCAACAACAACAGATTCAGCAACAGCAGCAACTTGCAACAAACAACAAAAAGGAAGGCAGAGAACAAACTGCACAACGAACGCCTCGCAATGGCCATAAGCCGCAGCGCATCGGTCAACGTTTGACGACCCCCCTGGCCATACTAGCCCCGCGCGACGACTTCCCTCCCGCCTCTCCTTGCCCCGTTGCAGGCAAGAGTTGGGGCAATGCCAGACCATCCGGTTCTCAGTCGTCGTCGTCGTAAAAACACAACAACAACAACAACGATAACTGCAACAACAACAATAAAAAGTAACCTAACGAAAATTTCATTCTTCTTTTTTGTTTTTTTTTTTTTTTTGGGTGCAATGAACGTTGCCGCTGCTGCGCATGCGTGCCAGCAACAACAACAGCAACAACTACAACAACAAAAACAACAACAATGTGGTCGGTCGTCGGCGCGTTGCTTCGTTGAAAAATTCGTTAATAAATTGGCTAACCGAGTCGAGCGGGCAGGCAAAGTTCCAGGTTGCAAGTTCCACGTTCCACACAGTTGCCGGTGCCAAGTCGCCAGCCTCAGCCTCAGCCTCGAGCTCCACCTTGCATCAATATTAACATGCATGCTCATCCTTTTGTATACCCTTTACCCGGCAAGGGTACATGGGTTGCCACATGTGAGAAGGGCCAAGACTGATCCACAATAAATTAAGAATGAAGAATCATAATTAGATGTGATTCGGCAGGGTATACACAGTTTCGAAGCTACCCCGATGCGTGATACTTCATTCTTGTCTGAAGAGCCTGCTGCTACCCTTCAGGGTCAACGGCCCACTATTATCTCAGACCATCTGCCGCGGCCCCAGCAAGCAGAGACCGAGATCCCAAATCGATTTGTGACACATGCAAGAGGGTAAATCAATAAGCAAACAAGCAACAATCGAGCGTGCCTGAAAGCAAGACATCTTACGGCATTATCGATATTATCGCCATCTCTGGTAAGGTTCCTCTTATCGTCTAAAGTAGGAAGGGCTCTTCCTATTAATTTTCTTACAAACTGAATATACCCATTTATGGAAATTTGCAACGCTCGAAGGATATAAAAGGATCCCCAAGCGCAGCTGCAAAGTGCCTGCTCGACAAGGAGCAGCAACGCAGGTACTTGAGACAGCAGAGCAGCCCCTATGAAGACAATGCTGTAATTTGAGCACGATCCCAATGAAACAAACTGAATCTTTGTAAGGATGCATGAGGATCCTTTTCTCACAGTTTTTTGCACCTGCTGCAAAGGGGACATTGTCTTTTTTTTTAGCAAAGAAGAACGAGTAAATAAAAGTGACTTGAAAGTGGGTGTACAAGTTAATAAGTGAGTTTCGAAGAGAGTTTTGCCAAATTGAATCATTCTACAAGTATTTACAACATTATCATTAGAATTTCAAGTTTGATTTGAAACAGAAATAGCTGACAAACCACTGAAACTTCCCAATTGCTTTGATTTATGGCAACTTTTAATCTCAGTCACTCTTTCTCTCTCTCTCTCTTCAATTTAGTTAGTTCTACAGCTTCCCTTTTGGCGCATTCAACAAGCAGGTCGTCGTGCGCTGTTGCCACATTTCATTTTGGACAAAAGCGAGAGACATTTTCTGTGGCATTTGGCATGGACTGCGACATCATGTGTGGCATTTTATGTAAACTTTTGCAACAATAAACACTAACAAGAGCGAGACGGCGAGACGGCGAGAAGAAAGAGTGAGATGGGGAGTCACATCTTGGCAGCAGCAACAATTGTTGTCAACAATTCGCAGCTGAAGCTTATTGAAAATTGGCAACAAAGCGACAGTCAGGCAGCCTCAGCCTCAGCCTCAGCCTGTTCCCCATTCCTCTTTTCCCCCTCATTGCAAAGCTTCGTATGACGCAGTCGACAAAGGCGCCAAGGCAACGGCACAAAGCACAAAGCAAAGTGAGGGGCAGCAGCAGCTCCAGCTGAGAGAGAAGAGGAGGTGCAGTGACAGAGGCAGTCTTTTGTCATGCGTCGTACATCGTAAGCTGTACGGAAATCAAGATCATGCATCAATAATGACATCTGACAATAAGAATCTGCTGCTGACTCAAAATGCAAAAAAGGAAGCAGGAAAAAACAAAACAGAAATGAAAATTGAAATTATTTTTAAACGTAATAAAAATGCAACATGTCAAACGGAGGTGGAGGCTGAACTGGAGGTGGGAGCGGGGGCGGAGGCGGAGGCATGCTGCAGGTGGCAGAGCTCACAGCTCGGAGTCCCAGCTCGTCGGGGTGTGTTCAAATCCAGATCAGCTTCAATGCTGCCACAGGCCAGACAAATGTCAGCGGCTTAAAATGCAGCAACAACAAGAGCAACAATGGCACCCTGAATGGGAAAACTGACAAAGCAGATGGAAACAGCTGAAGATGAGGTGCAGCCAGGGGGGGGCCGGGAGAGGAGGGGGAGGGGCAACACGGATTGCTGCAGTTGCCTGCGACTGCGTCTGCTCATTTGTCATAGGACATTAGGCGAGTCACGAGACACGAGACACGAGACAGCAGCAGCAGCAGCAGCAACAGTGGCAGCAGCAGATAAGCAGCAATCACATATAGTAAATACACTGCGAGAAAAGCGCAGGCAATGCGGAATCAGAAAGTCAGAAAAGCTGCATGGAAAATTGTCATAGAAAGTGCAGTTTTTCTCTCTCTGCAACTGGCATCATACTTGCTACTTGCAACTTGCCACTTAGGCGTGGCATTCATAACAGCTTGCAACTGCCACAGTAGCAGCAGCAGCAGCAGCAGCCGTGTTGCAATAACACCATTTGAAAGTGCCACAATTAACGCGTCTGTCTAATTATCCCCGTTGACAGAGGCAAACTACACACTCGCGGCAGACATAAAGTTCTGAAGCTGCGCAGCATTGCCAGACGCGCTACGTGGGGCCACGGAGGCTGGTGGCGCCACCACAGCAAGGCAGGCAACTGAACCATTTTCAAATACATTTGGCAAACATTTAACAATGTCGACAGAGGCGCATAGATGAGACTTTGTAGAATTTTAATTGAAATGTCAAAAGCGTTTAGTGTGGCAAGCACAATGGTGCAGCAGCAGCCGCCACAATCGCTGCCACACAGCCTCACAGCCTCCAACCGCCGCAGCGCCACAGCGCCACAGCAGCAGCAGCAACTGGCGAACGGCCAGGTACTGGAATTTTAATCGGCAATGCGGCAGAATTTGATTGTGGCATTATTGAGGTTAGGAAAATATGTCGAGTGCGCTCGAGACTCAACTTTGAGGCGGCCCGAAGGGAACAGCAGCTGCAGAGCTTTGTCTCCAAGGCGCACGGGTTGACAACAACGTTGCAGCATTGTCGAATTTGCAGTTTGCTGCACTGTTGCCAAACTTCACATAATCATTACAATTTGTTGCCGCATAAGATAATGCCACTTACAACACTTGTGCCGCATGTCTCTTGCCCCGCCCCCTCCCTGGGGCCCGCATCGAACTTGACTTTGCCACAAGATTGCCACAAATTATGCAGAGTGCAAAGAGACGAGAAAATTCTGTCAATCCAAATCGATTAACGTTCACTCAGACGATTGTTAATTAACACTGCCACAAGGCATCGAGAAATCTGCACAAATTGTGGCTACAAATTGAGGAGTAGCTGCCGCACAGGGGGCAAGCAGGAAGGGCAAGCGGGAGAGAGGGTGGCAAATGTTGTCAAAAGTTGTACAACAAAAGATTGGGAAGATAGGGCATTAGGGTAACTCTGCAAGGCGCATCAAATGCGGGGCATGTCGGGCCAGTCTGTTGAAGTCGAGTGGCAGCCACAGCCACAGCCACAGCAGCCCGCAGACATTTACAGTTGCTGTTGCTGTTGCAGTTGCAGTTGCAGCAGCGGCAGAAGCAGCTTGTGGCTCATTGCCGTTCGTTTTGAACCCTCATTTAGCATAAACACAGCAGGCAGAAGAGCCCTGACTCAGACAATGGAAGCTGCCACAGCTTCGGCTTCGGCTTCAGCTTGCAACTTCAACTTCAACTGGAGAGACTCGTATTAAACGCTCGCACGATTTTCTCGTTGCGGCTGAGTGACTTGTGCCGTCGTGCCAGCGGCTCAAACAGCACACAGTGCAGGAAAAAAACACAGTGTGCTAAATATAAGAGGAGCCTCAATGGAGACGGAGCTGGAGCCGTAGCTGGCGCTAGTGCTGGTGCTGCTGCAGCATATGCTGCGAATCCTGCCCCAGCTTGCAACATGCAACGCGATGACGAAGCTGCGGCGCTTAATTAGCACGTCTCCAGCATTTTGGCTATAAATAGCTATGGCTATAGCTATTGCCACAGCTGCAGAGGGAAAACTGTGTGGAAAAGGTGAGATTTCACGCTGCACAACTGAGGAAAACGGAAAGTGCTGCAAGTCGAGGATGAGTCCGTGTCGTTTGTTTGCTAATCTCTCTCTCTCTCTCTCTCTCTCTCTTTCCTATATATCGCCGTCTCTCTCGCGTATTTTTATTGTTATTCTCATTGTTATTATCATTGTTATGTAATGAAGTTCCGGCTGCAACAGTGGCTCGTAAAAAATGTGTTACAACTGCCTACAGTGGCTGCAAATTTGGTCGAGGTGCGCGACAAGCGAATCGTAAATTTAAATCATATCTTGAGAAATGTGTTTTTCCCAAACACAGGCATATCTCACACTCACTCACACACACACACACACACAAATTCGCACACACATGTGCATAAATTTTCTGAAACATTTTTCCAGTTGTTTGACGCAAAACTTAATTAGTTTCTCGCCTTGCCTCGAGGCGCGAGAGAGAGGGAGGAGAGGGGGAAGAGAGGCTACTAAACGCCCCAAAGGCAGCCTAACACACCGCGCATCTCGCTCACTCACTCCCCCTCCCCCTCCCCCTCTCTCGCTCTCTTTTTCTTTCTCGGGCGAGAGGAATTTCTTGTTATGCTCGCAGTGCGAGTCCGAGAGCGGCTTCATTAAGTTCGGGTTCAAGAAGAGTTGCCCGCCGGCTGCCAGTTCAACTGTCTAACTGCCACCCCCTTCTCTTCCCCTACTTTCCTCGCCACCTATGGCAGCATCTACGAATTGTCTATTTCAGTTTTCCAATGTAGTTTACGATCCGTTGTGGCAAAGAGTTTTGTTGTTCATCGCACCGACGTTTCGTTCTGTTGTCCAACACACACGATGATTTATTTGGCACACACATACACAGACACGCACATACATACACGAACACGCACACTTGGACAGCTACCTGCGCGTGTAAATGCATTTTGCTGTAGGTGAATTAGGTTTGGTTTTGCTGCCGCTGCCGATACTGCTGCACACACAACGCACTTGGGGCAGCTCTAGGGAACTGAGTAGGTGCACCAGGGGTGCAAGAGGGGACCCAGGGGGAAGGGAGCTGGGAGCTGGGGCAACGCAGAGGTCTCACTGGGCTGAAGCTTTTTCGTTGGTGGCACTTTGTTGACTATTATTTTTCATTTTGAGAGTGCAACTTGTGAGGCGGCAGGGCAAGTGAAAATTATTTCATGTGCCACAGTGGAAGCAACTCAAAAGGGAACAGGCTAATAATGGAATTAGCTAAAGGGAATATAGGTAGACATTAGAGGCTACTTGCTGATTGATATTACTACTAATTTCCCATCTTCTCAACGCTTTATTGACCACCTTAACGAACAGTTTCCGCTTCAGGCGTGGCAACTATCGAGTGTGCACTGTAGGCGCATACACACGCAACACACACAGCTACAAAGTGTTGGCTCTGGCTGTTACATGATACCTAGAGTCGAGTCGGAGCTGCAAGCGCAGAGCAAGCGAGAAAGGGCAGCGTGCGAGCGGGAGAGAGAGGGAAAGGGAGAGAGAATATAAACCTCAAAGATACATTTGCGCTTCACTTGAACCGTAGAACGCAATTCAAGTGAACTAAGCTGGCCGGAGCAAGTGACTCACGTACCTAGCTGAAAGTGCCTGTGTGTGTGTGTGTGTGTTATATCTGTGTGTGGTATCTCTGTATGCGATGTGAGGGCGAAATGAAGCTGTAGACAAAATTGCGTGCGTAATTCTTTGGCAACGTACGGCAAATGTTTGGCCAAAAACAAAGCGAGCAAAGTAGAAATAGTTTGGCACGGCAGGATAGGGATTGAAAGCGACGGAAGGAAAACGAGAAAACGAGAGAAGAGGAAGCAAGGACAGCAAGGAGCAGAAATAACACCAAGCGATGTCGCCTGTCCAAATGGCAGGCCACCTACCTACCTACCTAACCTAAGCCCAGGCACTTGAGATGTTTTTATGGCCAGAATTGCATTTGCAGAGCCAACCGGCAAAGGGCATAGATAGATAGATATTTCGGTAAGATTGTTGTTGCGCTGTTGCCACATTTCACGCAGTAATACGAAAGATTAGATGACTTGCACATGTCCGTTGGGGAATGCGTGTCAAGCATGCCAGAAGAGAAGAAGACAAGAAGAGCGAGGGAATTTTATTAAATTTCATTAACGGCAAAACTCTTAAAAAAAAGTTCGCTCGAACAATACGAGACGGGACGATACAAGAGCATTAACTACTGTTCGTTCGAGCGGTGAAATTTAATTAAAATATATTTCCTGGAAATGCTGCGGTGTTGCCAAACTTCTGTTGAACAATAATACAAGCATTTTAATAAGCATTCAAGCGTTAAAATTCAATTTAATTGTCGTCCCAGCAGCGCAAACCAAACGGAATAACAAAATTTGACACTTACGCTGTTGCCAATCTTCAGCCGAAGCACATAACGTGCCTTAAATGTAGACTCCAACTTAAAATCCAATTAATACACATACTATGAACATTGAAACTAAAAGTCGATGCATAAAATTGAGCAAGCGATTGCCAAACTTCACTCAAGATTTATTAAAATGCAAACTTTATGCGTAAAGTTTGAAGAATTTCAACAAACTTTCATATGAACTATGGCATAAGCCGAACGTTTTATAATTTATTCTGGGATTTACTTTGCGTCGTAACCCCAAAAACTGATCTGAAAATGAAATGCATAAACCGAATAGCGACAGAGAGAAGAGAGAAAGAGAGGAGTAAATGAGAGCTGCTATACCGAGTGGAATGCTAGGAAAACAGGATAATTATTCAAACACTTTCAAAGTCAAACACACACAGCAATTTCGAGGAAAAACGCCTGTCACTACGATAACTACTGCAGTCCAAGGGATGGACGGACGTACAGTTCGGGGTTCAGTTTGGTTTTTACTTCAATCGAAGCGAAGCGAAACGAGACGAGACGAGACGAGAAGGAAAAATGTGGTGGCAGACGAGGAAAACATATGCGGGACTCAACTAGGAGCGCATATATCCTGTCCTGTAAACGGGGCCTGTCTGCGGCTCAGTTTCGATGTCTGTCTGGGTGTGTGTATAGCACAGCAGACAAAATATCTAAAAAGTGTCGAAGGTTGTTCAACCAACCACCAGAAGGCAGCAGCAGCATCAGACTGAGCATCAGCCGCATCTGAGCTGAGCAGCTGTTCCGTGCGAAGGGAAGAAAATACTACAAAAATAGTGGATGGAAAAATAAAAGTACGTGTCCCGGTATACCCGGTACGGTCCGTCGCCGGGTTCCCGGTGCACTGCTTTTGTTTTGTTTAGTTTTTGGTGGTGCAGTGCCAGCGGCAGCGGCAGCAGCGCACAAGGGGAGGGAGTGCGAAAAAGAGAGACAAAGCGAGAGTAAGGAAGAGGGAGACAGCATGGGGGAATCACTTAACAGAGAATCGCATCGAATCGCCGAGCTATGCGGGCCTGCCTGGGCAGGGCCATTGGACTCGAGATTAGCACAGGATTTGCGCCTGATCAAAAGACTGAAAGCCTAGAGAAAAATAACAGGAACCAAGTCGAGGCTGGGCAACAGATAACGACGACGACGACGACGACGACGACGACACCTTGCTGCGGCCAGAGACTAAGCCCAGAGACAGAAACAGAGTCGAGCCGAGGCAGAGCCAGAGCCACAAGTCGTGCAGGAAGCGAGTTTTATATGCAGGCAAAAGGTTTACCTGTCCCACTGTCTGTCCACTTGTGTCGTTCCGTCTGTTCTTGGACTTGTCGTCTTCGTCTGCTGCTGCTGCTGCTGCTGCCGCTGCTGCTTCGAAAACCAGTTGCAGGTAGTTTAAACTAAGGTCCAAGATGTTCGGTCATCTTTTCCCTTCCCTTCGTCCTCCTTTTTCTCCTTCTCTCTTCTTCTTCTGGCTCTGTTTCTTCCTCTTCTTCTGTCTGCGCAACAGGCCTACGACTGCGTATCTGCTTGACTCTGTCCGGCCGTGTCCAATATTTTCGTTTTGTGGCCCATTCCCCCCACCCCCTGCCGCTAACCACTTGCTTGTGTTTTATGTTTGTCTTGGCCAAATGCAGTGAAAAAAATTCGTAGAACTTTGCCTAGGATTAATTGGTTGAGTGTATAAATGTATAAATGGTTTCTCATTTCTCCGAAATAAATCAGAAACTGATTAATCTGCCGTTTAGCAGCGTCTTTTTATCGCTAAATAATGCGTGGGGGAATCGCATTAAGTGGACAAGTAATTAGCTCTACGAAATGCACTGTTGCCGTACTTCAGTCAACATTTTTTTTGAGAACACATTAAAATCGATTCGAATATTTATTTTTCAGTTACCAATCACCAGAAACAAAGTTTTGAAAACATTTAACTACTTGCAATGTTGCCAAACTTCAGAGACTAGCATTAAACTCTTGTGACACTTGCTCGCATTGCTGTTTGCCGTTTGCCGTTTGCCGTTTGCTGTGTGACTCCTGCCTTCGTGCCTTCTATTCCCCTCCTCGTCGCAAAGGCAGCAAGGCCTCACCTGCTACGAGAGGCCATAAACAAAAAACTAGCCCGGGCATCTGGCCACACGGCGTCTAACAAGTTCGACATTTGGCACTTAAATTTAACGCTTGATTGCATTTACAGTGCCGAGTGCCAAAGCTATATATTAATATGTATATAAGTATATTCCTCTCTTTCAGCTAGGCCAGGCTAGACCGAGCTAGAGACCCAGAGAGCAGAGACCAAAAGACCAAAGGCTCCATGATGATTGCTTTCAAAAGCCAATCCAACGTCAACGACTCTATTCTGCGGGTTCTACTTTAAGCCGGCTTCTTTCTAACCAGCTTTAGGGCTTGCTTGCGCCCCCTCTCAAACTCCCTCTCTTTGTGCTGCCTCCACTTGTGCCTAGTTTCAAGCATTTCCCTTCTACCGCAGCACCACTCCTCCTCCTGCTGCCGTCACTTAGCGTGTGCCAGTTTTTCACTGGCTTCTTTTAGTGTTTACCCAACACTTGGGGCCCCGCAGCTCCCTGCAATGTGCCCTGCGTGCCCTGATCACCCTGTGATTGCAGCCGGAAATGCCGTTTTACACGTGAATGAATGGAATTGTGCAGCGTTGCCAAACTTCAGTTAAGCTGTCAAAATTCAACCGTTACACGACGCGGGCAACTCGTTTAGCAACAATTAATGTAAAATTTTAATATTATACAATTTTCATGGCGAAAATGCAAATCAAAGGAAAGATAGAGAGAAAACTTTTCCAGGCCTTTTTTCCCTCGCTGCTCCTGCTGCTGCCGCTGCCGCTGCCGTCGCCGCCGGCCAAAGCAGAAAAGAACAAAAACACTGCGAGGGAGAGAGGGTATTTCAATAGAAAAACCACCCTGCATTCACAGCGAAAAATGCATAAGGCACAAAGGACGAAGGACGACACGCTGATGTTGATGTTGACGTTGCGACGACAGACCACACCGCACAAAAAGGGGTAAAATTGGAGAGAAAAGCAGTGCGAACGAGAACGAGAGGGAGAGGGAGAGAGACACTTCAAGCCTACGTTCTGCAAAGAAATACACAAGAACACAGGCAAAGGTCGCCGCCAGGCAAAGAGCCAAAGCCATTGAACCTTGTTACATGTTTAGACCAAAGTCTAGAAAAAGTTGAAAACTCGTCAAAATGTTACTACTATAGGAGAACGACGACTTGAGGCCTGACTCGATCAAAGAGATTGCAGTTTACTCATGAGCTAAAGCTTTGACAGAGCCTTAGGGATGTGATTTATTTCTAACACGATCCCAATACCCGCCCCCAGACTGCATACCCTAAGATTATCAATAGAATTATAGAGAGTGCTGAGCTGCAACAGAACTTACCATACAACTCCGAATGCTCCGTAGCCAATCGGACGATCCGGTTGCACATCCTGTGGCACAGCTGGCGGCTGATAATACGGAGCCGCTGCGGCTAAAATTGCGCTGGCGCCCTGTGGCGCACCACCGGCAGCACCACCCTGTACCAGTGACATCGATACGCTCATTGAGCTTCGCGGCGCAGCAGCTGAAGGACTTGGGCAGCTGTTGATGCTAGTGCAGTTGCTCTTGGTTTTGTTGCTGCTCTGGCTTGAGCTTTGTGCTGGCGTCTGATAACGTTGCGTCGTGTTGTTAGTGCCTGTTGTTGTTGTTGTTGATTTTGTGTTGTTGGTGTTGGTATGGGTGTTGGTGTTGTTGTTGTTGGCTGTGTTGGTGGTGTTGGTAATGGTGGAGTTTGTGTTGTTGGTTGATTGTGGATGGGTGGAGAAATGGTGTTGATTGCTCAATAGATGCCGCTTGGGGCCACTGATGGCCGCCATTCAATAGTTGCCCATTTGTTTGTTGTAATTGCTCATTTGGCTTCTTTTTTTTTTTTTTTTGTTGTTCGAATTTTCCGTAGCTTTTACGCTGTAATTTCCGCTAACACATTAAAAATTAATCTATGGAATTTAATTTAATTTGGATTTTTTGCACATTTCTGCAAGTTTTCTCCTTGTCGATGCTGTGGTTGTTGTTGTTGTTGTTGTTGTTGTTGTTGGTGACTGCAAGGAAAAAGAAGAACGACAAATTTTTAGATAATTTTGCCGGACAAGAGAGGCAAAATAAAGAAAACAGCGCCGTTAGCTGTGACCGGGGCGCGTCCGTGTAAGCGTAAATGTATAAGTGTGCGCACATATTTGTATGCGTGACTCCATGAGCCAGCAGCAAGGGAGAGAGAGAGAATGAGCGAGAGAGAGTGCAAACACACACAAAAACACACAAAAGTGGAGTATGGACTTTTTCGAGAGTTGTTTACAGTTTAATAAACTTGAAAATTCAAAGCAGCAAGAAGCAAAAAAGAAATACAATTTATTTAAAATGTGTGCACATGTTTTGCAACAACGGCAGGGAGAGCAGCAGCAGCAGTCAAACGGCGCCGTGTACTCTCTGCGTCAGCGTCAGCGTCTACGGTAGCGTCGCGCACTTGACACTTTTTGCTGACTGCCTCTGCCGCTGCGACTGCGACTACGACGCCGACGCCAAGGCAGCGGCAACGGCAACGGGCTTAGAAAACAATGCACAAAGCGGCAGGCACACACAAAACACATGTAATAAAGGAAGAGGCAATGAAATGAAGAAAATGCGCTGCATTTGAATTTCACATGAATTTGTCCAGCCTAATTGTATATTGTTGATGCGCTTGTTGTTGCTGAAGCATGCTTACCTTAAAATATGCACAAGTATTGAGCGGCGGCGGCGGCGGCGACAGAGGCAGCGGTTTTGTTGTTGGCAACGGTGGGGGTAGCTGAATTCGACGAGAGTGCGGCGACTCTTCCGCGTTTGTATGTATGAGTGCCTGCGTGCGTGCGTACTTGTGTGAGTAGCGTCGGTGGCGGTGGCGGCAGCGACAGCTTGAGAGACGGACGACAATTTACAAATAAAATTTGAAGCTTAACTAAAACGACGCGACGCGGGACAGCGAGCAGCAACGGCGACAGCGACTAAAAATGCAGCTAAATCTCACGAATTTGTTGTTATTTGAGGTTTATTAGCGCACACACACATTCATTAAGACACACCGACACAGAGAGAAAGACCGACGGCAAATCAATTGAATAATATTTGTATTTATTTGTGCATTTGTCACGTTTTTTGTTGTTGCCACTGGGCTCAATATTTATTGCATTATCTTGTTATCACACTACCTGCAGTTTGGTAGGCAGCAGCGAAATTGCTTTTGCAATACATATGTATGTATGTATTAATTTTTCCCCTTGGCTTTTGCATCAAACACACGCGGCGTCTCTTTACCGATATTATGCGTGTCGTTTATGCGAAAGTCGTGATAGGACTGACAACAACAAAATTTTCGTCAATGTGACCGAGCGCTCGCGAGCGGTGTAACCAGTGGATGAATTTTTTTGGTATTTCTGTAAACAGCTGACTCTTAGCAACATGTTGCGGAGGCTTGGCTCTGTTGTGGCCAGCAACAATTTGATAGGTGAAAATATATAGATTTTCTTTACTATTTTAATTTCATTCCCTTTAACTTTGTCACTTAATATTTATAGCATGCCAGTCACCATGACATTTAGAGCCAGTTACTATGTGCAGAAAAGTTCTGCTATGTTCTTAAAAGAGTATGACCATTCTCGCTCTGCGGTGTTACTTTACAGAATTTTTTATCTATCGATATTCGATTTTTTCATAGATATTGCGACAATATTAACAGTTTTTCCAAAGCGGGAAAATATTATACGCAATTAATATTAATTACTTAAGATGAAATATTTTAGCAAGCCTTAAGGTTGAGTAATCATAGCGATAGCTATCTCTAGTTAACAGAGCCTTGTTAATTAACATTGCATGATTCTGAATAATTTTATAATAACATACATTTACGATAGGATATGTGAAAATCGCGAAAAAGTGCTGCTTACCAGTACTGCCAGCCTTTGAGAACCAAAACCACTGGCAACACTGGTGTTTGTTTACTTGGAGCCACACAATAATGTCTCAAACTATGGAAAGGGAAACGGAAAGAGTGACTGAATACCTGACTGATCTTGTTGTGCCACACCATCGCTGCAATGTGAACATCATATCCGACCACATAACTATGCTGCATGGCACCAAGAGCAAGAAACAACATAGCCGCAAGCGCCGCGCTCATAAATCAAAGGTGCTGACCCGACGGGAGTACGCGGAGCTGGGGCTGAACACGCTGCCTACACGACAGATGCGCTACGAGCAGGCGCTGCCACTGCACACGCTATGGCGAGGCTACATACGGGAGCACCTCGACCTGCAGGAGGGCGACGAGGTGCCCCAGGTGCACGAGAAGCGCTACGAAGATTTTAGTCGGCAGCTAGTCAAAATGGATCTGCACGGAGCTAAGCTGCGTGTGATACAATCTAAGTCTCGCACGCTGATGGGCCTCAGTGGCATCTGTGTGATGGATACAAAAAACGTGCTGAAGCTGCTTGGCGAGGATCACCGTGTGCGGACGGTGCCGAAGAGTGAATGCGTCTTCGGGTTGTACGTCGGCAACATGGAGTTCACCATATTTGGTCAGCACCTGAACATGCGCCCGGCCGAGCGCAGTGTGAAGAAAATCAAAAGCTTCGTGGAGCCCTTCATGTAGCAAATATTATATTTAATTTAAGCTTCTCATTTGTTTAAAATGTTGTATAAAATCGTATTATTATTAAACGCCCTGTCCCAATCTGGGATTGAGAATATCGCGTTATATTTTATTACATATATATGTGTGTAAGGTTTATAATTTTTAGTTGAATTTTGAGAGCGGATTGATAGATTTACGCTGGTGGCTTGGTCATGGTGACCACAGCGGAGGGGACTAGCCCTAACACCTCTAGCGGCTTCTCGTAGTCCTCATCGGCAAAGAGCTTGCGCGGAAATGTGGTCATTAAGGCGAAGGGCGTTTCGATACCCGTCTTCACCTGAATAAAGACACGGACGGCAGACAGCGGTTCCTTCACATTAAACTCAGATGCGAGCGTGGAGCCATCCTGCAGTCGCACTTGGATGCGCGTCTCGGTGTAATCCCGCGGCGGAGACTTAACGGCTGTTGGCGAGGTGGCCGTTGTGGTGGAACTGACCGAGGGCACCGCATCCGACAGTGTTGTCCCGGGGCTTTGCTTCATTTCCCTGTGGAATTCAAAAGTAATTTATCTAGATTCCGTTTGGTATCGATTAAACGCCTTACCTGGCTTTGCGTGCCGCCTTGTCGGCCTCGATTTGTGCCCGTACGCGATCCCGAGCTGCCTTCTCCTCTTCCTTTTCGCGCTTACGCTGATCCACGATTTTTTTCATTTCGATCTCCTCCATGCGACGACGAGCCTCTGTCATGTCCTTGCCGGAGCGTATGCGATTGCGTTCCCGATCTAGGGCCTCGGCCTTCTCCCGCTCTTCACGTTCTACGCGCTTTTGTTTGAGCTTTTCCTCGATGAGCGACAGCTGTGCTTTTTTCTCTTCCTCGGTTAGTGCCTTCTTCTCTTCCGTGGATTCAGAGAAGTTGCTATGGCCTGTCTTTGCTGCATGGTACTCGACCTCTGTTTGATCCTTGAATACCTTTCCGCAGTCGTCGCATTTCAAGGACTTAGCCACGGCACCTTCCACACCCGCCGCATCGTCAGTAGCAGCGCCGCTGCTGCTGGGCGCATTATCATCGGACGCTGCAGCGGCAGGTGCAGCAGCTGTAGCTGGTATTTCCTCATCGACGTGAGCTAACAGCCACTCCATGGCCATTTCGACACCTTTGTGGTTTGTCACCTGCAGTGCGTATTCACTGTTTTGCAAGAAGAAAAAAATATTTATGTGTATATGCAGAAAATTGCAACAAACCGGCAAAGCATTACTTACACTCTCTCCTTAGGAAATCCCATGTCTATCAGTGTTTGCACGTCGCTCATTTCTGTTTCTTAACCTTCTGGAGTCAGTTAGTTAATTAAAATATAAATTTTGCAATTGTTTAACTATTTTCTATATTTTCTCCCCTGCAATAATGACACACAAAAACAATGCTCTGCTAGCCAGTGTTGAAAAACGCACAAAACTAAAAAGGTATTGAAAATGAGACAACCGACACATTAAATAAACTATTATTTACCTTAAAATCTTGATAAAAACAATTTTCTTCTGACTAAATGTTAAGAAGACAGCCAATTATAGTCATTTAAGTTGAATTAAAGTGCACCAATTACTTATCGATAGTCCATTTGACAAGTCGATAACCAACAGCTGCTTTTTATTTTCTTCGGCGTCTGTGTTGCAGTAAACAAAACATAAGCGTCGGTTTACTCCATTTTCTTGTTAGATTGAACCGACATGTCGCCTCCGAAAAAAATCAGGGAGATTGTAATCAAAATACCACGCCATCCCTACATAAAGGCGGAGCGTGAGTTGGACTACCAGGTACGCAAGTGCCGTGTAAATCTGGAACGGATAAAAGGGCAAAGCGCATCGGTAGGACGACCCTTTCCTCTGAAGCCCACGCCCAAACGTTGCTGCGTGCGTGTGGCAAGACTACCCAATGTCGAGCGTAGCGAGATGTCTGTGACCCCAGCCAGTTCCATAGTGTGCTCCGACTTCGACGATGGTAAGTGCATCTAGAACAGGAATCGTTATTTCGTCACTAAAGTAAACATTCTATTCAATATTCACAGCCTCAAGTTCCGATTAGTAGATACAGATGCCTCAGATGGATTCTGCTATTTTTTGCAGACGACTTTGCATGGATTTTCGGGACCCTCACTGACTACGTACATATATAAAGTTTAATACATCAGATCTTATATTCATAGTTTTCATATTTTACAAGTTTGTAACAAAAATAAAAATATATGTTTAAAAGCACACTCGATAACATAGACTTATCGATAACGCTTCGCCAACGAGTTTCATCTCTAGTCTCGTATGGCTGTCAGGTAGAAAAATATTTGAGAAAATCCCAAATTATTCGTAACTTTTCCTGCTGCAAAACAACATTCCAGGCAGAAAACCTAAAAATAGAAAACATGAATTGGCATACGGGCAACATAGCGGAAGCTGTGGCCGAATCAAAGGCCAAAGACGCGATCTTTGTTGTTTACATCGAAGGTATGGCGAAGGGAAAAGTTTGCTTGCGAATTGCACCACGTCATGCAGGCAAATATTGACGTATTTATTATTTACAATTAATTGCAGGCCAGGACGAGATGACAGCCAAACTGAATCGTTTTCTGGCTGATGCGCGTGTCATCCGCAAGCTGCAGACATCTGACTTTGTAGCCGTTAAAATCCAGGGCGAAAGTGCAACTTACGCTCAGTTCATTTCCCTGTGTGAGTATAAAATGCCCTTGATAAGAAACACCTCTGGAAAATCAATGAGTCATCGCTTGTTGGCAGTGTCTGTCTTTGTAAACATTGTGTTTTCTGTTTTAAAAGTACACTTCTAACAGTGTTGACTGTGCCTACCCTTATCTAATCGCTTACTGCTTCTGCCTTTTAGACAAAGTGGTTCCAGTGCCATCGATATTTTTCATTGCAAATTCTGGAACACCTCTGGATATTGCAACTGGCATCATTGGCAGCGTCGAAGAACTAATTTCCAAAATTGAAAAGGTTCTCCTGCTGGCAGGCAAGCAAAGAGCCAGAACCCCAGTTTCGGATTCGCCTACAACAACGGCTAATGTAGTGGCTGCATCAAGCAGAAGCATTGCAGGAGCAGATGATGAAGAAGAAAATGAACAGAACACAGGGAACTCATCTGGCCAGCAGCCTGAGGAGAGTATTCCCCAGACACCCAATGCTGCGGCAACAGCTAGACAACGCGAGCAAACTGCTGCTTCAGAGCCATTCGAAGCACCGCCAACTGCGGTACCGGTACCAACACCAGGACCACCAACTGTGGGTGCACCGCCAGAGACTGTTTTACCAGCTGCTGCCTCTCCACCTGCAGCTGCTGCACCACCAGCTGCAGCATCTGCTTCTCCATCTGAAGTTCCTGCGTCAGTCGAGCCTTCTGCAGCGGCTGCAACAGCAGCAGCCGCCGCAGATAAGCGTGCAGCCGCAGCCGCAGCAGCTTTGAACGCAGCAGCATCAACCACTTCCTCTGTGTTGCCCAGAGGTAGCCCAATGGTGGGCACCGGTAGGCCCATTCAGCATGCAGTGGAGGTAGAGAGCACGCAGCAGTTGGCCGAGCAGCGTCGGCTGGAGCAGCAGCGACGCGAGAGAGAGAACGAACTTCGTCGCCGTCGTGAGGGACACGAGGCCCAGGTGCAAGAGGCAACCACACGGGAGCATGAGCTGCAGATCATACAGGTTAGCTGAAGGTGCAGCTGAATAGAACATTTTTTGCTCACTCATTTTATTCTTAGGACCGCATACGCCGAGAACGCCAACAGGTTCAGGAGACACGCGAACGCATTCTGGCTCAAATAGCCGCTGATCGCGCGGAACAGGCCAGTCGCCTAGCCAACCAACAGAGCTCCCACCAGACGGATATCGCTACAAATGCATCCACGGAGTCGTCCATTAACGCAGTAGATGAGACGCGTCTGCAGATACGCCTGCCAGGCGGAATCACACGCACCAAAGCCTTTCCCATTGCTGAACCTTTGTCTTCAGTGCGCACATATGTAGTCAATGAACTACTTAACAATACTAGTGTACGCGATTTTTCGCTGGCCACAAACTACCCAAGACGCGAGTTCAAGCTAGAAGATGAGGCCAAGACACTGATCGACTTAAATTTGGTGCCCAATGCTATTCTACTGGTGATTCAGCGCGAGTCTATTAATCCCGTAGTCCGAACTGGCGGCAACATGCTGAATATGCTAACTAGCGTAATCTGGGCAGTGCTTACGCCGGCCACCATGGCCTTTGAATATGTTCACAAGATGGGATGGCAACGATTGAGGCATCGCTTCCTTCAGTTTGCCGCTAATTTGGGCCTGGTAAAGACGCCCAATCGCTTAGATGTCAACGGACTTAATTCGGATATGTAAGCCGTCTGAATTTGCTAGTAGTTTATTTTTTCTATTCCACAACTAATCCATCCTTACGTTTCCTTCTTGTTCTAGCCCTGCCATGTACAACATGGATTCTTTCAGGGCACGTCCACCCACTGAGGCACCCGGCCTTCCCACAGAGGATAACTTGCCCTCAGATCCACAGGAAATACCAGTTAATCTCCGCTACCGTGAACCGCGCTACGGTGAACCAAAAATACGTCGCCTGGCAGACAGCATCTCCCCGGACGACGACGATCAAGCCACCTACAATGGCAACTCGACTCAGCAGCAATAGATCGTTCAGTGCATTCGACCGATCGATCGATTCCATAGTTAAAAGTGACCCCTTCTCCTCCGCACAGCTTTGATTAATGCAGCCTGAAATTATGATCTACCAAATACACGTCACAAATTCTAAGATATTGAAAAGCATTTCGCGTGTCAGTGTGTCTTTTATTTAAACAATCGAAATAGTATCGTTTCGGATCAGTAGTAGTTGCTCTAAGACACAATTTGTGATATAAAGCGTTAAATAATTTGTTCTAATTCTGTGTAATTCTGTCTACAATTCAGTTGCGTTTACTGATTGCCTTTTGAAATCTCGGTGCATTACGTATTCCCGCATATAACGCGTTTATGTAGACTGTTTCTTGATAAAATTGTTTAAATGTTATACGAAAACTTAGGTATATGTAGACAATGATGGAGAAATCGTGGGTGCAATTATAAATAATTTGTTACAAGAATAATGTATTATTACAATCTCTCGCACCCGTATGAATGCGGTTTAATCATATGTTTATTATTTATAATAAAGAGTAAAATAAATTTGTCCTAATTCGTTGTAAAACTTTACTGATTACGGCATACATTTGTGCGGGTCTAGGGAGCGATGTGTGTCATCAATTTCATCTCGCGCACTCATGCAAACGCAATCTGTAGCCTTTAGCATGGCATTCATTATAAAGTGTGATATGGTGAACTGATCACATCATGTCTAGTTTAATACAATTTAGCCTCGAAGTTCAGCTAGAAAAGTGTTCATAACAAAGGTGGATAGGCCTAAATACTACAGTAGAGATATGGACGAGATGGTGACGGGGTGAATTGCATCTAGATAGTGAACCACATGAGAAATGAGAGCAGCTTGTAGAAGTTGACCAGGGGAAACTTCCATTGCTCCTTGCGCTGTACGGGCGGAACCAGGCTGGGATAGTGTACCGGATTGCTGATGTGGCAATTGGTGTTTACCTTGCCGCCAGGGTAATTGATGGTCACAAGATCGCCCAATTTGACGCCGTCGCAATCGATCAGCTCGAGGGACTTGTTGAAGCAAATTCGGATTTCGGACAGATAGCTGATGCCGTGCTTGGCATCGAAGAGACAGTGGATGGAGGGATTCTTACCAAGGGCCTGCACGACAGCGTTGTTAAGGGCAGTTACAGTGTTGTTGGAGTCTGGATGAATGCCTGCAGCGTCCAGGACGCGAGACATTATAAACTTCTCGCGCCACTTCAGACCCTGGCTAAAGTACTTAAGCTCATTGTCGAGTTCCTCAAGAACAGTTGCACAGGTGCCATGTTTTAGCCATTCATGCTTCCAGAGCCACTCCTGCGACGAGGCGCCCTCTAGATCTGGCCAGTAGGTGTTCATGCGATCCAAAATGGTCTGCAATAGCTCGGGATCAAATTCCGCAGACTTGTTACAGAAATTTGGTCCAAACTGTTCCAGTTTTGTAGGCCAGATTCCGTGTATGGTCCAAAACTCCTTCTTCTGCGGCAAGGTACACTCATGCGACGGGTCTTGCTCCCTCCAATGGTAGCAAGTGGTCACTGGCCACTGCTGCGTAAAGATAAGAACGTCGAAGCCAGTTGAGTCGCCGCCTAACTCACTTGCGAACATGGAATACGCGTCGTCATCCTCATCGTCTTCGTCGAAGTCAACTGCGCTGGGGGCTTTCAGTGGCTGCTCTGCGGAGCTGCTTGACTCATCGGATGCATTACCGAGGGCGATGCCAGAGTCCGATATTTCATCGAGGGCGCTGCAAGTAAGAAGAGACTTATGATTCAGGTGCCTATTGTTGTGGTTGTTAGGGCAAGCGGAAGGGAAGGGCTGTGGGGACACGGGGATAACCTTGAACTTGATGCTTTTACAAGGGCGCTCGGCCTATTGATTATTTAAGCCTGCCACACATCCAAATAGTTCTCTGATTTTATTACATTGTATTTGTTTTTGTTTGTTTTTTATTTGCGCAGCGAACGAAAATAACAACTAGAAAATTTCGTTTTTGCTTGTCGCTCGCGTTTCGTTGCCTAATATTAATTTATGGCCCACTGTTTCTTACCTCAATGGACTTGTATTTGTCACAACAAAGCTGCTCAGTAAAACGGCTGAGAAAACCAAAAATTGTTGTTTTATCTGCATATTTTTAATCGTAATTCAAAATAACGAAGAGTAGGCAAAAATTTTAAGTATATAGCATTTTTGCTCGCACAACCACACAGTTAATATTAGTTTGATAATCTTTCGCAAACACTCAGTATGCTTTTTCTTTATAAATCGCTCTGATTTAGTTATTACAATTATAACAATAGTAATGACTTGTTTGCTAAAAGTTCACTTCTTTTATATTTTGTTTTCGTTGTTTTTTTTATTACTGCTGCCTAACGTTTTGCAGCACTTACTGAAAAATGTAAAATGTACAGAGCTGCTAATAACAGAAAGGCAAATGTTATCGATGTCTAATGCATCAAAACGATAGTTATCGAAAACGGTCAAAATTCAAAATGAAAATTCAAACACAATTTGTAGATGAGAATTTTTGTGATTTAAAAAACTATAAATACTACAACAACTATTTATCTTCCTTTTTCGTCATCGCCATGTTGTCTATTGAGGGTTTTTTCCATTTGGATTTGTGAAATACAACGGTAGTTTGTCTGCTTGCACAAAATCCATGAGCAAAAATAACAATCGCTCTAAGATAAGATGCAAGGAGAGCAGAAACGAAATGCACACCCACACACACACGCGCACCGAGCACTTTAATTAGTGACAACGATAATTACACACATTTTGTGCTGGCACAATTGCGCTTTTTATCTACGAAATACAAACACGACATGAAGCCAAACACCAAACGACTTCTGTTGAAAACCCAATGACTACGTTAAGTACAACAATAGCAACAACAACAACAACAATGACAAGTCGAACAAGATGAGAAACAGCGTTGTTTCAGCTACTGAAATTAATACAACCATTGCTAAGCAATTGATTATTGCTTAACTGTTCTTTGTACTTGCCACTGATGATCCCTCAATGTGTTACGGAGTGGAGTGGGCAGATAAAAAGCCCCCAGCCTGATGCCAGATGGGCAGTTGTCACCCACTTATGGAGGGCTTTCTTTCCACTTAGTTATCGAGTTCTCAATTAGTCGGCCGCATTGATAAAACTCATTTACATGGGGAATTTGGGTGGGGGTGCGGAGTTATCGCACCCTTGTCAGAGGCTTTATCGAAACATTTGTGATTATTTTGTCATGTTTTCTGCGATCCAACTAAATAATGTACATGACTGTGGAGCCAACTGGGGGTTGCTTTATGCAGATTTGCAGACCGTCGTTTTTACGTTTTGTTTGATGACAAATTAATTTAATAATAACAGCTGCAAACATTTTGTAATCAATTTGTACAATCAATTAATGCTTGTTGTTGTGGTTATAGTTGTTGTTTAGTATTTAGCAGTGTTTCCAAGTAAGCGATTTTACCTTCAAAGTTTCTTAATGGGAGAACTTTAAAACCTGCGGGCAGCAGGAAATCTGGCTTATTTCTGTCTGTCTGTTAGTGGAGTGGGGGATCCTGCAAATTAGCAGAATTCGCCCCACATTTGCTTGGCATTATATTTACTTTACATTTCACCTACAATGCGAGAAATGCGGGCAGCTGGCAACACTGGCAACTCACTTCGGCGAAATTATCATTATTTTTGGCGCAAAAGTCACAAAATCGCCGAGGCGGAGGAAAAAGTTAAGTCATTAATTTAAAAATGTGCCCATTATAAGTCGACGTTTGCGCTGCCATCACTGCTGTATAATCAACGCCATCATCATCTTCATCTAAGCGCCATGATGCTGCCGCAGCCATCGTGGACGTGGACGAGGATGTCGACGTCGCTACCATCTCTTGCCGTGGCCAACGCATGCGTCGAGAGCGCCCGTGTGTAAGAGAGAACGAGAGACGCGATGTGGGTGGAGTCAACACAGCTTGCGCTACACATAGAGCACTCGAATCGGGGGTGAGTAGAGCCGGTAATTGCGTCAATTTGCCGTATATACAATTCCGTATTCCGTATTCCGTATCCCGTAGCCAGTCAGTTGACGTGCTGCTCTTTTTTGTTGCTTTCTTGGCGGTGCTTTAGTTGTCGCCGTCGATGTTGCCGCCATCGCTGTCGTTGTTTTTGTGCAATTGCTGTGTAAATGGCATGAGAATGATAATTGGAGCAATTATAATATTAAATTGGGAGATCATGGCTCACAGGGTTTCCTTTTCTTTTTCGATTCCCTATTCGCCATCCCCCTTCGCCTCCCTTCCCCATAGGGCTGACGTTTTTATATATCGTAGCATACTTTTTCGCTGTCATCGCTAGCGTCGGCTTTGGCTCAACTTTTCTCTCACTCATTTTCTTGCTCGCTCTCCTGGGCATTTGCGCTGCGACTGCTGTGTATTTTGTCGGATTTGTTTGTTAATTAGAATTCTAGCGTTGAAATTAAAATCCCCTGTTTTTCCGCCTTCCCCCCTCTCCGCGCGCTGGCAAAATAGAGAAAATAAAATATATTTTTTCGTAGTTTTTTGGGTGGTCACTGTAGGTGGAGCTTCGTTTTGAGTTTTCCCGACTGCCTTCGCTTAATTACTGCACTTTATTTTCTAAGTGAGACTAATTAACAGGCTATTCCTCGCATTGCGGTACGTTTTCCAACTTGTGTGTAGAACGTAGTATACATATGTGTGTGTGTGTGTGTGTGTGTGCAGGAGGAAGGCAGCTTCAACTGGCCCGTCTGTTTGAGTGGTCAACATTTTGGGCTAGTTAGTTGGTTGATAGCATGCAAAGTGACCGAAGGAAACGTGGCTGCAACTTCCATGTGGCATTAAAAACTTTTGCAGCTTAACTTTTTTGGCCCAATTAGTTATCAAGTTGTTGGAAACAACTTTTAACTGTCCAACGAAAACTTGAAACTTAAAGCTGCATTAAGTGAGGAAAGTAAAGTTAAGATAAACTATTATAATTTTTATAATTTATTAAATAAGGTTTTCTTAAGATATTTTACATATACTGCTTTGCAATGCTACACGTAAACGTTGCAGTAGCTTACAGTGGGATTATTTAAGAGTATTTACCACTAAACATAACCCGAAACTCCACTAAGCCACAAATTTACGTTATTAGCGCAACATTAGACGCTCTGCTAATTATCAACACTGTCTGCCATAACCGTCTCTCCCTTCTTCCACCGGCAGCAGCTCCACCATTAGCAGCGAGAAGCGCCAGCTCAGCAGCAATTGCCGGAAAGCAACCCTCTTCGAGTACTTTCCCTCCTCTCACACTCATTCCACACACACACCCACCCACCCACACACGCACACACACACACACAGAGCACAACCCTCGCACGTTAATGAACGTAAAATTCACTTAATTCCAACTTTAGCCATGAATTAAGCACGACAAATGGAGACGGAGACGGAGAATTGGAGAGAGAGAGAGAGAGAGAGAGCAGGAGTTGGCAGCCATTGCCGAGTGATGGCAAGCGGTGGCCTCCCTCCGGTACACGCTGACTGGTTGCCCGTTCGCCCAGTTGGCCGGGTATAAATAAGCGCAAAGACGTGCCGGTCCCGTCGGCCCCGTACAATAAGTAAATGTGCTTTTATGGCTCTTAATTAAGGCAATGATGGGGTGTTTTAATACGTTTGCCAAATGTTAAATGACAAACTGCCAGTTGTCGTCCCGGCACGTCCTCAGCCCTCCGTCTGCTCCATCTCTCTAGGCTACCCTCCTCCTCCTACCCTTCCTTTCTGTTTCTGTTTCTGTTTCTGGTTCGGTTTCTGTTGCTGTTGCTGGCGTTAATGAAGCCGCTTTTTGCCTTTCGGCAATTTCCTTTTTGCTCTTTTCATTTCATTTGTTTGCATTGCCAGGAGACCGAGAGAAAGGCTGAAAAACGCCATTCGATGACTAATTACCTTGAGAGCATCCACTTGAGCCGCGTAATCCAAACGAGCAATTGTTATGACACTTTGGAGTCGCTTTTCTCGCCCTGCCACGACACACAAACGCGTCAGTTCAATAGCCAAAAACAAGCCAAATTGTCGGCCTTTAATGGCTGATTGACGATTGATTTTTACAGCGTTGTCAAAAAAGAATACAGTGGAGGCACAGAATATAGGACCCCATTTCAGAAAACTTTGAAAAACCGCTGCAAATACATAAAGATATTTTAAAATTTATAAAATTAGAGAATTAGTACCAAACAAGTGCGACTATCTTCTTTTGATGATATAAAATAGGTAGGACTTTAAATACAACAATTTAGATGATTTTAATTGCTGCAAGTTTATACCGAATTTTTGAGATTTTGAAAATGTCTTACAAAAAGTAGTTTATACTTTCTAGCCACTGCTGTAGTGTGAGCGAATCTCAGTCTTGCATTCAATTGTTATTGCTTCTTGGGCCACTCTACTGCCGCTAATCTTCCACTGTCATTTCCCTGGCGTTCCTTCTGTCCGCCTATTTTATGATTTGTAAATGTTTGTCTTGGCAACTTTATAGCTCCATTTGCCGAACAACTAAACTGCGCCATTTGCGGCTTTTTATATCGACTGACCAAACATACTTACACGAAAGACACGCATGTACGTACATACATATATAGATATATAGTTGGGGCATGTGTGTGTGTGTGTGTGTGGCAAATCTGTGTGGCACATAAAAATCCAATTGCGCCATTTGCAACGCTGGCAAAAATAACATTTTCAACACTTTTTGTTTGATTAATCAAACGCACAGCCCAAAAGTTGTGGTGAGACGAGGCGGGAGTTAGGCAGAGCCAAAGATACATATGTATATATAGACAAAGATATATGTATAACGTGGGATAAGCTTGTATCCATTTAGTCGAAATTAGTATGCCACGCACGTTTCAGCGAAAAATAGGCGAACAAAAAAAATAAAACACACACAGCAACAACAAAAACAACAACAACAGAAACAGAAACAAAGGCAGCAACAAAGCGGAAACGGAAAACGGAAAACAAAAAAATGGCGTAAGCGTCGAATGTTCTGCGCCAGCTTAACTGCCTCTGCCCCGGTCGCTGCCTCTTTGTGGGGGTATTTTTTATGACTATTTATATATTCAAAACAAATGCAATTGGTTTATTACACATCAATAAACGCGACCAACCAGTCAAATTTGCGGTGCGTGTTTCGAAAAAAAAAAGAAAAACAAAACGTATAGCGATATATCCATGTCTCGCATAAACGTGAGCAAATTATGATATGATGGCAGTCTGTTTAAACATTGTCTGTATGAACATTGTGCCAACTAGGTATGAGTTCTACATGACACCAGATCTCTTGGTTTTCTATGCCATGCTATATTTGCTTTTCATTAGCAAGGACCTCTCATTGGTTTTCCCTTTCTTGCCATCTCTTGAGAGCTGTCGAGAGGTCACTTATCGAGTGCTTAAACAGCTTCCGCTGTTGACCAAGGTAAATAGCCTGCAGCTGCAATTTATTGTTTACCCATCGGAGGCCCCAAGGCCGGCACAGGTCACGTGCGTTCCCCCTAGGTCTCCCTTTCCTGCTGTCTAATGCCTTGGCCAAACATAACTCCCCCCCTGAGCTGCGAAACATATCCTGCAATTAAAATTTGAAGTGCGCAGAGGATACTCATCCTTGGCTCCAACTCAGCCTGCGACTTTAACTGCAGCACAAGTTGGACGATGATTAAAAGACAACAACTGCAGCCTGCCAAGTAGCAGACAGTGGCACAGCCTGCCCATCCCCATCTCTATTCAGTTATAACTTCCCCAGATTGCACTTTATCTCCACGCAAATTTGCCTGGAGCACGGTGCAGGCAGCAGGGAGGAGCAGGAGGAGGAAAGGGTAAGAGCGGCATGGGAGTGCGAAAAGTCAAGTTGTCTGTTTGGCTGGGCAAACAATTGGCAGAGCATTGCTATGATCTTGGTTTGCACTTTGGGCTCTGATTTGTGAGTGCGAAAGTGCCTGATGGTAGCGACTCCTACTCCTATTGGCCCAGCCCTGCCCTGCTCTGTCGGGGACTCAATTTGTGCACAATTTCCCCAGTGGAGTGCTTGTTGTTGGGCTCCAAGTGGAAATGAGCTATGTACGAGCAGCGACGACAACGACGACGGGCAATTTCGCCAGGCGGGCAATTCGTGCGTTAACTTCCACTTTAACTGCCGGTTATGCATTTTGACATGCGAATTTGCGTATGTGTGTTTAACGAAGCAGAAGCTGGAACCACAAATTTGCGTATGATTTTTCTTAGAAAGTATTGTCTGCTCTGCCATTTGTCTCTGTCCCTGCCTTCTCCTCGCTCCTCGCTCCTCGCTCCCCTCTCCTACTCCTCCTCCTTGTTGCTCCACAAATATTTGTACATTTCGCATAATAATAAAAGACACACCCAATTTTCGTAGAATCCACAAATAAATACAAATTGTGCACTGCCTTCGGCTTTTTTTTTTTTGGCCAGCTATGTATTGTTGTATTGGCCAGCCACGCCCCACTCCCAAAAGGGGGGGTTGTCCCACCCGACAGGGTGCTGCACTGGAGGCGCCAAAGAAATGGCCGGCCACAAAGCCAGTCGACTGTAAATTGCCCATTTCTGTTTACACAATTTTATTGTTCCTCGCCGAATACCCAAAAATTGTCATGCATAGCAGATACTAACAACAACAACAAAGACGAAAATAACAACAACAACAACAAAGACTGACCCTAGGCTTAATTTAAACGAGAAACAAAAACCACAAGCAACCGAAGCAACCGAAGCAACCGAAGCAGAGGCAACTCGGGCCTCTCCCATTTAATTTTTGGTTATTTCGCAATTTTTCACTTCATTAAACATTTTTTACGGATTTGTCATATCAATTTACTCGAAAGGGTTAAGAAAGTTATCATGCTAAGGGTTGATTATGCCAAGAGAGCAGAGAAGAGAAGAAGAAAACAAACAAATTTCTTATATCACGAGCGAGATTAAAGAAGGGTCGCTTGTCCCGTTCGGAGACGGGGCCTCATTTGGAAACCGGGTCGGACTCGCAGACGGAGTCGGTTGTCATGTCAAATCAATGTCAGGCCTTGCCTCGCTACTTACGCAATTTGCTTACATGATGTCAGCATCCGCTTTTCCCTCCCGCCCCGATTTTTCGCATTTCCCAGCAGCATAAACAACAACAACAACTTGAGTTTTTAAGTGGCAACTCGGAACTCGAAACTGGCTGCGTTATTTACATATGAAATAGAGGGCAGCAGGGAGGGTACTCCCTCTTTGCTTCAGTCTTTTAACGCTTTACAACACTGAAGCAAACAAAAAGATAAGTGAAACATTTGTTTTATGTGCAGCAAGAGGGGGTCGGGCAATCCGTCAAGGATAGCATCTTTGCCTAAATGCTGACAAATCTGTAAAAATTTGTCGTCTGTCACCCCACACACCCTCACACACACACGCACACACACACATACACACATACACACCCCCACCTTCCACACATACACATGTTTAGCATACTTATGAGCGCAGCAGATGGGGAGGGAGACAGCTTAGGCTCTTTCATTGTATCATGCGCTCGTTAAGCGCCAAGTAAAACAAATCATAATCTTCAAGACGTCGACTCCAAGTGCCACTCCCCCCTCCCTCCGAGTCTCCGCCCTCGCTCCGAAATGACAGCGCGTGCCATTTGTCTGTTTGCATTTCAGTCAGCCTCTTGCGGTGCTGTCAACCAGGCTGGCAACTTACAAAGTCACCATTACCTCGTCTCAAGGACCTCGTCTCGTGTGCTCCCTGGAGCATCGACAGCGATTTGCTTGTTCTCCTCATGTTTGTAAAAGTGTTGGCATAATAAATCTTCAAAATCTTCGCACACTCCCGGAGTATACAAATAATTTCACTCATATACTTTGGGAAGTACCCAAAGATTGTCGCGAGCGATTGTGGGAATTTCCATATAATACTATAGAATGTTAGATTCTGCACTACAATTCTTTACAGTCAAGTCTATAAACAGCTTTATCAATCAATGCCCACTCTGCAGAGCTGCCTCTGACTGTGGATCGACTCCAACTTGAACTTCGCACCGCGCACCGCGCACTCCTCGCCCAGCCCCGCCACAGCCGACCATAAATATCCAATGCGATATCTTATCGGCAGTTGAAAGCACTTTACTAATAATTAAAATGTCATCATTAAGAAATATGAAAAAGTCAACAGAGGAGGAAGGCAGCCATTCAGCGAGGCAGCGCTGACAGCGCGACGAGCGAGAACTACGCCTATTTATTGTTTTCCTATTGACTATTTAAACGTCAAGTGAAGTTTCTCTAGCCGTCCATTTCTAGCGTGAGCATACACGGCAAGAACTGGGGAGGGAGTAGGTGGAAAGAACATTGAGAGCGTGAGATTAGGATAGAAATTGACTGGAGAATATTTTCTCCTACCTTCTACCTATTTTTTCAGTGTCCCATTTTATAAATAAGATATTATTCTTTTCTTCTGATTTCCATCCAGTTTATTATAGTGTAGTCTACTTTTAACTAAGATAAAGAGAAGAGTAGATATAAACGCTTAAAATAAGTAAGATGCCAGTTTGCCGCCCTTTTTCTCGCAGTGTAGTCGTCACCTGGCCGCTGCCTTGCCATTGTTGACACTCGGCGTCGCCGCTTGGCGTCGATTCCCGTGTCACATCGAGTGACAGTAGCTGCGTTTTCAATTAGAAACAGATGTAAAGCGCCGATAAGACTACAGGCGAGGCTTATCAGTGCGCGTCCGCCAGCTAACCGGGCTTCAGAGTCGGGCAACTCAGGCATTCTCAGGCAGCTACTAGACCTGTAATGAGTCGTGTCGCAGTCGCAGTCGCAGTCGCAGTCACAGTCACTGGGAACTGTCCCATGGCTGCTCTCTGTTTGCACAGATGAGTTTTTAATTAAATGCTATCGTTGCGCTTAAATAAATTGAAATAATCAATTTATATTACGTATACGACCCCCTATGTCCGTCTCTCTCTCTCTTCCCAGCTCGCTGTGCGCTCTGTCAACAAATTTAATTGAAAATCTAAACAGCGAGTCAACATGACGGAGGAAGTCAGCGATTGCTGTCGACCACGTCGATTCGTCTGTCTCTCTTGGACATTTTAGCGAACAACAACAAAAACAACAACAACAACAACAGGAGCAACAATAATGCTGACAACTTTTGTTTGTGCGCATAATTTTAAAATCAATAGAAATATATCCGTGCCCAGGCTCGTCCCCGTCCTCGTCAGGCAGCTCCTCCGCCTGCTCAACGTGATCATCGTCATCCACGTTCTCTTGGCAAACATTCAAATAGCTGGCAATCAATGGTTACCAACCAGGGCAGTCAACCGACTACCGTATAATCCCTGCACACACCTACACCTCCTATCCCGTAACCCCCTCTCTGTTTCCCTCACCTTGGCTTATCTCTGGCGCGTTCTGTTTTCGGTTTTTTTTTTTTTTGGCTCTCGTTGATTGAAAATTATACGCTTTGCTTTCAATTAAAGCTGTCCCGATATGCACAGTCCGCCATAAATCTTCGCTGCAAGTGTCCCCTCTCTCTCTCTCTCTCTCTCTCTCTCTGACTATCGCAGCTTGTTTTCCTAGGCTACCGATTGGCTATATCTATATCTTTATGGTGATGGCCCAGTAGTCTTATCGACTTCATTAACCAAACAAATGTGTTTATTGCCGCGTTATTGGGAACTGAACTGCAGCCCGGAGAACGGAGAACGGAGACCAGAGACTAGATAAATAAACAAATTAAACGAAATTATTGTACTAAAGGTATTAATAATATTATTGGCCTGGGATAATACCAGTTTTTCCCGTACAGCGGTACGTTTCCTTTTTTTCGGTTGGAAATAATGAAAAAGTGAGTTTATGATGCGCTCATAAAGCAAATTCCAGCAGCGTCGAATGTGGAGGGGTTTCTACTACTGGGAAGAGGAATTTATAAATATATAAATATATAAATATTGCGAGAAAGAAAGTTATTGATATTGTATAATAATAAATAATACTCAACCAAACTTGTCTGGTTTCCATTGATTTTAACCAAGCTTGCTAAGTTTTCCCTCGAGCTATCCCCTCCCCCCCATTGATAACCCACCTCTGTGCTTAGCCAATTTATATGCATGGCCCAAATGCAGAAGTCAGCGCCATTTGCACGCAATTAGTGACACAAATTGCCGACTGTCGGGCAGGGGGAGAAGTGGGAGGCGGCAGCGGCGGCAGTGAGGGGGTGTGGCTGTTGTCGGCTTCTGTGCGGCTTAGTCGCCTATCTATATATCTGTTTATATCTGGCATTTGCGTCGTTTGCATAATTATTTCAAATTTATTGTGCGCTAATTGTGACGCCAAGCTACCCCAATGGGGCCACTCCCGTTGCTATTTAGTAGGTGCCCAAAATTGTGCACTCAATAAAGCCCAATATGCGAATTCGATTCCAAATTGGGCACCGCCATAGATTGTCGCTTATTTGCATAATCGCAATCAATCACCCGACAGGACAAAAAAACCTGAGGGAAACATTTGAAAAATTACGCTGCACTTGTTCAAAACAATTTGCTGCCTTTTTTATGCTCCACGCAGGGGCGGGGCATGGCAAGGGGTGGGGTATGAGGGTGCCACATGATAAATGCTAATTTGAGGCAAGATCACGCATAAACCAACAATAAATAAATCAAGCTGCAGGTCACACAAAAAAGCTGCCCCAACTGGTCAAAGTGGAGTTGAGTGAGAGAGTGAGAGTGAGAGTGAGGGGAGAGGAAAAGCAGGCAGGGATGCCATAGCATGGGCTGGCAGTCATATGAATGCGATTTAGGGCCACTTATGCGAACACATGTAAAAATGCGAAATCAAGAAACCTTAGCACGATTTTCACTTACGTTTCTAGTGGAATTTTGCAAATTGTTAAGTGATTTACGAGACAGGAGAAGCCATTTATTAGATGGGATTAAGCAAAGGGAGCAAAGAGAGCAGGCACAGTCATCCAGGCAATTCAGGCAGCGCAGGCTAGTGCCACAGAAGGCGGGGGGCCGTGGCAAAAGTTTTGCAAACGTTTTGTTCGTTTGGGCTGAAATTCAAATAAAACTTTTTGTTCTCAATACAAATTGCAGCAACATTATGTGAGATTATATATCCATAGAGCGAGGGAGAGAGAGATATAGAGAAAGGGAGATGGAGAGGGAGAGAGAAAGTTCGATAGTTTGTAGGTGCGTCATGGCTTAGCAGTTTCTTGTGTCTCCCATTTAACCTCTCTAACGACCTTTCTGCTCTTTCTTTTCCTTGCTTTATCGCTTATTATATTCCTCTTATCATTTGGTATTGCACATCTTTGTGTATTATTTGCCATTTCTTGGCAATACTCGACAGTTTTCTTCCCATTTTTCCGGGGCAATATCGAAAAGCACAATCAGCTCACACTTCAAGCAGTAAACAAAGAGAGAGAGAGGGAGGGAGGGAGAGAGAGACAATGGAGCTCTCGTCGTAACCCGTAAAATACACATTTTCTGGTGGTAGAAAATCCAGCAAATTGATTTTAGTGGGTGTTTACACAGAGCTTAGAAGTACTTTCGGGCGAACTTTTTACAATTTGCTTGCCAACCACCCGAGCACGCCCACACGCACACACACGCACAGAGAGAGAGAGAGAGAGAGAGAGATAGAGAGACGCACGCACACACACTCTCAGATGGATATCCTTCTATAGGGCAAGTGGCAAAACCTCACAAATGGCAAATGGCAGCATTTAGTATGATTATCAACAGGCCCCTTCCCCCTCGACCCTGCGGTCTCGCCAGGGTTGCTAACGTAGCAGGCGACGGCGTTGATGCCGATGTTGGCGTTGATGGCAGACACAGAGAGAGGGGGAGGGAGAGAGAGAGAGAGAGACAAGTGCGTCCAGGCGAAGCGAGTCGAGGCGAGGCAAAGTCGAGGGTAAATGCCACTTGCCGCTAAGCATTTGGGTGTGCCAAAGGGGGAGTGGCTGCCCGCCCCTTTGCCATCATCTCCCACTCTACCTCGCCGAGGCTGGGCCCCCTTCGTTTTGTCTGCTGCGTTTTATATGCCATTTCTTTTATTGCTTTAATATGTTAATAGCTTTTACGGCTCTTCTTCTTCTCCCGTTTTTCTCTTGTTGTTGTTTGTGTTTTTGCTGATGCTTCTGCTGTAGTTTAGTTGCCATTTTCCCTCGCTCTCTCTCTCTCTCTTTTTTAAGTTTTTTGAAATTATTTTGGGTCAGGCTCGCAGTGCCGTCTCCTGTCTGTTCTCCCCCTGTTTGTGGGGCTGATTTTGCGAATCTGGCCAAAGGATTTTGCACATTATCATCTTTTATTGCCATTATCGCATCATCGCTCTGTCTGTTTTTTACCATCTTATGTAATGTGTTCAGTGCGCGTTGGAGATTTGCCTAGTTGGATTGTGTGATTCGGGAATCCTACTGTATAAAAAATGTATGAATATGATTATAGGTTGCTTGATCTCGGAAAATATGTGAGATAGCAACATGAAACTTGACTTGAATTTTCTATAAGCTATAAGATCGTAAGACCTTTAACGGTTATTTCTCACTATCTTTTCTTGTGCCTATTACTTATTCAAATATAAGTTAGTTATGCTAACAAGGCGCAACTATTGCAACTTTGAGGATGAACAAATAAGCAGAGCACTAAGCCTGACGTGCCCACACCTGACAGTCCTAGCAAACGCCAGGCTAGAACCGAAGCCGTAGCCCGAGTCACCCTCAGGTATTTCAGCCAATTAGTGGCAATAAAATAAATTCCATTTCACGCACACGAGCTGCGGTTGGACCCAGTTTTGGAGGGGAGAGGAGTAGGGAGAATACCCTAGGGACAGCAGAGGAAAGGGGGAGTTGCTCGTGCAGTTAAGCGTATGTGTGAATAATACGACCCTGCGGCCTTCCCGGAGCACCTCACCAATTAACGCCGTTTGAGGGGTTGATTAGGCACGCCAAATTTCTGTTAACTTTCCCTGCACTTGTCGTGCCGAGGTGAACCCAAAGCGTAGACCGAGCGCGAACGCGAATGAGCTAGGGTGCGCTTCCTCATCCGGATCCGAATCCGAATCCGAATCCGCATTAATTATGCTAAACATTTTTAAATATTGTCCTCACGTGCATCGTGCGGCGCGGCCCTTGAGGGTTGCGCCTCTCGCTTTTGATTGGATTGCCCGGATGAAAAGTTTCGGCACAGATACATCGCTCGACGAGGTCCTTCGTCCTTCGTCTTTCGTCTGCCTGCCTGTCTCCCCTGGGTCTGCTGATTTCTGCGTTGCTCGCGCATTTTCAACAATTATGCAAATGTGTTTTAATGCCTTTTAGCCCAAGCCTAAGCGGATTACAATTTAATATTTCTGTTTGTTGTTCTCGCTTTTGTAGTTGTTGTTCTCCCTGTTATTGCTGTTGTTGTGCTGTTTGCTTAGAGTTTAGAGAAAAGGTGTGCGTGTGGAACAGGGCCTAATTAGCATCCACATCGACTTTTGCGGCAAAACATTTATATTTTAATTGTTGCAATTAAGGCGTCGTCGAAGGGTTGCATGGTTGCGAAAAGGGTAAAGAGAGAGAGAGAGAGAAGGGATTGACAAGTTCTTGTCTGACAGCCCTAAACTTGATGAATGTGATAGAGAAAGGAAACGAGGAGAGAAGTAGAAATTCTCCGAAACTTTACAGAATATTCAGTTGAAACTCTTTTTCCACAGTTACCCATGCTCTCTTCTGCTTTCTATCTTTCTATCCCTCTCTTTTCTTACTGTCCGCAATGTGCTTTAATTTGCTAATTAACTCAACATAAGGTTTTCTAATTTTATTTAACGGCGAGAGAGACGCACAAAGGCCCCCTCTATCTCTATATCTGCTACCTCTCTCTACTCTCTCCCCTTTCTTCCATGCTCCCTGCTGCACTGCAGTCACTCAGTCAGTTAGCGCGCTCGTCCGTATCATTAGCCTCCGGGGATGATTTGCTGTTTGGCAGCACTTGATCAACGGCAATGAATTCAATTAGCACCAAAACACCAGCACAGCCGAGTCGGTTTGGATTCGGGTTCGGGTTTGGGTTAGAGAGGGGTTGCCCCGAGGGCTGTGCCCGCACTTGCCAAAGTCAGAGCAGGAGCAGACACACCCCCGCCATTAGATGTCAGTGCTTCGTCTGGTCAATTGTTTGGATTACTTTTCTGGTGAGTTATTGCGTGTTGACGCATATGGTGACAATTTGCTGCATCCCGGGACTGCCTGGGTCGCTCTCTCGGGGCAGCTAATGCGCTTAGGGCGCTGACAGCGAGTCCTTACTGGGTCCGGTTCCGGCATACACGACTGCATCGCTGGCAATTAACGTTGATATTCGTGAATTTTGATTGCAAAATTTCCTGGCGATTAAATCGAAATCATTTGACAAATTCCAAGTGTAGTCTTTGTCTCTCTCTGTGTGTGTGTGTGTGTGTGTGTGTGTGAACTAATGGCCCTGGTCTGATGAGGATTGCACTGCTTTAGTCGCTATTGTCGTTTCTCTCTCTCTTTCTCTTCTTCTCTGTCGCGCATTGTTTACTTTACGCGCACGCACGGATTTCCTTCAATAGATTGATGGCTCGCACTGATGATGGTGCCGGACGGACGAGGACATGTGTCTGTGTGTGTGTGTGTGCTCGAAATATAGCCAGATGGATTGTGTAAACAAGTCGGAAATTATGGTATTAAGCGGCAATATGCCGTGTTCTCCAGTTCTCCCGCTAGTCGAGCGCATTAATTGATAAGCCGAAAGCACTTCGACAGAGTTCCAAACGATAGTGCTATGGAATATATAAAGATTTTTCTTTATTGGTAGCTAGAAGGCTGTAGCTATAATTAATAGCTTCTTAGTTCTATATAAAATATTAGGAAATGTTAATAATTAAAAAAAAATTAAATTAATTTAGCACCAGCAAAGTATGTTCTTCTTTACTAATTTTGTATAAGGAATATACATATTTTTCTAAATTTTGTTGTGTTACTATACAAATGCCAAACGTTCTTCATTTGCAATTTACAATTAGAACGCAATTGCAGCATAAATTGCCATATCAGTTTCACAATTTGTCAGGCCAATACAATCAGCACTCACTGCCCTCCCCTCCCCTCCTCCACCCTTCACCGCTGCGTCCCAAACAAACAAGCATTAGGCAAAGAGACATCGAGACTGACTAACGAGCGACGCCCGTCGAGGCGAATGCAAATTTGACAATAATAAAATGCAACATATGACAAATAATCGCACATATTTGACAATAAAATCAAATGGGGAAATACGGAAAATGTGGAAAATGCGGAAAATGCATTCGGGCTCTGTTTGGAGCGGCTGCTGCATGGAAAATCAGAAGAGCAAACAAACTCGCAAAACAGCAACAAAATTAAGCATAAAATGTGATCATCTGTGTTGACACGAAGATCAACGCGGCGAGGGAGGGATGCAAAACGGTGCAGAGGGAGGAAAAAGGGAAAGGGACAGGGAAGAGGCAAACACCCCAGGGGGAATAACCAAATTGTAACACCAGCAACAACAAAAGCTGGTGACAAAGTCAGACGGGGATGGGAATGAAAGAATGGGGGGGGGGGGAGGAGGAGTGAAAATCGCGACCCTCAATTCAAATGGCAATTTGCTGGGTGTGCACACACGCAGACATACGCACACACACGTATACAAAGCGAGTGTTTATAGAAAATTATAACTCACATTTAATTTGCAACAGATGCGACAGAGCATCCCAATCCAATCCACAATTAGTTGATGCCGATTCCGGTTCGGTTTGAACTCTGACACCCCTTCGAACGCTGACGACGACGCGGCACCCCTTTGCGCCTGCAATTGTTACAAATTACCCGCTAATAGCTGATGAATTGAAAGAGCCATCCTCGCCGTCCTTTGTGTTGCTCCAGCTTCACTCTCCGCCTGTTATCCTCTTCTTCGAGTTATCCTCGACACTTGGCCACTTCAAGGCAAATCTAAATAGCGCACCATCAGCAGAGGAAGCAGCCTGCACAGTGGAAGGTGTTGAACCTGATGTGGATTCGTTTCTGGTTCAGTGAGGCAACCAAGAGAGCAGAAGAGTCTCTTGCACCACTGTGCAGACCGCGCACAATAGCCACGAAAAACATGCAATGAGGCAACGGTTCCCTCCGTCTTCCTATTCTCGCTCTGTTGACGCAATGCGTGATGCGAGAGAACAAATGAATTTTTATTAGCCCGTCAGGCGCATAATCAACACAAGAACTGCTGCATAATAACAACAACAAGCGACAGCCGACAACCGACATCGAACAACAACAAGGGTAAGCAACCCGAAAGTAAACCCAAAAAGTTTTCTGGGATACTCGAGGTCTACGTGATAAAGTGGCCGAACTTGTTCGCCCCATGCCAAGTGACAATTAGAGACCAATCGAGCAATCCGTAGTCCCATTTCCCATTCTAATCTACTTGGCTCTTGTCGAAAAGGATCGCGCGTCGGGGATTTCACTACGTAATTGTTATTTTTAACAATCGAGTAAACGGTTAGTCGACTAAGGACTTTGCTCCAATTAACTCTGATTGCTTGGCGATTGCTCGATCTATCTCGGGTATTACTTGCTACTAGCACCTACTGCACTCCTCCTTTCCCCCCTCGTTGTTGTCACGTTTGATTAGCCATTAGCTTCGATTAGGCCACGTATCAGAAATTGCACCACTTTCTGGCCTCTCCTTCTACCTATTCTACCGATTTACGATAAACCACATGTACGATCGCTAGAGAATCGATTCGTATTTCTCAGTCTTTTTAATTTCACACCAACTTGATTGCGGAAATCGAGGCTCACCATGATTTTGGATTTTATATAAATACCCTCGACTCGTCGTTGTTGTTGTTGTTGTTGTTGTTATTGTTGTCTCGCCTAATATACGCTACATTTTAATTAGCGAAATAATTCTTAAGTGACACTATAAATTTAGACATAATTATTGTCTGAACAATTAAATTGATTATCTGCGTGCATTTGATTTATTTGTCCTGATAAGTCCCCTCATATCTCTCTGTGGTGCGAACGAGGCTCGTATAAAATTGAAACCCCAAGTAGATTGACTTTTATAAATACCATACACTGTTAATAGTTTTGGGCCTGGCAGAGATACAGCAAGAATGAGAGAGAGAGACAGCGTAGTTCGGGGTAGAGATTAGATACCTCTCGAGGGGCGTCCGCGTAAACAGCAAGAAATTGCCTTAGTCAGACATAAATTTCCAATTCTCGATTCTCGAATCTCGATTCCCGATTCCCGATTTTACAGTGTCTTATCGTTATTCCGGATGAAATCTTTGCCATGGAAAATGTACGATGTAAATGACGTACATAGCACATTTTATTTTATATCTTCTTTTTGGGATTTCGAAATGAAATTCAATAAAATTCACTAAGGTTGTTCGAAAATTACATAATTACAGTTACTACAATATTTACAAGGCGGAAACGCATTACAAACTAAGGCTAAACTAAACGCGGGCCAAACAGAAACTAATCTCAGTGATTGCGTATTATTATTTATGTTTAACGTAATTCAAATTAATATTTACGATTTACGATTCTGTTGTTGATTTTCTTGTTTTTGTTGTTTTCTGTTGTTTTTGTGTTTATGCAATTTATGTACATGGGAAAATACTTTTGTGTAGCAGTGTTTAATTTATATCACACAGTGCGCTTGTTGTTGCTGTTGTTGTTGTTGGCGTTGCGAATCAATTCCCACAAATACACTACAACACGGAATCAAAGCCAACAGCAGCAACAACAACAGCAACAACAACGTTTTGAAAATTTCAACTAATTGCGAAGCGAATTTTGCGCAATCTCACGAAATCGATTTAGTGGGCGGGGCAGCACGCTTACAGGGTGTCTCCGACTGGTGGACGGCTCGATTCGCTTGACTAGATCTGAACTCAGTTCACGGTTCACTCCGTGATCGGAACTAACTGCCCGAGCTTGCACTGGAGGAGCCCTGCTGCTGCTGTTGCTGTTGCTGCGCCTTGGCCCGCTCCTTGGCCTCCTGCTGCGCCTTCTTGGAGCGCTTCCATTTCATGCGTCGATTCTGGAACCAGATCTTCACCTGCGTCTCGGATAGCATCAGGCCACTGGCCACCTCGAAGCGCTTGGGCCGCGACAGATACTTATTCTGCTTGAATTGCTTCTCCAGTTCGAGCAGCTGCTGGGACGTGAAGGCGGTGCGCGGGCGCCGCGTCTTGCCCAGAATGGCGTGGTGTGGATACGCGGCCAGCTCGGGTATGCGATGGTGCAGCATGCCAGCACGCGCCAGAAACTCGAACTGCAGCTGGGAGGGCATGAAGTTGTGACCCATGGGGATCTGCAGGTGGAAAAGTGAGAGATAGAGAGAGAAAGAGAAACAGAAAGATGATATCGTAAGATTAGTAAAGCTTTACAGATTGGTCTCGCTATGTGCGAACTTACCGGAATGGGCTTGCCGGAGGGATCGAGTGGACGGTGGAATGCTGAGCCGCCTTGTGCCAGCAGCTGATAGGGATGTCCGCCTGCATAGAGTGGGAAATCCTGTGGCCTAATGGGACTGTGTGGCGGCACCGGCTTCTTGAACTCGTCGTGCAGCTCCGACATTCGCATGCTCAGGTGCTGCGTGTGGTGCGCGGACTGCGGCTGCTGATCCTCGCAGCCAGGACTGATGGGTGGGCTGGAGCGATGTGATGAGCTGGGAGATTCGGATCTGCAATGGACACAAAGAGTAGATAGCACTCAATGAGACACCCTGTGTGCACGCAATTAGCCCCCAGCTCTAAAGTAAACAACGCCAAACGAGTTACGCGCCGATTTCGAAAACAATTAAAACCAGTTGCCGTCGCCTAATTTGTTTGCTTTGCCACACGGCGTATACGCAATCGAGGCGAACTGTGCGCTGAGCTGCAAGCGATTGTCGGCCATGTTTTTCGAGTGCCAGCAAAGCCGCATTAAAGCCCAAAAGCATGGCGGGTGCACCTTTCCGATCTCCACTCCCTCTATCAGCCTTTGACAATATGTTGGATTCGTAGCCGACGGAACTTTGAATAGTTTAGTTATGGAAAGATTATGGTAACTGCATAATTTTCAATAATCTTTGGTTTTGGCAAACTTCTGATTCCATTTAAAGGCGATTTCAGCTTTTAAATTTTATAAGAAAGCAATTAAGCTCAGCATATTACCGGAAATTTACCAGTAAATTAATGAAATAATTTGTTGCTAATACCGACGGAACTTAGATTGGTTTAAATATATAAGAAATCTTTGAAAAAAAGTTGAAAACCATAATGATCTGCACATTTTGTTTCAAGAACATATTAGGTATAGTAATAATATGGACAGAAACTTTGAAGACATATTTAATACTCATATCCATTAGCAGATTCCATCTTGAGCACGCTTGCAGCAATCCTAATCTGATTAGAAATCACTTAAGCTCTGGGAAACCAGAAAACCGACTAATGTAGTCGCATGTGTGGGTTAGCTTTAAATAGTAACTCATTTCCAGAGAATCCATAGAATATTTTCCATGTTTTCAAGATTGACATTCTTGGAACAGCCTAGATTGCTTCTATGATTGTTCGCAATATAACATTGCTAGAGCAACTGACGTAGACCAGCATAAAGTAACAATCTGAATCATCGTAATGTTGGGAAAACGTACCTGGACATGCCGTCGGGACTGGGTGAATCATATTCGCGGGACTCGCGTATGCGCTGCAGTGCCTCATGATCGCTGATACCGGCGGCGGCTGCGGCAGCGGCGGCATTTGAGGCGGCCACAAAGGCGTGGTTTAGCTCTGCTTGATCCCGAGCGTAGTGCAGCGCTGCGAGGCGGTGATCGTCCACAATCATGTCGCCTGCTGTGGGTGGCAGCTGCCTCTCGCTTGAATGATGCTGATTCTTGGCCAACAGTGCATCAATACAGAAGGATTTCTTGGGCTGCTGCAGGGCAGTGGTAGCGGGGGGTGAGCAGCTGGAGACGGGTATGGACACGGGCACTGCAGGTGGCGGTGGTGGTGGCGGCGGAGCTTGTGCATTGGCGGGTAGCATGACTGTCGTAAGGGGTAGACGTGTCAAGGGATAGGCGCCGTTGACCAGGCCGGGATGTGGCACATGATGTGGGGGAAAAGCGCCCTCCACATAAAGACGCGGATGTGGGGCATTTGTGTGTGGATGATGCGTCGGAGAAGGCCCACCTGGCTGACAGCCCATAGGAATGGGCGCCACCAGCAACGGCATGGCAGGTGCGGAGGCTGCTAACTGGGATTGGGACTGGGATTGAGACTGTTGCTGTGCTTCTGCTGTGGGACTGTGCGTTGGGGCGTAGGCGCTGTGTGGCGAGCTTGTTGTGGCGGAAGAGTGTGCTGGACTGGTGGCTCCCGCTGCTGCTGCTGCCGCTGGGCTGTGGCTGCTGCTTGATCGGGGCGAAGGCGACAGCGTCGACGTGTTGCTGCTCTGATCGTAATCCGCGTTGGCGGCGGCAGTTACTGGAGGTGTTGCTGCTGTACCGCGCTGTGCGGCGGCAATGTGGCTGATGAGCAGCTGGCTAATGTGCGGCGTCGACGGCTGCTGCTGCTGCGGCGTCTGCTGCTGTGGCGTCGGCGGCTGTGACACTTGTGCACTGGACATGCTTTGTCTACACGCGCGATTTAACTGATTGTTTATCGACTTTTTGGATGCTCTTTTAATTTATCTTTGCTTTCGCTTGTCTTGTCTTCTTTAACTTTGTTCACTTTTAACACGCGTTCGTCTGAAGTTCTTACTGCGACTGCGACTGCGATGCGACTGCGAACTCGACGCGACGAGCGCTAATCAACGACTGTGCTCGACGCCGGCCCGTGACAGCGTCATATACCGCCGTTGTCGCATGTCGCAGCGATTGGGTTGGCTCAACATGCGTAAGTGTGTGTGTGAGTATGAGAGAGCATGTGCGTGTGCGTGAGCGTGAGCGTAAGTAGGAGAGCGCGCTCGCTCTTGGGGTGGCTGCTAGAGAGAGCGGAATTGCCTGCGTTAGATGCACATAGAGAAAAACTTAGAAAGTATCATTGAAAGACCTGTTTGTGAAGTGAACAAGGCTTAGCTTAGTTGGGCATATGAAATAATTAGAATTTTATTATATTTATTCACTTTAATTAGTCTTAAATTTGCCACTCTCATTAATCGCTCTCGATTGCAAATTTCCACTCCATTATTTTGCTAAGTGTAGCTTGATAATTGCCCGCACCACACTCCGCTCACTTTGCCTGAGTGTGCGCGCTCTCTCCGACACTCGCGCTCTCCCACTCCCTCTCTCGCCGCATGGCTCGTGCCGACTCGCTCGCTTGCGCTCTGCTCTGCTCTGCTGCTGCTCAGTTTTAAGATGGAGGCCCTCAGTGCATGCCGACTCGTTCGCACTTGCCGCATTCAGAGCAGGCTAGCAATAGACATGGGGCGTTGCCATTTGGCGCAAACAAAAAATGTCGTGTGCGTGGAGCGAGGGCGTGGCCAGTTGCAAAATTTCATATAAATTGTTGGAAAAACGAGCTATAATTGCCATCATTACGGAGTGTTGAGCCAGCTGAGCGGATGAGCAGGCGGCACTTCATAATCAACTTGGCAGCGGGCCGCTCTGCCTCAGCCTCTGCCGCTGCCACTATCGCTGCTCGAGACTGGTCTGGCAGGTTGCCTCCTGGCACATCATTTGAGCAGCAATTAAGGAGGCAGTTTGTTGCCTGACTGACATCCAAGTAGAGGACTCCATTTGGCTTTAAGTCCGCCAATCGATAAACTCAGCTCCCGCTTGATATTCAATTGTTATGGCCGCAGACCGCTGGATATAAATGATATAGGCGATTCCTTTTTATAACTTGCTCGCTCGCATCGATAATGTGCAGATAATGCATTTTCTATATCAAGTACAGCCGTTTAGGGCAGAGTTTAGGGTTGTCCCATTCTATAGGCTTTTTATGGCCCATCAATCGGACGTGTGAGTGTCTTGACTTTTATGTTGTGGCCCTGATGGATTACTAAGTGATCTTTTAGTGGCCATTGCGGGTTGCGGAACAGCAGTAAGTCTCGTTTATAATAAGCAGTTCCTGCTCCGCTCTCTCTCTCTCTATCTATCTCTCTCTCTCTCTTTATCCCTTCTCTGTCTGCCTTACTTCCTTTTCCAGCTCCTGCGCGTTCAACTTTTCTTTGTTGTTCCTGCTGCATTGTCTGAGCCCTAATTTGAACTATTCACCTATGCCAAGGTAAACAACGAATACAGCAGAAAGATAGAACTTCAGACACATCGAAGGGGGAGAGAGGTGAGGAAGGGGGGCTACTACATAAGCAAGTTTATATCATGTAATGTTCGGACAGCCGGAAAACTGTTCGCTAACAAGAAACGTGCTAAAGTGTATTTTCTTTGGCCACGTACTCAACTCGACTCGGACTCGAGCTCGAACTGGAAATGGAAGCCAAAACTAGCTCGAAATTAGTGCGACCATCTGCAGCGGGGATTGCGACTGATTGCCCCATGATTCTCCAGTTGTTCAGTTGTTGTTCTTGCTGCCCTTTCCTATTTTATTTTCATTATACGATATTTATCTACTCATCCACGTGCATTTAACAAGCAGTTACAAGAGAGGGAAGAGGGGCGAGGGGCAGTTCGTGAGCTGGCCGACAGCCAGGCAGCCAGAAGGAGATGGCTAGCCGAGTGCAGCATGATTTCTGTTCTGTGCTGCAAATAGTTTACATTATTTAACAAACAACAGAAAGGTGAGGGGAGAGTTCGCTTTGCTGCTGATTCCGTTTTGATTTTGACCAAATTGTTGCGCAAATATGTGCAATCAGAGAGCTACAGCCCCAAAAATGGTATATGGTTTATAGTTACTGAAATTGGTAAATCCATCTGGTAATATCAGTACCATTCCTCTTCACTCTCTTACCCCCTCATATTAGCAGTCTAATCAGTCGCAAGTTGGAAATGCTCAGACATAAATTGACACATATGCCGCTGCAATTTGGCATTGCGGTCGAATGGGCGTACCAGCCACCCTCCCCCTCCCCCTCCACTCTGCTTCACTCTTGAGCCACCCTCTAGCCACCCCTTTCAGTCCGGGTGCTGCTAATTCATCCGATAAGTGAGCAATAATGCCATAAAAATTCTTGACGCCAGCTAAATTTGGGAAATTTGTCAAGCAAACAAACTGCCCGAATTGAATGGGGTTATTAAGGGGGTTACTTTGAAGAAAAAGGGGACTGGAGTAGTGGAAAGGGGCTGCAATTTTAAAGGCTAACGATTTGTTTAGCCAGCTAATTTGACAAGATTTGCAAACATTTTAAAACAATGCCGCAATTGAAATCGCAGACAGATTGGGTTTGCACAGGAAGTGGGGAGGGCAAAAAGGGATTGCGATGTCGTTAATCACGCACGCCCTGGATGGTTGTGCCACGCCCCTTGTTGCACTGATAATTGAATAAATATTTATGTACAAATAATTGGCATTAAATTGCGTTATCAATAAATAATTTTACAGCCGCGTGCTGATACGAACTGCCAGATACAAATAGAGATACAGATACAACTGTCGTTGCAGTTGCAGATACATTTGCGGATTGCAGCAGAGTTCGCTGCGTGTTTAAGCATTGGCTAATTATGTTGACTGAGTTGCGGTCAAACGGAGTCTCTCAATCGCGTTGACTTTATTACGAATATCCTGTAATTGTTGGAAGAAGATCTGACAGACTGTTGAATATGCATACCTAGAAGATGTTGTTACTATATGCAACTTGGCTATATTCCTTGCCTAAAACAGATATTTTATATTGTACAATCTTCTGTTTTTCCGCTTAACAGGGTATTTAAAAGCCCTGTCAACCCTTCTTACTGCATTTTTTATGTAATTTGCAATTCAAACTGTCCATGATTGATTGATTGATGGCAGTTGCAGCAGTTGATGAGGCTTGTCAACAGCGCTGCCAGGGGGGAATACCGTTAGAAAAGCCCTTCAACTCTGACAAGTCATGAAAAAGCTATGCTATAATTACCTGACAAGCTTTAAATTGAATATAACAATATTGTTCTTGGACAGTCTATCGCACACTTGAGTCACTCCTCGCTTCCCAGTCACTTCACGCTGCAGTCACTTCATGCGCTTTGAGTCACACCATCGACGTCGACGCGCAGCTCTTTAAATTTTAATTATAAATCAACTAGACATTCGCTTCGAGTGTACACGCACACGCACACACACACACACGTAGAGGGGAAAATGATGGCGATAATAAAGTAAATTTCATTTATTGACACAAAATTTTAATTCATTTGCAACATTGAAAAATACTTTTAACGTAGTATATGTGGGCTGCCACTGGCACCCCCGGCCCCTTCCCTTCTCCCTGCCCCGATTTCTGTCCACTCTTGATAAAGTTTATAATTGAGTTGTGTTTTTTTCATTAAGTGCGCGAATTGATTTGCTTTTACTGTTGTTTTTGTCGAGCTTCCCGCACAGCGCAAACTTATTAAAAACTGATAAATGATTTTTATTGAATTTCATTTTTCGATCACACACTCACACGTATGCGTCAGTATGTGTATCCGGGTGGATCACCGAGAAAGGGATGGGGGCAGGGGGTGACATATGCATAGCTACTACGCATAAGTATTGCGAAAATGGGGGCAGCTACTGCGTAAGCACCGATGACGATAATGCCATCGCTGGCATCGGCTATTGGGGTGTACGTAGGCATCGATAAGCGAAGGATTTAAAGAGGAAATCGAACGGATAAGTGGCCCAGATGGGGCCCGGCAGAGAGTGCTAAGCGATCGCTAAGCGTTTGCAGATTATTTCAATCACAAGATTCCGATTTGTCGATTAGATTCGAAGCGATAAGCCAAGAAATATGTTGAGGTAAGACAGGTAAATACCCTCTAGAGGTACCTGAAATTAATATATTCCGACTTAAGTTTGGGGCTAGAGCTTTCTACAGGGTGTTTGGCAGTCGCGTGCAGTCTTTAGCCACAAGATTGGCAGCATTTAATAATATTTTCGTTAATATTTTGGGGCTGCACTTATCTTCAGCTGCACATGCACACATACACTTGCACACACTGTATCTGTATCTATATCCATATCTGTGTAGCTGCGTCTCAGTCGCTCTTGCGGTCGCGTCTTGCTGCGCTGCACAAATAAAGTTGGCTCATTAGGCGCAGCGCAAACAAATGCTACGGCATTGAGACCATCAGCAAGGCAACAGGCTGAGGCAGCCTGGGAGGGGCACCTTCTGGCGGGGCAGAGAGCACGAGTTGCATAGTGGATGACAAGGAGAATGTGTAGCAATACGCGGCAGTTGTTTGCTCAGATACATTTGCTGTCGAGGTAGTTATTGTTGTTGTTGCTGTTGCGACAAAGTTTTTTAACCTTTCCTTTCAGCTCTCGGATAGCGCCAGGGCAATCGTAAACGAAGCACGAGCTCGAGCAGCACGAGAAAGGTAAACGCGGACGCGGGCGCGGACGCGGACGCGGACATGGACGAGTCGGGATGGAGGTAGATAAGGCAACCTTTTGGCTGCCTGAAAATCGCATTTTGATTTGTGTTCCGTGTTTGTTCAGATACTCGATACGCTAGAGAGAGAGGGAGAGAGAGAATTACGGGTTGCGGGTTGCGGACTGCGGACTGCGGCTGTTTACGGGTTACTCAGTCACATTTACCGTATTTGTGTTTGAACTGCATTCGGTAATTATTTGCTTTGTAAATTCAATTGCCAGATAATGATGTCGCTGTCGACATCGGCTATGGCTATCTTCGGGTTTTGTATCTTGTATCTTTGTGTATCCTCGTATCCTGCTGCCTATTTAGATATCAATATTATATTTACGACTCTGCGCCTTGTTTGTTTTCGATTCTTTAATTTATTATCAGTTTTCGCTTTTCTTTCTCTCTCTCCTCGTATTCTTTGACGTCTATTATGATGGATTAATTTTCAATTATTGAAAACCTTCGGCCAGCTGCTTATCGAACTGCCCCCCAGCGTCCTATTCCCCCATCTCCCCCTCTCCCTCTACGGCTCTCTCTTTCCGTCTGCTGGCATCGCCAACAATCAAATTTCAATTAATTCAAACGCTCGTATCAGTCGCAGGTTCCCGTTTCGAAGCCCTAATCAGCGCTGGGTGAGATAACACCCGATTCGCGCGGCTATAGAAAATTATAGAAAATTTGTTTAAAGCCGTTTACCGTTAAATTGCACTTTAAGCGGCGTTGTGTCACTCGAGAGCCGCAATCTAATCGTCGCCTTCGTCTGCGATTTAATTTATATAATCAACGTGTTTTCATAATTAAAAAATATTAAAATTGTTTATTGTACGGATTCCAGTGCGGCAAGAGGCAACGATAACAGCTGCCTCGTACACCCCCTCCCACCTCTCTCTTCCCCTTCCATCTCTTGTGCATGGTGTTTTATAGCCACCATTCGGTCAGTCTGATTGGTTTGTGGTCCCTTCCTCCAGTCACCATCGCCATCGCCGTCGCCATCCACATCGCCTTTCCTTATCGGTCCTCCACTTTGTGGCACTCTAATTGGAATTGCATTGAAATTGATTGATTCGCTCGTAAACGAAGCAGTTGCTTAGCTCCATTGTTTGTTAATCGTTTTATTTGGTCGAAATTAAAGTTATCTGGGCTATTTGTGTAGTTGTATCGCTTGATTTGTGCCCTCTCAAGTGGGGATCGCAGTGAGCCTAATGAGCCAAAGGTTCTGACCGAATTGGGTCTTTGAATCATTCATTCAACGATTGTGAAAGACCTTCTTATCCAATAAATTATTGGTATCGACCTCAATATTTAACTATTTATTCGCCACTTTCACAATAATATTCTTATATTGCGCATGCGACACGTAGGCCACGTTCCCACGTTCCTAATTAGCTCTGGCCATGCGAGAGACGTAGGCAAATAAGTGAATAAATACTTTTTTTGACAGCATTTAGCAGTGTCAACAGAGTCGGGCGTCTAGAAAAAAATGTATAAATAAATAATAAATATTAAAAATATGCGTATTAATCTCCATTAAAAGGGAATCTCAATGAATTCGCACTTTGCGGGCAGAGTGGCGCCACCAGCTGCCAATCCTCCTTACACTCATGTCGATGTCGCTGTCAATGGTGGCGTCGACTGCGCAGCTACCGCGCTTACGCGTCGCCACTTGTACTTACATTCGCAATAATTCGAAGGCAAACAAATGCCAAAAATGCTTAGAGAAAATGATTTTATGCCGCGCCCTGCGCCCCCCAGGCTCCTCCCCCCTCTTAACCCACAGAGAGGGCGACGCCACAGCGCAAACATTTTAGTCGCCCAAAACGCTAATGGGTAAACAGAGGCGACAGCGACTCCGACTCCTACAGTGGCTTTGGCTGCGGCTGCGGTGAAGATCCAAAGCTGAAGTTGAAGCTGTGCGCGATTTGGGCGCGATTTAAAACGCGACCGCGTTCCGCATTGCAGGTGAAACTATCGCACGGAAACGGGCACTCAACTCAACGGCAAATATCTTGATTAGCGTAGGGTCGCGCGTAGATTGGTTTTCCCTAGATAAGATTCCCACAGTCCCCTTTGATTTATCAATCGACCACAGCTGCCTATCAAGATGGTATTAAGCTCTAATCATAGACGTTGATTTACCAGGCATCGCACTCCAGCTATAAATAAGGAATTACGGCCCGAACGTTCCAACCGAAAGTCGTATATAACCATACATATATGGTATATATAGCATATATGTAGTATTATTAGCAGCAATTGCAACAATTGTTAAGACTTTTGAAAACGCCCATAGACTTTTATTTGATTTGTTAATTTTGATAAGGGAGATTGAGAAAGAAAGAGCGAGAGAGATAGCTAGAGTAAAGTGTAGTGACAAATCTGTTTACTCGAATTAAGTTTTGGGTTCCCAATTAACACTTGTACTTGTCTCGGTATCATCGCTATATCAGCTGCGATAGCTGTGCCATTTCTCGTAAAGTGATTCAATTATAATGAAATGATACTTGGCTTCCTTATAGACATTGTGTCACCGTTGATTAGCTGACTAGGGGAACCGTACATGATGAATGACATTGACAGCTCTAGAGTATTACTAAGGGCAGCATTTGACGTCAGCCCAAAGTCCAGAGGCTTCGCCTCTTCCGCTTAATCATGATTGCGACTTCGATTTCTAGCGATATCTATCAGGAAGTGAGCACGCGGAAAAGACTTGCACGGGTCAGGGCATAATAATAGGTCGATGGGTAATATGGGGAAGTAATAGCTTAAAGTGATCAATTGAATTACTCGGGTAGTTAACTATCGTTTGAGTATCATTTGACTATCGGTAAACTATCTGTAAACTATCGGTAGACTATTGGTTTCATTGTTTAGTTATCCCTAACCCTGTTCGGATCTCTCTACTCTCCACTCACTACGCGCACAACTCTCCACTCGCCACTGACCACTTGAGTTGGAAGCAAACAAGCCGCGTTTAATGATGACCATTAGCCACTGTTGAGCGGCTACCGTTTTGAGTCAACACTCGCCAATTCCCTCGCACTTTACCCGGGAGGTTTCGTGAGGCTTTTGGCATATTCCACTTCGAATTTTGGGCTGTGGCGGCTTACGCCCGGAATTTGCTTTGTTGTGCAAATGGTAGGCGCAACGGATGACGCTAATGGTCATTAATGATCGCTTGATATTGACGCAAGCCGTTGACCGACTTATGATGTGTATACCCGATTCACGGGTGACTCACTTTGGGGAGCGGGTACTTGAGAAGGGGGTCTCATAAAAGCAACCATCGATTAAACTGATACTGCCTGAAGATATTGGGTTTTTTTAGAAGGGAGAAACATAGAGATAACGAGTAACGAAAGCCATAAGAAGAGCTCCAATCTGTACAAATCGAAACATAGATATACCCTGCACATAATAATTTAACATTTATTTCATTTTAATTAAGCGATTGTACCCAATATATGATATTATATATATAAATATATATATACTAAATCTTTGGAATGTCAAATTCGAGCTGAATTAGTAATTCGTTATCAGAAATAGGCAGGGTTTTAGATAGCTATCATAAATAATACGAGATACCTTAACTATCGCCTAGCCCATCAATTGATTTGCCGAGGCAATGGAAAGGCTTTTCCACATGCGACTTGTGCAACGAGTATCAAGGCAAATCGCTGCACTTGCCTAAGACCCGCGATGTGGGGGTTTTAATTTACAACTAATTGTCATATGACCGACCCGCAGGCGTAGACTATCAATGGGCGTAATTTATAGTTGCAAGTCGGGGGGGATTTGCACACCAGTCGCCGGTTAAGATCCCCGCCCGGAGCCCCGTCTAATTGCATGCTAACTGTACTTAAATATCTTTATAATTGACGCCAGTGGGTGTCGTAAAACGCATCGCGGCGTAATACCAGTAGGTGCCTCGTAGTGCCAGTAGATACGTCCGACTATCTATGGCCGTGTTTGAGCAGGCTTACGGGGGCAGCCCAAACCAGGCGAGCTCGCTTGATGCGGGGGGAGGTTGACACGCGAAGGGGAGCAGAGCGAACACCACCCGCAATAAAAAGCATTTATGTTATTTGTCGAGTTTATCGCGCTGCCGAAGACCTATGGGTCTCTGTGCCTAATTAAACTGCTGCTTTATCGACATGTAACGATCGCTTGAATGTTGCGTTTATGATTTTCAAATACCAGTAGCCTGTCTGCAGACCCCTATTCCCCCTTCACCCTTCCCTTTAGCGCTTTCAAGGCATGTCGTATATTTCAGATTGCCTATTTACTTGATTTTTATATACCATTTGGATGGGTGGGTCGAGGTGTGTCGGGGCTGACCGCCTAAAGTGATTGTGATTGCGATTGCAACGGTAAACAGCAGAGTCAAAAGCACAAAACGGCAAACACAAACATCCGATAAAGAGAGAGAAGCCTCCGAAGCCTCCGGGCTTAGAGGCAAGAGGCAAACAGAAGCCAAATGATCTTGTCCCGCGGGCCGGAAACACCACGTCAGGTGGTAGTCAGATGACAGTGGTCGCATCTCCTGCTCTTCGCTCTTCGTCGGCTACTCTAATCAAAGCCAAGTGGCCGCTGCTTGAGCTGCAACTGTAGGGTCTGCGACGGCGATCAAAAGAGGCCGATCCCATGCGGACCGTGTTCTGTTGTGCCGTACCGTGCCGCTCTTTGGGTCAAACAAACGTTTTAAGGTGCCTTAATCCAAAGTGGCTACTGAGTTGCCTAGTTGCAGGTACTCACTCTACTCATTCTGCAGCCGAGCAAACACTTCTGGCATTTGGTCAACAACACTTTGACAGAGCTACCGATCTCTCGCTCACTCTCTCTGTCTTTCTCTCTGATTCGTTCTCTCCCTGTCAACTGCGGGGTCTTCTCATGATCTCAGGCATCAAACTCGCATTGCTGTCAATCTCCTGTGGCAAATAAACTCGAGTGCCTCATTGGCAAATACGCAAACATTTACTCTCCGCTTATTAAGTGAGTAACAGCGGTCAGCGACTGATCAGCATCAGCTTCGGCGTCGCCAGCGGCATCTCCAGTATCAGCATCGTCATTCCTTTTCACTCATACTGACTCATTCATGCATCTGTGCATGGCGAACTGTTTGCTTTGGCTATTTAATCGCTTTAATGGCTAGGCAATTAACATATTTTCATTCGAAGTGCGAGCGTCAAAATTACAGATATTGAAAATGTTGCGAAAAATATGCAATACCCTGTAGATTTGTGTGCCTCCACTTGATTTGAATGTTAACGCCCAAACAGCGCCATCTATTGTTCACTGCAGCATACATATCGCATATCGATAACATGCTGCCACTGAACAGATAAGTTATCTGTTACTGGCAATAAGAAGAGAAATAAACAGTTTGCCTACTTTTAATATAAAAACACCATTTAATTAAATCCAAACATGTGATGGATGTGCATTACTTTCAATATATGTCACAAAAATGCAGCCTGTTTGTGCTGCATCCACTTTTTCATTACAATAAATACAAAAGTATCGTAGTATTTTAAATCTGCCCCAGCGCCGTTGGCTGGCCGGTGTGTACAGAGCTAACATTTATAAAATGTTATTTAAACAGTAACTACTCTTGTTACCACACGCTGTAGCCGCCGTACGGCCCGTTGCGCTTACAAACTAAACAATTGCAGGTGAGAGACACACGGCGATCGGCCCAGACAGCAACAACATCAACATGGGGTTTCACTGTTGTTGTTGTTGTCTCTGCATTCCGTCTGAAACTGCTGCCGTGGCTAGTTTCTATGTTGTTCGCTTTACTCCTTGGACGCCATGTGTCCGACCAGGTTACTTGTGATTTTCTCAATTTTCTTAAGGTCTGGCATGTTTTCCGCTTTGTATTGCACGCACTGCAGGCAAAAACAATAAAGTTAATAAGTTCTCACGCTAGGCAGAGCGATGTCTCGTACCTTAACATTGTCCGTCATCTTGAGGAGGATGTGACCCTTGGCGTGCACGTATTTCATGGTGTAGCGACAGTTTTGTGGATTCGCCATGTACATGTTTTCGGCGGCAATTTCGAAATCTTCCCAGTTCTTAACAAAAACCATGTTGATATTAAACTTTTGATAAATGCAAAAGCGAAACAACTCAGCTGCGAAAGCGAAATTCTCCAACAACAACAACAGCCACTTAAACGTCAAAAGACAGCGTGTCGGTCTTATCGATATATCGATAACCTATGTCATGTCTCGTGATTTATTGCGATATATCGCAGTTGGAAATATACTTACATGTTTACTAACACTGAAGTTATTCTTTTTCATTCATCACGAAAATCTTTTGCTCGCCTGTTATTTTCTCAATATTTATTGCGAAAATATGCTAAACGGACGGTGTTTTGATTAAAATAGTGCATAAATCGAATCCTCAGTTACGCGGACATGTGGTGGTTATGAAAGATTGATGCGGCACGTTGCGGAAATATGGCAAATACGTACGCGAAAAAATGAAAAATGAAATCTAGTCAAAAATACGTCGCAAATGGTGGGGGAAAGAGGGTGATGGCCAAACATAGCCACAGCGAAAAACGCAAATAAGTGACACGCAGAGAGGACAAGCAGATAATGCAATTGAATTAAAAATAAGCAAGCTGAAAGCAAAATAATATAATATCAATTTGTTGACGCTACACACAACAAAAATCCAACCGAATACGTAGTATATGTGTATGCTTGCGTGTGTGCATGTGTGGTGCAGTACACACAGTAGTTTTTGTTGTTTAGGGTTGACAGCTGCATAACGCGTGACGTGTGACCCCCCAAACACAGTCACCCACACGCTTCATCCCATCACACAAACACCCACACCCGCAATAGCAGCCGCAGCCACCCAGGCTGGAATGCACTATTAGAAAATCGCCTTCAAGAGCAGCCGCAAGAGACTCAACACAAACATGATGGACAACGATGACACAATGCTCAATAATTTTGGACCTCAGTCGGGAGCTGAGACGGTCTACGGCACCGAGGACAACAATATGGTCATGTCCGAAAAGGTAAGCTGTTGCCAAGTGATTCATGTGGGGAACTAAGAATGTTATAGCGATAAGAACCATCATATTTTTATGTATGAGTAGTTGTTTTTCAACACTGCGAATGACAAGATAAAGGGAAGGCAGGAAGTGCTGCAATCACAGTTATGTCTGCCGTTTGTCTATACATGACCCTCTATGTATTGCTCACTCGCTCTGGCTTGTTTATTATGCATCAGCTGACTCGGTCCGCGAGTCATTGACATTCACAAGTGCCGAAAAAAACTGACCAAAAGGAGTTCAGCGAGAAGGAAAAAAGAGAGAACGAATAGAAATCAATAAAAAGACCACTGCCTCACGCAATCTGCTTGCTTTCCTATAAGTGGATTCAGTTTATTTTTGTGCATTTCCCCTTTCGTCTCCCCATGCTCCCCCTTCGTGTGCCATTTTCTGACAATCAAAGCAGCGTCATTGATTTTTGCACTTTATCAGCTTCGTCGCAAGGCTTTAATTACTGCCTCCCTGCCCTCAATGCAAATACGGCGACATGAGCTCATCGAACGACTAAGTTGTGTCTCCAAAAACCCTTCAAAGAGACAACCTGCTCGATAACTACTTGTTAATTGTGTTTATAGAGCCGCAACCCCCTCATTGATAAGCTAGCTTAATTCATTCAAGCGGCTCCGTCACAGCTGTGACGCATTGACAGTGCGTGCTTGATAAGTAAAACCATTGAAATTGAAAAAGATGAATTTGACATTTCTATTAAACAATTTTAAAATCTATAAAATAAAATAAAATAAAATTAAATTTAACTCCGCTTTATATTCATACTACACACTATAATGACTAATAAATAATTGTTTTTACTATGCGAACGTACACTGTGCTTACTGTTTGTTGTAGCTGAGTAATAAAACTGGTTTAACTTCAACCAACTATGCGTTGAAATGGTTTCTATGCATGATTAACTGACCTTATAAGTATTTTGAGTCTAACCTTGCTTTAAGACTTCATTTTTGGAGGTATTTGAAATGCGGAATAATTCCCTGAAAACGCGATTAATCAAGTTTAGGTCTCAAGCAGTTTTTTATTTGTAAATAGTTAACTTAAAAAATTTAAATCTCTTCCATGCCTTACATTTAATTTCTCACACATGTTTTACTTGTTTTGGGTTCGGAAAATATTTATTTGCGTTATATCATTTTCATTCTTTTATGTTAATTTAATTTTGTTTGATTAAATCCTGGTTTTTTATGTGTCCTTTTCTCTTCTTTTTCTTTCTCTTTCAGAATGAAGAGGTTGTCAGCATCGTGAGTTTTAAATTTCTTGTCTAATTATTCGTAATGTTGCACTTTAACCGTTACTTAAACGCACGATAAACTAAATTTGTTTGTGTTTTCATATTTCTCTCTATCCTCACTTCTAATTTGTAACGCTTTAATTTTTATTTTATTTGTTTGTGCACTAACCAAATGGCATGGGAAGTTTTTAACTTTGACCTTTTTGAGCTTTCCTTGTCTCTTACCTAACTTTATTTCTGGATCGCCTCTAGGTTTTGGCAACGCATGACTTGCGTTTTTTATAGCGCTTTCATCAACAGTTTTCATTCATAAAACGCGACTATGGTGACGTTGGTTAAGTCGTTAAGTTGTGACTTTTAACTCTGCTTTACTGTCTTTATTTATCTAACTTGCCTGTGTGTTCCGTCTTGTTGTTGGTTGATTAATGCACTCACAACCTAATCTATTTTAATCTGCAGGTGCAGCAACTGGCTGGAAGCATTTATCAAGAGTTCGAGCGGATGATCAATCGCTATGATGAGGATGTGGTCAAGAACCTGATGCCGCTACTGGTGAACGTGCTGGAGTGCCTGGATGCCTCCTATCGCATTAATCAGGAACAGGATGTAGAAGTGGAGCTGCTCCGCGAGGATAACGAGCAGCTGGTGACACAATATGAACGAGAGAAAAGTGCGCGCAAACAGTCGGAGCAAAAGGTGAGAGATGCAAAAGAGAACAAAGACTGGAAGCATTAGTAATTAACCCGTATTCCATTGTAGTTGCTGGAGGCGGAAGATTTGGCCGAGCAAGAGAACAAGGAGCTTGCTAGTCGGCTGGAATCTTTAGAGAGCATTGTGCGCATGCTAGAGCTGAAGCATAAGAACAGTGTGGAGCACGCAAGTCGATTGGAGGAGCGGGAAACCGACCTTAAAAAGGTAAGGCACAAGGTAGTTTGGTTTGATTCTGAATATAAACTGTTCTTAATTAACAGGAGTATGCACGACTGCATGAGCGCTATACGGAGCTGTTCAAGAACCACGTGGACTACATGGAACGCACCAAAATGCTAATGGGCTCGACACACTCTCAGATGAGCAACGCCTCCGATCGCATTGAGGTGAGTCGGGCACGCTTGAATCCCGTGGCACGCAGCTCTGGCCCAGTTTCATATGGGTTTGCCTCGCTGGAAAACTCTGTTATGCTCGACACGGAGACAATTTGTAGTGTGGGCAGCCAGTCGGATGATTCCGGGCCACCTTCGTTACAAAATGAGCTAGACACCTTGGCTGGCACCATGGAGCGAGGTGCGGCAACAGACCCACTGCAACAACAGAACCAGGCAACGTCTCCGCAGAGTCCTGATTTAAGTCCCGTTGTGCCAAACGTGCCTGCAAATGGTAGGTGGAGGCCACCTGGTTGACCAATCCAGCTAACCTTCAACTCTACTAATTTTCCAAAATTTTCTACTTTCTTTTGTGTTTGTGTTAATCTGACTAAACCTTTAAAATGAACAAATCAAAAAATGATCGCTAGTGGGTCGGTCGACCACCAAAAAGGAAGAACGATCGGAAAACAACCTCTACCAAGAGGTTTCATTTCAGGATAATGAAGAGAGCGAAGAGAATGAGATTGTTACAGGTAAGAGAGCACGATTTCTTAAATATTCCCAACCTAACTCCTCTCTCTCTTTTCTCTCTACTTGGAATGCTTTTGTACACACAACATATAATATAACTGCACATTATCACACACTGGAATATCAATCCCTGTCGCTTTCTCTCGTCCCCTAATAGGCAGCTGGGTACATCCCGGAGAATACGCATCCTCAGGTAGGTACCACACAACACACGATCAACTCAACCAAGAACAACAACAAAGTCCACCACCAACACCATATAATTCCTACATATATGGATTCATCTATATAACCTGTAAATACATCAAATATCATACGATAATCGACTGAAAAAATAATGGACCCTTATGAGAAAACTATTTTGTGATTTGTGTTGGAATTGATGTGCTCGAGATATTCTGTTGTCATCCCATGCAAAGCCTAATAAAAAATATATAAAATGATTTCTAATGAAATTTTAAATTTCTCTTTTTATGCCGAAACATTTTAACTTATTCAAAACAAAAAAAAATTTTCCCCAAACCAAACTATTTGTATAAAAATCCAACATACAAACAAACAAACACCGACACCCACAACAACAAAAATTCAATAATTTTATTATGATATATTGAAGCAAACGACAACTATTTTGGTAAGTTTTGTAGTGCCATAAAATATGATATACATATCTGTAGGGTATTCAGATTGGAACGATAACTTGGTAGCTGAATAACAATTTTGGTTGAATGTTATTATGTTATCATCAATATCATGAATACCGTGAACATTCTTAAAGTAGTTTCTTACTATCCGTAGACCCTTTCTATGTAAGTAGTACGTTATCCTATCTTTCCTTCAAATTTGAGTTTTATTCTCTTTGTTGGTGTTAGGTGGTGATCTATCCATTATCTTTTCGGTACTTCACAGTTTTGTTTTGAGTCTTCATTTATATTAGAGACTGATTTGGTTCAGGTTTTGGTTTTTGGTTTTGACTAGGATCTCGACCTGCATCAATTGTCAATTTTCAGTTTTTTTTCTGTATAAATATTTTTCTAACATACAGAACATACGCATGTTTCATTAACGTATTTACTATTTACATTTACATAAACTCGTCATTATTTTCATTTCATTTTATTATCTTTCATTATTATCCACCTGTTATTATATGATATTGTTTTGTTAACATTAAAATGTGTTTCCACACTTACGACAATCCTGTATGCATTTTCAGGCATGGGCAAGGAGGTGGAGAACCTCATTATGGAAAATAATGATTTGCTTGCAACCAAGTAAGTGTACCCTTAGCTGAAAATCGATCCACTTATGTCAACAAATTATCATTACAGAAATGCACTCAACATTGTCAAGGATGATTTGATTGTCAAGGTGGATGAGCTGACAGGAGAGATTGAAATTGTGCGGGAGGAGCTGAACGCTATGCAGCAGTCACGTACAAAGCTCAGGCAACGCATCAGTGAGCTAGAGGACGAGCTGAAGAAGGTCAAGGAGCAGGTGAAACAACAAAGTAAGTTTTGGTTTAAATCTGAAAGAATAATGGCTAATAATGGCTTGATTCTCGCAGACACCGAGCAGGAGGAGAACGATGTACCTCTAGCGCAACGGAAGCGATTTACGCGTGTGGAAATGGCAATGGTGCTGATGGAGCGTAATCAATACAAGGAGCGGCTGATGGAGCTGCAAGAGGCTGTGCGCCTCACCGAGATTTTGCGCGCCTCGCGCACTGTTGACAACCTGGACAAAAAGTCGAAGCAAAGCATTTGGAAATACTTTAGTAATCTTTTTACGTAAGTGATGGCATTATAATATTATTTGGGCCTTGTTTGATTATTTCCCTATATCATTACAGCCCCTCCAACCGTCCGACGGAACGCGTCGCTGACGGTCTCGGAGGGGGGCCGATGTTTCGTCACACAGGCGGAGGAAGCCCTGCCCACAGCCACGGATCTCCCAGCCGTGGAGGAAGCGACAATCGCCTTGCCCTAGCCGGTAGCCAGCCACCGCCGCACCCGGCCAGTGCCGGATTGGCCAACGCATTGATAATGGCCAAGGACTATGCCGAAGAGGGCAGCTCTGAGCGCATCAGCGCCAGACGGCGTGAGCAATATCGCCAGCTTCGTGCCCATGTGCAAAAGGAGGATGGTCGCTTACATGCTTACGGATGGAGTTTGCCCATCAACAAGACCAACCAGGATCCGAATCCAAGTCGCCATTCGGGTGGTGTGCCCGTGCCTGTGTACTGTAATCCTTTGGCGGAGGCATCTCCTCACATGAAAGTCTTCTGTGCAGCGGGTGTCAATCTCCAGGGCGGCTTTACCAAGGATGGCCAATCCTTGATACCCGCCGATTCACCCTATGCACCGCGCTCTACGCTCAAAATAGCCGAAATAACCAGCCCGACAGCGGAACAGAGCGCCGAAGCGCTGGACCGTCAAATGGCGCGCGCAAGCCTGGAAACATTAGAACCCGAGACGCAGCTCAGTTCGTTCGTGTGGATCTGCACGAGCACACATGCCGCCAGCACTGTCAGTGTGGTAGACGCAAATCAATCTGCAACGGTACTGGATGCCTTCCCTATCTGCGCCTCGCATCTGCTGTGCATTGCGTCGGTGCAGGGCGCTATGGAAAACGACTATGCACTGCTAGAGCAATCGGAAGTTGTCAAAGCTGGAGAGTCACTACAGCACCCAGGTGAAGGGGCCGAGCTGCTTGGCAAGGTCGAGTTCATACGCGTGCGACCAAAATCGGATCAGAATAGCAATAGCAAAGAAGAAGCGGAGGAGGCTGTGACAGTGGCACAGGAGGAGGAGGCTAAAGAAGCTACCGAGAAATCGAATGAGCAGCTGCCCGCTGTGGATGCAACCGAACCGTTGGGCAATGTAGAAGCTATTAAGATACGCCAGGCGTTACCGGGTGCACCGCAGAGGCTTTCGAGCAATAGTACCGAGAGCAACAACAACAGTAACATCACTAGCAACAATCTACAATCTCTGAATCCCATTTTGGGCACCAAGGAACGAGATGAACCGTCCGTCAGTTCGGTGGGCCCGACCATGTGGATGGGCGCTCAGGATGGCTGGCTGTATGTACACAGCAGTGTAGGACGGTGGCATGAGTGCCTGCACAAGGTGCTCCTGCCCGATGCCGTACTGGCGATTGTGCATGTCGAGTCGCGAGTTGTTGTTGCGCTGGCCAATGCCCAGTTGGCCGTGTTCCGCCGCCAGACAGACGGCCAATGGGATCTGAATAGTTATCATCTGGTTACGCTCGGTGATCGCAATCATTCGATACGTTGCCTCTGTGTGGCCGGCGAACGGATTTGGGCCGCGCATCGCAACAAGATCTTTATTGTTGATCCCATTTCGCTTAACATTGTACACTCGCTGGACGCACATCCGCGCAAGGAGAGCCAGGTGCGGCAAATGGCAGCCACGGGTGCTGGTGTCTGGGTATCTATACGGTAAATCGATCGAGCATAACATCTCATACGAATCTTCACTTAACATGTATTTCTTTTTATACTTTAGTCTGGATTCCACACTGCGTCTGTACAACACACATACGTTCGAGCACAAACAGGATGTGGACATTGAACCGTATGTTTCCAAGATGCTGGGCACCGGTAAGCTTGGCTTTAGCTTTGTACGCATCACAGCGCTAATGGTGTCCTGCAATCGCCTGTGGATAGGCACCAGCAACGGTGTCATCATCTCTGTGCCACTTGCCGAGACTCAGCAAAAGCCATGTAAGTCTCCTGATGTCCCCTTCAATTTGTCCCACTAATCTTTTCGGTGTTTTTCAGCTGATCCTCATGGACAGATGCCGTTGTGCTGCATGGCCAATGCTCAACTGTCCTTCCATGGTCATCGTGATGCGGTCAAGTTCTTCGTATCGGTGCCCATGCTGCAGCAGCCGAACGGGGCGCTGACCTTCACAAACAAACGGCCCGACATGTTGGTCATGTGCGGGGGCGAAGGTTACATCGATTTTCGCATAAGTAAGTGCAGCCACTGTCCCAAGTTCAAGCTCTAGGTTAGACAGTCAGTTGAGGATCATCAGCCGCATTCATTTGTATAATCCTACCATACTTCCTCCTACTCTGCAGGACATGATAAATTCGATGCTAGTGATAATGCAGCGCATTTGATAGTTTGGAAAGTCGATACGTAAGCCTTAATCTTTTGTTTTATTTTCAATTTTTAATTATGTATTTGTTTTTATGATTTGATACTTTTGATTTGCATTAGTTTTGCTTTCCTTTTTAATCGCATTTTCTTTTTGTTTTATTCAACTTTTGCCGCCCGTCGTGTGTAGTACCTTCAATTTGTAGTGCTCCGTCTGGGCCCAAGTTCTGATTTGGAGTATATGCAGCATTTTATCTATGCCGATGTGACCTGATTTTAAGCCCCTAAGGTTGATGCCAATATTGTGTTCAATGTTTTTTTTCTTTCTTTTCATTCCACTTTGCACTTTGTCACAGTTCCAGTCACTGCTTTAGTCTTGTTCCACCCAATCCTAATCAACACGGATGCCACATGTGGATCTTGTGTTTTTCTCACTGGTGTCCTTGTAAATTGTCCTTTTAAATGTTACAAAGGGGAAATAAATATATATAAAATATATCTGATGTTGTATAAAAAGGAATAAGATTATAAAAAATAAGTTATATTCCATTTTGTATATACTAGGTCAAGTGATTGGTTTTTTTATTCAACAGAGTTCCCTTCAAGGGTAATACACTAAGTATAGCAACTTTTCGATAGTTTAAATAGCTTTGCAGGATTCCGCATCGCTTGCAAGTTAAAAACAATTTCAAAGTTGGTGGCAAAGTTTTGTGGTATTTATTTTAATCTGTAGCTTATTAAACATTTAAATATGTCCTGTCAACTTTAATTTGCCCTTTAGCTTTTGCTTTGTACATTTATTTTTATACATAAACTTTAAAAAATAATCTTTTTATTGTAAAAACTGGCTTATCTACAGACTACCAAAAATTCACTTTCACAAAAACAAACTAAAAGAACTAAATTAAATATAATCCATCATGTCATCAATAAGAAAAGAAACAACCAAAATATTAAACAATAATAATACTAATACTCTTTACTGTAAGATACAAAAAATAATTTATTTCCCCCCTGTAGTTGTGTCGCTGCTGCACAAACTTTTTGTAACTATTGTCCATTTGCTAAATATTATATTAATTATGTTTGTTGTCCTTTTACAGATGACAATGATATGGAGAACAGTATTCAACTGGAACCAAATCAAACAATCGAGAATCGAGGAGATAAGAGTTATTTAATTGTGTGGCATGTTAGTCAACGTTAAATATAATTATTTTTTAAGACCGTAAATAAATATTTATACACGAGTTATATATCTACATATATACTTATATGGAAGTCCAGCCTACGTTCGACCGAGTTACAAGAAAAGAATACCTTAATTTAGTTTACTAGCCGATTACCTAACTAATTCACTAACACAATGCGCCGAAGCATTGCCTAAATAAAAACACACATTTTAGTTACCAATACAAAATTTTGTGCTAATAATTATGCTTCAAATATTACTTAGCTGCACATTATTAATATAGAGAAAATATACGTCGTTATTTGTCAGTGATAGGCCGCTACATTTTGCAAGAGATAAACCGTATATACACAGATATTGATTAAGATTTAAAATTGTACATTTTTCGACGACTTCTACATTATGTTTTGTATCCATAGCCTTAAACAAAATGCCCAAAAACCTTAATTTGTGCGTGATGTTTGTCCAAATATATAGTTAAATTTAATTTATTTTAAGTTGATCGAACGAAACAACAAAAAATGAAGTTTTTCAGTTATTTGTTAAATAATTTTAATTTTAGTTTAAACGATTTCGCCCGATTGTTACTAAATTGTTTAATAATAAATGAAAGAAGAGAAGACAACACATATTTTTAAAATTTACAATTTTATTTCGACTGTTTTCTGCAGAAGCAAAGTGATATTTGTTTGTCGATCACATATATCTATAGAGTACCCAATTTTATAATAATTAAACTTCGCTTTGGCTTGAATAAGAAATAAGAAATATGCTTAGTTATTTATATTGGCTACAAATAAGATAGATAAAAACACTTGTAACCAATATAAATGTGTTTTGAGAAAAGCAGCTAATGCAAATTTGACTTGTAAATAAAGCAACATTTATATTAGTAAATTATGTGAAATAAATTATTGATTTCAATGAAATAAGTCTAAACTCGAAGGGCTAAAGGAACATTGACCGAAGTACTTTATAAAGAGAAGATAGAAGAGATGTATGTACACGTGTATTGTCTATTTATTTATCTTATGTCTAAAATTTACAATTGTCCAATTTAAAAATTCCATTCAACGTCCTCTGGATATACTCTTGACGCTTGGCCGTCAAGTGGTTCTACGATCTGATTGTCTTCGTCCAATATCGGGCTATTTGGTACATCGGAACGACACTTTTTGATGTGATCTGAGATATACGAGTGTCGGCACTGCTTGAAAAAGGCGTGAGTCATAAGCTTTTTGGCACTCCAGCGGTTTTCCGCATTGCGATTCAGACAGATTTCGACCAACTGATGAAAGTCTTCGGAAAGAACACGTTGACTGAAAATCTCGAAGGATCTCCTGCTCGAAGCATTCTCAAATGGCATTCTTCCATGCTCATCCAGGAGCATTGTGTAGGTAGACCTGTCCAATAAGGATGGCACATTCCCGCGTATCTTCTCAGTGTACATAAGTGTGGGCTGCGTTTCCATATACGGTTGGATTCCGTTGGCCATCTCACAGGCAGTTATTCCCACGGAGTATATATCGCACTTTTCGGTAAATCCATTTACGTTCTGATCCAGCACCTCGGGCGCAGCCCAGTTTAGATTTTTCTCATGAGAGACGCCATGCAGGACATCCTTCTTCTTGCCGTGTTTGATAAAGCTTCGGCTCTCGTGGAAATTCGATAATACTGCTTTCTGGCTGTCCAGCAATATATGATTAGCTCTCACAGATCCGTGTACGAAATCATTCATGTGTAAGTACAACAGTGCGGAGAGAACATCTCTAAAGATCAATGCTATAAGAGGTTCTGGAAACCCGTTTGAGAAAATGCTATCCAGGATGACTTGGCACGTTCCGAAGCACATGTATGGGTAAAGTACATAGACATCGCTGTCCAATATAAAACTATGCAGAATTTTATTGATATTCGGGTGCTGGAACTGGCGACAACATAGGATCTCGGCGGACAACTTCTTCAGTTGCTCATCGTTTTCTTCATCTATCGAGAACTTCTTAACAATAACGACGCGATTATTGGCCAGGTGATTTGCTTTGTACACCGATCCGAATTTTCCATGCTTAAACTCCTTGGTGAACTGATAATCCGATAAGCTATTGCTAAACATTGCTATTAATTCTAATTCTATATATTTATGATAATACTTATTGTTTTAAGGTTGGCAGCCCTGGCACCGAACAGCTGACAGCCAGTGCTGCAAATTTTCAAGAGCCCAGTCTTCAGTCTTCAGCGGAATAAAGCCAGAAAAAGTCAAAATGTAAATATATAAACAGCTGATAGCCGCACAACTCAGCAAACAGCTGTAACTGGAACGCCGACAGAAATCGCGGCTTCGAATTTGAAAAAATTATGTTCATATTTGGGAACCAGCTCAGTGGTTCAAAGAACGACAATAATAATTCGTAGTATCAGCATCATCAGGGACATGTCGGCACAGCATCATTTCCATTAAATGCATATCTAAGGACAACGACGGTGGACGGATCAGCTTGTACTTGATAATGGCTACAGTTGCCGAAACGTTTCGTGCCCATTGGTTTATCTCGGTCTTCGGCACTGTGCTGTTCGTAGTCGGGGCCAGCGTTCTTTACTGGAATGAAGGACGGGCAGTGCACACAATGCTGGCCCTGGACGAGGCCTACGCTGACATCTACTCCATGCAGTTCACGGAGGAGGAGCAGGATCAGAGCTTCGAGAACCGCATTGTTCATCTCTCGGGTCCCATTGTCTGCGGCGAACCACTCACCGAGCCGGACTACAACATCCAACTGCTGGCAGTAAAACTGAGGCGACAGGTCCAAATGTATCAGTGGGTAGAAGAGGCAGTCGAGCACAACTTTGGCGAAAGCGTGGGCGCAGTGGACACAGATTCCCGTTCCTATTACTATACGCGCGAGTGGCGCGATAAGATTGTGGACTCCCGAAACTTCTACAATCGTCACGGGCACACGAATCCTACGCGTTTCCCCATCGAGAGCGGCGTCCAGATGGCGGACGCCGTCTACATCGGCAAGTACGAGCTGGGCGCCGCGGTAAAGAGCAAGTTCAATAAGTTCAAGGAGCTCACTTCGGACATACGACCTGACGACAGCAGCATCAAGCTGCACCTTGGCCTCTACTATCATACAAACGATGTGTTCAACCCGGAAATCGGCGATCTCCGCATCCTCTTTAGCTATGCCGGCATGGAGGGCGAGATGTACAGCATAGTAGGCAAACTGCAGGGCAACAAGGTGCAGCCGTATCTCACCACACGCGGCGTGCCTGTACTCCTGGTTTACCCGGGGGAAATCAGTGCGCTGGAGGTGTTTCGGCTTGAGTATCGCGCACAAGTGCTCAACACCTGGTGGTGGCGCTTCATCGGTTGGCTGCTCGTCTTCTTCGGCGTCACCTGCAACTCCAAGCTGCTACGCGTAATACGTAAGTGTTGATTTCACCCTTTTCCAATTGGATAGGAAAGGAAACTACAGTATTCCTTAATAAGAAATCATCTATTTTAATATTCATTGGATATGTATCTAAATGAAATCCCTTTTTGCAGTGATGCGTGTGCCTTTGCTGATCCCCCTGGCTCCTGACGCGCATTTCCCGGTAACTGGGAACTTCGTCATTGCCATCTCGCTGGCACTGACTATCGCGGCGGTCGCCTGGATCCTGCATCGTCCTGTGATCGGCGCCTGCCTATTCCTGGCCGGCGCCTCGCCCTATGTTTGGTTGACGCGCAATATCGTGGATTACAATCGCCTGGATTGACCTAATCCCTATACCAAAGAGGACCTCTAACTATTTACAAATTAACTCCCTTTAGCTTTGCGTCTATATCCGCTAATATAAACTGAATAACACTTAATCATAGTGAATTTTAAAACTCTCGGATTCCGCTGCTTGGAGGCTCATTAAGGGCGCTGGCAGATCCTCCGGTCCCGCCTCCACCGCCTGCGGTCTTGGGTGTGGACTCTGAGGACGTGTGCACGCTGGGACTTTGTGATTTATCCTGCTCATCCTGACAGCTCGCCGGCTCCTCGAAGCGCACATACGGCTCGAAGCTGTTGTTTATCTGCACGGAGCCGCGGTGAAGGTTGTTGGACTCGGCTTCGAAGAGTATTTCGTTGATGAAACGCTCGGCGAGTAGTCGCTGCTCGCGGGGCAGGCGCTTCAGTTTGTGCGTCCAGGTGCGGGCTATCGACTCCTCTTCGGGATAGGTGCCAGCCAGGTACTCACAGGCAATGTTAAGCAGTTCGTCTGTGTTGTGCGTGCTCACGGAGGTGCCTGTCGGCGCACTATTGGTGCTGGGAGGTGTTTGGCGCGCCCTTTTTACGACGGAGTAGTCTGCTTGAGCATGCGGCACATGTGGCGGTGCTTGGTGGTGCATGATACTTGCTGACGACGTAGCTGGCGGTGGTGGAGGCAGTGAATCTACTTTCTGCACATGTCCAAAGGATTTGTGAAACATTTCTGTGATGTTGGGCGTCTGCCCAGCCACCGTGCGATAAGGATAATGTAAAGCTGCGGCACTGCTGCCACTTTGATGCTGCTCCATGAAGGCTGCCGTAGAGCTGGAATTTTCGTTGAACGAGAAAGATGGCTCGTTCTTGAAAGTCGGGTTCACAGCCAGAAACTTTTCTGTGTTTCGCAGAAAGTCGAGCTCCTGGAACGTCCAGCAACGCGGCGTGTGCAGGTTACCCGAGCGCATCGCACTCTCCACAACCTTTAGCTCCTTGCGGTAGTTGGTGCGCAATGTGTTGATCTTCTTCTTAACGTCCTCGACGGTGGCGTCCCGCTTCAGGTAGTGGTAGATGGGCACCAGGCGCTGGTAGGCCTCGGCGCGCTTCTCCCGGTTTGTGTAGTCCCGTAGCGAGGTGTCCCAGAGCACGGGCATGTCGCGGTACGTTTGAATGAAAGCACGTAAGTAATGGCGATTCTCTTCGGCTCCCGACATTATTTTAATGCTATGCGTCGCCAACGGCGTCGGCGGTTGGTGGAGCATTTAGATCTTTTGAATTTGACTTTCAAATTGAATATTCCAATCAATTGGGCGGCAAAACGCGTACAAATTAGTTTTTCTTTCCGCAGCCAAGCGAAAAGTGACAAAATTATGTATGGACCTATTGACGAAATGTCAGTGGCCTGTTGTTGTTGTAGCTGCGCTGGTGGTGGGTTGTTTGACAGATTGCTGGGCATATTGCTGCATTGACGTAACTGCGCTTGTGTGTGTGACGTCACAGCAACAAGTGTTGCCCGCTGTTATTTTCGTTTTACATTTGTAGGGCAGCACTGCTCAACAGTGTTGTCAGAGACATGTAATTGTCGATAACGATAGTTGCTGTGCAGCCCTAGCATAACAGTGGCGGTAAAGCATCTCAACAGTGCCATTCTGAGTAGACGCGCGGGCCAAATTAACATTTATGTAAAATAAATCGAGACGAACAGCCGTGTGACCGGACGTGTTCGACCGTTGATTTTGATTTTTTATTCCGACGCGCTGCCTTAAAATGAATTTAAACACATACTAGACGCAGTGTAATTTATTATATAAACAACCATTAGAATAAACATTTGTGCAATTAATCGCGTGTGTTTGAATTCGTTAAGAAAAAAGAACAGTTATTGCAGAAAGCGAGTAAGAGTGACGACGCCGCCTGCTGCATTCATAGGAGTTCGCCGTATGTTGTGATCGTGTGTGTACGCTTGTGCGTGTGTGTAAATTGTGACTGTGTTATTTTGCGCGCCGCTTTTTAATCGTCCCAAGCCAGGCGTTGTTTAATTTAATTGTGCAAAAACAAAGATGTTCAAAGAGGGTATAAAATGAGTAAAACATAGGTAGCCAATAAAACCAAGACAAAGAAAAACAAAGTAAAAGAAACAGAAGCAACACCAAAGTCGAAAAGAGGCCTATTCGTGTGTGTGCCTGTATATGCGTGTTTGTGTGTGTGGCATCATTTGCCAAATTTAATGCAAATTCAACTTCATTTGAAATGGAAACAATCGAGGAACAATCAAAAACAGGTGAGTTGCACTGGCAAGGTATAGTGGGACAAGGCAGCAGCTATTTGCAGCTTGAATTTTATTTGGTCTCTTCTCAAATTTTTCAATGTCGCATCATTCTCATAAAAAATGTCACTGACAGCAAATAAATATAATTTTTGTAGTATGTACTTATTTTTTGTTGCTATATCGACTAAAAAAAGCCACAGAGCGGTCGCACGTCAGGGAATTTTAAGCTTCTTTCTCAATTTATTTTGGTATGGAACATATTTATGTATCGTCTAAAGGCGGGCGGCGTATACAGAGTGAAAATGTGTGCTAAATGTATGGCGCCCCTCGACCCGGCACTGTACTCGGCAACAGCAGCAGCGGCAACAACAACGACAACGATAACAACAATAACAAGGCGCAGCCGTCTGCCTGCGCTTTGCTTTTAGGTAGAGAGGTGGAAGGAAACAAATTCTTTTGCGCACTCGTTCTCCTCTCTCCCTCTCTCTCGCTCCCTGTCAGTTTGGCTTTCGTTATTGTTACCTACCACGATTTCATGTCCTTCATTCCTCCCTCCCTTCTTCCCTTGTTTCCGGGTACGAGACTGCTTAACAGAGATCGCACATGTTATGGCTATCGGCTCAATGTTAATGGGCATTTTTACACTGCGAGCATATTGTAAGTGTGCAAGTATGTAAGTGTGTAGATATACAAACACAGAAGTTACGCCGACGCAGGTCAACGGCGACCACGTCAAGGCTTTGCACTGACAACGTGACGTTTTTTATTACAAGATTCCACATTGATGAGTCTATTTAACAATTTTTTTTCTAAAATCTGTGTACTATATTTTCATATGTGGGTGTGCTTAGCAGTTTTTTTTTTTTTATTCAAATGCCTCTCAATTAGTTTTTCATCATGGTTTGGCTGCTCGCCAGCAAAAAGATAAGGCAGCAGCAGCGGAGGCAGAGCAAAAACGAAGGGAGGGTAGCAAGGGAAGGCAAAAAGGAAATTCCCAAAGCAAAAGCCATTTTGCTCTTCTCTATCCCTTACTCATTCCCAGGCACCACCTGTGAGGCCGTTTCGCACTTTACCCTCGTAGCCTGCAATCTGCAGCCTGCAGCGTGAAGGGGATGGAACACCTGTGGCTTTCGCCTGACTGCGTTTTCGTGCAGAATTTGCGTGCACGGTCTCAGTTCGGGTCACAGCTTAGTTACAATTCAGAGTTTGATCCCTCAACGTCGTCCCGTAATGCTGCACCTTTCGCAAGCATCGAGTCCGCGGCTCAGCTTTGGCCGTAACTATAAAAACAACTTGGTTTCGGTTCGTCGCCAGGCCTGGTCCTATTTCACTTACGGCGCACAGGAGGAAGTCAAGCAAGCGCATCTTAAGCAGGCCGCTCTGTGTCAGGTGTATGAGGATTTTACAGGTATTTACTTTGTTGTTGAAGTACTAGGATTTGCTCAGGTTCATCAGAAACGGATTTGTTAGCTACCATCTTGCTGAATAGTGAATATTCTCGTGTTCTGAAATATTCTAAAGTTGTCTACAAAAACAGCGAATTTAGAATAAAATTTTTATACAAAGTATTTGCCGTAACGAAGTTCGGTGGGGCATGGAAAACAATTACCTCAAGCAGAAATTCGATAAAATAAAAACACAAAAGAATTTTCTCGCATTTCTGTATTCCCAACTTTTTTCACCCAATCAATTTGCGAATTCATTTCAATTTCAAATGAATATACATATTTAAACTCTGTATTTGTATGTAATCTGAAGTTGAATCAGCTTTATAACGCCAAAACAGCTGAAATGTTTTAAACAACTTTTCTTACTTCTCCGAAATGAAATGCAACTCATTGAGCTGATCGTGTTCCGTAAGAGGCTTTTAGTATAAACTATTGTTGTTTTAAATAAGTGCCGTGTTATTTATCCAGTCGCAACGTGCCACAGTTCCTATCATTATATCAATTATTTCTCAAAACTTGACGCACAACAGCAATATCGTATGGTATATAGACTACTATTAGTGCATATCGTGCCGTAAAATGCATTCCGTCAACTTACACCTTTATAAACTTAACAGCATTTAGCCGATTTCGGTTCATAAAATTCCATTCCATAACGAAATTTTCCGTGTGCGAAAATTCCAATGCGTCACAAAGCGACGGCGACGACAACAACGCCAGCTACTCCCCCTGCAGCCTCCGTCTGGGGTGCATCTCTATCTCTACAGGGGGGGAGTCTGGACTTTGCTCAATTGGAAACAAGTGGAACCGACAGAAGATACAACAGCGCAATTGGCATCAGTTACAGCTGCACAATTCTGGATAAAATTAATGCATAAGAACGACTATAGGTCCCCCAGGGGGCCGGAGGGGCCAGGGGTTGTTGGTGCAGGCAGCGAATGGATGCACTTGAATGTTTCTGTAGAGCTTGTGTGGGTGGCTGCGCTGCATTTTCTTTTTGTTTTTGCTTGTCAAAAACTAAGACGATGGCAATGATCTGAAGGTTATAGCAGGGGGTGGCCAGAGGGAGGGCAGATGCTAGTGCTATGCCCTGAGAATACAGCAAAAACAATAGCAACAACAACAGCTATAATAACAACAATCAGCACTTGGCGATCACAATTAAAATTGATGTCAACAGCTCGCAAAATCGACGCTGACTTCGCTCTGCCCTTCGGCATATGTGGATGCTGTGTGGATGTTGTGTGGACGCCGTTGCTAGCGATCCTCTTTGCTTGGTTCTGTTTGCTTGCTTTACTTTGCATTTTTGCACAAATCTTTTGCCCTCTGGTTTTTGTTGTACAACCTCCCAGTACCTCCCGCCGTAGTCGGGCTCGCCTTGTTCATCTTGGCCTCATCTTCGCCTCGCTTTGCTATTTGCATAAACAAACAAAACTGATGGCCATAAATCATAGCGCCAAACTTTTAATACGCTCACTCTATACTCTCGAACAAAGTGTACTTAAATTAATTGGGCCGTTTTGCGTGAAGTGCTCATTAGGGCGTGGGTGAGGGTCGGCAGAGCAGGAGTCAGATAGACGAGAGTGTGAAGGCTATAGAGAATTCTTTAATCGAAGAATTGTCTGAAGATTGTACTTTGGCTGAATAGACTGTCTTTCTGTCTTTCTCTTGCTTTCTGTTTATTTATAGGTATTATCACTGTATACAATTGATAATTTTTTTAAAGGGTATAGCTCAGTCGATCCGTGCAACTTAAACGCTCTTACGTCTTATGACTATGGATGCCTGCACTTAAAGATTATAATCTATAGTCTAAATTTAATGAAACAAGAACATACATGTAGACGAATATATGTATGAATGTATATACTATACTGACTTTTGTCATTCTCTTTCTCGTCCCGTTTAGAAATGTCTATAATGTCGAAGCTGCCCACACGCATCTGCCTGGTGGGCGCGGCTGGCAAAGATGCAGCCACAATCCAAGCAGCCGAGACCTTTGGTATGCCCATCATCCATTCGGACACTGGGCTGGACATCCTAAACGACATGGAATGGCGGACTTTCTATGTTCTGCAGAACTTCGAGGACGAGATCTTTGATGCCATACACAAGCAAAAGGAATGGTAAGTGGATCTATAAATAGCCCTCCCGTTCAGTACGCGCACCAAAATAATGTCCCAGACGCTATAGAGTGCCACGAGCGGCCAAATTTGAAATTGAGATACACGCATGTGCTGGGAGCCCCCCTGCCGCGGGGGCCTGATACTCTGCGTCCTCCATCCCCGAGATTGACAGCGCCAAACCGCTGACATCCATCTCATTTTCACATCGTCGTCTACGCTTCTTTTTCTGCTACAAATTGTTGTCAAATTTGGGACTTGCGGCATAATTCGACACGCTTGATTAATTTACCCGCTGCGCAGTAATCGTGCAACTACACGTACAATAACAAAGACAACAGCAACAACAACAAGCTTGTATATAGCTTGTATAACTACAGCAAAGATATAGATACACGGGCCGCCTCATTAGTGATTAACAATAATTTTTTATATTTATTTACGATCAAATTCAAGGTCAACAAATGCGTTTGCCCGTTTTTCGGCTTGCAAATTTATGGGTGGGATGTGGTAAGGGGGAGGGGGGGGGAGGCGAAAGGGTGCGAGGCTACGGTTTCCCCTCTCCTTTCATGTTGAACAACATTTCTGCTTTTCGCACACACAACATGTAAAAGTAAGAAAAGCGGAAACTACAAGAGGCCCCACACCCTTCCCCCATACCTCATGCCCCTTCCTCCCCCCAAAAATATTATTTATTTGCCAAAAATTCATTCATGTTTCGAATGTTTGTATTTTCTTCTTTTTATCTTTTTGTTTTGTTATTGTTGGGCACATAAAATTGTTTTTAGTTAAGGAGTAAATACATAGTCCATGCATATGTATAAATAGCGGTTTTTTATGGCATTTTTCTGCTCAAAATACATTTATCATAGGACTTATAAATAATCCTTAATTAGTCCAAAACAAGTTACGAAAGCTTAAGGCGAGCGTGTCCGACATTAAGATACCCTTAGACCAACCAAAAAAAAAAAAAAAAAAAACAATTGTTATCAATCGTAAGTCGATGCATTGTTCAGGTTTTATATAACGAAAGGCTATTATCCATATAATTATAGCATTTATCTCTTAATTGCTTGATATTAAGCACAACTGGAGTGTGATTTCTGGGAAAACTATAAAAAAAATGAAATAAATTGCAACAGCTATTAAGAAAAATCCCTGTACAGTTATTAAGAATTTTTCTCCACAATCTCCCAAGGTACTTACACTCCCACAAAGATCTTGCACATTTTTGTGTATGCCAACTCGGCTATATACTGTGTACATATGTATATCTGTATCTGAATCATAGGAATGCGTTCACGGGTAACGTGGGCATTGCCTATTTTGGGGCGTTTTCATTCATCGGCTAAACGCGACTAAGAAAAAAAAATTAAAATCGAAAATGTCGTAAAAATAAAAATACCGAATTGCCTGACAACAGATGACAATTTGCTTATTGGGAAGACTCGTTAATCCGAAAACTTTGCATACTTCCAATGAAATCGAAATGAATCGTTGGGGCGATGTTTGCTGTGACTTGGTCAGGGAAGGCAAGAGTCGAGTGAGAGGGAGGGGTCGCATTGCAGCAATCGTTTGGCGCCATGATTCTATAAATTTGTGTCAAGAGACGCGTAGAAAAGTGTGAGGAAAAGCGTCGCCAGCAAGTCGGAAACTCTTGAAATATTAAAACGAACAACAAATCGCAGAAAAATAAAATATATGTGTGTATGCTAGATATACAGCTGTATATGATGTACATATTTTATTATGGGTATTTTTAATATAGTATACTCTGCGATTTTAGCTGTATATAATTTATAAGTTTTTTATGGAAGGGTGGGTGCGAGAACGAGATGCAAAGTGGGTGGCGGGTGGTGGGGGTAGAGAAAACGGAACACTTTGCTGTCATTGACTGTTCTATAGTTTTGACCCTCGCAAAGTTCGATTGGTTGAAAGATCAGCGCACTTTACAACCAATTTCTGGCAATATCCACAACTCATCCACGATCCACGGAGGTCATCCCAGCCCCAGCCCCAGCCTTATCCACTGCTCTCATCCCATCGCCGCCAGCACGCGCTGCGCATTTTTGTGCTTTGACTAAGCGCTCGCCTGGGTTTTCCTTGAATGCTCTACAGAGAAATTCTTTTGAAATTAAGTTCTATATAAATTCTATATAGATTTGATGGTACATACATATATATTTTCAATTCAAATATTTGCATAAATTCAACTGTCGCGCGCTCTGTTTACAGTTTTGTCAGCTGCCTCGGTCTATTGTCCAAAAGCTGTGTGTGTGAGTGTGTCTGTGTGGCACTTGCTGAGAGTGTGTGCTCTCCCTCACAGCAAGTGGCATCTTTTCTATTTCCACAATATTCTCATGCCATCGGTTTTTCGGCTCTCGGCTTTCGGCTTTCTTCAATCATTTTCCGCAGACCGCAAAGCGCAACAGTTGTGTTTATTTAGTTGTGCCGTCTGAATCAAGAAAATCGCACGAGTTTTTCCGCAAACTAGAATAAATAAATTTATGAACTGCAAGAGCAACTGCAATTGCAGCTGCATCTTCTACATTTCTCAACTGTGCCAAGAGTCAACATCTGTTTAAAAATATCTCTCACTGCACATGGAAATCTATCACTTTTGGTAGGTGTGGTCATGTGTGGGAAAGCGACATGGCTTCGTGAAATGTGTGTGGGAAAGCTGTAAAATAAAAGAAGCTGACGCCTAATAAAGTGAAATTTAAGTGCCGTTTAAGTTCTTATCGCGTTGTTTAGTTTCACATCAATCTGTGACGCAGGCATTGTTTATGAATCGTGAACTATGCCATATAGCGCAATGCCTATAGATATGAATAAAAGTACAAAAATACGGCCAGCTATACATTAATTTTAAATATTATCTGTGAAAGGCATTTCGCACACCTCGTTGTATTTATTTTCGTCGAGTTACTCACGTCTTTAGGCATGCCCCATGTCAATCCTTAAGTTATCCCAATTATCGCATTTACTTCCTGGAATTACCCATATTTGCATGTTTCCGATCGTTGCTCATTGTTACTCAACCGTTTATTGCGAGTGTAGCGTGTATCCTAGGCGCGAATAACGCACGAGTGAATGATGAATGCAATCCAAATGTAATAAAATTTAAAGATTCAATATAAGTGCACTCGGCATCGGCATCGGCATTGGCAATTGGTAGGCTGGAGGCGGTTGTCTACTAGGCGGCATCCGCCCACTTCCGCTCGATTGATTTGTTTATAAAAACTTCCGGTTGGCGGCTGTTGGACGCTGCCTTGGCAGCAAAAAAAGCGTCAACAGAGGATTGAAGCAGAGCAGAGTCTCTCGCAGTCATAAACAAAGGGCTCTTAAACAAATTGATCTGTCGGGCTGCTACGCGTTGCAGTCAAGTCAAAGTTCAGTTGGCTTCGTCTCGTCTCGCCTTTGATTGTTGTTTACATGCCCAACAATTGCCACCTGGTGTCGCGCTTGTGATTGTGTGTGCGTGCGTGTGTCTTTGTATTTGTACATCTGCGTGTCGCGCCTCGAATCGCTTGATCTCTACTGCAGTCACTCGTTGCTTGACTGTGCGACTGGTCGATTGGAAGCGCTTTTAACCGATTTGAAGTCGAGTGATTCGGGAAATTGAATTATGGCTGAAGTAGCGCAATTGCCAAGGTCAATTGGGGCATTAAAAAGTGGAATATCTCCTTGCATAACTCAAAAGTGTGCCACATAAATATTTAATCGTTTTATCTCCACCTCCTTCTTCACTTGTTGCAGCATTCTGGGCCCGCCAGCTTTGAAGTATGCGGCAGAGATGAAGCACGCTCTCGGCCAGAACACACGGCCCATTTACAACTATGCGATGCGTGGCGTAGTCACATGCTTCACGGGCATACGCAAAAAGGATGAGCTGGTAGGTGTTTCAGTCTCCCTAATGAATGTCGAATCTGGAATAACTCGAATCTCCACTTAGACAAAACTGGTGAATCTCATACACTCAATGGGCGGTTGCATTAAGAAGGATCTGAATACAAAGACCACACATCTCATATGCAATCACAGCGGCGGAGAAAAGTATCAGTAAGTATTTTAACAAGAACAAAGTATTCTATATGAATATCATTTGACGCTTTTTTCGACCTTTCTTCCAACAGATACGCCAAAACGTTTCGCTTAACAGTGGTCCGTCCCGCATGGGTCTATGCCGCATGGTCAGCACGTGATTCGCTGGAGTTCGAGGCTACACAGGACAATTTTACAAAGGCACATCGCTTGAAGGCGTTCGAGGGCCAGAAGATTTGCTTCTTTGGCTTTCCTGCAGAGGAGCATCAACACATGGTCGATGTGCTTCTTGAAAATGGAGGCGTTTGTGCCGAGCTGGACGATCCCGAGTGCTCGCATGTCGTGAGTAGACCTACCTAATATTTCCTTAGTTGCTCTGTAGTTGTTTAAATTGCATGCTGGCATTTGGATATTCCTTCCGTTTTGTTTGTCTCTCGTTTTATGGCTGATGTGTATAATTATCTTGCAGGTGATGCCCAATACGGGCGCTGTCTTTACGAGCTCTAGCACTAGCACTAGTGATACTACTGATACTAACCCCAGCACTAACCCTAAAGAACCCCCACTAAGCAGCAGCAGCAGCACCATGCCCCAAGCCACCCCCACCAAAGAGCAACAGACTGACAAGGAGAACCAGGCCGAAGATCTGGACGATATACATTTTGATGAGCGCCTTTTTGTAGAGGCTGCTCCGCCGGAGGAAGACGAGGATGTAGACGACGTGTTGCCACTGCCAGATTCTGACTCTGATGAGGAGAAGGAGGATGTGCAGGCCAGCACACCAAAAAGCGAGAAGCATCAATCAGTAAATGCCTTGATCACTCCAAGCATAGTTGTGACAGCTAGCACGCCCTCGGCTGCCCGCCTGTCGCCCATACTGAAAGCGTCCGCCAAGCTATTGACTATTGAAACGATCAACGAGTGTGAAATGGAAACGGATGACCTGCTGCCTGAAAATGATCTGAAGCGCAAGAGGGACAGTTTTGACAGTGTCTCTCTGATGTCTGTCGACTCGTTTGCTCTGCCTGTAAGCACCAAGAAGCCAAAGCTCATACGCACTGGTTCAATAACGCGCACCCTAAAGCGCTCCATGAGCTTTGTGGCCGATCGCACACCCATTATTAAAACGTTGCGTACACGGCGGAGTTCCATTGCTGCCGCTGACGCATCCACATTTCTGGGAAGTGAGGCAGATGATTCCATGTGTTCGCTGGCCAGCATAAACACCACGCTGAATGAGTCTATTCGGAAGCCCGTTAAAGAGAAGTTGCGCAGCATTTGCGACAGGATAACTAGAAGCAGCAGTCGTCGTACCGAGCGGGAGGCCACACCCGAGTTTGGACAGTTGGACAGTGGCTTTAAGACGCCCAAGGCACCGTTACCACGTGCCAGCGCTTCTGCCTCTGCTAAGAAAACAGCTAAACGTCTCTTTGGTCCCGTGGCTGGAGCTGGTGGTGCTGCAAGTTGCTCTCACACATTCTCGACTAACAACCACAATGACAATATCAATTCGAACGATAATTCGATTGCATGCGTTGCGGCTGCTATTGGTATCCCAGCTGTGCCCATTGAAGTCACCTCATCATCAACATCACAAATATCATCCAAAACAACATCATCATCTCCATTACCACCGTCTACCGCTGTGGATAGTAAAGAACCGAAAGATGTGGCCGCAGAGGAAGAACCCCAAATGGTACTTTCAAAGCCGAGAACTTTCAAGGGCACACGCTTTAAAACGGCATTGTTTCGCTTTCGATTTTAATGAGCTATGTAAAAAATCTACATCATTGGCAGCTTCGTTGTCATCCGCTTGTTTGCAACGCAAATTGAAACATTCTGTGCTATTTATTTATTCAGTTAACCGTCATCTGCTTTTCCCATAACTCAACGTGCGCATTTTCAACAACAACATCTCTGCTGCGGATTTTCATTTCCATGTTCGGCTTAAATTAAAATTAAATTAAATTACTTGTTAATTGTTTATGGTTATGTTGTAGTTTAAGTCACATCATATTCATAATTGGGGTGCGGTAGTTGTCTGTCTTTATAATACTCACTATCTGTCTTTTGGTTTTCCTTTTACGTACACGCAACAACAGCACAATAAATATTGATAAACATTTATTTGCCTAACGAATAGCACAGAGCAAAAGAGCAAAGCACACGTTCACGCTCCGCGTGAATAAATGTTAAAAATGCCTACAAATAAGTATAGCAATATTGAATACGCTTGAGTTCTTTAAAAGAATTTCTTTCGCCACGGACTAACACAAATATTTGCACAAATGTTTCACAAAATATTTAAGATGGAAGGAATTTATATCATTTCTCTTTTCTTACTTTAATGATTGATATTTGCTTGCGATTCTCATATGCCGTTTCAAAGTGTGTTGCCAAAAAGAGAAAAGTGCACTAAAAATGTTTTGTTTGAGTCAGAATAACTGAAATTTATTGTGCTGCTGCTGCTTGAACTAGATTTAATTAGTTAGACGCTTGACTTAATGCTGTACAAAACAAACAAAACATTTTTATTTTCCACATTGCACAATTCCAAGTAGTTGATAAACAATTCAATTAATTTAATTGAAAACTTTCCTCAGGTCGTCGACGAGCATACGACTGTGTCAAAGCCGGAGCCAAAGAATCACAATACGCACATTCTGAAATCGGACTGGTTCTGGTACACTATACAGAATGGCTATGCCAACGAGATGGATTATCTATTTGGCGATGTAAGTCTGAAGCCATTGAAATGATTCTATGTACGCTAGCTAAACCTTTTACAACTTTCAGTATTTGGACAGCATTACAAATACGCCGAGTGCAGATCGACGCGACTCGTTGCCGATTAGCTTTAACAAGCGGAAACGTAAGCGTTTCTCACAACGCATTCAATTGGAAGGAACTCCACTGGGCTCGGGAAAACGTAGATCCTCGGTGTCAGACGCAGGTCTTTTGTCCGTTTCGAATAGCTTTTTTGACTGCACTACGAGTCCTGACAAGCTTGAGAATGATAAGCTCATACTGCATGCTGAGCCGGAGGTGCCCGAGGCCACACCCAGCAAGAGATCAATGAGATTCAATCATTTTATGGACTTCTTCACCACAGAGTCCAACTATGTGGGCATACTGGATACCATACTTAATGTAAGCTTTTGACGAAAGACCATCAAAATATATACTAACATACCTTTTCTCTGCCATCAGTTGTTCAAAAACAAACTGGAGGAGCTTGCAGAGACGAACGATCCATTGTTAAATAAGTCGGAGATCAAGTCGATATTTGGCAATTTTTTGCCTATACACGAGGTGCATCAGAGCATGTTGGAGCATTTGCGGCAGTTGCATTCCAATTGGCGTGAGGATTGCCTTATAGGGGATATTATTATCCAACATAGAGATGAGCTTATCAAAGCCTATCCTCCCTATGTGAACTTCTACGAGCAGATGAAGGAACAGCTGCAGTACTGTGATCGCGAATATCCACGTTTCCATGCCTTCCTGAAGATCAATCAGACTAAGCCAGAATGTGGTCGCCAGAGCCTACAGGATCTGATGATAAGACCTGTACAGCGTTTGCCAAGCATAAGCTTGCTTCTTAACGACATTCTTAAGCACACGAGCAACAGCAATGCAGATCATGCGCGTCTCGAGGATGCGTTGAAAGCGATTAAGCAAGTGACATTGCACATCAACGAGGACAAACGGCGCACTGAGTCACGCATGGCCATCTTTGATATATTCAACGACATTGACGGTTGCCCCGCACATTTGGTTAGCTCCAACCGAAGCTTTATATCAAAGTGCGAAGTCAACGAGCTATCCGATTCGTTGAGTGGACGTGGGGACAGCCTCTTGCTTTACCTTTTCTCGGATTCCATTGAGTTGTGTAAGCGACGCTCGCGAGGCTTTAACACGGCCAAATCGCCAAGCACTGCCAAGACGCACAAGCATATTAAGCTCATCTCCTTAAATACGATACGCTTTGTTATCGACATAACGGATAGTCCGCGGGCCTTTGGTCTTTTGCAGCGTGGTGAAAAAGAGAAACTGTATACCTTCAGCATCACAGACGAGGAGACTGATAAGATTCAATATCTTAAGAAGTTGTGTATGCAAATAGCAGCGCACACCTGCCGTACCGATGCTGTAAGTTAGCCCCTTGTACCCTCATTGTTGAAATCGAAATTATTGTTTCTTACTTTGCAGGATAAAATGCTGCTGAGTCGCACTTCACTAGAGTTGGAGGTGGACATCAGCGATGTGAATGTCAGCACGCTGAGCAAAGCCTTTAAGTTAGCTGCCAAAACGCGTCTAAAGGTAAGTTTTATATGAAGTTTCGTGGCATGTTGGCAGCGCTTTACAGTGTTTATATTTATCAGGTTGGACGCGCCTTTTCATTTAACAAAACGCCCAATAAGCTGAAACGTGCCGTTTCGACTATGATGACATCTCCATTTGGAAGTACTAACTCCTTGACGCCGGCCTCGCAGTTGGCTCAGATGCGTCTGGCCAGCTGCACGAACATAAATGTAAGTTTATAGTAGCTGTGTTTAAAATAAATTGTTAATGAATCTGTATATCTATTTTTTATGACAGGAAGTAGCCGATGAGGATTGTGCCAGCATGCGCAGCAGTTCTCCATCCACTCAATCCGAAATGCTCGTAGTGCCGCCGCTTTCAGTGCAGCCGCAGCGTAAGAATAAAGCTGTTGTGGGCCGTATATAGCCAACAATCTGATTATCTGCAGTAAAAAGTGTATTCCATTTAAAACTCACACTCGCACAAAAGAAAACTCGCTAAAATGTGCCCAACGTATCAATAACCATAACTCGTAAATGATACCGTAACTGTAATTTTAATCGTAACTACAAATTACTTTCGACTTCGTAATCTCAACTAACCCAAGCGTCCAATCTCCAATTGTAGATCGTAAATTAGACATTTGTAAGTCCTCTGTCGCACGCAAATGTTGAAGCGTTTGCGATTGATTATGTACGTCTAATTATAATTGTAAATATTTTACTATCAATATCTATGCATATATATATTTATTTATATGATATGTATCTATGTATTACTTTCAATGTAATCGTATAATATAACTAATCGTATTAGAGACTTGAACCCGCATTCACGCGTTCGTTTCGAGTCTGTTCGATTTGATTTCATTTTGTTCGGCTTGTCGCCAATTTGCAAAAGCTGTGAATGTTTACTGAGTAAATCCTTCTAAAATGTGTAACGAATAATGTCTAACTCATTGATTTAATTTGAGGAAGTTGTACCGCAACAGAGCAAGATGATCATTTAAGATATAAATATACGAACCAACTTATAAAACCGCAAATGTTTTTCATTTTTACTTGGGACTTTCCCAAAATAACTTTAAATCTACCTAAAGTTAAAAGACATTTGTAGTCTACGGCAAAGAATTTATTAATATTGAGTGAATAATTAAAAAATATGTTGCCTGAATTTGCTGGAATTTCAACAAATAATTTGGGCCAGATACCAAAGTAATTTCATATACTACAAGGACGAGTATATTACGCCAATCTCATCAGCTGTACATACGACCAATCTTTGAAAATATTAACTTACTGAACATCCGTCATAGACTATATACAGATCGAACTGCCGAATTTATTTTGGACATGGCATCCGAGTGCAGCTGGTATTGTAGATTGTGCGATTGCAGGTGCAGCAGGGTTTTCAGCTTAAAGCCAATCTCCAACACTGCCAGCTCATTGGTGCCATTAGCTGTCCACACAGCTTTAAATAATTGGAAACAGGTAATTGAAGAGTATTTGCTGAACACATTGTGAACTTACATATCTTATTGCTTTTGGCGCGTATGTTGACAACAGCCCCGCAAATTTCAGTCGCGTATTCAAAGGACTCGCCCACCATCATTAACAAAATATCCAGCCAAATGCGATCCAGCGCCTCCTTGGAGCTCTTACCAACAGTGAATAGCCAACGGCCGCCTTTAATGTTGGCCTCATCCTCCCACATGGGTCTAAGAGCAAAAGGCATATCAGTAAGACCCTTCTGGAGTTGAGGGTAAGCGAACTTACTGTATGCCCTGTTTAAACATATAATAGTCACTGCCAATCTTTAGTTCTGATGGTGTTTTGATGGTATAGTATAAGCTAAAAGATAGACACCAAGTTAGAATAAACCCATAGCTACATTATCCCCGCTCACCTCCAAAACGTTTCAATGCTGTCAATCTGTGTTATTTCGTTGAGCATATCCTTCCAGGGCTTGGTCCGATCGTTCTCTAGATACCAAAGCGTCCACACATGCTCTAGTGGATGTTTGTATTCGATTTTATAGGTCTGCTCGTTATTCTCCTCGGGCGCACTGTCCTGCTGCTCTTGTCCTCGTTCCTTTTGCAATTCCTGTCGTTTGTTGCCGTCCAACCGGCTCTGGAGGAACTTATTTGGCTCAAACACCAATGGCTCGAAGTTTTGCATTTGAGCGCTGGCCATTATAAATTCTTCTTGAGATATATACTTGTCAACCTTATGAAGTCTTAAGTAGTCCTTAGATGTGTGTATGTAGCGGTGAGTGCGTTGCCGAAATGTTGCGGAAAATACCGAAAAGTTTTGAGCGAAACGTAACGTGCCGAAACGAGGAATTCTAACAAATCGAATGACTTGCAGTTAGAACAAAAAATAAGTCTGACAATTGACGCGTAGGTATAGCGATCGAAAGAATCGTCATTACAAGTGGTATTTCTACTATCGAATCCAGGGAGTGTCAATAAATTATGACATCTAAGTTGATAATCGAAAACTAAGCGAGATAGTTATATTTAATGAGTTTGCTAATTACGTCGGCATCCCCAAAGGGTTCGTTGAATCCATTCTCGTGAAAGAAATATTCTTTCTTTTTTTCGCTGCCAATCAAGAAAAATATTTTGGTAAAGTGCTATTATTAAAAAGGCGGACTCTTTAACATAACCTACTTCAAAGATATCTCTCAAGTTTTTCACAACACAATTCATTAGGTCTATGCTTTAAATGTAGTTTATTTTTAAAGAGCTGCAAAATGTGATAAATACTGCAAAACTTAGCTTAGAAATTTACAAAACATTAAACGTAAAAAATGCGCGTTTTTTTTCGAAAAGAAAAAACAGAAACTTAATACATACATATATAGTTATTATATAGGCATAAAAACATCAAAATATTGTACAGTATTAAGAAGTTTGGACACTAAATTAAGGAACGGATATGAGCCTAACGACAGGCACTAGGGTAGAGAGCAAAACTCAATCATAATCTAGAAGGGATCCAATCGGAGCTGTTCCAAATGCCACAATCGTTTCAATTCCACAATCTTTCGGCTGTTGCACCTAGACCCAGAGCACAGCGGCTGCATCCTCGCTAGACAGCGTGGAGAAGCACTGGTAGCGACTGGCGTTGCGATAGGTCTTCGAGGGCGACTGTGAGGGTGTCAGGGAGATGTTGCCGCTGGCCGAAGGCGGCACACCCACTCCGTTCAGTGCGGACTTCAGCGTTGAGTTGCGACTGCTGCAGTCCGCAATCAGAGTGGAGCTCAGAGGCAAGCCAACGTCGTGGAAGGAGCTGATCGAGCTGAAGCCGCTCTCGTCTTCCGTGCTGGATCCATTGTGGTTGCCAGCTGGTTTTTTTTGCTTGCTGGTGTTGTTGCCATTAGGTGCCATTATCGCAGTGATCTCCTCGTCGGTTTCCATCTTGGAGGAGGATGAAGCCGTGGATGATATGGTGGAATGCACGGAGCTATCGGTGGAGCTGCGCAACGAGAGACGGGAATCTCGCATGGTGTTGGAGCGCAAGAAGAGCATCTCTGCAGCGGTCGTGGTATTGGCGGTGGGAGTAGGCGTATTGTGGCTGTTAGACTTGCTAGCCGGTGAAATGGGTGCGGCATCCAATGGCGGCGCTAGCAGCTGCGTCTTGCACAACCGATGGCCTCCTCCAGCCCCTCCTCCTCCGGCTAGCGACCGGCTGAGATCCGGTTGCTGCTGTGAGGTGTGCAGCAGGTTGCGTATGGTGCGCGCCAGGCGAAAGGCCTCCTGGTTGAGCTTTTCCTCGGCCGCCTCTGGGGAGGATAGACGCGCTTTACAGCCGCCAAACTTCTTGGGAGAGCGTCGCCTACAATTAAGATGCAAAGGATATTCAGCACACAGCTGTGACTACGCTAGGTATCACAAGGATGCTTACCAGGTGAAGTCTTTAAAGGCGCTGTAGCTGCTAGCTGGTGCAATGCTCTCGTAGTTGTGGTCCTCGTTCATTGTCAGCATGGACTTGTTCAGCATGAGATTTGTGCTGCTGCGGGCTCGCAGATATGAGCTGGACGAGGTGGCGCTGGCGCTGGCGCCGGCAGAAGGCGTGGCCTCATCCGCGTAACCATTTGGATCGCTTAGCACGCCCTGCACGTGATGTAGACTCTTAGAGCGGCAGATCTGCTCGGATCCACCCAAGCTGTGGCGATTCTGTTGCATCTGTTGCTGGCGCAGCTGCTGTTGCTGCTGCTGCTGTTGCTGATAGCGCTCGAAGAAGCGAGCCACTTCCTCCATGACAGCTCGATACATTTCGCAATTGGTTTCCGTCTGTAAAGTGCAGAAAATAATGCTTGAATTAATACGGGTACTTGGGATACTTAGCTTTCAGAGGGTTTTGGTGACATCTACATTGATTACGTCACTTAGAAATACCTAGTGAGTCTGGAGTTGTCCTAAGTTCTTTGTATTATGTGTGTGAGCTGGGGATATCATCATATCATTTTACGCTTCGCCTGCTCGTGCTTCAATATCTTTTCTGGCAATTTGTTATGCTAATTATTCCGAGTAATTTCCCATGCAAATTTCTTGGACAGTTTTGTGAGAAATTCTTTTAATGTTTAATTTATGCGCTTTTCTCGGCTTGTTTTGGAAATATTTTCAAACAAGCTTTGTTACTCTCTTTTCCATTTCCCTGAAACTCTAACTGTTTTCTCGCTGCTCCAATAACTCACGTGCATTCCGTGTTTACTTTCTGCATTGCCCCACTGTGCAAGGTCGCCTCATAAGCGAGTCATATTTGATTCGAATCTGTTCATAATTTACAGTTTATGTTAATTTGATTTGTATCGAAGCGATCGCTGGCTTTATAGAGCAGTCAGCGACCTTTTCTCCCCACTCCCCTAGATAGCCATAAACAACTTTCACTTAATCGATTTTGAGTCTGTCACACACACATACAAACACACACACACACACACAACCAACAATGTCTTAATATCTTGGGTTACTTCTACGCTGGTGCCGGGCCAAATTGCTGGCCAAGATTTGAGAGTGCCTAATTAACAGGCGCCGTTGCCTCGTTGCCTTGTTGCCTTGTTGCCTACTCGGGGCGAGGCGTTGCCAAGTTGCCAAATTGGCAAAGTGTTAAGATGCCACCTGACCAACAGCGTGCCACACCCATTTGCGCCGCCTACATGCAACCAAATTGACCAAAAGAGTTTCTCACACGACGCCCAACAGCGCTGCCAATATGGGGGCAAGAAAAAAGGCTAGTTTAAGCTTTAAGCCAAATTAATGCGAAATCCACAAGCTTTAGAAAGCCAAATTTGTTACTTACCTATGCGATAAATTATTTTCAGATTTATTAACCGATTTCTCTAAAAATTCCATAAATATTCTATAAATTAGCTGCTTTCAGCTGATTTTTCTAGCCAAATGTGTGACAATTATAAATTCAGTTGGCAACACTGATTGTCCAGGTTTGGCCAAAATCAAGTATTACCAAAAAAAGTTGGCAATGCAATTTGGCAGCAACAATTTTAGTCAATGTTTGCTTGCATTTTGGCCTGCCAGGCTGATTACGTAATCTTGTTGTTGTTGTTGCTGTTGGTTTTTGCGGTGTTTCAAATTTTTGCTAATTTCTGTTGTTTTTGTTGCTGTGGCCGTTTTTCCGCCGCCGCAGCAGCTGCCGTTTCGAGTTTTCCTACCGCGTGTCTATTGACGACGGGTTGAAGAAGATGGGGAGATGGGAATGAGGATCGCGATGGCGATGGGAATTACGAGCGTCGCTCCTGGTATGTGGAAATGTTGCTGCAATTTCTGTTGCTGTTGCCGCTGCTGCATTTTGTTATGCCTTGTTTACTGCACTAATGCGCAAATTGGGGCCGGCTTACACTTACAACTGGGACAGCGCTGATCCCGTCGCCGACCTCTGACGTCATCCAAAATAATTGGGGAACTTCCTCTCTTGGTTTTGTTTTTTTTTTTGGATCGTCTCGGATCTGGTTCATTAAAAACTCATCTAAATCAGCAGCAGCATCCGCTCTGTTCGCGTCATGCCTGTAAGGGCGCCTTCCTTCAATCAATCGACGCCATTAATCAAAGAGCGGATTTGGGAATCTCTGGCCTACGTCTGGTCGCTCTGGTTTCAGCCCACGCAGGCGGCCTGCTCGTTCCGCAGTTAAATGAAGTTGGCGTTTTTTCTTCACTTCACTTTAGCCGGCTGCTGCTGACCGCCTTTGGCCGTTTTTTAACCCAGTTTTTGCCTTTTGCCAAGTTTTCCGCCGGCATTCCAAGCTAGACACAGACACAGTCGCGCACCAAAGTAAAATGGAAAATATTTATCACTGATTATATTGCAATTTTCTTTCTTTGGCATCGGCATCGGCTTCAGCTTCAGCTTCTGCTCCAGTCGAGCCTTGAGACAACTTCATTGAGGCGCGTTTAAAAAGCGCATTAAATCGAAATGAAAGCGTAAACATTATTATCGTTGTTGCAGTTGTTGTTTCTATTGTGTTATTGTTGTTGTTATAGTCGGGTGAATTATAGAATCCCGAGCTGATTGAAAGTGTTGCAAGGTGTTTGAACAGGTGCTTGGCATGGCGAGAAAGCTGAAGGTCAACGTGGTTCAAATATGGCTTGGAAATCGATTGAAAAAGCCGAAGAAGACGAAGAAATATCGAGCACATGACGCGCTTAGCACGTTAACCAGGTTAGTCGCCTTGTAGATCGGCCTACATATTGACCCAATTATCGGTAAAACATTCTTTACCAAATATGATACGGCTTCACAAGCTTTCTGCAGAACATGTCGATCGAAATATGTATCGATAATGTGTGACTCCTAGTCCCTTGACAGCATTCCCAGCTGCATCCTTCTATATAATTTTCAGCTGTAATCTCTGCTAGAAATCTGCTTAACTCTTCACTCATTTCCCGTCGATTGCCCTCTGATTGATTCGATTAATTTGCAGTTGTCCATCGACTTTCAATGCAAACAGAGCCCCCCCCCCCCACTGCACACTCCTCTGCGGCCAATCTTCTGTGAGGAAATATAAAATTAACGCTATAGAGGAAATGGTCAGAACGAAAAGACAATGAGATAATGATGACCAGAACCGAGCTGAATAGAATATATAAATGGGGCTGGAGACGCAGCCAAAGAAGGAAGCAAGACGAAGCAAGCAACATTGACGACCACCGGGTCTATAATTAAGCGTTAAAAAGAATGTGCCGCCTAATTGTGGACGTTGTGGCTGGACGTCGCCCTAACAGTCCAGCTGGCAACCGGGAAGCACTGAACAAAACAGAATACAATGTTAATACAAAAGCGGAGGAACAGTGGTGGCAAGGGAGGTGAAGAAAAACAAATCAAGGAAATGCTACCATAGATAAAATTTAAAAAAAGCAAAGGCCACTTAACGCGGCGCTGAAAGACAAGTTCAAAAGTGGGCAGAGGCGGGGTCAAGCTTTGGGAGGGGGCGGTGGTGGGGCATGACAGCAACATCTCTATGTGTGTTGCATGTGAGGCGTGAGAACACGACAGATTGCGCCGAAGAAGGAAAAGAGAACGTAGAGAGAAACTTGAGCTAAATGTTCTCGCCATGCATATACCCTGTAAGTAATAAAATGTTAATTATTACCGCCTGCCTTGGATTGTGAGAATCTTAACGATGCTGATAAAGAGCATAGAAGAATGCCTAAAGAGTCACATGCCTAACAGGGTATACGAGTCAAGGGAACAGGTTGAAGTTTAAGGTATTTGGAGCAACAGCAGTTAATGTGACACAGACGAAGGGGCGGGCGGGGGACTGACTTTGCATACCTCAAGTTGTGCTTAAAGTGAGCGGCATCAAGTCACGATTCGTCTGCGCCGTCGCATGTCGCAGGTTTTTGTCTTAAGTTGTTGGCGAGGTTTGCTGCCTAAGTCTTTTGTCACAGGGTAAGGGGAGGGCTGCAGGGGCGGGGTAACTCACCTGTTTAAGTTGCCAGTGCAATGTGTCCACCTGATTTTGCAATATGACAGCTTCGACATTTAAGCTTGGCTCATGCGGCGCCTGTTGCTGTTGCTGTTGTTGTAGCTGCAGTTGTTGCTGCTTCAACAGGTTGTAGTTGTTGTTGCTGTTGTTGGGTGCGGCATCCTGCAAATGTTGTCAACAGATTAGAAAAATGCGCGTTAAATTGGCCGCAGCTTTGTCATGTGAGAAATGTTGCCACTTTTGTCGCCTTTTGTGCATGTGCAACCTGCCACCTGGGTGGCAACTGCAACTTGCAACTTGCAACTACTTTGGCTGCCATAATGCGCATTTGGCCATGCCCGACACCAAAAGCGGAAAATTGTAAAAACTTAAAACTAAATCGAAATTAAAGCTGCCCCTCCTCCTCCCGCGACTCTTGTACAATTAATTAGAGAAATTGTTTTACAATCTGCTGGTGCATTTGTAATGTCTGCAGCGTTTCTTTATTAATTTCAATTTCAATTTCAATTTCAGCTTCAACCTCAACTCATGTTGCAGTTGCTGTTGCTGTTGCAGTTGCAGACTTAGCTTATAGTATTTTTTATTTATTTCCCCTGCTTTTTTCACACTACATTAAAAAATGTTTGCAATAAATTTCTGGTATACTTAAAATTTTCCACATTTATTCGAGCGCAGCTTTTCAAGTTTTAGTATTACTATAGTCCGTCCCCTCGTCTGTCTGGCAGAACCCGTTTGCCAGTTGTGCGCCATATTATTATTATTATATTTCATGCGATATAACAACATTTTTCTGTTTGTATTTCTGTTTCGTTTGGGTTTTATGTCCATGGTTTACTTTTTCTTTTATAACGTCATTTTTTCAAAGACTTTGACCCACAATGAAGAGAGAAAAGAAAAGCCACAGAAACTCACTCGAAACACTCACAAGCTGCACATTTGACCCGCATTTCAGCTGATTAAACAAGTATTTAATATTTATATGTATATATATCAACGCGTATTATGCCCGATTCCACTGAAAGCCCCGCGTAATGTCCTCTAAATTGTGCAGCTCTTTATTGCCCTATTTGCCTTTTAAGCCGCAGCCGCAACGAAGTTTGTTATTTGTGGTTGACTCTGCGGCTGCCCCAACTGCCACGCCCCTTGCCGAGCGAAAGCCCGCATTGATAAAACATGGTCAGGCCAAAGCCAATTTTATGCAATTTTATCGCTTGTTAATCAACGCTTTGGGTGGACACTCAGTTATGGTCGCTTGTGTGTGCGTAAAAGTGCATTAACAAATTAATAATAAATTGGCAGAGCAATCATTGTTGCTGCTGCGGCAAAGCGTTGGTCAATTTATGGATATAAATTAATTATATTACATTTATTAGAACAAAAAGATTTAAATAAAATTGGGTATATTTCTATTACATCTTTTTTAAAGGCAATAGAAATAATAAACGACTCTGACCTTGCACGATGTGAGACACATTTCTGTAGTCCTAAAGCTCTTGACTCTTCCCTTTCTACGTTTTCAATTATGCCCAGGTTGAATGGGCAACCAGTTCCATTAATATGCTAATAACCACGCTCATATAGGCTTACAATGTTATACTTCCTCTTCTCATCCCCCCTTGTGGTTGGATATAATTACACATACGCCTCGTGTGACGCTTTAAAAATCCATTTCCCAAAGTTCGCGTCGGGCTATCATTAGCTACACGCTCTCACACATGGATGCAGTGCACTCAGCCTCCCTTTGTTCCACTTAACGATCCCCATCTCTTCTCAACCATTATAGTATATAGTAATTCTCTATCAAAATCTAATTAAAATGCGCGTTACAATTCGCATCAACTGCGACGGCGACCTTATTGCGAGCAAATGGCTTTCGCATGCAAATTTTTTGTCAATTGCAACACCAACAACCAGCGAGAGCAACACCAGCAACAACAGTCAGTGGGGAGAAACAGTTCTAGCTCCAGTTGCAATTGCCTGTTGCCAGTTCCTAGTTTCTAGCACATCGATGCGTTGCGAGGCGGGACAAGGCGAGGCGCCTTGCCTTTTATGCCGCAGTTCGCTAGTTGGCAAAAGAAATCTGCATTTTAAATCAGCCTAGACAGCAACAACAACAACAGAAAGCATTGCACGCTCCAGTAATTCTGTTGCAACAAGTGCGGCAAGCTCTGCCACATGTGGAAGAGAGAAGAAGATTCCCAGGCCAGACGAGGCTCAGATGCGGCTCCATTACCAACTTGTTATTTAAATTGTTTTGCACAAGAAGCGAAGAGACACAGACATATTAAGGGAGAGAAGGTAAAATAGGTGACAGAGACAGAGAGAGAGAGAGAGAGAGAGAGAGAGAGAGAGAGAGAAAAGAGAGAGTTAAGTGGAAGAAGGTCGAAAGGTCTTTAAAGCTGAGAGATAATGAATGTTGCCTCTGATTAGCCAGATGGCGGCACTAAAACAAAAACCGATAACAGACTTAGAAACTTGCCCCCCTTCCCCACACTGCTTCTGTAAAGATAAAAGTTGCCTGGAACTTGAAAACTGGAACACGAGTATTCTTTAATAATTAATCATAGTCGAAAACTACTTAAGAGTCAACCTCGAATTCGTTTCAGGCTGAAGAGCTGCAATTGCTCAAACTTCAGTCTGCAGCGTATCTAATGCCATTGTTGTATCAGTTTTGCACAATCCAAATCCATTCGACACACACAGACACACACACACACACGCTTAGGCACACTCTGCTCGAAGATGCCGCTACTCGTCGCTACCCCCACGTGGCGCTTGAGCTGTGCAATTTCAAGGCAAGAAAACTTGAAATTGAAATTGTTTCGGCTTGACCAACAACAACTCACGACAAATTGATGTCATTATAATTACAAAGCCTCGACAAAAAGTCCGTTCCGCCCACAAAAACTGCCATTCGCAACGCCCTCAACACAGAAGGAGGCAACGAGGGGGAGGCGAGGAGAGACAAGTGAGGGTAAACTTTGCTTTCAAGTTGACAGAAAATAAAACCTAAAACAGAAATTGGTACATTATCATTATAGTAAAATCTGCATTTGGCACAACTTTCTCACATGAGTGCACAACAACAGCAACAACAAAAATAACAACAACGCGAACAAACAATGACAAACTCAAACCTCGATTGTTGTCCGGCATTTTGCAATCCTCGGGTTGGTTCACGAATCTGATTGCAGTTTATTATCGAGCATAATTGTTATTATTACTATCTGTTATGTTAGTTGTTGTTGCTCTTTGCCTTTTGATTTTCTGTTTTCTGTTTTTTGTTTATTGTTTACTTTTTATTGTTGCTTCGCCTGGGAATGTCGCTTCATTTCGCTTTCGGCCAAAGTGTTTGGCCGTCACTTTTCTAAGATGGAAATCGACCAAGTTGGCACGTTGTAGGCTTTAATGTGGAATGCTTTTAATGTGGATCGCTTTTAATGTGGATCGCTTTTCGTGTGTGTGCGGACTCTTCACCGAAATTGGGTTACTCATACGCAGCGTTGTCTGGCGAATGTCGCACTTCCGCCCAAATTGCCCACTATTAGTGCAGATTGCCTAACTGTGCGATTGTGTGTGAGTATGCCCATGTGTGTGTGTGAGTGTGAGTGTGGCATCTGCTGGATACAGATACAAATGCTGGGCGCGCATAACTGAAATGCACGCGCTGCGAAGTGGAACGTATTTCAATATCCGCCAAACACAACAAGTATATCAACACACGCGCTGCTCGCATGCTCGACTTGCAGATACCCTGCACTGCAGTGGAGGTAGTTGAGACTAAGTTGGGTCTTTTGTCACCATTCCTGACCTTCATTAGGAGAGGCAGCTAACGACGTCATCATAGACATCATCATCGGCTCATCGTTCCATCATCATTCCCCCATTCAGTTCCCAATGCCGTCGAATGTGTTGCAAGCATCTTTCGACTCACCTTACGCGTCCGTGTCGCGTTCCATTTCACGGCAATTGCAATGACAGTGAACCACAGTCAAGACTCGCATTGTTTGCCGTCTAGGGAAATACCCGGGGGGTGGGGCAAATGTAACTTTAAATGGAGCCCTAATGGCCAACTGTTCGCGGTGGGCCATTGGTTGCCTCCCCCGCTCATTGTGGCTAGTCTATTGTGGGTGTGTCCGCCCCTTCTGTTGTTGCTTTTACGCACAATCAATTTCAATTGTTGTTTAACGCGTCGCCGAATTGCCGCTGTTGGGTAATTAAATTGTATTATAACACGGCGAATTGCTCGGCAAGAAAATAGCTTTACAATGTTCTCTCCTACATATATAATCGAAACAGATATACGACAATTTCGAGCTATTTATTATTCAACACTTCCCCGCATAGCTTTATTAATTTCTATGAATACCCAAATGGCATACGATATTTATTATTTTTATACCAATTCATTTCGTTTCGAATTTCGACAATTTTACGTCGCTCTCTTGAGATTTGTTGCTCTGCTCTGGTTTTCCAATTGAGATTCGATTTTTTATTTCATTTCGCGTTTCACGATATTTCTCTCTGTATTTCGAATTGGCCTGCGGCAAAAAAGTTGCCAGCGTTTCTCAAGTAGCTTCAAATCACTTCAGAAATGTTCGCAAGTTGTTATTTTTTTTTCTTTCTATCCGCTGTTCCCTTTTCCAGCTATCCATAATCATGTTTTTTGCGAATCACGCAAATGCTTTGATTACGTCTTAAATTGATTAATTTCGCTTGAAAAAAATGAAAAAAAATTTTTCAAAAATTGTTTCCCGCAAGAATTTAATTCAATTAACAAGACTGAAATGGCAAAAAGGCATCGAGGGAACACTAGGACTGGGCTGGGCAGGGCCCGGGAACGGGAACGGGTTCGGGTCCAGCTGGGTGTGCGCGGTGTGTCGTTAGGCGTTTGATGCTGACGCTTTGAAGTTCTTTTTATTATACGCTTGAATTATAGAAAATTTGAAATGATTTTTAAATGGGGGGAACCAAACTGACAGCTGCCAGGGCCATTCTGAGCACTCTCAGCTTTCTAGAGACTTTCGAAATTTTGCAATAAATTGAATTTTAGCCTAACGCCTGCCAATTTGAGTTGTTCGGTCCAATCTAACCTTTTCTCCTCTGTTATTTCTCTCTCCTTTTCACCCAATTATCAGCTCCCAAACACTCCACTCAATTGCCAAATGGCAATCGGCTGCGCCGGCACGAAAGTCGAATCGGACTCTCAAGTTGCAATGGAATATTCTTGCAGGTGGGCAGACAGGTAAACTTGCTGCTGCTGCTGCTGCTGCTGCCATTGTTGTTGCTGCTGTTGGCTGAGGTTGCCTTTTCCAAAGCCATTGGCCTTCGATGACCAGTCGACGGAACCAAACGCTGCTGCCGCTGCTGCGGACGTGTGGGGAGTGCCTGTCATGCACGAAGAACGGAAATGCAAAGCGCGCTCAGCGCGCTGAACGGAACTCGAAAATTGTTTGCCTATTGATGGGGCAAACAAATGGTTAAATTCATAATACGCTGCTGCTCTCTCGCTCTGACATGTGTCAGCAAAGAGGTGTGTAAAGAAACTAACAGAACCAACTTAATTTACTCACAGGCTGCTCATGCTCCCCCTCCCCATCCCACTGTGCCATCTCGCTCTGGCAAGTGTTACTAGTAGACAGCAAAGAGAATCTGATTCATTTAACTCCCAAAACACCAGCAGGCATTGACTCTCATCCCCATGGTGACTCCACTCCGCACTAGAAACCACAATGAGTCAAGTTTAGCTCAGCTTTGAACACTAATGTGGTCAGCGTGGTGAGTATGCGTTACTGAGTGCGCTCAGCGGCAGAGCGAGAAAGGGGAAAGCAACTAGCGAGGTCAGTTGCTGCGTACCCAAGGTTGTGTTGTTGTTGCCGTCGAGTGCATTTGGCAGCTGTTACGTGACACAAGCTAGTAGTTATGATACCCCAACACACATGGCACACGTTGTGACTTATAAAGTCATTAAATGCAAATTGAAATCAATAGTTATGCGACTTTGTGTGCAGTTTGCGCCGTTGGCGTCGTAAAACGTGACGAGCTCGCGGCGAGTATGAGTGAAGTGCGCCCATGGCAGAGGACGAAAGCGGAGCAGCGAAGAGAACAACCCAGCAAACGGTTCATGTCAGCATGACATGAGATAAGGGGAGAGAGGAAGAAGCGAAGCTACTTGTCAATATGTACGCATTGTTCTGCCGGCTTTGCTTTACTTTATCGTGCCTGGTCGTGCCCCCTGTCACGCCCTCTTTCCCCTCCCTGGGCTCATTGGCTCATTGACTTTAACATTTTAGCCTTTTTCCCATAAATTTATTTCACTTACTGAATAAAGCACAGTTAGAATCGCACGACTGCGCGTCGCCTCTCAATCTGCCTGCCAGCAACTGCTCCTCCCCCCTCCCTGCGGCGCACGTTCTTTTTAATTTTCTGATAACTACAAATAGGTTCGACACTCGTGCAGCAAATTTTTACCGCTGCTCCGAGGTGGGCTGTAGGGTGTGGGGTGTGGGGTGTGGGGAGTATGCCGTGTGGCCTGCGGCATGTGGTGAAGGGGAAAAATCCAAACAGACTGCGCGCTCTGCATACGTGATGAGCTCAGGGCTCTAGCACCAGCACCGTTGTAGGTGATGACGAGGCGCGCTGAGGCTCCTCACGATTCTTAGCGTTGCATGTTGCCCTACAATGCCCAAAGTACCCCACGAGTGGGGGATCAGGTAAGCAGCAGAGCTTACCTCATTGCAGTTGAGAGGGTGTTGATTAAGAGTTAATTAAACTAGACTGGCTGGGGCTCCTAACAAGCAGCAAGGTAAGTGGGGATCAAGAGAAATATCTTATAGAGTTATAAAGTAGCGTATTGCCATTTCGACTTGCCGAAAAGGCAAAAAGGGAATCCCTTTCGCATGAATTTTTCAACATATTTTCTGTTTCTGCTTCTTGCATCGGTTGCCGGTGTGAGATTTGATTCTTTTCGGTTGTGTCGGTAGACTGATTTTATTTATGCGCCGCTTGTGGCAGCAGCTTCATAGCATCATAATTCATTGAGTGCGGCAACGTCGCCAGTTGCAACTGCAATTTAATTGGTTCACTTGGATGGGTCCACTCGCATCGCATCCCTCTCTCAAGGATGCGCAAGTAACAAGTCAATTTACGCCAAGTTCTGCCAAGTTATGCCAAGTTCTGGCAACTTCCCCCATAGCCAGTGCTCACTGTGGCACTCGTTAAACTTAACGGGCAGTTAGCATAAATTTTAAATCCGCACATAAACTCGAATAGCTGTGGAAATTGCTTTCAAAATGCTTCATGCGAGCTGCCGCTGTCGCAGCGAGAGGAGGAGCCCCGAAACCTTGGGATCCATCCATTCCATCTCACACATTCGACGTGATACTGTATGTAAGGCACGCGATACTGTATGTATGAGGCGTTGCTTTTTTGGCGATATTCATCAGGAGTTCAACGAACTGCCAAATTAAATCCAAATTCATGTGCGAGCCGAAGGAAACGTTGAACTTATCACTCGATCAATATGGAACCTGATGTTGGCACCAGAAACACGCGACTAATGGGTATAGTGACATTCCGAATTTGGACAGAACTTTCAACTTTCCATTCTCAGCTCGTTGTCTATCGTTCTGTCGTTCTTGCGCGTTCTTTTGCCCCGGTTAGGTCATCTCAACCCTTCACTGGTTGCCCAACCAAGCGCTTATCTCATGTAATACCTTACGATGATCGTTATCCGACCAAAAACAATTATCATGCTAATAAAGACCCCACTGAAAATTGCATAATAATTCTTTTTTATGTGTCTACTCGCGTTTGTTGATTGCAAAATACATTTAAACATGTGTGTATGTGTTTTTTTTTTTTAGGTATTTTTAAGTAACTTTGCCAGCTCTTTTGCGCCCAGTCGCTGTCGTCCGCTCTTTCCCTCTCCCTCCCTCTTGACTTTTCTAGCGGTCGTCAGTTTTTATGCTTGAAAAATTGGGACAACGATTTGCACGCTTGGAGTCGAAACGAGACAAAACAAAATGGAAATAAAAACCAAAAACAAAACAAAACTTGGAAAAACAGCCAACAAATTTGTTGAAATTCGTTTTTTTTTTTGCAGTTTTGGTTCTAACGGAAGTTGTTGTTGTTGCATCAACTTTGAGGGGCCGCTCTTGGGGACGCTGATGGCCCATGCTAAGTGGCTAATTGCTTTTAATTACATTTTAACATATATTTCCCACTGTGCACGTGAGTGTGTATGTGTAAGTGTGTTTGGTCTGTTTGGGAAGCTGGAAATGGCTTAGACCAAAATACCTTTTTAATGTGCTTGCGCGGCGGCTCATTAGCTCACCCAAGTTGGTCGAAAGAGTTAAATTTGCTTTTGGGGAATTCGGCATAAACAAATGAGCTACGCAACCAGGATGTGTTGCGGCTCTTAAATATATCATGCAATTATATAATTGTTAAGCTCTTTAGAACACCTTGAATCTTGAAGTAAGCAAATTAGCAAGAAACTTAAGTCGCTTCTTGAGCAAATCAATTATAGTTCTTAACTGCAATTCTATTCCTCTTTCTCTCTCTCTCTCTCTCTCTCTCTCTCTCTTTATTTTCCCCTCTTTTTTATGCGAATGTTATGCAACACTTGATGAAAACAGGAAAACTTTTGTAGGTGTCTTCTTTACGTAGTCGGGTGAAATCCAATTACAGAAGTATTTTAAAGGGAAGTGCGAAAACTAATTAAAATATGGGCAGAGCCAACTGTAAACAAAGTGCGACTAAAGTCAGCTGATTTATGGCACACTAAGTGCACACACACACACACACACACACACCAATAGAGTTGCCTACGTTGGCGTGAAATCTAAATTTAAAGAGCTCTGCCCTGTTACGACGAGTACTGCAAATGCATCTACCCCCTCTCATCCTGCCCACCCCTAGCACTCCCTCTTCCCCCTCTTTCGTGCCTCCGGGACTTGCCCCAACGAATGCGAGTAATTTATGTCGCAGCCAAAAAAGATAAATTCGTAGCAAGTGTCGTGGCGAGAGAGTGCGCCACTTGTGGCATCAAAAGCAGCAGCAGCAGCAGCAGCAGCAGCAGCCTCGAATTGAGCTATAAATGTAACTGCCGCGCCGCGTGTCGAGTGGCCTGGCGAAATGTGATACCGCTTGATTAATTCGATGGGCCCTGGAGCCAGTTACTCGTGCTGATGCAGAAACAATGCGAGTGCGGCGCAAACGCTCGCTTATTAGTTTTTATCTCATTGCTGTTGCTGCGGCGTGCAACACGTTGCACGTTGCATGTCAATGGTCATAATTAAGCATGCGAAAACGGAGCAGTTTCTGAAATGAAAACAATGCGGGCACAGACTGTGTCCCCCCTGCCATGCCCCACCCCAGCGCCTGCTCCTCACTCTTTTGGCCATTTTCATTAATGCGTTTCTTGCCCCTCCCTCCCCACTCTCCCCCCTCCTTCTCTCTCGCTCTTCATGCTGGCTTCCCCCTTGCTGTCATTGTCTTGCAGCGCGTTGCACTTTTTTGTCTGTTGCATTGTTCCTTGCCGTGTTTTGATTTCAGCATCAGCCATAGTTGTCAGAGTCGCCTCCACACACACTTCCACCTGCCCCTCTACCCCTCCCTACTGTACCGAAAAATGGCTGCAGCCAGCCCCCTCCTGGGGCTGTCATTATTTCAACGTTTTTCTTTCTCGCATTGTTTTGTTTTCAGTTATTTGTACCCTGTAACCGACACAGGGGGGCGTCACAGGCCATGAAGCACACCGGAAGAGATAGAGAGAAAGAAGGCAGATCCCACAGTAATTTATTTCTCCCTCTGTCATAACTCAGAAAGTGCCAAGAAAGTTTATCGGAGAGAAGAAGTTTATGGGAGGCTAAAAAGAACAAAAAAGGTAAACAATGCCTGCACAGGGTATTCGACAGTCGATCACTACGCAGTGCCGTATTCCTTCGCTCACTTTGTTTGGTATTTTCTGCTGTGCTTTGTTTCGCTTCGGAGAGGACTGCAACGACAAAGTCGACGAGGTTTCAGTTCCCTTTGCTCTCCCCCCCCTCCACCCACTACCTCCATTGGCCACTTGGGGCGCTTTGCAGCGTCGCATTCAAATGCAGCTGAGCCCGACCCACACCAGTGCTTGATAGCGTTTCCGTGACCTTTATGAGGCAAACACATTTGACCTTATTACGAGCTTTTCAATTTGTTGCTGCCTCTGTTGCTGATGTTGCCACAGTGAAGCCATGAAATTAGTTTCGAGTATTCGCCATAAAAAAGTAATGCAAATTGTTTTCGGGGGGTTATCTCGAATCCTCACTCCAAGTGCAGATATTTCTTTCGATAGCTTTGACCCTGGCAACGATTGTTTGCTTTGGCTTTGAGTAAACGCTGGCAGCGAACTTAAGCCGGGGCACGACGATATCAAGCGGCGAATCAAGGTGCGACTCTCCCAGGCAGATTACTCCATACACTCCATATTTCAAGTGGACTCAGAATATATTTCGAAATCCCCGCTCCTCCCCCACTTCCCTTGTGTCTCTTTCTCTCTATCTTCCCACTTGCTGCCTGCCAGAGTTCATCAAGTGTAAAACAAAACAAAAACCGAAAAAATAAACCTAAAAAAAAAGCTCAACAGAGCAGCAAATTTCAAAAGGCGGAATTGTGCCGATAACAGCAGCAGCAGCAGCAACAACAACAGCAACCCACACTACAACAACAACAACAACAACAACTCACTTAACAACAACAGCAACAACTACAAGGTAGACCAAATTAAAGTAAAGCAGCCCGCAGTGAACGCGTTTCGCTGCGTTGCCGCGTTCCCCTTCAGCGGTCACCCTCGGCGGCAGCGACGTCAGCGTTGCGCATGCGTACCTGTTGCTTGGTCGACGTCGACGCTGGCGCATGACTCAATGGAACATCGCACGTCTGTCAACTTTTGTGTTGTTGTTGTTGGCGTGCAACATGTTGGCGGAAATAATAAATTCTAGCTCGACAATGGAACCCAACGACAGTTAAAAAAGCTACATACGATGGCTGCTGCTGTTGTTGTTGTTGATGTATTACGTACAATTACACATGTCAGAAGAAGCAGCAGCAGCCGCAGCAGCAGAGGAAGAAGCAGAAATCAAAAGGATTGTCGTGCACTCCTCTTTTTCTCTCCCTCTTTCTTCTCCCTTCCTCAGTGTTTTAATTTTGGTTTCATTTCTCTGGGTGAAATTGTTGCTCATGTAACTTGAAAGAAAAACTTTTTATATACTATTTATACATCTATCTGTTATCTAGATACCTCGATCCGTTTGCTGGCGCCGCTCCTCGAGCGTAACGACTAAATTAACAGCGTTTAAATTTAAAACGCATTTAAACAATAAGTGAAAGAGCGAAGAGTGCAAGCTAAAGCAGAAGAAGCAAAAGAAGAAGAGGCAAAGGGAGGGGGACAAACCAACAATAATACGGTGGGAAATCTACATTTTGTTTTTCTGCTTTGCGGGTTCGTATGAATCATATAGGGGTGAGTTCTTCTGGACAAAAAAGCGTGTGAAAGGTTTTCTACTTCTACACAAATGGCGATGCGCAATTTCCTGTTAATGCGCAGCTTAAAAAAGATTCGGGAAGAACTTGATGAATTTTTCTTTTCGTTTAGCTAGTTATTCAAATTCCTCTTCCGACGATTGTTTTGCTAATTATTCCCCTCTCATAGGGGGCAAGTATCTTCGCGACTGACTCTCCCCTCCTTTTATATCCCCAGTCAGCACTTGAGGCAGTTGGAAGACTGCAAACTGAACACGCTTTCAATGGCTTGGCTAATTGCGAGGTCTTCTCTGCTGGAACTGGCATTTGAATGGGGCAAACGAAATGGCCTAAACGCAAATAGACGGCCACCAAATGTGGCAGCAACCTGTCGCTACAAGGTAGACACAATCAAACTGTATCAATGTGTCAATCACGGCTTGCCACATTGACAGATTGCTGTGCCGTCTCCGTCCTCATCGCTTAATTGGCCAAGCCAACATGGAATGACCAAATATTATGGCCAAATAGTTTCCGGTATGGTAAATGCCAAATGAGCTAACGACTGCGACGACGATTTCACACAGCCCAAAAATGAGTGCAGACCCGCTCCCAAGTGATCACTTGTTCAATGCTATAAGACTCAGAGGACTCATTTTAGAGTAAGTTACTTGCTTAGTCAGTTCAGCTTAGTTCGGTTAGTCGACTTCAGTCGGGCTGCTGTAGTCTCTGTGCAGCATTCCTCAGCTGCGATCGAGACGAGAAAGCAAATGAAGAGAAAAACGAATACGAACTACATATAGAACCCGATCGGTATCTATAGCAAACGGACAAACAGTTAGTCACATTTGTCAAAATAGTCGCGCATTCTGGCATAATTCGTGTCGAACTCTTCGCACAGATCTTGCCGGGGATCATCGGCTTTTGCAGATGAAAGATGAATGTTCAACGCTTTGTTGTTGTTGTTATTGTTGCTGCTGTTGTTGTTGTTTTGGTAATTGCGTCTGGCCGCAACACGCAGCATTCGCTTTGGCATTTGGGGAACCGTTGCACAAATTGTCTCTGACAGTTGCAAGTTGCAACATTTTCCTGCCTCTTCCTGCAAACTGTTATGCTTCCTCCCCTCCCCCTCTCGTCTCCTCCTCGTCTTGCATCTCGTTCATAAATATTTGCCAGATTTATTTCATTCATTGCACTGGCTGCTTTTGACTCGTGAATAAAACATGAATAAAACGAGCCAGCGAGCGAGTTAACCCATTTCCATTTATCTCGCATTTTCATGCAATTTTTATTCTCTCACACGAATCTGTATAAGTGTGTGTGCGTGTGTGTGTGTGGGGGGGTATATATAGAGATATTTCCATTAGGCTATTTTCGCAAGACGCACCAACTTCGACTATAAATAAATATAACACTTGCCTCTGCAGGCAGCTGAGGAAATTCTTGGATGAATTTATGTGTGGGACCTGTCCGATTTTTTGTACTGCCCCAACCCTCGCTTCTCGCTTCACGCTGCCATGCATAGCGCTGGCTCCACAAGTGAAATGTGCAGAATCAACAGTCACATTTATTTCTTTTAACCTGCGGCTACAGCCAAACCTCCCCATCCCCCGCCTCCTCCCCCACTTTTGCGACGATTGACAACCCAAATGGTAAGGGAAAATGGAAAATGGAGAAGGAAAAGTGTGCACTGTGGCATTTGCAATTGCAAGCAGTCTCAGCCGTCCCCCACATGGATGAATCCCCCATAATGATGCAGGGATTTTACGCGAATTCGGTCGGAAAATGAGTGAAAATCAGAAAATGGAAACTGTCTTAAAGTATATTGAATCATTTTCATTTCCCTTTACGCTCTGAAGTTATTCAACCGTGATCATTTTTTAATTACCTCCCCAAATTTATTTTTGTACGCCAAGTGACCTCTAACGAATAACCTTTAGTTGCACCGGTTTCCTTATGGCCTCGCAGCAGATTATAGCGTATTTTTCCTGTTGTTTTCATGGCCAGAAGCCAAAAAAAAGAGAAATAAAAGCAAAATGCAGGCAAGTTTTCCTTCATTCCGAAATATATTCTTCAATAATTAGCTGCTGATTTGGATTTGGATGTGGAAATGGATTGGTTAATAACGCCGGCCATAAACCGAAGGTTGTTGTTTATATGGTAAACTTGGGCAGCAGCTGGGCTCGGGGGGTGATGGGGGCAAGTAAGGCCTGTAATTGGCCCAAGAATTTTCGATTTGTTGTTTGGACTAAAATCTAAATTTATTTATTTATACCCCTTCATTAAGGCGAAGGCGAAGGCAAAGGTCGGACATGATTTAGTTTGATTGTTTCGTGGAAATTCGCTGGCAAAGACAGCCAGGCGATTTTGCTTGTATCTGCCAGATACATTTCTATCCCCCTCGCTCTCTCGCGCTTTATCTTGCTGTCTTCCTCTCTATCTGCATGCAATGGGATATGCCAGCTGGCGGTTGCCTCATTACGAAATGTCGCCAAGATTTGCGGCTTTAGGAGACGCCATTAAAAACGTAATGGGTAAAAGCCGCACCGAGCACGGTAGTCGCAGCAGCTGCTACAGTGGAGATTGACTATTGCCGATTACAAGTGCTTGAGTTGTGGCCATGCATAACTCCACTTCAAGCTGCTGTTTACATTGTCGAGTGCCTACTGTACCTTTATTTCACTTTATGATTGTCACTCGATATTGTTGTTATTGTTGTTGCTGCTGTTGTTGTTGCTGCATTGTAAGCTGGCCTCATGGCGCATAATTTGAATTTTTCTAACGCAGCTGCTTTCGCCACCTCCATCCTCCCCCACTCCCCCACTGCCCCACCTCCCCCTCACATCTGCTATGCCTTGTGTAGGAGGGAGTTGTTTGGCCGCCACGACATGCCCAAGAGTTCATTGCATTTGCTTTTGGTTTTGATTTTCACTTTCAATTGGCAAAACCGCATCGACAGCCAGCGATGTCTGCCAGCGACTTCGACACCGACTGCGACGGCGACCGCGACGCTGGCAGCTGCTGTCAAAACAGACGACGCATCGTTGCGGTTTGGGGATTCCGTTTGGATTTCGTTTGGATTTCGTTTGGCGACAGCAACGATAGCTCCGTCTCGACGCAGATTACGTCGACCGGCAAGTTCAGACATGTCGCAGTCGATTGCGAGCGCCATCTATCGCTCAGGCGGGGCAGTTGTGTATCTAGCTTGAAGATTGTCATATCAAGTCCTGTCGATCATCAAATATGTCTCTATTACAGGCCTCTCAGACCGTGACCAAATTCGGCAGCTCGCCTTATATGGCCGCCATTCGCTCAGCACCAGCTATGCAAATTGCCATTTAGCCTAATTGGCCCGAAAAGCTGCGAGTGGCACCTGGAAACGCAGATGTGAGCCGAGCCCGAGACCGTGTAGAACAAGAGGAAATAATGGACCGCAATTACGAGACATGGCACCGATTCTGAATTTTGAAGATAAATACCAGATAATTGACGTTTTTATGAGAAACATGCAATAAAATGCCTACAAACGACAAAGTAAACACTTTCCCAATTATTTATAAGTTTCAATTATTACTTTTCGCAACTTGATTCCCGTCAATCCTCCCGCTTTAATTAATCTTAAATGCCAGTAGCTATGTCACTGATTAAAAAGCTCTCTATACAAGCCTCTCTCTCGCTCTCGCTATTCCTCTCGCACTCACGTGTGTACATGCAAAAAATATCTTCCATTTTCGCACATAAATCAAGCTGACCTTAAAAAGAAGTTTGTCATAACATGCAGAGAGCAGCGGGGAGTGAGAGCGACGTGTAACCACCATGCTCACCATGCCTACGTCCAACTTCACCTCAATTCACCTCCTTGCGAGCGGGAGAGGAGGGCAACCAAGGCAAACTGGCAGAGAGGCGGGGAGGCGGACAAAACAACAAGGTGACATAAATATCCAGTTGCACCGAAAAGGAAACTAAACTGCCAAGGCGACAAGCACGAGTAAGGAGAAAAAAACAACAACAAGGCTTGACATGTGAAACAGAAGAGCAGGCAGAAGAAGAAGAAGCAGAAACAGGAGACGATAAAATTCAATGAAAGCGCACAAGTTACGAACCTGCATGGACCAAGCGACGGCAAGACTCAGATTCCTCTGCTGCTGCTGCTGTTGTTGTTTTTGTTGTTGCTGATTAGCCGGCGCTGTGTTTAAATGTGTCAAATTGTTGTTGTTATTGTTGCTGTTGGTCGTGTGACGTCGCGCGGGCAGCGCTGGCGGCGGCGTCAAACAGGGCGACTGCAATTGCAACTCCTCTCTTTCTTGCTGCTCCTGTGCCAGCTGATGCTGCTGCTGCTGCTGCGGTTGCTTGGCCTCAATCTGCGGTGAATTCTTGGCCAATGCCAAAGCCGTGTTGCTGTTGTTGTTGTTCAGCGAAAGCGAACGCGCAAAAGAACTTTTGAAATAGCGGCACGGCATCTGGAAATCGAAGTCGGGCGGCAGCGACACCGACAGCGCATCCGCAGCAGCGGCGGCATTGGCTGCGGCAGCGGAAAAAGTTTGTATTGTGTTTTGCATATTTAAAAATAAATTGTAATTTGGCTTGTTTAAATATTTGTGCTGTGCGCCTGCTCGCCTCTCCTTTAATATGGCATTGTTGTTTCGCTAATTCGCTTTGATTTCTGGTTTAGTGCATTTTTTCACGCACCCTGACAACACACACACGCACTTGGCTTCACTTTACGTACACACGCACGCACACACGAATCGCTTGTTGACAGCAGGGATGTTTAGCAAATTTCGAATTGAATTAATTATTTATTTTGTATAATATTTAATCAGAATCAATTGCAAGCGAAGAATTGCGCGCGCACACACTAAAAAATTTGATTTCGCGCTGAGCACGTCCGACACGATCGACTTCTTTAATAAGAATGAGCGGCAGGCAGGTAGAGAGCGACAATGGGAGCCGCTTGACATCGACTAACATCTGTTCGTTAAAAGCGCTCTCACTCTGCTAACTGGCTGTGCAGTAACATGATCTGTTCGTCGGCTGTTGGCACTTACAGTGTACTGTAAGCACGCGTGTCTAAAAGTATGCTACACTACATTGAGTTTCTACATTGAGCCCAAGAGTATGCAACATATTTTCCTACTCATATACAAGCATTTAATAATTATTTCGAAATGTACCTTCTTTTCTGTTGGCGTACTCATTCGATAGCGGAAAAATTGAGCTGCCTCCACATTAAATACTAAGTCATGTAATTTGGGTATTAGCAGAGCTCCTCAACTTCGAAGTAATTCCACCTCCCGGGGCCGGTGCACAAACATAATCCCCACGCAAATCCCCCAACTTTATGTGGTATCTAAATAGACGGACAACTTGCCAATCAAATTGATTGTGCGACGAGCGTTGTTTTTTTGGTTTCTTCCCTCTGTTGTTGTTGTTCTTGTGTTGGGCCAAAAACAAACTTTGATTGTAACGAATTTAAATGACAGTTGAGACAGTGTGACAGGAGACTTTTGCGTTATACCATTTTATCCTGCTGCAACCTGAGATCGCCAGAAACTCATTAGTCTCGGACCATTACCGAAAATAGAAAGATCGAGCGTGGCGATTACTCATCGTCGAAATCTCTTTTTCTATTCTATTTATACTTGAGTTGCCCACTGTGGCTCCCTGCGCATGCCTTGTCGATTCTCAATTACATAAGCCTTATATAATGCGACGCTGTGAGCGCGAGCGAGACGACTGCTGTGCACACTGCTCGCGCTCCGCACCGAGCACTTGGCACACATTCAAAAGCACTCTTTTGTACTCCAGCGGCGTCAACGCCGCCGACGACCACGTGACTGCAACTACCCCCCAGAGCAGCAGCATTGAGTGGGAAACATCGTCAGCATCAACGGCAGCAACATCGGCAGCGCTGCTCTCTGATCGCCGCAGTACTGCTCTCTGCTCAGCCCATAATTTGTGTGATATTCATTTTACAACTGTTTCGGTTTCGGTTTCGATTTCGATTCGGATTTGATTTGTGCCTGGCGCTGTTACAAGTGTTGCTACGCAGTTGTGGCTGCTCTTGGAGCGAAACGGTTTCGTGTTATTTTCGCGCACTGCGTATTGAGTTGATTTGGCTTGAGAGGAACGAGCATCATGTCTGCTGAGAGTAGCAGCAGTAGCAGCAGCAGCGGCCGAAGCAGTCGTGGAAGAAAGAGAGAGAGTGAGAACATTATGGATTTATCAATTAGAGGTGAGTTCACCTCCCCCTGCTATAAAAACTTAACTCATTCAGCTGCTGCTGGCTATTTCTTTTATTTCGCTTTTCCCTTTGTTCGCTGCCCGCCCAAAACACGTGTAGCGTGATTCCCTATGTATGTACGTGTATGTATGCATGTATGAATGTGTGCGTGTTGTTTGTGTTTTGTTTATACACCAACACGATCGATTATTGAGCGAGAGAGCGCGCTCAGCGGGCATGTACGCCTGTCTGTGCGCATGTGTGTGCGTGAGAGTTAAGCCTCCAATAAGCAGCCCATGTGACAAATTATTTGACTTTGCCTTCTTTTTTAATGCGGCCAATTGGTTTTGCAGCGGCGAGTCGAGCAAATAGAACAGTTAACAAATAATGATAATAATGAATAATAAAACAACACAAGATAGAGAAGTTGCCATAACTAATTGCAGCATTCTGCGTAGGTACAGTGATCTGCAGTTAGCATACACTAGATGAAAAAATACCCCGCGTAAAGCTGTACAGTACGAGTGGCTACTGTACTTTTCACCTTGTCCGATGAATAATGCATCTGTCAACATAAACATAGTATAGTATGAATCTAATTAATATAGCCCAGATGCCGTCTAATTGATATAACCCCCTATTACCTCCGTCCCTGCACTATCCAACTGGCATAGATAAACAAGTTTTAGCTCGAATCCGGCCAAATGCCGCTCACCTATGATCGACCCGAGTCGGTGGCTTTCGCTTTTTATGGTCTTTGATATCAGACTAATTATAGAGACGCCGAAAATTCGATAAACCACGAATTGGTCAGCTCCTTCAGCAATTGGACTAATTCCTCAGCATATTGATGAAATGGCGGCAACGTTGTCGCGCAATCAAACCAAAGAATCCATGGCTAACATTGTCGTCGTCGTCGTCGTCGTCGTCGTCGCCGTCGCCGTCTCCGCAGCCGTCGTCGTTGTCGTTGTCGTCGTCGTCGTCGTTTGTTATCATTATCACAGCCCAGCGACGAGGTTACCACGCGACTATAAATATTTACCCTCATGATTACTGTGGGGCCGCATAAAGCGTGAGTGCGATGATGAAAAAGACGCTAGACAAATGAAAACGGAGCACGAAATTAATTATAAACTTGCTACGGCGCAAAGTACAGCCATTCATATTTACGGGAATCGTAGGAGACCGACACGCCCCTGAAACCACAACTCGAAGTACAACACAAAGACAAAGGGCAACGGGTGGCCTGTCAAGCTTGACAAAGTTCTCTTGCGAGAGCCACATTCATGTTCTCTCGCGCTCTCCACCTACCTTCTCTCTCGCTCTTTCTGTACGCTCAGCAATCAGATCACATGGTCGCAATCGCACTTCGCAGTCGCATTCGCATTCGCAGTTGTCGCATTGAAATATCTATGACGTGACCGTTCACTAGGGCTGATAAGATCGCAGAGTGCGGCGCACGCGTCTGTCCCACATCCACAGCTACAGTCGCATGGAGAACTTGTGATTCGGCTGCAGCAGCTTTCAGGCCGGGTCATAGAGCAAGTTCAAAGCTCGCACTCGCCTCACATTCGCACTTCTGTGTAATCATCATTGAAAGCATGCCATAATTTCTGTTTGTCATCATCGGCATCTGGCATTGTGGTCCACTCTAATCTGCTCCAAATTGCTGTCATCAAAATATAATTCATACACACACCTCTACAAACATGTGTGTGAATGTGTGTAGCACGCGTCTGGCCATTTAGGAAAATTTTGATTGAACTGAGTCAAACTTGGACTTTGGTGGCGTGATAAATTTCGACTGTACCTAAGGCAGTGGTGTGATTCAAAGTTTGCCGATGTGAATTGAGCGGAAACAGATAAACCAAAACTGGAAGGGATTACTTAGTCCCAGTATCATGTCTGCCCTACTCAATTATTCCAATGTGCTTCTGCCCTGCTTTAATTTGAAGGGCACCTCGTCATCCTCGTCATCACTCGAATTCGCTTCGTTCCCGCCAACATTACGTCAATGTGCAATAACAGACAATAACAACAGCACGTAAAAAAAAATGCAACGCCAACGAGTGCGGTAATAAGCAGTCTGTCTCGCTTGCACCCACGTGCTTGTAATAAAAGCTGCCTCTGAGCACAGCGCAGCGCAGCAACGAAAACAAAAACAAAACTGCAAATGCAAGTGTGAGGGGGGAAAAAGAGAGGGCGCGGGAGAAAAAGAGCAAGAGCGGGTAATTTTAATGGAGAAGCCGGCGCGTCGCTGCCGGCATAGGCAGCAGCAGTGGAAGCAGAAGCAGCAACAACAACGCCATCGACAATATTATTATTATTATGTCATACACACGGACAAGTGCAGCAACGCGACTGTGTGTGTGTGCGGGAGTATGTGTTTAATAAGTCCACAATGCGACTCTTTTAATTTGACTTTGATTCGATAAACACGTGCTCCGGCTGATCGTTCATTGCCACGCAGTCGACATTTGCATAGACCAAAAGAGAAAGAGAGAGAGAGTAACTGTGAGGTGAAGAGCAGTTGAGTACTCTGAGAGCAGCTCTGAGCTGGGGTGCCTGCCAGGCCCACCACGTAGCGTAGACTAAGTCTGCGTTTGTGTGTGTGTGTTTGTGGGCACTTTTGTTTATGTGCATTTGTTTGTGTATCTGTTTTAATTAGAAGGCGCCGCAGCACATGCAAAACGGTACATTTGCCAGTCGGCCACGCATTTAAATTGCAAGCAATCAATTTGCAAAAATAAAATACGAAATACGAATGTACATACATAAAATGAGCACACGCACACACAATCGGGCTAGCGAATCATTTTGGCTAGAGGAAGAAATTGTAAACAAAATAAGCAAGAATACGTTCATTTATGATAGGCGCCATGACGAGTGTACATACGCAGTGTGTATGTTTATGTGTGTGTGTGTGCAGTGTATATGTATGTGTGCTTGCTTGTGTTTCGTAAAGTGAAAATCAACAAACAGAAAACCATTAAATTATTTTGCTATTACATTCACATTCAAGTAGCCAGCATATCTAGATAAACGAAACATACATACACACACACACCCGCACATACACATATACATGATTTATTCGCATAGAAAACTGCTCAAAGTCAAGCGCAAAGCTTTATTGAGAGAGTCAAACTAAAAGAGAGAGGGAGAACGAGAGAGAGAGAGAGAGAGAGCGTGGGAGAGAAGGGCACCAGCAAGAGCGCGTCTCAAAACATATGTAGAGCGTATGTATATGTGTGAGTGTATGTGTGTGTGTGTGCATAGGTTCATACATAATTAGCACATATCGAACGAAGAGAGGGCTGAGCGTGAGCAGGAGGAGGAAAGCTTAAAAAACCCGACTGACAGCAAACGGGCTACCGTGGCGTAAGGCCAATGAAACCTGCTAAACGGCAAGTGTTTTGCTTGATTTGGTGACTTCGTTGTGCGCTTGCACAGCTTGCGCCACTGTGCACAGACGAGGACGCCAAAGCGCCGGCAAAAGTTTAATTGAAAAGCCAACTTTAATAAACACGTGGTGTGTGATTCTGCGCTTATTATTGTTGTTGTTGTTGTTGTTGTGGGTGCTGCCTCTGCTACTGATGTTATTTTTGTACCCTTTCACAGTTGCAGCTTATCAAAATAGGCTATGAGCAGGGAAGAACCCTATTGAATCTTCAAAATTTTGAAAATTTTTTAAAGGCAATTATTGTATTAACAAAATAGGAGATAATTATGTAAAATTCGCTTCATTTTTAACAAAGTTATGCAAGGAAACAAGGATATCTTGTTGGGGAAAGGGTATCTTATTGTTGGGGTCGCTTGACTGTTGCTTTCGCTTTTTGTTTTTGTTGCTTATGTGGTGCACATGCAATTGTTCCTCGAGCACTTGTACTTTTGTTCGTAGCGAAACGCTGACGTCGGCAGCGGCTGCGGCCGCGGCAGCGTTCAACGCTATCGTTTCATATTCATTTTTGTAGTTTTTGTTTCGGTTGAACGCTGGTTATTGTTGTTGTTGTAGCTAGAGCAACCAAGTGTCAGCAGATGATGAAAAATGTGCCACTGGAGAGGCTGCACGTTTTGATGTATTGACAGTGGCAGGGAGTGTGAGGAAGGCGGAGGAGCAGGTGGAGGTGGAGGTGCGGAGCAGTGACGCTGCAGGGGATAGGCCACTAGGACTCGAATTCTTATCGTAGGTTTGTGAGTGTATGTGTGGGGGGTTGGGAAAGGTGTGCGGCGAGTCAACGTTGACAGCTTCTCTGCTATGACCATGCGATACATTTTCCCAACTGAATTTTCTTGTGGTTCGTTTTCCTCGTTTTGCTTTTCGCTTTGAACTCTTGTAACTGACACTTTGCGGGGTCTCGATTTGAATTGGTGTTTCCTCTGAGTTTGCCTTTGCCTCTGCGTTGCCACTTAAAGTGATCCATCACACTGTAAGCCCATGTCCGCTAGTTTGTCCCCATCCCCAATCCCATACCTCATCTACTTACCCCCACCCTCTTTCACACCTCGTCTGCTTTGTAATCTCTTTTGCGGTAATTGACAGCTTTTGTTGCCGCCGTCGCCGTCGACGTCAGCGCCTCTGCCTGCGTCGCTGTCGCTGCCTTCGTCATCGTTGCCTGACAGTAAATTGAAAAATTGTTGAGATTTTTCGACACGACGCAAATGTAAAATTTTTGTATACAAATTTCGAGTACAATCAGCTCTGCCTATGCGAAACGGAACGGAGATTAAAGCCGGAGCTCAAGCTAGCGAGTTCGTTGTGCCGTTGTTCCGTTGTTTCACTGTAACAAGAACAACAACCACAACAACAATCTTGATTGGGTTTGCCGTAGCCAGGCGGAACCGTAATAAAAACAACTAAATCATCGAGAGGAATCGAATCTAATTTTATGTGAAGAACAAAAAAATGTTTAGTTCAAGGTCAAGATGCATGAAACTATTTATGTGGGCAGCGCCACGCCTCGTGTAGCGCCCTAAAACACGCGCCGCGCCAGAAGCGTCACACGCAAAATTTTAATTTAATTTACATTTCGCACACACACACATACACAGATAGGAAAACAATGACAAACAGGGAAACAGATAGAGAACAGATAGAGAAAGAGATACAGAAACAAACAATCGAAAGATATGAGTTCTGTTTGTCGTTTGATAAAGACACAATCGAAACCCGAAAAGCGAAATGAAATTAATTCAATTAACGCAGCAGCAATAAAAAACGAGGGAAAACTGCCCAAGCGGTTGCCTATTAACGGTTCCCCAAGGTGCTGCCCAAGGGGAGTGGCAGTGGGCAGAGGGCGTGAAACGGGTCGCACTGAAAGCCCCCAATCAAATTCGCGTGTTTCTTGTGCTTCTTTTTCTCGATTTTTTATTATTATTTTTAGGTTTGCCATAACAAGCGTGCGTGTGTGTGTGTGTGTGTGCAAGCGTGTGCGTGAGTTGTTTAAGGGCACTTCCTGTTGCCTGTCGCCATTCCTGCACTCCTTCCTCCCCTTGTCTTAGCTGTCCTTGCCACAGACAGCCCAAAGACCTGCTGAAGTTAATAAATGATCACCGCATGGCAGTGTCTAAGAAGGGGGAAGTGGAGAGTGAAGTAGTGTGGCCATAGGAGGGGGAGGTGTTAGCTAGAGCAGCAGGGTAGATGAAGAGAGGGGAAGGGGTGGGGTTGCTACTGCTGCTGCTTCAACCTTCTGTTTGACAGTCTAAGTCGTGCGTGTTTGTTTGTCTTTCTTTAGAGACTTTGCGTTGTTCAACCTCACGTGCTCCCCCTGCCTGTGTATGTGTGTGTGTGTGTGTGTGTGTGCCTCTGCGTGTGTTTGCTTTTGTTGTTATTCGCTGCAGTTTTTATCAATATTGTTATTGTTGTTGTTGCTGGTGGTGCTGCTAAAGTTGCTTGGAAAAATGTAGCTTTTTGTGAGGAAATTGAAAATTGGATTTGAGTTGAAAAGAAATACTGGAAATGATTTGAGCACACTAAGAAAATGCACTATAAAACGAACAACGTGCTTCGTATATACACACACTGAGAGAAACTCAAGTGTACCCTAGAATAGAATTAGAGTGTTTCTCTCAGTGTAGAAGAATTCCTTACGGAATACTCTATTCCATATCAAGTAGTACATAAAACGATCGTAAAATACTAATGACATATTTCATAAATCCTCCCATATGTGGGTCAATTGAACCGAACGATCCATAATAATCGAACTACAGCGAACCAAAGCAAATCAAATCAGAATCGAATGTAAACTATTCCAAGAAACTTCGTGTGCGATTCCCGCATCTTTGGCTTTATAATTTCAAATATTTCGACAGCAGTTGCAATGACATTAAAACAAGTTCACAAGGTTTGGTATAAAAGAGGAGGGGGGGGGGTGAAGGGGGTAAATTAAAATGTGCTAAAAAGTAAAAACTAACGATTCTCGTAGTTTGGTGTTATTAATTCATTAGATCAGCGAGTGCTAATCAATTGCTGCAACACGAAGCGAGCGATGATATTGGGGCTGTATTTGTATCTGTATCTGTAAACGTATCTGTATCTGACGGATTGCCTGCTGGTGCTGCCTCGATCTGATAAGCGCGTCGAGCTGGAACTGAGTAAATGTTCCAAATCTTGTTCATTTGCATGCGTATGTGTGAGATGCCTCCCTCCTTCTCTTCCCCTTCGCCTCCCCTTCCCCCTCTTAGATCTCTAAAGAGACGGCACACAGCGCACACACGTACCAATTCCGTCATTCATTTTGTACGTTAATTTGTACAACTCGCCGCTTGTCGTCTACAAATTATTGTTGTTGTTGCTGTTGTTGTGCGAGATGTGTGAGATTTCAAGTAGAGCAGAGTATAATATAGTTCAGATCATCGCATAGAGGCTGATAAGGGGCTGCGACGTTGAGAGAGAGAGAGAGAGAGAGCCAGGGGAAGCGGAAAAGGGGGAAACAAATCAGAGAAACAAACAGAATAACAATCGTAAATGCGAGGGATGTGCCTTAGAGATGGAAGTGATGGGGGACGGGGGCAGGGGCAGGGGCAGGGGGTAGGGGCCACCTAACAACCTTGTGTTAATTTCCATCTACATATAAATCATATTTCGTTTGCACCATTTTAATGGTAATAAAATACTAGAGGAACATACCAAGTGAGGAATAAATTGGATGCAACTTGGCAAAGTCTTAAAAATTTTTTTAACTTAACTTCTTCAGATCTGAAGCCGTAGTCAAGGCGACATTTTGGTTTTGTTCTTTGATGATTTCTGATAAGAGCTCCCAGACTGAACGACCGAACGAAAGAACGCATGATGTGCGTAATAAAAAGGTAAACTGGGCAACAACAAATTTAATATGAGCAGAAAAGAAAAGGAATGAAAGGAAAAACACACGTTTTTATTTTTATTCAGTTCGCTCTTTCCTTGTCTTAGCCTGTGCTGTCATCGCCTGCGTCGTCGTTTGTTTGTTCAGTGATATGCAACGAGTTTGGGCCTGATAAGCGAGCAATATTTGCCAAGGGAGCTTAGCCTGCTGGTCGTGGAGGAGGAGGAAGAATTTTTGGTGGTCGAAAATCGTCGTTTGTCGAAATGCCAAGGCAAATAAACGAGGTGTGCTTGTGTGTGTGGCAGAGAAGGAAAACGCAGAATGACGGCAACAATGTTGGAACTGGCTGACTTGACGAGCGTTCATCTCCCACTGTGCATATACATACATATAGCAGACACAGGGAGAACTAAACGATTCATTATTCTATCCACTCTAGACGTGCAAACACTAAGCTGCTCGCTCGTTTCTCGCAGTGTAAATAGTTGTACTATGTATAGTACATGATCTTTCTATATCTAATATCTTGTTTGCTTGCTGGTTCCAACACCCACCCACCTACACGTACACACACACTCAACCATTTGGCTTTGTCATTCTTTTGTTGCTTCTGCTGGGCATGGGAAGGAAGGGAAAGGTGGAGGGAGGGGGAGGGGATGGCCCAGTCAAAAGTTGCGTCGCTTCGAGGCTCATTTATAATTTATTGCGCTTGAACACGTTTTGCCTTCCGCCTGACTATATAGTGGCTATATGTTGTCCGATACGTATATCGAGGGCGACCTCCTTGCCTCCTGTTGCCATTTCCTTGTCGCTTCATTCACAGAATGTCACATGATGACAGGCGACAGATTCTCTATGGGTTTTCTTGAAAAACTTTTTCCAATTTTCATATGTGTTTTCAGTTTTCAGTTTTCTTTCTTTTCTGCTTCTGCTTCGGTATTAAGTTGTGCATATTTTGGGGTGTGCGTGTGTATGTGTGTGTGTGTGTATTTGGGATGATTCACAGCTGCCACAGAAATAGCTGAAGTGAACGAGTAGATCGGTTCAGGCAAATGCGATTTATATTTAGTGCGTTTTGTAGTTGGGCCTGCCTGAAGGTTGAGTTCTATTATATCTCATTTTCCCACTTCTCTGTTCATGCAAAGGGTTATTAGCACCCACAGAGGTCAGCTGGGGGCTGACAGGTCGACGGGACGATGGAAAGACACCGAAAGAATTGAGGGCTCTCTTTATGGGTCTGCTTTATCAGCAAAGGGGGAAACTGGGCTGCGTATTAGCCTATCGATTGCCAGCTATATTTCTATATATTTATTAGTTTTCTTATCTGAGAAGTTTCTTACGCTGCAAGAACCGTATCAAGTGAGGGGACGGCTTGGGGTAGGGGAAGGAGGAAGGGGGTGCAATGACTGTGCTTAGTTATCGTCGATCTATTGTGAAGTTGTCTATTTTTATGGACTTACTCAGACGTTTTCGACTCGGGCGTGTAAAACATGCAGCTCATTAACAGCTTAACAAATGCACCCCCTTCCCTCTTTCCGCTTTCTCCTCGTCCTGCTGCCTCCTTCCCTTAGCAGCTTTTCAAGGCGCTCTAATTGCACGCGTCTTGTCGCTACGTGAATTGCAAATTCAATTACAGCTGGCAAATTACACGAAACATATCTAAAAATTCGATTGGCATGGGCTACAAAGCAGTGAGGAGTGAGCAAGGGGCTGGGAGGGGCGGGGTTGGGGGAATTTTTGCTGTGTTTATTTATACAAATTACAGCGAAATGCAAACAAAAAAATTTCCACACACATTAAAAGTTTTTAGCTATGAAAGCGACTCACGTGAGCGCTGCCTCAGTGACGCCGACGTCAGTGGCAGCAGCGCTGTCTTTGTCGCTGACAGCGGCGCACAGATACACATTTAAACACACTCACACACACACACACACACTGTCGCATGTGTACAAATATTAGAAATACATAATAACAGAAAAAGAGCAAAGCTAAAATGCGCGTATGGTAGATAAATCAGAGAAAAACCTAAAAACATTGAAATGAACAGCGAATGCCGCTTGCCGCAGTGCCCAGTACACACACACACACACACACTCAAACACACACACTCACACACATACGTCAGCGCTGCCGTCGGATTGACGTAATAGCGCAAAACTATAGTACGGCGAGTAAATTAAAATAACACAAATAAATAAAACGATAGCGCGCTGAGTGCCGGTGCGATCCCAGAGCGTGAGAGCGAGCGTAAGCGCGCGCGCGCGAGAGAGAGTGTAAGCAGCGTGAAGTGAGAGAGCGATAACGCGAGAGCGGCGCAATTAAAAATATCAATTTGAACTTTGAGACTCAATGGAAAATGCCCAAAGCCCAAGCGGCGTTGCTGCTGCTGCTGGGCAATAGAACGTTAGAACTCATTTCAGCAACAACATCAATAGTAAGCCAAGAGAGAGAGAGAGAGAGAGAGAGAGAGGTTGAAGCTTAAAGCTAAGCTTCGTGTTGAGTTGAGTTGCGCGCGCAGACGAGCGAACAAAAAAAAATGGTTGCCAAAAATAAAAGTTCAAAATAAGCACAGTACGCGGCGAAGAGAGAGAGAGAGAGAGAGAGAGAGAGCGCGCCAGCGTCGGCATACACATGGCAGCGCCAGCGTTAGCGTTAGCATGTAGCGTATCTGTATCTGCAGCGTGTATCTGAGTGCGAGTACTGGCGCCGCGTGTGCTGCCGAGAGAGTTCTCACTACGCTGTCGTTGGCTCTCTCTCTCTCACACTATCGCTCTCTAACGCTACCCGCAGCTCGTAGTGAGTGCGAGCGCATTTCGTACACTTTGCAACGAGCGCGTGTGCCCTGTTCAGAGTCAGACGAACAGTCGAAGCCGTGGGCCGTGTGGACGTCCAACAAATACAACAACAGCAGCAACAGCAGCAGAATAATTGGCACAGCAAACTCACAAGAAATGTGCAAAAATTGTTATTAATTAATTGCTCACGAGAAGTAAAACAAGTTAGTAAATTGAGTATCGAGTATTCCTCTGCGACACCCCACGGCGACGACGAGCAGCAGCCGCCGCTTTGCCCAAAAAACTTCCACATCGACGAAGCACGTGTGTCAAATAAGAATTTTTAGCAACAAAAAAGGCTTTTGGTTTTTTTTTTTGTTGCCTGACAACCAATGCAAACGACGGTAGTGCGCGCGTGTGTATGTGTGTGTGTGTGTAAGTTGTGAGATTCGTTATGTATTGGTGCGGTCGCTCATAGTGCAAAAAGCAGCAAATAAAACAAAACATCGAACAGAAAAGGTAATGGAAGCACAACAACACACGCTAGAAGAACTCACAGAAATCAGCTGACTCTTGCGCCGACTCTCCGGCTCTCTCTCTCTCTCTCTCTCTCTCTCTCTCTCGCTGGCAACTCTCACTCTCACTGTGACGCTCACTCTCTCAGGTGCATCCTGGCTGCAGCCGAGGCGACGCGTTGCTCAGTTGCTCCGCAGTTTGTGTAGAGATTTTCGAACTGCTTCCGCGTCCTACGCGACCCTTCGAACTTCGAAAGCGCTTGCCGAGTGCACTTGTGTTTGTCTATCTGCTCTGTGGGTGCTCGTGTGTGCGTGTGTTCGTGTTCGACTCGCTCTTGTCACATGCGCGCTCAGTCAGCATAGGCAGCGACAGCGGCAGAAGCAGAAGCAGCAGCGACAGTGACTACACCGACGACACCCACAACGCCCGAAGACTGCGCTAAGCGAACAGTCGTCGTCAGGCAGCGGCAGCAGCAGCGTCAGCAGCAGCAGCAGCAGCAGCAAATCCAACAAACACGCCACACGCGCTGAACAACACCAACAGCAACAGCAACAGCAGCAGCAGCAACGAAAGTAGCAGCAGCAGCAGTAACAAAATTTGACCACAACAAGGACAACGCAGCAGCGGCTAAAAACGCGAGCTGAACCAAAATCGCTAGCGATTTCGGAAATCGCGCGCAGCATAAAAAAGAAAGAAAAGTGTACGAAAACGTGCGTGTCCGTGTCCGTCTACGTCAACGTCAACGTCTACGTCTCCGTGTCTCAGTCAGTGTGTCGATGTGTCGGTGCGCTGTGGAGCTGTAAGTGTGTGTGAGTGAGTCGGTGTGACTCGGTGAGCAGTCAACATTTTTCATCGATTTTCGGCTCGTCGCGTTGCGGCGTCGTATGTGTTGTCGCTCGTCGTGTTTGGCGCGGCGACTTGCAAGCATCGTCCTGTCGTCCTGTCGTCTCGCTCAGACGGTGTGTCTGTAGCTGTAGCTGTAACTGTAACTGTTACTGTAAACTGTAAACTGTCCGCGTGTGCGTGCGTGTGTGTGTATGAGTGCCAGTGTGCGCGTGTGTGAGTGTAAATATACTACACCCCCGCTCACTAGCTCGCTCGCCCCGCACCCTTTCTCCTTCCCCCCGTCGTCTCTCGCTCTCACTGGCTCTCATCAATTTCGTAAAGCTCTGCAAACTGGTCTCGCAAAACTATCTCTGTCTCAATCGCACGCCGGGCACCCCTTCCCACTTCGAACCCCAATCTACACCCACGCAACCTGCCTGTAACTGTTATTAAGTTTGTAAACTTACCGATAACTATGCAAATGCCATACTAGTGCTTTATAACTGTACAATAAATACATGAGGAGGAATAATCAGCAGCAGAGGAAGAGAGAGAAGAAGCTAAAAGGAAGCATCAATTGATTTCATTTTTAGTGCCACACACCAAAAATAAAAGAATAAGCAACAAGGAACATCAAATGCAACATACAAATCTATGCAAGCAACGTTAAACGATTTACAACAACAGCAACAACAACAACAAAAGCAGCAGCAGCAAAAACCACATGAGAAACTGTCAACAATAAAGCAAAGATAAATACACCAAAATACAAGATAAAAAGAAAAAGAAACAGCGGCATTTGAAACAACGGAAGACAGCAGAGAAACGCTATAAATATAGCGCAATTAGCCAATGAACCAAATCGGCAGAACTAAATCAGAAACTAAAACTAACAGTAAACTAAAACTAAAACTCAAGCAAAACTAAAGGAAAACTAAAACAAAACTAAAGTAAAATTACAACAATAAAAAAAAAACTAAAAAAGAAAAACAAAAACAAATCCCAAAAAAAAACTTAGAGGAATAGAAAAACGCTCAACGGCAAAGCTAGAAGAGAATCCAACTGTGTTTTTTCTTGTTGTTGTTATTTTTATTATCAGAAGAAGAAGCAGAAGCAGAAGAAGACGAAGAAGAGAAGAAAATATAAATAAAATATAAAAAACAGAACAAATTGTTGCATGAATTCGCGGTGCCTTTATTTATAGCGAGCAGTATAAATAATAATTATTATTATAACGCTATTATAACGCTATAAACACACACAAATACAAATACAAATACAACAAGAACAACAACTAAAAATACGAAACCTAAATTATAGTACACAATCGACACAATCGATGCATATTTAGCCAAGCAATAAATAACTACGTCAACGTGCAATATTTAAAAGTTTATTCAAGTTTACATTGAATTTAGCATAACGAAAAAAAAAAAACATTCATTTTTGTACATTGTGATTCCAAAACCAACAACAACAACAAAAACAAATTAATCTTAAATCAGCAATCAAGTTAACGCAAATAAATCAAAAACAAACAACAACAGCAACAACAACAAAAGTAAAACCAAGTTTTTCATTTGTTGCAACTATTATAATAAACTACGCTAAGCAATTACATAGTATAACAATTGTTATAACTGTTGTGACTCGTCTCTACATACATACCTAAATATATGCCCTGTGCTGTACGCAGAACGCAGAAAGCAGAAAGCAGAAAAGCTAAGCAGCTAAAAAGAAACGCAAAGTGTTTTAAACATAAATAAAACCCCCTTTTTGTTATAATTCGTGTATAATCACAAAATTGAAAACATTTTTATGAAAAAATGAGCGACAGGGAGCGATCGTCCCCAACACTGATCGAAACTGGTTTAAAAAACTTAATCGGCGGCCGAGATGGCAACTATCCACTGATCAGCGGCATAAATGGTAAGTCACGAGACTAGATACAGAACTGAGTTCGATAGAATTCCCTAAAGTCTTTACGAATGTAAAAATTCCCCTAGCTAGTAATAGATGTAAATAAATATATATACATATAGATATATCTCAGCTCTGGTGGGTAGGGCATTTCTAGCTTAAAATTACCCTTACTAGGAATGGCATCCCATTCCTTCCCTCTCGGTTGCCTTGGCAACCAAACTCTTGGCACAAATCCTTATTAATGGGCTTAAATTTATAAAAACGAACCTGGCCGAGCATAAGGAAATTTCTTGCCGGGACATATCTGGGCCGTAAATCAAATGGGAGCTCGTGGAAATTGGCTCACTTATCGATTGCCTGCCACGTGCTGCAATACGATAGACTCGACTCTACTTGATTATCGTGCTCGCACTCCTCCAGCTGTACCCTGTTTCGATAGCTGCATTTGGTGCAAAGTTCGAGGCGACAGCCACGACAATGATTTGGAAATCGCAATCGAAATGGGAATCAGAATTGGAATGGGAATCAATTGATAAGGTTATTAAACCATTGACAGCGGCCCAAGGGCATTTTTAGTTTCGTTTCGTTTCGTTTTGTTTCGTTTGCGAGCGATTAGCGCGTTGTTTTCTATCAATTTAGTTGCGGAAAGCGAACGAATAGATGACAACTGAAGGTAGTCTGCGAGGCGACAGGGCGAGAGATTAAGGCACAGCTGGGATATAGCGCAAAGTTGTCTCAGATTATATTAGTATAGCACATAACATCTGCGATTCTACTTTGCTCAATGAAATATTTACCCAGGTGTCTGTGGGCAGAGCATCTCTCTCGAAGTTATCTTTGATTCAGCATAATTTTTATGATTGCACTGCAGAAAGGTTCTCTGTGCGGAGTCTGCAGTTTTCTGCACTACTGTTTGCCGCTGCTTCGCATTTTCTGCTTTTCCGCTCTTCCAGGCAATTTCACAGCACTTAAGTTGGTAAATTTGCTTATGGCTTTAAAACATATTCAGAGTAATTGCGCTTTAAGGGGCTTTCCGGCTTAAGGCTGCATTGACTGTAGAGAACTGTATTTCCCCAAATGTAAAACGTGGCAACATCGACCCACTGCACCCCCCACTGCTCCTCTTTTCACCCTCTTACCCGCCGGGCGGCGTCGTAACCAGAAATCAATAGCATAAAACGCAAAAAAAGGCAGACGAGAGAACGAGAAAATGCTAAATGTGTCATAATCGGTCAGCATAATGAAGTGTGTTTGACAGTGTACAAGGCAAGGGTGTAGGGGAAGTGGCAAGGGGACAGAGGGGTATCGGGGTGGCTGCTGCATTTTCAGTTTGCGTTTCGGCTGCCTTCTGCTTCTTCTTTTCATAAATCAATAGGCGGAAACCCGGCAATCGACTCGGCCCCTTATCCGCCTTGTCCATCCCCCCTCCCACTCTCCCCTGCCACACGCCTTAGCCTTCTCGGGGCCGCCACAAATTTAATTTATTGTAGCATAATTTTCGAGTCAGTTTCGCTTATCGCTGGCGTTGCGCATACGCCGCGTGTGTTAACAAGCGCTTGATTACCGCATTAAAAAATTGTTGAAGAGCCAAGCACACGCTAGTTAAATACCATCTGAGTGTACAGCTGATAAGACCTGTCTACTGACAGGGGCAGAAACAAGGAGATAGGGAAAGGCGGAGGGGCAGAGAGCAGGAGAACAGCGAGTGGAAGCGTTACTGGGGCTAGCCTGACAGCGCGGTCAACGCGATGATTGTGTGAATGCTTCTATAAGATGGTAAATCTTACATGAACATAGCGATAAGATAGTGTCGAGCCTAGTGAGGGGGAGGTGGACAAGGGGAGTAGATTTTGAGACTAAAAGATTTCCAGACAGTTGAATTATCTGTGAAAGATATTGTGCGATTAACTGCAGTAAGTGGAACAGAGAAAGAAAGATTGAGAGTTACACTATAACAAAGCTATCGTTTGTATAACAGTCTAGTCATAGTCTAGTTATAATCAGTATGACAACGAACCGATATAGAAAGTAATATCTGAAAAGGCTCGCCTGGCCAATCAATTTTGCATTGCGCCCACGTGCTCTGCTTTTAAATATGACTGAAATAACTGAATCATGTTGATTAGTGTCGTCTGAATTGGTTTTAATAATATTCAATTATATTTCTCTTATTATTCTTTTTGTTGTTACTGGCAAACTGCGTTTCGTCGTCCCTTTTGGCTCGAGAGATTTGCGTGCCATGCACCTCCTCTGCCTGCGCACGCTGCATGTTCGCGCTGCATTCGCTGTGCATGTTAACATTGCATAAAGCACACGGCAACAACAACAGGACCAACAACAACAGCAGCAGTAATAATTTGTATAACAGCAACAATTGGCACACATAAATTGGCAGCAGGCAGCCAAAAAATAAAATTGTTTGCCATCATAAACAAATGCCAATCGGGCAATCGGGCAATCGAGCAATCGGGCGTTTCTTCGCCCTCTTCCTCTTTCCTTCCCCCCTCTCTATCACGCTTTTGTTGCTGCTGCTGCTTGTATTGATTGCAAATTAGCAGCTCTAATCATCGCACACACACATAAATCATTTGGAAATGTTTTTGTGACATAATCGAAGTGATAAGCAACTGCAGTTAGGGATGGAGGGGGGATTGAGAATTACCTGTGTATTATCTGTGAATTTACTGAGCATTATTTGAACTGTTGCAGTTGGAATTGCAAACCGCTTAAAATACCTGTTACCTTAACTCTTATCCACTTGTCCTCTATCCTTTCTCTGCGTTGAGAACTTTCGCTCAGTCACTCGCTTTGCAATTAAAAGTTTTAATTGAAAATGCGCACAATGCACACAAAAGAGACAAACTGTGTGAAATCCGATTGGATTCATCGCCGGCGATGAAAATGTCATTAGAGAGAGACAGAGAGAAATAACGAGAGAAAGAGAGAGAGAGGCGTCTCTCAATGATTCTCGACAATGATTTGCAACTGTTTGGCGAGTTCATAAATCTTTAATAAATTTAATTATTCTTGTTTCACATGACTAACTGCACTTAAACGCGAGAGAAGTGCAAAGAAAATATTATAAATTTAATCTGCAATATGTAAGATATTTATTTCATTTAGTCTGAATGTGTGTTTTACGATGCGTATACGCGACGTGCGCTCGCTGCGGCGATTTTATTATAGAAATAAATGGGTAGCAAAACAAAAGACAAAACTGCTCACACTGACAAAGTGTGAAAAATATTTTCATAATCTTAATGTTGCATGCTGCGACAGTGAAAAACGGGAGGGGGTGCAGTGAGGGGGCTATCAAGAGAAATGAGATGCATGCAAGCGTTGTGTGAATTTGTCAAGCGGAGCAGCTGATGCTCATTTCTTCTTCGTGCGCAAAATGCGGTCAAACAATTTGTTTGTGTAGCTATTTTAGACAACAACAACAACAGCAATGCGAAGCATGACAGTAGCAGCTACAACAATAATAACAACAAGAACAAATAAAGCCGCTGGCTACATTTCATGAGCAACGTAAAGTTTCTTAGGGTCGAGGGAGGTGCGAGGGGTTTGCCAACAAACAGAGGGAAATTGTTTAATCAATGCCGTAACTCAAACTCTTTAAAAACTGAAAAAATGCTACGGGCACTTACACACACTCGTAAATACACATACACACGCACACACACTCACGAGGATGTGGCAAGGACGAGCTCAAACAATGGCATTTTCTTTTTACCTGGCAGAAAAAAAACGAAGCGTAGGCAAAAAAAAAAAAATCAAATTAAGGTTAAATACCACAAAGCGAGTATCACACACAGCCGCACGCGTGCGTACACACACACGCACACACAAGCGCACAGTCAGGCACACAGGCGCAGACACACTTACTTATACACTCCATAGTTATGCCTTAAATCCAAACTAAGCCAAAAGCGTGCAGCAGACTTACACCCTCACACGCTTACATACAAACACACACACACACATTTCGACGCACACACACTGACGTGTGCTGGCGGCGGCGCCTAAAAGCAGGCAACACATTTTGCCATTTTTGCTGCTTGTTGTTATTGATATTGTTGTTGTTATTGTTGTTGTTGCCGCTGCTGCCGCCGCTACTGGTGCCGTAGGCGTTGCCGCCGGAATTGTGTTGGCAAAATGATGGACAACAGCAACAACAATAACAACAACAATTACAACAACAAGAACGAAACGACGTGCTACAACGGCGGCAGGAAGTTGAAAACAGTCAAAATTATGAGAGTTTGAAAACGTGATAGGGATGGAAAAATTTGAAATTTTTGAAAATTTTAGATTTGTAATATTTTATTGCAGAATCAAACTAGAGGTCAAACCATGAAGAAAATGTCATTCCTCATGAAAATCCGATAATTTTTGACAAAGTTATGAGAGTTTGACAACGTGGAAAGGATGTTGAAATTTTGCAAGGGGGTAGATTTAAATTTTTAAAAATTTTAATGTGTAATATTTAAAACAAACAGAGGTCAAACCAGAAGAAAATGCATTCCAGAAAAGATTTTTGACAAAGTTATGAGAGTTTGACAACGTGGAAAGGATGTTGAAATTTTGCAAGGGGGTAGCATGGAAAATTTTGAAATTTTTGGAAAATTTTAGATTTGTAATATTTTACTGCAGAATCAAACTAGAGGTCAAACCATGAAGAAAATGTCATTCCTCATGAAAATCCGATAATTTTTGACAAAGTTATGAGAGTTTGACAACATGGAAAGGATGTTGAAATTTTGCAAGGGGGTAGCATGGAAAATTTTGAAATTTTTGGAAAATTTTACATGTGTAATATTTTACTGCTGAATCAAACTAGAGTTCAAACCATAAAGAAAATGTCCATGAAGAAATGTTCATGAAGAAAGCCCGTGTGCAAAAAAGGGCACTAAAAATACCCAACAACAACAACAACATCAGCAGAAATGGGAATAACAACAATAACAATAATAGCAAAATCCATAAATGAAATAATGTTGACTCCATTTGTTTGCGCATGACGTCAAAAGGGAAGCGAAGAAGACAGAAATAAAATTTGGGCATATGTGGGAGAGGAGATAGAAGATATGTATCGTCGCGAAAAGATTGAGTACCCAGGCAGATCCTTACCAGGGCGGGACACGCTAATGTGTCTGGGTTGGCTTGGTTAACTGTTTATCTCGGATCCGGCTACTTTTGTGGATGGCGACAAATATCAAGGCAAATGCCGCATACCCTACTGGGGGAAGGGTAAGTCGAATCGGGACACACGAGAAATGCCTAAAAATCGAAACACAATGGGCAAATACTTTTGTTGTCCCCTCCCACTCCTTCTCCCATTCCCTTACCATTCCCCCACGACTCAAAAAGGCAGACGTCGCTCTGGCTACACTTTTAATGGCTGCGGCCCGGCACGAAAGGACAACACAGCACGAGGTTGGGATGAGGGAAGAAGGGGTCGAGGGAAATAGGGAACTACAGAGCGACACACAGACCCAGTTCGGGGCGAACATGTGTTGGTTGTAAACAGGAAGCAAAGCCGAAGGAGCGCCAGGCGAAGCCAAATGCCTGTCGCTCTCTTGCTATTTTCCTCTCTCACACACATACACACACACTGAGACATTCTTGAGCATGTTGCAAATGTCAAAGTGGCAAAAACCCGGAAATTCGAAGGACAGCGACGCCCACACAAGGCGCGTACTCCTACACACAGCAGCACACACAGAAGTCTACACTAGTTGAAGACTTGCGCAGCTCACAATGCTCTCTTTCTCGTTCTCGCTCTTTTTCTCTCTCTCTGTCGAGCCGCTCTCTACAGCTGCTTTCTCTCTCGTCAAAGCTCTCTCGGTGTGTTCTCCTTAGCTTGGCTTTGGTTTTGTTTTATTGACAGACGCGGCCTGCCGTCGCTCGGCTGTAATTGTTATTGTCTTGTTGTGTGCCGGCAATACACTTGCTACACACACACGCACGCACGCACACGCATGCATATGTGCCTTGCGTATGTATATGTAAGTCAACGTTAAGCGTCTTTAGCCCTAACTTGGCGTCCTACGCAAACGAGCAACTTAGGCTATGACTTGACACCACGTCTTGCCTTTTACTTCTCTCTCTATTCTTTCCCTATTCTTAACTTCGCCCCCGCCCCGCCCCCGCTTAATAATGACTGTGTTTTGTAGCGCGTGTTTAAATTATTAACTAACTTAGCAGGCACTTTTTATTTTCTATTTCTATTTTCCTCTTTTTTCTCGCTCCCTGAACTAGTTGAAATCTCGTCACGAGTTTCAGTTTAACAGCCACGAAAATTGCATGTTCACAATTTGTTTAGCAGTCGCCTTGGTATGTGTGCAAGAGTGCGAGTGTGTGTGTGCTTAAGTTTCACTTTGTTTGTTGTGCAAATTTTCAGTTAGCGAGTGTTACGTTTTATTAGTGCATAAAAATGTTGCCCAAGACGGAGATGATGAAATGTTTAAAGAGCTGAGAAGACGTAACTGATATAAAAAGATAAAGTCAAGTTAGACGAAGACAGAGATAGAGAAAGGGAGAAAAAGAGGGTATACAGTGGTTGGGGCTCTCACAGTGCGTATGCGTGTTCAAATATTACTCATACGTAGCTGATAGGGCCATGGGGAGGCACTTAATCCTAACAAAAGCTGCTGGGGGCCGTAAATATCAACTCACATCATGGCAATCACATATCTCTGCCCAAGGCTGTGCCACAATACGCATACGCACTGTTGTCTGGCCAATATTTGCACTCATTCGAAATAAAAAGCAAATCAATCAGGCATTATTAAGCATCAATTGCGGGCATTAAGAATTCATGGCGCACAATCAGATTGCAAACCTAACTTGCGCTTTCCCCTGCCCTCTCTCCTCCTCGTTTGATCTGCTAAATTTGTTCAATTGGCGCTTATAATTAGAAGCGGATTCTGTTTGTCACCTAATCGTTTTGTGCGAGATTACGTTGCCCGGGTCGAGTGTTAAATCAACAGGCAGTTTCTGCTTCTGCTCCCCTTCTCCCCTTGCTTCCTTTGGGAGCGTTATCTGCTCTGACGTACGCAGAGATCCCATCGACGATGATGCTGCCGCTAATGATCAGCGAGATGAGCTGCGAGATACGACTAAATTTAATATATATATTTTCCATCTTTTCTTCGCTTCTGTTTCTATACGCGAATATAGAAACAAATACACGAAAATCTCTTGCTTTTCCTTTTTTTTTTGCTTTTTTTTGCTTGAGACTAAAATTAAAAGCAATTTTACCGCATTTTGCTGCTATTTTAATGCAGCGTTTCAGTCAAGAGAAAGAGAGACATAGTTGCATGTAATGCTGTCGGAACAAAGGCGACCCCTCTCCAAATACCAGGTCCCCACTTCCCCCTCTATCTGCTCCCCTCCCCCGCTGCTGTGCTGGCTGTCTGAAACGTTCCACGCCTACGCAGCTAATTTACCTTAAAATTTATTTCGTTTTCGTTTTCATTTTTAATTACCAAATATGTTGTGTACAATGGAATTCTGAGTCTGTACATGAATTATATATATTTGCATGTACCTCGTGGTCAAGATGGATCTATGTTTATATCTAGCCATCCCCTGTATGTGTGTGCGTGGGTGGGGGATAGCTAATTCCCTTGCTTAAGTCATAGAATTGCGTTTCTTTTACTGACGCAATTATCGATTGTATTCGAATAGTTTTCTTGGGGCTGCATCAATTGGTTGTGTACCCTCTGCTTGAACTTGCCGAGGGGTATGCCAGACTTATTGCCATTATATCTAGGGTGTTTGTTATTTTTTACAAATTGATTAGAATTCGCAAGGCTGCCGGAAATCGAGTGGAATGCGGCGCTTTTGGCTTATTGACTCGCTGCTGGTTGATAGCAGTTGACCAGGGGCGCGGGCCAAGGGGCCTCGATTAGGTGATACCCCTGTTCAATCATGCGTTGGCCCCAATACTTTATGATTCCACTTGATTGCAGTTTCTTGGAAAACGCTGTATCGTCTGGCTATCGACGGGCTTTGTGCAAATAAACGTAGAGAGAGGGACAAACCTCTGTGAGGGAGACAGAGAGAGGGAGGGACAGTGGTGGAGAGCTATCGTATTACTCAACTCAGTTCGCTTTCATAGCGTTTTCCTGTTGCCGCCTGCACTTTTCTTGTTTGTTTTCGTTGTTGTTGCTCGTCTTGCCTAGCGCTCGTTTGTCAAAACGGATCTTTTACACAAACAATTAACAATTGCGGATATTTGGCATGAGGGTGTGAGTGTGTCTGTGTGTGTGTGTGTGTGTGTGTGTGTGTAGGGAAATCTAAAGGGGCAAAGCTCTTTATCGATGGTGCCTACGATAAAAGTGCACATAAATCAATTTTGGTTCTCCACGTCGCCTTCTGCGATTTTCGCAAACCATGCAAATTTACTTGTTTGCTCTCCCCTCCCCATCCCCTGTTGACTAGAGAAACTATATACAATCTGCTCCTGTTGGATTTTTAGGGAATTTTCAATGTTTTTGTAGTAGAAAGCAGCAAGAAGATTTGTTTACCAAGCCACAGCGTAAACAAAACGATTATGGTGCTTAGCGCGAGCGGAAACAAAAGAATTTGTTATTAGATTGAAATATGAAGTCAACACAAATCGAACTGATAGTGCAAGCAGGCAGACGGCGGAGTTAATGCATAGATAGTTAATACATGGATACACGTACGTGGAAAGGAAAGGTTTAATTGGCTTATTCGATTGAAGGGCAATTTTAAATTCAAAATCAGTTTGCACTATGTCATCATACGGCGGGAAACCGCATGGAAGCCAAAGAACTCTGTCTTATTTATTGGCTCTGGACTTTATTTACCTGTCCATTGCGAGTGGCCGCAATAACAATTTCCTGAATGAAAACTCATTTGTGTCATACGTCGATTCTGTCAAACTGTCATTAGGGAAACTTGGACACACGCACACAAAGGCATTTGCACCTGCCCACACACAGGGGGACAGGGCAGACAGCGGAACAGAGTCGAGCAAGTTTTCATTGAAAACTGAGCAGCATATGAAATATTCAAGGCAATAATTTGTCTAGCCGGACCGCACATCCTGTGCCTTCTAGCAGGACATGCGAGCCAAACGGTCTCTGTCCCATTGACTGACTGACAGACGTTCTGGGTGGCTGCATAATGGATGAGAGTGTCATATGGCCATAAACAATGGGTAGCTTGCCTCCTTCTCATTGCCCTCTGGCCCGATTAAGCATGCATCTAAATGTTTTGGTCAAGCATTTGTCCAAAGTGCCAGGCGAGTTCATTAAGTTAGTTGGTTTTTCTCCTGCCTGTGCTTTCATTGTGCCTTCTTGCCTCTCCCTTCTGCTTCTCCTTCTGCCTGCTGATTCTTATTTCTCGCCTTCCTCTTTGTGCAATTAGTTTTGTGCTGCATTCGCTTGACATTTTGGCTGCCTGTTGTTGATTTCTCGTGCTCGTTTTGTCAAATGACATTTCTATTTCTTCAAGTAACTCACACTAAGCCACAGCGGATTTTGGGTGTTTGTATGTGTGTATGTTACACCCTTCCACTGCTTGCCCCTTTCGCGTTGTCGTCTGCCACTAATGTGGCGTACATTTTTTGGCTAACACTTTATCAAGATGGCAGACGCCTTGGCACGCGGCCAAAAGCAATGCACAAACCTATAAAATGCTACCTAGAAACGGGGGTGGGGAGCGGAGGGATCAGCCAAGGGGCATGGGTTTGGCTATGGGGGTAGCACCTTGAGTCCTGCTGCTGCCGCTGCTTCTGTTACCAGGCCAATGATCAAGAGTCAAATGGGGCCCACTCGAAAGTTGCCCCAATTGCAGCGGGTTGAAGTGGGTCGGGAAATTATGACTCAATCCAAAGTTACGAACTTAAGCAAGGCAGGGGCGTGGGGCGGGGCAAGCACCCATAAAAGCATACGTTTTAATTTGGCCAATCACATATGCTCTGCAGATCGAGATTCCGTTTGCACCGAGCGAAATAAACGACTGTCAGAATTTTGAAAATAATTTTATCTGTCTAATAAATTTCGAGCAAGATAAATCACAGATTAAAAAATGATTAACATTTTCAATTTCTTATAAACATTCACCTATTATTTTTGAGTGCCCAAACAAAGCGAGGAATGTTAAATATTTTACAAACATAGAAGTGTGCTATTGGGTATGCTGAACACTTGAAAGCAACTTTATTCCATTAAAATATATATTTTTTTTATAGAAAATTTTGAAGTTATAATTAAGGGGAAATTTTGGCCAGTGTTGCGTTTTAAGTGGAAAGAGAAGTCAGAGTATTCTGTCGCCCATGCTACCCCTTCTACCGTCGCGAAATCCTCCAATATTTCACGTCCTCATGCTATATTCTCTCATGTTCTGCCCCTGCCCCATCCTGAGGCGACAACGTGAGGCATTTGTCTTAACCTTCAAGAACATTTAGACGTCATTCATTTCTCATAATTTTAGTGTGAAAACCAAGCGATTTGTTCTTCTTTTTGGCTCTTTGGCTCTTCTGCTTGTTATTTTTTGCTTTCATTTTTCTCTTTGGTATTTTTCCACACCGCAGTCTGGTTAAAGGTATTTGTACAGCATTTGTTTTAGCCATTTTCGCTCGCAAATTAAATTTAGCAGAATTTCTTCTCTATCTTCGGTTTTCGGTTTTCGGATTTCGGATTTCGGATTTTAGTTTTCGGCTCTCACTTTTCGGCTTTTTGGCGACGCTTTTAGCGCGCGTCTTTTGTATTTTCAGTTGGCTCATTGACATTTGCCTCTTTCCCAATCTCCTATTCTCATGCCCAGCTGCAATGGCAACGTCGTCACTCGAGTCATGTGAAAATCTTTTCGCAGGCGTCTGTGGCATGCCACCCAGTCTCAAGCCCGCCGACGACGACGCTGCTTCTTCTTCTTCTGGTTTATTCTCCTCCTCTTCCCCTGCTTGATTGCTTTATGAGCCACCCATAAAATAGAGCGGCGGTCTGTTTGCGCAGGAGACGCCCAAGGCCGTTGATAAGATAGCCAAACAGAACAGTAAAAGCGGTAGCAGAGACAGGGGCAGAGACAGTGGCAGAGGCAGAGACAGCGGCAGCGACAGCGACAGCGACAGTGGCAGCGGCTAAATAAATGAACGGAAGCAGAACCTGCAGCAGAGCCGAGTGAGCGAAGGGCAGCGCGGAATCATATTGCCGGCACATAACAAATGGCATTTAATTTTTTAATGTGTCCGACTCTGGGGCAACTTTGCAATTGGAGTTGGCCTGCAACGCCAGCTGTGGCGCCTCCCCTGAAAGTATGCTACGTAGCACGCTTGAACCTTGAATTGTAATTGCCGCTCATTAGGGTGAGATTTGCGCGGCCTGGTGAAATTCATAATTTATACTACTCGCAGCATTGCAACCAGAGCCCACGAGATCTCGTTCACATTATCTTCCGACCATGGAGCATACCATTTATATCACTTATACGTTCTGTCGGTCAAATGGAATTCTTGAACTTTACCCACTTTTGTAGCCATAAATTATAGTGGCCCGTAATAAATACAGAAACATTTCACAATGGCAAACGTCCTTGAGCGGCTCACTGCATTCCGCTTAGATGATGATGCTGATCTGTTGTGCGTCCGCCGTGTTCTCCCTAATCCTCGGCAGGAGAATATATGTCAGAAGACCGCCTATAACTATGCCATTCAAATCAAGAATAGCCACGAAAAGTTGATATATTATTAAATTTATGAGCACAAATTTCACACAAAATTTAACAAAAATACTATTTACAAACACATATAGACATATACATACACATATATACATGTGTATGTGGCTGTGTATAGGTATGTTTTTGAAAATAAAATGAAAATTATGTGCCGTTAAATATGAACAAGAATTTCTCAGTTTAGCCAAAGGCCGCGCAATCAAATATCGTGTAGTATTTATTTTTATTGTCTTGATTAGAGTCATCATCAGCGATATGGATAAACATATGTGTGTATGTGTGTAAGGTGCATCTGTGTGCGAGTGCGATATGGACAATATATATGGCACAATAGCAGGAGATTGCCTGGCATGGGGCCAATAAATGCGACTGCAAATGAAAACGAAAAAAAAACGTAACGTTCTATGAAATGAATAATATGAATAAAACGAATACAACGAATAAACACAGACGGGGAAGACTGTGGGGTGCAAAATTATAGAAAGTAGAAGTGCCAAAATGACAACAAATTCGATGAAAATAACATCAAACCGACGACGACGATGACGACGGCGATTGCACTCCGTAAATTATGCAGAATTTCGAATAAATTCGCTTGTCGTTTAATGAATATGTATCTACATACGTTTTATTCGGTACTTGTTGGTTTGATCGTGATTCATTCTCCAGCATTTTTATGGCCATTTTGCCTGACATATCTCTTGTCTACAGTTTTACAAATGGTAGCAACTGAAGGGGAGTATCGGAGAGGAGGAGGCGGATAACGAGGGGAGTTTGTTGTGTAATTTATTGGGGTCATTTGCACTTGCTATTCACACCGGCATTTGTAAATAGTTTGTAAGTGTTGGTTAGGTGTTATAGAGTGTTAGGTAGTAAATAACGCTACCTCGCATCGCTGGAAATCGAGTATGGAATACTCGTAATGCCGATAAGCTGAGACAGTTTGATTGCTTTCGAATCGAATTTATTTTATGGTTTTGAGATGTTCTCTTTTTCCTCAGTATAACTGATGTCATTAACTATAATTTTAACATTGCGGAAAAAATTAATAAAAGCAAGAAACAAAATGTTCGTTGTTGCATTTAAGCAGCTCGTAAATAAAAATGATTTGATGTCGCTTAGATTATTGCCCAACTAGTGTCAGTCATTGCTTACTTAATAGCAGCAGTAGCAGAAACAACAACAACAACGACTGCAGCGACAGCTACAACAATACCAACTACACACAGCCGTTGCAGCTACAGCTCCAGCTCTCTCTCACCGTGTGCCTTTGTGATCTAACGCGCTCTTTGTCTATTTACCTTATCCGCCAGAATAAAGTGTCACGAGCCGGCAACCGGCTCTACCCTTGTCCTACCCCCAGTCCGCCCTCTGCTCCCCCTCCCCACTTTTCCACTTCACCATGCGCGCTAGTCAATTTGCGTTTATTAGATACAGACACACTGTAAAGCGTAAGATACAGATACAGCTAGAAGATACACAGAGCGTTCTCAGAGATGAAGGCAATCTGCTGCTGCTGCTGCTATTGCTGTTGCTGTTGTTACAGTTGCTGCTGTAGCTGCTGCTGTTGCTGGGCAGGGCGCAGCTGGCAAGCAGCTCGCTCGTCAAGCCACAACGTTGAGTAGCCACTTGAGAGCCGAAAGCGTGCTCTTAACTATTTTCATAGTTTCGCATAGTGTCGCTGGTGCAAGTTTGTATCTTTTACATATTGCACTGCTTCTCCTTACCTCCCTCCCTTGCACTATGTGGTTCCCCTCTGGCTGCCTTGCTAAGAACACTTCTTGCCGTTAACATCCTCCTCCTCCGCTCGGACCCGCTCCCCGTAGTTGCTACACATGCTACGCTTTTTATTCAATTAACACGAGAGCTGGCAGACGCTACCAAGGCGAATGAGGCATGCATTAATTTATGCCAACAGCAACAACAGTGGCAACACCAACAGAAACACCAACTTGCTATCGTAGAAGCAGCTGCCAAAAATTAAGTTAATTTGTTGTGTACACAAACAAAACGAGAAAAACAATAGGTAAAAAAACGCATACGAACACATTGCTTTAAAACGTTTTCCCAAGGGAAGACCCATTTATCACGCTCCTAGATTGAGGTGCATTTAACCCTAGCCAGCTGCCGCCCCCACATGCTACGTCCCCAGCAAATAAAAGCGAAGTGCAGCAAATGCATTGAGCACGAATATTGCTCTCGTAAAAATGGCAAATTGCAGAAGTTCAAAGCATGTGTGAAGAGCGGAAAGTGGGTCGACAGTGAATATATCCTGTAACGGGAACTGCTTTGTTAAATGTCAAGCGATTTAAGCGATATATTTAACACATTTCATTTTCAAGCCCTTTTTTAAATTGCCTTCATTTATAAGTAGTGTCATGCAACTTGATTATAAACTCTTGGTGATGATACCCTATGGTTGGCCTTCCTATTACAGGGTATTTGAAAAAAGTGGAAACCAGCATATAAAATGAATGAAAATGTATGCAAGGCGACAAGAAATTGTGAACACTTTGCATTTGATGAAAACGTCGAGCGGTAGTCGCCGATTCATGGCTGCCATTAGGGGTGGGCAGGGGCAGGTGCAGGAGCGGGGGAAGGAGAGGGTGGTGATAGTGAGCAGACGTCGCTACACTCTCATTACATTGAAATAAAAAACACTTAAGCAGCAACTACAGCGACGGAACGGCAACGGCGACGGCGACGGCGACAATGCTGAAAAGAAAAGAAAAACTGCAAAAGCGAATAAAAAACCAGAAGAGCTAAAAAGAAGGCAGGAGAGAGAAAGAGCGAGGGAGAAAGAGAGAGAGAGAGCACAAGAAAATAGAATAGGTTGCAGCGTTTGCGGCAGCCACTTGCTGCAAGGGGAAATGCTGAAACTGTAGACTTCTCCCTCCACCCCGCCACTCCCCACATGCCGCATGCCGTCGCGGTGGCAGCTTCATTAAAATTTTCGGTTTTCATTTCAATTAAGTTGCGGTTAGTGGCCGGAGAATGCTAACAAAATGCGGGCGGGCTGTCATTTGGTGAATGGCAGGAAAACTCAGCCGAATGAGCTGAATGAGTTGGCCAAGAATTGTTATTGTTTTCAATTAAAACGAAGCCCAAATAGATGCAGATTCCTCTCTCACTCTTCATATCTCTCTCCCATTCCCGCATTACAGAACACTGCAAGTTAAAAATGAAATTGAATGGCGTGCAAATATCAATTATAATGGGTTTCTCATAATTAACGCCTCTGACGGGTTTAAGTTGCCTGAATTTGGGCGTAGTGGGAATCGATTTGATTCAATACTTTCAACATTCTTAGTTGAAATCAAATTTCAATTATCTGATGCTATGTGGGGAATCTCTCTCTGTCTGATCGATCTTGGAATATTTACACATAGCATAGACTCCCAACAGGCGGCAGCAAATGTTCGCTTTGATCCCAGCTGAAGGCAATGGAATCCATCATTTTACCGCCGTGATGAGCTATAAAAGTGCCAAGTTGTAAAATGGCACTGGGGCGTATGCGTAATGTGGTAGAGTCTTGATGTTAGGTGGGGCAGGGGCTGGGATTGGGGCTAGCTGCCACCTGCCAAATGTTTGCACACTTAATGAGCCAATAAAACATTTTTGAGTTGCCTTTTTGCAGCTAAATCAATAAAAATGCAGTTCACAGCTCGCCGGGGAGCTGCCGTTGCGGTTGCCGGTGCTTGTCTCGGGGGTGGCCTTTGGTTCTCGGCAGGGCCCGAGGACGGTAAAACGAAGAATTCATATTTAATGCGAGATAAACTATTGCTCGACTACGCGTTAATTACTTTGGCAGTCAAGTGGCTAATGGCTAAAACGGGGCGACGCAGTTAAATGCGTTGGGAGAGTGTCAAAAAAGAAAAACAAAAAGAAAAACTGCACTACACAACACAAAACGGGGTAATGAAACGAGGGAACGAACAAAAGGCGAAAATTTCGAACAATTTCTTGATGCATTTCGCTGCAATTTTGGCACAGTGCACACAGTGCATTTTCAAATGATTGCTGTCCATTTGCTAGCACTTTCCCCCTCTTCTTACCACTCTTTCTGCTCCTGCAGCTGCTGATGTATGTGCCACATCCGTTTCGCTCCGTGCCCCCCGCACAGGTCTCGCTTGCTATGTAAAATTTGTGTGTTTTCTTTAATGAATTTAGTCACCTTTCCCCACAATGCTCCGCTCGAGTTGCGAGGTATCTGTGTGTGAGTGTCTGTGTGTGAGTTTCTGTGTGTGAGTGCTGGCTGTGTGCACTTTATGCTTATTAAATTTGTACTTTTAATTGCCCAAATTGTACATAGAGCAGAGCACAGAGAAACACATGTCATGAATTTTTGGTCTGTGTTTGCCCAGAAATTCTATTAATTTTTATTAATTTCAATTCTTCTATTTGCTTTCTCTCTTTCCCTTTGCAGGTGAGTACCCGTTCCACGTTCCCCCACAAATAACATTTGAAACATTTGAAATGGGTGAGTGATTGGCAGAATTTCTCTCTTGATTAAAGGGAAGCATCCGTAGCAAATAAGGTCTTGGGTGGATGAAATTTAAATTGAAATACATTGAAAGTTCTCTAGAATACCCTTCATTTTCCAGCTGAGATTTGCAATGAGCTTTCAGCATAGCTCAAAAGGCAAAGTCTCGAACAATTAACACTTGAAGAGAGACGAGAACAGCAGCAGCTCCGACGACAGCAGTAACATATTTCAAATAACAACAACATCAGTAGCAGTGGCAGTGGCAGTAGCAACAACAACAATAACAATAACTATCACAATAAGCAGCTCAATTAACGCCAGTCAGACACATCAACAAACCGATACAAAGGGTACACACAGGGGCAGGGGGAGTTGAGTGTATGAGTGTGAGGTACAGGGTACAGGGTACAGTGGGCAGGGGCAGGGGCAGGGGCAGGGGAAGGGGCAGCTGCATTCATAAACCGTAGAAAATTACTAGTTCAAAGTAGTTCCACATGCGAATGCGCTGTGCGGCAATTAGGAGAAAAAAACAAACGCGGTTACATCATTTCGGGCAGCAGCCCGGGTTAATTTCCATTCAGAACGGAAATAAAAAGACGAAAACGAATAACGAAAAGCGAAAACGTTTATATTATTTGCTGTTGTCATTGCAAGGCATATTAAAAAGTAAACTTCACATATTTTTCTCGAATAGTTGAGGGCAACTACACGAAAACTGAAATCCAACACGCGCCTTTGATTTTGTCGAAGAATTTTCATTTTTCAATTTCTTTTACGTTTTTACATTTTTAGAACTGTCAGAGACAAGTGTCGCAAATATTTTGTTGAAAAGCATAGAACTTAAGAACCGAAAAGTATTAGTGGGCAGACAAGGAAACACGCACAATTTACGTACTTGTCTCAGCCATACACAAATTGGAAATATTTCTATATTTCGGCTAGATAATTGAGGAGACAGTGCTGAAATATTCAAGGAGAGCTGAGTATATTTCTGGCACGATAAATCACAAAGATAATCCCCGAAAAAGATAAAAGATGCCGAAATTCTCGAAATGCCTTATCAATAGTTCAAGTGGTTTTGCGAAAGGTAAGTAGAGCTCTTAAAGAGTCGCCTTCTTGACAAATCTCGATCTAGTTAGGCAGTCATTGAAGACAATTGCGCTGAATTTAAGGCTTTGTCTGGCGCACAATAGAGTCCGCATAGAGGAACCCCCAATTTTCCGACTGCTCGTGCATAAATAACGCCATTAATACCAGTTTGATGAAGATAGAACTCAAATGAGCCGAGCATGGGCTGAGAAATCGAGTGAGTATTGCTTGGCCGCCCCCTGGCGGTGACAACGGGAAACTCGTTAGCTTCGCTCGCACTCTTTCCCCTCCCACGTGGCTCATCCTCATTAGCCAGGCAATTTTGTGAATGAATTAAAATTAGCATTTATTTATAAAACAGCACGGAACGAAATAGAGAGAGAGAGAGACAGAGCGAGAGTGTGGAATTGAGAGAGAAAAACGTTTGCACTCCAGTTCCGATAAGCCTGAACTGTACTATGTATTTGACTTTGCTTTGTAATAGTTGTAAATATATATGGGGCCCATAACACTTGGATTTTTAGGTTGACTTTCCTATCAATTAAGTTAATTAAGATGCAAAATTGATAAGAATTCTATCGATTACTTTAGTTGCCACTTTAAGTTTTACAATTTTAACTACTATTATACCTACTACTATTTCCACTGCTGTAGTCTGGCAACACTGTCGGCTCTGAGCTTTTGCCAGTCGCGCCCTCTGTCGGCCATTTGCTCCACTTGCGCAGCCCAAAAAGCTTGCGCATCAAAGCTTATAGCTTGCTTTCTCTCTCTTTTTCTCTATCTCTCTCTCCCGCTCTTTTGCTCGCATAGAAATTCACATGCTGTAGGCAGATTGTCTGGCGCGTCAAACACCCCCGCGGCGCCGCAGTTCCGCGCGACCGCCCGCCTGCCATGCAAGCCACACACAACTGCAACACGTGCGCTGTGCTTAATAAATGACTCCCCCGCCGCATCTATCCATACCCCTCTCACCCGCCCCCTGTGCTCTCTCTTTCCCTCCCCGCATTGCAATTAATTTCAATTTTTGTTGCCTACGACAACATTTTGTGTACTCGCTTGCTTTTCCTTCTCCTTCTCCTTCACCTTCTGTTTTGGCTTCTCAGTCATCGCCCCCCCTCTTTGCTTTCCGCTCACGCGCTGTGGCTGCCTTTCGTCACATGTTGGCGCAGTGTGCCGCCAACTACGACGAATACATCGAAGTAACGTCTTCAGCGCCGACGGCGACGGAGACGGAGACGGAGACAGCGTTTGCCCTTGCCTTCGTTTGTTATTGTTTTTCGCTTGTTGCGCTTCCAATTGCAAAAAGGTTTTCCTTGCCCTTGCTGTTTTTCTCTTTCTTTCTCCCTCTGTCTTTCTCTTTTTTTCCCTGCGCTCATTAGCTGAGTCGGCCAAGTTGCCCGTTTTTGTTTTAATTACGTAAATCGATTCGCGATCCGATTACGAAGCAAACTAAACTTTGAACGGACCTCAAACTGAACCATCGAACCGGCGCTACTTCTACTCTTTATTGTTTTATGTTCCCCTGCTATATCTATAGATATGTATGTATGAAGATATTAACAAATAGTGTATGTATGTAGCCGTACTATACCGGAACCGGTTGCTGATAAGCGAAGAATTGCTATGATCATATTTTTAAAGTATTTGAGACTTGTTTTTCACCTAAGTAGATGTGTATGTGACGTACATAGAATCCAGTTAACATATTCATAATACCATAAACTTGAATTGCAATGGAATAGAAACAGAAAGCGAACGGCACGTGGCGATTTATGAGCATTCTAACGGTATTTTTTGAACTAAACAACTCTTTGTTTTTGCGTCTAAATTTGAAATGCTGTTCTAGAATCTGAGAATCTAGAAATGAGTGTGTTTTTTACTCCCCAGCAATTCGGTTGACTTATGAGCCTCGACGAGGAATGGTGAAATACTATAAATAACAAATGATTATAACTTCTAGTCCCGGCATTATCTGGGTCAACTTGTCTCTGGATTATAATAATTTGTTAGGGGGTCTATAAAAATCGTTTAAGTAATTACTCGGCTAGTTTACGATCTCTGGGCGGGCTGAGCACGTGTATAATGAGGTATCTCTACACCCGAACCGGTTCTACAAAGGTTCAAGAAGCCACATCGTATTGGAAAATGGGAAACAAATCAAAAACAAGAAATTGTTTGTCCGTTTAATTGCTGCGTAAAAGTCGCGCTATTTGCAATGACTATAAACAATTGCTGCCTCTTTTCCCTTGCTACAATTGTTCTGTTTACTATGAATGGCGTCGGAGGCAGAGTCGTGCGCAAGGGGTGGGGTCGGGTAAAGTATAAGCGGGTCTTTGCTGTGAACTACCTCGACATGTTCGCTTGGCTTGTGAGTATATTTTTGCACAATTTATTTTGATTTTTGCATCAAACGATACATTGTAGGTGTGTGCGTGACTCACACTCATTGATGCTTAATCTGTGTGCCAGTCTGTTGCTGTATGTGTGTGTGTGCGTGCGACTGCATTTCCATTGCCTTCAGTTTCGCTATTTATAAACGACAGACGGCCGTCGGCCACTTAGTTGTTGTTGCTGGTGCAGTAGAATATTCTCAGAGTGTTCGCCGATTTGCCGATTCGCTCTTCCTCTTCAGCGTTTTCACGTTTGTTTTGTTCTCCCGCTCTCACGACGCTCATTCATTGCTGCCCAAGCGCCACGCTGTCCGTGTGTCTCTGCCACTGAGTGTGAGTGTGTATCTGTGTGTGTGAGTATAATCAAAAGCACACACACACACACACACACTCCCAGAGAAATAAGGGGTCTCTCACACTCACACACTCACACACTGGCAAAACGGGGGCCGGCGCACGTGGAAGCAAAACGTGATAACACAACAACAATACGACTGAAAGCAAAACAAATAGAAAACCTGACAACGACGTCGTCGCAGCTGTTTGTCGCTTTGCTGTCTACGTTGACGTCGACGGCGACGACGGCAGAGCCAGTGACAGCGACAGCGACTGCGCTGGGCCGCAACAGTTGCCAGCGCCTGTTGCTCTGATTGGCGCAGCTGCTTCGTGAATTCGGTGTGCCAATGGCAGCCCACGGCGGGGGATCCTTTCCGCTCGGCTGCGTCCGATTGGCAGCCCTGCACAGGGGCGGGCGACGTACAGCAGGAGTCGCAGTTGTCGCAGTTGTCGTCGTGCTCCGCTTTGTTTTTGACGAGCAGCAACGACTTGTTGCCGAGCCGATTGTCGTTGTTGGCGGTTTAAAATAGACGCATCACGGGGCGTATGCTTGATTTGGATTGTCGTGGACAGGGCATGCACACAGGCAGCCAGGTGGCGAGGGAGGAGGTGGGCGTTTTAAGAATATGGACGCAAATAACAACGACAGATTTATAGATTTAAATATAGTTAAGCTATTTATAGCAATAACGGGTTAAACAAATGGTTTTTAATGTGCCCCACAATCTTCGATGTGCACAGATTAGGGGCTTTAAAATAAGCTGATCCTAAATGGGGCTCGTACATTCAAATGCTCTCATGATATTGCGTGCTCGGTTGGTGCAGCGCGCAGTTTCTAGAGTTAGTTAAACACTTGCAAATCAAACAACTATAAATGTTTAATTAATTGACAATTTCCTAGGCATTTTAATCGACACTCAGGCGGGTTCTACGTGAATACTCGTGCTCAGGCTGAATATTCATTACGACGTTGCAAATACGGGAATGGAACTTTTAATTACAGTTGCCAGATTATGACTGCGCCGAATAAAGTGTAATTAATTTTGACTGTTCGTCAATGTTGCCTGGGTTACTCCCCCCCTGTTTATGTGGGCAAAGAAACTTCCAGTAAAGCGCGCATTCGTCACGTGTTGCAAGCCAATTAACTGCGGCTGGACGCACCTGTCATCGATACTTTAATCAGTTTTGCCACAGAAATTGGCTCAGGAAATGGAAGACGCGCTGGACAGTGGGACAGTGCATACTGTTTTGCGCATTTGGGAAGTTTTTCCTTCGCATTTAGCCTAACTATAATTATGGATAACGTCGCACAAAAAAAGCTCCCCCAGTGAATGTGCCTGTGCCTATGCCTATGGCTGTGTCTGTTGCCCTAAGTATGCCAACTGCAACGTACGCTCAACGTGCAGGCCACCCCAGTGTGTGTGTGTCTGTGTGTGCGACTGTCTCTCACTCTCAGTAATCGTGTGTGTATGTGTGTGTGTGTCTCGGTCCCGGTGTGTTCACAACACGTGCTTAGAACGTTGCTAGACGTTGGGCTTTGGGTCATACTGAAATCCGCGTGACTTTGTCGTCGCTTTTGCTGTCGCTGCTGCAGCCGCTGTCAAAGTTGCCGTCGCTGCCGTAGCCTCAGCTGCTGTCGCTGTCGCTGTCGCCGTCGCCTAGTGAATTTTCATTAGCTACAACTGCGCTGTTCATCGTTCGCAGTTTGCTGTGTTCACTGTGTTATTTATTTATGCATTTCGTAAACATTTCGCAGCATTCTGCGCACTACCTAGCTGAAGAGCTCTTCTGAGAGAGTCTTATGATATACGAGTGTGCGGGTTATACATGTATATTTAGTTAATTAAAAAAACAGTCTTAGGCACTTAACTGCCCAGCCACCTACTACTGTCCCCATTTCCCTCTTACCCCCTTAGTTTTATATAATGTTCGTTTAGGGTTAATTTTTCTACTAACTTGCAGAAAATTGCAATTTTTGCCAGTCGGCGTCGTTGACGTCGCCGCGTCCGACGCCTCGCGACCGCCTCGCCTACTGCGCTGCCAGCGTCAACGCAGCTGCAGCAGAGGCAGTTGCTGCTGCGCCGAGTGCGCTGCTTGCGAGGGCTGAGGCTGAGGCTCGGCTATGGCCGGCATTCGGTCACATCGCGTTCTCACGTTAAAATCGTCGTCGAAAGCGCGAGCGGATCTAACAAGTTGAAAAATAGTGCAAAAAAACAAATTGAAAATTCTGAAAAATTCCAAAAGAATCTATAACAATCAAACACTAGTGACAACGTCTGAGAAGTGCAGATCTCTATTAAAGTCATAGGAATTGCGCACTTTCGCAGCTCTGCTCTGAAATTGCAATTGCGCAAAGAGAAATATAATAAAAAAAGTCTATAAGCGATATATTTACATACATCGTATACTGTATGGCAATAGTCGTGCAAGTGCAAAAGTGTGTGCGAGTGTGCGTGCAAGTGTGTGTGTGTTTAAGTAGTTAACAAAGTAGTTGACAAATAAAAAGAAACAACAGCTTCTCTTAACGACCTACACCGTATATAGCTTAAAAGCCATATCAGGCTAACTATATACGCGAGCAGCATCTCGAAAGTTACGGATCTAATTTCAAACAGTTTAATTTTTTTTTTATTTCGACAAATATAAATCCAATCAACTCTCAACACACGAAGATCATCAAAACAATCGTTAGCGAATAGGAAAAGGTATTGGAAAACCAAAGAAAAGAAAAAACCGAGAAAAAGATCAAAATCAATTTCCATTGATATGGCAAATAATAATCTGTTTGTTTACTGAGTAATTGCGAAATTCCCCGCTTGAAAGAAAAGCCAAGAAAAATTAGTCAAACGCAAAATACAAAAATGTTATTATCACGATTAATTCAATCGAGTGCAAGTGAGGAAGAAGGAGCAATTGAATAACCATGTTATATATATCTGTATATGTGCATACATACATATATGTAAACAATGCCTTTTCTTATTCCTTATCGCCACAACCACCAATGAAAATAGAAAACACAGCTCATACTACTCAGATCCACTCAAGCAACTAATACAGATCCATTTGCCATTAGTCTAGTAGTATAACACAATCATTCCAAAGAACATTTAAACTTGCACCCAAATCACCAAATCACTCAGTCAGTCGACACTCATTTCGATTCACAATCAAACAATATCATCAACAAGCTTTCATCGTTATCACCATTAGCGTCACAACTATCAATTGCGATCGATTGGCAGCAATCGATTACAAGAGAGTTCCGTACACATAACTAATCTGTTCCCCTTAAACGAAAGTAATTAGAACCTAGATATGCGCAGCTTCGAAAACGCTTTGAAATATTTAAATAAAAACTAAAACATTTAAGCAGCGAAAAACAAGCAGTGCTAGGTTACGCTGTGCAAAGACAGTGTTGGAAAATGCGCACAACTCTTAGCAGCAATTCAAAGTTTGTTCTGCTGGGCAGCAAGTTCAACCACACCAACCACAAAGACAACGCCACCTAAAGGGACACAAAGATCTACCTAAACCAATAGCAACAACAACAACAACAACAACGGAAGAGTGACAAAGACAGATCGAATCCAGTACCAGTGAAAGAGACAGTGAAAATGTCGTCCGACACGAACTCGTGCGCCAGTTTCTTTGCCCAGGAACATGCGAACGCGACCCTGTCGCAGTATTTCCAGCAGCTCAACTCGCAGGTGGCGGCAGCAGCAGCTGTGGTGGGCAATGGCAATGGCAACGGTAACGGCAGCAACAACAACAACAGCTGCAGCAATAACAACAACAGCAGCAATGGCAACGGCAACAGCAGCAGCAGCAGCGGCAACAGCGACAGCGGCAACGACGGCAGCATAACGGGCTCGACAACTGCAACATCCGTGGACAACCATCGCAGCAGCGTCAGCAGCAACGACTCGGGCAAGAGCGGAAGCACCTCAGCAGCAGCGGCAAATGCGTGGAACTTGCAGCAGCAGCAGCTACACAGCCACCAGCAACTGCAGCAGCAGCAACAGCAGCAACTTGCCCAGCAACAGCAACAGCAGCAGCAGCTTCAACAGCAGCATGCACAGCAGCAACATGCTGCAGCCGTGGCCGCCGCACAGCAGCATTTGCAGCAGCAGCAGCAGCAACAGCAACACTCACATCACGCGCATCAGCAACACGCCCAGCATCAACATCATCCACATGCCCACAACCCGCACCTACACCCCCACCACCCGCACCAGCAACAGCAACAGCAACAACAGCAGCAGCAACAGCAGCAGCAACAACAACAGCAGCAACAACAACACCTGCATCAGCCGCAGCAGCAGCAGCAGCAACAGCAACAGCATCATGCTGCTCAACTGGCCCATACGCTTTCTTCGGCTGCTGCTGTTGCTGCCGCAGCGTCAAGCAACAGCACCAACACCCACTCGATCTTCGGCACCGGCAACTTCCATTACAAGACGAACAACTCATGGACGCTGCCCACCCTTAGCTACCCCCGCGTCTACCAGGAGAATCCGCACTACCACCAACGAAACAACTTCATGGACGGAGGCCAAGGCGCCGCTGCGGGAGCTGCCAGTGCGGCGGCTGCAACTGCGGCTGCTGCTGCTGCTGCTGCCGCGGCAGTAACCACGAACAGCAACACCAATAATAACCAAAACAGCGCGATTGTTGCGGGCGATAATGGCAGCAACAATAACACCAATACTATCGTAAATGCCAACAACAATAACAACAGTAACAGCAACAACAACAACAACGTAACCTCTGTGCAACATGTGGCAAATGCAGTTGCCGCCGCCGTAATCGCCAACGAGCATCAGAATCACCTGAACAGTCTCAAGGCGCGCTTTCAACCATCCAGCTCAGGTGGGTCTCGAGAAGATCAATACATTGCGTATACGCAGTGGGCAATATTAGCACAGCTGCTGCAACTTTGTTGTCGCGAACTAAAAGTTCCATTTCAAGTTTCCCTCAGAAACTAAAATAATCTAGACCATTTCAATCACAAAGAAGAGAGGCTTCTCTTATGCCCACCTCAATTTAGTTCGCCCTTGCCTCATTTGTTTTTCATGTTGGGTTTTAAATCGTAGGAAAATTTTCAACTGTTTGCACATTATATTCGCACTGTCATCAGCTGAGGGCTGCTCTAGACTTGCCCTCACCCTTTGCGGCTCTCGCTGATATCATCGCGAAGTCGACGCTTTGTGGGAACTTTGAGTAAAATGACAGAAAGCTTGCGGGGCACACGTGAGCACGTTGAGCCCGCTGACGTCTGTGTCCGAGCGAATTAACATTTTTACATATGCATATATGCATGAGAAGGTCTCTCTCTCTCCCTCTCTCTCTCTCTCTATTTCTCTGTGTGTCTCTGGGGCTCTATCTGTGAATGCAATTGCCTATCGCAATAAAAAATTAATTAATATGCGCGACGCTTTGGCGAGCTTTGCATTTTTAGCCGAAGATCGCGGAGCTTTTCATTCGAACCTAGGCCACAGCATTCTGCTTGACGAATCTGCGGAATTGGCGTGCAAATTGTCATTTAACAGTTACTTTGCGCTGGAAAATCATTTGCCAAATCGTGAAATTGGCAATTTCTATAAACTAACTGTTCATTTGTGGTACATGTGCCATCTTCCCCTGCCCCGAAGTTGAGCCCAGGTCCGTCAATGTGTCAAATGGACAAGTGCGTCTGTCTCTGCTCTCTGGTCACGGCACCCTGCACTCAGCTCATTAGCCTAAAAGATCATTTGACATTTGGCAAATTGGCATCGAATCAAATGCGGCGCTCGTCCATTTTATTATTGAGCCTTTGACCCGCCACCGACGTGGCCAAATGGCGGACTGACCTCGCTTTTGTGCTGCCTTATGCCTGCTGCCTGCCTTAGTTTTTTGGCCTTGTTTGGGTCAGCTCCATATGCATTCGTTTTGATTAGGTTTATGGACTGCGCGCGAAAAAAGAAGGACACGGCACGAGAGCTGAAAGCAGACTGATGGAATGAGTTGACTAAATTACGGAAAATTATGAAATGCATATTGAATATTGTAAAACGTATGTGGTGAGAGGAAGAGGCAGCTCGGCTCAGATTAAGTTTTCTTTTATTGTGAATAGCGAAACAAAGATGATGATCTGACACATCTTTGTAACAATTCAGTTGGCCGTGTGGGAGTCACCTTTGGCCTTGTTGGCTTTTTCAAGTGATGCCGCATCCCACACACAGCTCAGCTAAGCTCAGCTCAACAACAACAACAGCGTTATGCGGCACAGCCCTCGGGATGTCATTCAGTGTCACATCCCATCAAGCACCCCTTTCCATCCCCGTTTGACCCCTTGGAAAATAACTGTCATCACCTGCGATGAGGTTTGTCAGCGTTTTTATGGGATAGTACAAAACAATACGATACACTCTGAGCTTCAGTTTCAGTTTGTTTCTCGCTGCCCTGGTGAAATTTTTAAGTTTATTGCCAACAATCGAATTCGCTTTATTCGTTTCATTCGCTGCGCAGCGCCGCACCGCTTGAATTTAATTTATGTTTGTTTTGTTGTGTGGTATTTTGTTTAGTGAAAATTGCAAAAATGACCTTTTATGGGCCGCAGACAGGCTGAGAGGCGGGCAGCCAGGCTGAGAGGCAGGCAGGCAGGCAGGCGGTCTCCTGTCGCTGTATGGGCTGCAGGGGAAAGCTAAGCTGCATCAGCTGCGCAGCCGACTGCGCCATGGGGTGGCCCACTGTCAATGTCAACGGCAGAATGTGGGGAACTGGCTTGGGTATGGGGTTGGTGTACACAGAGAGAAAGAATAAATGAAGATATCGCCATATCAGCAGTTTATAATTATATCAAAGATAAGGTTTATTTCACTATTTTCTCATCAAGTTGCTGCAAGTCTCAATCTTATAATTATAGGTGTTCACCCGCAATTTACTGCAGTTTTTCTCAGTGTATTCGAGCGGCAAAGAGAGCGGCTGCATCGTGTCGTTGTGGGTGGGCTTCATGTGTGTGTGTGCGTAAGTGGGCGAAATTTCCCTAATTGCGGTTCGCGCGCTTTGCATTCAGTCATTGTCAGCGGCGATTTTATTAATTTTCTCTCTCTCTCTTTCTCGTTGCAGGTAAGCATCAAACACCTCATGAGAGTGTATGTAAGTGTATGTATGTGTTTGTGAGTGTGTGTGTGTGCTGAATGTCAGTTGCGTTGTCAATTGGGTCCCAAACGTGACTGAGGACTGCACTTGGCTTGAATTTCTGGTAAGCTTGTTATCATTCCGCCACTAAATGGGGGTGTGGAGCGTAAGGGGGGGGGCATCGGCGCACAAACAACTGTGAGCGAAAGCTTTCAGCGCAGTCGCAGTCGCTAAACTTACTCAGAGCAAACACGAAGCTGGCAGCGCAGTCAACTTCGGCGTCAGCGCTGCCGTCGCTGTTGTGGAAAATCTAAAACTGGCGACGCTTCCGCATGCAACGTTAACAACAGCGCGCCGGTAACGTCGACAGCGACAGAGGCAGCGCAGCTCACACGAAGCGTAGCGACAGCTTTTTCACACAGGCATAGCAGCCTGTGCGAAAGAAAGTAAACAGCGGAATGCGCAAAAAACGCTGAAATGGAAAAGAGCCACAGGCACACAACGAGCAGCAAGCAGCGAGTGAGAGCAGAGCAGAGCAGAGCAAGAGAGCGATAGCGATATCATGAGGGAGAGGGAGACAGAAAGGGAGAGCGCAAGCCACCGAGCTGTTGCTTTCGGTTTCAAGTTTGGCTTTGACGCGGGCTGCGCAGTCGCGTCGCTTTCTGCGTGGGGCTTTTGGTGGCTCGCTGTTGCTGTTGTTTTTGTAGTGATTGGTGTTGTTGTTGCTTTTTTTGGAGGCGATCTGAGCTGCGTTGCAAGAGGCGCACGACGCGCGCGTTCACTCAGCGTTTGCAGTCCGGCGGCACCGGTTCGGTTCACGGCTCCACAAAACGAACACAATAAAAGCCCACGAAAGCGAGTCCCAAAAAGCCTCCAAAAACCCGACAACAACAACAACTACGAGTAACAACAACACCAACACAAACAACGACAAAGACAACGGCGCGTGTCAACGTCTGCGGCTGCTTTCGAATTCGTGCGAACTTGTGAACTTTCGTTTTCGAGCTGCGATCCAAAGGACGTCGAGACAAAGCAATTACAAAAAAAAAAGAATATCCCCTTTGCAAGAAAATGCTGTGAAATAAAGTGCAAATTCGTAAAGATCTCAAACGACGAAAAACTGGGAATATATGCAAAGAGTTAAAAATACATGTATATTAACAAAAACTGATTCGGAGTGCATAGAAATCTCGCTGAGAGGGAATCAAAATCCACAGTTAATAAAACCTGAATATTAAAGTCAAATGACGACTAGTTTAGCTTATAAATAAATAAAAGTTTCCGAAACCATTCAAAAAATTAACATCGACGAGAAAACAAAACTGCGCCCAGCAACAACAACAACAACAACAACAACAACTGCAAATAAAAATAAATATACAAATACAAATACACTTATAACAACCGACAGTCCCCAGCCCATAATCTACAATTTGCAATCCGCAACCCACAGCCCACTGCCCACAAAATAGGAAAAAGCACACGGCAAATTGTATATGTTGTAGTTGCCCATTCAAGGTCAAACTTTTCTCATTCAAACAACGACTACGACGACGGCGGCTACTGCGAGACGACGCGAGAACCCCTTAAAAAACGTCAGCGAAAAGTACGCGGAATAGTTGACAACACAACAACAACAAAAACAACAACGGCAACTGCGAACACACATAATAATAGCAAAAGGCAAACAAAAGGCAGGTGACTGCGCAGTAGCAGCGACAGCAATAGCGACAGCGGCAGAAGCGGTGACAATTGAAGAGCAGTCGGCTACAACAACAACAACAACAACACCAAGAACAACAACACGAAGAGCACGGAGAACAAACGCAGCAAGCGAATTTGCGCGACGCGCTCAACAAATATTCTAAAGCTCTCTCAAAGCTGCGCTTGCTGCTGCTGCTCCTACTTTTGCTGCTTGCGTCGCTGCTGCTGGCTTCTCTGTTGGCTTTGTTGTTGTTGTAGCTGTTGCTTCTGAAGCAATTAGAACAACAGCGCGGTCGTGCGCAGCTAGCTACGTGAAAAAAAAAACGCGCGTGCGATAAAAAGTTTTATTTTTCTACCCGTGTCTACCTCTGTTTCTGTCTTACACTCCCTGTCTCTTTTACACATTTCAAATTAGGAATTTTAGTTTCAATTTCTGTTTCAATTTCAATATCAATCGAAAACACACAACGCAGCAGCAGCAGCAGTAGTAGCAGCAACGGCAGCAGCAGCAGCAGCAATGCTTCGCAATGCTTCCGTGCAGCAACAACAACAAAAACAACAATTAAGGTCGCAGTAGCAAGAAGTGAAGTGAATTAAGAATATATACCGAAAGAGAAAGAAAGGAATTCAACTTGCATCTCGGAAATGAGAATGGACTATCAAATGCCCCCGCCAGCATTGGCCCTGCAACAGCAACAGCAACAGCAGCAACATCCACATCAACAGCAGCAGCAACAACAAGCACACAATGTTCTACAGCATCAACAGAATCAGCTGCAACTGTTGCAGAGTGTACAGCAGCAACAACATCAGCAGCAGCAGCAGCAGCAGCAACAGCAACAGCAACAAATGCTTGGCAACATGTCGCAAGCGGCAACGTTGCCACCACTGAGTAGCTTGCCACTTCAGGTGGTGCACAACTTGCCACACCTGCTGGCGGGCAATGGCAATGTCAACGGCAACATTAACAGCAACGGCGGCAATAACAACAACAACCCGAATCTTAATTGCAACAACAACAATGCGGTCAGTAACAACCTGTTGCGCAACACGATGCAACATCAGCAGCAGCAGCAGCAGCTGCTCAACACTCTCAGCAACAGTGGCAACAACAACAGCAACGTCAACAACGGCAACAGCAATAACAGTGGCAGCAGCACGACCGCGGGCAATGTGCCGCTTGTTGCTAACGGTGGCGGCGCGCTGCCACCGCCCACGCAGCTGCTGCAACATCACTTGCAACATTTGGCGCATGTCAATGTTAATGCAGCCGCAGCTGTCGTCGCTGTTGCCGCCAACAATCTCAGCAGTAATCTGCAACATGGCAATGGCAGCAGCAACGGCACCAACAGCAACAACAACAACAACAACACCATACTGAATCACAACAATCTCAACATCATCATCAATAATCACACCTCCAACAACAACAACAACAACAATCCAGCAACACCAAACGCAAATCTCACTGCAGCCACGCCCAACGTGAACAGCTCCGCCTCCGCTGTGGCCCAGCAGCAACAGGCGCACGAGAACAGCTTGGTGAACAGTTTGGTGGGCGTGATCAATGGCAACGGCAACGGCAACGGCAACGGCAGCAACAATAACAGCAGCAGCAATAACAACAGCAGCAGTAATAACAATAACAACAATAATAACAACAACGATGATAGCAATCGTTGGACACAGTTTCAGGTGCAACAACTGTGGAAGCAGCACGCAAACTATCTAAACGGTATGAGAAACGCTAACGAAATCGAATCTTCTTCCGAACCCAGCAGCAACATGTATCAACAGAGGGGGAAGTGCTGCCAGCAACATGTCTGGAATTTCTGCCAAAGCTATCGATTCTTCTTGCGCATTTCACCTTGGCGTAGTTCAGGCTGAAAATTTATTGTATGCCCTACTAATTATCTGCGCCCCGCTTTCGACCCTTGCAGGTGTCAAAGTCGACTTATATCGATTGAGCGCATTGCAATCGCCAAGCTCAGCCTGGGCCTGTCTGGGCTTGTGACTGACTGATCTACTCGTATGGTTTCATTAAGTTTCACTTTTCCCTTTTCCCATTTTCCATTTCCCACTTCCCACTTGCCATTTCCCGCTTCCGCATGGGGGTTGCTTCGAGTCAAGGGGCGCAACTTTCAACTACACCAGAAAACCTTTTGGGCTCCCTCGGAGCTCAACTCCTCTCTTGAGCTCTCTTAGGGGTCTTGAGGTCTCCAGTCTTGAGTCAATTTACAATCACTTTTGCTTTCAGTTTCTGACTTAGTGTCTCCGGCAAGGGCCGACTTCAACTTCAACTTCAGCTTCAACTTGTTGCTGGCCCGCGACATTTCCAGACAACTTTCGTTTCGTTTCGGTCGGGGTGCTTTCCATATATACCCGAAACAAAACTCAACTTTTGTTTTATATTTACCAAATGCCGAAAAAATGCCGAAAAAAGTGAATCTCTTGGTTTGGTCGGGTCAGACTAAGCCTTTTGTGCCGGGCGTTTTGTTATCAAAACTTTTATCTGCGCGTTCTCTTTATGGTCAAGATAAAAGGCCGGCTTTTACAGCCTAGCCAGCAACAGCAACAGCAGCAACGGCAGCTACAATAACGGCGACAACTACAACTGAAAAGATAATAAAGAATCGCACAAAAGGGCAATTTTGGCACTCTTCTCCACTTCCTCCTCCTCCTCCTCTTCGTCTTCGTCTTTTTCTGCTCGGCGACATTGCCGCATAATTAATATGTGCCCGGTCGCAACAACAACAACAACATCAAAAACAAAAACACTATCAAAATTCATTTGTCTCTACCGAAAATGCGTTTTTACTTTCATTGAGCGGCGTCGCGTCGCAGTCGACTGCGCCAACTCTGCTTGGCAGCAGCAGCCGCAGCTCGACCGCGGCCTCGGCCTCTGTCTCTGCCTTCGTCTCTGTCTCTGCAGACTTTCACTTTTTCGGCAGTTTTTAAATTCATTTCTTTTTCGTTTTTTGATATTTTCTGCCTGTGTGTGTGTGTGTGTGTGTGTGTGTGTTGTGTGGGTTTTGGCTGTTGGCAACAACGTTTGTTTCTGTGTGTTGGTGCTGCTGCTGCTTCTTCTTCGGGAAATATAATTTCATCCATACCAAAAATGCACAATTTATTTCGAAAGTTTCAAGACTAACAATTTGCTAATAAAGAGCGCCATAAAAATTCAGGAAATTTCTAAAAAAAATACTGTCTATTTGAATAAAATATAAATTAATTTGAGCTAAGTGATTGATGGACTCAAATGGTTAAAAATCCATTGAACTTGTCTCTGAGCGCTAGCCTCGTTTTATCTCGGGAAGTTTCCCATTCGAGAAGAATTTAAGCCAATGCAGAGGCCAATCGCTAATTCGTTTGGCGACTTCCTTTCGTGCTTCTGGCCACAAAACGACGCGGTTTATCCAAGCAAGTTTGCAATTGCATTTCGCGCATGTGGCGCAGACATGACAAAACGGCCAATTCTGTAGGCAGAGGCGCGGCTGCGCTGCCGCCACCGTCACACACTCACCCAGATACGCGAAAAACGAAACACGAAGCGCGACGCGCAACGTGCAGCCCGCGAAGCTGCCTGCCAAAATGCAACGTAATACAGTTATTTCAATCACAGCCAAGCTGAGCCAAAGACACAGCCCCAGCCAGAGCCATAGTCAGTGCCAGCTGATTGCTGCCAATTGCTGCTGCTGCTGTTGTCCAGGGGCAGCATGAGTTATTGCGCAATCAACGCCAATAGCAGCAGCATTGGCGGCGACGGCGGCGGCGGCTACAACGGACAAGCGAACAACTGTAAAAACGTGCAAAATGCGGTTAGGCTGCTGCTGGCTAAAATATATATCAGTGAAAGTGGCCCGAAATGGTAGCTCGCACCACGCGGCGTATGAGCAATCTTTTAATTGTTACTGTTTCACACGTTGTCGCGCCTGTCGATGGCAACGCAGTCAAAGACCAGAAGCACTTTTATAGTTGCCTGCATGTTGATTGAATTTCTGTCTCTCTTTCTCTCTCCTTCTTTCGTCTCTGTCTTTGTCTTTCTTCGATTACGTTTCAATTTCGCAGCGATCCGCCACGCCCAACGCCGACAGGCAGCCAGCGACGCCTGCGTGCTCCGCATACTCGCAGTGTGTTTTTTATTTAGGTTTCGGTGTTTGTTTTTACCGTTTTATGGCGCTGTAATTTTACACCCTCCCTCCTCGCCTGCTGCTCTACTAGCCGCAAAGCATAGCTATGATTATAACTATGATTATCGTCTATCGTCTGCTTCCTTATTTTGGCTAATTAACTGCAAGGCGCCAACGGCTTTCTTTCACTCGGCAGCAACAGCAACAACAACAATAACAGTAGCAGCAGCCGCGGCAAATTGGGGCTAATGGGGGAAGAGTATTGCCCATTTCGCTTGCTCACTCTCTCTCTCCGGCTCGCTCGATCTCTGCGCACTGTGTCAAATATGTTACAATTTGTGTCGCCAATGGGCGATGGGCGTGGCTGGAAACGTTTTTCATATTATTTTCGCTTTCGCTGCGCAACAGTTTTCCGAGCAATTAAATCATTGCGAAATTACTTCGACAGCGACTGCGACTGCGACTTCGACTTTCGTCGACCGACAGACAAAATGATTAAATTCGTCTAAGTAGGGAATCATATTAAAGCAACTGTATAGATTATTGACAAAGCACAGTTACCGTGAAGAAGTCACTGTTACTTTCACCAGCATTGTCACGGTGCCACTGTGCCTCGTCACAGCTGCGCGGCCTATGGCGAATAGTTTTTTATGCTAACAACCCGGAAATCAAATACCTAACACATTTTCCCACACATAATTAATTTTCCGCACAGTCCAAAAAAACAGAAAAAACACAAAAACCATAAAATAAAGCTGAAAATTAAGTAAAAAAAGTGATACATAAAAAAAGCTATGCAAATGAGCGCGAATGCGGAATGAATGCAATGTACAACAGTAACGCAAACAATCACAGTCACAACAACAACAGCAAAAGCAACAACGGGTAGAGACAGCACAACAATCGAAAGTGTTACACTTTCTGCACTTCAGCAAAAAGCAACAATGCAAACAACTACAGCAACAACAACAAGAAACAACAAGAGCCATAAACGAGTGCCATGTAATACAACAATAACAACAACAACCAGAGCAACGACAAACAACAACAACAATAATGCAACTAAAATTGCCGCAATTGCGCCATCGATGCGACGCGACGCATGCGCAAACAGCGACGGCAACAGCGACGGAAACAGCGACGGCAACAGCGACGCCGACAGCAACAGCGAAAGCAACAACAGCAGGTGAAAGGGGCGTGCAACAGCGACGTACGTGCCCGACGGCGGCTCAATTGTTGAGCTGGACTCAAAAGCTGAGCTCGTTGTGGCTTCGTTGTTGCATAACTGTGATTGTAGCTAACAAGCTGACTGAAAACCTGCTGAATTTGTCATTGGTTATTCTCGCAAAGAATTCAGGGAATTTCACCAGGTATTTTCAACTCAATGGAAAACAAGATAGAGACAGACGAATCGAAAGAAAATCAGACATTGCGCGCCATACGTAATAGACTTCGATGTCAATGTCGCGGTCTTTTACACACACACACACACATATTTAGTCTACTTCGTGTGTTCTACTTAGGGCATAGAACGACGACTCTTCTCGCTGTTGTTATTGTTATCTTTAAAAACTGGTTTTGAATTTCATTTAATTTTTTGGGTTTTTCAAAGCGCTTAAGCCATTGTTGTTGCTGCAGGAGGCTTTACTCTCACTTTCATTTTAATGTGAGCCGCGTTGCTGGGGAGGCAATTTTATTGCCTCGAAACGAATGTGATTGAGTGATTAACTTAGGCTTTTGCCTTGTTATCGTCAAGTTAGCGGGAAGACCCTCTGCAGAAACACAAGGGGAAATTTGGAATGTGTCTCCCAGAGGCTCGCCTCTGTAGAGTATTTTCTCACACGGATCCCTATGTGAATTGGCATTTTCGTGCCACAAATCAGTATCGCACTTGGGGGAACATTGTCGCACAAAGTAGAGGCAAACGCAAAGCGCATCTTCGTGCTAAATGGAAACAGAAAAGTGAAAGTTGAATGCGGCATTAAAATAATATTAACCAAAAAGCCAACAGCAACATGGTCCACTAAAAATTGTGACCAACTCGCCGGCCATTAACACAACAAAGGCCCAGGCCGAGGGGCTAACACAAACTGAAGCAGAAATATATAACAATAAGTAACTATACAGTTGAGCGCATCGACTGTAATATACCCTACGCCCAAGTGGAATGAGCGTTTTGCCTATGAATTGGCACCCTTTGATATCTCACATTTATGCGATTTCGACTGTATAAAAATTTTAAGAAATATTTACAATTTTTACTATATTTTTAATTTATTTATTTTGTTAAAAAGTTTAAAGAACATGACCAAATTGACTTGGTTGTTGATCCTGATCCAGTATTTACATACTTTGTGTGGTATGCCTCGCCTCATCATTTAATATTCATTCCCACAAACTTATTATATCCCGTGGGTAATGGATATAATAATAATAACCATAACAATAGCTCAGTCTGAACGCACATAAAGCAGACGCATTCGGCATTCCGCATTCCGCATTCCGTACTCCGTATTCAGCTTTTTGGTTTTCGGGTTTCGGTTTTCGGCTTCACCAAAGAAGAAACACCATAAATTTTGTTGTCGTAGGCTCATTCGTTTCTAATGAAAGTAATACTCAAAATCAAAAGCGGCAGCGGAAATCAAATGCAAAAGCGACACGAAAATTATGCAAATTATTTTAATTACAAATGAGAAACTTAAAAAAGCGAGAGCCAAAAAAAGCCCATAAAAAGTGCGAGGGCTTTTTGTTGGCCCAAAAAACGACGGCAACAACAACATGAAACTGTTGACCCACTTAAAATGGCAAGAGAAACTGTAACCTCAGCTTGCGCCCCGCTCTGCGCTCTGCGATCTCCACTCTTCGCACTTCCCTCCGGAGTCGGCTTAAGTCATCGCAGTCTAAAAATAAAACCTGCGCCAGATTCTCTCCTGTGCGTGTGAAAGTGACAACCAAGCTACAACAACAACAACAACAACTGCGAAGATACATGTTGAGGTATCCGACGAATACCTTGAGACTTCTTTCTTCGCACTGATCCTCATTTGCGTCTGCTTTATTTGTTAACCCGTGTCTACCCCTGCGTCGCGACTCTTCGCCTCTTCGCCTCGTCGCCCACCATTTTCATGTTCTTTCATTGCGTCTCGTCTCGTTTCGTTTCTTTTAAATACTTATGTTTTGTATAATCTTCTCTTCTACTATCTACTATCTTCTTTCATTTCTTCTGTTTCTTCTGTTTTTGCAGGCAGGAAATCTCCGTTTTTGGGTTTTATTTGCAAAGCAAACGGTAATTTTTTCGTTGTTTTTGTTTGTTTCTTTTGTTTCTTTGCAGCTTGCAAACAGTTTTATTTGTTTTATTATGTTTTAATTGCTTTGCGAAAGTTTTTCATGTGCATTTGTGCCGTTGCTTAAGTTTTTATGATTTATCAAAAATTGTATCCCCAATGCGGGATATTTTCATATCCCCCAAGGGATTCATGTCGATCAATTGCTGCTTTCATCTGCCTGTGCGTCTGTCTGTATAGTGATAAATTTACGTATATTCCAAGCATAAAACCTAGCGCCTTTCCCCTCTGCCTGTTTTATTAAAAGAGCCAGCCGCATGCAGTTTTGCAAGTCCTAATTTTGTTAGCAAACGTGTTTGCATGTCTGTGCATGTGTGTGGATGTCTATTACTTCACCAGCCTGCACATGCAACAGACAAACACTTGCGCGCATTTCGCTTACGCTTCGCTGCCAAACGGCATAGAGAAAAGCAAAAAGGAAAGAAAAGAAAATATTACTTCACTCTGCCACAGACCAGAAATGTGGTCGCTGCCAGCGTCGCTGTTGCTGCCTCTGCCGTTTCTGTTGCTGTTGCTGACAACGCCGCAAGTTGGCTTTAAATTTCGCAATAGTTTGTAAATCGCCTGCAAAAAGCAACAGTAATAGCATTGGCGGCAGCAACAAAAAGTTCGCAAATGAAAGTGAGAGTGAATAAGAAAGCGGAAACTAATGCAACAACGGCAAAGACAACAACAACAGCAAACAAACCAAAACTCTGCTCGACGCAAACCAGTTTTCTGCCGACGGCAACGGCAACGGCAACGGCAACAGCGGCAGCGAAGCCAACGCCAAACTCGTTTGCCTGTAAAATGTGCAAGAAATCAAAGAGCGCGTCGCAGCCGCTGCGCAGCAGTAGCAGAAGCAGCAAAAGCACGCTCAGCTGCGCCTGCGCAGCTGTAACCACACTAAACAAAGCTTTTTGAGCGAGCGCCGAAGCCGTTGCCGAAGCGCAGAGAGACAGAGAAGCGACGCGAGGCAAAGCGAAGCGACTCGACTCGACGATAAAATCAGTTGAAAGCAGAAATTTCACTTTCGCTTTTAGCTGCCGCTGGCTCTGGTGCTGTTGGTGCTGTTGGTGCTGTCTGTTGCTTCCTCTTTGTTTGCTTTGTTTCTTGCTTCAGCCTGGCATGTTTGCTTCTGCCTCTCGCTCGTACACACACACACAAACACATGCACGCAGAGAGTGTGTTTGTTTGCCGTTCGACTAGGCGCATGCGGAAATTGACGGCGTTTGCATTCGAATTTGGGCAGTTAGCCAAAAAGAATTGCGAATTGTTGCGTACTCACATGCCCGAACATGTATCTATTACTTTATATAATATGACGCAGTGCTGACCCACTTTGTGGACAGGCAGCTGCCCAAGTAGTGCTCAGGCCCTTATCGTAAACTACTAATGCACTCGACGTTGCTGGGCGAAAACAACAACATGATTTATAGCAAAACAAATGCGCGTTATCAGCGTCATTTTGGCGACGTCTACTTATGATTAATAAAATTTTTAATCGCAATGAGCGGGGGAGGGAATGCAGGCGTACTTTGTCCTTGGTTTTTGTGCATTGCTTTAAAGCGTATCTGCGATTTGTTTGATTACGATTTTGCGATTCGTACTTTTGGAATTTATTTTTACTAACTCACATGTCTTTCCATTGCAGGCAAATCTACATCGAATAGCAAAGAAATCATCTGCCCGGATGACAAATACAAAGAGGAGGGCGACATTTGGAATGTCGAGGCGCAGACGGCATTTTTGGGGCCTAACTTGTGGGACAAAACCTTGCCCTACGATGCTGACCTCAAGGTAACACAAGTTAGTATCATATCATCGCTGCGTAGTGGCTGCGTCTACCTTACACCGTACACCGTATACCCTACCAAAACCCTGTACTCAATAAACAACACTCGCTACTCAAAAGAAACAGAGATTGCAAGGAACACACACAGCGATATAAAACACACACACAAAACACACACACACACCCAAATCAGAACAAGCATAAGACTAACCCGTTGATTTGGTGCTTTTAGTGCGAGAATTGTATTCTCATCATCTTGTAAATACCTATGAATATAACCTATTCTGTACAGTTTGTGTGTGCCTCTCGATGTGGCTAATAACACTCGACTATCGACTAATACCTTATAATTTGAGCTTGATTACTTGCGTCACTCGCAACTATCGGGTGATCACTTTAGTTTTCCCATGCCGTGTGTCGTTTCTGTTACCATTTTAAGTTCTTTTGAAATGCGAGAAACCTCCGACAGAACCTTGAACTACAATTGTGAAATTATCTTGCAGTATGCCGACCTAGACGAGTTCTTGTCGGAGAACAACATACCCGATGGATTGCCCGGAACTCATCTGGGACACTCCGGTGGCCTTGGTCATCGCTCCGACTCGCTGAGTCACGCAGCGGGTCTGTCGCTCGGCCTGGGGCACATAACCACAAAGCGCGAGCGATCGCCTTCGCCATCGGATTGCATCAGTCCCGACACTCTTAATCCGCCTTCGCCGGCCGAATCAAGTGAGTATGAGAGGAGGAGAGAACTAAGACTAAGACTAAGAAAGACTGCGAATGAGGGCAAGAAAGGCCTATTTTCAGTTCCGATTTCACACAAATATTTGTAGTATACTTTTAGGAGCTGGACAAAGTTCAGAAGAAGCGCTTCAAAGAGTCTCCTTGAGATATTTGCGTGGAATCGAAACGAACGAAGAATCGGATATAGCTATATATGTATCTCAAGATAGTCCCCACCTCATATATACTTTACTTAATTACTTTTAATTTGCTTACACAAATGGAATGGACATTGCGCCTACTTAACATTGATTTGATTTAATATATGTACATACTTGATTTTGTGATTTATCATACACCAACACACATATACTTTTCACCATATAGCGAATCACCCACGCGTCCATAGAAAAAAAGAGAATTAAAATGTTTTTGCTCATGTCTTATCAAATGCTAAATGTTAAAGGCTGATTACATTCCAATTTGTGCAACTCGAGGCAACTCAAATTCGAACTCCTCCTTATTGCATCTTCTTATTCTTTTCTTTTATCTTCTATCTTCTATTCGATTACTTCTATGATTTTCCCTTTTTTGTTTCGTCTGCATTTCTTATGGTTTAATTTAGCACGAACAGTCTGTGAAACATTGTTAACATTTAGTATTTGATATTCCAGCATTTTCATTCGCATCGTCGGGGCGTGACTTTGATCCGCGCACCAGAGCATTCTCCGATGAAGAGCTCAAACCGCAGCCGATGATTAAAAAGTCACGCAAACAATTTGTTCCAGATGAGCTTAAGGACGACAAGTACTGGGCCCGTCGGCGAAAGAACAACATTGCGGCAAAAAGGTCTCGGGATGCGCGCCGCCAGAAGGAGAATCAGATTGCGATGCGTGCACGCTACTTGGAAAAGGAAGTGAGTACAGTGTGTGTGTGTGTGGTATATGCGATGGGTTTCCAATTATAACTCTCGCCACCTTTTCCCCTCAGAACGCAACTCTACATCAGGAGGTTGAGCAGTTAAAACAGGAGAACATGGACTTGCGAGCACGTCTATCGAAATTCCAGGATGTGTAATCTTAAATCTGACATGCGCGATACGAGAACCACAACAAAAACCAAGAATACAACAAAAACAACTATGTTTTAATAATAAATTCATTATTACAATAATACATACTAATAATTGTTAGAAAACTGACATGAAAAGTACACTATAAAAACAATATACATATATATGCTAAATACAAGTAAATATACATAAATGTAAGCAGACATACACACATACATACACAAACATATACACACAAGCAGACATTTGTAAGCAGCGCATATTTATTTTATACTTAACGTAAAACTAAATGCAAATTAACTAAAAACATTTAACTTAAAGTTTTAGTGTAGTCTAAAGAAAGAGAAATCCAATTCAAATGCCTCACATCATAAAAGATATCGGCAATTGTTTATCGCCTATCGCTTTGCTATATATATCGAAAAAACTACCACTACAACTACAACTATAATTATAACTAAAACTTATCTAGAATTGTTAATTTTTTACCTAGTGTGTTTTGTTATTAGTTTTTAGAGACGAGTTTAACCTACGATGATTTCTCTCGACTTTCGATCGATTCTTTCTTAATTTTTGTTAAGTTTTCTTAGTGAATTTTATCAGTTAGTTTTTGCTTTCTTCTTAACACAAATCGTGCATACATATGTAAATAATTTCGTTGCCTTTTTCAATTTGACTCAAACAAAAACAGCAAAAAGCTAAAAAAAACCCTAAAAAACAAAAACAAAAAATTCAACATAAAAGAAAAAACCAAAAAACAACATGCAAAATTTAAACCAATTTAGAAATGAAAAAAGAACTTCCCTCCTCAGTTGCCTCAGCCTCAGCCAGGCAGCTGTTAGTTTAAGTGAGCTATGATTTTTATATATACCATAAAAAGAAGCTAAAGGAACGAGCAAACATTAAACGATAATAACTATGGCAGAACCCATAAAACTATTATTTCATAGTTGTTGTTATTTGTTGATAACTACATAAATAATATATTATGGAGATGCAACCCGAAAACGAAGAAAATGAGGAAATGAGAAGAAAACATTTAGTAGAAGCAGCGGGGTAGTCAGCGAGAAAGAGAGATATAGAGAGCGCATAGAAAACTCCATAGTTTCTTACTTTCACTTTCCTTACCACTCCCCAACCTCTTTTGAACCTTCTACAGTTCATCCTCATAAATCTTTCATTCTTTTATATTTCTACTTCTACAACTACTACATGTAATCTACTTTTACTCCTATTTCTACTTGAACTTCTGTTTAGTTGCTTTTTGTTTTAACTAATTTGTTTGGTGTGATTTGCAAGATCTTAAATCTTATACATAATTATTATTATTATTGTAATTATGATTATATTATTATTATTACAGTTTACAGTTTAAGTTAAGTTTTATTAATTTTATTTGTTAAACATTGAGTTACATTTACCTGCATACCTAGCGTACTAAGCTAACAAGTAACCAAGAACAACAAAACAAACGTAAAGAAAACAAATCAAAAACAACAAAAAGTGAAAGAAAATTCAAATAAATTTTATACAAAAAACTGAGAAATTCATTTACAATCTTACAATTATACATACATATATGCAATTTATTTTCAACTGTAAGTGATTCTTTAAAATTTTAATAAGTTTTATTTATTTTTTAACGAAAAGAGAAAATTAAAATCAAACTATTAAGAGAACGTATGAGCGAGTGGGATAGAACAAGAGCAAGCAAACAATTGTGTAATAATAAAAATCTAAGCGTTGCTTTTAAATATCGAAAACGATCTTTGGTTCTATGTTTCTAATATTACTTTCGGAAAGTCCCCACACACAACACTAAAAAATAGAAAAGTAAGCTAAAGGATCTCACAGCAAGTACAGTTAGCGAATAATACATACCCGAAACTAACCCTAACGATGACACAAGTAAAAGGCAACAATTATCTATCTATCGATCGAAGTCGATACCGATATTTATACCTTTATCTGTATTTAGCCAACTTATTAGATGTTTACCCGGTAGAAAAGCCTCGAGTGCACATAGCAAATAGTCGAAACAACTTCCGAACAGTTGCGCATCTATGAAAACCTCTGAAAACTGAAAACAACGACAGGAAATGAAGAACATGAACTCCCCAACTAGCAACAAAACTAACCTAAAAGCCTTTTGCACTGCTAAGAAACCACCTAGAGAAAAACAAAAACAAAATAAATATAATGAACTCGTATCACTGGAAAAGTCAAATGTTGAGTAGAATATTTGAGCTTCGGTTGTTTTGTAAAGTGACACAGAAATATACGATTACTATAACGATAACGATAGCGATAGCAATAACGATAACTACAGTAGTTGACGATTAAGCCCAATGAACTCCATAAGAACTAAGCAATTGCTTAATATTTGTATAAAAATCAATTAACTAAAACAAATCTTGTTATATTTATATAAGGATAATCCTTATAATAAATAAACATAAATGTAGAAATAAAGATAAGATGCGCATAGAGGTGAAAATAGTCGCGTTAACTGCGAGTCCCGTTGATCTGCGAGTATGACCCTAGCAGGCAGATGCCGAAGTGTGTGACCAGCCCAAAAACTCATAGCTCGAATAGTTTAATTAGTATTTTTAAAAAATACTCGTTTCTTTACGGTCGATAGTTTGTAGTCGATTAGCCTTTTGTTGTTCGGTACGCCGAATGTTCGCATCAAATGTAGGCAGGCCTGATTTTGTTATTTCTATTGAGCTCACTAATCACCTCTCAATCGTTTTTTGAGCATACTTTCGGGCGTCGCTGGTCGGGCGGCTCGCACAGCCCAAAGGCAAGCTGCAGCTCAAAGAATAAGTAGTGTAAAATAGACACATAAATTATACACAAGTTTTACGCAACGAGTTTGTTGAAGGTTCATGTATTTTGTTAGTGATCAAACATTAGGTTTTTAATGAATGCGAGTTCGCATAAAAAGCATAAAGAATATGTATTAATACTTATGTATTTCTGATAAGAATGTTCCGTAACAAATTGTAGACTTAGCAACAACAGAAGACGATAAAACTGAAAGTAAACCTTTTGTTAGACGATTATGGGGAGCGAATCGAAATTATGTCTAATATACAATGCATATATATACACATATATATTATATATTTATATTATTCAATACATACAGACGCATGCTATTGATTCTATTGATAATTAACAGAGAAACGATTCTAACGATGATTAGTTGGCGTAACTTCTGTAGATAAATTCAATACTGTAGCTGATGATTTTTTATAAGTACTTACATGCATACTTTACTTATACCACATAGTATATGCCATATATCGTATAACATTAGTATATACCGCGAAGTATGCACCACATAGAGCAATGGAGCTCAGTTGCGCATCGTATTCGTAGGCAGGGCTAAAATAGTAACTAAAGACACAAATTGTTGCAGTGCAAAGCAAGATGAATCGTATCTAATTAGCTGACTAGCTAACTTGCTAACTAGCGGACTAGGTAGCTAGAGCAGGCATTTAGATAACGTCTAGGGGATATACTTATGTGACTAAGCCTAGGGAGAGACAGTCAAGTACAGTTAAGTACAGTAAGCAAATGCTGGGTGGTTTTAGTCCCTATGCGAACTGTGTGGAGAGAGTGTCGGCAATGCGAACATATTAAAAGCTATTTACATATATTATTATATATACATATATAATATTATATACATATACACATAAATACTTATATATACATATATATATATATATTCTTACATATTATTAAAGACAAAATGTTGTTGAATTTTAAAATCAATAAGAAGAAACCAGAAGCAGAAGCCGACGCAGATGCCGAGGCGGAAGCTGATTAATAAAATAAATGTAGTTAAAAGTCGAAAACATAAAAAAATTGTTAGTTGTTGCAAAAAGATGCTAAAATCCCTAAATTAAACAAAAGATTAAACAACCACACACACGCGTTTTAGAGCCTTTACTTATATTTTGAGAATTTTGCGATTGAAACGAATGCAAAGAATTTTATATGAAAAACTACCAAAAAAATAAAGTGAAACGAAAAAAGCTAATGCGCAAGAAAGCTGAAAATGAATTAGAACTAACGATTTATAAAGCGTTTGTATTAGTAAATTAATTCAAAAATGGAAAACGAAGTAATAGCGAGCAATGCAAAAGCAAATAGCAAGAGAATCCAAAGCAAAATCTGCGAAAGAATCGAAAACTGCGCCTAGTTGTTATTGGCAGCATGCAGAAGAAAAAGCTAATGAAAGTAAGAGAAAAACTTAAATTTAACTTTAATAAGAATTCAAGTAAATTTAAAACAGCCTATGCAAGGACACTAACATGTACCTAGATATATATACAAAAAAACAAACAGAACAAAGTAAACATACTTAAAGAAAAGTCAAAAAAATGCAAACAAACTAAGACAATTGTGCTCGGATTAAGGCGCAAATGCTGCAGATATTAGACTAGTTCTTATTTCTACGGACTAATTTGTAACGTTTTATATGTGTATCAAACTGAACGTTCAGTTTCGTTAATTTAGGCGTTATCCTCTGTGTTATACTGATTTCCACCCGTTTTTCCCGCAAGTCTCGCGATAAACTCATGTTATGTTTTCAATATCAAATATTTTCCAATTATGTTTGGACGAAAAATTTATGAAAAAGATTCTGTGAAGTGCAAGCAAAGAAACCAATAAGATGAATATTCATAGGATTAATGAGAGTGCATCATTTGAAGCTGATAAATATGATTTATTGAAACTGCAAAAACAATAAAGGTTTAGATACAAATTTTGAAACGATAAATGCAAATCAAGTACGGTGTTCGTTATTTATTGCTAATTACATCTTGGAATCGGATAGCAAAAACTCCGTTGCATTCTTTTAGGTGGCTCCGTTGGTTTGTCCAATCAGAAGCGTCGCTGCTCGCCATTTGCTAACATGTCGTACTATGAATTTAAGCCCAGCCCGAAAGTATGCTGAGAAAATATTTAACTGAATTTGATGTGATCTGCGATCGGCCACGTCCAGCAAGTGACCTTGAACAGCCGGCTAAGAATTATGCTCAGTTTTTTGCTCTCTGTTAAGTTGCATAACTAACTTCTGCAGTTGCAGCTGCTCTGCAAAAAAAGCTCAGAGACATGTTGCTAGCAACATTAGGACATCATGCACAGTGGTTACATTCGCCGTGGCTGCTATATGAGTCTGCAATCTGCACTAATTACCTAATAAAATGCGTGGCACGCCTACCTGGCGGCGCCTTCTTGCCATTGCCATTAACTTATGCAAAACGCTAACGAATTTCCTCATATTTTCTTAAAACTTGCTAGCAATTTCCGTTAACAGGGGCAACAACAACGCAACATGAAGACCTGCATAACGGTTGTCGATTACTTCCTACGAAGAGACGTGCGTGGCGAATGTTGCAACAAACGCGAGCAATGTTAACACATGAGATCGAAGTATGTGTATGTGTGTGTTTTATGCAGACGCAACAAATTACCAAATTACGAAAAGTAACTGGCAAACACGACAGCAACCGCAATAGCAACAGCAAGAGCAACAACAACAACAAAGCAGTAGCTGTTGCTGTAGCCATGTTAATAACAACATCAAACGCTAAACTGGAAATATGCACCAGGCGACGGCCAACGTTGAACTTGAGCTTGAAACGCGAGCGGCGACGCGGCGAATTGTCTCTGCATGGCTGAGCTTGGGCAGCCTGCAGTTAGTTGTGTGTTGTTGTATTTGTTGTTGGGCGAGCAGTTGTTGTTGCTCGCTTGCTGGTGGCTCTCTTTGATCGCCAAATGAGGTCAACGCGTCAGATACGTAACAGACGTAACATACGTTAAATGACAAACTTATGAAACCGAACAGCAGGCGGCAAACCTGGGCACTCTGCTCTCGAGTGGCGCCGGAAGCGCAAAGCACAACAATAAATGATGAGCCCGCGTGGGCGTCACGCCCGCCACCGCCCCCCCTGCTCCCATTGCCATCGACCATCAAATCATCACACCATACACACTCCGTACACCAAGTTTGGCGTCGCCTTGTTTGACAGTTGACGTTTTGCCGGCAAATATTAAGCAGCGGCAGCATCAGAAGCAGTCACCGCAGCAACACCAGCAACAGCAACAGAGAAGTGGCGTCAGTTTCGTACATAAGAGAGCGTCCAGTGATGACGCAACAGAGCAGGCCGAGCAGCTAAGAGAGCTATGACATAATAGCTTGGCAGTGTGTGTGAGTCGTTGCTGCTTACGTGCTCGCTCTCACACGCTGCTCGCTCAGTTCGCTCGTTCGCTCATTTGGTGTGCCTTGCTGCGCTGCGCTGAGTTCATTTGCTGTCGAACAGCGGCCGTGGCAAGTACAGCAAAAGCAGCAAGCGAAGCGCCCACAAACAGCGCTCGCCGCCGCCGCCCTCGAACAGCAAACGAACACGTTGCCTTATGACAACGACAACGACAACGCCAACGTCCCCGCTCGACGCGTAACCGTAACGTAAGCGCATTACAAAACAACGCCAACAGCAGCGCCAGCGCCAGCGCGAATGCGAATACGAATGCTTTGCTCTGCTCTGCTTTTTGTGAACGTAACCAGCGCGAGTTTAGAGTTTTTCGAGTGTACTTCGAATGGGCCTGACCAAGTGCAGTTGCTCCGAACAGAGAGACGTCTTTGTTTGCCCCGCGCAAAATGTGTAAGACCCGTGTGTGGGTTACGTAAAGCAGAGTCGCTGAGTTCTTACAAAACACACACAACAAAAATACAAAAAAAGAAAAGGAAAAACGCAAAGGCAAAAGTTACGCGCACGCCCCAAAAAATAAGCGGGCAGCAGAGGCGCAACAAAATAAAAAATTTAGAAAAAATTGAGCAAAGAATTTTGCAGTGTATTCGTTGTTGTTTCGCGTGTGGCAATAAATTTTGACACAAAAGAATTTCGTGTGTGTCTCCTAGTGAGTAAGTGTGAGTGGCCCCGAGTCTCTGCCTGCCTGTCTGTGTGTGAGTGTGTGTGCCTGTGCCTGTGCTGTGCTGTGCTGTGGTTCTCAGACAGGAGGCGCGGTCGTGCAGTACAAGCTGAACAAGAGGAAGAATCAACAGCAGCCTCAGCAGCAGTAGCAGTAGCGGCAGCATTTGCCAGTGCGACAGGTAAGACCGAAGAGAGGCTGGCGCTAAGAGAGCGGCACAGCAGCAAGAGACTCTCTTGCGCTCGCGTTACGACATTAGGCCACACGCCGTCTGCTGTTTGATTCGCTGAGAGTGTGTGTGTGCAGTGTGCTATGTGCGTGTATCCGTGTGCAATGTGAATGAACGGACGCTCAACTTAGTTGCATTGCTCTTTGAACAGCGGCAGCAGCAGTCGCAGCGGTAGAGACTGAGGCGGCGCAGCAGCAGCGGAAAAACTGTTTTCATTTGTGTTGCTGATTTTGTTGTTGTTGTTGTCGCTGTTGCTGTTGTTGGTGCTTCTGCGAATTGATTGTGAAAACAAAATGCGCCTGCAATGAGCTGCCAAAAGGTGGTGCAGGAGGGGGCTAAGCAGGGCCAGGGGTGTGGAAGGGGGGACGGGGAACGGGAAGGAGACTAGGTACGTTTTGCACCGCTTACGTGTTGCCATATTTTTAAAGGCATTACTAAGCGTTTTTTCTGTTGTTGTTTCTGTTTCTGTTTCGCTCATTTCTCGCTGCTCGCTGACCGCTGCCTTCGCGCTATTCGCTCTGCTCGCACTGTGGCGAACGTGTTGTTGTTGACTTTCTGGCGAATCAAATTGGCAGCACTTGATAATAATTTATATTTAATTTGTGATAAAAGCATGCAGAACTCTGAGTCGCTCGCATGATAACTGCGCCTCAATTGAATTAGGGCTGAAATAAAACAAATTCGGATGATGCAATTGCGCTAAGTGAATAGAACAGGCGATTACAAACGAGGCTCGGCACGCCGATTGCGGTCTATAATCAAACACGAGTTGTCAGTCCGGCACATGCCATAGTCTGAGCCAGATAAGAAGTAGTATAACATCATCGCCGGGTAATAGATACAATCGCAACCTGAGCAGGCCTTATATAACGCGGATGATCAATTGTAATTATGCACAGCACTCGTACTCTTTGAACTTCATTGAGACCGAGCGATGCAACAGCAATTTGCTCGCTTGTCAAATTAACAGGTCTCTGCCCCGCTGCAGCGGGTATCCCTCCTCGATTTTCCTTCGCTCTTCCGCCCTAGACACTGGCGGGGGCCAACGATTGCCGGCTCGTTGCAGTTTACGTGACGCTGGCAGCGTAGTTGACGTTGACGTTGGCATTACGACACGCGACGCATTATGCGACTAGCAGTGCAACGGCAACGGCAACGACAACAACAGCAAAAACTACGACAACAACTACAACAAATGTTAAGCTGTGAACCCTTAACTGAAATGGCAAATATTTCCTTGGCCATTATGCAAAAGGCAAAAGCCACTCATCGCCGGCTGAGCTGGGTGAGTCATGGCCTGGAGCTGGCAAATGACAACTGGCAACTGGCGACAGGCAACTGGAAACTGCCAATTGGCAATTGGCCCTTATATAAATACTGACATAAGTCGACAATTATTCAGAATCTATGCGAGTCCCAGTCCGCAGTGCGTTATGTAACGACGGCCCCCCACGCAGCCGCCAATGAAAGGCCCCAAATGCCCAAATCACACATAGCCCTAAAACACAAATAGAATTCGTTTTTCCAGTCAATAACGGTGTCCCTCTCCCTCTCTTTCTCTGTTTTTAGGCTTTTATCGCCAACACATAGAAAGTCATAAAAGACGTCATAAAAAACAAATGAAAAGCCAATAAAACAAATATCAGAGCAACTTGGGAAACAACAACAACAACACGAGTCGAGAAAATGCTTATGAAAATTGTATAAGTTGGGGCGATTTCATAACTCGACTCGACGCACAAATGTGCGCGCTGCTTGCACCCATTGAGCGGCAATCACAAGAGCAGCAATTATGTAATATCATTAGGCCCGAAAACCCGCCGAGTCAAGACTTAGCCTTACACACAAACACACACACACACACATGCAAACCCCGAGAGCCGGTCACGCCCTTGCCACACCCACTTGTGGCTTGCAGGAGGGACAAAACCCTTTCGCATTTGCATTTCCCTTTGACATTGCATTTTATGGCAATTTCTTCTCGCCAGACACAACAATGACGGGCAATGACAGCTGGGTTCGACTTGCAGATATCCTGGAAGAGAAATGACTGTGTAAACTTAGAGCAAATATGCCGCTTTCAATAGCTCCCTCTCTCTAGGGTGTGCACAAAGTAGTTGCTTGCTTAACGTCGTAGTTGTAATTGGTTTTTGTCTCACCGCTTGTCTTGCTCTCCCTCCTCCCTATTCTCCACCCCTCTCCGCTCACTGCAGTTGCAGTCTCCAACTCAGAATGTTGTCGCCAACTCTGCCAAGTCGTCTGACGCTGACTCTGGCGATGGCGACAACAGGCAACGATAAATGCAATCGCGAAATATGATTGACATTGCATAATACCAGTATGAGAGAACTGTATAAAAAGCGAGAAACCAGAATGCATGTATGTATATGTGTGAACAGGGGTGTATGTATGTGTGTGTTCGTGTAGGTGCGCGCTGAGTGTGTGCGCCTGCATTCGTACACAGCGCGACATATTTGCAGTTCATTTAAGAACGTTTATCAGCGGCATTTCCTTATGCAATTGCCTAGCCTTATAAGCGCGCACACACAAACACACCGGGGCACCCATCTAGATACACGTGCTGTTATATGAGTCGTGCACATAATTGTTACAGCAGCAAGTTGAATACACCAGCTAGAACAGGGAAAGGAAGAAGCAGTTGAAAGTTGTTTACCAACTATACCCCCACAAATGCGTACCATGTCGCAGATACGGATACAGATACAGATTCACACACAGTTGCAGTTACAGATATAGCTTTACGGTTGTGAAATACCATGTACTATTAGGTGATTCCTCGCTAGACAGACCTCGAGACTGAAGTGAAATGAGTTTGAAGGTCGTTGCAAGGAATCCGCATATTACGAGCTGCTCGAAAGTGAATTCTTTGCACACTCTTTATAATATATACGAATCTGATATAACGCAAAGCACATTTAGTTGGATGAGTAACTCGCTTGCTTACTTGAGGTATTCGGTAAGAAAGAAGCCGACAAACTTGCGTAAATAGAAGCCATGCGTAATTTGGCATTAGTCAACTGTGCGGCTTTTCAGCGCGATCTTGTGTTGAATATCGCAAAGGGAGAAAGAATTCCGAATAAGCGAATAACTTATGCCAACATTGGACATCGGACACGTGTGCTCGACCCACTTATCGTAGCGAGTGCGAATTCTGTCGGCGATTTAATTTCATTGTCGCACTGCGATGCGAAGAAATCAAATTGATATAAATAAAATATAAATATATCCGAGGAAACCTTCGGGCGCGTCTCTCTTCTTGGCCAACTACCAATAGCATAGGCGATATTCCGATGTTCGGCATTACTTAACATCAAATTTATGCAAAATATTTGTCGGCTAAGCAACTGGGCCAAAAGCTGCGTACATAATCATACGACCCGTTGCCCGTAGCCCGAGGCCCGAGGCCCGTGCGCGTTGCGGGTGCGCGCGAGGGTCGCCTAAACGTAAACGTAAACGCTTGTACGTCCGTCCGTACGCAATTTCTTTGGCACACTTTGATTTCATGTGCGCCGTAGTTGTGCCTCTATCTGCGCCTGTTTATCTATGTAGTGCGAGCTGTAAACAAATTATACTCGAGGAAAAAAATAGGAAAGAAAAATGTGAGAAATAGAAGCGCACAACATAAACCAAAATTATTGTTTACATAACAAACCCGAAAACATTCGGACGTTGCCAATGGCCACGGCGCTCTTCTGCCGCGTGCGTGTTCGTATGTATGTATGTGTGTGAGCGAGTGTGTTGGTGTGTTGTGCCGGCATTGTTTATCTTAAAGATACAAAACTGAACGTCAAAGAAAACGTGCGCATAAAACAGAACCGAAAACAATGAAAGCAGCACACGAGCACACAATATATTAACACGCTCTTAGCTCGAGAAGCCGCAAGAACAGTTCTAAAGAGAGAGGGCAGAGAGAGAGAGAGAGAGTGAGAGTGAGAGGGCACTCTGATTAAAAGAGAGCCGCACGTTGCTTTGCTTGTTACTGAGTTTCTCTTTGTGTTGTTGTCGAACTGCTTTGGTTCTGTGTTCTGTTTTGTTTCTCTGCTCTGCATGTGTGGCTAAGTGTGTGTGTGTGTATGTGTATGTGTGTTTGGTGAGTGTGTGTGCGTGCGTCGACGATTTTGATTTCGTTACTTGCTTCGTTTCGTGATTCAGTGTTAATTTTCATAATATTATGTAACAACATGTGCGGCCAGCTGGCAGCTGGAGAGCGAGCCAGAGAGAGCGAAGAGGGGAAATGGTGTGGGGAAAGGCGAAAGGAAGATATGGCAATGATTAGACTCAAGCCTAGTGAGCTGCGAGTCATTGACAGTTCAGATTTAATCATTCACCCGTGAGGTGCAGCTCTCGCTCCTCCTTCTGGTGCAGGTTCGATGACCGTTTATGTAACGCGCCAAAGTCTCGAAGCAGCCCGCGGTCCACTCGCCCCCCTCGCAGCCATCCTTGTTGCCTGCTGCCCAGCTCAGAACTTTGGGACTGTCAATTAGCAGCATACGCGACAAATGTCACGTCACTGCGCGAAGAGAGTGGGAAGCGCGTGAGAGAGCGAGAGAGGCAAAGAGAGAGAGAGAGAGATGCCAGTAACAAGAGCCAGAGACAGGTTGAGTAATAGATACGCCACTTTGTTGCTGTTTCCTCTTTCAATTTGGAGCTGTCATAAAACAAGCACAATAGAAATTAAACCAAAGAGAGGGAGAGAGAGAGAGAGCGGTTTGTGTGCTCTTCGACAGCGCGCTCTTTTGCGACCATGTGGTTGTGTGAGTGCGTGTGAGTGAGTGCGTGTGAATTATAAAACAGAATCAAAAGCTGCGATGGTGGCAGCAGCAGCAGAATCGGGCAAAACACAAACGGCATTTTGTACGTTACGTAAATTCATACACTGAGTTGATTTAGCTCTGGTGTTGCTATTGCTGTTGCCTTCTGTTCAATTTTATTCCATTCCATTTCACTTCACACAATTTCATGAGTCTCTTTCCTCGTCTTCTTTTCTGCTTCCAGATGCCGAGCAAGGCGACGACAAGCGATTCTCCAGATATTGTCGAACTGCTGCAGGCAGCGAGAAGCCGCGAGGGCAGCAATAATTAAAAAACCTACAATAAAACATATATACGCGGATATATATAAAAATAAACCTCTGTAGTCTCGCCATTCTATAGAGCAAGTGAAGTGACGTGGGGTGCGGTGCGGGATAGAACACGAAAGAAGTAAACCAAAAAAAGTAGCAACAACTACGTAGAACGATTTCACATCAAATCTAATTTATAAAAAACAAAAAAGTCCCCATTAGCTGCGAGAATTACTGCGACGTTGCAGTCGGGCGAGCGTCGGGCGGCGCGTTGACGTCGGCGCCGTCGCATACGTGACCACGGGCAGCTACACAGCCCAAGCCTAAGAACATCAACAAGAATAGCAGCAACAGCTGGCAAGATGCCGCTCTCTCAGGGCTACTACATGAAGCCCTCCGTGGCCACCAAACGCGCTCACAAGGCGCTGCGCAAGGAAAACCAATACCAACAACATCAGCAACACCCGCAGCATCAGCTGCATCACCAGCTGCACCACCAACAACATATACAGCATAGCAGCGCAGCAAGCTCAACGCACACGCTACAGGCGCTGCTGCATGGCAACAACAACAACATTAGCAAAATGGGCCACAGCAACAAGAACAGCTCACTGCATCTCTCGTACCTGCTTGGAGAATCCTTCGCCCGCTTGGGCAGCCTGCCGCAGGCCTTCGATGTCTACGAACTGATCGCCAGTCGCCAGGTGGACGGACACGTGCCGCTGGACAAACTGGCAGCTCTGGCCAGCGCACTCACGGCCCACATTCATCAGATCGGAGGCATCGACGCGTCGGCGGCGACACAGGCCACTACCAGCAGGACGCTGGAGTCCACTCTAAAGAGCCGCTACCAGCAGGCGCGGCACCATGTGGACGACTGGACGGCGCAGACACTCGGTCTAGATCTGCAGCTGCTGCCGGGAGGCGGTGCAGTTGGCGGAGCAAGCGATGGTGGTAAGGATCTGCTGGATTTGCATTCGCCAACACGAGAACTAGGCGTGCCGAGTCCAGCTCTGTGCGATAACTATGACCCGCTGCTCTGCCCGCTCTGCCTGGACATGCTCCGTGCGCCGGTGACTACCAACTGCGGCCATAGCTTCTGCGGCCAGTGCTGCGAGACGATCACGCAGTGCAACATCTGCCACGTCAAGTTCCCGCGCAGCGTAGACCGTATGCCACAGAGTGTGGCCCTCACCAACACCACTAACTCCAGCTCCAGCACCATCAGCTCCAGCTCCGGCTCTACGCTGCGCTTCATGACGGGCCTCCCCTCAGCGCCCGTCGGCAGCAACTTTTCCCACGGACTCGGCCTGCGGCTTTCGGTGCCTGCCCCAACCACAGTGACCACCACCACGGTGGCCTCAACCACCGCCACAGCCACCACCACCATGGCGTCCACTAGCTCGGCCTCAGCTGTTGTCGTCGGCCTAGGGGGTTACGCCCTTGGCGGCTCCTCGACGATGAAGTTTATGCCGGACGTGCTGGTGCGTCGCCTGGTGGAGAAGTGGTGGGGCGCGGAATTGGTGGCCAAGAAAATCATCGAACGAGCTACAAGTTGCATGCATCTCAACCGGCTCGACGACGCACTCAAGTTTTGCAACGCCAGCCTGGAGAAAGGTGAGTCAATAAATCTGAATTTGGAAACATTTGTAAGAAAATCTACGCAAACTAAAGGAAGAAGAGATCTTAGAAGGAATGAAGGAGGGGGAGGTAAGCCATTAGGGACCTTATTAATATTTAATCAGACAATTTCAACTTGGGCTGCAATGCGCTCGGCTGCGCCCCGAGTTGCTCTTCTGCCGAAGTGTTCGGTGCTCGAAAAATCAATAAGGAGAGAGAGAGAGAGAGAGAGAGAGGAGGTTGGGACACGCCCACTTCGCCCACTGGCGAAACTTTGTGCTGACGTCAGCAGCGGCAGAACTGCGCAACAAGTTTTCGTTGGAAAATCCAGACCCCCCTATGCCATGCCTGACAACCCTTTTGGCCTCGCTATTCAAGGCCTGGCCATGGCCCACAGGTCGTATGCGTAATGGAGTCAGCAGGCAGCTTGAGCAGCATTTGTCAACTCATTTGTTAAGTATGTGCGAGGCTCATATCATAAATTTGAAAAAAAAGAGTGCTAGTTACCTGTTTTGAGGTAAAGTGATTTATACTCTCTCTATCATCTTCTCGTTCTTCCTCTTTTAACTTTTCCTGTTTTTTCACGACTAATATTAGTCAATCTGTCCAATCAAGAAACACCTCTTTCAACAATGAAATCATGAAATGGGCTTTGCATAAACGTAGTAACTGTTGTTGTTGTTGTTGAGTTTGCGACCGCTATTTGCTTGGCCTTTTCTTCTCTTCCCCTTCGCCTTCCTTTGCTTCGTCATTCGCACTGTGTGCCAAGGACTCGATTATTAAATATTAATGTGGCAAACTCAAAGCAAATAAACCATGCCACGTCTAGATGACAAGGGTGCCTTGTGCAGAGGGGCGTGTAGCTGAAAAGGTAGATCGGAAGGGGGCGGGACCACTTGGGACAGCTGCCAAGCAAAGCAAATTAAAATATCTACTTATGGGACAACAGATCCGCAGAACTTGCAGACCCTTTGCCGTTCGCAGCCCACTCCAGTTCAATTGCAGACAGACAAAATCGGTGGCATGAATAATTGAGGTGCTGAGTCAACTGAGTCGAGGCTTTTCCCTTTCCTCGGACAACAAGAACAACAAGAAGAGCAAGTGAAGTGAAAAGCACAGCCAATTAATCATTTAGCTAGACAATTCTGTCGCCTCAGCCAGTTCCACAAATAGTTTGCCAAAGATTTCTCATGGCTTTTTTTTTATCTTTTTGCCGTTTTGTTGTTTTGTATTTTGTATTTTTGTTTTCTTTGAAATATCACAGCGATCCACGCACTTAGAAAGCCATCAAACAAGTTGAGCAATACCAGACGAAATATTTGCCTGGACCGACAGATGACAGATGAAACATTTAGCTGTAAATGGGAAACGGGAGATGGGAAATTGGAAAATGAAAATGAAAAAAGGCAAACGGCAGCCATTAGCTGATAATCAGTTTTATGAGTTAGCAAGTTTAAGCAAGCTAAATTGAGCAAATATTAAACACTGGACCGTCAGCTACCCAGTGAGGTGTTGTTAACTTAATATACCCCTTTCTGACACATTTTGAAAATGCAGGGTATAATTAGGCATATCGCTTCAAAGAACATTTTCTCCATAAAACGTATACGTAACAAGCTAGTTTCCTGCCTCCCAGTGCTTCACTCGAGTGGAATACGCGTTTTTAAAGATTAACGGATCATTTTCAATTATAATGTTTGAGTATTTAATGGGATTGCTTGAGTTTTCGAAAAATTTCGAGAAATTGGTTTAAAAGTGTTGGTTTTTGGCGGACTTTTCCCCCGCACAGAATTGTTACGCAGTCGCTTCTATAATTATCAAAACGTGTCTGCTTATGTGTGTGTGCGTCGTTGTGGTCGTGTGTTCACAGTTCACAGTTGTGATTCAATGCGCTGATTAGCAAGCAAAGCCACATCTGACCGCACACTGACTTGCTTTCGATGCAAGAAAAGAAAAAGAGAATCAAAGTCAGAGCCGAAACGGAATCAGAAGCAGAGCAAAACACGTAATCAGACACACACACGCACGCACGCACACACAGGCATACTCATGCGGAGTCTTGGGCTATTAATAGGCATTGTTTGTTGTTTTGCTTTTCGAGACTCTCTCACAATCAGTTATTGACTTTTGTGCTGATAAACGGGAAGGCGAAAAACGTATCGAAATCAGGGCGAAAGAAGCGAACGAAAGCAGAAGGAACAAAAATTTATGAAATACATTCGTTGATAAGCAAACTGCTGCGTCACTGCGGTCAGCTTAAGCCAATTAGGTAAATGAGCAAATGGAACGAAGGCAGTCGACAATGTGCAGCATAAATTATTTCAGTGCACACGCAGATGCTGTGGGAGCTGCGCTTTAATTGAATATCACGTAGCACTGCATAGCTGCCAGACGAGCAAAGTCAACACTTGAAGTTGACAATGAAGGCGCAGCATTTAAATCAGGCTAGACAAGAGGCAAAACTTTTTGTTGAGCTCTTGTCTCTGCCTCCTTGCCCCACTCCCACTTACCCTTCCCCCTCAGCCTGGCACTGTTTCTGTTTGTGCTTGTTGCCTGCGAGAAGGCACTTAACAGTGAGCACTAAATGAGCCACAACACGTGCCAGACATGAAGATTACCAACACCCACACAAGGTACAGCACAGCACAACATACAACAACAGCACACACACACGCAAGCACACTCACACTCACACCAAGAGCTGCTGTTAATGTAGTCGTCGACCTCGTGCTGCGTTTTCACATGTGCAATTACAGCGACGGCAATGGAAGAGTGTGCGCTGGCGTATACCCCGTACTGTCCGAGTGTTGTTAAGTAAGCTCTACTACCTCAGTAATACCCACTAATATGAGCTATGTAATATAGTGTAGACTAGACAGGCCAATTTACTGTGATGCGTACAGGGTATACCCAGCGCAGAAAGTCATTCCTTGCTTGCCGTTTTTACTTGCCTAAGTGTAAAGAGTTGTTAAACATCCACGAGGACTTGGCCCGAATACACCACGTACTTAGAGGAAAGGGATGGGAGGCATGGGCGTGTCCCCTCTAATACATTCATTGTTGCTGCGAAGCAGGCGTTGCAGCTGGCAGGCAGCCGGGAATGCCCGCGTGTCATGCAATGTTGTGCCGCTACTGGCGTTTTGTGGCCACTACACGCAGCTCCATTGTAATTTATGTGCAGAAGGCAACAACAGCAGCAAACAGCAGCAACAGCAACATCAAATATAAATATCTCATATCGTAGATCGTATAATTTGATAGCGTGTGCTTTGGCTGACCAAAATGTGCATTAAATGTCGAAATGGGCGAAAGAATTTAGCACACGCCATGCAATTACCAGCTACTTGCCCACTTCCCACCCCCATTTCCATCCCCTCTTTTGTTAGAAGCCGGGCTCATTTGATTTTATGGATTAAATGTAGGAGCGCGTTTAATTAGCGGCTAACTGAAGTGATATTTGTGCTTTCGGGGAACTCATTTCGCTAATGAGGTCGCGCGATATTACGGGAAAATACGCTATGACGCATTCATTAGGTAAATGTTTTGTAATTGAACTCAATTTGCAGTTCACAGAAATATTAATAAATCACATTATAAGGCCCCAGGTAGTTCGCCATTATCTAAAGTCCGTAAACAAAGCACAGCCCTGAACTTGAACGCCTTCCCTGCACCCCTCCTGCGGTTCTTGTGGCCTGCTTCGATAAGCTTTGGACTTTCTAGTTTGGACGAATCGCACAGCGCAGCGAAATCTTGTGAGCCATTACCCAAATACATGTCACATATGACCGATAATCGCAGAGGCTATCAGCCCACACACACACACACACGCCCTTACTCTATTATATATATCCATGCATGTGACTGTCGGCTGTCAGCTGTACACCTCTGGGAAAACAGCTGATAAAGGCGACTTTCAAATTAATATTGTATACCCGATGTGCGCATACCTATCTATATCTATTTGCATTAAGGTCTCTCAACTCGCTGTGAAATGCGTGCGAGCATACTTTGTGAGCAGACTCAACGAGCAGAGGGTAACATCAGCCAGCACAGTCTGCTCTTATTATCTTCTCCTTATTGTCATATGGCTCTCATCTCACGGGATGTGTATCTATAGGGTATCTGCATTTCAGGCACTGCCCTCCTTAGTGCAGCTTTACTTGTTTTGTTTTTCTTATCGTTGCTGCCGTCACTCGGAGCCGTCTCCCCCTCCACGACTCACTCGCTCTGCAGTCGCTCAAAGTGAGTGCACTAATTAACATTTGTTTTTGCTGTTGCTGTTGCTGTTGCCTTTGCTGTTGGCGTTGCTTTTATTGGCCAAGTGAGCGAGCGAGAGGGGCGTATACTTGATATTTATATTAACCGACTTTTCAATTCTGTTTTTTGCTGCCTAATGCGCAATTGAGTTCTTTGTGAGTGCGAACAAAGTAAAGCACAGAGACGCAGGAGGCGCAGACGGAGAAAGTTTATTGACCGTCGAATGGATGCGGCCTTGAACCGAAAGCCCCTTTGTTGGATCTCCGTATCTTCATGGCGCATGCACACCCAATCTACCCAGCACAAAGCCTTGTATTGTTGGTGCTTATTTTTTGGGTCTGATGCGAATCGATTTGATTTATTCATTTGACGCCACGTCGGAGCTGCCTTCTTGCCATACGCCATACGCTGCATTGCCGGCATTCCCGGCGTGTACCCTGCGGCTACTTTGTTGTGGCATGCGCCGCTGCCGCCGTTAACACTCAGTATGTGTCTCATTGCTATTTGCTATTTGTTACCCACTCTTCCGATCACCCAAGCAGTCCCCCCTCCTCTTCCCACTGCTTCTTTGGCGCACATTGCTGAGATGCCAGCGCGCATTTCTCGTACTTTTACAGCGAGCAGAATTTCGACAATACAATTGAAATGGGACTTGTGGCCCAAAAATTGTTTGGCCCAAGTACTTACGAGGCAATCCGAGTGGCAAGTGGGGTGGGCGGTGGGTGGCTAGCTACCTCAGAGACCAACCAGGTGCTGAACGGGTGCTGAACTTCCCCAAATCGCTAGTGAATTGCCTTAAATCCCTTGTCACACAAAAGTTCTCAAGTGCAGCCCGGCATTATAGCTATTTCGTAATCCGCAAATGATATGCGGTCACGTAATGGCAGCAGAGAACCCTCCAAGTGGCAACGAGCAGCATTAATGAAACTCATAATAATGATATAAGCAATAATGATGATTATAACAAAACCTGCTGCACTGCTGGCACGCCCAGCGCCTACGACTCAGAGTCGAGCAAGTAATGCAAAATTCTGTCTGGCCAAGCAGAATGATGTAATACTCACACACACACACTCACAGACATGTTTTGATACCCATTATATGAAAGTGATATCCAGTACTATGTGCATAGTATGCACTCACTCACACACCACACACATCCATACACACACACACACACTAAAAGCTGTCTTTTCTTGCTGCTGCTTGTGTACGCCTTGTCTTAATTAAAACTAAACGGCAGCAAATTATCGAACTTTAAACCGAAGCACAGTGGGAGCATTATCAAATTAGTTGGCCAAAAACTAAAACTATTCTCTTTATTGAATGTTGGTAGTGATTAAAGTTAAGGCATACCCACTTTGTGCATAGTCCTAGAGTCAACTCGTTACTCCTGCCACTATGGCAACTTTCCCAGTCTTTCCCTAGTCTACCTTGTTTACATGCAAAATGCTCTCCCGGCCCAGTCTTCAAGGCATTTTGGAGTCTGCGACGCTCTGTAACAATATTTTTTTGGAAAATTCGCTTTGTAATTGCATAATGAGGCCCGGCGGGCGCAAAAAAGATTCAAAACAAAAACCAAATGGCAGCCAGATTGAAGCCGAATTGCTGCAACACAGCAGCAACAGCAACAGCAACAGCTCGGCGCCATTCCAACTGTTGTCCTCATTAGCCAAAAGCAACAGCTGTTGCCGCAACAACGGTCTGGCAACGCTGGCCGCCTGTACAGTTCGTGCGCCTGTGAGTCACTTTCAGTCAGATTTGCGCCTATTACCGATTAAGTAATATTCTATTGTAAATTGTGAATTGCGTTTGAAAATTCACTTTCAACATTTGTAAACAAACAACGACAACAGCAGCAGCAGCGGCAGCAGCAACAGCAACAACATGAGATTACTCAATTGACTGCAACAGCAGCAGCAACAACAACAACAACGACAAGACTGCAAAATCAAAAGTAAATCGCCCGCTCACTCGAACAGCTCATACATTTGCTCTCCGCCTCTGTCTCCATCTCACTCTTCCTCTCTCTCTCTCTCTATCTGTCTCTCTTTCTGTGTGTCTGTCTCTCTCTGCGCTCACTGTGCGGCTCTCGTGAGCGCATTTGAATTACAGTTATGTCATAGAACTTAGCTCGTAAGCGATGGCGGGCCACATGCAGCTGCTGCTGCTGCCGCTGCCGCTGCTTATTGTTGTTGTTGTCGTTGTTGTTGCTGCTGTTGTTGCTCGTGTTCGCTTTATCGCCGCTGCTGTAACTGTTACTGTAACTGTAAGCAAGGCGATTTGACGGCAATCAGCGACTGCAATTGCAACAATCATTTGCGTCTATTGAGTAATAGGCACGAGTTCGCCAGATGGAATGTCTTCCTAGGTGTAAGTGTGTGTGTGAGTGGGTGGGTGTTGGGTTAGGTTGGCTATCTGTGATCGACTAAATGCAACAACTTCGATATCTGCCATCAATCTGTGGCATTTACATCAGTATCCAGGTCAGCAAAAGGCAAAAGGCAAAAGGCAAAAGGCCTCTCGTTAAACAGCCAGAGCCAGCATCGAGGTCAAAGGGCAAACTTCAATTACACTCAAAGTAATAAAACTTGGCAGAGTGCTATAAAATAAAGGCTTGTCAAAGCATTTCTTTTGGCCAACCACACAGGCGAGCAATAAAAGGGTCCCCCTCACTTAAGTCGCAGAGAACATATTTACTCATACACTAGTCTGATATACCCTGTAAAAAGAAGACAAGCTAGTGTTGATGGATTTGGTTCTGCATTTATTTACACAGCTTTTAAGATAATTTAAAAACATTTAGTTAAATTTTGTCTCCTAAGAGAGACTTCACTGTCCCAGTCATGTGTGTGCCGCAAGTTATGCAACAGTTGCTGCCACAGAGCCTTGAGTTCACTTGCAGGTGGTTGGAAGAAGAAGATAGAGAAGAAGCTGAACTCGCAGAATGCCGCAAATTGAATAAAAAGTTGTTAAAGCTTTTAGCGCTCTTTGAAAGGGGTGGAAAAGCTCATTACGTATTCATTGAGAACATGTAAGCTGACAAATGGAATTTAACTTGAATTACATGACAGCTGCCCCGAGTGCCCCCCACCACTGTTCCTCGCGCTCTCGCTCTCTCTCCTCTCCCCCTTTTTGGCGCTCTTACACGTTCACGCCTTAAGTTAGTAAAACTAAAGCGAAATTAGTTCTGCCCTTGCAAGCAGCTAGTTATGTAAGCATACAAAATCATATCAACTGAAGAACACGCTCGATAAAAACAAAAGCCGAGAGAAACTTATGTTATCGCCGCCCTGAAGAATGACGCAAGATATCAATAATCACTTTCAACTGTTGCTGCTGTTGCTGCTGCTGCTGCTTTTCGCCTGTTGCCACATTGTTGTTGATTATTTAATCGCAACAAACAAAACAAAAGTTATTTCAAAATTGCCAAATTCACTGTGCGCCCCGTTCCCCTCTTTCCCCTTGCTTCCTTCTGCCCCAAAAAGCGAAACGAAAAATTGAGCGCATTTACAAATCACGATTTAATTTTCGGGCCGTCGCCGTCGCCGTCGTCGTCGCCATCGCCGACGCAAAAGTCAAGCGTTGAAATTGGCAACAAGCAAATGAGTTGAAGAGGGAGAGGGCAAGGGGAGAGGGAGAGGGAGAGGGAGAGCGAGCCAAATCGGCGTGAAAAAGACAAAAGGCTAAGACGAGCATTCAGCTCAGTTGGGCTGATGAGTGGCAACGTATGCTTGCGCTGGGTCTGGGGTTGGGCATGGGCTTGGGCCTCTGTTTGGGATTTACGTAGTAAAGTAACAGCTCAGCGGCGTCGATGGCCAACAGTTGGCTATGGCTACGGCTGTGGCTGCTGCTGCTGTCTGCCGTCTGCCGTCTGCTGGGCTTACATAACCCAAGCTCCACTTACTAACAAACATAATAAAAGTGACGTCGGCAACAGCGAGCAGCGGGCAAGCAACAATGTTTAGTAATGCGACAACGGCGCCGTCGACTGTAGCAGCGACTGCAACTGCGGCAGCAACGTTTGACTTTGACATACTTTTTTGGCTTTGCCAACCGCAGTAACAAGAGCGGGCAACAGTGAGAGAGAGAGAGAGAGAGAGAGAGAACAGGGAGAGCGAAGCTACTGTCAGATTTTGACATAAGCCAGGCCTGCGCTCTTTTCACACATTGCAGCATAACTCATTTTCCTCTCTTTTGTTGGATATCGCGCTCTTCGGCCCCGTTGCCAATGATGAATGTTTCGTAAGCGAAGCTCTCTTGGCTTTAGTCTCTTCTTGGTCTTGCACACTCACCCTCTCTCTTGCGGCCAGCCTGCTGTTGCACAAGCACAGGCTCACGCAATGCTCTTGTCCCCCATTGCTTGCTGCACTTTGCCCCTGCATCCCTCATCTTCTGTACACTCGATTTGAGTACCTCATTTTTGGCAGCTTTGCATAAAAAGCCGGTTTCCATGTCAGTTTGTTCATTTTCGTTTTCGATTTTCGTTTCGCCTCTTCGCCTTCGTCTTTAGGGGCTGTTCGCGCCTATAGCGTTACATAAGCGTCGTCCCTCTCGTTCTCTCTCTCTTCCTCTCTCACTCTCGGTCTTTCAATCCCAGTCGCTATCTGAGTCTGTCTCTGCCGCCGCCTGAAATAGAGTCAAGCATTATAAATAGTCGCTGCTGCTGAAAGAATCCGAAATTCACCTCCCCTTCCCCTCTTTTATCACCATTACCATCTCCTTCTCTCTCTCCTGCTTTTCACACATATGTAGTTTAAATGGATTATAGGCGCATGTGTCGACAGTTTCGGATGGGCGCCCTGAGTGCGACGGGGGTCTCAGAAATCAATTAACTACGCGTCAAAAACGCCTGACCACGACCAGCGGAAGTGGAAGCCCCGCACTCACACTCACACTGATGCGCACACACACATGCACACATGGGACATTTATCAAATGTCAACAGCAACATATGGCACTTGCCTTGGCTCAGTCAATACGCAGCATATGGTGACAGTTGTGTGTCACGGGGTAGGGCACAGAGGTGACTGCCATAAGGCGATATCAGCCTTGTTGTGGGAGAGTGTGCGTGTGTATGCATCAAGTTGAGAAACCTAACTGAGACTCGCTTTGGATTTTGAACTGTGATAAGGAGAGGCCCTTAGCTAATTTAGGAAAGTTTTAAAAATTTTCAAATGAATTTTAGGATACCCAAGTATGTTAATATATACAAGAGAAATGTTATGTAATAGCTTAAAAGTTGTGTAAGAGGTTCTGTCGAGTAATGCTGACATATTTAGAGTTGTTCCCAGTTGAGTTAAGCTGTAATGCCCAAGGATATCCGTGTAACTTGTATAATATCTACATTACACACCATGTCATCTCGCATAAGACGCACTCCAGGCGCGAGCTTCCCACTGTGCGCGACTCCGTTTGTCTCAATTGCATAAACCGCCTGGCTTAGCTGCTGACAAATGGTAACTATCTTCGGCTAAAAAATAGCACCTACAACAACAGTAGAGCACGCAGAGCAGACAACACAGAGTGCACAATAAGAAGGGCTATAAAAAGCACGAAGAAAAAAACAACTTTACTCGTATGTTACGCCCCACATGATTCCATAAATAAAAGAAAATATAATATAAATAGGAAGGAAGCGGAGCAATTCGTGGCTTGTTCGCCTTTACCCTGGCTCCAGGCCACGCCTCCCCCTGCACCCGTCAATCCTCCACTCCTCCAGTCAAGCCCAAGATCTTGCTGCCTGGTTGACCTTGAATGCGTTTGCTCTGCTGCTGCCGCTGCCACTGCCGTTGGCGTTAACGTCAACGTCGGCGCCGACAGCGGCGTTGCTGCTTTTGTTGTTCATTGAAGCGGCTTTTGTTATTGTTGTTGCCGTGTTTATATCACGCTCATTTTCCAGTACGATATTTGTGCGCTCCATAAAATTTATTTGCACACTTAAAACAATATTTAGAACAGAAATTTGACTGCTTCGCTTTACGGAACGTCGCAAACCACAAATGTTTGATTTAAATTTTGAATTTTAAGTTTTATTTGAATCTGAATTTTTGCAAAATTGTAATTTTGTTGCTGTAGTAGTTGCTGCCGTTGTTATTGCTGTTGGTGTTGTTAATGTTGTGAATACCTTATTTAGCTTGAAGGTTGCGGCTGGCTGAGCCCACTCACACAAACATAGAGAAACAGTGAGAGATTGAGAGAGACGGAGAGAGAGACCATATTATATAATATCTGGATAGAGATTGTTTTCTGTTTGGCTTACCTTGAAATCATTTCGCTTGGAGTCTCAGCTTAAAGCACAACTTACGCTTTGCTTGTATCCGCCACAGAGTGTGTGTGTGTCTCTCTGTCGGGCAGATAAGCACTTGCCAAATGACGCATACGCTCTGTTGTACCCACGAAAACTGCGTCGCAATTGTCGCAAGGCATCAAAAGCGAAGACGGAGGCATAGAGGAAGAGGGGGGAAAACAAATGGAAATCAGCAGCTGGCTGCCCAGCGTGGGATGTGAGGGTCACTCACCCGCCAAAAAGAAGCAGACATAGCAGAAGCAGAAGTAAATGAGATGCAGCAAAGATTGATGCAATTCAACGACATTTTGCTTAGCTCCATCGACAGTTGTATGAGCTACCTCAGCCCCAAATCGCAACTTCGGGTTGACATTGCCCTCAGAGCGGAGACGATGAGTTGATCTAAAAGATACAAGCTTTACGCTCTGCCGCATACAAACAGCAATGCGGAAGAACCAGCCGAAGCTTAAACACACTCGAAAAATAAATGGGTAAATAGTTAAATCGATTTCAAGTACCCCAAACCCAGCATGCCTGAGCCGTAGGGTATTTAAACGAAATCGGAGCTGAGCAGCTGCGCTTTTCATTTCTGTTCTTTCTGCTCCCTTGTCTCGTTTGTTGTTTTTGTTGCCATTTAACAGCTAGTTGTGGGAGGTACCACGCCCACGCACTACGCAGTAAATGACGCAATGGGAAGACAAATAAGCGCAGCCATTTCAGTTGGTCAGTTGGCAACGGCAGAGGCAGCGTTCAGCAACGCCCAAAGGAAGCCTTCTTAAAGCTGCAAATTGAATTGCGACTTGCTATCAAAAGTTTATTCCCTCAACTTTAAACACGCTTCACTAAAATATTCGCGCATAACTCATGTATACGCCACGTGCGACGCTGTCAGAGTTGCATTTCGAGCGCGGCAGCAACGACAACTGAAAACAGAGAACAACAATTGCCTGTCATTAAAAATAAATATAAAATTGTCGTTTTTCACATTTCGCATTTCACATTTCCCATTTCCACTGCTTGCTTTGCATTTCACAGTCGCAGTCGCATTTTGTCGAGTGGCTGCCGGCAGAGCATAATTAATGGGCTCTTGAGCATTTTCTGCAAATTGAACGTTAAATAGACGCAGTCCAAGCCTGAAGAAATGTTTAATAAAGTGTTTAATAAAGAAACAAAGATTCAGCAATTGCTCAAATAGGAAGCAATTGTAATAAATTATATTTAAAGCCAAGTTACGACTCGTCTCCGATAAACAGTTCATTTGAGGTTAAGTTTTGCGTACTATACTCCGATTCCTTTTGTAACTGTAGTTTAGGACACCCATAAAGCGAGCCCAATTAACCACGGCTTAAAATCGGCCTGAAGATATTTTATGACACGCCCCAACAAATCGACAAGAGAAGCGCAGGAATCAGGAATCTTCTTTTCACAGCATTGAAGCGACTCCCTTGCCCCGCGCAGCTTCAAATTTGCCTTTTGCCCTATGCCTTTTGCCTTATGCTTGTGCCTTTGCGGCGACTGCTTGCGGGTTGCTGCCCTATAAAGTTGGCCCAATGGCTCCGCAAACACACCGCCACGCACCCTTCCCCCACCACTCGGTACCCAGGGTTGCCGCTCGCATAGATTGCGACGCAATTTTATGGGCATTCATTTGGTATTTGGGTCAGTTTTGGCTTGTTTGCGCCATGCGGCACAGGCTGTGGGTCTGACTGTTTCTGTAGCTGTGGCTCTGGTTCCAGCACTTGCGGTTTTACATAATGATCTATGTATGCAGCGTGTATGTACCCACACATAGTGTGGGTGTGAGTGTGTGTGTGTGTGTGTGTGTGTGCGGCATGGGTCTGCTGAGAGTGTGGGGCTATTTGCATTGTGCTAAGGCAATTTGCACAGCATAATCAAAGCAATCGCTGCCATTGCCCAGCCAGACCACGCGGCGCATACGCAAGTTTTATTTTTAGCAAATTGTTTAACGACTTTTTCGAGCTCTCAGTTTAGGCACAATTAAGTTTAAATGGAGAAGAGCATACACATGCTGCGCTGCTCTGTTCTGTTCATGCTCATCATGATGATGGCGATAATAAAGCTGACGCTGACCCACAACTGCTGCAGAACTGGCTCGCCTGTTCTCACCTCTCTCTATCTCTGTCTCTGTTCTTCTCTGTCTCTCTTTCTGCCTGCCTGTGAGTTAAATAAAGATGAATCATATTGAGTACCCTGAAATTAAATAGCTCATTGTTGTTGAGGTTGTTGCCTTGGTGTGTGTGTAATACTGATTCTCATACTGATTTTGATTCAGATTCAGATTCGTTGCTTATGCAATCTGCAAGTTGCGGCCACTTGTCAACGCAATTTTCCGCGAAATTCGCCAAGCGAATATGCAAATGATTTTCTTTTTTTTCTTTTCATTTCGTATTGCTCTGAAAGTACGTGACGAAATCCGATTTCAATGTAAGAGGCGAAATATGACCAAGAAAAAAATTACTACACAGGCAGATATGAAATGGCAGGCGCAGAGATAGATATAGATTAAGATTTGTGTAGATTGGATTATATATAGTAAAAGTAGCTGTAGCCAAATGCAATTTGTCAACAGTTGGGCTTAAATTGTCTGCAGCGTTACGGAAAATGCTCAGACCCAAGGATGTCACATCTGTGTGTGTGTGTGTGTGGGGTGTGTGTGCGCCGACTCTTGGCGTTAAATTCTCTGAAAGTGCAAATTGACAACAAAGGCAACAACAAGCGGCGGCGTTCAGTTGTGCATTTTAATTAAATTTGTTCAGCGAACGAGTTGTCGTAGTTGTTGCTGGTTTGGTTGTTGTTGTAATGGGTACTATGTTATGGGTACTATAAGCACATATTTTCTGTGTGCTTGCTTATTTCAAACGGGAAGTTGAGTTCAGAACGTGGCAGTTTTAGCAATAAGATAAACGCATAAAAATATATCAACTACAGTAGGCACTCAATGCGATGTACTGCCACTATGAAGACCCCCCAAGAAGTTGGGCAACGCCAATATAAAATTCAAGTTGAGATTGGAGTCTTTTTATCATATTCAGTTTTCATGTTTATTTATTAGCCTACAAACAGATCAATTGTGTCTCGAAGTGCGATGGGCAAATAGTACAATATGATTATGTTAATTACTATTTGCCTTCCCATTTTATTTTCGTTCGAACAACTTTTGAGTATCGCGATACCAATTGCTATCTCGCTCTCTACTCTCTCCTCCTCTTATCAGCTGGCCATATACACGCGCAATGATTGCCCCCAATGTGGGACACAAATATTGACAAACAATTCGACTCATTTTACATAATCGTACACATAATCACACACACATTTGTACTTTAAAGAAGGCATAATTGAATTTGCCGCGTGAAATATGAAATACATGTAAATGACATTTTGGCAACTGCAGCAGCATTTCGCATTTCGACATCTGCCGATTTGTAATCATTTATTTGTGTAACAACTGTAACAACAACAACAACTTTATAGGGGGAATCGCAGTTATTGATATCGCAAAGCGATGACGTTGTTGTTGTTGTGCGTCTTTTTGTCAAGTTGCGTAATGTTAGGCTACATAATCGCGATGTTTAACAGACGCCTAAGCAGCAGCTGTTGCAGCGGCCCCTTACGAGCTAACAGTGTAAGAGAACACGCACATACACACACATAGCGAGAGGCTATATAATCGCGATATTTAACAGACGCCTAAGCAGCAGCTGTTGCAGCGGCCCCTTACGAGCTAACAGCGTAAGAGAACATGCACACACACACACATTGTGAGAGAGCGTCAGAACGTGAGAGCGCTCTTGTCGTGCCAGCACTGCTTGCTTTGCCCAGGAAGCAGAGCGTGCTCTTTTGCTGTTAGCAGAGACGCCCCAATTCGTCGGATGTTGCCGGCGTTAACAGTAGCATGTCAATGTTGCTGGGCTCGTTCGTTGGCAACATAAAAATGTTGCTGTTTTCGTAATACATTTTGCTTTTTGCGGTTACATTTAACACATAAAAATTCACGTTGAACAAAAGTGGTACATACTTTTTCTGCACTCGCAAGTGACACGCGCCGATCATAAGCAGCAGCCGCAGAAGACGCCGCTGTTATGGTAAAATGCAATGTGTTGCGCCGCCAAAGTAGAACATTAAGAAAAACGACTGCTCACATTGCGTGGGCGATTGCAGCGAGATCATCAACGTCAACGTCAACATCAACGTCAGCGTCGGCGTCGACATGAAACTAATTGTCGAATTTACGCGCGTGTTGTACGTCTCTCTTTGTGAGCTGGGTGGGGGTAGGACATGTTAGGGTGGGCAAGTGCACACATATAGTTGGCAGAGGTGTGCTTGCGTTTTGACATTTTAATTTCGAGAAGTTGACATTAAGTGTGCGATTTTCAAAATTCTCATGACTTTTATCACTTTTGCAACTAGCGCCTCAGATTCGTAAGCACCAATTAAGTTCCAATTAACTCGTGAACTCAATTCGTCTCACTTTCTCCTTCTCTCATGCAGCGCCCAGCAACTTCAAGAGCCTCTGTCTGCGGGCCGAGGTGCTCCTCAAGCTGAGCCACTACCAGAGTTCCCTGGCGGACATTGAGAACGCGTTAAAAACGCGCTGCACATCACCCAAGGTAAGTGACCAACCAAGAACCGGTAAACTTTCACTAAGCCAAGCTTCTTTTTCAACAGGCACACTATTTGCGCGCCTTGGCCCTTAGTGGTCTGGGCAGGCTGGAGGAGGCGCTCTTCAATGGATTTCTGGCTATTTGCCTGGACAAAAACACAAATCTCAGCAACTCTGAAATATTTCAACATGATCTCGCCAAGGTGAGTGAAAAGACGGTAGAAAGAGAGAAGACGCATTCTAACTGATTCCTCATCCTTTCATCCTTCCTTTTCAGATACTACAACGTCTCCTGGCACAAACACCCAAAAGTCGTGGATCAATCGAATCGCTGTCACGATCAGCTGCGCAGCAACAGCGCAACTACGCATCCTCAAAGGCATCCTACATGCTGCTCTGGGAGCAACAACGCTGGCGCAGAAAACAGCAGCACCATCTTCACCACCATCACCATCACGTACACCTCGACGACGTGGAGGATGAGTTTGGCCTGAGCTGCGAGCAGCACTACGACAACTACATCATGGCCGATGAAGAGGAGGAGGAGGTGGAGGGCGACGAGGAGGACACATCACACCTGCAAATGGACGGCGACTTCCTCTACCCCAGCGCCCTGGATTATATCGACCAGCAAAACGTATACGACCAGTTGCACAGCGCCAAACAGTTTGAGCTGCAGGCGCGGCGTCATGCCAACCGCAAGCATTGCCGCAGAAAATGGCCGACTGTGCAGGCGTCGTTGCAGCCTCCCTCGTCCTTCGAGTCCTTCGACAGTCGGCGCTGCAGTCGGCTGCTGAAGGCGGTGTTGCTGCGCACGCAGCAGGAGATGCAGCGACTAAGAAGTAAGGGAACACTTGAGTTTCTACAATAGGTATCTAAACTTACCCCAACCTTCTTTTTCTTTCTCTCGTCTTGCAGAGCTCGATGGATCGGGTGGTCAGAGACAGCTGACCGCTGTGCCCGGCCAACTGATCGACGCGAGCGACTTTGACTGCGTGCTGTGCTGCCGAACGCTGTGGAAGCCGGTGGTGACGCCGTGTGGACACACCTACTGTCTGGTATGCTTGGATCGTTGCATGGATTACAACTCCTCGTGTCCATTGTGCATGTCACCACTTGTGGAACTAAATGTCAATAATAATCTGTATCAGGGCTCATCCTCGCCAGTTCCCTTTGCGCTGGCCAAGCGGCCAGTAACGAAATTCCTAGAAGCCGCAATGAAACGATTCATTCCAGACCACTACGAGGCGCGCTTTCGCCAGGAGATCGATCTGGAGCCGTCTGTGCCGGTGTTCATCTGCACTGCCGCTTTCCCATCGGTGCCCTGTCCGCTGTTCGTCTGTGATCCGCGCTACCGCCTGATGGTGCGCCGCGCCCTCGAGTCCGGTGACAAGACCTTTGGCATTGTCCAGCCGCACAGCGGTAAGTCGCGCTACTACGACTTCGGCACCATTCTGGACATCAGGGACTGTGTCCTGCTCGGCGACGGCTGCTCCATATTGAGCACCATCGGCTGCAAGCGCTTCAAGATTCTAACGCGTAATGAGAAAGATGGCTACGAGACGGCCAAGGTCGAGTACATTCGCGACGAGCCGATTCCCATCGATCAGGTCAAGTCGTTGGCTGCCTTGCAGAGCCTGGTGCTGGCCAAGGCAAGCGACTGGTTTGAGAGCCTCAGCAGTGAGCAGAAGCACGAGATACTGCAGAGCTATGGCCAGATGCCGCCGCTCGAGCTCAGCTGGGAGTTGATCAGTGACGGACCTGCCTGGGCCTGGTGGATCATCGCTCTGCTGCCCCTCTCGCAGCAGCTGAAGGTAAGTGCCAGCAGCCTGACTTCTACTCGAATTGTGTTTACCCACATATCCCTTTTCCGTTTCTCAGGTAGACATACTTGCCACGACGTCGCTGAAGAAGCGTCTGCGGGCCATTGACAAGACCCTCGACTGGCTGCATGAGCTGAGCCAGCCGCAGCCGCAGCAGAAGGCGCCGCAACAGTCACCGCAGCAGGCGCATGATCTTAGCCTGGACTGCGAGGAACAGGAGGCTGTAGAGGCAGCAGGTGTCGGCGTCGGCGTCGATGTCGATGTCGGCGTGGACGAGTGCTGCCTCTACGCGGAGCCACACACAGACGAGGAGGAGCTCCTCGTGTAGTTGTAGCTACCACATAGCTGTAATTGTATTTGTAGCCATGAATGTCCATGAATGAGCACTTCTCAGCGACACGAAGAAATTCAGAACTTGAAGAACTTGCGTAAAATCTGTGTCTAAGCCATTTGTATTACACGTTACCGTTATCCTAGGGGCCAAAACGAAAAATGTTTAACTTAGCAGAACCAAATTATCAGTAGATGAAAACAAACTGTAACTGTAACTGTACTGTTCTGTACTGTAACTGTAATCTTAGCTGTATCTGTAACTGTAACTCTAACTGTAAACTATATGTAAAGTGTAACTAAGTTTGTGTAAAAGTTTAACTTGCTCGGTGTGTAGAGAATTTTACAATATGTATAGAAATATATATCTCACATACAATCAAAAGTCGTTGGGACAACCCGCAAGCAGAGTTGCACAGCTATCGGCATTCCTCGTCGAGACTATCGATATCATTTAGAATATCGATAGATGTGCAGCCCTTCTTCCAACCTATATCTATAACTTTATATACATAATTTGTAGCGAGAGCCCCAGTCCTTGTTTAACCATAAAACAATCCACATTCCACAAGAAAGCTTCTCTTCAGCAAAATGAACAACAACACATGGTTTCTACAAAATACACAAATTTTAAATATCAAACTAATACTACAAGAGTACGAGAACAATTTAAAGGCCAACCAAATGAGAAATCTTAGCAATTCACATTTTCACTTGAACGACTTTTCACGAACACACACACACACAAACACACACAAATTCAGATGAGAAACATGAAGAAGAGCAGAGAAAACATACGGAAAATTTTTTTAATTTAGTATAAGCGGCTGGAACTATAAGACAATCTACAACATTTTTTTTATATAACTATAATGAAATCGAAAACGATATATACAGTACCATACTATACAAACTATATACATTTATCTAGGCAGGAGGAGGGTGCACGAAGGAAAAGAGAGAGAGAGAGAGAGAGAGAGAGAGAAAGTAAGAGAGCGTTTAGATAGAATCATGAATAGAAAACAAGTTTTAATTAAATCCACTGTTGTCTTCTCAACTCTGTCGCTCTGTACAGGTTTTACTTAAGCTACGATACCATCTGTACTATCCAACTTGTATACACACACTATGCTCACCTATATAATGCCAATTTAACGCGATAACCGGCTAAAGCAAATGCTCTTTTTCTGTATTTTAAATCTGTAACTAATTATTATCGATTTAACTGTATCTGTATCTGTATCTATCTGTATCTGTATCTGTATTTTTATCTAAAGTCCGCATTCCTACAAACAAACACACACGGAGAAAACTTTAAATTGTAATTTAATTAATTTAATTAGTCGTAAGCCTCATGCCTCATGCTTAATTTGAATATTCGTCAAGCAAATCAATTTTAAAAACAACAATTTGCTTCGCTCATATATTATTAATTCATGAAATTGTACATGCTTAAGGACTTTGTTGAACTTCGCCTTACCAATATCTTTCTTATACGATCACGAATTTAATTTAGTGCATGCAGCTAAAAACACATACACAATCACTCACACACACACACGTTAGGCACATAGCTATGTAATTTTATACAATACAAAATAATTTCGCAACTAAGTTTGGAATATGCGACATAATTTGTAAACGTTTTTTGTGTCTAATTTATACCGAAAACACTAAAAGAAATAAATGAATATATGATATATTATAAAAGATAAAATATATGAACTGAACAATCTCTGGTATTGGCTCTAGCCCATTGACGATAGCCTTCGACTGCACTTCGAGTTCAACGATTCTAAAAATCTATCTGAAACGCGGAGGGTGCGCATACGGCATACGGCATACGGCATACGGCATACTGGGGCGATCCATAAATATTTAACACTAGCTGATCGGAGGCCTAGATAACTGGCCACTGTATATCCTGTGTTGCATAAAATGCATAAAACTTCAAAACAAATAATTCAGAAAGAGCTCGAATGCTGAAACACTATGCTAATCTTGCAGGCTATTACGTAAGCATATAATAAATACGAAATTTTCCGGTGCATTCGAGAAGAGAGTTGGGCAATTTTTGAATTTGAATTGATTATTTGATATACTAGTCGAGCTCAGTAAAGCCCTAAGGGTTCAAGGCGGTTCATCAGATTCTTTTTCTATGAACTCGAGCTCTAAGATGTGAACTTAGCATATAATATATTCATAGCGAAGATTGTCGTACAAAAACTAATCAAATATAAAGGTGCCTTAGCGAGTTCTTTTCGACTTGCAAATACTCTCCCACATATCTTGGTATGAATCACTATTTGGAATAATAAATACAGCAAAAAAGCCATGAAAAATAACTGAAACTAATCCAGGAAAAGGAGGTTAGCTACAGGCAGAGACTCTGTGGAGAGATAAAGCCAACGATCAGACGGCTAAGGTCCCAACGGTCATGGAATGCAGTTGAGTGAGGCCTGGCGAGAGAGTTTTTCAGAGACCTAAGTATTAAATAATAGCCGGTCGCTGGCTACTGAGGCCCTCATATGTCAGGCAGCGGCGAGAACGCTCGCACATCGCGTATACGCCCCGTTAGGCAGCGCTACCGGTTAACGAATCGAATGCCAAAGCAAAGCAGCAATAGTCGAGTCTCCGTGAGCGTGCATGTGTGCCGGTGTGTTAGTGTGTGCGTGTGTGTTCTGCCGTTCTCAATGTGAGTGATGAGAATACTCGCACGTTCGTATTGCCCGCGCTCGCATTTCGTTGCATTTTGTGTTCGCTCGACGTTTATCCACACAGAACACATTCGCGAGCGGGCCACAGCTTAGAAATCGCCACTGCAGTTGCATTCTCGCGAGCTGCTTTTTGGGGCCTTTTCTTTCGGTTTCAGTTTTATTTTAACACGCGCAGCGACAGTTCCCGGTTACAGTTCAGCGCTCGCTTCAACAAGTCGTCGCAAGCGAGTCAAACGGCAGCTTCCCATCGCGCTTTCTTCAGACGAGCTGAGCAAACTACGCGCATTCATTCAAATACCCTGTAATCGTTGCTTCAAAATACACACACGTTAGAGCCGCTTAGAATAATTTCTACCTATCGTACTCAATCTGCCATTGGCTTGCAGCTGTAAGTGGATCGAAAAATATATTCGCCCCCTCCTCGTTCGAGTACTCGTGAGTGTGAGAGTGAGTGTCACAGTTCTGGCCGTTGTTTTTACTGTCGATCGGATAGTTTGAAACCTGCTGATTTGGAGAAAACCCTTAACTTGAAAGTAAAAGCAGACGAAGCTGAATGGAAACGTACGCGAAAAGTGAACGCAATGATAGCGAAATATGGCAGAAAAGCTATGCAAGTGCAGCAAGTGCTGAGAAATAATTTAAAGCACACACAAAAAGCAAAGTAAACAAAACAACAAAATTATGTAATTTTGATAATTTAGTCAAGTGCCAGGCAAAGAATTAAAAACAAAAATATAAAGTGACCAAGCTGAGGTTCTTTTTTAAGGAAATTATCCATATTTAGAGACGTATTTCGCACTCTTTAATTATTACAACTGAATACGAGTGGCGGAATATAATTAAACATCTATTGAAACGCAAAAGCAGAGGAAAGCGGGTGGCGAGAAAATTAACGAATAGTGGAAAGCAAAATGAGAGAACTAATCAAAAGTGCATTCAACCAAAAATGTTCTGTGGGCAAGAGACAGAGACACAGCTAGAGAGAGAGGGCAGCTCTCTTGAGCTCAAAGGTGCTCGCAAACACTGCACAAAACTGAAAACTGAAAGCTAAAAACGGAAAACAATATTTCTTATTATACTATGGGGTTTTCATTTTTCTTTCCAAGCTGATTGTCGGCTCGTTCCCAACGCTTCTTGCAGTTTCTTACTTATTTTCAGTTGTTTTGCAAATTTCATTGTCAAAGTCGTTTGTTTGCTGGCAATTTAGGCTTGAAGACCTGAGGGGTGTGAACGGAGGGAGCCATGTGGTGCGGTCCTGGGTTGGTATGGTCTGGGCAGCGTCTTTTTGAAACGTCATCGTCAGCGTTTGAGCGTCAAGTCAAGTCGGCTGTGTGTGTGTCTCCGTAGGTATGTGCAAGTGTTTGTGTCTGCCTGTGTCAGTGTTTTACCTCTATTTGCCTTTGTGTGAGTGCGCGTGTGCATTCTGCACTTGTGTGAGCACACTTAGGTGTATATGTGAGTGTGTGTCGGTGAGCGCGTCTGCTGTTGCGACTGTGTGCGATCATGCGCCAAGCAGCTTGAAGCTAACGTAAAACTATTCCAATTGACAAATTATTAACAGATATTTTGCAGTCCCAGAGAGGCAGCCGAACTTGCAAAATCAATTAAAAACAATAGCTCCCTATAGTACTAAAGAGATATTGCCAGAATTTTTGAAGTAACTTTGAGTGAGTGATGCCCTCATCGCTCAACTTATTAACCTAGTGGACTAAAAGCACTTTGGTAGCTAAAATTGGTTTAACAATGGTCAGGTTAGATAAGCGATAACTTCAGCCAGCAGCTGCTTTTTGCTGTACTGACAGTTTACAAGTAATACCAGAAAAGTGGCGGGCAATAAAATATCCCATCAATACAATCAAAGGAATCTAGCTAAACTGCCAGGGGGCAGTTTTACGGTAAGCAAGTACAGGGTATTAGTAGCGCTTGATCTCAAGTCAGTTGTCAGTTTATGTCATCCCTATATTAACCAGACACGTCAGACACTCAATCATTCAGCCAGACAATCATTTACTCAGTTTCTCATCCCGCGAAGGCTGGCAAGATCTTTTAATAATCGTTCGCTGCATTGTAAAAAACGAACTGCAAATGTTAAGGTTCGAAAGCATGTAATTTTTCACAGCCAGATCTGAAGCGTGCTTGAAAATATGGGCAAACATTAAAATTAGTGAAAGATTGTAATATAATTACCAGGCTACCAGCTGGCTCTACAGATGCACATCCGCCTTGTGGCTCCCACCAAATGTTCATCGGGGAAAATAAGATTTGAGCACTCTCGAAATGAAGTGCCCAAGTGCTTGGGGATCAACTTCTTATGGGAACTGGTCTATGGCAATTTCGATTGTCCGAGCAAATAAGTTTGTTCGCCTTGAAATCAACTAGAAATGGAAATCATATTCAAATGGGACCAGCAATTAATGACAAACCCGCAGAGGTATTACAAGTTTACCATTATGTATATTGTAGAGGGGGAAATAAACTATGGGCTGCAAAGGTAAACATGGAATAACGCAAATCAATAAAAAACACAGAATTGGCGAAAGATAAAAATAAAAGCAAAACAGTAGTGAACAATTTAATTAAGTCAAGTTTAAAAAAAACAGCAGCAAAGAGTGCAGCCAATAGAAACACCCAAGAAGTGCGAGTGAGTGCGGTAGAATGCACCGGGAGTGCAAGGGAGATAAAAAATATTACAAGCGTCGCGCAAAGCTTTGTGCAATGCGGAACAGAGAACAGAACGAAGAAAAAGCTGCGAGGCTAGCAGAGTGTGCGCGTGTGAGCGTGAGTATGAATGTCAGTGTTTAGTATTATCACACACAACACACACACACGCATACTTATACAGCATACATACACACACGAGTTTGTAGGAAACTCATACTGCTGCGCTATGCTGTAATCGCAATGCAATTAGCGCCGCCAGCAAAAGCTCAAGTTCACTGACAAAGAAATCAAACACTGATACCAGCACACAGACACAGACACACACATTGACACGGGCAGAGACGTAGACGCTTAGACACACACACACACACACAAAGAGGGGGACTCACACTGAGTGAGTGCAAGTATGCGATAATTTGCGCGCTGAGAGAAGCTTTAGAAATGCAATCAAATGACGTTAGTTTCAGAGGGAGAGAGAGCGAGAGCGCGTTAGATAAACAGACAACGAGAGCACGAGCGCGAGCGCGAGCGCGAGCGCAAGCTTTGGCTCTCTCTCTATCACTCTGTGCCATGAGTAGGTCAGTCAACGATCTTTAAAACTTGCAGTTGCCTCAGTTGGCAACCGGCTTTGGGAGCTTTTGCTTCCGCATTGCGAGTCGCAGAACTATTATCAATGCCAAATGCTCAGCATAGGTGGAGGAAAAGTTGTCTACTCGGGGTCAGGGGGTGCGGGATTGTGTTCACAAGCACAAAGCTAAGTTGTTTGCATTTCGATGCATTTGATATAATTTATTGTGCAATTTTTTGCTACAAACTAAGAAAACGAAGTTTCTCTCTTCCAATCTAACAGTTGTGGTTCCAATGAGGGTAGTTCTGTTTTAAGGCTCAAGAGTAAGCTGCTGTAATCTAGTAAATAGAATGAATAAACTAGACAAATTAGTTAGACTTGTTAAGAAATTCTACAACCTAGATAAGTTATTATCACCAATGAATCGAAATTTGCTTATTCAAAGAGTTCGAGCTTGCTGTTCTCAGACTTGACACTTGATCCTACCCTCTGTCTGTCTGACCCTCATCTTTATCTCTATCTATCTCTCCCGTTCCCTCACTCACTACCTCTGGTAGGTTCAACAGTCGCGGCAATTGGCCATTTGCAGCAAACAAACCGCACTAATTGCAACACGAGCCATTAAGCCAGTCGTTGGCAATTATCAGCAGCCACTTTTAAAGCTGGCAAAACCACAGTAAGTCGATCTGTGCAGCCAATGGAATAACAGAAAAGCAACAACGACAGCGGCAACGGCGGCAGCCGCTTACGGTTAACCAGCAACACTTGGCAAAGACCCGCGCTAAGCAGGAGCAACAATTACAACAACTAAAAGACCCAAGAGCGAGGGTGAGGGGAGAAAGGAAAACAAGTGCATGGTGACGGATGATGGATGGCTGTGTTACCGTCGGCATTTCGGCTTTGATGTGTATTTAAAATGTCAGCACACAAGCCGTGGCTGGAGTGAATAACTGTATATTTTGACGGTATTGGTGTCCGTTGAATACATGTGGGAAATTATGACTCGTTAAATGCTTCACTTGCTGCTGACCGCCCAAACAGCTAAACGGATTAATTAAGCAGGTTTTCATATGGTTGGTGTGTATGCGTGTGTGCGTGCGTAAGTGTGTGTTTGTGGCTATTTTAGAAGCCCCTTGAATTTATGCCCTTTAAGGTCGTCTCTTAAAACGCGCCCATTTAAAGGCGACGGGGACGGCCACAGGGACGGGCACAGCTTGCACACCTCCTTGGCAGTTATTTGTTGCACGTTCTGCATTTACTCGGCTTTCCATTGACACTTTCTTTGACGGTTTGCCGTTTTCTTTGGCAAGTTATGCGGTAGCAGTGAAAGTTTTACCCAGAACTGAAGCCATCCATTTGGCAATTAAGTGAACCATTTGTTATGCCATATGAAAATTGCATTCAATTAAAAAACAGCATCAGAAACAAGTCGAAATCAACTGTTGAGAAATGTAGTGTAACGCACACAGACATACAGACACTCAAACTCACACACATATGTTATGCAATGGGTGTGTGCGTGTGCTATAAATAAGCGAAAGGCAGCAAGCAGCGCAGACAGGCAATTGGTTAGAAGCTGCTTAACAAACACACACACGCATATCCACACAGCCACACACAGGACTATGACACAGCATGAAAGGTTGTTATGGCATTCGCTGTCGCATTTAGTAACACGGACAAAATATTGTAGCATACTTTTTAGGGGTTGCAAAGTGCAGCAGAAGCTGCCCCGCCACGGCGACTGCAATGATTGGCGCTCGCTTGCAGCATATTTTCCACTGGGTATGCAGTGTGGCACATGCGCAGGCGCAGCTCCGCATACGTTACATAACTGCAGCACAAGCAGCAGAGGCAGCAGCATCGCCAGCAGCAGCAGAAGCAGCGACTCCTTTGCGAAGGATGCCAGCAGCACAATACCTGAACACTATCTCAATACATATCTGCCTGTATTTGTGTGTGGGTGTGCGTGTTGTGGTGTTTAAGCGAGTGTTGTCGACAGTAAATGAACAGGCGACAGGTAGCGGTAAACGCAGAAGCTCGACTGCACTTGTTGCTGATGGTACGCAAAAATCTGCGCAGAGAAAAATAAAAGCCAAAAACCCGAAAACGAATAAACGATAAATAATATATTAAATATTTGTTATTTGCAATATTTGCTCTTAGTTCTCCCCGGCAGAGATCCAAAATGTGGCTCGCATTCGTAAATATTGAAATCAGCTGCCGTGTGAATGTTACCTAAAGTGAAAAGAACAAGAGAAAAACGCAAGTGGAATTTAAAGCTCTCATACATTTGCAAAAATAAAAACAAATATGTAAAAAATAGTGCAGTCTCTGTACCCATCGCGAGTGTCTAAAATAGTTTTTTGCCAACCAAAAAGTTCTTTTTTGGGGAATCTTTGGAAATCGCAACAGCTGAAAGTGGATTACTTAAACACGAAAATGGACGACGAAAGCGATGACAAGGATGATACAAAAAGGTGAGCATACAAGCTACGCACACAGTATTGTTTCCACTGTTAACCATACCCGTGCGTACATAATATGATGGTACTGCAATTGACAGTTATAAGTCGAAGACGTAGACAAACGCGAATTTGCGCAGACAAAAGAAATTCATGTGTTCGGCAGTATTTCAACCTTGGCAAGGGTAAAAACTTAAATTGATTTAAAAACGACTCTGGGTTTTTCATAGAAAAGCCAGAGAACTCTAGCCTTGACATGTTTCCGAAAAGGGAAAATTGCCTCTTGAAGAGTGGCTGTTGCCTCCGCGCCTTGTCCTGGTAATAAACACCCTAGAAGAAATCAAATGAAATCCAATTCTTAACTTCAATTACCTGTAATTCAAGTGGGAATTGATTTTGAGCCCCATAACCAAAAACAGACTTAATAATTACACGAACTCTTGTTGTCTTTTGGCGCTGTTTTCCTCTCTGAGATTGCATAATAAGTAAACGCGCCGAGCTTGTATTACAATTGCAGTAAAAATATCAAATTAGTAATGCGATAGCTCTGAAAAGCCAGCGCGAAAGAGCTACAATTTGAGCCACAAACACTTTATTATAATTTTATTATTATGTTATTATTAATACCGATATACTCTGAGGTTTTTTTGCTATGCTTGTACTGTGAATAATTGCTGTAACTTCGAATTACATAGTTCATTATCGCATAGAGACGAGAGTGAATACATTGACTTTGGTCTGTGCAGGCATAAATGTGTGTAGCATAGATCCATGAAGTGGCAATTCTAGCTTAGGTTTTCCAAATCTTGGCTCTCGGATTAATAGTGATTTTCCTTTAGTAACTCAAACAAACTGCACCCTGACAAAAACACAGAGATATTTACACATATCCAAATCAATTTTCCACCCCACTCTTTCTTTCTCTCCCACTCACTCACTCTCCCTCTCTCTTTCTCTCTGTCTCTCTCTTCTATTGACTCTCTGTGTGTGATACAATTATTTGACATGCAAATGTCAAATGCAAAAATCCGAGCCCAAAATTGTTTGTCCTAGCGCAATAAATGAGAAGCGACAACGGAAAAAAGGAACTGTAGCCCCTCCCCCGTGTTAACCCCCTTCCCTGCCACGCACATATATCTAAATGTCTCTGCGGACAGCAGGGTTGTGTGAGCATGTGGGCAAATCGGGCTAATAAACGCCAGACAAAGCATCAATTGCAGGGCACACGTGGGCCGCAGGTGAGCAGCTGTTCACCGAGTGTGTGTGGGTAGAGGGAGGGCTGCGTTTGGAGGGTTGAGACTCAGCCCGCACTTATTACTTTACTAATTTTAATCTTTTCCATAAAATGCGTTACGATTTTTTATCAAATTGTTTTTTTGGGTAACTTGCAGTCTTCTTTGCAGGAAATCTCGCAACCTCAGCGAAAAGAAGCGTCGGGACCAGTTCAACTCGCTGGTAAACGACTTGAGTGCACTCATTTCTACGTCAAATCGGAAGATGGATAAGTCCACAGTGCTAAAGTCGACCATAGCGTTCTTGAAGAATCACAATGGTAAATCTTATTTAAAGTAGTATGAATACATATCTAAACTGACCTCACTCGCAGAGGCAACGGATCGCTCGAAGGTCTTCGAAATTCAACAGGACTGGAAGCCGACGTTCCTGACAAACGATGAGTTTTCGCATTTAATGCTGGAGTCCCTCGACGGCTTCATGATCGTCTTCAGCAGCTTCGGATCTATATTCTACACATCGGAAAGTATTACCTCGCAGCTGGGCTACTTGCCGGTAGGTGGCGCTTTTTTGAGTCAGTGAAATGAAGCGAAATAATTCAATTCCTATTTCTCCCAAGCACGACCTGTGCAACATGAGCATCTACGATCTGGTCTACGAAAATGACCACGAGGCCCTGCTGAATATCTTCCTCAATCCGACGCCAGTCGTCGAGCCCAACCAAACGGACATCAGCGTCAACAACCAGATCACCTTCTACATACATCTGAAGCGCGGCGGCATCGAGAAGGTCGATGCCAATTCCTACGAACTGGTGAAGTTTGTGGGATACTTCCGTGGGTAGTCGAGCAGCTGCAACCAGGAAGACTATTTAACTAATTGTCGTGTTGCAGGTAACGATGCAAATACCCAAACGAGCGGCTCCAGCTCAGACAGCCAGAACAGCAGCAGCCAGCCGCTTCCCCGCATCTTCCAGCTCAACCCGGGCGTGGAGGTGGACAGGAAGCTGGTCTTCGTAGGCACGGGGCGCATCCAAACTCCGCAGCTGATACGCGAGATGAGTATCATCGACCCGACCAGCAACGAGTTCACCTCAAAGCACAGCATGGAGTGGAAGTTCCTCTTCCTCGACCACAGAGCCCCGCCTATCATAGGCTACATGCCTTTCGAGGTGCTGGGCACCTCCGGCTACGATTACTACCACTTCGACGACCTAGACAGCATTGTGGCCTGCCACGAGGAGCGTAAGTAAGTTTCCACCCAAGGGTAGATAACTTCCTCATAGTCTTCTCTCTCCAGTGCGACAGACGGGTGAGGGGAAGTCCTGCTATTATCGCTTTCTGACCAAGGGACAACAGTGGATCTGGCTACAGACGGACTACTACGTGAGCTACCACCAGTTCAGCTCGAAGCCGGACTATGTGGTGTGTACACACAAGGTGGTCAGCTATGCAGAGGTCATCCGGCAAAACCACAAAGAGCGTCAGAAGAGCATCAAGGCGATCGCCTCCAGCTCAAGCAATGGTAGCAAATGTGCCTCGGCCACGACAACATTGCGGGACTTCGAGCTGAACAACTTGAACATGGACAGCTTGACAAGTTTTAGCAACGATGTGACCACGGGGGCCGCGGCCGCTGCTTCCTCACCCACGGTGGACTCCTCCCCCATGTGGTCGGCGACAGCGGCGCCTGCTTCCAGCACGTGCACAGTGAACCCTCTGAAGACCTCGAGGCCCGCCTCCAGCTACGGCAATATCAGCTCCACAGGCATCTCCCCCAAAGCCAAGCGCAAGTGTTACTTCTACAACAACAGGGGCAACGAGTCCGACTCCACGTCCATGTCCGCTGACTCAGTTACCAGCAGACAGTCCCTGATGACGCACGTTAGTTCGGTAAGTATAGTACTACCTTAGCTGCATTTCCCCAGTTTATGTGCTTCTCCTTGTCAGCAAGGGCAACGCCAGCGATCACATCATCATCAGCAGCAGCATCACCAGCAGCAGCAACACCACCAACAACAACAGACGCAGCACCATCATCTGCAGCTGCAGCAGAACGTAGGACAGCCGAAAATACTCCCCATGTTGCCGCTGGCGCCGACGCAGATTGTCACCAGCAACGCCTGCCAGTTCTCCCAATCAAACTTCCCTCTGACCAGCCCGCAGCTAGTGGCACCTAGCTTCCTTGAACCCCCTCAATACCTAACTGCCATCCCGATGCAGCCGGTGATGGCGCCGTTCACGGTGGCCCCCGTGTTGTCTCCGTTGCCTGTGCAGGCGCAGTCGGAGTTGCTGCCGGGCGCTGTCGTCATGACGCCCACACAGAGCCAGCTTCAGGATCAGCTGCAGCGAAAACACGACGAGCTGCAGAAACTTATTATGCAGCAACAGGACGAGCTGCGCATTGTTTCTGAGCAACTGTTGCTGGCGCGCTACACGTACCTGCAGCCCATGATGCCGATGGGCTTTGCTGCCAGCAACATGACAGCTGCTGCGGCTGCCGGTGCAGGGAATATGCAGCGCAGCTTCAACTTCACCGGCAGCAATGCAGTCGAGCCACAGTTCAATCAATACGGTTTCGCACTGAATTCGGAGCAGATACTGAATCAGCAGGACCAACAGATGATGATGCAGCAGCAGCAGAACCTACACAATCAGCAGCAACACAATCATAATGTACAGCACCATCAACAGCAACAACACCAGCAACAACAACAACAGCAGCAGCAACAACAACAGCAGCAAAGTCAGCAACAGTTGCAAATGCAGCAGAATCAGCAGCAGCTGCAGCAACAGCAGCAACAGAGCACCATTTTCTCGCGGGAGGACATGGAGGACATCGATGCGTTTCTGAATCTGTCGCCGCTGGAGTCGCTTGGCTCACAGCTTGCAAGCAACAACAATGACAACAGCGGCGGCAACAACAATCAAGGCTTCAATAACAGCAGCAGTGGCAACAATAACAACAACAACAGCAGCAGCGGCAACAACAACAATAATAATAATAGCAGCGGGAACGCGCCGCAGAACACGAACGAGGACTCGCTGTTATCGTACATGCAGCTTGCCACGGAGTCGAGCCCCTCCCTCAACTTTCACATGGGCATCAGCGACGACGGCTCCGAGAGTCATAGCGAAGACAACAAGCTGATACCCAGCAGTCGGCAAAAGCAGCACCTACAACAGCAACAGCAGCAACAGAGCCAACAACTACTGCAACAGCAGCACCAGCAACTGTTGCAGCAGGCATCTCAGCAGCAGCAAGCGAACAACTTCTTCTCGTTGAGTGCAAGCCAGAACCAGAGTCAGCTGCCCAACGACTTGGAGATTCTTCCCTACCAAATGTCGCAGGAACAATCGCAGAACCTGTTTAACTCACCGCACACAGCCAGCGGCAGTCAATAGTACATAGCCACCATGGGGGCGTGGCACACATCCTAATGTCTTTAAGTTGTCTTCATTAGATTTCTGATTCGGTTTCACTTCATAAATTCCAATGTATAGCTTAAGTTTAATTCTAAAGGGGTAAAATACTATGCCCATTCCCATATCATTATAGTCATTATAATAACTCACCCTCTTCCGTACCTTACTGCGTATTATGCAGAAGCCCAATCATTAGTTTCGGCACTGGCTCTCTCTCTTTCCATGCGACACCGCTGCGCGACATCTGACACCCGATTCCCGTTGCTAGTTGTAGATCTCAACAGACTGAGTATTGTTCTAATATTACGATATTATGTACTCCTTAACTAAACTTTAGTCACATTACATTTGTGTTGTTCTCAAAGTATGATCGGAATAAAATATATCTCTAAGATAGACTAAGCGTAGACTTAAGTAGTTGTGTTTTTAGTTTTAAGTATTAAGTTTTGCTAAAAACAGCCCAACGTTTCCATTAGTTACCACTATCCAGTAAGTGTCATCGGCACCAACAGGGATCTCTGATGCATAATCGAACCTTACTTATGAATAGGCGCAATTTCAAACGCTCTGTATATGTATCTCTAATCCCGCACGATACACACCTAAAAGCAACTAAAACACAACATTATGATACTATATTTAAGTTTACATATATAATTTCAAAGACTGCGCTTCGCTTTCGGAGCCATATGAATAGTTAATAGTCAATCTTTGTAGTTATGATATCCACCTGTATAACACCTTAGTCCAATACCGATAGCAAGTAGCCAATAAGTCAAAACTCAGGTTGAGATTGCAACTGAATTATTTGCTGTGAACATATTCATATATGAAATTCGACTAGTTTATTTAGCAGGTTCGTGAACGCTTCTAATTGACTCGAAATGAAACATTTGTAGGCTTTCAATTTGATAACTAATTCGTTGTAAATATAATTGTAGTGTAAATTCAAAATATATTTGAAGTGTATTATCCATTTGCGGCAAATGAATATGTTACTAAGTCACTTTGGCATTCACATTCACATATGCATTCACATACGCATTCCAATTAGCTAAAAGCCAAATACTAAAAACTAAAAGACGCATAAAACTAAATGGCTTCAACACAAACTAGACTAAGTAAGCTAAGTAAGTCTACGCTAATTGTACATACCTATACATATAAATGTAGCTATCTTTCCAAGGTTTGTACATATGTATTGATATTTGCAAATAACTTTATTCAATCGAATTGAAAACCGAGAACGAGAAATATACAAGAAAAGCAGTTACACAGGTTATTTCACAATATACGATTTTTATGGGAAAGTGTTCTTAAGTTAGGTAGTATATGAAATGAAGATTGCAACTAAACCCGCAACTTGGTAATTGCGTTCTGGAGGATCTGAAACTCCGAGTTAATGTTGTTCATCAGGTTCGATATCTGCGGCTTTGAATCCAGGACCTCAATGCTCTGTGTGTAGGCATTATAGCGGACGCCAAATGGACGAGGAATCGAGTTGGCAAATTTACTGAAAGAAAAGAAGAAATAACCAACAAGAAAGATTCCCAATCAGTCACAGACATACATGGTCTTCTCCTTGGCGCTCTCAAAGCTGTCCGCCACATAGTAGAGGGGCTGGAACTGAGTTATGGGGTATTTGGTGACGCCTGTTATCTCTGGCTCAAAGTCCTTCAGCTGCGGCTTATCGGTTAAGCAGTATTCCAGTTCACCGTAGGATGAGAGCAAGCCGGCACCAAACGCTTTTAACTCACCCTCCTGACGGCACATACCATACTCCACGGTGAACCAAAAGATCTACGATAAAAAAACATTATTATAAGTTTTAAATAGAGATCAAGATCAGGTTTACCAACATACCGTTGAGAGCTTTTCGATGTAATCATCTGGGGCGCCGAGGGAGGCTAAGCCGATCTCCTGACTGAACTGGGCAAACGCAGGATCGGCAAACAGAGGAACGTGGCCTAGCAGTTCGTGGCACACATCTGGCTCCGGTGTGTACATGGGCTTACTGGGGTGGCGGATATATTGAGTGGAATGGAAGACGCGGAAAGCCAATCCAGCCAAGAAGTCGCGAGAGCTAAGAAGACCTGCCACAGGACGCAGCGTGAAGCCTGTGCAATCTACAAAAGAAATTAAAAAATTTTTTGTAAAATATGAAATAGAAAATATTTTGTGTTTTTATTACCTCTCAGAAAGTTGGAAACATCCTCCAGCTGGGGAATATTGTCCTCGCGAAAGCCGCAGTTGTCTATCAATAATGGGAAGACGTGATTGTACTCCCTGCAGGCGTGCGTTTTATAGAGCTTGGTCAAGTTGCGGAAGATGATGCCCCAGGTCTCGATCTCCTCCTTCGAGTAGTCCACATGCGGCAGTGGCTCTCCATGCTTGTAGTTGTAGGCAATGTCGGCAAAGTACTTACGACGCTTGCGATATTCGGGATCGGTAAATCCGGGATGATCCGAATCAAGTTCTGCACCGTAGCTAAGAATCTGATTTGCGAAACGGTCCAGATCGCGTATACGACGTGGAAACCAGGGCACAGCTGTGGCATTATCCTTATAGTCGCGAGAAATTATGTTGAAGTAAGAACACTGATCCTTTAGGTCCTCGATTGCCTTGCCTAAGGATCCCGACTTTCCATCGCACTCTACGAAGAACTCGTAGCCGGGCACACGTAGCGAAGAGCGTGACTCGATGTGTACCAGGTTGACGTCATGCTTCTTAAATATGCCTAGGGTGTTGGCGAGGGCACCGCTAGATAGCGACGAGTCCTTTGGTGAAAACAACAAGCTGATATTTCCGGCCTCCTTTACATCCACGCCTTCGGCTATATATGCGGAGTCCTCGATCCGAGTAGGCTGATCAAGGAAAAAGAGAGCAAAAATCATAATAGGTTAATTGAGTTGTTTAATTTCTTATCAACGCGATGATTGATGCCTTTGCGCAATAAGTAGACGCTGTTATTGCATCAATTAACAATAATCGATTCATGGCGCGACCAAACGCCCGTCAATCAATCATCCAAAGACTTTTCCATGAGTCGCAATATTTTTTCTACACTGTAAGCAGATATTACCCTCAGGGTATTTATCCCCTTGATCGGACTCATGTGTCAAGTTACAAAGGTCAGCCTCCACTCAATACTCAAATTATTGAAAACAATAAAGATCTTCTGATCAACCGCAGAGCTAGCAAAATTTACGCACGTTTTGCCTTGATCTTGATTATTAGCGTTGTCAACAAGTTTTGTATAGATTTAGATTTTCGAATTTTAATAGCGCTACTTTTAAACAAGATATGTATCCAGCGTAACACAAACAACATTTCACGTTGTAATGACTTGCATCTTATTACAGTCCTGCTATAGTTGTATTGTTGTTTCACTTTTAACTTGTTTTGATAGACTTTGTTTACTCAAATAATATTGGAATGTTTCCACTAAAATGCAAACAATTTCTTACTGCGTGGACCACCAACCTTATCGAAAGAAACTTGACGTTGGTACATTTTGTTCCGAAAAAATTCTGAAAGACAGTGCAAGCGATGCGATCAGCACACGATTTAAAACTGACTTGACTTTTCTGCTGTGCGACGACTTATAAAGACTCTGGCGGCCGCTGCGAGAAGCTAATCTCTGAGACAATACTAAGAAGTTTTTAATATCAATAACACAATACAACCAGAGTGAGAACTGAAAACAGAAAACAGTGGACCATAAAGAGGGTGAGCGATCGTAGAACAGCATCCACACTGTGGATCGGGGGTTATCAGGCAAAGTGCTCATCGAATTGATAGGCCGACTTGATAGGCGGCACACTAAGCCTAAAACACTCCAAATCTATAAATATGTATTTTCCGTACAGATTTTAGTCTTATCGACGGCAAGCGTTGCTTGTGGTCCATGTTGGATAGTTTTGTTTTTTGCACAAATACATATATACAGAACCAAAATAGCGCCGAAATGTTCAAAATTCTATTGACATGTTCTAACCAAACGAGTCCAACGGCATTTCTGGCCAATTATTGGAAGTAAATAAACTTTAAATGTGACATGCGCAGCTCGGGAGCTTTCTAAAACTCGCCTTAAAAAATATAATACTCTGCAACCTGTCTTATGTTTCCAACAAGTAGTGCGAAGTTTTTGTTTTTTTGAGACGCTCTGTTTATCAACTAGCCCCGTGACGAGCCCAACTGTCAACCGGCCCACCGGCCAACCGTACAACTTGACAAGTTCGCAAAATCAGCATTCAGTCGATCTCACTCCCAATCATCGAGGCCGCTCTACAATCCACATGAACGCGTAGAGCTCGTACGCTTTGTGGAACGTATGTCAAACTCAATTTGAGTGATGGCTGCACTTGTTGTGTCAGATCAAGTAGTTCTCTCTAGACTCTCGCTAGATATGTTAATGATAGGGTCAGCAGAGAAGACTCTTTCATGCGTGCTTCTTGCGTGATGGAATCTTTACGAAACTGATGCAATATGCAGAGTGTCTTGCGTCAACTGAATTTTTCAACTATCATGGTCAGGGAAATCCCACGTAAATAGCTCCATGTCGGAAAGGCGCAGAGTTCTCGGTATTCCAAACCAATTTACACTTCCAGCAGCTGTCGTTTTCAAACACATTTAAAGGAACACAAATTATTTAAATATGTATTTATTTAAATTACGCATTAAATGTATTCAAAAATATTTATAAAATGTTTATCAAAAATGCATGTTGCTTTATAAAATTGTATAAATGATATTCTACACAATTACATTAGAAATTAGCATATGAACGCCAGAGCGAGGTGAGCAGGCCGCGTTTCGGCTGCGTTTTCGGATTCGCTTGTGGGCGCACGTTCTTCAGAGTGCACCCCACGGGCAGGTTGACCTACACAGAAACAGAAGCAGATTGAAGAGAGATAGAAATACACGTAGTCATAGATACAATAAGTTAAAGGCCCTACTCGGGTCGTTGGCAGTTTGCGGGTTCGTGTCCAACCTTCGTACGGTTGCTAGTGTTTCAGTTAGTAGCGTTGGCATTAGTAGCGCTCTTAGTGTGGTGTATGCAATGGCAGAAGCAGAGGCGAGATCAGGAGAGACAGCTGTTGATTCTCCTCCTAACTGTTGAAGCAAAGCTGCCGCTTAGGCCAGGTGTAACTTACGGATTGCTGGGCGGTCACCTTAACCGGATCTTTGTCAGGACATACTACGTAGGACTCGTGTCCAGCAAAGAGGCTGCTGTGCGTTTGCTGGCCAGCGTCCGGAAAAGCTACCTCTGAAAATGCTTGACCAGATTTAGCAGCAGCAGCTGGAAAGGATATCGAATATGAAATCAAATTTAAAATGTAAGTATTACTAAACTTACGTTTAACATGAATCTGGAAACTGCAGGTTAAAGTCAATCCATCCGTAGTTGTCGCCTCATATTTGACAGTGTGGTGTCCCAATCCAAAAAGAGCCCCAGGGAACTATATCATATAGTATAATATTATAATAATTTTTCATTCTATTTGTCTATTCTGAACTTACCGATGACTTGTAGATTTTGAGAAGTTTACCTTCGAAGCGTGGCTCTTGCCAGAGAACAGAGCGAAGATTTTGGTTTTCTTTCAAATGAACTTCAAAGGAGTCCGGGCAGAAGTGGGACCCAGACGCGCCCAGATCAACGCGCGTGTTCTCAGAGCCTGCAGTTCGTGAAAGTGTTGCCTCAGTAGGTATCGTCACGGGCATGCGAGCTGGGATCTGCTCAACTAGGCTTTCTGAACGTCTCCCAAATGGTAGACGTCGCGTGGTCTGAAAAGTTAAATCATTGAACTCTGGAAGACGCGCAGGTCTGAGCTGTGCAAAGGGGTTGGGTGCTTCATGGTGTTTGATGGTGATTTGAGTTTCACAGCCAACAGTTTGCTGCGTCGCCGGATCGCGAGCCTGAAAGGTGACCTTGTGTATGCCGACAGGCAGGTTACCCTGCAGCTGCTTGGCCCAAGCCGGAGAGGCAAACACATTGCGATAATCCACATTTGTTGCAGGGCGTTGAAGAGTTACGTGTGCCTTGTTCTGATGCGAATCCAGCAGAATAACCACGCTTTCTGGGCATGTGATGTATGGCCTAACGCGATGTGATTGTTGTTGCTCTGCAGTTCGAACGGGGAAGGGGATATGATTTTGGGCCTGTAGAAGGGACTGCCAAGGTGACTGCACTTGACCAATTAATTGGTTATCAAAGATCGGCTTGCACTCCAGCACGTTGCCCAGGGTCCAACCATTCATGCACATGTTTATCGCTCCACCTATCGCCATGAAGCCCATGTTACAATGCAGGTGACACGTAGTGCCAAAAGTGGAAGCACCTTGGGTACAGCTCGGCGGGGAGATGACGCCGTTCCGCGGCACTGGCAGAGCACCACAAGCAGAAACCCGTCGAGGGACAGGGGGTAGCAGGCCTGAGTTCCAAGGTCTGACTTGGGAGACACCTGTAGGGAATATTAGTTTAAGTAAAATGAAAGAAAAAGAGGGGATGGGAGTCCAGATACTTACGCACACACTTGTTCGCTTGCCCCTCCCATATGCCAGATACACCGCAGGTCCGGATCTCAGACCCAATCAGTCGGAAGCCAGGCTTGCAACCCACCTTACAACGCGTGGTATAGAACAACTCACTCTTTTTGCGATACCTGTTGCAATGTGCCATAGCATTTTTCGGTGCCTGGTATTTTAAGCAGCGATCTCTGGGTTGCAAAAGAGATACTTCCGGCCTCCTTGGCACAACGGCAACTACTGGTGGCTGTGGCTGTAGCTGCAGTGATGGCAGGGGTGCCAGTGGTGCCCGTGGTTTAGTTGGCGCCAGCGGCCTAAGAGGTGGCAGTGAACTCCTTGGCTCTGCTGGCGGATCAAAGCAACTGTGTCCGTCGAAGGACAAAGTCTTTTCCGCTGCACATGCGCACTTAAAGCTGCCAGGCTCGTTGAGACACCTGTCCTGGCAGCCACCGTTGTCCTGGGCACACTCGTCGACATCCTCGCAGTCGCGTGCATTGCTACCGACGGCGTAGCCCTTGGGGCAGGAGCACTTGTACGATCCCTGAGCATTCTCACAGTGATGTGAGCAACCTCCGTTGTTCACCTGACACTCATCGATATCCACACAGGTACCATCGACACCAAGCAGGAAGCCCAGGCCACACTCAATGCGCTCGCAGCCCTGATCAGTTTTTCGGGTGCCAGGAGGGCACCCCACCAGGGCTGGCAGGCAGCTACGCCCGTCTTCTTGGAGACGAAAGCCCACAGGACAGCCGCACTCGTAACTACCTGGTTTATTAATGCATTCATGTGTGCAGCCGCCGACGAGGAGGCCGGCACACTCATCCACATCCTGGCAACTGTGGCCATCGGCAGTGAGCTCGTAGCCTCTGTCACAGGCACAGATATGCGAACCTAGAAGATTAATACAAATTTGGCTACAATTACCAAAATCCTGAGCACATTCGTCAATGTCTAAGCAGCCAAAACCATCGGATGCCAGGTCGAAACCTCCCTTGCAGACACACGCAAATCCGCCCGGCTGATTCAAGCAGAGCTGCGCGCAGTTCCCATTTTCCAGCTGGCACTCGTCATGATCCCTACAGTTGCGCCCGTCCACGTCTAGGATAAACCCCAGTGGACAAGCGCACTGGTGGTTACCCGGCAAATTGATGCAGAAGTGCGAGCAGTTGCCATTGGCAATTGAGCACTCATCGATGTCCAAGCAAGCAGCAGGGGTGGAAGATGAGGATGAAAGTGAGGATGTTGATGATGGTGATGGTGATGATAATAATGAACCCAAAGCGTAGCCCGGCTCGCAGATGCACGTATATGAGCCGTTAAGATTCTCGCATAACAGTTGCGGATCACAGCTGTGTCTGTTGGTCGCGCACTCATCTATATCAAAGCAGTAGCCGTCGAGGCCCTCCACCTGTAGTGGCTCGAAGCCAGGCGAGCAGAGACACTCATACGAACCTGGCAGATTCTGGCAAAGCTGCTGGCAACCACCATTCTTCTCCTGACATTCGTCCACATCGGAGCAGCTCTTGTTGTCGGCGCTCAGAATGAATCCTTTGCTGCAGGTGCAGGCGCCGGAGTCGGCGCTGAGGCAAAGCTGCTCGCAGCCATTGTTGTTAATGGCGCAGGGATCGGGGGCGACGCACGTGTACTCCTCCGGCTCCTGCAGCGACATGCCGCGCGGACAAAGACACTGGTAGCCCCCAGCCGTGTTGAAGCAGTCATGTGAACACTTGTGAGTGCCTGCAGCACATTCATCGATGTCCTGGCAACTGAAGATCTCACTGCTGTAGCCCGGCGGGCAGACGCAGCTAAAGGTACTATTGTCCTCGCTATCCAGGCAACTTCCCGGGCGGCAACGTTCGTGCCCCTGCTCCCGGCTGCAGACGGTCTCGGCCACCTCGCAGCTGTGCAGATCCTCGCCAAGCACGTAGCCATCCGGGCAAACGCAGGTGTAGTGACCATTGGGTAGATCTTTGCATTGGTGGTCACAGCGTGTGCGATTCAGCAGTGGGTTGTCCAGGTCCTGACAGCTGTCGGGAGCACAGCTGCTCTGATCCTTAAGCAAATGGTGGCCTGCATGGCACGAGCAGCGGTAGGAGCCAATCGTATTTTCGCACTTCTGCTGGCAGAGACGGTGTGGAACATGGCCTGCGTTGCTCTCGTCCTCCACAACCATGTTGCACTCATTGATGTCTTGACATTCGCTGCCGTCCACTGAGAGCACAAAGCCAGGATTGCACGTAGGCTGCACAGGTGCAGCTGGTTTTATCGGCTCCACAGGCGGTACGGGATCTACATACCCTTCCGGACTCGACTGAGGAACTACTTCGATTACATTGTCTTCCAAGTCTTCGTTAGCCTCCTCCTTCGTGTTTAATATCACGATACAGCGATAAGATCCAATCAAGTTCTCGCAGCCATTTGAACACTTTGCTGCCACCTCAGGCTGTACGCACTCGTCCACATCTATAAGGAAAAACAATAAAATTATTTTTGTCAGATTTGCAGCAGAACCTGTGCGATGTATGCGACTCACCCAAGCAGGCCGTGCCGGTTGCCTCATCAACTTTGAAGCCTTCTCCACAGGCGCATTCGAAGCTTCCGGGCAAATTATTACAGATCTGTGAGCAGCCACCGTTAGACTCCTGGCATTCATCAATATCTGCGAAAAATTTAAATAGGTAGGTCAGTAAAGGATATGCATTCGGGTGTGTAGGAAGTACCATGACAACTAGAATAGTCCTGGGGATCGAGAGCATAGCCATCGTTGCAGGTGCATCTAAGACGTGGGTTATTCTCGCCGGGAAACAGAAGGCGTTCGCACTTATGGGCACATCCACCGCGATCCTCACCGCAGTCCTCATCCAGCAGTCGAGGCGAATATGGATCCTTTGTGGGAGCCACAACAATACTAATATCAGTGGCGACTTCCAACGGACCTCCGGCATTGGGCTCCTTCTCCGGCTGCTGTCCTGGTTGATACTCGTGATGTTGCTCTGGCTGCTGCTCCAACTGCTCTTCTGGCTGCTGCTCTGGTTCATGATCTGGCTGCTGCTCTGGTTGTCCATTTTGGTGCTGCCCTGGCTTCTGGTCTATCTGCTGTTCAGGCTGCTGCTCAGGCTGCTCTGGCTTCTGCTCTAGCTGCTGCTCTGGCTCTAGTTCGGGCCTTTTCTCCGGTTGCTGCTCAGGCTGTTGCCCTGGCTGCTGTTCTAACTGCTGAACTGGCTGTAACTCAGGTTGCACTTCAGGTTGGGGTTCAGGTTGCCAGCCAGGTTGAACTTCAGGCAGCTGTTCATGTTGCTGCTCAGGTTGCTGCTCAGGTTGCTGCTCAGGTTGCTGCTCAGGCTGCTGCTCATGCTGCTGGTCATGCTGCTGTACTTCGGGTCGTCCAACGTAAAATACCGTGTCATTTGAATTAGTATCTTGTACAGTTACCTTTATTACTGGGGGCGGTGGAGGTGGTACCAATGGTTGGGCGCTCTGCGGTGCTTTGGCATTATCATCATTATAGGCATCATAGTCAGTATCGTCGTCTTCATCTGCTTCATCGTAAATCTCCTCGCCGTCAGCATCGTCGTCGTAACTAGAGTCGATGGAGTTTGGCAAACATGTTGGGACCTCTACTCCAATCCATTGTTTGTTGCTGCAGTAGAGCACATCCATCTGCTCCTTTTCAAAGTGATAATTCTCACTGCAGGTATAGTAAGCCACCAGGAAGGTCCTTTCTCCTCGGCGACGTCGTTCGTACTTTGTAACTACACCGTGGTTGATTTCGGGAGCCTCCTTCTTGGCCTCAATACAACTCACGTCCAGCTTCTGGACTAACTTATTGTCTACACGCGGCTCGTCGGGTATAGCTGGTACTTTTTTCTTGCGTTCTGAAAGTAAAATCGGTTAAAAAATATTAAATTAACTTTTAACAAAGTGCAACTTTCTCAGAAACTGTTGCGGTTCAATTTGGTGATAAACTTATAGTAAGTTAACTCGGAACTCTTCAAAACACTTACCTTTGGCCTTGACACAAATGGGTGGCTCGCCCTGCCATTCTTCGGTGTCCACATGGCAAACCAGCTCCTTGGGTCCCTTTAAAACATATCCAGATGCACAGCTGTAAATTGCAGTATTGGTTTGCTGTTCGAGGTCTGTAAACAGCTCAGCCTTGGCATGATCCACTGGAGGAGGCGTCTGGCAGTCCTCATACACGGCGTTTGTTACTGCAAATTGTAGGCCTGTTAATCTTTGGAACAACTTTTTATACTTATATATAAAATCCCACTCGGAAAATAGAAGGTCTTATGGAAAGATCTTTCAAATCTTTGCTAAAATAATTTTCAGTGTCGTTATGTTTATTTTCGTCTTTTCCGAAATTTACGATCAGTATTTATGTTTTTAGTTTGTTTGCCGGCCGGTAATTAAGTGGACTATTTGTAGGGCGCGAGGGGCCACTCATAATACTAAAGATGTGCCGAGACAATCTGACAATGATTCATCGAACTCATGTGAAGCAGATAAGCATGTCATGACGAATACCTAATACTCTTCCGATTTCGTTCAAGTAGAACTACGCTGGAATATCTTCAATTCCCAAGACACAATAACAAGATACCCACTTAGAAAGTGTATACTTAGTAAGTCGTAAAAGCTCTATACCTATGCTAAATAATTCCACACCACATTAAAAACAATATCTATAGACTTCAGAAAGTAATTTTATTTGTTCGAAAAAGTATATAAAGACTTAGTTGTGGACCTTTGATCTTTATGAAGAATAAGTGTGCCATACTTATGATTTACACTTGAGTTTCCCAACTCTATTTTCATTTCCGCCACCCACTCACCTCCGGAAAATGCGATGCAGCTCAATACACATAAAAGAAAATGTGCTGGCAGCATTTCGATGCTTCTGCGAAGTGTTTACTCGATCGAAACAATTTTCTTCACACCTTTTACAAGATTTGCCTCTTTTTATAAATATCAAGACATTTATTAATTTCACTTTTCAGAACATTCTGTAGTCGAGAGGGCTGAAAATATAGGTGTATATAAAAATACAGGCTGGTATAAAAATCCATTAGGATTAAGGCGGCTTTATAAATAGCACACATCTGAACACACACGCACAGCACTTCTTGAACACTCATTTCTGTTATATTTATTTACAAAGGGAACGCTCTTGAACATTTGTCAACCCTGTAACAGAATCACTCCGCAATACACACATCAATTTGTTGAAATCGATTAATCATTGCACGAATTTTTCAAGAAGATCGAACAGTGCTATAAGGAATAGCTATATGTATATACATGGTGATTATATGTATGTCTGCATTCAAGGAAAGGATGCCACTGCCATAAGCTACCTCTTGGAGAGAAAACGTAACGTTCCCGACGAGCGCCAAGGTAAGACTGACGCCTCGAGAAGGGAACACGATTTTTGTCTCCAAAAGATATATATGCTGATCTTTAATGTCTATCATAATTAGCGCGAGAGCCGCACACAAGTGCTGCCGTCTGAGGAAGAACAGAGGCGACCTATTTTTAATACGCGCGCCCATGGCTCTATGATCATTATCATTATCATAATCATTATCAGCTTCCCCAACGCAATAATCATCATGCGGGTGCGTGAGAAATTGTACGTGGGCCCGGTGCCAAGGAGTGTGTCAAAGTATCTTGCATTGAACTTGATAGAATGCTGAAAATGCATCAAAGGAGGCCTGTGTTACGAGAGAAAAACGCCTCCATTCCCTGTCATTTCAGCTGTCAAAATTACTTGATACACTATGGACGTGTTATCGTATGTTAACAATAGTCCCAAGCCAGAATTTCTTACATAAAACCCGCTCAATCAAATGCGCCGCTTGCGATTTTTATTTAGTCATATATATGTCTTATAAGAGATATATATAGACATTCGTTTGTGCATATTATATATACTCTGTTGACTCGAGCAGCTAAATTGTTTTTAATTAAAACTAAATACGTTCTCGAATGGAATAAAAATCGCGTAGGTGTGGTAAACGCGGCACTCGCAACTCGCGACTCTCGCGTCTTCTACTTATTTGGCTTGCCTCAAACATGTTTTGTTTGTGTTTTTCTATATCAGTTGATGTTGTTACTTTTATATTTGTTGTTAAGTAGCTAACAAAGAGTTGATGCGACCTATATAGGCGGTGCTATAGCCCAGCCGCAGCCCCCTATGAATAAAAAACCCAACCCAACATAAAATCAGAAGAAATTCCAATTAAAAGCTACTCTATGCCGTAAATTAATTAAATTAAATTAAATACTAATCTGAAAGACAAAGCACAGACAGGTATGCTTTTATTAAGACTTTAAATTATACGTAAATGACCAACCAACCAACGACACACCCCCGCCGACAGGGGTTCAGGGTATACAGAACTTTAAATCTAATTGATGCTGGCAAATTGATTGACAAATTGATTGTTTCGGTTACAAACAATAAAATGTTTTAAGGTTACACGCTGAATGGACCGGGTGTAATGATTGACCCATTGACTGCACCACTGCCTCAAATGCCGCGCACCAGTCGCACACTTGAAACTGCGCGCGTTTAAATCCGCGCGTATATCGCGTCGTTCTTTGGGTTCATTGTGGGAGTGAACCTTTTTTTTTACTTATATTGCGATGAGGTGTCCACAAGTTTTACTGGCTGACCATTATGGCTCGCTGTCAGATGTATCTCCCGACAGTGTGCGCTACTTTTTTCATGTGTCTGTATCTGGGTATGTACTGTGTAGGCTCATGTTCGTCGATGTTGTTTATTGCTCTATTTACATTTTGACTTTACCTAAGTTGGCATTTGCGGAAATCGCTCAAGGGCGTTCTCTCTAGACTCGTTTGTACACCGTCTCGTCTGGGGGTTGGCCGCTGTCCCAAGCTTGTTTGGGTCAATTTATGTTGACACTTCTCTAGTTCGCACAAGTATCCACTCTCCATGCTTCGTTAGCTGCAGGCTTGAATTAAAGAGGGATACGAAAAGCCACAGCACTGTGATTGATTTGGGTTTTAATAAATTCAACTTTTATTTTAGTTAACAATAATTGGTTTTGTTAATTACAAAAAAGTCAAATCGTACTCCTATTTTAATCAAGCGCTTGTGAAAGTAACTTAAATTAGGGATGTGTAAAGAAATTTTGTATCGAGTGGCTTCAACAGAAAACTGAAACTAAGAACACACACGGAGTGTGTGAAGGTGTGTGGGAGGTGTTAGTTCTTGATGCTCAGATACGAAGGTCCAACTTGGCGAACGTAGACACTGCGCTCGTTGCTCAGATATGGTGGGCAGCGCACGGTGAGGATGCCGTCTGAGGAAAGCTCAGATCGCACATCGTTGGGATAGTAGCCACGCGGCAAGACGAAGCGCTTGACAATGTGACGACCCACAAAGCTGTCGCCATCGCGCCGCTTCTCATGCTTGGCCTCGACGACGACAGTATCTCCAGTGGTTTTGACTGTGATCTCGAAGGGCTTGAACTGGTGCACGTCCACGTTGGCCTCGAAGCCATCCTTGCCAACAATGACGCGACTGAGATCGGGCGCAGATCCGACGCGCGAGAGACGCTTCCAGTATGGCAGATCCCAGTCGGCAGCCAGATCCCAGTCCCGCCACAAGCGACGACGGTAATCCCAGAGATCCCAGTCCGTATTGTTTGTTGCTGGTACGAGAGCCATCTGAAGTCTGTGTGTTCGGGTTTGTGTAAGGTTTCCTCTTCTGCAGGACGCAGCAATGCGTAACGAATTTCGCGATAAGTTTTCCGATTTCTCGTTTCGATTCGCCGCGTTCTCTAAACGTCCGCACGCGATTTAGCACTGAGTGAATTAAGCTCGGCACAAACCCGACCGCCACCTTTTATAGAGCGCGAGCTGCCAGTGGGCCAACCCCAGCAATGACAGCTCTGACGTACGAGAAGCAGCAGCTTCAGCGGCCACAAGCGGGCTGCTGTTTATCTTGAGATTGTTTTCGAATCGAGAACTGAAAGCTGGAGGCGCTATCGGTGGGTCGTTTTGTGGGCTGTCGCCCCATTGGCATTTCCTAAGACTAGATACTTCCGTATACCAGCTTAGATTTTTTCTCCGCTCTTTCTTTCTCTTTCTCTCTCATTCTCACTCTCTCTCTCTGTCCCTCTCTCTCTCTCTCTCTCTCTCTCTCTCTGATCAGCTGTGCTAAGCCCATCCTCAAGTCATTCTCCCATAACGTTGGCGCCTCGAGCTCAGCATTTCCAGCTTAATTACGCCACATTTCCGCCGTCTCTTCTGGGCATATAAAATATATGTTTGTATGTCTGTGTGAGTGTGCGCATATTGAAACCAAGCTAAGTTAGGCTAATTTAAAAATTTCTTTAGCGGAAATCCGAAAACAAAACGTCGCATAATTCTTTTCACTTTTTTACCAAATTCGGCATTGACTTTTTATGCGCGTTTTTCATTTTCAATTAGTTCTCTACAAATACATTTACAGACACAGAAACACAGCTGCAGACACTACAAAATCAACAGCATGTTGGGCATGTTATGCGCCATGCACATGGATTGAAACATTTATAGCGCTCGTTGTCATAACAAAAGGCAATTTGTTTGTCTGCTAAACGGCTTTTCGGCTATCGATTTGCACCAAAGATTAGCGACAGCAACAACAACAGACAGATAGATAGGAATCGGCATCGCGAACACAGCAGCATTTATGGGCCTGACCTGCGGCCTCCCCCTCTGGCCTACTGGCCCACCCCCTGCGGCAGCTCCATGGCGACAAATGGTTCGGGTCGCATCTCTGTGTGCGACCCAACCCGTTTATAATTGTGTTTTATGCTCTTGCACATGCGATTATATTGACATGCCCTGTTACAACATTTTTTCTGTACACATTATTTGTATCTCGTAGTTTTATGTACTATATAGAAGAGCAGCACGTCTTTACGTTGCCACAGCGCTCTACACAAAATTCAACTCGATCTTAGCAATAGTTTCAATAGAATATGAAGCTTTATACAGTTGCCTATTTCCTACTTACATGTCAATCCAAAGTTGTCGATAGATTTTATGAGACACCTGGAGACGGCAGGCAATCAAATGTGCGAGGAGGAAAAAAATGTATGGGACTCCACTCAATTTGGAGAGTAATGTTTGTGCGCTCGACACCCATTTGGGACACTCGGAAAGGAACATACGCCTAAAGAAAATAATCAAAATATAATTTATGCCGGGTGCACGAGAATCGTAGACTAATTTTAAAAGCAGAGCTATAAATAAAATGCGAACACGCATTCGTCTCTTTAGACTGCGCTGACGCATCGAAACATGCTCGTATGTTGCGCAGTGTAAACGAGAAATGCGCGCGCAAAATCTCGTTTAGAAATCAATGAAGTGCCGCAACAACAACAACAACAACAACTACAGCAGCAGCAACAACATCACAGTAGTGACAATAATGCCGTGTAATTATAGGTAAACAATTTTATAGAATCACAAAGCAATCGACTAATTTGTTTGACTTTATGGTAAAATCAAATCAATTGCGAAGCAAACGACCCCAGCGAGCAGTTCCAAAGGGTGTGGGTCGCACTCAGGAACTTTCCCTAGGCCCGCTGCTTACACAAGATGATCCGATGCATTTGAGATATTCACGCGCTTTCTCGCTTTCTGAACTAATTTGCATTCAGCCTCCCACAGGCAGGCCATATGGCAATTTAAGGGAACTGCAGCTGTCGACAATGCCTCCGAGTTGTGGGTGTGCACCTAAGGGAGGAACAGGAGAGTGCAGGGCAGTTTGAGCTGCAGAATACACCCCACAGATCGCATCATGTACATATGTAGTTTATTGCTGCCAATGTTAGCTCATTTGCCCGCCACAAATTTGTCATGCGGGCAACGGGCAGTGGGCCAACTGCCGCTGGCAGCAAATCACCTCAGCTTTGCCCCAATGCTCCTCTGTCCCTAACAGCACAGTCATCTTCAGAAATCCCAGCGATTTGTTCGACTGGCGCAACATTCGCCGCTCGTCGCCCGATTTTACGAGGCCGCGCGTCGACAACACCTCCGCAAAGACGCAAAGTTTATTAGGCTAATAAAAATCTTAAATCATATCCGACATGTGAGTTTTCGGAACACAACAAGTCGTTAGCAGAACAAATACGCGCACCTTGTGCTCTGTGCTAAATGCTTATAAACTTTAATCCCTTCGGCATGTAGTGTGTGGGGATAACGGGCCAAGTCGGCATAAGGTGTGGAGCGTTTTCAAAACATACGCATAAAGTCATTAAAAGTTGAATGCGATGGAGTGAGTGTTTAATCAAAATCGAAATGCGTTTGCATTGAGTCAAATTGGTAACACTTAAGTGAAATGAAATCGCAAGAAATTACATTACGAGTGCGACACATTTTTGACAGCCGCCTAAAAGTAGACTACTTTATTTGTGAATGGTAGCTTAAATATTTTGTCGAATTGGTGTCAAACTTATTACGACAAATCAATACACTGTACCCGCTCCCGCTCCAAAATAATTCAAAAGGCAAATGAAGTCGGTGGTTTAGTTGGCTTCCTCAGAAAATTGCAGTCAACTCGCCAAGGCAGTCACTAAGTCGGCCCGGCCGCAAAAGGGCAACTCTTCTGCGGTGCAAGTGAACTGAGGCGAACCGCGTCATTGCCTGCCTCTGCAATGCGACGCCAGTAGCACGGCGTAGTCCAAGTCGAAGACAGGCAGGCCCAGTGCAACTTAAACTGTAATTGGCCGTGCGAGTGAGCACCGTGGCCGCTCCCTACCCTAGTCTACCCCGGGTAACCCATTCTTCTTTCTCCAGTAAAATGAGCACAAAGGAGTGCAGACCACAGCACGTAGAGAGTTTCGGTAGAAATTGAGAAGACACAAGGAAAACACAAAACGAGAGCTGCATTTCCTTTGTCCATTACAAGGACTCTCCGACCTTCCCCCATTCGCCCAGCACGATGACTGCACTTGTTTGCACACGAAAGAAACAAAGATGTATTTATAGCGAAGGGAGCGGACTAGCAGGGGAGTCGCCCTATTAGTCTATTTCGGGGCTGTGCTATTGAACCCAATGCAGCAGCGAAAGTCGCTGCTCAGGTGCCACTAACGGCCGTTGGGCCCGGCCTTTGATGCGGCTTTTTGGGTCACGAGTGGCGCGGGTGGTGCAGGGAGCTATTAGTGGGAGGGGTAACAGTTACTGCGGCTCATTTGAAATTCCAAAAAGTGACGTCGCATCCTTGGAACATCCGCAGCATATGCATACAGTACAAACAGCGAAAGGACGTGCCACTCGCTGTCCCATTGGCCAAAGGTCACAATTTTTAAATATTTCTGTCTTTACTTTGCGCTCTTGCTCTTGAAATTTTTGAGCTGACACTTTTGGAAAATTAATGCAAGTGTCAAGTTTCAGTTTCGCAACTTGAAGGACACCGCACACTGCCGAAAAGGCCTTGTCCGGCCGCCCTTGGGCAACTGCAATTTTCTGACATACAAATCTGCAAGAAAAAACTATAACAGAAAGAGATTAAGATAGAGAAAGAGATAAAGATAGAGATAGAGAGCGAGATCCAAACGTCGACTTGTTACACATTCATTTATTGAATAAAGTTCAAGTTAAATATGTATTCGATACAACTAGCTGAGAGTTTAAAGTTCCAACTTTTATTTGTATATTGAGTTTAAGTTTGAGTTTGATTTGATTTTCTTTGTATTTCATGATATGCGTTGCGTCTAAAGTATGAGTTACGAGTATCGAGTTTGTTTGAGTGCCTAGAAAAGTGGATACCTCTGCGTGTATATCGAGCACGTTTCTTGCGTATCTAGGGGTGTTAATCAGGTTATATTTTCATAGATCATATTTCTCTGTCTACTTTGTCATGTTTGGGAGAGAGTTCTTAAGCTAGCTTGTTAATTATTCCATTATGATTGACATCGAGTAACGTCTAGCAGTAAATCAAGTTCGAATATATGTTTTGGTAATGCATATATCATATATGCCTAAGTGTTTTCTACAAGGCCCGAAAACATCGGTCAAGCCTTAGATTTAACTATGTATGTATGTAGCATATGTATTTGGGTGTGATATGTTATGTAGCTCTCTAGATCATTCTAAACTCTGAAGGTGCAAACAGTGTAGCTACTTTATTAATGTATTTTCTTTTGTAAATATAAAATTTTCTTTGGTTTGGTTTTTCATTTCGAACATTTAGAATACATTTAGAACACGAAATCATTTTGTTGTTATTGATGTTATTAGATCAATCAAATCTATTATTTCAAATAGCGCAAGGCATTTGAGAATGCCCTTAGACCCTCTGCCTGCACTGCTGCCTCTGCTGCTAAAACATGTTTCACTTTTCATAACCTCAAAAAGCAGAAACTGAAACAGAAACTGAACTCTTTGCAACACCCGCCGACATTGTCGAAACTTTCTGCAATTTTTGTTAGTTTTCCACTCACTTTTTCTGCTCAAAATAAAGAGAGAAACTTTACAGCGCGTGTGTGTGTTGGCTAGTTGCTTTAAACGGTTCCTTGTGTGCCTTTGTATAATACGAATACAAATACGAATACGAATATATATATGTATATAAATAGTTTTTTTTTTTACTTTTTGCTCGGTATCAAAAAATTTTTATAAAAACACTTGCTTAACAAATCTTCGGTATTGTAGTCGGTAAAAATCTGGCTTTAAAAATTGTGTGTGTTATTGGTTAATTCGATTATTCGTAATTCCAAAAAACAATTTCGGTGTGAATTATTTTAGCAGTTGCTTAAGCGGCCACTTTTCATATTGTATTTGACTTTGTATTTGTTTTGTATTTGTTTTGTCTTTGTTTTGTATTTGTAATTCGATTCGTATTTGGGTTTGGATTTGTTGGCCTTTACCTTCGGGCAATAAACGCTAGAGTTGCCAGCCCATGTCAAAACTAATGCTAATTTACGTGAGTCGCGTGTGCTACGCCCCCTGCGAGCCTAGTAGGTAATTCGTCCCAGGCGCGTCGCAGGCAACGTTGTCGGCTCCGAGCTGGGCAGCTCGCCGCAGCGCTGCAGCCAGCCCCAGGCCTGGCCACAGAGCACACCGACCCGGGCCAACATTCAAAAGCAGTTGCTGCGCCGTTTCGATGTCGACGTCGACGCCAGGGAGGCGGTTGTTGCTGCCGTTGTTGGTGCAGTCGTCGTCGTCAGTGTCGTAGTCAGCGTGGTTGTCGTTGCCGGCAGCAACGCGGCCGCGTTCTATGTCTTCTTGTGGCACTTGGGCACACGCGACTTCTTGACCAGAAAGCATGTGAGAAACTCTATGGGCGACGGCACCTTCTGCAGACTCTCCTCCGAGTTGGAGCTGGAGGAGCACGACTGATGGCTCTGCTCAGCACGCGCGTTGCTGCACTTGCTGCCCGACCCGTCCATCTCGAGGGCATGACGGTAGTAATTCTTGCAACACTTTTTGGAGAGATTATACATGCGCACAGTGCGATCGATGTTCTCATCGTCTTCCTCCTCGCCGGCCTTCAGGTTCAATCCCAGGCCACCAACGCCCACATCGTGTGAGTTTGACTTAACCATGGCCATGCCGGCAGTGTGTGCTTGTTGTGGTTGCTGTTGCTGATGCTGATGCTGCTGCTCCAGGCCGCGCTCCTGCTGATCCAAATGTTGCTGCTGCTCAGCGGGCTCCTCCTGCTCCTCCTCGAGATTGTTTTGCGAATCGTCGTAGAACTTGTAGCTGCGATAGCGCGCATGTCGTCCCTGCCAGTCGCGTCCGGTCCAGTCGCTGCTGGCGGGCAACGAGAGCTGGATGGTCGGAGTGCGGTAGTATTGGCGGTGCGGATGGAAGCCCAGGCCAAAGTCGTCCATATAGGACTGCGTGTGGATGTTGTCGAGCTCGTCGGCCACGCTCAGCAGGAAAGGAAGCGTCGACATGGTCTCCTTATAGATTGTGCGTCGTATTTTGCCCCCCAAAAGTCTCAAGAGGTTTTTATTCTACTTTATCCCGTTTTCACTTTTCAGTGACAGTTTCGCTGCAGTCTGTTGCAAAATGTGTAAGTATCTGTATCTGTATCTATGCTACACGCACACAGTGATGCCTACCACGACGACACACGGACACACCGAACTGCACTTGTTTGCTTTTATTGTTGCTGTTGCCTTTGCTTTTGTTTTGCTTTTACTTCTCGCTTTGCGTTTTGCTTTCTGCACTCGGCCGAGGCGCTGGAACTGGCACTGGCTGTGGCTCTGGCTCCGCTTGCAGGACTGCACGGACTCGAAACTGAAACAGAACTGAATTCTGAATAGGAGCGAGGCACGAACTGCACTTGCATTTGCACGAAGTACGATTATGCTAGTTCATCGTCATCGTCAACATCGTCATAATGACGCCGGAAACTCCTTCGGCTCTCTCTCTCTCTCTCTCGGCGGCTGGTCACGCGCTCACTGCCTGTAAAATGCCGATGACGATGCCAGTGCCACGAAGTGCAGCGAAAAACCCAAATGAAAACAACCCCAGCCCAGCTTCGCGATGTCCCCTTCCTTGTACGGTTCGTGTAACTAGTAAATTTGGGGCTCGGTGCTCGGAGCTCGGGGCTAGGCTCGGCTTATGTTTTGATTTTGCACGTACAATGCGACGTATGCGTGTTATTATGGAGCAGCAACGCAGAAGCGACGTCGGGGGCGGCATCTGGATTGCCTTGAATTCGTGCCTTGCTGCCTACATTCACTGCAATTTTTCATACGCGTTTTCCCGCCTTATTGTCATTAGCATTGTATGCTCTGCCTTGCTGCTGCTGCTTCTTCTTTTGCTTTCAGCCAGTTGGCCTCCAGGATAGCAGGCTGCAAGGCGTTCCTGGTCTGACGGTGCTGAAGGCCAACGACTGCGACTGCGGGTGGCTGCGTGTAAGTGTGTGTCTGTGTCTGTAGTAGTGTGTTTGCCTGCGATTCTATCTAAATGCGCAATAACTCATTTCATGGAAAACGCTGGCAAATGTGGTCGCACTTCACGGTATTGAAAATGATTTGATAAACTTGGCTGATAAGTTTGGAATCTGTGCAGAAATTGTTTTCTCGGGCTCGAAGTTCATTTGGGAGAAGATAATCTACATCCTGTCTCGAACTACAAAGTGCCTACACTATTCATTGGCAACATCAACTGCATAGGCCGCAAATCCAAGCCAATTGACTTACTTAGCCTCACAGGCAGAGGGTCGAAGAGCAAAGGAGCGAGAGAGAGGGAGGGCGAGAGAGAGCAACAAACGGAACAGTCAACCAAACAGACGGGCAATTATGCAGAATTGCTTTGCTGTAGGGCACACATCAGCCACAACAGCAAAGCAACAACAGCAACTTACAAAATGAGAACTGCAGCACCCATAGTGGCACACACACACACACATACAACAGACTCACAGGTCCTGCCGTCTGACACTTAAGCCTACGGTGAGCGCCTGTCGTCTGTGGCACTCGCTGGCAGCGAGAGTCGGAGGAAAGCAGAATAGGATACAGAATAGGGACAGAGTCGAGGTGCAGCACATAAATCTTTTAACACTCCATATGACACAGTTTCAGAGGACAGTCGGACGCAAACTAAGACGCTCAGGCAGAAACTTGTCGCACACCCATCAATCGGCCCGATGTCCGTGGAGAGGCCCTAGACGATGACAGGCAGGCGATAAGCGGCTCTTGAGCTCATGTGACTGCCATTGTTCTGTGAAGTGCCAGAGGCAAACACAAATACAAACACACCACAAAGACACGGGCAACAACAGGCGGAGTGGAGTGCGAGCCTTGTTGGTTTGTTTATTTCGCATACGCCACGTTGACCTCATTTGGCAAACCTCGCACTGCCTTTAGCTGTCTTTTAATCTATTTAATTGCAATTTAAGCCTCAACTCGCCAACTATAGAACATGCATAAGACCCTCTCCGCACACCACCCCCTCGACAATTTATGGCATTGGCAATAAGCATAATAAAAATTAGAAATGCTTTCCGAATCGCACGTAAACAAACTTATGCCCCGCGTGTCCTTGTGCCAGTTGGCAACAAACTGATGGACTGATTGACTGATTGACTGTCGGACTAACTCACTAACTGACAGTTGGTATCAAATTATCTGTAGATCGCACTAGCAGTCGCACGCCAGCGATGAGGATATTTTGCATGCCGTGCAGCTGAGTTAGATTTGATTGTTGCCATTACACGGCACCCAGACCCAGTCACAGTCCCAACCCCAGTTCTCGTCCCCGTCCGACTCCGGCGTCTGGCGTGTGAAATTTCATACATCGTTATATCGAATGGGGTGAGAGCTCGCCTCGGCATAGGCCCAGGACACATGCAATCAATTTGCGAAACACAAGCTGGCAGCATTTTTTATTCTCTCTCTCTCTTTGCCTTCACTATTTACCCGAGATTTAAATTTAATTTTCAGGTCACACCGAAAAGGGGACACAACGGGCGTCCGTGTTCTAGTGTGTGTCTCTGTGTGTGTGTGTGTGTGTGTGTGTGTGTGTGTGTGTGTGTGTGTGTGTGTGTGTGTGTGTGTGTGTGTGTGTGTGTGTGTGTGTGTGTGTGTGTGTGTGTGTGTGTGTGTGTGTGTGTGTGTGTGTGTGTGTGTGTGTGTGTGCGTAGGTTTGTTTGTGTTAGCGCAAGCAAGGATGTTCTGGCGCTGGCTCTGTTGCTGCCGCTGGTTCTGGTGCTTTGCGCTATGTAGTAGTCAAGCGAGGCATAAAAAATGCAATAAATATTTAAATTGCGATATCAGCAAACTGCACGCAAATAAGAAACTGGGTTCAGGGCCCTTCAAAAACTAGGCTAAAGCTAGGATAATGCTAGAAAATAATAAATACAAACTTTCTAGTCGTCTGCGATGTAGGAAAAATAGAGCGCCGCGACAGGATGCAGGTGACACAATTTAAAATGCAATTTTTTAATTTAAGGCTCCTTCAAACCCGCACATGTTCAACAAAAATAAATGCATATGTTATCTTTCGCTGGAGACGATATTTTGTGTTTGTTGACGGCTTAGACAATTCGACCTTTCTAGATTTTTCTTAATGATAGCATTAATTGGTACTTGGTAAACAATTTTGGGCTCAAGTTGTGTAGTTTGATTTGCATTTACTGATTTATTTAAGCTTTACAAATTCGCACAACAACAACACCACTAAAAGCGATGCATATTAACGAGAACAACAACAGTTGTAAGCTGACAACAGACAACGTAGGCAACAGCAACAATCGTGTCAAGTTCAGCAAAAGCTTCACCCGCTGCTTTTACAGTTGTTGTTATTGTTGTCTCCATTCCATACACTTACAAATCGTGGCACGCACAAAAACCTGTTAATGCGTTTGGTTGTTGTTGTTTTGTTTTTGCTTTTGTTTTTGTTTTTGACCCATCCAAAACTGCACCCACGCGACATTCAAAGAGCACAGCGGCTTTTCTGCAGAGAGCGGGCAAGTGGAGCACTGGCTTCAAAAGGTGATAAAAACAGAAAGAGTATGTGTAGCACATACAGATGTGTGACCTTAAAAGGATACATGATTGATTGATTGATAACGTGTTAACACTCTCTTTAGTGTGCCATAGAAATCTTTATTCCAGTTTTACGCAATTTTCAAAGAGACTCCGAGAAAATAAAAGACATAAAATGCAAAACAAATTAGTTGCACTAATTTGCTAATGAGACGCCCATACTTTTATAACCAAATTACACAAAAACATAAAAACGTGTTGCTCATCAACAACAGCAGCAGCACAATCAGCCACAAAGACAACAACAACGCAAAAACTCTTCAAGTCATAGCATCATTAACGACACGGGACTTTTGCCATCTCTTTGGGAACTGTCAATGAGTCGCTCGCATCGCTGAGCTTGACTCACTCTCTAGCCTCAGCTCTCTGCATCTTCCGCTCTTTCGCTCAGTGCTGCTCTCTCGGGCCTAGGGCCGCCTATGCAGACCGATCACCTCACAGGGCAGAGAGTGACAGACGGAGCAGACAAAACTGCTCGCGACGCGGCTTTGCTCTGAGCTTGTCTTGAACTTTGGCAGTCGTTTACGGTCGGTTGTTCATTGCGGCGCGTTTCTTGTGCGCTGCGATCTGCGTAACTTCGAAAAATTAAGCTACCAAAATACCAAAACACCGAAATACCAAATTACCAAGTTACCTATATATTGAAGTTTCCAGTGATTAAAACAAACAAAGGAAAAACAATTCAATTAGCAAGTGAAAATTGTTGTGGTATTTTCCTTTTTCTGCCTGATTTCCATTCGCGTGCACCCGTTTAAATAAATGCTCAGCGATTTAATCTTCGCCTGCGGCACGACACCCACATACCCTATACCCAATATAGCAGTCCTAGCCCAGATAAAATCAGTGGCCATCGTAGTGTGCGTGTGCGTGTGCGTGTGAGTCCGCTTGTGTGTGAGTGTGTATTATGTAGAACAAATAAAAGTGTGTCGCAATCATCTTGAGCTGTCAGTTTGCCGATGAGCTTCAGCGCGTCCAAGTGTCGACCCAATTAAACTATTCCAAATTGTACAAATTTAAAATAAAAGCTTTCACCTAACAACACGAAGAGGCGAAAACTTGTTTCTGTGGGCTCTTTTACTACGACAAAGGCAAATAAAAGACATTATAAATTACAATATCTCCCATGTGTGAGCGTACACAAGCACACGCACACATACACACGCACACATGTGCACACACCCAAAGCAAACTAAACCGAAGCGAACTGAATGAAGCCAACGCTAACCCGACGAACGCATCGCATCAGCAACTTGTTTATTTCAAAATATTATAAGTATATATAACAAAAGGCAAAACCTGAAAACGCGTATTTATCTTATAAATAGTGAGCATTGTTTCGGCACTCAGCACCAACAACAGCAACAGCAACAAAAACACCAGCGACAACAACACCAGCAACAACGACAGCAACTTCAACAACAACACAAGGCACAGCGAACAACAGCTGTCTTAACGTAGGTCAGGCAACTTCAAGTCGAAGCTGGTCCAATAAATAAATCACAAACTATGCGTTGATTGAGCTGCGGCGGGAGTTGAAGTTGAAGCTAAAGTTAAATTGAACTCGAAATTGAGGCTAGTTGAACGACACGTCATACAGGAAACTGGAGTAACCACAACATGCTGCACTGGTCCTTGATTGTGAGCGCCTTGGGCGCCGTGGTCGCCGGCCTGGGCGCCTACTGTGGATGGTCATTGTTTCCCACTATGATCCACAAAAAAGTCGAACAGGTGAGTCAACAAGGAGACTGAGTGTTGTAGAAACTCAGACAGAGTTTTGTCCTGGAAAAGTAAAAACAAATATGGAGATAGACAAAGAACGCTCTTTTTAGAAATGTACTCTTAAAAGCAGGCCTTATTTTATTTACCCATTAATTCATCGGCGTATTTGCCTTATTACTAAGTTGTTTGCCCAATATATAATAATATAGCGGCAACAGTGCAAAGTACGGAAATTCAGTATAATTTAGTCATAGGTGACAAAATACCTAGGTATGGCAACTTAGAAAGAACATTAGAAGTAATTAATTTGTATCACACAGAAAAGTATATTCAAAAAACTTGCTTGGCTAAAAGCTTTTCAATTCATCGTGGCATCGATGACCTTCGGAAGAACATGTAGGCATAACATGAACAGGCAGGCAACCAGCACTCATTACCGAATATCTGCTGGATCTACAGAGTTACGACAGCCCGCAGAGAGCGCTTCATTACCGACATGAATGACACTGCAGAACTCCCTGTAAATTCCATTTCAAATTGCTGTGTCTCTCCAGTCTAATTGCGGGCACAAGCGATTTGATAAAATCTACTCATAACCATATATACATATGTTTGATATATACATATATGTGCATATGTATCTGATGCTTTTCTGTATGACACAAGGGTGTCAGGGCGTGCACCAAACACAAATTGAAGCAAATGTCATGCGATCTCCTCCCTATCGCTACGACACCTCGCCACATTGTTAGAATGCCAACTAAATTGAAATGCAGCAAATGCAATAAAAATAAATTTAGACTAAATGCATTCTCGCATAATTCAGTGGAGCTGCCAAGAAGTCAAAAGTTTAATACCCGCGTTGTTGGATCTAATTTATTACCAAAAGTGTTTGATATACGATCGACGATGGAGCTTTAAATGGATCGAAGTGTCGTGAAATTTAGGCCAAATCTTCTGCCGACACTCAAGGTGAGAAATGAAATGAAATAAACCGTGGCTGACTCACTGAGGCACTCAAGATTCAGTTGTTGTTTGTATTGTAATAAGAATGTGCACAGCGCTTTTTAATTGCCCTGGCCCTGCCCAAGTCGCATAAATCTTGGCTCTAGGGTTGTCATGCTTAAGGTACGGTATGGGAGACCTTGCCCCTGCGGTTTATAAGCGACCTGGCCGGCTGGCGCCCATGAGAGAGGTTAACTCACGTTGTTTTTTTTTATGAGCTATTGTAGTTCCGTGTGCGTATCTTTCAGATGCAATCTAGAATGGCCCAAACTCAAGTTGAACACCATGTTAAGTGCTTGTCGCCTTCAGCCCGAAGGCAACTGGCCGTATATTTCGGGTTTCTGTTTCGAATTCAAATTGAAATCCAAAGCAATTGATGGCCACATTACGTTTGCCGAAAGGTCATGCCAAGTAATTAGTAATTAGCATAAATTGACAGCCGAGTCTTGCGTTTGCTAGAAAGTTGCAGCAGTTAATTGTTAAATGTTACGCATATGCCGCGATGACCTCTTGACTGAGCGCATTCTGAGCCTAAGCCGCTATTTGCATTTTACACTCGATGAGCTTATGAATTTCAGTCACGTTTTGGCACTGGCTAAGCTTTGATTTGTTGTTGTCGCTCTGCACCGACAAACTGTTAAAATTGGTCAATTTCGCAACAATTATTCGTTGTTTTTTATTTTCATTATTATTTGTTTGGCCGCTGAATGAATTTTGGGCCAGTGTCAATGCGTGTCTCCAGTCCCTGGTTTTGTTGCTGTTGATGTTTTTATCTTTGGCTTCAGTTAGGAGCTCTTAAGGTTAATCAAACGTTTTGTATGCTCTTCGATGTGTCGACCGCGCAACCGCGACTCGCGACTGCGTTTGCATTGACCTTGAGACTTTGTAGTTGGTTTTACGTTTTCCGAAGATCTTTTGACAAACTGACAATTCTTTAATTGTATCATGTACGTGGCTCGACATAAGCTCGGCTATAAAATCATATTGCTGGTCATGCTTTGGCTCTTTTCGTTACCCTTTTGCCAATTTATGCAGTAAATATAGTTTATAGCTTACAAGGAAAATATTTGCGGCAGTTTCTACTTAAGGCGCTTCTGCTAAAACCTCTATATTTTTAGTGTTCATTTATTTAGAGGGTCACATTTTGTGGCTGGTAAACTTTTTTTGAAAAATATTTTTATGTTTTATTCCCATGCCAAACTGAACATTCTCCGTTCTTAGAGGGAGCACTCTGTTCAATATCGCAATATTAATTTTAAATCACCCCCGAGCGAACGCTGTGTATGCTATTTTCTTGTAATTCGCTGAAACGTGAAAAAACTGGTTCGTCCACAAGTCTCTGGCGACGATCTGATGATGTTATTGTCAGTTTTATGGTCACTAATTCTTCATATTGGCGATTACCCAGTTGCTTAGGTGACAAGTAATGGATGAAATCTAAATATTATCGAAGACTCACAATTTTTTTCTTCCTTTAGAGCGTCATTATATCCGATGGCTCCGAGCAGTACAAGCGATTTGTGAATCTGCCTCAACCGCTGAACTTTAAGGTGTATATCTTCAACGTCACCAACCCCGAAATGATACAAAACGGTGCCATACCAATTGTCGAAGAAATCGGACCGTATGTTTACAAGTAAGTTTATAACTCTGACTGAGAACCCAAAACTACTTCTGTCTTTTCCTCCAGACAATATCGCCAGAAGAAGGTTAAGCATTTCTCCCGAGACGGCTCGAAGATTAGCTACGTACAAAATGTGCACTTTGATTTCGATGAGGATGCCTCCGCCCCGTTCACCCAAAACGATCGCATTGTGGCACTCAATATGCACATGAATGTGAGTACGAATACGGGTATTCTATCGGTACTCTAACTGTAAAATTTGTATTTTCAACTAAGACTGATAATATTCTGACGCATCTTACAGGCCTTTTTGCAAGTATTCGAAAGAGAAATTACAGATATCTTGCAGGGTTTTGCGAATAGATTGAACTCGCGCCTGAACCGCACACCAGGTGTACGCGTTTTAAAGCGTCTGATGGAGCGCATTCGAGGGAAACGTAAAGTAATTTTATTTACTACTAATTCTAAAGAGCCACCAAATATCATTACGGCCAGCCCAAGCATGAATTTGGGCTGGGATTTGGGTTTCGGTTGTGGTTTCGGGATTCGGGTTTAGGGTTTCGGGTTGGTGGGGTCAACAAACTGAGTATTGACCCAAATTGATTGGCGAGTAATGAAAACCTCCATATCTGCACGTGTATCATCGTAATGGCTTAAAAGAGTCAATTGTTCTGACTATGACTACACTTTGCCCGTCTTTATTGCCGATAATGATAACTGATAGCCGAATCGATTTTATGGCGTTCTGTATTATTAATTATTATTTTACCCCGGACATGCGTTAAGTAATTAAGCTTTATGTTGATTTATTCGTGTCACTTCTCTTCTTTAGTCAAGAGATGCGAGTTTGAGTTAGGTCACGGCTAAAGCATGAAGATTCATTGCAATGGGAAATATTTCCGATATCTTTGAATCTGTTATGACATTAAAGCCCCAAGCTGCGGTTGAAAGTGCTGTCTACAAATACTGCAAATGTTTGGAAAATGTTTTGGGCTTTAATGTCGCACTAAGGAAGTGAATACAATTCTGACACTAATAATCTGTACACAATTATAGCGCCCTTTAGCTGGGTTAACGGCATCTTAATCAGCCTTATCGAAGATTTCAAAGTAAGTCTAACCACCAGTACCTGTCAGTTGCATGCTTTGATTAATTGCCGTTTCGCTCGTTAAGCTCAAGTTCACATACATCTCACACAGCTCAATCAGTTCTGATTGGCATAAACCTTGTCGAGATAAATTTCAAGTGTAAATATGTTGATAAATTGAAAACTGATAAACTCAAATACTCATCCCAAGTAACACATTAGTGATTTGACTTGCTTGTCCGTCGAACGGCAGCGCAACACATTTGCTTATGCTAAGTTTTTGAGTAAATAACATTAACGAGTCTCTGTACCCGCCCACTAAGTCGCTTCTCTTAACAATTTAAATAACATAACAACACGTTTTATGGCTGCTTCGCCCGCCTAATTCTAATGCCAATGCTTGCCGCCTTTGCCTGGTTCCGGATCAATGCTAAGCTGATCCTGTTTGTAATTACCTGTGGTCTTTGTTTTTTTTAGTCCGTACTGCAGATCGGGGAGAATGATCCGGGCCTGGCGCTCTTACTGGTCCATCTGAACGCCAATCTCAAGGCCGTGTTCAACGATCCACGATCCATGTTCGTGCACACCTCCGTGCGAGAGTATCTTTTTGACGGAGTACGCTTTTGCATCAATCCACAAGGCATTGCCAAGGCCATCTGCAATCAGATAAAGGAAAGCGGCTCTAAGACCATTCGTGAACAAAGCGATGGCAGCCTCGCGTTCTCCTTCTTTGGACATGTGAGTTGTCATTCAGTTTCCATTTAAATCCTCACTAAAATTTTTTCTATTTTCCGTGCCCCTATAGAAAAATGGATCTGGTCACGAGGTTTACGAGGTGCATACTGGCAAAGGTGACGCTATGAAGGTGCTGGAGATTCAAAAGCTCGACGACTCACATAATCTGCAAGTCTGGCTCAATGGCAGCGGAGAGGGCGACACTTCTGTCTGCAATCAGATCAACGGTACTGACGCCTCTTCGTATCCACCCTTTCGCCAACGAGGCGACTCCATGTACATCTTCAGTGCCGACATTTGCCGATCCGTGCAGCTGTTTTACCAGTCAGATATACAGTACCAAGGCATTCCTGGATTCAGGTACTCTATCGGAGAGAACTTCATCAACGACATCGGACCTGAACACGACAACGAATGCTTTTGTGTGGACAAGCTGGCGAACGTGATAAAGCGGAAAAACGGATGTCTCTATGCAGGTGCCCTCGATTTAACCACCTGCCTGGGTGAGTACCCTGTTCAATTTAAATGAGAAAGTTAGGAACATATTACACATCTTTTTGGCTAATTTTAAAATCGACAAAGTTAAATAATATCAAAATCAGAGCTTCTGTACCGATAAACTATTGATGCTGACCAAACAAATCAGCTTTAATTTAATTACCATTTTATTTATGAGAATTAAATACACTTTTGACAACTTTTTGGACAGCTCTCTGATACAATATGCTAACGACTTTAAGGTTCATTATTATTTGCATTTATTAGACACCCCCTCGAAGGCGATTCGAAATTGACAACCAGTTAAAAACAGACAAAACTGTTCAATTGCCCATATAATTATCTACTCGCGTTTGTCACAGCCAAAATTAAACCAAACAGGGGCGAAAGATATCTGATTTCGGATTCACAGATATTAGCCATAAAATTATCTACAGAACGTCGGAGACATAAATAAGTTCACACAAATAAAAGAAGATATGCAAAACAATTCCAGAAAATCCGGAAATGGCTAACACGCTCGTTTACGCCCCTCCGTATCGATGGGTTAACGTGTTTGTTTAGCATTTGAGTATACTTTGTGTTTTATATGCTTATGGATACATACATACATACATACATACACATAGATAAAAAACAAGTAACTAACCACTGTTGTGTTGCAGAATTATGTTTTAGAGTTATATAAATATTACTATTATAAGGTTTTATTATTAGGATTGGCTTTGTTTCGAACGCAGTGCGGACAAGAAATTCTGACACAATCTTGTCGAATCTTCTCATTGAATTTCAATACGAATTTAACGTGTTTTTATGCTAATTGGAGGTGCAAAGACAGCTCGTAAACCTGCAGCTCATTTGAGACAAATTATGCGTTCTACAACAACAAGAAACCCAAATTAATATAATATTCCTCCTAAACGTATCTATAGTGCGAATTCGAAGAGCTCCAACTTTGCGCACGCGCAGATCCAAAATCAACTCAAGTTGCATATCAATGTGAAGAGCGGCGTAGGTTGACAATTTGAGAGTAAGCTCTTTTAGGGAGTCCCCTAAAAGTTGCAAGTGTTCGCTTTGGCTAAGTAAATACATATTCAAAACAAACTCTAGTGTATTCAATATTCGACATTCTTCTAGAGCCAAACAGCTGTTCTTGTTGTTTTCACAGTGTCTTGCCATTTTTACGCTCTTCTCTGCAGCTGTGTCGTTTATTGACCCATTCCCATCTCCACTCGAATTCGCATTTCCATTAGTCGTTAATTTCTTAATTAACACTTGAAGCAAGCAGTTGCAGAATACAAAAAATTCTGAAGAACATGAAAGGAAATAATTTGTACTGCGCATTTGAAATTAAAAGTGTTGACGGCGGATTTTATGGCTGCTGAAGTGTCCATCGGCTCATTATGATCTTTCTCGAGTGCGCTCTACAAATTGAAGCATTAAATTCCATATTCGTCTCTCTCGTATTCCTTACCATTTTGCTTGGGTGTTTGCTGCCAGTCTGTGCACGCTTCAGACTTGAGATTCTTGTGCCTTTTAATTGGCAAAACGTGAGTTAACAGTTTCATCAATAAGCATTTGAAATATTATCTTGGCTGCTTCCCCGTGATTCCATATGAGGAAGCTCTAACAAATTGGTTCATTGCTAGCACTATATAATAAAAATAAATAAATACTATGTAAATAAATGGAAGCAAAACAGTTCCGCACTTTGACGTTTTGGTGTACTTAAGATAAGTGGAGATTACCAAGTCGTTGCTCGGGCTGTTGGCCTACAGTTCCATTGAACCCTAGTCAGTGTGGAATTTTTGTAATATTTTGCACTTTATGTGTCAATTGCAAACTGGTTGAAATCCTGTTTTTGTTTTGTAAACAATTTTAGAGGCGACATTGGCATCTTAATTCGTTTAGCATGCAAATATTTATTGCTTTTGTTAAAAATGTAATTATTTTAATGCAGATGCCCCCGTCATCTTGACGCTGCCCCATATGCTAGGCGCCTCGAACGAGTATCGCAAGATGATCCGCGGTCTCAAGCCAGACGCCAAGAAGCATCAGACTTTTGTGGATGTGCAATCGGTAATCCTTGAAACTTGGGTATCTACATACTACTTGATATTAATTTTACAACAATTATAATGACGCAGTTGACGGGAACGCCGCTTCGAGGGGGGAAGAGGGTTCAGTTCAACATGTTCTTAAAGAGCATTAATCGCATTACCATCACCGAGAACCTGACCACGGTGCTTATGCCCGCGATTTGGGTGGAAGAGGTCTGTATGCTTTAATCTTTGACCCTAGGGGAACCTCCGTACATTACTTGAGAATGCTTTTTACAGGGTATTCAGCTCAATGGAGAAATGGTCAGTTTCTTTAAGAAGAAACTCATCAACACACTCAAGACGTTGGATATTGTGCACTGGGCGGGGCTTTGCGGCGGCATAGGCGTGGCAATTCTCGGCGTCATTTATTACATATTTCAACGAGGACGTGCGGCGGAGGTCCCAGTCAAATAACAAGGAGATACCGGCTCAGCCGAAGAGTAATCGAGTCCTTAAATGCTATACATGTATTTTACTTTTACGCAAATAATAATAATTTTATATTAATGCTATGTAGAATGGATGTTGTTCTCAATCTAATTGTCCACGAATTTGTATATAATTTATTGTTTAAATGTGATTATATTGTATTGTGATTTAGCCTTTACTAAAAACTATAAATAAACTAAAAACTGTTGAACGAAAGTAAGATGCAGCTAATTTCGAAGTTAAATTTAAGCAACACAAGAATTCTTTTCGGGTAGACGTCCAAATGGAATTGAAAGATTAGTATGCATAAATAAAAGATAATTCCAGCTAAGTGCTTTTCGTTTCGGGACTTAGTAAACTATTTCCGAATATCATTAAAATGTTCCTGGGAATTAAAGCCAACCGCAAATGCTTTGGTTATTTACAATTCATGAGACAATATCCAAGTTCAAGTTCAACAAAAGAAAAAACATAAAACATTCATTAGATGAATCAATCAATGATCCAAGGCTGACAAAGGAAAGAAAGAGAAGGTTTATTAAGTTTTGCGCAAAACTGCTAATTAAAATATATTTTAAATACAGTTGCTAAAACCTGTAGTAAAAAAACGAAACACACAAAGAGATGCTACGAACTCTGTGAGGTGAAATGTGTGCGAGCGAGACGACCCAATGAATGGAGAGAAGATTGACCAAGTCCGATGTATGCAAATAAAATAAAATGCACCAAGGTGTGTGAGATTCAATGTGATTGAGACAAAGCTGGGACTAAGACTGGGACTGACAATGACATTCGGATTGACAGTCAACTGCGTAACAGCCGAGTCGAGATTAAGTGATTGACTGACCAACCCGATCGACTGGGCGTGTATAAATGGCGATAGAAGTCGCGCACACATTCTCGGTCATTTCCATATTATGTTAATCGCTAAAGCCAAGCTGTTGTCAAATAAATATTGTAAATTAATTTCATTAGCCGTTCTCCGGCTAATGGCTTGCCCCAAGAACTTTCGCCAATTTACCGATCTGCCCGCGTTGTCTTTACCCCTCATTTCTTTAGAAGGGTCCCTTCACGCGTGGACACTTTAGACAAAGTGTCTGCGTCGTCCGTCGAGAACCTTTCCGTTTAGTCAGTAATTATGCAACACGCAGCTCGCGCCAGAAATGGAGTCACAACCAGTTTGCACGCAGCATGTTGGCATCGCTGTCGTCATATTTAAATCGGCCCCAAGTCAATCGGGGGCTCAAGATGAAACCCGATGCCGTCGGCTCGGTCAGTCGCCAACGAAACGCGCAGAGCAACAAACGCGTCGAGTGCGAAAACTAAACGGAAATTAAAAATTCAAATAGATAGGACCATCTCATCTTCGTATTCGTCTTCGTGTTTGTCTTATATAGGCTTACCATAAGACCCAAGCAGCTCGCATTACATCGCAAGATGTCGTCAATTTCAGTTCTGGCTCTGGCTCTGAGCGTGCTCCTACTGCAGCTCCAATTTCAGCTGATCCCAGCGCGCGTGTTTGAGCGCTGCGAGCTTGCCGCTCAGCTGCAGCATCGCTATGGACTGCCAGCGGCCCAGGTGGCGACCTTGGTGTGTATTGCCCAACACTCGAGTGACCTCAACACGGCTGCCTTTGGCGGAGGCAGCGGACCTGGTGGTGGCTCCCATGGCATTTTCCAGATCAGCGATGTCTACTGGTGCTCTCCTCCGGGTCAGGGCGCGGGTTGTGGGCTGAGCTGCTCCCGTCTGCGGGATGATGATATTGCCGATGATGTTTTGTGTGTGCGTAAGATTTACGCGGAGCACCAGCGCATTTCCGGAGATGGTTTCACGGCGTGGCAAGCGTATGGATCGTATTGTCGGCAGGACGCAGTATCTTATGTGGCAGGTTGTGGATTGGCAGGGGATTATCATGACGCCAACTCTAACCAGCATCCTCAGCATGTGCCAAAGGTACAATATGTGCAGCAGATAAAGCCAGTACTCCAGGTAAGCTATCCGCCCTCGACTAGGGGTAAGATCTACAGTCGCTGTGAGCTGGCGCAGGAGCTCTACTATCAGCACAAGTTGCCCATGCAACAGATTCCCACGTGGGTTTGCATTGCCCAGCACGAGTCCTCGTTCAACACTGCGGCGGTTGGTCGCCTGAATGCGGATGGCAGTGCGGATCACGGACTTTTTCAGATCAGCGATCTCTTTTGGTGCACCCACGATCAGCGCAGTGGCAAGGGCTGTCACGCAGCCTGCAACCAGTTTTTGGATTCGAGCATCGCCGATGATGTTCAGTGCATCAGGAAGATACATCAAGAGCACACACAGATATCAGGAGACGGGTTCACCGCATGGACAGTGTACAATCGGGATTGTCGCAACCAGCGCTACGAACAGGTTGCCGCCTGCTTTGCGAAGCCACAGCCTACACAAGTGACGAACACACATCCGAATGCCATCGGGCCTGTGGGTAAGGTCAGCTACGCCTATCAATATGGACAGACGACGCCTAACCCCTCCTTCGGGCAGACACATACTTTCTCTGGGTACCAAGGAAATCCCTTCTTGCGATCACATTCAAATGCGATTGGACAGCCCCAGAAACCACAGTACGCAGGCAGCTTGCCTGTGAATCCATTGCTTAATTACAAGCATCACACAACACACAAACAACCACAACTACACTACCAGCAACAACAACAACACTACTACACAACACCTAAACGAGCTGGTAAAGTTTATACACGCTGTGAATTGGCGCAAGAGTTGTATTTCTCACACAAGTTTCCCATGCAGGACTTAGCTATTTGGGTGTGCATCGCCGAGCATGAGTCGCGCCTGGACACGTCAGCGGTGGGACGGTTGAATGCTGACGGGAGCGCAGATCACGGTCTCTTCCAGATCAGCGACCTTTACTGGTGCGGCAGTGGTGGGGGTAAGGGATGTCACATTGACTGCAACCGTCTGCTGGACTCGGATATTACGGACGATGTCCAATGCATTCAGACGATACATGAGGAGCACACACGAATATCAGGTGACGGTTTTACAGCTTGGACTGTATATAATGGACACTGCAGGGATCGAAGCAGTGCAGAAATAGACAGCTGCTTTGAAGGAAAAGGTCTGCCAGAAGAAACACCACTAAAGAAAAGTGAAGAAAAGCCAAAGGCCAAGGGTAAGATTTACCAACGGTGTGAGCTCGCACAAGAGCTCTACTATAAGCACAAACTACCCATGCGCGAGATCCCAACATGGGTGTGCATCGCTCAACACGAATCCTCCTTTAACACAGCTGCAGTGGGTCGGCTCAATGCGGACGGCAGTGAGGATCATGGACTCTTCCAGATCAGCGACCTCTTCTGGTGCAGTCACGACAACAAAGAACAAGGAGGTAAGGCATGTCACATAGATTGCGATCGTCTGCTTGACTCGGATATCTCGGATGACGTTCAATGCATTCGCACCATACACGTAGAGCACACGCGTCTATCGGGAGATGGGTTTACCGCCTGGACAGTGTATAATGGCCATTGCAGAGACCAGAGCTTAGCCCAGCTGAGCGATTGCTTCGACGGTAATGAAATCTCCCAAACGGAATTTGAAAAGACCGTTAAGACGAACCATTACGAAGAGAATCCTCAAATACCATCAACAGCACAGCAAATTTACGTTTCAAATCCTTTCCTGAAACGTGTTGGTATTCCACAAGATAACCCACTGTCCGTCCAGTCCATCCAAGCAAGTCCAGTCAAGCTCGCAGCCCATTCTAAAGTTGTTCCCAACCATCCCTATGGATCCAATCCATTTCTAAAGGGAATCAAACCATTATTGGATCCTCCTGTAAAGTTAACTAAAAGTGTTTCAACTCCTAAGTCCAGTTATAACCAAAATCCATTTATAACTTCATCCAAGCCCGCCGCAGAAAATGCCATTCAAGCTACAGAATCGAAACCCAGTCAAAGTTTGAACTTTAACTCCAATCCCTTTCTTAATTTGTTAAGTAAGCCAACCCTTGCACCGGCTCCTGCAAGACCATCAGGTGACTCGACACCAAGGCCCTCAATGTCTTCTAAGACAACTCAACACCCCTACATAAACAGTGACATCTTTCGCAAAGAAGTCATCAAATTTACAGCCACGTCTTCAGCAACAACGACGTCCAACTATCTACGACAGAGTCAAGCTTCTTCCACCACAACAACTCGTAGGCCTAAGAATAAAACCTCAACCACAACACCAAAAGCAACGTCGATATCTATAAAGCATCCAACCATCCGACCAACAACCCAATCAACATCCCGGACAACAACTCGACCATCAACGCGAGCAACAACTCAATCATCCGTTCGGCCAACAACTCGACCAACATCCCAAGCGATAGCAAGACCAACAACTGAAAAGCCCATAACTTTCTGGACTACAAATCGTACCACAGATCTTAGCACGATTCATCAAAATGCTCTGTTCACTACAAGAACCACAGCTGTGCCCACAAACAGATCCACACGAATCTCAACTAGTAGAACCACAAACTATAGTAAATCAGTTCCTACAACTCGCCCAACAACTCGATCCACAACTCGTACCACATCACCAACCCCAACAATGAGAACCACAACTCGTCCATCAACGAGAAAACCTTTACCTCAAGTTACAACTCGAGTCACAACACGTACCCCATTGACCAACCCAACAACGAGAACAACTCGTCCAATAACGCGAAATCCTTTATATGAAGTCCAAACTCGATCCACAACTCGTACAATATCGACGAGAACAACAACTCGTCCAACAACGCGAAAGTCTTCGATTGGTACGACAAAGCCTTTTGCACATATCACAACAACGATATCTACAGCTCACTCAGTAACGACACCTACATCACATCCGACGAAGGCACTCACAACCCGCTCTACAACAAGAGCCACAACTCATGCTTCAGCAGCACGCTCTACAACGCAATCAACAACTCGACCCACAACCCTTTCTCCAACAAAATCGCGTCAACTCACCGCGACGTGGCTTTCAACTACGCCCAAAACAACTACAAATTCGCTCACACCTTTTCAAACAGCATCCACGCCCACTAGCCGTCGCCCACAGTCTTCCACCACGCCACGGCCATATCTATTTACTTCAACAACAGTTAGAAGTAAAACTACCACAGACCCATTTAGCCACCCATTCTTTGCCAAATTCAAGGCAAAATTTGATAAATTTTCAACAACAACCCCCACTCCGACAAAGCCAACAACTTCTTCCCGATCTGCTGCCAGCCCATACTACGCAAAATTTCATGATAACAACGCCAAGATGTCTTTCAAAACAGTATATTCTTACAGTTTTGGCCGGCAAAATTAGCATTCCCTTAAAATTAAAAAATAAATCCAATGTTGGAGAGGAAAAGGGCGAATTTGTAAACAAATGCATGTGACGCGGCTAGTTTAAAGTAGTTAAATATATACTCATAAGTTACCTAAGACTAAGATAATAAAACTAAAATATAAATTAAAGCCGCAGCAATATAATAAGGAGAAACTTTCAAAATGTTTAAACCTCTTGACTTACGAGATAGGCCTCTGATAAGTTCCCGATTTCTATACAATTTGCAAGACAAAGTGACTAGTGTGACCAGGTTTAACCCATATTCGACTAGGAAGAAATGGCCTCACTAAAACTCGATCGTATTTGTTAAAACCTATTAAAAATTTAAGGTGTTTTTGCTAGGCAGTTCTCACAACAGCATTTTGGTTTCGTTCGTTAAATTTGTTTATTTGTAAGTTTTTTCGCAATATATTTTATCGATTTACTTTGTACATTTATTTTTTTTAATGGTTTAAAATTGCCCCAAAGTACAACTGATTGCTGGTGATACAATCTCTGCGTTGTCTAAAACCTGGTCACACTGGCCCAATTGCCTTGCAAACTCTATTTAAGTCGAAATATTTTTGGAGACTTGGTCCCTTAAACTTAACACATTTTTTTATATTTACTTACTTACGTCTTACTTCGTCAAATTCTGTAAAAAGCCGTTGTCCAATCTTTCAACGGATCCAGTAGTATTTTCTATCCGATATTAAGTGGGATGCGCGCAAACTACAACTTACATGAAGATTGCCGTGCGCATTAATTGAGCTCACGCGAAGTTGGCTGCACGCAGTTTTCTGCTCAACTGTTTTTGGGCTGGCAATACCCTTTACAGCTGGCGACCCCTGTCGGCGAATACAGTCATTTTTTCAGCGTTGCGTTTTGTCTTGTACTTTTATCGACGTCTATGCCCCTTGCGCGTTTACTGTCGTTTTGCACGCGCATTCGTGAAAATGGCGGCGCTGTCGCTCGGTCGCTGCCAAATTTTTTGTACATCCAAAATAATCAAAATAAAGCGAAAATAAATACAGTGCTCAACAAACCGTCTGCGCTAGAGGCTGCGATAGAGTGCGCGCGTGTGTATAAAAATACTAAATTGAATAAAAGAAAAAGCAACAACCTTCTGGGTTACCCAAAAAAAACATACATATAACAAAAATCAGCTAGTGACAAGGAGTAAACGTCGTCGCCGCCGTTGTCGTCGTTGTCGCCAGCGCAGCAGCAGCCGCTTGAATAAGCAAAGCGAGTGCAAGTACGAGCGCGAGCGCGTAGTTTGTCAGCGGAGCACCCAGTGACAACCAAGGCTTTGGTCAAGGTGATTACGATTATTATTCATGCAAAACTAGCATCGTGTTAGGCTGTATCGTTTGTCCGGCGTTCACCTGCCTTCGCGCTCGTTCCCTGCGCTCGTTGCAGATTCGGTTAAATAGACCAATTTTTGACCCACAGGTACCGTGCCACGGTTAGGTAGTAGAACGCTAAAACAGCACACTGTGAAAGTATTTTGCCTCTATAAATACTAAATGGCCCCAAATCTTTGCCTTGCAGCTTGCTTCACAAATCGGAAATGCGGCATGCAACTAAGCAAGGACAACAATAACATAACAAAATACAAAATGTCCGTGATGCTCAGTTGATCAAGAAAACAGGCGCTATAAGTCAGCAGCAGCAGAAAAGGAGACACTCTAGTTCCGGCCCCAGCTTCAGCTTCAACTTACGAACCACCGCAAACGCGAGGCAATGAACAGCAGCCAAGCGGCGCCGGCGGCCACTTCGGCCAGCAGCAACCGGATCACCTTCACCAGCCAACCGCTGCCAAATGGCAACATCAACATAACTGGCCCACCTGGTGGCGGTGGAATCGGGCCGACGATAATCTCGACGGCGCAATTGCCAAATACGACGACGATCAAGACCATAACGGCAAGCATTGGAGGCCATGGAGTGCCGGGTCTGTCGCAGGTGCATCATCAGGTCCAACACCAGCAGCAGCAACAACACCCGCAGCATCAGCATCCGCAGCAACAACAAACGCAATCAGTAGGTGCCACCCAAACACAAACCTTAGTTATTAAATCCAATCACCATGCTGTCACCCTGCCGGCGGGTCTAGTATCAAGTGCACCAGCAGGAATCGTAACAATGACCAAGACCATCAATCAGGTATCAGTCAATCACTAATCCACTTGCAACGGTTGCGCCAGCACACACCTCTAGGCGCTCTTTAGTTCGCTTTCCTGCCTGCATCCCATGGTTGTCTTTTTCAGCTCCCCCTTTTAGATCTCTCGGCTCTGTTCGGCTTTTCAGTTCTCCAAAGTTTTTAATTTTCAGTATAGGTATACAAGTTCATAGATTCTAGATGCATCTGCTTTAAATCCGATCAAGATTTTTCTACATATCTGTTTGCACATTTATATCTATTGGATATTTGTTTTAATATTTTCTGCACATTATTTTTCTAGATTTGTGTCTGCTTACAAAATTTTTTTAGGTTTTCAATGCAACTTTATTAAAAACAGATGCCGAGAGTCGTTGTTCTTTTCTAACCTAAGTTGTGCTTTATTAAAAACATATGTATAATTTAATAAGACTTTCTTTTAGATGAAAAACTGCTTTTGAATGGTCTCTTTAATGTAGTGAATAATTTCGGTAAATCTACTGAATAATTTCAGTAGATTTACAATTGGACATCATACATACTTGCCGGCCTCTTTATGATTTAATTAGACATCGCATTTAGATGTGCACATTTAATGACTTTCTTTAGAAGGAGCGTGACACAATATGATGTTAGTAACGTGAACTGCTGCATGTGTAGTGGAAAACAAAAAGTATTAGACTATGAATCCTATGAAAGTTTTTGTATGCCGCATACAGAAACCTCACAAGGCTAATAAACCTTCTTTATGATCTTACTAACCTTTTGCACCTCTCGCCACCTAAACAGCCCGGACAGCCTTTGCTTAATTCGATGCTGCCAGCCGGCGTTGTGGTCGGCATGCGTCCCCAGGCGCCAACGCAGCAGCAGCCAAAGAACATGCCCGCCAATCCGCTCAGCCGCGTGGTCATCAGCAATTCGCATATGACAGGCGTGAGGCCTCAGAGTCCATCGGTAAGGCTAACAGTCTCTCTCGCTGATTTCTTATTACTGTGCTGTGTGCCCCTACTAACCCATCACACACACACACCTGTACCAACAGCAGAGCTGCAGACTATAGTTAATGCTATCGCATTGAGTTTAAGAACAAATGTATGATTTATATAAAATCTGATCTGGGCTTATGGATTAAGAAATCAAAAACTTGTATACGATAGCATTAGCAATTAGTCAGTTCAGCTAGTTCGACCCATTCGATTATCTAAGCCACTGTCCAATCTGTATCTCTTTCTCCATTTTAGATAACCTTAAGCACACTAAATACAGGACAAACGCCTGCACTGTTGTTGAAAACAGATAATGGATTCCAGTTGTTGCGCGTGGGCACGGCCACAACAACTGGCCCGCCGACGATGACACAGACCATATCCAACACCAGCAACAACAATAACAACAGCAACAACAATATTAACAACACAACAACAACCACAACAAATCATCCCACAACTACACAGATCCGTTTGCAAACTGTGCCGGCTGCAGCTGTAAGTAGATATCAACAACAACAACAAGTGCAGCAGCAACAGCAGCAGCAGCAGCAGCAACAACAACAACAGCAGCATCAAACTACACCACAAGCATCCTCACAAGCAACCACTGCCAGCACTAGTATTGCACTGCGCAAAACGATTGTCCGAACATCATCCACAATCCTCCCATCCAGCAATAATAACAATAACAATATTAATAATACAACCAACACCACCACCACAGCCACTAGCAACAACAACAAACCCGCTACTAACCTGCAACAGCAGCAGAAGCTACAGCTACAACTGAAGCAGCAGCATCAACAGGCACAGCAGCAACATAAGCAACAGCAGCAGCAACAGGCCTCAGTCAGCGCTAGCAGTGCAGCCGCCGCGGCTGCCGCAGCTGCTGCGGCGAATGTAGCGGCCACAATAAAGATCAAGCAAAATGTAAAGATCAAAGCTTAACTTTTTGCAAAGGGGAAATTTTCATAATTTCCACAAATTTTCAAATATTTCAATACGCTTCTTTTGTTCTTATATTCTCGTACGTTCTCTAATTCGCCTTTATCTGTCTCTAGTCTGTTAATGCTGTTTTTGATCTGTTTATAATGCTATGCTTCAGTTTTGATTACAATTTGCAATTGTTTGGGATCTTAGCCAAATATTTGAGCGAACTTTTAATTTTGATTTCAAGACATTTTACTTCGCTGAGTTTTGCATGCTGCGTTGTAACATTCTGTGTATTTCTTTTCCTTTTACATAATTTCTGTTTGCTGTGAGAAAACACGTTGATGAAGAAGATCATATTAGTTTCTATTGTTTAGACTTGAAAGAGCATTATCATAAGAAAAATCATTGGCTTTGGGGCTTCTTAGCGAATGTGTGGAACTAGTAAAGTATTCATATAATTATTAGTAAATTATATTAATACCAATCGACAAAGTATCTTATTGTTGTGTAAATTGTTTTAAATATTGTTAAAGCCCCCATACCACAAAACCTCGCGCACACTCACTAACCGAAGCCCTTATAAACCGTACCGGAGTTTTTCTTTTTACATTACACTTTTGCTTATCGCTCTTTCTTTGCACCGACTGGACACAGTTTAGTCACTCGAAAAATTTACTTGTACGATCTTACTAACGGAATCTACTTGTTTTTTTTTTGTAACCGCAGTCAATGACCAGCACCACCGCCTCCAGCAACATAATTGTAAACTCGGTGGCCAGTAGCAATGCGCACAGCTTTGGCAACATTTCGCAGCCGCCGCACTTGGCGCAGCTGCAACAGCACCAAGCACCACATCTGCCGCAGGTAACGCAGATTCAGACGATACCTGCAGTTGCAGCCGCACAGCAGCAATCCCAGGCTAACAATGTTGCAGCTGCGGCTGCTGCAGCTACGGCGAATGCGAGTGCGAGCACAGGAACACCAACAGCAACAACGACAACGACGGCTGCCCAGGGGAATACCAAAGAAAAGTGTCGCAAGTTTTTAGCCAACTTAATTGAATTGTCGACACGGGAACCGAAGCCAGTGGAGAAAAACGTGCGTACCCTTATCCAGGAGTTGGTCAATGCAAACGTGGAGCCTGAGGAGTTTTGTGATCGTCTGGAGCGTTTACTCAACGCAAGTCCACAGCCCTGCTTAATAGGTTTTCTAAAGGTAAGAACTATATTTTTATCTGTATGTCCCTCTAATACCATAACCAATCCCACAGAAAAGTCTGCCACTACTGCGTCAAGCCCTCTATACGAAGGAGTTGGTCATTGAGGGCATTAAACCGCCCCCGCAACATGTGCTCGGTTTGGCTGGACTACCGCAACAGCTTCCAGTAAGTAATATTCGGTATTCTTATAATCGGTTCTCCTAACGCAGATCTGTCTTCCAAACAGAAAATTCAAGCGCAAATCCGTCCGATTGGGCTCAGTCAGACGACAACAATCGGCCAGACGCAGGTGCGAATGATAACACCAAACTCACTGGCCTCGCCGAGGCCCACAATTGGTCATACCACTATATCAAAGCAGCCGCCAAACATTCGCCTTCCCACAGCACCGCGTTTAGTGAACAGCGCCATACGTGGACAAATGCCTTCGCTGCCTATGCCCACGCAGGCGGTAAGATGGATAACTGAATTTCTTTAGGGTCGGGCTATAATTACTCATTCTCCTTTATTATTCTTAGAACATTGTGCAGATACGCGGCCCTCACAACTCACAACTCCAGCGTACGGGCGCAGTTCAGATACGTGCCACGCCCCGTCCGCCAAATGCAACACCAACTTCGAACAAAGTCACTGCCGTAAAGGTTGGCCAGACGCAAATAAAGGCCATAACGCCTAGTTTGCATCCGCCTTCTCTGGCGGCCATATCATCCAACAGCGGACCACCGCCGACACCAACGTTGTCGGTTCTATCGACGATCAATTCAGCCTCGACGACCTCGTTGCCAGTGCCGTCATTGCCTACTGTTCACTTGCCCCCAGAGGCATTACGTGCTCGGGAACAAATGCAGAATTCGCTAAATCACAATAACAACAATCATTTTGAGCCTAAGCTGGTTGAGATTAAGGCACCGCAACTGCCACACATTGAGAGAATGAATGCCTCACTAACACCCATTTCGTCTGCCAAGACGTTGCCTCGTAGCTCGTTACCAATGTCAGGTAACAAGTCGGCGAGTAAAAACAAGAAAAGGGATGCCTTGGAGAGGGATGGCAGTCGAGATGAGAAGGCAAATAGTGGAAGCGGTATCACAGCATCATCCGCAGCGGCGGCAGCGGCTGCCAACTCGTTTTTCCAGCAAAGCTCGATGTCCTCGTCAATGTATGGTGATGATGATATCAACGATGTAGCTGCAATGGGCGGTGTTAACTTGGCCGAGGAGTCGCAGCGTATTCTTGGTTGCACTGAAAATATTGGCACACAGATCCGTTCGTGCAAGGATGAGGTATTTCTCAATTTACCAGCATTACAGGCAAGGATACGCGCAATTACTGCAGAACGTGGCTTGGAGGAACCATCACAAGATGTGGCCGTGCTCATATCACATGCGTGCCAGGAGCGGCTTAAGAACATCGTGGAAAAATTGGCTGTGATAGCGGAGCACCGCATTGATGTCATTAAGGTCTGTTTATTTTATTCATAAATGATACGAAATGCTTGAATACATAACTATGCCACAGTTGGATCCACGTTATGAAACCGCGAAGGATGTGCGCGGTCAAATTAAATTTCTCGAGGAGCTGGACAAAGCGGAACAAAAGCGGCATGAGGAATTGGAGCGAGAGATGCTGTTAAGAGCGGCTAAATCTAGAACGCGAGTTGAAGATCCCGAGCAGGCAAAAATGAAGGCGAGGGTGAGTTAGCAATAATTTCCGGTAATACATTCTCTTTGCTCATAGCTTTTACTATTTTAGGCGAAGGAAATGCAGCGTGCAGAAATGGAAGAGTTGCGCCAGCGCGATGCAAATTTGACGGCACTCCAGGCAATTGGACCCCGCAAGAAGCTTAAACTGGATGGTGATGCGAGTGGCGTGGGCGCGGTGAGTATACGAAAACTTATTTATTGCATATATATTTTTTTACATTACCCTTGACATCCAGGTATCCAGTGGTGGCGGTCTATTAAGCAACTCGGGCACGGCAACAACAACGCTACGGCCGCGAATCAAACGGGTCAATCTGCGGGACATGCTCTTCTATATGGAGCAGGAACGCGAGTTTAGTCGCAGCTCGCTGCTCTTTAAAACTTACCTCAAGTGATCGCTGCTGGCGCACACGTTGTTCACATACACATGTCCACTTTTACTGCACCTGTCTTTAACTAATCCTGCTTCTGCTCCTAATCGTTGCCCTAATCCTTTCCTACCAGCTCTGCAGTCAATCAATTTATCGTTTATTAGTTTGCAATATAATTTAGCTGTCACAGTTTACTGCGTCGTCTCCTTGTTATTTTAGTTAGGCATTTCCTACATTGCAATTAAAAGTTTTGAAACTAATTTTCAATTTGTTTTCCCATTAAAATGCACATAAACCAAACCAATCCAAAAAGCGGTAACATCAGCAAAAACAAAAACAACGCAACGTTCAGTCAGCCAGCGTTTGAATTTGTAATTATTTAAACATAATTAATTGCATTAATTGCATTGACGGCCTTATCTAAACGATATAAACATACATAAAAAAAAATTAAGATTAAATTGTGTAGCTTAGTTTGTTAAACGAAATCAAGCGTAAATTATAGGCTGTAAGTTAGTGTTAGCATTCGGCATTCAAGAGATCATAAGTTGGTTTTTAAAACCATATATCGCAAGCAGATATAGAAGAGATGAATATCTACATTACGCATGCATTAAACTAGTTGTATTTGTTTAAACGAATTGAAGTAATTTTAATTAGCTTATGTATAAAACCGATAACACGTACATATAACAGAAAGAAGAAAAACAAAAATTATAGATGTGTATAAAGTCCAGACGTAAGTTTTTCTAAAGTTTAACTAGGTAAACGCAAAGTAATTAAACAATGTACGGCAGAGAACTAAAACCCGAACGTAGTGGTAGGCACTAAACATGATTTTCATTAGTTCAACTAGACAGTTCTAAAATGACTAGCTAAGGAGTGTGCGTTTTATAATGTTCGTGCAGCCAGTTAAATTTTTGAACGTTTGCACCAGCCACAAAATAGTTCAATTTTATACTGCAGTTTAACGATAACAAAAGAAAAATATTGTAAATTACACCTTGGCATAATTAACTACATCCATATTAAAAAAAAGCAAACAAACAAAAAGAACACAAATTCAATTTCTGTGTGTGCTAAAATTTACAATATGATCATGCAAAGAAAGAAACACAGGCAACAACTACGCATAGTTCAGTAGGCATATAACTAAATATATATTATATACATTCATTTATATAAAGTATATATATATGCATACATATTATGTTTTACAATTATATAAAACAAACAACAAAACTATTGTGTGTATAAATTAAGTTTAAATGAAAGAAAAAGAAAACAAGCCTAAAAAATAAAACAGAAATTAAAAAAAACTTCTTTATCGCAGTTGAGAATGTGTAACGGTATCTCAGTTAATTAGCTAGTTAATTCATTAAATTCTATCTAGTTGAATTTAACAATTTTTATTGATATTTTTTATAATCATTTTATTTTTAAAAATTGATTTCATTATTAATACAAAAATAAAACCACCAAATGGACATTTGGACCCAAAATGATCTGTTATGTGCCACGATGGCTTTCCTTACGATTCCTCCTTACAAAAAAATGGCCTCTTCTGCCTTTGATTTTCATTAATTTTATTATTGTTTCATTCATTATTATCAACATTTGCATTTACGTACTGTGACGGCTAATTAGTTCATATGTGTCTAAGAATTCTTGCTAAATTCTATGAATATTAGTTTGAGTTAAGTTCAGTTTAGTTTATTCACTACGCCCCCGATGCGGCGGCTTCCTCGATTTCATCTGCCCGAGCATACTTCAGATATTCCTTTATATCGTAGCCGAAGAGAACAAAATCAAATCTGCAAAATATCCATATGTTATGCGGCACTCCCATAGTATAAAATAATATCTAGAAATATACTCACTGATAGTAATTGTAAAGCTCCACCATCTCTTGCTTGGTGAGCTGCGAATAGAACTGTTGCTGCAGCTCCTGTGTCTTTCTACCTCCTTTTCCCATGTTGCGCCACACGGGCGCTATGACGCGCTTAAGGCCAGTCTTTTCAATTAGATATAGTTGATCCTCTGCCAGCGACTCGAACTTGAGTATCATGTCGAATCGGATCAAGCAGGGAGTGCAAAACGATGTGGCCGACACGAAATGCATGTCTATATAGCTTCCGCGCTTAACCTGATCCAGCAGCCAGTGCACAAACTCGGGAAACGACGGATACTTCGTGTTACCAGCCCTGGCAATCAGTTTTGGCTGTAAAAGGTAAACAATGGTTTCTTATGGACCTTATAGTTAATATGTATTTTTATCCCTACCTTCTTTCGATAGTTTCGCACGATGCTGCGCCCGAGTTTGTCATGAAAGGAGTAGGGCAGCGCGAACACGATCTTGTCTCGATAGGCGCTGAGCAGTCTCTCGAATGGATTTCTAGCTATAATAAATGTGACTGAATCGTTTTGTGCCTCGCGTAGCTGCAAGCAAATAGCCCAGATAAGAAATAGTTTTCCGGAAAGCCTATCAACCTCACCTCTTGCAAGTTTACTCGTGGATAGCGCTCCCTAGCTAGGTTTAGCAGAATTTTTTTGGTCTTGTGTAAATAGTTGGGTGAATATCCGGCTAGGACGTTGAAATTAAACATCCACGATGACGAAGCTGCCTTAAAGACATTGCACCTGTAGGAGAAACACTCCTTGGTCGTCAATCATCGACTAATATCGTATCGTAGTTGCCTTACCATATTATATGATATTTTTTATTGACCAAAAACTCCCATGTGTTGGGCGTGTGCCAGGAATCGCTACCTATAATACAGGGGGAGATGAAGAAGAGAATACTTGCATGCAGTCCACTATTGAGCTCACCCAACACATCCAGTCCATGCTCCGAGCACTTTTCACTCAGTCTTTCGAGCCGCGCCTCCATACGCTGATTAATCACATGCAAGTGTATACAACATATTTATACAATGTCATTAATGGAACGCAAAGTAGGCACTTACAACAGACATTTCCTGCATTTCCTCCGGTGAAAGCGTCTGCACAGCGTAGTCGGGTATGAGCGGAAGTCCTGTTTCATTGCTGATCTGTGGGGGCAATTAGGAATTTTATTGAGGGACGTAACATTTACACACTTACATGTGCAACCAAATGACTATGTCTATGCGAAATGTTAGGAAATTCAGATATTCTGCCAGAGCCCAACCCTACCCCTGACCCCAACCCAAGCCCTTGCCCAAGCCCGAAGCCAAAGAACTGCCAATCATCCAGGTGAATTCTTGCGCGCTTTTATAATGCACTATAAATTTGAGTTGATTGTGTGTGTGTGTGTGCAAATGTGCGTGTTTTTTCGTTAATTATACGCATATGAGTGTGCGTTGGTGTGTTTTTGTGGGGTTCAGGGTGGGTAAGTGGATAGACGGGTAGGTGGTTGTGTTGTTTCATTGTATATTTACTTTATCAACGTAGCGCCACTTATTCTTAGTCTTGCCAGTTGCGACCACAGTCAGCTCCTTGTTTTTGTTTTTGTTCAGCAGCAGCACAGGATACCGAAATGTCTGGTCCACTGGCAGCGGCTGCTGCTGTTGTTGCTGGTGGCGTTGCTGTTGATGTTGCGGCTGATGCTGCTGCTGTAGCGGTGGCTGCTGCGCATTAAAAGCCTAAAAAATCATTTGCAGTTTACATTCGTTTTATTCTTAAAAGAGGGACAGCCGAAGCACGCACGGAGCAATCATGACGTGGCGTATGCGTAATATGTATTTACAGCGATTATAGGATTCTTTGTGAAAAACAAACAGCATAAGGAGTCGAGAGAACTACTGACTCATTTGACTGGCATGTAGCAGTATCAAGGCAGCCTCAACCCAACGAACCCAATTAAAGTCGCGATTTCATAAGTCTCCGCGTATGAACAAACATATGTTTGTGTATCACCATAACAAATCTAAACGATTGCGGAGCGGACGGGGCGAATTTTGAGCGGTCAATCGGCTTGTGGTGGATGTAAATACCCTGAATTCTCATAATCAAGTATGGGGTATACCAATGCACAATATATGTATTGCTATATATGGGATCTACAATACTTTCAAATTATTTAAAGTGCATATGTGAAACCAAGCTATAAGAATTTTCAATTAATTTTCAAATTATTTGAAATGCAATACTATGGTTTCTTTATCTTCTTAAAATGATCTAAATGGCTATTAAGTTTTATTAGCAAATTGTACACTCTGCTTCGAAGCTGGCACTCGATGAAAGAGTATCTAAATGTACAATCTGATTCGGCATTTGGTTGCTTTTGTTTTTGCAACGAAAGTGGCGCTATGTGCATGACGTGAACTGTAGAAGGTTAATAAGTGTATATGGGAGATGGATGTGAGATGTGGGCGTGATGTGGGCGGCTTGTCACTTAAACGACACTCGGTGCCTGCCTACCAGCGTGTATGTGTGGGTCTGTGTGTGTTGCTCTGTGTGTATTACTCTGTGTGGGTGTGTCCGTGTTAGACGCAGTGCTTAATTATGCCAATGTAGAGCAAAACACGGTGTATGCGTGTGCTCGTTTTTTTGGCCTGCCTGCCTGAGCATTGGGCCATTTAAATAATGTAACGCAAATTAGTGGCCGCCTTTCCATTTCCATTGCCGTTTCCACTTCCATTCCATCGATTTTCAGAGCGTGTCCTGGCAAATGCGACTACGCTGCAAGAGCGATTAAGTCCCACCAAGGCCGACTCAGCTGGAGCCCGAGGAGGGCAGAGGACAGGCAAGTAAGCAAAGCAAGACACAAGTGGCTGGGGGCGTTCAGCGGGAAGCGTGTCATTTCGTTAATTGTTGATTGTAAACTGTCAATTGGAAAATCACAAAGCACATACGGAGGCTCGAGAGCTAATTTTAAATTAATTCGCACCCTTTAAAAGCGTTTACTGCCATCCCGACAGAGCGCCCAGCCCACTGAGTAAAGATGCAGCGAGGTGTAAACACAAAATGCTAAGTGCTTTGATAAATAGCCGAGAGAACGCATTGAAATTTAAATATCATGCCTGTGAGAAGTAGCCGCGTGGAAATGAGAGTGTGTATCTATAGAATATGAATATTATAAATGTATCTTTCCGATGCCCTTCGCGCCACACACGGCTAAACATAGCACTCGATAATCGGCCTATAACTTGAGCAAACGAGTAGCCATAAAAACTGTTTGAAAGTATCTTAAACATTATCGGATTATATAAGCTATTTGCGGGATCTGTGTGAACAAAACAATCTTTCAATCGCACGAGCTACATTGCATAAGCGAACTATTACATAAGGTTGGAATGACGTTATGATATATGGTGTGCGATGGGGTATCTACAGGCCCGATTTTGCTGAGCTGAGCAATCGATAAGTGAATATTCGCCTATTGTCAGGGCAGCCCCAGGTGCTTACTAGAACTATCCTCACAGGAGCCATACAACAACAATAACTACTACAGTCTTGACTATTGAGCGTTTACTGTGCGCCGGCTAAGGGGGTATACGTAATATGTTTGCAGGGCACTTAAAAGGCAGCCAAAACCTCCAACAGTCAACTGGAACTTATGTCCTTCGCAGCAATTACATTCACACACCCACACACACACACACACACACACACACATACTAGAGATGCACGTGTGTTTGTGCGGATTGGCAAGTGTGCGAAATCGCACATATGGACACGGCACTCACCTCGTAGCCCTTAATCTTCTGCAGCTGTTCGTTCCACACCAAGTAGATAAGCGAGAGGGGCAGCAGTAGCAGGGATAAGGCTGTGAAGATGAGCAAATATCGCCGAACGCGACAATTTGCGTGGTTCTTGTTCAATTTCATTTAATCCGCACAAGACCAACTGCATGGGGGCTGTGTTTGCGTTGCTTTCAATCGCGCTGTTTGTGTATCGGTCCTCTGTTATTATTGCCCAATTTGCTTAAGTTTATTTTGCTATTGACGTGCACGTGGTACATCTTCCTCAGCGACAGTTTGTGATATTTCCCCGTCAGCGGCTACGCGGAAATTTGCTTGCAATTGGTGACATTTTCTCTGCAATTTGCCTGAGCTCCGTGCTCGCAGTTTTTGGTTTCTGCTCTTCTCGTGGACTTTGCTATATTTAAATTTAGGCAACGTACCGTACGCAAGAGGTATAAGAAGCATACCCCGTTAATATTTTAGAGAATTTCCGATCATCCTCAATCTGATTGCAATAGCTCAAAATGCGTTCACTTTTTGCGCCTTAATTCGCGTTTCTGATCAGTTTCAATACACTTTTAAATTCTTCGTTGGTGTTATTGTTACTGTTGTTGTTAATTGGACACACTATATTTAAATTTAGGGAACATGCTGTACCAAGAATAAATGAAAGCGGGAAAATCCGACAATTATAATGTATGGTGAACGCTTTTGGATTATGCAAAGTCACATTGTATGCGTGCTGGCCTAAATAGCTAAAAAATTGGTGTCACTGCAACAGCAACAACTTTTTTTTTTTTTGAGCTTCTTCCGGGGGTGTGTTCGCTGCTGAACTCCATCAGCTGCTGCCGGAGTTAAGATGTGAGTTATTGATTTTTACGATGGGGGAAGTTTGTTTCGTTCGGCAGGTGCAATGCCATCGCCTTGACTTTATGAGTTTCAGTTAGTTTAGCTTTTGGCATAAAGGTTTCAGACATCAGAGAAACTTTGGTTAGTGGTCACATCGCTTGCATTTATTTGGAAAACCCATTGGGCTATTCGGGCTTCATAAAAATTGATTTAATGGGCGCGATGTTCGCATTTTTTTCGCCAACTTTTTGCCGCTCCGAGTTTGGCTCGGTATTTATATAAAACTCATTCAAATAGGCACACGGCTGACATGAACACACACAGGCACATGGGCACCCATACGCGCACGCACATTCGCACACACATGCAAACAATCAGAAACACGCAAACAAAACAAACGAAGGCACACGCGGCGTATACGTAATACTGTCAATTGTCGTTGTTGTTGCTGTTGTTGTTGCTGATGTTGTTGTTGTTGATGTTGTTGTTGTTGTTATTGCAGTTGTTGTTGGCGTGCCCTCTGGCGTGCTTTGCTGTTGTTGCTTCTCGATTGTATGCCAATTGAAAGACGCTGAATCAATAACAATTGAAGCGGCTACTGTGATTTTGGGTGCCATTCAAGCAATGCAACACACGAAGCACTAGCAGGCTGTGCGGGGGCGAGATGACAAAAACAACACAACAAAACACAATACAACACTAGACAACACAGCATAACAAAACGTGAAGACGGGACCACAACCGACCGTTCCGAGCGACGCACATTTCACGAATGAATTCAAATGCGAAATGAGTACGAGCTGCCGCAGAACAGTCCAGTGCTGGCTACTCAGAGAAACAAAACGGATAGTTTTGGCGGGATAAGAAAAGTTCGTTTTAATTTGTTTATATTTGGGGTGGATTTAAAAACTATTTTTGGTTAAATATTCCTTTCAAGCTCTTTGCTGTAACCCCTTGAAAGGCTTTGAAAGTTACGTTTCCTGTATTTTCCTGAATAATCACACAATTATCAGAACAGAGTTGGCCGTAAAAAAGCTAAATGAGCAACGCGACAGCAGAGACGCCCTTGTTAAAATTTTCTTTTTGCGCCGGCGTCGTCAAGTAGCAGCTCCAGTTACTGTTTTGGCTGGGTGAGAGGAGGCTGAGTCGGAAGTTTTGATTTGTTTATCGCAGAGCGCGGAGCTCGGCGCGAACAGTTTTTGTTTATTGCAGAGCGAAAGGGAGCTAGCCGGCAAGAGAGCAGTAACAGAGTAACAGAGAGTACGAAAGAGAACTCTATTCAAGAGGCTAGGGTTGCTTCGTTCTGTAGCGGAGAGCACGGGTAGTCAGAAAATTTGTGAATAAGTTTCATTAGCATAGAGTGTGTGTTTATTTAAAAATATAAATTCATTTGCTCGATTGTTCGACCGTAACGAACATAACATAAAACATGCTCATTCGTGTACAATAGATAATTGCGTAGTTGATGTACATACATATGTATATGCTTGTTGTTGCATTGAGGTAAGAATTGCTTTGCTAAATGCACGTGAAAGTGTCGTGTCTTTTCAGTACTGAATCAGGGAATGTACTTTGCAGTCCAGCTTCTTGCGGCCTTCTAGTCCGACCAGCTCAATGACAACCAGGCCCCCCAGTACCACTCCGCCTACTTTGCGCACCAAGGAGGAAGCTGCAGCTAAAGATCCGCCGGTAGCCAGGAGATCGTCCACGATTACGACTTTCTGGCCGGGTTTAATCGCCGCCCGTTGCACCTCGAATATATCCTTTAATGGTTAAGAAAGCATTGGTGACTGTTGTGGAACTAATTGCACTACATACCGATCCGTATTCCAGTTCATACTTCACAGATTCCACTTCGCCAGCCAGCTTGCCCTTTTTGCGAATTGGTGCACAGCCCACGCCAAGTTCGGTCGCGAGCAGCAGGTTAAACAGGAATCCACGGGAGTCCAGACCCACTATCAGCTCCACTTCCGGATACGCATCTTGTATGTGCCGCACAAGTAAATCGCGCAGATAAACGCAGGCCTTGCCGTCCGTAAGGGCGCCAAAAATGTCACTGATAAGAATAGTACACATGTTTAATAATTGATAAGCCGAACAAGCAACTATTAATGCTTGTAAATATGTACATATGTAAATGAGTATTGTGGGCAAACACAAAATCTGATAAGCTCAGTGACCTACCGGAAAACTATTCCTTTTTTGGGAAAGTCCGCGTACTCGCCAATCTTTGACTTAACATAGGTGAGTTTATCTGCGTCGCTTACTTCACTCATTTCTCGGCGGGTTTACTGCTCGAGTTAATCTATGCCTTCTCACTGGTTCGTACCAATCTTGAAAGTATTACAATCGCACAACAGCTACGTGTTTTTGTGGACGGATGCTATTTGGATGGGCTGCAACAGCTGATAGCACAACATACTCACCATAGTTAATTGTCAGCCCAGCTGACTTTCAGCAGCGTGTGAGAAATCAGAGTTGCTACGCCGATAATTTTCGGTTATGGGCGGCAAAGTGAAATATCTGACCAGCTTGGTAACTGTAGCCTGCAGAATAATTAAATTTAATTTAAATTTAATTTAAAACCTTATTTTAAGTTGTTTGTTAAATATCCAGCAACTTACGATTGTCAATTGCCATAACGTTTTCTTTACTGCTTTTTAACTTTTGGTTCCGATTGCATTTGACTAAGGAAATTTTACTATTTACAGCAAGGATTCTTTGTAGAAATTTCACTTATTCTTCCAAGAAACTGACTGAGGCGCATTATGTGACTTTCCAATTGCATTTATCGCCAAGCAAAAACAAATAATTGAAAAGAAATTTAAACAATTTGCGCTGCATTTCAGAGGCGCGCCAATTGTCACGATTCGATGCTCTACCCGTGCGTCCCCCCATTTCCCCTCCCGATGACTTCTTCGCGCAGCTATAGTGATTTGTTTTGGTGAGAGCCACAGCAAGAGAACATGCCTTGCAAGTGATTGTCTCTCAGCGAATAGCCGATCTTATACACACACGCACGGCAGGTTAAGTGAATTGATTCGGTGAGAGCATGAGCGAGAGAGATTGTGCCTCAACAAGCCGACCTAAAGACTCGCGCCGTCAAACACACACACACACACGACGCTTGTATTGTGGGTTACTTCGGTTGATGGAAGAGCGAGAGAGCGTGTTTTTCTAGTGACTGTCTCTCAACGACGAACCGATTTCAAGCATCGCGCTGTTACACACACCCATACACACACGTGCGTCAGGTATAGTGTTTTGCTTCGGTGAGAGCAAGAGCGAGAGAGCGTGGATTGCAAGTGATTTTCCCTCAACGACAAACGGAGCTCAATGCTCACGCCTCAGTTCATTTCTGATCGCTCACCGCGGCGGTTCACTTAGAATTGCAGCTCCCTCGCTCAATTTATATAGTTTAGTTCACGATTTTTATTAAATATTTATGCACAATAACAACAAAAGTGAATAACGTTAAACAAAAGCAAAAACAATTTCTTTTTTAACCGGTTCTTGACGCTTGGACTTCAAAATAGAATTGTAAGGCACACAAAAAGCTACTTTAGCTAAAGTTTAACGTTGAAGGCACAGCAAATGTCAGCTAAGGCGGTGACTTCGCCCAGTTTTGCGGGTTTTTGACATTAAACAAAACACGGACGCGGTGCCAGCAACAAACTTAATGTAACGCCAGAGCGTGAAAACACACAAGCAGCTTTTTCAACAATATTGAAAGTTGCAAGCAACATTCACACTCACACATGTGCAATTCACATAAAGACTCACGCAAACGCACACACACAAAAAGAACTCCATTGAGTGACCATGTTGGCTCTGAAGACGTGCGTTTCCAAAAGTGCAACAACAACAGCAACTGCAGACACAACTGCTGCAAAAGTAGGAAAGAAGAAGAATAACAGCAACAACGGCAAAAACCGCGCAGGCAACGTGAAAAACCAGAAAAGAGACACAGTTTTTTTGTTTTTGTTTAAAGCGAACGTCTGCTCAGTGGCGGATTGCAGCGCAGGCGGTGCCCTCAGGCGCCCTACAGGCCCTGTATGGTTGTAACGCACCCGCTCATATTTAAATTTAAAGGGCTCTTTTGAGCCGAGCTTTCCGATATTCTTGATACACATATGTGAAATATGTAAAAAAAAAATACTTCGATCGATTTACTCAAGGTTTTTATTTGCATAACAAATTATTTTTTACAAAAGTCCGCTCCTGACAAAAGTGTTGAAGAGTTTGAGTCTGAGTTATAGAAGTAGCTTGTATAGTGGTCTATATTGTTGTTGTTTGCTAGTTTGCTCGGCCTTAGGAATGCGCAAATGTTTGCCAACATAAAGAGTCGTGATCTAATATAAAACAAAGACATGGAACGGCATCCCACATCTTTCGGTCGAGTTGTCTGTTGGCTCTTGAACTCGAATGGAGTCCATGCTAATCTTGAGCGTAGCTGTATAACTTATACGTTGATGGAAAAGAAATCGTCTGCCATAAAAATAAACAAAAGCCAATCGAAACCGGAGAAGCCAAAAACATTCTACAAGTTATATACGCTCTGGCAAAAAGCAGCTGAAACGATGTTTCCGCATGATTCTAAAATGCGTTTGGTTGTGCTGTTGCGGTCACTCTTTTGGAATAAGTTTGGTAGCGACAACAACAACCGAATGTGTTAATCAAGTGATTGCCAGCCGCTTTACAAGCGTCTTAGCGTGTTTTTTAAGGTTCCGCTTTGTTGACCACTCCAAAAAATTACCGAGAAAGCAAAACAAGCTAAAACATAAAACAGCCACGGCTCGGAACAACACACACTCACATAAGTAGCCAAATAACTATAAGCTCAGACGATATTATCCGAGAAAAGCTACAAATGAATTGCAGACGCGCACCCCATCAAAGTCAAGAGTGGCCCGTCGTTGCTTTGCCTCTGTCGCTGTCTCTGTATCTATCTTCCCCTCTCACTTTGCGCTTTTCCAGCTAGTTGTGCCTAATGTGAAATTTATGTTTATGCGGCACTTTTAGAGTAGAAAGTCCACTGGGCCAGGCGGGCCGGGCCGTTCCATTAGGCAGTCGCTTAAAAAGAAAGTCACACGAGCTTGGCAGTTGCAGTTGCAGTTGTCCATAACCGTTCTCCCATGTCTGTCAATGTTGCGAAATATTTTCGCCACGTTTAAGGTAACCGAAGAGCATTGGAATCATTACCCAACTGACCTTATTTTACGGCATATGCAACAGTTAGCAAACACACTCTCACAGCAGAAGCAGACACTCACATACATAGTTTTAAAGCTGCTTAAAATGGCATATTAAGCTTGCCAGCGTATTGCATGCGTTTTTTGACGCGCCAGCGAGAATAACCGCTTAAACTGCAACTCCGAGCAGCCATGGGGATTTTGAGACAGTAGCTGTTATTGATGTGGAATTAGCGCTGATTTCTGTCTGTCTGCAAGTGAAACTGTGTATATTTCGAGCTGCTGACCGCCGGCCGGCAGAGACAACAACACAACACATGCGCGAACGGATGTAGATACAGCAGCTCGGCATCTCTCCATCTCGCTAACTCCACCGCATCATCTTAATCGCGGACGTTACTGCTGTGTCATAGCAAAGCCAGTACCAATACCTGTACAAATACCAATACTCACACTTATACACGTACCCAAATCATGCCCACTCCAATACCAGTTACAGTACCCGCAGCAGCTGCGTCTGTTGGTCACTTTCTTTTCTTTCTTCATGATCGATGTGAGTGCGCGAAGAATGCAGCGAAGTACAAATAAACAGCACATACAAGTACACTGAGCAAAAAGCATATCATATAAGTTAAATCACCACCAGTCAAGTCAGCACCCCGTTTATTGCAAACTGCAGTCTGCAATTACAGCACAGAACCATATACTCGCGTACACCACCGTGCGTATTTGTATGAGATTGTTCATTATCTATATTCACATTCAGTTTTAAATTATACTCCGCAGGAAATTATTATTTGTCTGCGGTTTGTCTGCGTCCATGTCTCGACTGGCCCACAATGCAACAGCCGGACAGCCTGGACGGACGGCAGACCCGTTTTCCCATGATCGCAATGTATTGTATTGGCTTTCATCGTGCTGGCTAGTCCAATACAATTTCTGATTCTCTCTTTCCCCCTTCTTATTCGCTTTTACTTATTAGCATTATTATGGTAATTGCCTTGGACTTGTGCGTTTGCTTTAACATAGATGAGCGTCATTTATTCTTTGCTTTGGTTTGCTTTAATTTACCCAGATCTACGCATTTGCTATCGGCTGGAATTTAGGCAGCTCAGCCCTTTCTTTTGTTGTAGAAAGAGAGTAAAAGAAAGAGAGTAAAAGAAAAATAATTAATTACGCATACGCAACAGAGTCCGGCGGATCATGATCCCACGCCGTCCCGACGGAACAATGCCAAGAAAGCTCACTTGCATTTTTCGTTTTTCAACATAACCTTTTGTTTCCGAGATTCAAAAATGCTTTGTGAACCGAATTTACCACACTTTCGACGAGAAAAACATATTTATTGATAGGTGGCTCGGCCTGTTGGCTGGCGCCCGTTGTATAGTTGGTTTTGGCCATTGGCAAGTTATTGCCATGAATCACAGTTAAAATTAGACAGTCTCGAAGTGTGTGGTGTCCGTCTATCACCTCGATCTCTCGTCTCTCACCTCGATCTCTTGTCTCCTCTCTCGCTCGTACCTAAAATATGTGATTTTTTGCATAACTTTTTGCCTGTTTCTCTTTTTTTGTTTTGCATACGCTTTTCTCGGCGTTCAGCTCGTTTAGCATTATCATTACCTGCGGGCCATAGAATTAGTGGTGAAAATGAAGCAATACTTCGTAAAGGTTGTTAACAATTATCTCTTGCATTTACATAAGTCCCAAAGTTGTTAGCAAACGTGCCTATTGGCAAATATCTTTGATCGAAGTGAAGGGGAAAACGGAATAGCATGTTTAATGAAATTAAAACTTGACTTTGCAGAGAAAGGAAAAGTAAATATTAATTTGCATTTGCACACAGTTTACGGATGATTTTTCCCGTTTGGGAATCGGTAGCATTGCGTGCCGTACTCGGGTTTCCTTTGAACAGTGTCAATTTTCAAGCTCCAATTCATCTGTTAAAGTACTGGGAGAAACAACAAACAGGGTCAGCAAACTAAAAGCAGGTGAAGTTAATAAGCTTACTTTTGCAGTACACAAAACCCAATTCATGACTGTCAAAAATTGGAAACCATTATTGTCGGCTCTTGTCGTTGCTGCTGCTCATAACTGGCAACATCATTATTATTATTAAATTGTTTCTAATATTAAGGTGTGCTTAACGTTTCTTTAACACAAAACAGCAACAAAGGCCAAGATCTCCCACTTCGCTCCCTCCGTACTTTAGCACTATGGGTACCAAGATTGAGTATGTCGATACGACGCATCTATACGCTTCCAAATACATCCGAAACTCGAAAGCTATCGGCGTGTTGTGGGCGATCTTCACGATTTGCTACGCGATCATTGGCATTGTGGCACTAGTCACTCCAGGTGAGAGGAAGTTACAACTTGTAATATTTCACTGTGTGTAAAAACTGTTTATTTCACTTTCAGAATGGATTGGCGACCCGGACAGCGATAGTGCTGGTCGCCTGGGCCTATGGCAGCAGTGCCAGCGCGATGAGATATTTGACAACTGTCGGCGACGCTGGGAAAACATCTTTGCAGTACCAACATTTTCATTTCAGGTGAGTGCTTGTTCTCTAACATTGCAAAATCAAAAATTTTATTGCACCTTACTATAACATATTATTTACATATATGGCATTCATCCATTACAGTTGGCTACATTCTTTATGCTCGCTGCCGTTGGGCTGGCCTTGCTGACAATATTTTTCTTGGTGTGCTTGTTGTTCATGAAGTCGACACGCGTCTTTCACATTTGCGGCTGGATGCAGATTATTTCAGGTGTGCATAGCTCAGTTCCATTTTCAGTAACTAGATAGCTGGCATTGCTGGAATTCTGCGTATAGTTATCGAAATTCTACTGGTACTTTGGTCACGTTTCGGGGTGCAATCTTCCAAAATTCCACGAGATTTGTGTTTTGCCTTTGAATTGTGACTGCTCTTGCTTCGATAAATATTTATCACGTATTAAGTTATAATCTAAATTTGTTTTTATCTTTTTTGTCAGCTCTCTGCATGGTAGTGGCTTGCGCCGCATTTCCCTTCGGCTGGAACTCTGATGACTTTCGCAAGATCTGTGGACCGGAAGCGAATCGGTTTGAGTTGGGGCTTTGCGGCATTCGCTGGGCTTATCCGCTGGCCATCATTGGCTGTGTGGATGGTGTCGTCCTTGCCACATTGGCCTTCATCCTTGCTACGCGGCACGTGCGTCTGCAACCGGACCCAATATACCAGAACTCTTTGTACAAAGGTAAGCAAGCGTAAAGTAACCGTACCCAATACTGCAGCTAATTTTGACACTTCCTTGCAGGTGAAATCAATAATGCGTATCTGACGGATGCTATCAGCTTGGCAGGCTCACGAAAGTCAAATCCTCATATCACTGGATTAAACCTGCAGCCCATTTTGCTGGTGGCCCCTCCCAATGAGGACAGTATTTCACAGTTTTCGCGGTATCACTGAAAACGTCCATCGCCCAAAGCAATATTCGAATGTCAACAGAAATCCATAACAATAACTTGGTTGTTGTATTTGCTAACTGTGCGGATTGCGAACCGGTTGTGCTTAAGCCTTAGACAAATATGGTTATCCGAGACACGAACCTTGTAGAAAATTCAAGAACCGAAACTGTGTAGCAACTACAAAAACCGAAGGTGGCAGACTTTGCTTTCGTTGAGTTGGCAACTTGCGTTGGGGCTGTTTAAATTTTAAATTTATAGAATTCTTATGAATCTGTGTGTGCGCTGGTGTGTAAGCGAGTGTGACTATGAAGACATTGATTGACTGAATAATAACGGTAGAATTAAGTCTTATTTAATGTAAACTCTTGTGTATAGCTCGTGCCTATCTAAAACGCCTAAGAACGTTTAATCTAAGACAATATTGCTACCTGTAATATATATAAATACCCGTAATAAGTATAATACCTTGTACAAAATACTGATGCTCAATGCTCGTTTTGAATTGGACCACAGCTACAGGCCCAATTATACCATCATCATTATGCTATAAACATCAACAAGGTCAGCAGCTTCAGACCACTTGGACAAACAAAAATCAAATTATGCTCCTGCAGACATCACACATAAAAACCAATAACGGCCAACTTAGCGCCCAATTTGGTCGGGCCTTGCTCGGGCCCCAATAACCATTTGCCACATACTTTTCCAATAAAGTATTTACAGCAAACTTTTCGCCTGCTGCCAATTGAAATATTCCGCGCAAAGACGGAATCAAATAGGAGCAAAAGAAATAATGGTTCCTCGTCTGATGTTTCAGTTGTTGCCTTGGCACGTTTTAATATTCTTGTATAATTCATAAGCAATTCCATCAACGCTTACAAATGCGGCCTAAGTGGCCAACCAGCTGACGCCAAGCGCCCAGCAAACTCGAGGGGGAAATCATTTTCCTTCGTGCTATTGCTTTGCCTCGCTTCCCTCGTCGCAGGCTTTTATTTACTTCAGCTATTTCTCTTGGCACCACCCTCCCCGGGTGCAACATATGGCCGTAGCTTTGGCCCGTCTCGACACGCATTGTCTACGTGGCCCACCCAGTCTCGAGCCACCCTGAGCCCACCCTGAATGAAGATCTCTACCGGCTCCTTGCACTGCCTTCCCGCGCTTTTTGAGCTTAACTGCTCTGCCTCGCGATACTTCTTGATTTTTGATGTGCCAATTGTTTTTATTCGATTTTATGGTGCGCCATAAATGAATTTTTAACTTCTGTTGTCCTTGAGGTTTGCTCCGCCGTAAGAGGGAGTGGCAATCGTGTGGAATATGACAGTCTCGTGATATCGGCAACATGTGCCGCAAATCTGTTGTCGCTTATTAGTTTATCACTTGGCCATTTTACGCGTTTTCAAGTGCTCGTGAAAATGTGGAAAGCAACAATCACACACATAAGCAGACAGCCACTCACATACACACACACACGCAGACGCAAGTTTTTATAGCTCATTTGGTGTGCGTAATTACGAAAACTGGACATAAGTTGACCTTAGCTGGGCCACATGCCACGCCCAGCCGGGTAGGGGGATGCCCCGCATTCGGCAACAAAGTCAAAGGGTCGTCGGAGCGGCGAGGGAAAATGAATTGCGCCTTTAAGGTTTTCGTTTAAGTGAAATGTCAGCCACAGAAATTGAATCGAAAATTGTAAAATTGGTTTTGTATAAACATTTTTGCCAAATGAAATGAAATGAAAATGCTTTTGTTATAGCTTCCCGTTGCTCCCCATTGCCTCCCCGCCCCCCTACCTGCTGCTCCCCCTTGGTTGCCTTCCACTGCCTGCACCAAGTTCAGTTATTTTTTCTTCTTTCATTCGTTCTTCTTTTCTTTAGTTTGCAGCAGCGAGCACATATTTCTTGTGCCTGTTTTTTATATTCTGGGCAAAACAAAAGCTTTACAGAACTCCCCTCCCCAACTTCCCCCCTGGCCCCATAATTTATTGCTCATACGAGCTGAATGTGTGTTTGTTTTCGGTGTGTGTATATGTTCTGTAAGTTGGGAGAAAAACTCAGCGGACCCTGTGAAATTGTGCAAACGTCAAAAGTGCGTCAATCAAAAGCAAAATAGAAAAACTTGCAAAGTCGGCGATAAGCAACTTGAAAATACTCTCTGTCTTCTCGCTCTGCTCTTCCCAAGCCAGTTTCTCAAATGAATGTTTTGCAGCTGACTAACCCCATTTCGTTGTGACCAGGTTATAGAGTAGGTTTTCACAATGAATTGCCGTAACTTTCTTGAGTGGCTTTAAATTATGTTCAGGACGTATCCTTGGCACTCTTGTGATTTATCTCACCCTTTCAGGATTTAGCAAGTCATATTAAAACATTTGCCTTATACCAAGTAATATTCAATTTATTTCATATACAAAAAATCGTATAAGCTTCATAACATCCGCTGCCTAAACATTATAGATCTCAGATAGAGGTAAATAACATTACAAAATTAATTTAGCGGGCCTAACTAACTAGGAGTAACTATAACTAAAAACTAGAAACGAGCTCGCATTTTTCACATTGTAAAAATGACTAGTGAGTTATTTGTAGCTTTAACGATTACAACCTACAGCTATATACACGTATCCTATATGTGCTTACATGTCTATATCATATGTATAACTAGCAAACCCGATTTGGCTTTTCGTTGCAAGATAATGAATTATGGAACCGGTTAAGATGAGCGAATGAAATGAATTATAATCCCCTGTAACATCAAAACCGTTTTTGGAAGATAATAATATGCCACATTGTTGGCCAGACGTGACTAAACCTAACATCACGCAACGCACTCCCACACATTCTCCTCCCGTCCCTCGTTCTCCTATTCCCTCACCTTCGCTCGCACTATGCTTCCTGGCTGATAACAACGCAGTCGATAATTGGCTGAGCATCTTCGCTGTCCCTGTCCCGTTCCGGATCAAGACAGGCGGTCATGGCATACGGCATGGTACGCAGCAGCGCATAACTGTCCCTGTGGTTTATCAGCATTAACTTCTGCTGCTGGTGGGAGATAAAGCTACTGCCGCGTCTCAGCGACCTGCGGCCCATCTCCAGTATCTCTAGTGAGGGATCGCGGGTGAACACAAAATTTTGATAGGCACGCACAAAACTAAAGATAACTGCCGAGGCGCCGCCTACGATCATCAGATATGAACCAATGGGCACCGCTAGCGGGGCAATCACAGTGGCCAGATACAGCCAGCTTTTGATAGCAGGCGTTAGCTCCGAGATGCCCTAAAAATAAGAAGACATATATTATTGCTGTGTCGTTGGTGCACTTTTAATACTGGCAAAATACCTCCTCCAGCCACATGACCGGAAATACGAAGTCACGAAAGTCACGCACCGGATGAACGTCCTTGGCCTGAGTCACTTTGAGATTAAGCTGAATGCGCACCTTGCCCTCGAGGGGCACTCCAAGTTTCTGGAAGGAAATACAGGTATCAGAACCATTTAAGATCTGCGCACAATTCCAGTTCTTACCGGCTGTATTTTGAAGTATGTTTCGTGCTTCTCGCGCTCAGGCGTAAGACCCTCGACGGAATCAAGGAGCTCTGGATCCGCGTCGTAGAAGTGCGGATTGGAAATGTAGACGGGAGCTCCATACTGACATGGGCTGATGTTCTGCAGACCCCTCACGGCCTCGTAGTCACTGGCGTCGTAGCACTTGTTCTCTGGGTTGTGGGCTGCATCGCCGTAGGAATTGTTGGGCAGCCGGAAGAGATCTGCCGCTAGTCCATCCTTCTCCACACGCTCCACATATTGCAATGGAATGATGCGGCACAGATCCTTGTCGTAAATGTGCACCATGTCGGACTTAGTTATATCACGAGGTGGAAAGAAGGATCCCTCCGAGCCGGCAATGCTGGTGCAGGGCTCCTCGTTCCAGTGTGGCAGATGATCCACCCCATTCAGGGAGTCGATGTAGCCAAACTGGTCCATGCCCTGGAAGCCTGTCTTGATGCTGGACACCTCTGTCAGTGTGCCATTCCTTGCCAGCAGCAGACCCATCTTTTCCATGGGCCGCATATGCTTTGGATAAAACCTGTGAGCCAGGCTCACCAGCGCATCGTCGTAGCCGAAAACCAACTGGTCCGCAGTCACATTAACGAAGGGTTTAAACTTTGCGGCCGTCAGCACAAAAGATATCGTCCTGGACAGCAGATATCCCAGTTTGGGACTGAGACTTGTAAGGGTCTGTATAGGTAAGCGAACATTGGTTATAGAACGGTTGTTGAAATTGTATCTTAGCTATACTCACTAGCATTGGTATGTTGGGCGTAACTATGGGCGTGTTCTTGTCAATACTCAGTTCAGGAACAAATTGTAAGATTTTCTTATGCTGATATGACACCGTGTAGTTATTCTCGTGGAATTTCACGTTCACCTTCTCCATGTCTTCTCTGCAATACAAAAAAAAAAACCGTTTTGTTGAAATTGTTGCTTGGTGTTGCAGCGCTGACACCTCGGCATGTGTCAGCAGACAGCCCAAAGTCAAGGACGGCACGACAGTCGTAAAAAGATCCGAAAACCCAAAGCCCAACCCAAGTGAATGTCAAGTTCATTTGTCACTGTAAGAGAAATGAAGTTAAACCCACTAACCAAAATATGAGGAAAACGAAACCCAAGTAAAATAAAATATGTAACGAAAACTACTGTAGAGCGGGACAGACAGTAAGATACCCTTTACCCAACTTTGAAGAAACGGGGGCAAATACTCTAGAATTTCCCAGCCTATAATTTTTCAGAATATTTCTCTTCTTCTTTTCCTTTCTTTATTTTTAATTTCGCAGTTTTCTTAAAATTGGTTGGAAAGTTTAAAGTTAGTAGTATTATTGGCAAAAAAACTATCTTGGTTAGTATACCCGGTGTTTAAATATCTTCAATGGTACAAGGGTATAATAATGACAAACTTTTTGAAGTTTTTGACGTGTCTTAGTACCGTTTTCAGTAGCTACAGTTTAAACCTATAACGCTTGTATTGTTTTTATCATCTCTTGCCTTCATAAGCTAAAATTGACGTGGAGTTGCAATAAAAAGGTACACTTTAGCCACTTATACGGAATGAGCTTTTCCTTGTGTTTCGATCTCTGGAACAATTAATTTTTTGAAATCTCACGGATTATAGAATGCTTTGTATGTTGCAGAAATCTTTGTTTTACCCCTTCTCTTTTATGTTTCTGTATAAAAATGGCGTCTACATAAATATGTTAATAAGTTTAATCACATACACAAGCCCCCATACATAATTTGGCTCAATTATGGTAAGGGGATGGATTCGAGGCTCGGTACACTGCGGCGAAAATTGTCGGCACATTTTCAATAAATCTCGCGTGTTCGCAGCAAGTGAGGTTTTCGCAAGTTTTCTTTGGCTGCGACTAATTGCAGTTGTTACCCGGTTTATTAAGTGCTAAGATTGAATACATTTTAAGTCGATGCAATGTATTTTCCGTTGTGGCTGAATAATTCAATATGATCTAATAAATCACAATGACGAAACTCATTATAGATAATGTTTTGTTTTGTCTTGTTGACTAATGTGCTTGGTAAGTTTAGAATAATACGCTTATAAACATTTTGCATTTGAAATCCGTTGCTAAATACAAAGCGTGCTGAGAACGCTTTCTACATGCATTAAGACTAAAAGAAACACATAATTATTGTAATTACGCTCATTAAGTTTGATTTAAACACGTATTTCCCAACGAGCCATGACCACAGCGCGTTTTGGCAAAGCTGCCATGAAAACACTCATATTATCCAAGTAATCGCAATATTCAAAGCTTAGAATCAAATGGCATAACAACTTTCCCCCTATTTATTTATCAAAAACTAACAGCTTAAGCTCACCTGTAGACAAAGGGACCAACCTCCTGCAGCTTGGGCTTTTCGCCGCTGAGGAACCCATCAGGATTGGTTACATTATAAATGTAGACCTTGGTCAGTCGTATTACTCCGGGCCTCTGCCAGTAGTGATAGCTTAATGTATCGTTCCACAGCCTTAAATTCTGTCAATGAGGTATTCAATTAAAATTTAGTTAATTCTGGATCGGAATGGGACTCACCTTTAGTATAAAATAGTCCAGCCATGGTATGGACGATAGAACTATACCTAAGATTAACGTAATTATACCAATAATTATCACAGCTAGTCTATCTGAAAGTAAATGAAGTTAAAGTTTAATTTAGAGTTGCATATATAGTCGCACACGTGTCTCGCAAGTAATAGGGAATTTGTCGGAAATGAAGGGAGGAGACAGGCGCGACGAACGTCAATCCCCAAAGTTATTCGTCATGCTTCCGTTAACAAGATCCCAACCCGTTTCCGGGGGCACTTCACACCTTTTTAAAACGATGTAATACGCGTTGACGCTGCTATTTCACGGCTGTCCCCATATTGAAGTTTGCCGATCACTGTTCGCAGATCGCAGTTCGCAGTTCGGAGATCTTGCTCTTGGCCGACTTATCAAAACAGTTTTTGATGGGGATTTTATTGTGACACGAACTAAATTTACGATTCATGCATTACGCTTATCACTTAACGCTTTCGCTTGCGATTTCGACTTCGACTTCGTATCATTATATTTACGAGCCGATGCACTTAGCTGTTCGCCATTACCTTGTGGACATTTTGTTCTCTATTGTAGGCGTGGTCGACAGCCACAGCATATCGTTGGAGTAGGAGGGGTGCCAGTGGGCGTGTTTTTAGTGACCAGATGAGGTACACTGCCAATGGGTCGGGTCGGCTCGTCTGCACCCCCCTGAAAGAGTCAACACACTGACTGCTTATGGAGCCTTTGCAATACGCGGGCACAGTCCACGACGAAAAGTGCGGGGACAGCATTAAAAGTAAAAAGTAAAATGTAAATCGTAATTCAGTATATTCTTTTTTAAAATCTAAGTGAACATTTCGGGTCAGGCAAAGCAGCTAAAGTCAGCGATCGTTTCGTTTCGTTTCGATAACGACGCAACGTCTGGTGTTGTTCACAATAAATTAATCGGGAGATTCATTAAACTCATATTGAACTATGGACGAGATAATTTTATTATTCTCAGCAAAATCAAAACGTTCCATTGACCCTGAAAGCAAGCTCACTCCTGTCCCTTGTCTCTTCCCCTGCCTTGCTGCTGGTCATTTTGACCGAAGATCGCCGAACGCTGAGGCAGAGAAAGTTACGTAAAATGTCATAAAATCGAGCCCAAAATATTGACATTGTTTTTGCCGCTACTGATGTTTTTTGGGGGCAGCTGTCAACCTCAAGGTCAAAGGAGCCTACAGCTGGGACAATCTGATCGCAAAAAGCCGCGTCACTTCATGTCGACTTACATTTATCGTCTCTTGGCTTATGTCTGGTGGCTCTTTGCTTCATCTCGCTCGGTTCAAGCCAATATCGATAATTACATGTCTATATGTAGGTAAATATATGAATGTATTTATATCTGAGTGTATGTTGTAGTTGTTGCTGCAACTGACAGCGCTTGCCCGGGTTTGTTTCTGGCGACATGGTCACTAAACATTTGGCACACAATTGATACGTCAGCGCCTAACAATAATGCTGAATTGGTTAGTTGCGATGCTGTTGTTGTTGTTGGCGATGTTGCATGTAACCCGTTGTTGTCGTTGTAATTTGGATACTTATAACAGTGCTGGCAGTATACTCCAAAAGGGTATAGGGAGAGTATTACAGTTGTCAATTATGGTTTGACTTGAAAGACTAAAGAAAAACTATATGCATCTTTAAGAGTATTTTGCAAAAAGCGTTTACTACTTTCGATTAATCCAAGCCTTCGAAATTAACTTAATACTCTATACTTTAAGTATTACTATTCATACATCTGAATTCAATATCGAGTTTAAAGAACATTTTTTGTGCGGCCAACCAAGTGGCGTTTTTGTTTTGCAAATATTTGTAGGGTTTCGAGTTACAACTGATGCAGGGGCGTCATTGAGCAGGGGTAAAGACTTTAGTAAACATTCTGCTTTACTTCTCCAAAACAACTCAATTTGGTTTTATTAAAAACACGCTATATTTAGTTGCTCAGACCTTTCGAGTTCACCCCGTAGCTCTAAGCCCCTGCCTCAGCTGCATTATACTGGTGTCATATGCTCGTCGGCAGAAAATTGTAGTTGAGCATGCAATATTCTCCTCGCAGTCGAGGTTTCTTGTTGCCGTCCGCTTGACAAACTGTTGAAATTCTTAACTGAAATTGGCAGCCATTTAGGAACAGGCTGAGAGTCAATTGACCAACTAAACTTGGCTCTAATAGACCATTGGATAGTTTTTATCTTTTTTTATCTCCATTTTTCTATCCCTGACTTTCGTTTTTTTACCATTCGACCATTGAAAATGGTCAAAATTGGTATATTAAGTTTGTGTATGTAAATGTTTGAAAATGTATGTAACAGGTAGAAGGAGGCCTGGTAGACCCCACAAAGTATATATATTCTGACTCAGGATCACTAGCCGAGTCGATTGAGTCATGTCCGTTTGAACGTCTAGATCTCAGCGTTTACATCTAGAGGCACCAAACTTCATATGAAGATTCCTTTATACAATAGTTAGATCGAGTTTATTTTCAATTTTTGATGCCACTCCCACCGCCCACACAAATCAATAATTTACGATTATTAGGAGGAGTATTGAAGTTAAAGCTTTCTGCTTTGATATGAACATAGATAATTGCAATATAAATCTTTTCCAATCCGATCGGACGTTATCCATGTTCTTCGTTTTCCATAGTTCTACTGCTTGCGCCTGTGCTGTGTGTCGTGACGTCATCGTCACGATGCTTCGTTTCATCGTCACGATGCTTCGTTTCAACCGTAGCGTGTGTAAACTGATTGCTATGATGTTTTCACATTTAAATGGCACTATTCAAAGACAGACCTAATTTAAACAATAGGTGGCGGATAAACTTGTGCAGTATTTTTGATGGAAATAAAAGTGTAATAATTTTGTTCAAAACTAGGCGAATGGTATCTTACTGTCGGGCGCGCTCGACTGTAGCTTTCCTCACTTGTTCTTTTTAGCTCAATTTCACAAGAGGCCGTCAAAATTAGCGTCCGTAATTTTAAATTACAATTTACAAATGACAATTTGCAGCTGCTTTCGAGTCATGTCGAATAGAGACACTTCTGAATGGATGCGGTGGCTATGCGGAATTGTTGGCCCCAACAATAGCCCAAGTGCAACAACAACAGTGAGTGAACGGAACACTGCAATGCCTGCATCTTAACAATTAGACACGGATTTCGTTTCAGAACGTGCCACAAGGGCTAAACAATAACAGAAACAACAATGGGATGCGGCATTATTCATGATCTGGCTGCCAAATGCCGCTTCGTCGCAACGTCTCATTGTTGCATTGTTTAACAACAATGTAAACAATACTGCGTAGGCTGATTCTTGCAAGAATTGCGCTGGCCGCACTTCCTTATGTTCGGTGGCCCCTACAATCTGCATCAGCTCGATCTGCCGCGATCTTCCGATTTGTTGCCAATTAGCCCTCTACACATGTTCAGGCTCAAGCTCGTGTAGGGATGGGGGTGCTACGTTTAGCCAAACCGGTTCATCGGCGGCACATCCTTCGTTTTGGACCTCCAGCTGGACCTGCCTCTCTGCAATTTCGTTTTTAAGTTATCGCATATTGGTCCCTAATTAAAGCACTTACAACTGATTTTGATTTCGGATAATAAAGACGTTGGCTGGAAAGTTTTTGGAAGGAGCAGAAAACGTGCAAATTAAATGAATTGCGGCCAAAATTACGAGGGCAAGCACTGGAAGGTGAACGTGAAGTCGTTGCCCGAGTGGGAGAAACCCGTAAACGGAGCGATAACGCGGCGACAAAGCATAAGGAAGGAGACCACAGACGAGTGAGGGAGAACTGGGAAATTTCCTTAAGCCTTCTCGGAAATGAAGTATCGTCTTCAAATAGATATTGAACAGGTGAGGTGACATCGAGTAATGCTGACATTCGATCGTGAGAGCAGTCTGCGATCCGCACGATTGGCTGCTGGTGACCTAAATAAGCTGAATCAACTGCACATTTCGTTATATAATCTTTGAGCAGAAACGCACGCACAGACGCACGCACACATGCACACGCTTGCGAATACGCGACTTGTTATTGCCAAAGACTCCATGTGAGCATTGAGTCTTAACCATCGGCCAGTGCAGTTACCCGATTGGGACCTCTTCTTCTTTAGCTTCGGTGCTGCAGCAGTGGCAGCAGTAGCCGCAGTAGCTACGAGCACCGCGCCTATTTCTGTTTGTGCTCAGCACATAAACGCTTCGACAAATACTCGCTGAGCTTGGCTCAGAATTGGCCGGCAGCAGCAGCACTAGCAGCGGCAGCAACTGAGATTGCTGCCTCGGCTGACTTAATTGTGTTAATTTTCGCTCGCTCTCTCGAAGTCGTTCAACGTCCCCGTATCTATGTCCAGCGCTGGCCAATCCACTCACTTAACTAAGATTTTCTCAGTCGCGGTCTCCTTCTCAGTCTTGGGCAGCTTCGAATTTCGGTTTCGGTATTTTACTTCTGCGGCGCGGCCTCTTGAGCTCTTGTAGTATATTGATTTGGTAACATTTTCATATTTGCTTTGTATGTACGAGACTCGAGTGTGCTTGTATTTGTGGGTAGTTGTACTCTTTGGCAGTTAATAGCTGCTGTTGTTGTTGTTGTTGTTGTTGTTGTTACTGTTGTTGGCGGTGCAGACAACGTTGCACTGGCCAGTTAAGTATCCGCTTGGACTTTTCAATTGCGATTTTTTCACTTCTGTCTTGCATTTCGGCTCTTGCTTGCCGACTTGTTTAGCATTATATTAGATTTGTTTAGGCACCGTGGTGTGAAATCAACTGAAAGCGAAATTCAATTGCGAATTGACTCATATTGAGATTTCTTAACTTGATTCTGGGTTTGTTCACACTTATGGCATATAACAAGCGTTTAACCTTCTGACTTTAATCATAATGAGAAAGAGAGAGAGAGAGAGAGATAAGTATCCAGTGCGCAGTTCACATCCGCTTTAATTAGTGAGCTATGATTCTGAATAGCATCCACAGCATCCACATCACGACCGTAAAGAGTAAACATAAAATCTATCACACACGTATGTAAAACGACAAACATTGGGAACCTTTATCAGATTGCACGTATCACAGAAGTATTTAAAACATGCCAAGCTCAATAATAGCTATAATTGGTCACAGATGGAGCCGCAAATTGCCCGATGGGCCATTGTCACTTGTCACTTGTTAGCGTGGCTATAAAGCCAGTGAGTAGCGCTGTCAAGTGCAGAACGCTTAAAAAATATTCTAGATAAGCAGAACTTGCCAAAAAGGAAGGCAATCAAATCGAATCCAAGCAGCAACCAAACGAATCCGAAAGACATGTCAGTTTTGGGCGATTCGTCTAAGCCAAGTTCACAAACCTAGAGAGAGAGACGTTACTAGAGCCATATAAGAAGAGAGAGAGGGAGTGTTCTTGGCCATGGTAGCTGTTTGCACACTTGGCTGCTTCGACTCAACTCGACTTGACTCGGCGAGCTTGGCTCGGCTTGGTGTATACTTGGCGTATACGCAATGTCGTCTATGTCGGCACAGAACGGCTAACTAGGCAAGTCTCGTGTGTCTGTTCGTCCGTTTCCTTGATTTCAATCGCGTTGCTTACTTGCCTGCTTCGCTGGTTAGTCGCAGCAGTTGTTGCTGATGTTGGTGTGTTTGTACGCTTTGTCGTTGCGGCTTTTCATTAATTTTCAAGTCTGCATCACTTGATTGCCTTAGCGCTTTCTGTTGTTGTTGCCGTCGCTACTGCTGTTGTTGTTGTCATTTATCTCGGTATTTTTGGCCAAAGACTCGTTTTGCATTGCAGTTGCAATTCTTGGATGACCAGTTTTGTAAAAGCTTTTGCGGTATTTACAGCACAAGTCGCTTGTTTTGCGATTCTATCTGTGTATACTATACTAGGGGGCATGATGCCTGCTGTTGTTGTTGTTGCTTTTTAGCCCCCACCAAACATTTTTGCAAGTCTAAAGTCGCGCACAACTTGTTTGGCTTTATTTTGATCAGGTAAATGGCTAAAGTAGCAAAAATAAAAAGCATCGACAAAACGCCACCAATTTGGCAGTTGATATTGACTTTAGGCAAGCTAATTGTGCACTTTTCTGATTAAATTTAATAATTGTTTCCGATATACTGTAAACTAGCTGACGAAAACTGATGATCGATAATTGGAAAATTATTACGTTGTAAATACTTTAGCCGGTGCAATGCATACTATAAGGTTGCGGCTCACTTACTATTGCTAATCTTTACGCCATGCGAAATCAACATGGACAAGGGCGTCCCTCTATGTGCAGCATATGGGCGTGACCGACGCCCAGCGGGAGTTGATGTTTGTGGCTGTTGTTGTTGCTGTTGTTGTTGTTGTTGTTGTGGCTGTTGCTGGTGTAACTGGTGTTGCTGTTGCTGTCGCCGATGACCACGCCCACCGCTGGCCCAGTCAAGTATATGATCTCTGGCTGTGCGTCCATATCGCAAATAGTGTTTTTCCAAGCCCATGATACAGGTCTGTCAAACGAGAAGAGAAGAGAAGTTAGCTCAGTTGTTATTATTTTCTAAGTCAACAACATATTAATAGCTCACAATTATAATATAATTAGTCTAATCCCCTTGACTGGGGTCAGTTTCTAATGCTTTCCTGCTTGATAAACTGTTTACTGGTGGGGGGGCTGCAAAACGTGAGGCTGGCCTGATCCTCAGCCGTAACCTATGAATAGAAGATACTTCACCTAGTATGTCCGGTCTGACAGAAACCCCATCGTATCGTGCCATAAATTAAGCAGACAAACAACAACAACAATAACATACATGGAATAGTTGATCTGGCTTGATAAGTGTTTTGCACTAGGTAGTAAAACCTGACTTCAAGATACCTTGCTCGTAAAATTTATAGAAAACAAACTAATACATGCGCTTTTTAATTACACTCCACGCCTGTTACACGTTTACTTATCTAGCTGATGGATCAATGAGTTCATACAGAACCTCTGACTCTATATAGAGACGCTAATAAAAAAGTATTCACAAGTGATACTCCTCTTGTAGCGATCAGGGAAATTACCATAATGCATTTGTCACTCTCGAGGGCTGTCGGAGGAATGACAACAATTATCGCATGCATATATGCATATGTATACATATACATATATATAGATACATATATGGATGACAATTTATGCAAACACATTTTGGTCGGGGATGCCCAGTGGCCAGCATAGCATACAACACGAATCAATTGACGTGAAAGATATCTCAGTCTGACATCCAACGAGGCGGTAATTGAAATACGTTTAACTGCACGACAAACCATGACCAGCACTTTTTGTTTTCAGTCTACAGCTTTTCCACTGGGCAGCGAGAAAACAAACAAACAAAAGACTCAGGCGACAAACTAAGCGAAAACTTTCATAACTTTTATGCAGCCGCGTATGTCTTGCTAAGCGATCTGCGGCTCATCTTGGCTCCGTCGATGTGCTGCGTCTTTCGACTCGCTCTGATATAACGTGGCGCCGTAACTAAATGAAAAGTTGAAGTTTTTGCTACAATTGAGCGATTTTTAAGTTATGAGCAAAATGTGGTTGTGCAAAGGTAAAAAGCTAAAGAGTTGCGCGAAATTATTTAAAGACAATTAATGACATTTAGTTTTTGCGCTGTTTTCGGCTTTCAGGTTTAATTGCCCTCGCAAGCGAAACATTGTCAACTGCTTTGGGCCAAGTTCAAAAGCCCTGTCTCTGAGTCTAAACATGGCTGAGCAAAAAACGGAGCAAACGTCTCGAGTCTTCAGACTGCGTTTAATAAGCATGAAATAATTAAGACCAGTTTTAATTTTCGAGCATTTGCGCAATGAGGAAACCACCAAGAGCCATGTTTGGGCATGAGGGAAAAGGAACAGGAAGCGTACAGGGTAAGTCATATGCCGTGCATACATACAAGTATTTTCCACTGTTCAACGGCACTTCAGGATGTCTGACTTATAGAGTGCCATGGAAGGCGGTCTAAAGACCACATTCTTCAGGTTGCGAGGCTCAACCCAAATTTAAGCCCAATAAAGTTTGATTTTGGGTAAGGTTTTCTTGCTGTCAGTTGTTGCTGAATTTGACATTAAAATGTTTCCTTTTACATGCTGTGCTCTGCCTGCTCGCCAATTAACGGCGCAAGTCAAAGCACTTTCCCACAATTTGCAGCTCGTAAGCGCCATTGAAGCCAATCCATTAAGAAGTCCCCAAGACATTAGGACCGCCCCGAGAAAACTAAGACAACAACAATAACAACAACGACTAAGCAGCTAAAACTAAGAAACCGAAACTGAAACCGAAACTGAAACACGTTTTAACAATTTTTTGCTTATTTTCACACATTGACTCCGGCATTTTGGTCGGCTTCGACTTGGTCACCTGGTCGTCTCGACTTCTTTTTGGCTCCGGCTCGTGTTCGGTCTCGGCTCTGGCTTCGGTTTCGGTTTCGACTTCACTATCGGCTTTGGCTTCTATGTTACAAGTGTTATGTAATAAAAGGCAAGTGGTGCGCGCTTTGCCATTTTTCTCATTCCCGAGGAGACCCGCCGAGAAAATAAACAACAAACGATCCGAAGAAAACTCCATTTGCCGCAGACAAACTGTCTAGAAATCATTAAAAAATAGCACAAACATTTGCGTAAATAAAGAAATTACAGCACAGAGAAATATTACAAAATTGAACAAATACAAAATCTATTGACCTAAATACAGTTTTATAACCAGTCCAGCACATATGGCAGCCGATCCAATCCGATCGGAGCCGTGTTGCAACTGCCCCAGTCCCAGCTCCAGTCGCAGTCCCAGTTCAAGCTCCAGCTCCAGTTCCACCTCGTTTCAGGCTGTCCAACGTTGCGGCCAACAGCTGATGACGATATCGCGTTGGGCTTTGGCGGCAGCTTATTGCGGACAGCAGTAACACTTTCGATTGCAGCAGCACCAGTGGCACAGACAGCACAGGCAGCACAACCAGCTGACTTGGCCAGGCCCCATACAGGCCATTCCAGGCAGAAGTAAGTAGGTTGCTTGGCCAACAGGCCGCTGAGCCACTCAGCCACTCTGCCACTGAGCCACTGTGGCAGCCGCACCGACTGGTTGGCATTTGCCGAAAATATTCTTGCCTGCTTGCACCTGTTGCATCTTATTGTTGCCTTTGTTATGTGGTGCTACTGCATTCGCTTATTGTCGATGTCAAAGAGCGAGCATTGGATTAGCAATTTATAATGTTCCAGTCTGAGTAGGGTTTTGTGGGAAGTCCAAAGTGATAAATGTCAGCCCTCTCTTCTGTGTATAGTGGAATTGGCTCTCCTGTGCTGTGGATACCAGATGCACTGTGCTCACAGCAGCCAGTGCCTACTCGAGTGCCGTTATTCAATGTTGTTGTTTGTTTGATTATTGTCGCGTTGTCACACAGTCCCTCGGCTTGTTTGCCTGTGCTGCTGGATTCGCTGTTGTTGTTGTTGTTGTTGTCACTGCACACAGCCTCCAACGGTGTGCACGGGTAGGCGGCAACATTGCGAAGGTCACACACCATTTATCTTTCTCTTGTGACAGCTGTGCCATATCCAGTTTTTCGTTGCTTCACTTCACGTCCCCTTTTCCCCCCTTTAATGCATTTTTAATAAATTTTTACTTAATTTTGTTTCTCAACTTATTATTGTGGGTATATAAAATTTCAATTTTTTCGCATTTTTGGCTGATTACAGAGAGAAAGAGAGGAGCAACTTCCCCGGCACTTCAATGGCTTCATAAACCAATGCCAGAGGGGCGCGCACAAAGGATAAGGAGGCACGAGAGAGGGGAGAGGTCTGGGCTGTGCCGCATTTCATAATTGGCATCGTTGGGACGCGTTGATTGGCAAATTGTATGCAATTATTGACTGCAGACTGGCCGCAGTCGAAAAGCTCAGAAGGAAAAGTAACGAATCATTGGAATATTTGAATTGAGCCGAAAGTTCGTTCATCTTTTTCCCCTGTTGACATTGAGACGTTTCGATGTTGCGGAAGTTTCCGCTATCCGGGCAGACGGGCGGACAGCTAGCATAAGCATGTAAGTATTTAGCCTTAATTGCAGCTTACACATCTCTTAGGTATTCATTAGGGGCCCGCTCCATATGCTGGCAATTTCTATGCGTCTGCCAAAAAGCAAAGCCGAAGAGGCCCCATTTTTATTTTTGTTTCAGTGGCCGATCCGACTGACAACCGGCAAGAAGTAAGAGGCAAGTAGCAAGCGGCAAGCGGTAGCAGGTAGAAGGCAAAGGGTACTCGGCATGTAAATCATTTCGCTGAGCTCAATTAACTTGAATTGGCAACACTTCGAGCGCATCAAATCATTCTAAAACAACAACGCTGAGCGTTTTTAATTGTTATTAAGTAATTTAACATTCAACTTTGAAGCATTTTCGTTGTGCAATTCGCAGCAAGTGCAAAATGTAACGAATGACTTAGGCAACGAACTTGACATGCTGCGACCAGGCCAAGGTAAAGAGGTGAAAGAGTGGCTAATGCCGCTCTTGAGAAAGTTGGCTCGACCGCGTGTAGATGCAGGCCTAAGATGAGATTGGCTAACCAATGAGCCAAAGCAATTTTGAACATTATCTTGTTCTGTTCGTTTTGACGGCTTTCCTTCGGCTGGGGCGGGCGGGGCCGCGCACTCCCACAAGTACTGTCGAGTAACTGCTCTGCTCAGCTTTTGAATTCAATTAGAGCTAAGTGGCTTTTGGCCCACTGTTTCTGGCTTGGCCAATTCTCGGCTCTTCTCTCGTCAGCTGCCGTCAGGTTGCCGTGGAAAATCATTGAAGCGTGGCCGCCTCAGCGCATTATTGGCAAACAGTTTTCCAATAGCAAGCTAAAAAGCCAGTGCAACAACAGTGGCAGCAACAGCAGCAACAACAACAACAACAACACATTAGCAGCAGCAGCAGCAGCAGCAGCAGCGGCATTTGCTGTTTTTGCTGCCTTTGCGTTCGCCTGGCTGTGCGTCTAGTTAACCGAGTGTTGTAATTTATACGTTTATTAACTATTTCTCTGTGTCTGTTTGTGTCCCAGCCATGCGGTTTCAGTTCGCGAACCATTTTAAGTTGCTTATTTGTAACACATTTCGCTACTTGCTCTAATTACGCCGGAGAATTTCGGGTTCGATGCACAAATTTGGCTCGAAATCCTATTCTGCCTTTGGCCACTGTTGCTATTTGGCATCTCGACTGGATTTGCAGCTTGAGCTGACAAACGCCGCACTGAAGGCCGCCTACGAAGCGTGCCAACAACAATGCAACAGGCGACCCCAAGTCCAATCCTGACCTAAGTTACTGCGATTTTGATTGCCGTTGTTCGCCTGTCCAGTTTTGGCGCTGGGGCTCGTGCTGGGCCTGGGGATTGATGGGTTTCTGGCACATTAAAGCGAACCCCCGAAAATAATTGCACGCTTATCAATAGGCAAATCAATTTGCCATTAAAAAGCATGCCGCGTCTTATATAAGCTTGTCGTGTATTCACTTTATTAGCCAAAGTGCCCCCCGGGCAATTCGGCTACAGCAAAGCCAACACCAACAACAACAACTTATCAGCTGACATGTGGCAAGACTGGCAAAAACAACGCCGTGAATCACATGCTCGTGTCAATATTTCAATTTAACAGCCAAGAAAAACACATCAGCCAAAATTTCCTAGGCAGAAACAACTACAACAACGACAAAGCGAGCACTTTGTCAATCTATTGTTGCTCTTCGGACCCATCGCAGTTTCTTTTTATGCGACGTCTATTGCACTTAAGCATTTTGCAGTGTGCGGTTAATTAAGACGACTCCTGTGCTGTGCCTGAACAGGCCAATTACAGATACTCGTAATTGGTGGGCGTAGGCCAGTTGGGTGAATGAAAGACTTAAGTGCATTTCGAAGTCGGTGAAGCTGCAAAGTGATGTGGCCAACAAAGCAAAAATTGTCATCCGGGACAGTTGAAAATTTGTGTTAAATAACAAATAGAAATTTCTAAACAAGCTGTTACGTTTACCAATAATTTCTGCTTTCAGCCAATGCCAATGTCAACTCGTACATTGAACTACTCAGTCGAGCTAGAGCTGCTTTGCCTATTTGGGGCCCAACCTTGGGCTAGTCCAGCACTTTCGACACACCCCAACTGTAACTAGCATTTCTTTGCAATGTTTGCTTAATATTTCACACTTTTTATACCATTTTTCAAACGCCCATACAAAAAAATATTATTTTATATCGAACTTGACATTGACTTTAATATTCATCCCACAATTTTTTTGTTTATTTTTGCAAATCGTATCTGTTGTTCGCCGAAAAGGGGCTATAAAAGAACGGTAAGCCCCGTTGCTCAACGATTTTCACAGCTTTACTTTCATTGGGTTCCAAAACAAAAATTTCGTTAATCCGTTAGACCCATCTAAAAAGTGTTGTAGCAGTTTCTGGGTCCATGGGGGCAGCTCGAGCCAAACTCTATTTGAAACACCACAACAGACAAGCCACAATTGCCCCGTTCACCTTAGCATTGCTCCGACCTCAGCCAAAAACAAACACTTTCCAAAATGTAGGTCAAATGGGGGACTATCATCAGCTCTACGTGTTTGCGGTGCATATTTGCAAAAACCTCACAGAAGATCAAAGACAAAACTTGCATATTTATAGTTATGTATGTATGTTTTTATAGTGAGTGCACCTTTTCAAAAAAAAAAAATTTTTATGATGTTTTGCAGCAGTTGCATAATTGCATTACATACAGTAAGTACTTAAAGAATGCGATGCAAAACGAAATCAACGATTGCCCTAGCTTAAACCGAGGGCTGATAAGATGTATCAATCATTTTAGACAAGACAAGCGTAAGTCAAACATTTTTCTATCTCAGCAAATAATTCAATCACTTCTGCGTTCTATATATAAGCCATCATTGCTCGTATAGCTCAATAAATCTGATAACTTAGTGAAATGTGTTTGCTTAGCTTAAACATTTAACTTGACAGGGTTGTCTGCTTTTTTATTTCATATATACACCAGATTACACCATTTAAGATTAAATGGATTTTGCAAGGGCTCAATCACTAATTAAGTTTACCCAGCCACTTGTGGGTCGAAGAGTACTAGTACAGTACTAGTACGAAGAGTACATTAAACACTTATAAGGAGCCAATACAGTTCAATCAAAATCGTGTTGCGTAGTGTGTACCGATCATTGTTTATACACCCTGTTGCACGGCACTGCTGCTTGCAATAACTTACCTTTAATGTATGTATTTCTGCTTCTGCGTCGTTAATCCAAAAAAGGGGTTTCACTGATTTTGTATAAATTTTTGTTTAGGGTCGGGACTGCAGTTATTTGGACGCACGCTTAGGCATGTTCAAAAAAGTTAAATTTTCAAGCATAGTTTGCCGATCCTTAAACGGTTTTGGCACCCACGCAAAGGCGCACTCCCGAATAAATTCTTCGCGGTTTTCTGTAGCATTCAACTCAAATTCAGATTCTACACAACACACAACAAAACGCGAATCGAAATCGAAAACGAAATTGAAACTGAGTCGCGATCGCACACGGTCCCGAACGTGTGTCGTGTGTCGTTGGCGTTTCGTTTTTAAGTTGAAGTTGACGCGTCGAAATGAAAAGCTCGCATGAATGGACGAACGGCGTCGCAAGACGTTTTTGTTCGAAACGCAGACTTAAGTCGGCGTCGCAGCTCAGCAACAGCAGCAGCAACCGAAGCAGTCGTAGCAGCAGAGACAGCTACAGCGGAGACGCCGACTAAGTATCGAGCCGAGCAACTACAGCGTCGGCTGCTGAGCTCGTGCATATGTGTGTGTCTACGTGCATGTGTTCATGTGTGTGTGCAAATCCCAGCTTGTGTGTACGCGTTTTATGGGGCTTAGGCTATCATTTAGCGCAATCCTCGCAGCCAGCAGCGCTGCCTTCGTTCCGTTTCAGTACAACAATTTGGCAACTGCCTTGACGTCGAAGTCGACGTCACCGAAAGCTTCTCTGCGATTCGTTCTCAGCAGACCGCCCGGTACTCTAGCGCTCTGGTGAGTTTCCACGCTCGTGCACGCTGTGTTGAGTTTTCCCTTTGTTGACTTCTACTCGTTTTTGGCATATCTGCCAGGGGATTTTCGAGTCGCTGCTTCTGCTGAGTCACTTCTCGTTTATCGTTTAGCGCCGTTTACTTTCTGGTGTGGTTCTACTTTAGTGGCCGTAAACAGAACTTGACTTAAGAGCGCTCATCGAGTGCCCCGATCGCTTCCTACATAGATTATTACTTCAGTTGCGCCCATTATCGTTAAGGGTTTTTCTGACGGATATTCGAGGCGACAGTAGAAAATTACGCATACTTGGTACTTGCGTGTTTCCTTTTACTTTTGCATTTCGACTGCAGTTCAGTACGAAAAATCTTGCCGCCAGGCTGGCACTGACCTTCTCAAAATGGTCCCAATTCATAAGTAGCGCATTGCAACCGTTTCGAGACCCCGAAGGGCGTGTTGCGAAAGTTCTACACTTGAAATACTTAACAGAGACAAGCGGGCAATTTAAAGTGGAAAATTTTCAAGCTCATAAAGTGCAATTGTTTGCTTTTATTTGTCTGGAAGTTAACTGGAAGTTAATGCTAATGATCGGACGCTCCGTCGCGCTCAGCTAACCGCAGACTACCCTCAGTATCAGTGTAGATATATTTGAGTAGAAATGTACTGGCATCTGTATGGGTAGTACTAACCACTTGTACAAATCAATAAACCGTACTACGCACTGTAGCTTTTAATAAACAGCCTCGATTTGTTTATAAACAAGAATTATAAGCAGCGTACCAAACTAGTATAGTATACGATTGTCACTTGACGTCAACTAACTAGCTTGCCAACCATAAGGCGAAACTTCTGACAGTTAGACCTGAACCATAAAACGGCCACTTATTTATTAATACTACTTCGTATTGCCCCAGGCGAACTTCCTACGCCACCGACTCTTCGCAACATACCCGAAAAGCTTTATTATGTTAGCTACTGACTGGCCAAAGCTCAGACGGACAGTAAGTGGTAAAGCAAAATGATCGTTTAAAATGCACTCTGTAATGAACTTTTAACGATCTGCGGGCTGATTTGCATGTTGTTCAATTCTACTGCGATATGTGATATGCCACTTCATTCCAGGCAGTCGCATAGATCGTTTCATAGTTCAAGCTTAGATTACATAAGCTCTCAGCACATCAATCAGCATGACCAGCAAAGCGGAAACACGCTTTGGTCACTTGTCGATTGCCGACTCGGTTAGAGAAAACAAAAGGAGAACTTTAAGCCTCAAGTTCATCAAGAAATTAAGCCAAGCGGTGCCCATTTCCCATGTGCATGAGGGTTCACTGGAGTCAAGCACAAGTGCTTAGCTCGGAAATGGCTGTGATACGTTGCATCACTTCGAGTGTATGCGGCACAAGGATGTTGCTGCAGTTAGGCAAAGACCTTAGTCCAATAAGCCAGCGTCACGAAGGTTGCACTCCTAGGTTTAGGTTTGACAAGAACAACTTAATTGCAGTCGTGAAACAAACCTACATAGTTGGACATGTTGTGCACACGGGCTCAGGCATCCCAATTAAATGTATATTGTTTATAATTATAATTGTCATTTATTGTGGCTTGTGTTTTGTATTTTGTTTGCTGGAAGAGGCCACATTGCACATTAAAAAGAGTCGCAGCAAACATAATATAAATATGTTAAGCTGCTCCACTGTCCAGTAACTTTATTAGTGCTGCAGGGAGGAGCGGGGCCTGCGGGGAAAACCTCATTTTAATAGCTCGACTATTTCGGATACGCAGGCCCCATTATACAGAGAAGTTCAGGTTTGCGAAGCTCTGCATAAATGGGTGGTAAGTAATGGCAATTTTAATTCGAATATAAATATCTCTATAGTTTTGAGTAGAAGGTAAATGTAAAAGAGAGCAAAAACAGGAAAAAAGTGGAAAGGAAATGCAACAGTTCCGAACAAACTAAGCCATGGTATTTTTAGTGAATTCGTCTGGTGCATATTACTTTAAATAGCAAACCATGTATGATACTTTTAGATAGTGCATAACCTTAGCGAGAAATTTGCACATACATTTACAGACGGCTATACGCAATAAACAGATGCTGACAGACGTTGACAGCGGGAAAAGGGTGTGGCCAGAATAACTGATGGAGAAACCCATCCTTCACATTGAGAGTTGAATCACCTGTGAAAACAAGTCTGGGTACGTAGCCTACTGAACATCCAAAGATCAAACGGCGTTTCATTGCCAAACGAATCGGAAATCAGACAATCAGACACCGCAACGTACAACATGACACATGTGAAATGACCTAGCGAAATATGATTTACGTACCGAGTATGTTTATTAAATATTGTATAAAAATATAAATTTAAATACTGCCAAAATGTGGCATGAAGTGCAATCGTTTTACATGTATTTCAATTACCCAAACATAATGGGCTCGTAAACGGGTTTACCATGCAAACAGTCAGCGACTACAGCGATGACTACAACAACCACATCAACAACAACCACCGCAGTCAACCTGGTCTTTTTGGGCCATAATTCACAGACGGCTGACTTAGAAGCAACCCGCAATTCGAGGAGTTTATACTGCACTAAAGTAGATTTCTTAACTTTTTTGTTTTGTTTTCAATTACTCTGCGAAGGACAACGCTTTAATATTACTTTTGTTTTTTTTTTTTTTTTTGGCGTGCTCGCCGACTGAGGGAGATCCGCGCGGTCGCATGAAGTCTGCGAATGTCGAGCATAATCTTTAAAAAGTTTTCGACGTCGTCGTTAATTCGCGCCATACAATGAAGGCGTTGATATGGAAATAATTACGAGCAGACTTTTCACATTAATTTACTCAAGACGACCGTTTCAATTTCTCTAATGAGTCGACGACCTGCCAATATTTGTACATACACATTTACAAATGATTTAATTTGAATTTCGAGAGCATCAGAAGTAATTATGTAGGCTATAGCCGAAGGCCTTCGCAGCCAGTGCTTTTATTATTACACTGTTATTTTAGTTTTTTAGCTAAAATGTCAATATTAAATAAATAAATTAATATATCAACGTGTAGAATATTTGCATATTCCATTTTAAAATGCGGTAAACATTTTCGGACTCTATTGTGTTAATTAGCCACGACTGGAATACATTGCATACTTTCGGGCTTTGACGTAAAGTCATTGACGTGAGCACAGTTATGTATGGCACAAAATTGTTTATTGAGTTTTCACAACTAAGAATTCACGAAGATAATAAGGAAGAGGCCGTTTTAAACAAACGATTTTTATTAAACTATTGACGTAAGTGAAACTCGCAACACTAACTGTAGAGTACCCAAAAATTGTTTATACCATTTATTTGATTCTAAGAACAGCGTCAGATTGAACCTTAGCTTAATAAAGTTACTTTACCCACAATTAAAAATTATATATAAATTTTCAACTCTATAAAAACTTAATTTATGAACAATTATAAAACAGGTAAAACTGCAACCTGTTCGCATCTTTCTAAACCTAACTGACCTACGCCCCATTGTAAATGTGGGTCATAAAATGGTGCAAGCTCATTCTATTCATTATACGTAGTTTCTTCACTTTCAGACACCCAATCGGGAATTCAAATGCCAAACACATGCGCACACACGCACACCCATTAAGAACGGTGGGCCATTTATGTTTCACTCCACTCACCCATCGCCGGCACTTTCGCTTGATTTAATTGACTCTCTTAGTATGCCACATGGACGACACTTAATTATGTTCCAATTGTTATTTAACCATTGTACATTTTGTTTGTTTAATTTCTTTCAACACGGAATATACTTATTTTATTGTAATTAATGGAAACACTTTGGAATAATTTTTACATTAAGCGCGCATGATTATTGTCGTTATCTTCGAACAACATCTCTCGACTGTCTACGCACGACTGATGCCCCAACTGAGTCCAGTTCAAATTGAGATTTTTTCTCTACAAGAATTATAAATGCTCAAGTGGAACGTTCGGGAGCGTAGTGCAGTCAATAAGTGCATTGTGCAATAATACCACATATGACTTTAAGACTTATATAATAATAATAATATTAAGATAATATCTTACATAAGCACTTCAGTCACTATAACCACACTTTACTTTAGGTATGTTACTGCTTGGGCGCTAAACCCCCACAGCGCTCCTGGATTTCGCATATTTGATATGCTTTAATTGAACTATGTGACTGACCTGCTGATGCGTGTACGTATGTATGCTATGTATGTATGCTTAAGTGTGTCTGAATATATCTTGACTCTGTTCAGTTAGGAGATGGGTAAACTGAAGCAATGTTTAATATATGTACCGATAAAAGGTGTGAGAATCTTGTGATCTGCATGTATCAGTAGCATTTGAAAGGCATATCCCATGCAAATATTAATTACTTCGTGCCACAATTTTAATTAACTACGTAAAGGCAACCCTTTTTCTGCATATCCTCTTTTCCGATTTATAAATGTCAATCAACTGAAAATAAACAAACATATATTTTGCATAGACGCACGAAATGTTTACAAAATCTATGCAAATAAAAAATGGAAATCAAATTAAATTGTGCAGTCAAAAACGAAACCGAAATGCCAAATGCCTTTGAAGGCTGATGGCTGACATATGCAGCAGAGGAAGGGGGAGTAGCGCAGAGTCGGCGCTGCAGCTCGGACGTTGTCTCGTTCAGAAACAGACGCCGAATGTCCATCAAAAATGCAGCCAGTGGGTAGCAGCAGTTGGAAAGTGGAAAATGGAAAATGGGCGCTATCTATTTACGGGTTAATTAAAAATTCTAAGCCTCGGGCAGCCTACCTTCACTCAAAGTTCTGGCAGCAAGATAATTGAAATTTGAACGCACTTTTTTTTAAAAAAAACTTCTTTAATTTCGAAATTAGTTATGGACTCATTTGTCACTTATTTCATTCATATTTCCTGCTTTGCTGCTGTTAAGTCATTTACGCAACGCCCAACATGTGACCAAAACGAATTTTATTTTCATTTTCATTGCCATTTCTCAGGGTAATCGCATTTCTGCTCCATATATCTAATGAGATTGGCCACATACGACGCTCAGCGTGCCACCCTTTCGCTAATTTCCCCGGAAGGCATCCCCTAACTCGGTCTGCAGTTATTGTCCTCATAATCTCTTCTAACGAAACAATACATTTCAGCGCAATCTGTTGCCAAACCAAGCGGAACATCGATGTAGTGCGTGGGTCGTCATCTGGCAGCACATTTCCGATCCCTGCAGATTGTTAAATGCTTATCTTATAAAACGTAGGTAACTATAAAACATATGATTCTTTGTGCACTTTCTCAATGAACACACCGAAAAGAGTTGGTAGGCTAGTCTACGTATTGTTAGACTGCTCCTCTGCGATGCTATAAATTAAACCAATTCTTGACTGATGACTTGCCACCTCTTTAAACGCAATACAACCGTTTCTTCGTGCGCGACGCAAGGATAGCGATCAAGAATAGCCTCATAAATTTTCGACTTACTTACGCCTGGCTAAGTAGGACGGGAGACTGCACTTCACAATGCTGCCAATGCCCACAGAGAGTCACATAATTTAGCGCAGACAAAGGGACAACAACAGAGGATACACAGACAGTCGAACCGACAGCAAATATAAAAATTAATTAAAGTCTTGCCTCAAGGTGCCCGTTCCCCTCCGCCGGCCGAGCCTGCGTCAAGTATCAATGTCTTCTTTTCCCAAATTGTTCACACGTTGCGCGACGACTCGCTTGCAACATCTTGTGGCATGGTACGCCTTGAAGGCTGCAACAACAATCGTCTATGCCACAAATTTGCTCTCTCTGTCTCCCTCTGTCTGCCACATTTAGCAGCCACGGCGTCAAGTGATGCGCCTTTTTATTTAGCGCCCAAATCACCGGGGCATACAAAAGGTAACACAGCAGCAACCCTTGTCTACACCCTGCTGTTGTTGTTGTTGCTGTTTCTGTTGTTGTCCTTATTGTTGCGAGCTGTCAAATTTCCTATATGTTCCTGCCGCTGCTGCTGCTGTGATTTCGTGTAATTTTATTAATCACAACAACACATTTCTCTGCCCTCGGCTTGGCAAACCCTTCTTTGTGCTGGACCCCTTCACCCCTGAGCGTCCTTCGAATTCGAGCCCCTTTTCCGCTGCCCTGTCATTTAGTTTTGACTAATTATGCAATTTGTATGCAATAAAAATATTAATTGCCAACAACATTTGGGCGAACGGCCTAATTATTTTGATTTTTCCTTTATTTTTGTTGTTATTCTTATAAATTATGAAACTCTCCTTTGCACCTGTATCTGCAGTATGTGTTTTCATTAAAGCCGTCGAGTGTTTTGTTTATTTATTTGTTGTTCTTTCCCCCATTGTTGCTGTTGTTGCCGGCCAGGGAAGCAAACGATTCAATAGCCACATGCGAATTTTCCACTTGGCTTATTCGGCGCCTTCATGCGAACATCAATACAAAAATCATGCGTTAAAAAACTCGGCAAAAATAAATAATGCAAAACGCACCTTACCCTTTATAGGGTGGTTCGTGGCCAATGTGCTGAGTATATCTGGAAAAATATCATTAAATTGCGACCAATATTAAATTTGCCATAAGATACTATCTTGAAAGTGACAACACGTTTTTACTTTCGGAAATTTGTTAATTTTATGCCGAAAACTGGAAGTGCTGGCTGGTTGACGTATCAATCAATTCAAGGGGCTATCAAACGATGTCGACAACACTTGGAAAACGCAATACGAAACCGCTCGGGAGACCGCAGGCTGACCGCAGACCACAGGCCATTAATAATCACGCATTGTGTAATATTCATAAATGGCGCAATTAAGCCGCAGTTATTCCGATGCAAGCGCCTGTTTACTGTCCACTTTGACAAACTTTACACATGCAGAGAGGATACAATAAAATTAAATGAAATTAAAATTAAATTTTCATGGAGTTAATTTATGAACTGAACCTGATTCGCCTCGTTTCGCGGCTGTCACAGCTTTTCGCTGCAAGTGGAAAATAAAAAGAATTCGCGTAAAAGAAATGTAAACTTTGAAAAGTTGTTCGACGACGGCAACTAAAAATCGCTTCATTCTAATTACTTCCTCCTGGACGGGGATCGGCAGCGCGAGCCGCAGAAGAATATCCTGCCAACAGCGCGCTGTGCCGGGAAGAGTCTAGTTTCAGTTGTGACTGAGCACTGGTGCCGGGGCATATAAAACAATCGTTTCGTAATAAAGATGAAAATTTTATTAAAAGATGTCGGAAACAGATGTCGCCGCCAAGCGGATAACCTCGCCCACACTCGCTGCCCGCCTGCTCGGCACTCAGTAGCCCTGCAGCCTCTGGCAGTGCCTGAGCCAGAGCTGTAGCCGGAGCCAAAGCACAAGCCAAAAGCCAGAACGAGGACGAGGGCGAGAGCGAAAAGCAGGCAAAGAACCAACCAACCAACACACACTTTATAATCTTTTATCGCATTTTTTCTACTTGGTTGACACAAAGAGCGTATTTATGCGACTGTTAACGTTATGAAAAGCCCATAATTTGCCAGCCACCCTCCCAAGTTACCCGAGTATAATAAAAATAATAAACGTTGTGCTGAAAATCGATAGCAAACAGAATTCGCATTCATTTCTCGGCTGAGGCGGGGGCGCAAGGGGCGAGCAACGCAGTATTATCGGGTAACAGCTGATATCGACAGTTGACTTGGCGGCGGTTTTCGTGGCTCATGAACTGCTCCGTTCTGCTCGCCTTTACGAGCATCCATTGAGTGTCGAGTATAAATGTTTGCGCTTTATTATATTGCCCATCCACGCCCACAACCAGATATAATCTCCCTTCGCTTTGACTCTGCCCCACGCTCCTTGCCCGCTCTCAGTTATCCCAACATCTTGTGACATTTTACCTTATTTCATTTTATTCTTTTTCCATGTGGCTCTGCGTGCAATCGACGTCCATTGTCGGCGCTCATGGCTATACACCCGATACAAGTACACTATAATGATATCCATATAATGATGCGGCTGTCAGTTTCATTCCATTGGCATTTTCGCGATGCCATCAAGTTGTTTGAGTCGTCTTTACTCGAATGTCGTACCCCAACCCGTGATTTCTAGAGAAGCTTCCAGTCCACAAGATCTGCTCGGCAAGCGGAAAGATGGCATAACTGCAGAGCTGTAAATGTATAAATATCTATATAAATAAAACTCTTTTTACCGATAGACGTATTGATTGGCAATTTGACTAGAAGAAGCAGAAACGAGAAGCAGCCCAGCAGCTGTGACAGAAACTATTCATTGGGAAATCCAGAGACTAAGAGAGCTTCATTCGACTCGGTCGGCTTTGAAGCATTTTTTTTGCTTGAAGCAACCACAATAGGCGAAAAGATATGGAAGACTAACAGCAAATTAAACAGATCGCCTTACTGAGCAATTTTCAGAGCTACTTTCTGAGTTGCCTGTGGAGTCTTTTCCCCGTTGTATGTTACATGCACATCCCAGAGGCTTCTTTGTACTGAATTCTATAACCACTCTCCGAAATGATATTTCAAATTTACTCAACCATGGATTGCCAGTGAGGCTGATATATATTTAAATATGCACAAAAATGCAAATAATTTACATATTTTCAATTCAGCACACACTTTCACGCAGCACAAAAGCTCGAAAGCTGCGCCGAAAAAAACAATTAAAACTTTGCCTTTAACACTTGTCGAGATGTGGTTGGAGATCGGTAACCACACCAAGTAACAGATGTGAACTGTGACCCTTTCATAGCCTAGAATCGCTCCAGAAGGATTGCTGACACTGCGCATTCGAAGCACTTATCAAATAATTGTCCTCATATTACGGGCTACAAAGAGACTCTCACACACACACACACACTCCTATCTTGTGTGGCTGGCAAAGTACCAAGTAGAAAATTAAAATAATCTTGGCCAAATCCAAGCCAAGTCGCAGGACCACCCACACAGTCGCTCGACTGTGAAGCCGTAGTTGCCTTTGGTGCCAAATAAAAATTTAAGCCAACACAGACTAGGATAGAGATGGGACTGGGACAGGGAAAGAAACAGGGACCCACACAGACAAGGACATGGTGGAATCCTTTGCATAAATGATGATGGCTTGGCATGATGAGAACTTTTAATCATTATTATCACATATTTATACGCTTATATGAGCATGTTTTATGTACTCGCTGGCAGTGGCAGTGGCAGCGGCAGCGGCGACGGCAACGGCAACGGCAACGTCGAAGGAAACTGGTTGTGGAGTAATCCTTTTGAAAGCAAAAACCCACAAATGGCAGCGCAAAAAGGCTGGCAAAACAATGCCAGGATAACACACAGTCGCGCATACACACGCATACACAAATACATTCTTACATGTCTGTGCTTTGTTATCCTTATTCTTATTGTTCCGCTGAGAGTGCTTCTGGCCGATGATGAGATTCCAATTCGAGTGAGGCCACGCCCTCCATGAGAACGAGACCGACGGGCAACCACTTGCACTTTTCGTTTGCTGCTCAGCAAAAGCCACAACGAGGGTTGCTTTCACGCCACGTCTCTCGCTCTCTTTTTCTCTCTCTCTCACTATCCGAGTGTGTGTGCGTACGCGCGTGAGTGTGTGTGTGTGTGTGTGTGAGTGTATTAGAACTCTAGCCTTATGTATGTATTACGCATACAATAGAGCGACGCACACATAAAAGTCAAAAGGACAAGCCATGCCAGTTACTGGGCTCAGAACAGGACGAGAATCGTATCACTTGGCAAACTCGCTCTATGTACTTGGTAGAACTTAGCGATGGAGCCGCTGTTGTTGTTGCTGCTGCTGCGCGTCTAGTAAATAAGTCATCATTGTCGATTGTCGTCATCAACGCGCCGAGGACAACTAATTTGCGGTCATAATAAAAGTTAATCTACTGACTCCTGGCGCTTGCTTCGCCGGCAAACGCTGTCCCTGCTGTAACAAATTGCGCGGTGGCCCCAGACAGAGTAGGACAGAATAGGATGCGCCATAACTTATGCATTAATGTGAACTCAGTAAAGTTCTCCAAATTAATAAGTCATAGATTACAGAGTAAAGTAATTAATATTATTAATAGTCTGCATTCTCTTTATATTTCCTTGAATAAGAATGCTTCTTGCAATTATTTTATATATTTTTAATTAGTTTCTCAAATAATAAATTATATACTTTAATACTTACTTAAAATGTTCTCCAATCGTAAGATAAGACTAAAAGAAATAATGGTCCTCCGTTACCCACTGTGCGCACATAACTCAGCTTATACACCGAAAAAGGACAACAAAATGGAAGCACAACAAGCCGGCTAGAAAAAGCGAAGCGAGTTCAAGGCAGCGGCGAAACAAGAAAATTAAATTTTTATTGTTTTCACACAAATAAAATCAAATAAAAAGCGTTGAACAATAACAGGACAACAACAGGAAAGCCAAGGAGGCAACACTGCATGTATGTGTACATAGCTATGCACACATGTGCGTGTGTGTGTAAGGAGGCCGTCACGTGCCACATAACCAAGTGCGACTGGGCAGGAGAAAAGGACCAACCACCGTAGAGCAACCCCTAAATGAGCCGGCTGATCTGCCGCTGCGGCTGATTCTGCTGCGCCAGGCCAGAGCAGACTCTGTCGCCTGGTGCCCATTCAGTACGAGTGCAGCACTTGACGCGAACGCGGCACAGGCACAGCAGGCTCCAGACAAATAGACACACCAGTCCTGAGACCGAACGGCGCGTGATGTCGACGGCATTTCTCGTAGACAGTTTACTGCATGCCCAGCGCGCCCAGAATTACAGTGATAGTCAGCTGAAATCGAGTCTTAGCGAAATGCTGCTCAGTCGTGGCCAGACGGAGCAGGTGCCTTCGGAGGAACAAGTGTGCAGTGACAAGTGTACCAAACGTGGATACAAGTGTGATAAGTGCCGCGATAATCGAGCGGAAAGCGTCGATAGCATAGAGGAAATGGAAATCGAGATGGACGAGGACGAGGAGGATGACGATGAGGATGAAATTGTCGCCGATATCAATAGCGTCGAGACGACGCAACATCTGGATGAAGATGAGCTAGACGATGAGCTGGACTTGGCACCTCGGCGGCAGGCAATTAAATTGCCCAAAGTGGAGCCCAAAGAAACCAGCAGGCCAGTCCCTAGTGGCCCCGGCGCAACCATCCTCAAGGATAACAACAGCAAGCCCATACTGAAATTCAGCGTGTCCGCCATTTTAGGCGACACACGTGAGGGAGTCCGTGTGCGGAACGGTAAGGCAGGAATAGGGGCCAGGATAGGCTACGTAATAAACGCGGCTTGGCAATTAATTTGGCGTGCCTAATGTGAACCACAAACAATGCAGAATGTGCTGAATGCAAAACTAGAAACAATGTACAGAATACGTAATACGAAATCAAAACACAAACGCAATATGAAAAGCCAAAAGAATAACAATTTTGCTAAAAAGTTCTACGCAAAGGGTCGCTCATCTTTCAGTTTCTCGATTCCCATTTCGTTGTCCCTCAGGGATCAGGATCAATCCCACTTTTTATTGTGCTCCCTAAGCCCTCGCGGCAACGCAGGCTGTAAAAACACAACCAGACCTAATCATGTTTAAATTATTGTATCTCAGCCTCGCCAAATCCGCAGGCAGCTAAACCAGTTCTCGACTCTCAAAGTCTCACATGTATCTCTGCTCTTCTTTCATTGCGCTGTGGCTGCGGCTGCGCGTGCTGCTTACTTCCGAACCGGAACCGAGCTCAAACGAGGGTTCATTGCGGGATTTTCGGTTTCAGCTAACCGAACTAACCTAAGTAGGCGTGGCGAATTGTTCATCCGTCAATAGAAACTGCGTTGCGTTCCCTGCTGCTTTTTAGCATGTGAATTGGGTTTTTTTGTCAGAGGTTTTTCGATGCGGATTGTGGGACTTAATGTGTCTTTCATTATTAATGAGTGGGCTGAATTTTAATGATATTTTATGGCAATTTTTATGGGATTTTCCGACCTCGTTTTAGCAAAAATCTAACGACCGAAGTGTGCCAGAAATGAGAAGGATATGACAGGGAGGTATATAGAATCTATAACTAACAATTGCAATCCTTTGAAGCTTATTTTTAGCTTAAACGTAGTATTCTAATGACACTTAGTTGAGTTACAGTTAGATGACCGTTTTGCGTAATACATTCAATTAGGAAAACTTTTTGTAGAAAACTATTTCAAAGCTCTGCGAAACTGTCGAAAAACTGCCAAAATAAAGTAAACAATGGGAACAATTAAAACTTAATTTGTTCGCTCATTAGACACACATGTGGCTAACACACACACACACACACACACACATGCACATGACCATCTCACACTAGAAAGTTTGCCCTTAAGATCTCCACCGTCAAATTATGCACACACTTTCGCACACAGTCACGCACACTCACACACACAGAACTAAAGAGGCGTTAATATGTTAATTGTTTCAGTCGCTCTAATCGAATTAAAATCATATCCTGCAGCGGCTCGCAGTGTGCGTGTGCGTCTGCCAATTTGGATGTGTGTGTGTGCGCGCGCATGTGTGTCTGAATGGCGTCTGTTTTCGGGTGTTTAATTAGAAAATGAAATGCAGCCACAAAGCGCCAAAATCTCTCCCCAGGCTAAATTTCTCTGAAATCAAAGGCGCCAAACTTTTGTTTGCCTTCCACATGAAATGAAATCGCAAAATGGAGCCAAGGTGTGCGTGTGTGTGAGTTCAAAGTTTTAACTTAGGAAGGGGTGTGGAGCGAGAGAGGCATTAGAGCTACAAGCTGTTTAATTATGCCAGTTTGACACTTCAAAGCAGTATCTGCCGGGGAGTCGCCTCCAAGACGTTTCACCCACACACATCGAGCTCTTGTTCGAAGGGTTGGTCTTTTTAGAAGATGTTGGGATGAATGTTCGTGTGGGAAATTCGCTTTAAGTTGGCCTTGGATTTAGTCTATTGTTAAGTTTCGGGGTCATAGGAAATTACAGATCTTGTTTGGAGTAAGGGCCTTGCAAAATCTTCCTTAGTTTCCAGTGACCGTTTGCTAACTATCTTTTTGTTGTTCTTATCACTCTCAGAGTTTATGCAACCGCAACATATATGGCCTTATCTACAGCAGAACTTTATGCAACACCACACGCATCACTATCACCAACACCATCAGCAGCAGCAACAACAACATCAGCAGCAGCAGCAGCAGAGTACCCATCACCATCAGCAGCATTCACACCATCAGCAACACCATCAGGCACTGGCGGGACAGCCGCCATTGACACTGCCGTTGCCCCATCCATTGCACCATCATGGCCACGCCCCCTTTCCGCATCCCGCATTTCTAACGCATCAGCAGCAACACCAGCAGCAACAGCAGCAGCATCATCAGAGCAATAGTTGTCAACCGCAAACCACAGCAACGACGGCCGCATCCTCGTCGTCACCTGGCAGCACAATTAGTGATACCGACAACAATCACAGCAACAACAATCACAACAACAACAGCAGCAGCAACAACAACAACGGCAGTAACAGTGTTCAGGATGGGCGACCGCATGAAATCGAAAGCAACGTTACCAACTCCAACGAGGACAACAGCAATCGAAGATTAACGCAAGAAAAGCTACTGCAACAACAGCAACAGCAGCAACATCTGCTCGGTGGACCTGCGCCGGGAGGGCCACCAACAGCGCACCCGACTCCACCACCTCCGCCGCCGTCAATACATCCGGTCATTGCTAAGCCCATGCCCAGTCGCCCGACACCCTTTCTGCCGCACACCCTAAATCATCCGCATTTGCATTCGTTGCTGGCGCACTGCCGGAATCCCTACATGAGTGGTAAGTTGCAGGTGGAGATGGCGCTGGAAATGAGTAAGTAATGAGTGCTTCTCTGCCAACAATTCGGCACCCCATTGCGCTCATTAACAAGTGTTTCTCTACCATACCTACAGCCATTAGTTACCCTGCCTTCGTAAAACTGTCTAACGCATGTTCCCCTTTTGCCACATTATTTGATTGCAGTCGGTGCACAAGTGTTTCCCCTGCCGCCGGGCCAGGGCTTTCCCTGGGCACATTCGACACGTGGGAAGCCTCGAAGGGGCATGATGCGGCGTGCCGTCTTCTCAGGTTCGTAGAGAGAGTCAATTCCGTCAGGAGATGTTGGTTGAGCGATGTAGATAAATGCATTTTCCATTTTAACTGTTGCTCTATTGTTTGATTTTTAGACTCGCAACGCAAGGGCTTGGAAAAGCGCTTTCAGCAGCAGAAGTATATCAGCAAGCCTGATCGCAAAAAACTAGCCGAAAGATTGGGCCTTAAGGACTCACAGGTGAGTGCTGCTACGATTTACTTAGCTTATTTTTAAACAAACGCATATTTCCTACAAAAACTTGCGAGCCCAAATAACATAATGAATATATGTATTGTTTAAAATTCCTATTCATATTGTCACAACTTTTTCAATAACGTATGCCAAGCCAGAATGACATACCCAAAACACACCAAAGTAATCAAAAAACTCTCATGAGACGAGTATATAATACACCTGAAATCAATTCTGAAACTTTTTAAATCAGCTTTTATAAGTTTGAGCATGGGTTACATCGTTAAAACGGAAAAGTAAACCTCAGGAGGGGGCTACCCTTTACCTAATTATAAAGCATGCACATATATATGTGTTCGCTAATCAAATCTTTGAAATTTTTAGACTTAACTTTACAATTGCCACAAAATCCGAATATCAGTGCATGGGTTTTCAACTCTTATAACGGGAAAAATATATATAGAAAATATATACAAGCAATTTTAACAAGTAAGGAAAGCTGCAGTCGAACGCACCCGACAGTAAGGTACCATTCGCTCAGTTTTAAAAGAAATTATCACACTTTCATTTCCCCTGCAAAAGTTTATATGCCACCTATTGTTAAAATTAGATCTATCTTAGAATAGCACCATCCACATATGAAAACGTCAATCAGCTTTACAGTTTCAAAACGTTGAAATTTTGAACACTTTCGTCAGGAAGCTAACTCAAAAATTTATTTAACAATTTTTAGAGGTGGTGGGCGTGGCACCTAAAATTTAAAGTAAACTCCAGGAGCTTGTAATGTTTATAAGTACCTTCATACTAAATTTGGTGACTCTACCTTTTATAATAGCTGAGATCTATGTGTTCACACAGACGCGTGACGGACAGACAGACGGACATGGCTTAACCGACTCGGCTAGTGATCCTAAGCAAGAATATATATACTTTGTGGGATCTGCCACGCTCCCGTCTGCCTGTTACATACATTTGCACAAACTTACTATGGTATACCATTTTTGACCATTTTAAATGGTCGACTGGTATAAAAATGTAAGTTTGATTTATAAAAAGACCCTCAACTTTTAACAACTCTTTTTACCAAAACTTTGTTAAAAATAAACTTATTTTCACGCTGAATGACATTTTGCTTTATTTATTGTTGTAATCCGACATTATAAAATCTGCAATATAGACTGTTAAAAACTGTTTGCCAAAATTTCTTAAGGGTCCCCCTTAAAATCTTTCAGAAATATTGTTTTGTTTATTCATTTGTCCAAAGTTAGTACACCATTCATTTACAAAGGGAATAAACAGCTACAATAAAAGCGACGCAGTATGAAATATAACCATAGGGCAGGGAAAACAGAACTCCGCCCTTTAAGCGGCGAGTCAAAAAGCTCTCTGCAATGGCTGCGCAGAGCAAAATGGAAGCCAAGCCGAGCAAGGTAAACAGGTCGACTGGGGGAAGTGGGGTGACTGGGCGTGCTTCTTTTAAATGCGCAGTCGCTCGTCTTGGGTGCGCGTTTATGTATATAGAGGTCTGTGCTTTTGGCATCGAAATACATATAATGAAATTATAACGAGCTATAAGAAATTCATTTCGACTGAGACCGTGCAAAAGGGGGATGGGGATGAGAAAGGTAGCTTTCAGTGATTGCATGAGAGTGGCATAATTAACTTACCGTTTTAAATGGCCACAAAACGAGAAGAACTGAGCAGAGAGCAGATGTTCGGGACCACTGACTGAGGTATATGGTATGTATGCTTATGGGAAGAAAAATTCACATGAGGACGATTTAACGCTGTGGCATGACCAATTTGGAGTTGTCAAAATGTAATCGATCACAACTCAATCAGGGTATAACTGTGCAACATTATCAGCCGGCGGCGAACTATTTACAGTAACCACGGCAGTGGAGGCAGGAGAACAGCCACCGGGCAATGATGCTGACAATTTTATGCCAAATTAGTGCAGCTCTTTTTTCATTCCGACTCTCCGACTCACTTTTTTGATTCGTTGTCTGCCAATCTATTCATAAAAATTTCATAATTACGCAATACGCGTGTCCAGTTGCATTTGACACACAATAAGCGGAACATGAATTCATCAACATCATCGACCAATACTGAGAGTCACGCCCCTTTTTACGGGCTGCTGAATGCCGATCGATCAAATTCTCCTTAATGATATAATAATGCTTCGCTGGCATTACGGCTCGACTTTATTTCTAAATCTCTGGAATATTTGGAAAATTCTATCCATCGCTATCGTTCTCTACTTGATGTTATAATCGTTGTTAGTGCACCATGTCCAGGAGAACAATGGAGAACAATCTCAACTAAATTGAAGTCTCTCTAAGCGGACGTACAATTATTTTATGATTATTGTGCACTGCGTTGCGAAGCCATTAATCTCTGAGAGTTCCGCTGTACAAGTATATTGGTGAAAAAAATCACCAAAGCATTCAATTGTACTTTATCAACTGGGAAAATGAAAATGTCGACGGTTTGGCGTCAAAATCATAGCCAAACCCAAAACCAAAGAAAAGCAAAACGGTGAAAACCTTTAAAAAATGCGCAAAAATGTCAGAAAAACTCGCAGTCAGATCGCAGCAGTTGGTCCCTTGGTCGCTTGGCCCGAGACTTCGGTCGCTAGAGAAGGGAACGTGGGGAAAGGACAACGAACAAAGTGTTGTCCAGCCGTCGGCGATGGCGACACCGGCTCCATTAACAGCTAAGCGGCGGCTGGGGCGATTTGTGGCTGGATGTGGCTGTGAAGCGAGTGTGGGCTGTAGGTGATGACCGAGTGCGGATATTCACACTCAAGTGACACACACACACACACACACAAACACACCAGCGTGAGCATATGTGTGCGCTTGTGGGGAGTGCATTGCAGCGCACTGCCTGGCGCCTAGTTGTATGCAATATGATTTAAGGGTTTCGATTGTCGCACGAAGCTTCGTGCTGCACTTTTTACGACCGCCTGTTGTTCATTTGCCGCACGCTGCCTTTTCGAATACTCACCGCCATAAATATTAAGCATTGCATTGCCTGCAAGGCCTAGCGCTCTGTCGCGTGCGTTGCGGTTGACAAACGTTGCACTGATGGCAGTCGCGACGTGCAGCGCAGGTGATTCATCATTTCGAGTGTTGTCCGCTGCAACTTTTATTGCGATTTTTACAAACGCACTCGAAGGCACAAAGGATCACTCGAGCGTTGTGCATGTGCCCCACGAGCTTCTGCCGTTATTTCTATTTTTAAAGACGTTTATTTTCACATTACATTCCGCAACTACTAGTCAGAGCAGAATACTAAATTCAGTGCGATGAGGCCGAAACATGTCCAATTCCCACGCCTTGATAGAGCTGAAGGCGCCACTGTGAATGACAGTTACCAGCCTCATAATCTGCCCGCTATAAATTTAATTGCCATTAATGGCACTTCAAACGCCAGATCAACAGCAACCACAATCTCTGGTAGGGCAACAAACAACCCGCCTGCCAAATTTAGAGAGCGGAAATGAAAACATCTTGAGGCCAAATTTCATAAACTGATTTGCATTTTTAAATCAATGCACAAAGCAGAGTTCAAGGAATCGCGTAACCACGCGTTAAACGAGTTGGCAACCCCCGCAGGCGTACATATACACACACACATGCACACACAGACACACACAACCACGCACACGTGTCAGGGCTGGCAGCAACTTTTTAAGTGTCATGTCCAAAACAAATTCGTCTGTTTTTGATTTACCCAAAACGGGAAAGTACCCTGTAAACGGAAAACAGAAAAATCTGTGTGTATGTATAATGCGTATATGCGTGTGTGTGGGTGTGCAAAATAAAGCTAGCTGCGGAGCTTTGGGTACTCTCGGGGTACTTTTGGAATTTTTACGTTATAAATATTTTTATCTCTATTTCGTTTGTCTGCCTCGCGCTGCATGCAGTATGTGTGGGAGTGAGAGGGTGAGGGTGTTGGCTGGGCGAAGATATCCTTGGGGTGGATTACTGCGCATATTTGCGGCATTTTTATTTGTATTTGTTTGTCATTTTGAATTGGCAGCTTTTTATTCACTCGACCAACAGCGACGAAGGTTTTAAATCAATTTGGATGATAAATAGTCTGCGAATAGGCAAGAGTCAACATTACAGACCTCGCAGAGTTGGTATCTTTTGTCCTCTTGTGTTGCTTCTCTTTTATGAGACTTTTTATCACCTTAAGGCTCATTATACCCGCTACTCATAGAGTAGAAGGGTATTATAGCTTTGTTCAAACCGAAAATGTATGTAACAGGCAGAAGGAGACACCTCCGACCCCATAAAGTATATATATTCTGGCTCAGGATCAACAGCCGAGTCGATATAGCCATGTCCGTCTGTCCGTCTGTCTGTCCGTGTGAAAATCTAGATCTCAGCTATTATAAGAGCTAGGACTACCAAATTTGGTGACAATATGTGTTATTATTGCACGCTGATCAAGGTTATTTTGGATTTTGGCCACGCCCCCTTCCGCCCCCGTAAATCGAAAAAAAACATTGATTACAAGCGCAATTTTGATGCCATACATGATAACTATAGCTAGCCAGATGATCTCTGAAAATTTGGTAACAATCGGATAATAAACACAGAAGTTATTCAGCTTAACGTTTTCCATAGCTGTAAGGAGCGCTGCCGGCAGCGCTGCTTGCAGCATTGTGCCGAATCGTGTGTGCGTGTACGGTTGTGAAATGGGTTAAGTTGTGGACTGCAAAACGAACAGTACTATTATGCATTTACGGGTTCGAGTTTTTTTTTTTATTTTATATTTTGACTTTGCATAAATATTGTAAGTCCATAGCCTTTTACGGTCAAAATATGATTGTAGCCGTTTTTTTGTTCCGCAAATAAATGATGTACGAGCAGCTGGGTAGCGGGTATATTACAGTCGAGCACACTCGACTGTAGCTTACGATTACAGATTGAGTTAGAGACAGTTTAAGTCCTTCAGGTCCCAAAACACATTTGCAGCAATCAAAAGACACTTTAACCCAATACGACATTCGCGTAACTCAAATTTCATTTCGGACAACACGCAAAAACGATTTGGAAACATTAGAAACCATCATTTGCAGCTTTGGTTACAAAATAAATTCATGACAAATTGCTAAATAAATGCAGCAAGAGGTCCGTCCTCCCCACTTGCTAAAACAATAACCACACCCGGGACAGTAACAAATTGTTGGTAACCCAAAACGCAGGGCCAACTTCCCAAAATGACTTGAAATGACTTTGGCAAATAGTAACAGACTATTTAATACGCTATTAGGCATCATATCGAATAACATGCCCTAGAAAGAAAGTGAGAGAAAAGTGGGTAAGAGGAATAGAGTTGACAAAGCCACCCTCTACAAAGCAAATGCCTCATTAGTTAACATATGTTGCCTAGCCCAGCCCTGACTCAGATTTAGACACTCCATCTCCTATTGTGTCTCTACCTCCAGTTCCGTCTACGACAACAGCTTGTGCTCATTGCCAAAGTCAATTTTCGGCAAAAGGAAGCTAAAGCCAGAGCAATTTGTAGCCAAACTGACTTAGCGTACCGATTCCCAGCCACCCACTCCCGCATTTCGTCTACTCAACTCCAGTTACCCCTCGGCTGCCTCAGAGCCTTCTCCATCCGCCGTTGCCAACTTCGCCCGCTTCGCTTATAGAAACTTCAAACAAATGCCATTCCCGTTATGCAGGCAGGGTGTCAGAAAAATCTGTTACTCACTTAGCAATGGGGCTGAATCCGTGTAAGGGTAATGCGACGACTCCTTAACAGAGCACTAAACGAGCGCAGTTCAAGATAATGGCAATCATTCAAGGCTTGATTTGATTGTGCTGCATCGTGGCAGCAACAGCAGCGAAAGCTCCCCTCGACAAGTTTACCAACTTCATTACAGACCTCCAAAAAATAAATTCCTAGCAGTTTTACATAATTTTCTTTTTGTTTAACTCACTTAATATTTAAAATTCCAACCCATTTCATGTTTATTGAACACATGTACAGAATATTTATTTTGCATATTGCAAAAAGTACCTCGTGTTTATTGCTATAAACAAGCGCAATATTTGTAAGCATGTTAAAAATCAATTGCATTTGTTTTAGATTTATATTCTCATTGTGTCATATAGGGAACACATTTGGAGGCTGTGCGTTTTGCCTTATTGATTTAATTCTTTGCAGACCTTGGGGAAGCGAAACCCATTAAGGGCTAAGAGTAATCATCATAATTTAAAGCTCATTAAACTTGTAGGCAAAGCTTAGCCAAGATTAGCCAAGAGATGAGGTTCTGTTCGAGTAAATGTGGATGTATAAGTGGGCGGCGCTCAATTTCGGGTCCATTTTCCAGTCGACTTTTTGCATTGTCCGCAGCGCTGCCGAGACGCATACTAAATTGCACGCTTTATAATTAATTTCCATCAAAAACAGACGACAAAAAGGACGAGAACGACAGCGAGAAACAGAGCAAGGGCGACAGCGGTGGCGTGGTGGGTTAGGACGGCGGCTCCTGCTCGCAATCCGGGTTGGGCCATAATCATTAATCTTATCGCCGCCTGAGCTTATTATTTCAATTGCCGGAGGGGTAAAGGGGTGGTAAACTGCTTGGGTGACTGACGCTGGCGATTTCAATGACCGGAAGTAAGTAAAACAGCAGCAGTCCTCGACATCCCTGCACCCCACCCACAGACAACCAAATACTGAGCTTGGCACGTGGCCGAGATGGGGCAGAGGTGAAGGCGACGCTCAGCTGGGGAAATCTCTGCGGTTAATCGCTTGTTGAACATGTCAGCACTTTGCTCGCCGATGTTGTAACTGTTGTTTATTTATTTATACGTCTGCGGATTATATCGTTTATCGGGAGTAGGAATGTTCCTCATGCGCTAACCGAAAGTCAATTTTACGCATCAATTTTCTGTACATTTTTAACTAATTTCGCACAGGAGGGGGTGTTGACGGGGGAACGTTGTAGTTGTTGGTCTTGCTACAATGTGTTGCAGTCCTGCTGTGATCTAGACACGCACAGAAACTGCCGCACACTGGCGAGGTAAACACCCATTGAATAATAACTCAAAAACAGTTGCAAACTAAGCAGTGCGATGCGGAGCAAGGCAGGGTCGCAAGGGAGTCTGCAATTTACTTTGAGTGTTTGCGTCCTACTTGTCTCTCGGTGTCCCTGTCAACTGCAGCATAAGCACTCACACTTCCACAGTCACAGACACGCACACACGTGCACACTGTATTTACGGCACTTTTGCTAGCAAACTTTTCGCTCCGCACAGTATCCCAAAAGCAGGGAGAAGCAAAACTTAAAACATAACATTTATGCGATATAATGTACTAAATGCAGTTCCATCCAAAACTGTATTACAATATACAGATATCAAGCAGTTATTCTTCTTCTGCTAAAGTCAGCGGCATTTCAAAACATTACTTTGATCCTTGCCTCACTGTGCGGCCTCTAATCAATTTGTAGCCGTTTAGCAGATGTCTCTCATTTGCATTTATTATGGATTTGCCAGCGTCTGCTGCTGGCAGTACAGTTCAAACTTTTGTTCTAGCCACACCCCCACACGTGCCTCCGCGCTTCCCTCTTTGCAATACACCACACACACATTCGTTACGCCTTTTGCCACAGAAACTTTGCAGCTTCCCGAAAGTTGGATTGACCGTACAATTTCGCCCATGAATTCAACTGGGTTTTTGTGCATGGAAACTTTCGGGTCCACTCCCTGTGAGTCATGGCATAAACTCGAGGCAGGCAGAATGGCAGACAGAAATCCTTCCGTAGTTTGGCGTTTTCAATTTACCCATTTCAATCTTTTATTTCGTTTTTAGGTAAAGATTTGGTTTCAAAACCGCCGCATGAAGTGGCGCAACTCTAAGGAACGTGAACTTCTGGCCAATGGCGGCTCACGCGACCAGACATTGCCCAACAAGAACAATCCCAATCCGGACTTGTCTGACGCCAAATGCGATCGCCCGCTGACGCCTCTCTCCCCCTCCCTTCTCTCACCCGACGGCAGCGCCACTCCGCCGCCCGTTGCAGCTGTTGCCAAGGATGAGCCGACAGGCGGAGGTGGTGGAAATGGGGCAACTGTCACACCTAAATCACCACAATCAGCAAACAGCAGCTCACCAGTTGAGGGTGGGTCCTCAACCCCAACGACTGGCTATGGCATGCAAATTAGCTCGCCACCCCCCCTCCTAACCAGTATTAAAATGAGCGATCAGTCAACCACGCCTACGCCAACGACAACAGTGTCATCAGCTGCCTCGTCACCTCCAGGCGTTGGCAGTGCCGCCGAATTTCAGGCTAAAATCAATGCGGAAATGCAGAAGCAGCTTGTGGCAGCCGATCTGAAGTTCAAGCTCGAGACTAGCATCCAGGAGGCCAAGCAGCGACGATTCGATCAACTGCAGCAGCTGCACCATTCGCCCCACTTCACAGCCATGCGTGAAGTAGAGCTAGCGGCCGCAGCAGCTGCCGCGCAACTGCATCATCATCATCACCAACAACAGCAGCAGCATCATCAGCAACAACAGCATCAGCAGCAACAGCCGAGCGAGACGCATTTCCAAAGTGCAGAGTTCATGAAGCTCTACTATGATGACTACGATGACTCCAACTCAGACAGTGATGAGGAAATAAGCGTAACGTGATTGTCAAGACCTGCTTAAGAGTCAATCTTTTGTAAATACGTAAATCTGATTATCACCTTTAATTGTACATTTTGCGACACTATCATTATTCTTATATAGTAATCGATTAATTCATTAATTAAATTATTGTACTTAACGTGTGCATATTTTTTCGAATTTAAATTCAAAATCAAAATAAAGGTATTTGAACCAATGATAATTAAGAATTCTTTATTATCTTTGATTTCAACTATTTCCAGTCTCTATCCAATGCACAAACTAATAACATTTTTATGAACATCGATCATTGCAGCAGAAGTGAAACTCAGCTAACTAATATATGTGTTTTCGTTAAATAGGTATCTTGTTTGTTTCTTCGCTACAAGAAAAATCCGGAAGTTTTATTACACATTTGTATTATATTTTCTCGCAAAAATGAATCTTAAACTTACTTCCATTTATATCCGTACATAGTACAATAATAAATAGTTTACTGTTAGTGGAGTATTTTTACCGATCTGGTGAAACTTAAAAATTATAAATCACTTTTTCGACTAAGCTTAGCGACTTGATTCGTATTGAAAAAAGATCAAAACGGCAACTTTGTACATGGAGGTTACAGTAACACAACGAATTTTTCGAAATCTATTTTGGAACGTTTTCATCATCAATACGGATGACCAGATTTATATGGCCCTCCGCACTCAATGTCTCTGCCGGTTTAACTGTACTACACGTTACTGAGCTCTCAACCTCGCATCGCAGGATTTCTTCAGAAATAGCAGGATTATCGATACCCTTGCCAGTGATCTTCAGTACGCTGCGTCGCTGCAGCGCTTCAACGATGAGTGATATAAGCCAGCCCAAAAACACAGTTAATAGGCAACCGATCATACCGAACCACATGTAACTCAGGCGAAAAATCGGCCAGGAACTGTGGAAACACAACGAAATGTTTAACAATTCAATTGAAGGTACTTTGCAACACATACGTAAAATTATCCTTCTCAGCGGACGATAAACTCTCGCTCAGCAAATCCTCTATGACTCCAGTCACATTAACATGACAGTTGCAGCCCTCCACGGATGTCGGCAAGATATCGATTTCGTAATCGCCAATTTGGGCCACCACCCCCACAAATATAACTAGGCCCAGTGATAACAGCCCACCGTAGAAGGCTCCCTTAGTATTTGCCTGCTTGCAAGTTATACCCAAAACAAACAGACCCAAAGTGACTCCTCCAATGAGCCCATTAAGAGTCAGGGTCACCTGCAGAACCCCGCCAAGTTGTTCCACAATAAAAACTAGGCCAAAGGACAACACTCCGTACCCCAACGACATCCATTTGGCATAGGTTGCGCCCTTCTCGGGAGATATCTTTATGTTCAGTCCGTTGATAATCAAGTCCTCGCAGGTGACTGCAGACAGTGAATTCAAGGCAGAGGCCACCGTGCTGTAGGAAATTAACATGAGTACTAAAGAAAAGTTAAGGAACAATAATGAACCAACCCCAAACTGGCAGCGAAGATGCCTGCAACGAAGATACCAGCAATGGTATACACCTCCTCATATGTGGTAATAACATAGTAGGGCAACAGTTGATCTGGGGCCGTTATGCGACCGATAGTCAACGGATCACAATCCGCGTAGTGGGTGAAGACCATGAGGCCTGTGTAGAAGTTGAGCAGGAAGACGACAGTAAGGCCAATTATGGCAAATCCCAAGGCAATCTTCGCCAGCCTTAGCGACTTCAGGGACATGCACTTCTGCACTGAAGCCTGATTTGTGCAGAAGAGTGAGGTCCAGTAGAAGAACCCGCCAATGACCACAGACCACACTGTGTGCCGTGTGGTTGGATTCGGATCAACGCTGTAAGAATTTACAAGAAGTTAAAAAGGTATGCCCGACTGAGAGATGCTTACCTACTTAAAAAACTCGAGGCGTCCATGTTCATCCGCGGTTTGAAAGACTTGTATAGGATTGCCGCTGTAGAAGGAACCCAAACCTACAATAAGAATCAAAGAGACAGCCAGAACGCCAGCCTAAAAAAGCGAATTAATATAGTTAAAAAGGTATTACGCTTTTTGCAACTAAAGAGGCCGTGACACCCACTTGAAAGGAATCTGCTATGACACAAGCCTTAATGCCACCCATTGACGAGTAAAACACGCATACGACGTAAATGAGAACAACCGCAATTCTGGTATCCAAGCCCGTTGCCTTTGAGAGGGCAATAGCAGGAGCCAGTACAGCCACAGCGGTGTAGAAACACATCTAAAGACAAACAATAAAAGAAAATAATAGTGCATAAAAATAAGAAAATACTAAGGACTTGAAAGCTATTTACCTGTATTACGTAGAGCAAAGCTCCAAAAATGCGAATCTCCTTGCCAAATCGTATACCCAAATACTCATAGCAGCTGGTCAGCTCCATTTTAAAGTATATGGGGTAGAAGATCTTGACGGCTACTGGAATCACCAGCACCATGGGAATTACGATAAGCACAAACTGTGTACCCTTGAAGTACATCTCGGCAGGATTTCCCAAAAGCTCGATAGCCGTGATGAAGCTTGTTGTTAAGCTTAGCGTTACGGGGAGCAAACTCATTCCTGATCCAAGCAGAAAATCATCGGATGAGCTTCCACCAGTTTCAAAAAAGCCATAAAAGATACCGATGCCCAGTGAAACTATTAGCATGGAAAGCAAAATAAAGTAGTCAATGCCAGAAAAGTTGGCCTTGTGTGTGGGTTCGCTGCACTCCTCAACCCCTTCCGTAGCAGCAGCACGTTGAGCCTTGAAGGATGACAGTAGCAACTTGGCTGCGTCATTGAAGTCCACATGCTCTTGGGATGCAGCTGAACCCTCTAACATCTCGCCGCGCACAATCAAATACTTTTGCTCGATCGTGATAGGCTGCTCCTTCAGTGTGTGCCCGCTTATGAAATGTGCCAGAGCGCACAGGGTAAGTAGCTTTAGGATGGTAGCAAACATCTCCAAAGTTCGATTGTGAGCAAATACAGTGAAATGAGTGGTTGTTTCTAATAAAGATAGAGTTTTCTATTATATCTCTGAATCATCAGCATACAGACTGCGGAGAAAAAGAAAGACATAAATAGATAAGGTAGGCCATAGGTAAAATTGGTAGATAAACTGAACGACAAATATTTAATTGACTAACGACAAGTTCAGGGTTTTATTGGAGAAATTGCGACAGGGCGGCAATTACAAAGCCACAGCTGTAGGCGTCGCGTCGTTAATTAATTAAGATCTGCAATTGCGTCCAGTACGATACACCCAACGCAACTTGTGTCAGCGCCCAGTCAAGTACAAACACAGTATCAGCCCACTTAGTGTATTTTCACTTTCCCAGATGTTTTATTGTCTGTAATTTTTTCGGTTTTATGCAACAACGCCCAAAGCCCGTGGATGTTATTGCATTTCAAATGAGACATAAGTCCCGCTTGAATTATTTCCATGGGTGTTGTTGCTTGCACCTTTTTTGGTTACTATTTTCGACACCTTTGCATTTAAGGCATTGAGGGCCAGTATTTTAATTGCCTTAGAAAACTCAGCTAGTTTTATTGACTCACGATGCCGTCTAGAAAAAGAGCGAGACTCACCCAGCGAATATATCACCCCTCCTATAGCGAATCTAACCCAATAAAAGCATCTGATGAATGTGCAATCCGCAAAAGTATGCAGTTTTCAAAAGCTCCTGGCACATATATGAATATGGAATCCAAGCAAATTTTACTGGTTTAAATCGGAAACGCTAGACTGAGCCAGCTTGAGCCAGTTTTATCTAGACATTGGCCCTGAGCCAAAGAGAAGCCAACAGACAGGCAGAGCTTCTTAAAGGGTTTCGATTAACAGGTCTCTAACGAAACAAGTTGTTGTGTCAAAGAGCGCAATCTACCGCCTACTTTTCCACCCCTCTTTTTGCCCCTCTTCTAATATCCCACAATTGGGTCTCGGTTTGGACACATCTTTAGCTCTCAGTCTTGTGAATTTAATTGGTATGCGCGTATCTTTTCTTCACGCGGACCATTAATATTAATTATAAAAACAACACACAAATACACAATTTCATTTGTTAACGTTATTATTACAAGGGAATTTTAGCTTTATCACCGTATACGCACAAAAATTGGATGACTTAATTCCCTAGTAATAATAAGTTTCTCTTTCTAAAATATTTCAAATCTACACGCTGAAAGGGTATACTTTAGCTCAATCAAGCAAGTTATTGATGTATAGTTGTAACTCAAGGTGCACCTTGCTTAGTTATTAACTAAAATTAGGCCACAAATGAAATAAATTTGGATTGTGAGCGCAGAGCAAAAAGTACCAAATTAATTATATGTTAAGGGACAATTTGTTATTGGATAATTATTTTAGTTTTTAGGTTTTCAATATTGCAATAAGTGATGCAGATACTAATCAAGAAATTTTAAAAAGCTCTTTTATGCGAATTTAATAGTACCTTAACTCTGTCGTGAATTTTTCTTTTACTTCACAAAATTATCTTTTTGTATTCACAAAACTAATTTTAAAATGTTCGAAATTGCAATTGTAAAATTGTACCACGATTATTTTTTTGTTTCATTAACTTTGTTGACGGCAAATTAACTCAAATCAACAAAACGTACAACACTTATAGAGGAAAAACATTGTCTTCCCGAAGGTTATTTTTATCCTTTATTTTTGGGTAAGCACTGCACACTTTAATTATCGAGTTAAGTTTTTATAGTTCGAACGTTTTCACTATTTGAAATTGAATGACTCGGGCATCCGCTTGCTATACGTTTTTATATTACCGCAAGCCGAACCACTCGGAACTGAGTATCGAGCGCTCTGTTTCTTGGGAATTGAAAGAGTGAAACAAAGAGAGCAGAGAGCTTGGCTAATAAAACGACGGATTCTTCGTAGTGATCGAGATATGAATCGACGGAAGGGAATTAGAGAGCGTCAAAAAAGAGAGTAAAAGAGAGCATATTGAATCGCATTGGAATTCTCTGATAATCAAGTGCATTTATTTATATTAAATTTAATATATATACATAAGTAACATAAATAATAAATAATACATGCATGCTTTCCATAAGGATAGCCACATTTAGCTACACATATAAATTTGCAGTTTTGTATTTTTATTGGAATTCTCCTGCTGTTCTTTGGCCTGCATCACTGTATGTATATGTATGTATATGTATATGTATACATGCAAACAATGTACAAATGAGTTACAGGCTTTGAAGACAAAAGGGATTTGCGGAAAATACCGGAGTCAACTTCTTCAAGGCGGACACTCGAACCGAACCATACTTAATATTAATTGAACACGCACCCAAAGGTTAATCGGAGGTTATTTGCCATTCCCAGATACGTAACTTATAAGCTATATCATTATTGGAATTTTGTAGTTAACTTTTATATGTTAAGTCGATATAATCAATATCGAATAATGATTTTGAAGTTTGAAATAAATCAAAAAAACTGTTGTGAAGAAAGTATGACACAAAGCATTTAAGTGTCCAATCATTGGTCCGATTTTATCTGAACGATTCAATTGCTGCTGAGGCTTTCGTCTCCGGTTATGCATATTCCGTGCCCCTTGCTTGGATAACGATAACGAGTTCTATCTGGTAGCGATTTACATCTAGCTTCGCGCCATGGGATCGCGTTCTTGTTAATAGAAAATTATTTGTTTACATTTTTTATGGTGTTTGCTATTCTTGCCAAATGCTTTTAAGTGTTTAATTTTTATTGAAAAGTATTAGGATCTAAAATTGAATGCATGGACTGTGTCGTTGAACAATGAAAGGCCCATCAAGGCTAATAAATTTATATTTACATCATGATTGTCACAATATATATTATTGCGTACACCAACATGCGTCGTTCGGTAAAGCAACTTTCAATCAATAAAACTAAAATTTATCAATCAAACAGACTCCACCTCCACCAGAAAACTCAATTTACCATATATAAGTATGCATTGATGACTTTTAATATTTTATATGAAAATAATTTCTTTATACAGAAATGGGTGTTGCAAATATTGCGTCTCAATTTAAGAACAAATGTTGCAACATTAAATTGATTCAACAATTTTAAAGTTTGAGCCCGCCTAAATCACTAGATCGTGACAGTGTTGCCCAAATAGCGTTTTTCTCGTCTAAGCTATCCATTTCAAAGTTTAAATAACTAATAATTAGTTTAATTCATTTATTTTATTAGTGACACAATGAAAACTGTTTACAGCGGAACATCTAACCATGTTTCTAAACCAGCCGTTTTTACGGAAAAAAAAACAAAAATTCTAAATATTTTTTCTTTATGGCGTTAAAAAATTAATTTTTAATACTGATAAAAAACTAGGCTTTATTGAAAAACATTAAGAAATCTCTCCGAAATTTCCTAAGTTAAACATTACCAGTTGACCTTAATAATTGGCAGCATTTGTTCACACTTCATATCATAGACGAAATATACATATTTCGAAATATATATATTTCGTCCATGCTTCATAATAGTTAACAGAATGTTGTTGTTGTTTCCAACGCAAATGCAAGCAGTGGAAACAGTTAAAAAAACTGAGCTAGCATCACCTTAAATGTTCTGTTAACGAAAAGCAAGCAGATTTCCAAAATCGGATCACGGCAGGATATTTTTATTTTTGATTGGGAGTTTCCAGAAAACGGGCATAGATGGACAGAGTGGATTTTTGAAATGTTGACAGCGCATTTATTCATGGCGAAACTCAAATGGAACTGTTAATGATAAGGATTATCGACATATCGATACAATTGTAAACGATAACATTCTATTCATTGAAACCAAACGAAGGAGGAACTGAATTTCGTTCGGAAAACACAGAAATATTACCATAAGAGACTGCAAAATATTATAATTCAAATTTGTATTAAAATGAGCATCCCAGCAGCCCCAACGGGTATACAATGCACCGCTGGCGCGGTTCCTGTCCTGAATGAAAAGGGTAAAGTACCAACGTTTCTTTGTTTAATTAGTTGAAAACATGTTTATTTTTAGGGGAGATTTCTATGCAAAAAGTTAAAGTTCAGCGTTATATATCTGGAAAACGACCCGATTATGCTCGTGTCGACTCCAGCTCAGAAGAGAGCGATGATGATGACTTTGTAGACTATCGAAAACGCATGGAGCGGCCCAAGGCGGACCGTCACATAATTGGGCTGACGCGAAGGGAAAGTGGTGATGAGAAGTCCGTTGTCGAGCAAGAAGACGAAGCCGAAATTGATGACCCACGGTTGCGACGATTACGAGCCTGTCCGGTGGACATAGAGGACTTAGAGCGCGAGCGCCGTGAACGCCACAGACACATTCATGAACCCGAAATGGTCGAAAGCGCAAGCGAAGAAGAAGAACCATTTGCGAACGACCACAGTGATCAGACACGGGGAATCGAACGCGTAACTAACAAAATAACACTAGCCTCAGAGTCGGATACGGACTCAGAGCTAAGCGACACTGAGTTAGAGAAGCGGCGCTTGAAGCTGCGGACCCGCATGTTGCAGCAGCAACGTGAGGAAGAAGTGCTACAGAAAGAGGACGAAAATCAATCAGAATCATCTGAATCAGAGAGCTCTGAGTATGAAGAGGAAACGGAGAGCGAGGAAGAAAACGAGCCACGTCTGAAACCTTTATTTGTACGAAAGCGAGACCGCGCAACCATACAAGAAAAGGAGCGCGAGGCCCAAAAACAAAAACAAATGGAAGCTGAGGCCAAAAGAGCGGCCAAGGAGAGAAGACGTGCGACATTGCGCCTGGTAGAGGAGAGTGTTAAGAAGGACTTGGAAAAAGTCAAACCGGAAACCAATGAAGCCTCTATTGATGATGTATGCACAGCCGATGAAAACGACGAAGTCGAGTATGAAGCCTGGAAACTGCGAGAGCTAAAGCGTATGAAGCGTGATCGCGAGGAGCGCGACAAGTAAAAAATCATATTCATGTCCAATTTTCACCTTTATGTATTATTAATGTATTATTTATTACAGCACTGAACGCGAGAAATCGGAAATTGAACGTATGAGAAATCTCACCGAAGAAGAGCGCCGTCAAGAGTTGCGTTCAAACCCAAAACTCGTGACGAACAAGGCCACCAAAGGAAAATACAAATTCCTGCAGAAATACTACCATCGGGGTGCCTTCTATTTGGACGAAGAAAATGATGTGCTGAAACGGGACTTTGCTCAGGCAACCCTTGAGGATCACTTTGACAAGACCATTCTGCCCAAAGTTATGCAAGTGAAAAACTTTGGAAGATGTGGACGCACAAAGTACACGCATTTGGTCGATCAGGACACCACTAAATTTGACTCTCCTTGGTATGCCGAGACCTCAAACAACATGAAATTTCATAATGAACGAGCCGGTGGCATGAGGCAGCAATTTGACAAACCGACAACTTCTAAACGAAAAAAAATAGAATAGAACAAATATTTTAACGTAAAAAACTATTTTATTTGGTATCTTAATAACAAGGTACTTACAGGTAGAACAAAGAAGGACATAACTAAAGTAAAAAGTTTGTAAGCAATCCCCTAACGAACAACAGATTTTAATATCAATTTATTTTTTACCGGCAACTGAAATTGTAGTTCGTTCAGCAGATCAGTCCTATGTTGCACGAGTGCTTGCATTATTGCTTCCGTTTTGATATACTGAACATTTATAAAATTTTTTGTTTGCTTCTCAATGTTTGGATCCTGCTGCTTCAAAACCACATATAGAGGTACCGTAAATGTGATACGGGGTGCAGTGCTATGGACAGTTCCTCCAGCGGTATGAATGATGGCTGAAAAGCAAAATCATAAAGAAAGTCATAAGTTTTCTTCAAAATAAAGGAATAGTCTGCAATTCAATCACCTTTCATATCCCCGGCACTTGGTTGTATATTGCTACCAAGCATGAAGTTAAAGCCTTTTAGTAAATCGGGCTTATTCATTACCAATAATGGATTGAACTTATATGTCTTTTCGAACTTATCATCGTTGAACATATGTTCCGGCTTAACATCAATAGAGTGGGTTTCCTTTACTGAAAGTAGCCAACGCGTTGAGAGTATAGGCTTGTTCGATGCAACTCCAACCAAAAATTTATAGGTCCGTTCGCCCTTGTCCATGATCAGTACATCACAGTTTTGTGGATTTTCAGTGATTTCAAAAACGTCTACAAGGAGAAATCAAATAAGTAACAACTTTCAAAACTGCAGTAATTGTCAAATACTTTTTAGGGAATATAGTGTACCCCGAAGCTCAGCAAGATTACACCTGGAAAGCGTCAACTGTAATTTTCGACCAGATTTTTTAATTTTCTTTACGTATGCGTTTATATCTGAAAATTACAAGTATATTAGCAAATGTATCTCGCTTACGATCTAAGTGGAGAGATGCCTTTCAAAAAACCATTATAGGATAACTTGTTTTCACAACCATCATCCATATTAAACAAAAATTTATTATGTATTTAGAAGAACACTGAGCAGAACACGATGTCCGCGTTGTGCATTTGATTGGCTGACGGAAATTAAACCAGACGAACAAAATCGCTTTATACTTTGTATGGCACGCCTCCTGAAAAACTTACCGTTTAGTAAATTCTTAGAACAGCTCGGATCCGACTCGGGTAAAACTAATCTGGAAGCATCCTTTACTTCAGCTCTTGTATTTTTCTTGCAAACTAAGAAGTAATAGCATAACATAAACTTTTAAAAATAAAATGCACATTAATATATTAAATAAAGTTACCTGGAGAGCTTATTTTTTTTTCGGTAGGGGTTAAGTCTCTTATTTCCAATATGCTTTGTTTTCTTGTTTTACTATCCTTTAATTTCACTTCTTTTGACGATTCTAATTGATTAGGAGAACGATATTCATCCTCAACATCAATAAAACCTTTCGTTTTTCTTCCTGTACCTTTCGCTCTTTTCTTTGCAAGCACTTTGGTTCCAGGACTTTTTTTAACAAATTCTACCTCTTGACAATTTAAGGGTGATTGTAGTACAGTAAAGTGTGCTTGATTTTCTGCTTCATTATTGATTTGTTGTGTGGGTGCCTCTTTAAAACCAGATTCCATGTTTATTCGTTTTGCAACTTTAGATTTGTGGTCTGCTATTTTAAGTTGTTTGGTTATTAAAGCTTTGTGTGATTTGTTCTTAAAAGATGCAATCAAGGTCACACTCACCTGTTGCTGCTTCTGCATTATGTACCAATGATCTTTTCATTTTAGTTTTTATAACTACTAGAGAGTTTTTTTCAGTCTCTATACTTTTCTTTAGAACCTCTTCTAAAACTGTAAACAACGAACCTGTTAAACATAACTGCATACAAAATTTTCTTTCTTCAGTAAGACATACCCAACGCTTCAGACGAATAAGGAATAATTTCTGAACTTTTTTGAGCAGCATTGTTAACATCTTGTCTTGCACATAAGGTAATCTTTAATTTATCAATTGCAAGGCGTTTCTAAATGAGAAATAGGGAGTTTGCATAGAATCATATTTTATATCTTTGACTTCGACTTATAAATTGTTACCTTGTTTTCATTGAATATGGCAACACTCTTGTTATATTCCTCTACATCAGAAGGTGAGCTCGGCATAGAAGAAATATCTATAAGTTTATTCAGATCTTTGTCCAACTTATTGCCAATATTTATGAAATCTGAAGAATTTAAAAGCTTAGCATCTTCTTTATCTGGAATAAATACTATATTATATCATTGATAATGTATTTTTAGTATATTCCGTAAATACTACCAGTAGCGGTAATTGTAGTGTTATCTGTAGGATGGACAAAGACTTGTGTTTCGATCATATCTTCTGCTACAGTATGTATGAGAGCACTGACGTTTAGGATTGCGTGGTGAGTATCATTTGAAGTTGGCTTACACGATAAAGCTTCTCTTGTAAATACTTGTGTTTCAATGAAGTCTTCAATCTGGTTAGGTAAAGAAACTCTATGCTCAGGAAATATTTGGGTTTCAATAAAATCGTCATTATTTGTATCAAAATTTGAATTTTGAAAATGCTTGATTCGATCAAATTTTTGTGTTGCAATTAAGTCCTGTGTGTAAGTCAATTTTTTTATTGGAAACACTTGCGTTTCAATGAAATCTTCACAGTTATCTTTTGGTTCCGCTGGAGTAGCATCCGGCGTTTCTATTGTTTTAAACGCATCCAAGAAATCTGGAGTACATGGTACATCGTCCGGCGCAGAAACATTATGTTTAGGTGTTAAGGATAATTCAGTTTTGGAGGTGCTGTTAGAAGCAGCGCAACTTGAATTAGTCGCGCACAAATGTAAGGCACTCCTTTCCTGCTCAGTTTTAGCTTTGTCTGAAAGAGGTTACCTTAGTAGTTTCGTATGGCAAAAATAGTTGAATATTTACCTTCTTGCTTCTTGGAAGGTTTTTTCCCTGTTCGTCTGCCATCTTCTAACAAAAGGGAACAATCAAAATCATCAATTGCATCATCATTTAATTCTTTAAAGCCCTGTGTACAAATACGGTTTCCTAAATCAGACATATTATCCTTACAAGCAGTATCATTATTTTGATGTGGCATAACTAAATTGGTAAACAGAAAAGATTTGTCTGAAAGCTAGAATTAATTTCGCTCTGCAAAAGCAATAAATACATCACCTTTTGGCTGCTTAGAAGGTTGATTCGCTGTTCGCGTGCAACCTTCTAACAAATGCGAAGAGTCAAAATCATCATATGTATCTTCATTTAGTTCATAAAAATCTTGTGTGCAAATGCGAATAGGAGTTCCAAGATCAGATTCATCATCTTCACAAGTGGTATTATTATTTGGATGCTGCATAGCTGAGCCGTTAAACAAATCATCTTGAGTCTCGGGTATTAAGAAATCGTCATCTAATGAAGTCTTTGGTTGCCCGTTTGATTTTGATGGTCTGATGCAGAAAACTGCTTGTGTTTCGGGTATAATAAAGCTTTCCCCATCATCTGGGATGCTTGTCGACGGAGGTCTTGTTTCGGGAATAACTGATATATCTGATACATCTGCTGATGTATGGACCGATTTATTTTTTACCTCTTCATCGTAACCACTGCTATCAAGTGCCTACAAGAGATAACTTTAATGAATGCAACGCTGAAACTATAGACATATTTGATCTCTTACCGCCTCTGCTTCCAAGTCCAATTTAAAGCACAACTTTGCCCTCACATCTCCGAAACGCAAGTTAACAAAACCATTGACGGTATCGGATTCACTGATGCTTTTTACATCTGTTTCCCTTTCATTCACGTATGTTTTGCCAGCCACCGCAGATAAACGCACAATTCCATCAGCTATAACACCGATCCAAGCATGAACGAGTTCGATGGACTATTAAATTAAGTAATTTTCTTAAAGCACAAATTACAACAGTATTTTATGATTCTTACCTCATCGTCCAAATAAAACTCTAATCCTGACCTGCGTCCAATGCGATAAACATTCTCTGGAACAAGCTGAACTCCTTGCTTGCCATCGATGCTTAAACCCACAAACACCATTTTATAGATAAAATTATGCGGTACCAATATAGTTTCGCGTTGTTGAAATACTCATATATCTATAGAGTTACTAGAATCATTCTGATAGCTGGCTGCAACATAAAACAAAACAAATATCTATCAACTAAACAAACAAACAATAAATTCACAATTCAAGCGTAAGCAAACAAAATACTATAATCGCACGCTCCCGCAATTTGTGTCCCACCGGCAGCTGCCAAAATTGCAGTGTGACCAGCAATCTGCATGATAATAAATTCCAAATGTTAAAATTAGTTCGGAGAACTTTAATTTACTGTTATGTTATATCTTGTTTACAGAGAAACGTCTCTGTAATATTAGTCAGGGATGTCAGTTTTCTGAAAACAGCAACAATCGAGAAAATTAAGAAAACAGCATTTGTTTATAAATTGTTTTTCATATGTGTAAATTTTCTTAATAGCACCTAAAGAACATGTCCGCACGTATGTTAAAGAAGCTGCAGGGCGAAGCGGATAAATTAACACCGCCGCCGGATGACGAAATGGACAATGACCACTTAACTGATAATGATGAGCTCGACATGTTCAGGGGAAATTCGCATTTAAACCCATTCGATTTGGTAAGTAAATGCATGCAAAGTATTTTAAAATATCCAGAATATGACTTCTTTATATGTTGGCTTGCAGTTAAATCAACAAAGTCTCTCAGAGAGCGAGTTCAAAGAGGATGACAACGAAACGGAGCATCCGTCTGCAGCTATGCACACAAATTCCGCTACAAAAAAGAAGAAAAAGAAACGCAAGAAGAAGGTCAAATCTCATGGAAATCATATCAGTAGCGAAGACAACGAACGTCAGGATAAATACTTTGAAAAGGTTGATCCATTGTTAGGAAAAGTCTACGATGCTGTCCCCAAGCATTTAGAGAAAAGTCTAGCAATTGCCGGAGGTTCAAGCAAAAAACTACTTACAGTCGAGCTGAAACACTTAAATCAACAGAACGAAATGCGACGTACTTTTGGAAAACGTGTTGTAAAAGTTGAGTAAGTATCGCAGAATACTTGAAATCAGGTACATAAAATAACATAAATTTTTTTAAGAAATAAACGGGGTCGTCAAAAGCCTACATTGAAGTCTACCTACATGGTAACAGCGAAGGAGTCATGGCCACCTTTAACAAAAAACATTATTACAATGAAATTGCTTCCACCGCCCGATTCACCAAGCACTTCCTCCAGTCCCCAAATTCAAATCAACGACGATGATAAAGTGCAATGGTTTACCTTTCAACATACCCAATACTATCAGGGAGTGCAGCATATGTTTTTGTCTGCCTTAGAACGAATCGACTCTGAGTTCTTGATTACTTTAATTAAGCGGTGTCCCTACCACGTTGATTCACTAGTTCAACTTAGTGAGGTTTGCAAGATGACTGAGGATTTTGCGCTAGCATCAGAACTGATTGAACGGGCTTTGCTGCTACTGGAGTCTTCATTGCACATTAACTTTAGCCTGACATCGGGCAACTCGCGATTAGATTATCGGCGACAGGAGAATCGTGCTTTTTTCATTGTCCTGTTTAAACATGCCCAATACTTGGAAGAGCGTGCCTGTTGTCGTACAGCATTTGAGATCTCTAAACTGGTCTTAAGTCTTCAGCCCGATGTTGACCCGTTAGCCATGATACTTGTAATCGATTACTATGCCCTTCGTAGTAAACAGTTTGATTGGCTTGTTGAATTTTATGAGCAATATAATGCAACCCGTAATCTTGCACAGTTGCCCAACATGGCTTACTCTTATGCGCTTGCGCTATTTACGCTTCACGGCAGATGCGACAGATCCAATGAAGCTCTACAGTACGCCCTTTTAATGTTCCCGGGTGTTCTGCGCCCACTTCTTGACGACATGTCCGTGCAAACCGATAAGCGCGTACTTGCTTCTTCATATTTCTTTGCTGATGTGTCTGGCAAGTGAGTCATCATATATAAAGTATTGGCTATCAGCATTCTATTTTACCCTAATCTTTTTTGGTCTATTGTAGCCAATCGCCTGCTCTGCACCAACTTGTTTCTTTATATGTGTGCCGCGCCAAAGTTGTGTGGCGTCAAAATGATGTTCTTAGCTGGTTAGAGACGAATGTAAACGCGGCTCTGGATCGCATTGATAACAAAGATCTTGTTGTTAATGATTTTAAAGAAAAACGCTCCTTGCGCTATGGTGGTACACCGCCACGTCCAATATTGCGCCACGTCATACTCTCTGACTTCAAAGAGAAGGTCCCGTTGGCAGTATTTGTTTCAAAGGAAAAACAAGCTATAATGACTTACGATCCATTACCACCAGTTGACAGTGTCAATTGCTATCAGCGGTTAGTTAAAATAGTGTAATATATAGGATACAAAACAACTCATTTTTATTTTCTGTTTACAAATCCTCAGCAAATCATCTTCAAGCAGCAGTCCTACTACAAACACTAACAACTCTGTGTCCATGTTCTTTCAATCGCTGTTGCCTTCATTTAATCTAAATAATATTGCGGCCTTACAGCAACAACAACAACGACCTGAGGTCCCTGCTGAAGCTGGCGCCGCTGCTCCAGAATTAATTCCTCCCCAAGAGCCAGCCGCCCAAGGCGAAGCTGAAGGTTAAATTTTCCATCGATTATATATAAATATGTTCCCTCCAAGTTCTAATTCGTTTTGTTGATTATTTTTTTAATATCTCCATTTATATATTTGTAATTTATTCTTGTAGAAGCTGGCCTACAGCAGTCGTGGATTCTAATGATGGATGCAATGAGAGATTTGCTTCAAAACTTTCGTATTGCGGATCACTCGGTAGCGCAATCAAGCAGTAATGATGAGGAAGAAGGGTCAAGTGATTATGCGGACTAAAAGTTCACTATCCTCTAATTGATTATTACTACCGAAACAAGACACTTGCACGACATGTATACAAATAAAAAATATTTTAATTATTACTTGCATCGCCAAAGCAAAGCTCTTTAGGTGTTTCTAAACACACTGCTTTTTCTTGAGCTTAAGAGCCAGTCACAAATTTTGAACATTATAAAATGTTTAATACACATGTGTATTTAAAATATGTAATGCATTAATTAAATTTCTTGTCAAAGCCTTGGAACAAACAAAAAGTTTTTTTCACTTTAGAAAAATTGGAAAAACTTAGACGTCCAGTTCAATTTATTTCACCTTGAGCTTAAAGAATGCTTTATTGATTAAATGAATGACTTTTCAGTTATGCTTATCAATATAACAAACAGGTGTCTCACCAATATTAGTTTTCATTTTTCCTTTTTCATATAAACCCCTTGCAGTTATTTCATCAATTATTATAAATATTACTATGACAAGTACATTTTTATGTTGTGTGTTAAAAATGAAATTGATTGGAGCGCCGTTTAATCTGTAGATTATAACAAATTGTTGCACGTATAAATTTTATCTTGTTGAAAAAATGTACCTCATAAAAGTTTAACTGGCAGATATTTTTGTTTAGACATTTTTTGCTTAATTAAAAATCAGAACCACATGGAAAATAGACAGCCAAAAATAATTTTCAAATATTGCTGATATAAACATTTTAGATAACTTTAGAGCTTAACACATAAAAATCATTATTAGCGGCTAAGCAATACTTTAACGTGGAATACGTGATCGCATGTAGAATATAAAAAACGATATAGAAACGATAATAATATTAGGCGCGGCATTCGACAGGTGACACAGCCGCGTACATCTAGCTTATATCATTATCATTATGATTATGTCATGGTACCAAAGACAGGGTTATGACGGCAAATGCTTGGACCATACTCCTCATATGCAGCCTTTGTATGACATACTTGATAGAACTCGGGCTAAAAATTTAAAATGATATTAAGCTGGGGTAATAAATATTAATTATGTATTGCTTACCGTTGAGGCCAGCATGCTACCCCCAAACCAAACAGCATACCGTTGCATGTGATGCGTAATTACCTGCACATCGATAGGTTTTGGCTGTAAGACGAAATAAAATTAGAAGCTATCGATAAGATAAGTTTCCCTAAGTGTACCTTAATGCGTCCTTCGGATAAATTTTCACTAATGCGCAAGCGTGTATCGACAGATCGCTTTATATCGCGTTGCAAGCGTCTGCCAAAGTCCTTGAACATGGTTGAGCCGCCACTAAGTACAATATTGTTGTAAAGGGGCCGCCGCACATCGATTGGGCAATTTTGTATTACATTATCAACGATCTCCGAGAGAGGTATAGTAAAATCTGGATTCGAGAACTCGGGATGGAAAAATATTTCCGGTCCGAGAAAGCGTTCATAACCGACATCTACACTGAATGGCTGCTTTGTGACAGTGTTCAGCCCCGTAAAATTGCGAATCCATTTGCTCGGCTCTGCATCATACTTGGCAAACTCTTTGGCAATGTCTGGACATATGTAGGAATGCTTTTCCTTTATCGCTTTGGCAGTCTCAAGACTTTGTTCCGGCGGAATACCGACCTCCCTTTCACGTAGTAAACTCTGTATAAATGATGTAATGTTCCGACCAGCAATCGGTATATGCTTAATGCACGAACCAATAACATAGCCCTCGGCCTATAAATGAGTATGTTGCAAGTAAAGAGTAAAAGCAAAGGAACATAGATAAGATAAGGCTGCCAATCAAAATATTACATACATACCACAGGTATGACATGCGTAACACCATCACCACTATCCACTACTATGCCGGTAAGTGTACGCTCCTCTGCCGATCTCGATGCCCAGCTGGCTGCTAAAGCTAACACCGCTTGTACCGCAATGTAGAGACCAGGAACATTAAACGTCTCAAACATAATTTCGGCAGTGTATTCACGATTCTCTGGAGTGTTAAGCGGTGGCTCTGTAAGCAAAAAATAATGATCCTCTGGTTCGGCACGCAAATACTTAAAAACGCATTGCTCCAAAAAACGTTCCATAAGATCCCAGTCTTCAACTAGTCCATGACGAACCGGATACTGCAAGAACACAAAAACATTTCCTTTAAAAGCTTCTTTAAAACAACTAAAAAAGAAAAGGACTTTCCCAACTAAGGCATTTACAACGAACCAAATTTGCTTTACCTCATTAAATCAGCATATATATTATTGAGAGAGTTTATTACTCACTTTAATAGAGTAGCCCGTGGCATCGAACGCCTCGTCACCTATAAAAAAATCCAGGTCCTCGATTCCTTTTGTTACACGTCGTGTATTTTTGTCACCTACGCCTGCTGACTCTTTAATGGCAATAGCTGATGGTATTATAAATTGTGGCTCCTTGTTTCCAGCGAAGCCCAATTTAGAATAACTGTGAGGATAAATAAACGATCATAAGTACTGTGTACGACCTCGCTCTTAGCTGATCCCTATTTCTTACTGAGTCTATAGCGCAATATTCTTTTGTTAATAAAAGTATAACTATAACTTATGCTTAACAAATTGGAAAACTCACCCGGTGCCTACATCGATTACGCATGCCGGTAGCCTGCCTGCCATGTTGACTGAAGATTTTGGTAACGTTGTTTTCAAACAAGCTTATTTACGCTTTAAACACGAGCTAAAAACTTCTTAAAGTTTAATTATTTTAATAAACAGCAAACTTTACAAATTTTCAACCACACCTCCACCAGCAACGATGTGTCATTTAGAAAACTTCGGTCTTTGTCACTCCTAACACATACATTCATGCATGCCAATACTCTACAGCGTTGCATTAAAAAGGTTGTTTTCCAGCACTGTTTATATTATTCAAAGTATTTAAAGCAATCCAAATTATACCTTTGTAGCTCAGAACTATAAGAACTGTAAATTATCTAACTTTAATTTATTGTTAGCACCCTTACCCCAATTATTTTGCAGCACAATGGTTCTTCGCTTTTCCGTTATTGAACTAATATCAAAAGCGATACATAAGCAATTCAAATTATCGATGCTAGTATCGATATATTACCGAAGTTCGTTCGTACTAGCAAATTTCGGCGGTGTTGTGTGGCTGTGGCAGCCTTTTTCCACGTTTTTCTTATTAGCGAATAATTTGCAATTGGCCTTGCCCGTTTGCCAGTTGTATCGATAATTTAATTGAACTTAGCTAATTGAGGGTACCTAGTGGGAACTTCTTTGTTTGTGCAAACAATCCACAAAAACCGGCAAATTGGACAACCACTTGCATGAAAATGGAGGCACAAAAATTGACAGAACTGTTGCGCGCAACCATTGATCCAAATCCTGAGCAAAGGAAAGCTGCCGAGGATCAATTAGCACAAGTAAGCGCCAAGCTCATAATCAGCAAAAGTGTATAACTATGATACGCCAGCCAAAAACAGTTATCCCTCCCTAGAGGCGCCATCGCCAAATGTAAAATGAAAACCATGTGCTTTTTTAATTGTTCGCTTTTAACCTCCCTCCCTACCAACATAATGTACTTGCATGTGTAAGATTGTGTATGTCACTACGGAGTACGGGCGTGCTGGCGCTGATGTTAATAGTATATTTACATTGGCCAATAAACAGTAAATAATAAATAATAATAAAACCCAAAAATGGAATGACTAATTGTGCGCTAACAAGTAATGACAGAAGATGCAATACAAATGCACTGAATAAATTCAAATTTCTTAGATTAGAAAATGAAATCTTTTGAAAATATGCACATTTTACCTATTATACTAGAAATTAAATTTGAAACCCATTCTCTCCAATTACAAAATAAAATCTTTCACAATTTAAGATACTTTTTAAAACAGGTATTTGAGGAGAACCTAATCAAAAATTACAAATTATCTTACATACAAAGTACTTGCTTTTATTTACAGTTCTCAAATATTTTCATGGAGGCGCATCAAACTACAATTTTATATTTTAATTGTCTTAATATACAAACATTCTTGCTTTACTATTAGGAGGTTCTTGTTTTATGGCTGATTCAGCCTCTAACGAATTTCATGCCCCTCCTTATTCAATCGGTTAATTGACTTTATCAACATATATTTGCAAATTACTGACACATCTCGAACACGCTGTTCGGTTGCTTCTTTAATGGGAAATCGCATACCATTTAAATTTATACATACATTCGTATACATGTATGTGTTTGTATGTAGACATTTGTCGATTGTGTTAAGAATTTTGAATGTGGCTGAATTGGAGGAGCTGAGCAGCTGGTGCTATTGTTCCATGAATACAGTTTTGCCGAGTTCATGTATATGTCTGAGAATCCTATTACTCATATGCCACGCTATGTGGCAGCTGCATAAACAAATCGGCAGCTGGAAAAGCTATTTACAAATGTTATTTCCATATTGCAGATACACAAAATTATTGGATTTGTGCCTACAATACTGCAGATCGTTATGCAAACGACGTTAGAGCAGCCAGTACGACAAGCCGGAGCAGTATATCTAAAAAACCTGGTCAATAGCAGCTGGTCAGATCATGAAACAAAGCCAGGCGAGCCTATACCATTTTCTATTCACGAACAAGATCGTGCCATGATTCGCGGCTCTATTGTTGATGCGATTGTGCATGCTCCAGAGCTAATCAGGTGAGTTTGTTTTCGCTTGGTAAAAATATCCAACAAGGTATTTATATATTTTAAACAATTTATAGGGTTCAATTGTCTGCCTGCGTAAATCACATCATTAAAAATGATTTTCCTGGACGTTGGCCACAAGTGGTGGACAACATAAGCATATACTTGCAAAATCCGGACGTAAATGGCTGGAATGGCGCATTGGTAACAATGTATCAGCTGGTTAAGACGTACGAATACAAGCGCTTTGAAGAGAGGACGCCTCTGAATGAAGCAATGAATTTACTGTTGCCAATGATATATCAGCTTATGATGACACTTCTTAATGACCAATCGGAGCAGTCCGTGCTATTGCAAAAACAAATACTCAAGATTTACTACGCACTAACACAATACAGTTTGCCGCTTGACCTCATTACCAAGGAAATTTTTTCGCAGTGGATGGAAATTTGCCGTCAGATCGCGGATCGTGCTGTACCCGATTGCTCTCACTTAGACGATGACGAGCGAACTGAGTTTCCCTACTGGAAGACAAAAAAATGGGCATTGCACATCATGGTGCGCATGTTTGAGCGGTAAGCTTAAAATACAAGATTTAAATATTCGTGCTTCGAAATCGTTTTAACATAAATGGTTCTATAGCTATGGCAGTCCCAGCAGCGTAGTTAGTGAAAAATATCAGAAGTTCGCAGAATGGTACCTTCCAACATTTAGTTCAGGGGTCCTAGAGGTGCTGCTCAAAATTTTGGACCAGTACCGTAACCGAGTTTATGTATCGCCACGTGTTCTTACTGATGTGCTTAACTATCTGAAGATTGCGTAAGAAATTAGTTAGTTAACTTATTAGTTTTTATATTAATATATTCTTAATGTAATCAGTGTGATACATGCCTACACCTGGAAACTTATCAAGCCACATATGGTAGCTGTCATTCAAGATGTCATATTTCCAATCATGTCATTTACTGACTCTGATCAGGAGCTATGGGAAAGCGATCCTTATGAGTACATTCGACTCAAGTTTGGTTGGTATTATTATTACAATTAATTCAAGCAGAAATATTATATATTATTAATGGTAACCTTTGATAGATATCTTCGAGGATTACGCCACACCAGTTCCAGCTGCACAGTCCCTGCTTCATTCCGTCTGCAAAAAACGTAAAGGCATTCTTCCCAAAGCGATGAGCACTATTATGCAAATAATAACCTCCCCAAACGCTGACAATAAGCAAAAGGATGGTGCTCTTCATATGATTGGTACTCTAGCAGATGTTCTGCTTAAAAAAGCCCATTATCGTGATCAGGTTGAGTCAATGCTCACCACTTATGTTTTTCCGGAATTTCAAAATCCAGCTGGGCACATGAGAGCACGGGCTTGTTGGGTGTTACACTATTTTAGCGATGTCCAAATCAAGAACCCTCAGGTGCTCGCCGAAACAATGCGCCTAACCACGAATGCCTTGCTGACGGATAAAGAGCTTCCTGTCAAGGTAGAGGCCGCCATTGGCCTGCAAATGTTCCTTTCATCACAGGATGAAGCACCTAAATACGTCGAAACGCAAATCAAAGAAATTACCAAGGAGCTTCTAACCATAATACGTGAAACTGAAAATGAAGATTTGACTAACGTTATGCAAAAGATTGTTTGTACATTTACGGAGCAGCTGCTACCCGTTGCAACGGAAATTTGTCAGCATTTGGCAACGACATTCAGTCAAGTGCTAGAATCAGAGGAGGGCTCAGACGAAAAGGCTATAACAGCCATGGGTCTTCTGAATACAATAGAGACACTGCTCAGCGTTATGGAGGAGCATCCGGATGTGTTGCTGAATTTACATCCAATTGTCATTAACGTAGTGGGACACATATTTCAACACAACATAACTGGTAAGCTGCCCAAATGAAAACCTATTTCAATATTTCAATTATCTTTCTTTTATATAGATTTCTATGAAGAAACCTTTTCGTTGGTTTATGATTTAACGTCCAAGTCCATTTCTGCCGAAATGTGGCAAATGCTTGAATTGATCTATCAGGTATTCAAAAAGGATGGCGTTGATTATTTTATTGACATTATGCCGGCACTCCATAATTATGTCACAGTCGATACGCCAGCCTTTCTTTCGAATCCAAATCGTCTGTTAGCCATTTTAGATATGTGTAAAACTGTAAGCTTACAATATTGTGTACCTTCTCTTCTTTTGCTAACTTAGTTTTATTTTCCTTAGATGCTGACTAGTAGCCCTGGCGAGGATCCAGAGTGCCACGCCGCTAAATTGATGGAGGTCATTATTTTGCAGTGCAAGGGTCAAATCGATTCCGTGATACATATGTTCGTGGAGCTGGCTCTGTCGCGTTTGACACGCGAGGTGCAATCTTCGGAGCTTCGAACAATGTGTTTACAAGTTGTTATTGCTGCGTTGTACTATAATCCTCAGCTTCTTCTCTCAATATTGGACAAGATGTCGCAACCTAATAATGAACCAATTAGCTCACATTTCATTAAGCAATGGCTGCACGATACGGACTGTTTCCTAGGGTATGTGGAAGGTCGAGCTTAAACTTATTTTTAGCTAATATCTTTTTGATCGTTCCATAGAATTCACGATCGAAAACTATGCGTGTTGGGCCTGTGTACATTAATCTCATTGGGAGATGCAAAACCTCAGGTTTTGAGCGAGGTAGCAAGCAAAATTGTGCCATCCCTGATATTACTATTCGATGGTCTCAAACGCGCCTATGAGTCGCGTGCACAGGAGGAGGAGGAGGAAGAAGAAGAGGAAGACGGTGATGATTGCGAAGGTAAGATTCAAATAAATCCCGCTTATGTTAGATGGTAATGTTAATTATTGTTTTACAGAGGCCCTATCTAGTGACGAGGATGAAATGGACGAAATGGCACCAAATTACTTGGACAAGTTGGCAGACTTTGCTAAGACCAAAGGCTCAGCGGCTGGCTTTGAAGTGAAAGCTGAACTAAAGGATGATGAAGAAGATTCCGACGATGAAGCTGAGGAATCAATGAGTGATATAAACGAAACTGGTCTAGAAACATTTACGACACCCATTGATGAGGAGGAGAATGAAAGCGCTATCGATGAATATTGGACTTTTAAGGAAGTTATTACCGGTAAGAGAAAAAGTCAGACTCTTAAAAGCCGTTACTATTTTTTCTTTATTTCCTCTAGCACTTTCCGCACAAGATCAGGCTTGGTACTCCCTGCTGACATCAAATCTGACGCCCGAGCAGGCCAAAGCACTGCAAGAAGTTATTGTTACAGCTGACCAGCGCAAAGCAGCCAAAGAATCAAAGCTAATCGAGAAGCAGGGAGGATTTAACTTCCCTCAGACAACAGTGCCCTCGACATTTAATTTTGGCTCTTAATTTGCTTCTGTTGGACACTGGTTTTGTAACATTGTAGCTGACTTGATTGTTTCTCATATTTTTTCCATCACGAAAACAGAAAAAATTTTTAGCTGACACTTTTAATAATGGCTGTTAGGGCTAGATTCTCGTACACATTGTGTAGAAATATGCACATACAAGTTTTGCATTCTTTGTCGATTAGCGATCAATGGTTGGGGATGATCGATTTATATTTATTGTAGGTTTATATTTTAAATTTTTATTTGGCAATTCCATGCCAACTAAATTATGATAACTTAAGTTGAACTGTATATCATTGTATGTAACTAAAGAAAAAAACTACTTTAAAACCGCATCATGTCAAGTGATCCCGTCTAGTTTAACTAAGTTTGAACTTTTTTTAAAATACCGAATGGTCAGAGAATGAGAGTCAGCACCGAGCATTTCAATTAAATTTTCTTTAAACTCACGTACGTAAAAAACTAACACGAAGAGGCGATATTTTTGAAAAATAAAAGCATTTTTAAAGATTGAATTGTTTAAATTTTTATATATTCTCAAAATCAAATACTTATTTTACGCCTATTTTGGCTGACCATCGCGACAGGGTCAGCTTTATTTCTGTAAAAACAGGCTTTTTAAAAAATTCCTTGACGGGACAGATTTTAAAAGAGAGTGCAGCCGAAAATCTAGATTTATTTCTATACAGGAACTATCAACTACATAACTGTTAGTTCTGTTCTGTAATTGATGACCGGAACACTCTTGATTTGGAGATTTTTAAACTAGAGAGTAATTTTGGATTTTTCTCGCACAAAAAAAGTTGGCAACTCTGCAAATACATGAAAATGTAAAAAGTGTTGAAAAACGACTGGTCTTGCATTTAACACTGTTTTTTGGGGACACGCGGCTTGTGCCAGTCACAGGTAGCGGGATCACGGTGAATGGTAGTCCGCTTTGTTTACAAAACTTGGTTTGTCGCAATAGTTTTGAAAAAACTCAGACATGAAGATTGCAATCGAAGGCTGTGCTCACGGCGAGCTAGAGCGCATTTATGATACAATAGAAAGCATCGAAAAGGAGAGGAAAATCAAAATAGACCTGCTTCTTTGCTGTGGCGATTTTCAATCTACACGGAATGTTACGGACCTACAAACGATGGCTGTCCCAAAGAAGTACATGGATATGTGTACATTTTACAAGTAAAAAAATTAACATATATTTTTAAAGCTTAACCAAACACTATCGTGTTATATATTTAAAGATATTACAGTGGAGAGCGCGTAGCTCCCATTCTCACAATATTTATTGGCGGCAATCACGAAGCATCAAACTATTTGCAAGAGCTACCTTATGGTGGTTGGGTAGCGCCAAATATCTTCTATCTGGGATATGCAGGAGTTGTAAACGTAAATGGAATACGCATTGCTGGAATAAGCGGAATTTACAAGGGCCACGATTTCTTACGAGGTCACTACGAGTTTCCACCTTATTCAGAGAAAACATGCCGCAGCGTATACCATGTGCGCCAGTTGGAGGTATTTCGGTTAAAACAACTTTCTGGCAAAGTTGACATATTCATGTCGCATGACTGGCCCAGAGGCATACACGAATATGGAAACAAAGCGCAACTTCTTCGCTTTAAGCCCCATTTTGCGGCGGACATTGAAAGTGGGCAATTAGGCAGTCGTCCTTTAGAAGAACTTTTAAAGAATGTTCAGCCCACTTATTGGTTTGCAGCACATTTACATTGCAAATTTGCTGCACTTGTCCCGCACAATAAAAACAGCAAACCGTCTTATGAAAACAATTCCAGAAGTAGCAGCGATAGTGAGAGCGAAGATGATTTACTACACTCAGCCCAATTGGCATCAGTTCCAGTAACAAAATTTTTGGCCCTAGACAAATGCCTACCCAAGCGACGGTTTCTTCAAGTTTTAGACATACCTGCCAATGAGAATGGGGGCAGCAAAATAAAATTAGAGTACGATGAGGAATGGCTTTCAATCCTGCTTACAACCAATCACCTAACTTCCATAAAGGATAGCAATTACTATTTGCCTGGCAAAAATGGGGGCCCCGTTGCAGAGCGTTGTGATTTTAAGCCCACTTCCGAGGAGATAGCACATGTACGCACTAAATTTCAGAACCTTGACATCCCCGAAAATTTTTGTTGCACTGTGCCTGCATATAATCCCGATAAAGAATATAATTATAAGCAAAATTACGTAGCACAACCAAATGCACAGTTGAATCCACAAAACAATGAATTTTGTATCAAATTAGGTATTGACGATCCACTCTGCCTGGCCATGTTGGCCGATGGCAAAAGCTTACCTTCAATTTTTAACTTGCTAGATGCAGGTCCTGCAAAAGTAAGTTCCTCCGATCTTGTTGAAGAAAGCGTTAAATGTACCGAGTCTTCACAAACCCCATCAAAACGAAAGTTAAACCTCACACTACCCGCGCCAACTACTACTGAAGTCAAAGAGGATAAAAGCGTTGTTGAGCTTCCCCCTGAAATCGACGCGACCGGCAATTTAAACATTGATGATGTCTCCAAACAGGGGACAACTGATAAATCAATTACTTCCTTGAATCCCCAATATAAAAAGCTTAAAAGAAGAAATCAAAGCATATACCAAGCTGAAGACACTGGGGAAGATGTACATACTTAAACTAAATTTTTACGTTAAAATTGCATATTACGTTTACTATTTAAAAGAAAAATTTTTATTTAAATAACACAGAATACGTTTAACACTGCAGAAAGGAATTAAACCGTGCTGTGTGTGATGTTGAGTGGAAATAAATAAAGGTTATACTTTTCATGCAAGTACTTAATTGAAAGAGCCTTCACTGAATTTTGGTGACATTTGCGCCGTAAGCTTCAGCGGCGCATATGAATCCACACTGCAAAACAGAATCGGGTGTTTCAGCTAAATCACAATAATAACTTGCTGGAGAGGCAATGCATTGCAACTGCAGCTGGTCCCCATCAGACTTGGGGCGATAGAAACGGCAACGCCGTGGTCCGTAAGTTGGCATATTGGCATCGTAGGGCGGACTTAATATATCGAAGAAAGCAGCAATGCCATTTCCGGCTTGCGTTATCTGGTGGTAGTTACGTTTACGTGGTGTTAGTAATGCACTTGATGTGTCTGCTGTTACTACACAGGGCTCTTCTGCAACAACTTTGACCATTGTAGGATTTTTATCGTACAACAAGGGCTCCTCAGGGGCCAATTGCAATGAGTAACTTTGTACATGTAGTTTTCCCCAAACGGTCCGCAGCAGACCGTACATCATGGGATGATCGTGCAAGGGGATTGAATTGTTACCCCGTATAATGAACAGACTCATGGAGAAACGTTCATCTTCGAATATATGCATATAAGTACAAGGAGCTAGAGAAGAGCTACATCCAACGTCTTCACGGAACAGATCCTCCTTAACGTGAAGATCCCGATATGTTAGCTGATCAGTAAGCTGCTTCAGCAGGTTCAGATTGACATTAAAGCTGGCAAGATTGGCTCGATCAAATGTTTTAAAAGCCTGGCGCAACACGCTCATAAAGTGGGACGTCATTGCCAGAGCTGGAATGGGCAGTTGATTGTACTTTATCACTGATGCACCACCACCAACCTCGGCAAAAGCTTCTCACTGACGTAATGTGTATTTTTGATAGCTTTTAAGGCTTAAACTCTAAATAGTTTACAGGATGACAAATGCAGCCAACAGAAATGACAGATAAACAAAGTCAGCTGTGCAGCAGTGTTGGATAGCGCACTTAGTCCGAGTATTATAAAAGTTAAATAATTAAACAATTTTTAACATTAAAAAATTTGTTTTTGGCACTCGTGTCTAACTAACCTGATACAACAAAATTCAAGTCATTGTCATTATATGAAATTTGCTTTGAAGCCAAAGCCACTTTTTATTTACGCTAACCATATGCAGTTAAGCATTAACACAATTTGGTAATAAAAGTTTTAATAATTATTGGGTTAATAGCCTTTCTCCTTCGATTGTGTCGCGTGTGTTAGAATCCACGACTTATAGTCACGTTTCTTCATAGCCATTTGCTTGTGGCGTGGATGCGTTGGACAGATGACATAACCGCGCTCCTGCCGTACCACAATGTAGCAGTCCTTGCACCGGCGCTTTAGGCGACCTTTTACCTTGAATCCTGCCGCTTGTTGTATAAGTGCATTAAACGGCGCAAGAAGAGATCCTACGATTGCTGTATTTTGTACCAATTGCTTCGAAATCGCGTTATAGGCCGGGGTGTATGTAGATGCCGCAATTCCCGAGGTTCGCGTCATTAGATGGAATCCGCGATTAAGTCCAATACAATTCCACAGCCGCGCACTGCTTTGTAAAAATTTACACGTAAAAGACATCTGAAATAAAGATTTTATGTTATAATTTTCAATTATACAAAATCAACCTTTACTTTGTTTAAAGTGTTGGAAAGAACAAAATCTCGACTAATTGGTGGCGTTGCCAGATAAATTTTTTATCGCTTTATACTGAAGGGTTTTAGAAACAACGTGCAATAAGTTTTTAATTGGGAAAAAACATTTTTAGTACGCAATGAAAAGCGTAAACAAAACAACTTCTCGTTTTAAAAATAAAATTGTCGGATATTTAGCAAGATAAATATTTATTCCGCTTCACAATTGGATGGAAAACGTGTATATATTAAATAGTAATTTAGTTTTCGGGGCTGAGTATTTTAACGCGGCCGTCTGTTTTGTTTAGTTTTGTACGCTTGCTCTTTGTGGGTCCAGCGTCTTCCTCGTCTGAAGAGTTAAGTATTTCCTCTATTTCATTACTGTCATTGTCATCCCCAGGCTTTCGTTTAATAGTTGCTTTTGCGGGGCTTTCAACAGAGAGTTGATCCGTTGCCGCGGTAATCACTTCTGTAATCTTGACATCGTCGTCGTCCTCAACAACAAGGCAATCGTCATCGTCGTCTTCGACTACACTAGGTCGACTCCGTTTTGATGTCGAGGGACCATCATCGGAGACTTTATTGCCATTAGCTGCACGCTTTCGAAAGCTAGGTTCGATGTTAGCATCTTTAGGCTTTTCCTTTTCTTGCTTTGGCTGCAACTGACTTTTATCGGCGATTACTTCAAACAATACATCGTCGCGGTCAGCGTCAAAATGCACTATGATGATGCTTAGCATATAGTTCTGAAAGAAGTCATCGCACTTTAGTATAACGCCATCCACAATATTCATTTCACTCAACAATTTTGTTTCATTGCATTCGGTTTCTCCTTCTTCCGATGAGATGACAATAGAACCGGTAGCTTCCACAGTTACATCTGGATTTACCATGTTAAGAGTCTTAATGAGAACCTCATCTCGGAATACTTTAACTTGTATGCGTTTTGTGTCAATGCGTAGTGTTATAGCTGGGTCACTGGCACAAACATAGCAATTCGGGTTGGGTGCTGGGAAAAAAGTATCTGGAACCAGAAATTGATTTCGCCCATTTAGACGCAGTCGAGCGTAGACAGCCTTGCATTGCTCCCACTTAGTTTGTAAAACATTAAAAGCCCGCATCACCGATATACCAGCAGTAATCGCATTGGTAGTAGCAATTGCTGGAATAATATTTCCAGCCATCGACTTGATCTCGAAGCGAGATTTGCGCTCAATGTCAAATATGTGGGATCGAATATTTGCGCAAGCCGCAACGAAGTCCATAGCTGGATGATCATCCTTATCCCACACTAAAGTATCATTGCTTTCCAATTTAAGGAAAGAAGTGCTTAGCTCATTTAGTGCATTAGCAAAAACCTGGGCGCACTCCTCTATTGACCAAACCTTATGATGCTGTCGTGTTAGTTCTTGCGTCTCTGTTTTTGCCTTGTTAGACAACAGTGTACCCCATTGCACGGGTACTGGTGGTTTCCGGGTTTTCCAGAGATTTGACATGCGCAGTAAGTAATTTATATCCTCGTTAAAGAACTTGTTGAATAATTTAGCGGCATCGTAGTTGCAATCCTTGGCCCACTGACGAGTATTGATACGCAAAACATTGCCATTGGATATGGTCGAATCGGTCCTTTCCTCGTTGTTTTTATTCGTAACGACTTCTTCAGTTTTAGCCGGCTCGGATTTAGCTTGTGCTTCCGGATCTGCAGCATCAGGAGAAATATCTTCATCTTCAACAGATTCCCCAAAAAGTTGACTACAAATTAAATAAATGTAAATAGTCACTCAAACATTGAATATTTACCCACTACTCACTTGAATAGATGTTTAGCCCAAACAATGCAATGAATTGACTCTGAAGGTGTGTTGCGAATGGTGCAACCAGGAAAGCTACGTTGTTTCTCTTTAGGGGTGCATTCATAGCACTGTGTGAGACCTCGCTTGATCAGTTCAACTTGTCCGTTATATCCCGATGTACCGCTTTCAATAAGAGGTACATCTGCATTCAAGCACATTCGATTCACATGATTTCGAGCAGCTCGGTTATCCAAGGCGCTTAATACAACCACAAATTTCTTAAAGAAATTAACTCCGTAGTCGGTGCTTTATTGATAAAGTTAACAAAATTAATATTTTATATATACTAATAGTCTGTATGTATGTCTTGCACTTACGATGTAACACTATCGTGATACGCAGTTATGTTTGCGTCAGGATTAAAGCTAAGCGCACTTTCCCGTGCCACACAAGCTTTCGACTTGCCAACATGCTCGCGATGAAAAAGGAATTGGCGATTTAAATTGCTTAAATCGATGGTGTCTAAGTCGATCTGTTAAGATAGATATGTTAAACATAAAATTCACAAATAATTTTAAACTCGCTAATATACATACAATTTCTATTTCCTTAAAGCCGCTAAGCACGAGATTTTTAAGCACTTCGCAACCTATGCCACCGGCGCCTACAACCAAAACTTTTGACTTATTAACAAGTTCCTGCAATGATGCAGGAAAAACATTGTCTATTGATGCAGCCATGTTAAGATTTTCAAACTATCTGTTTTATTTCGAAGCAAATAATGCATGCAAACACAAATTCGCAAGTGACGCCGACTTTTACACTGAGAAACTATATCGAGTACAGCAGGATTCGATCCCAAAGTTGCAGTATCGATCTTTTTTGTATTATTTTTGTTATTGTAAAAATACGTGCTTAGTCGATTTCTTAGCAACCCTGTTTGCAGTTTAATACTAATAAAATACAATTCAAATATTAGTTCCTAATATGAATTTAATCATTTGATATCAAAAATATCAAATATAATAATCATTATTACTTTTTTAAAGGTTGCATTCGACGTATAAATTCTTTTACTGATCTACGGTATTACTTTTAAATTGTCGATTGTCGGCAAAAAGTATCGATACATAGGCTTTTCATGGTGTATAGAAACTGAATTGGTTCTTATCGATATTTCTTACTATAAATATACCAAGCTGTTGAGAAAATGTCACATTTAAAATTCTTATATTATTTTTTTAACTTGGTCACACAAAACTGATTGATTTGTGGATGTAGTTTGTGTTTGTGTTGTGTGGAGGCAAAAATCGGACGATTATATTTCAGTGCTTGTTTATGCAGCACGACAACTGCGCGTGAGCTTAAATTTAAGAGTGAAGTATTAAAATTAATTACGGAAGTTGTTGAAAACATATATAATGGCTGAAGTTCGACGCAGAAAAGTTGAGAATGAAGATGCTGCGGCTGCTGCCATAGCAAGTAGTGCAGCTGATTCTTCGGATCATGTAAGTCTTATTCTAAAATAATAAAACAAAAACTAGCTTAACTTGTGCAAAACATTATCTAGAATTTGCTATTTTTTTTTTTAAAATATTTGCATTATTCATTGAGGCCCAACGTTAAATAAAATATGTGTATACCGATACAACAAAATACACGTATGTACTTACATATGTGTGTTTGTTGTATTTTTATTATTCTCCGACGCACAAGCAGGTGGTAAAAGAGCATCAGCCAGAGAGCCAGAATACACACACAAGCACCCATGTATGTATACACATAATTATATGTACTTGTGTGCTGCAAGCAAATCCAATTAAGCGACCCTTACAGAAGCGTCAAACCATCCGACCACCCACTAAGAATTACATTAAATGTGCTTCTTGGTCGTCTGTCTGGATTAATATATATGTTTAAATGATAACATAACATAACAGCACAAAACACTTTATCAGATTCCACTTATATTTGTCAAGCCAAACAAAACACGCCACTTAAGTAACCAACCACAAGCAACTTGGATAAATTACCAAAATGTCTCGTATCTGCTGATAATACTATAATATTTTCCAGTCGAATTGGACTTTGATATTTACCAAGCGAATTTTTTTATAGGTCGATTCGGAAGAGGAGAAAATACCTGAGGAGAAATTCGTCGAGGAGCTGGCTAAGAATTTACCTCAAGGAACCGATAAGACACCAGAGTTATTGGATTCGGCTCTTAAGGATCTACCAGATCGGTACGAGCGTACGTCCATATGGACATAGTTGTTGGTGTTATTCATATATATGTATATTTGTGAATGCTTATGCTTATGTATCTACATAGTGTGTGCATACATATATTCCAGCTGTATGCATTTGGCAAACAATTATCTTTATAAAACACAATACGAAAATAGCTTTAGGCGTATGGTTGTACAAATAGAATTGTAATTGAGGGTGAAACAGTTTTTAAAAATTTTAATGTGAATATTTAATATTCAAATGTTGGTCTTACATTTTTAATTTTTAGATGGAAGAACTGGGTCATACGCGGCATATTCACATGGATTATGATATGCGGATTTGCCTTAATAATTTATGGTGGTCCGTTAGCTTTGATGATTACGGTGAGTCGATTAACGAAGAATAATTGAGTTGGTTTCATAAATATATTTTTATTTGCATTTTCAGACGCTTTTGGTACAGGTTAAGTGTTTCCAGGAGATAATTTCAATTGGTTATCAAGTTTACCGCATACATGGACTTCCTTGGTTTCGTAGTCTTTCTTGGTATTTTTTACTAACTTCAAATTATTTCTTTTATGGCGAAAATCTTGTTGACTATTTTGGCGTTGTCATCAATCGTGTGGTAAGTCTATACGTTTAATATTCAATTTACGTAAAACTTTGAGTATTTTTAATTACAGGAATATCTTAAGTTCTTGGTCACCTATCATCGATTCCTTTCTTTTGCCCTTTATATCGTTGGGTTTGTTTGGTTTGTGCTTTCACTTGTAAAAAAATATTATATTAAGCAGTTTAGCCTATTTGCCTGGACACACGTCTCACTGCTTATTGTTGTGACGCAAAGCTACTTGATTATACAGAATATTTTCGAGGGACTTATTTGGTTTATAGTACCTGTTTCGATGATTGTTTGCAATGATGTCATGGCTTATGTGTTTGGTTTCTTTTTTGGACGAACACCCCTCATCAAGTTAAGCCCCAAAAAAACCTGGGAGGGCTTTATTGGTGGTGGTTTTGCCACTGTCCTTTTTGGAATATTATTCTCATATGTTTTATGCAACTACCAGTACTTCATCTGCCCCATACAATACTCGGAAGAACTGGGTCGCATGACAATGTCCTGTGTTCCAAGCTATCTCTTTACACCTCAGGAGTATAGTCTTAAACTGGTAAATACTAAAGGATTATTTTACAATTTTTAAGTATTGGTATAATTATTTATAATTTTAGTTCGGTATCGGCAAAACTTTAAATATTTATCCCTTTATTTGGCACTCGATTTCACTGAGCCTGTTTAGTTCTATAATTGGACCGTTCGGTGGCTTCTTTGCATCAGGGTTCAAGCGGGCATTTAAAATTAAGGTAAGTTATGTTTCGACATAATTTATTACAATACAAAAGTTTGTTTCTTTAGGATTTTGGAGACATGATTCCTGGTCATGGTGGCATTATGGATCGCTTTGACTGTCAGTTTCTGATGGCCACCTTTGTTAATGTCTACATTTCCAGTTTTATAAGAACTCCATCCCCAGCAAAGCTTTTGACGCAGGTTTGTTCTCAAAATATAAATTGAAAATATTTTATTCCTAAATTGCAAACCATATTGCAGATTTATAATTTAAAACCAGATCAACAATACCAAATATATCAATCCTTGAAGGACTCTCTTGGCGACATGCTAAACTAAACTTAAGCTCTGGACAACAGCAGTTAATTGCTATAGTCGTATACACAGAAATATAATGAAACACCTTATGTTTATAGCTGTATAAGGACTTACTAAACGTCATCTTCGAAAATTTGTTTAAGCCGTCTAAAAAAATTTTTTTTTTTGAGTCGGACGTTACGAGAATAGTTTTAAGTATGAGTTCAATTTTTATTTTAGTTTTAGTTTAGAATTTTGTTGTTATTAAAATTTTAAGTTATTTTAGTCATGTTATTATATTGTAATTTGTAGACTATAGCATTTTATAGTGCAATTGCGATTCCATTAACTTTACTGACAAACGATTATTAACTTTCTGTTTTACCAAATCGAATTGTACACTGGAAGAATTGCGAACAAAAGGCAAACCACCCAAAAAGTCAAAAAATCCTATGAATTTAGAGTTTGGCTGTCACTATGTGTGAATTTATACTTCATAAATACATAAAATATGTCTAGTATATACATTCTTATGAGTGCTATTATACTTACAATTAGTTAATTAAAGCTCCCCACAAATTTAGTCATGCAACGCTTAGTATAGTTTGCAAAATGCTCTCAAGCTAGTATTTAACTTAAAAATATAATTGGATGCGCATTTCCGTATATGTATCAATTTTTAGTGCAATATAAAAATTGTTTTTATGTTATTGAAAACATTTCATTTATTCAAATATATTTCATAACGACTTCTGTGCGTATATACATATATATTTTTATTTAGTTCCTTGAATCAAATATCGTTTAAAAATAATCCCGTAGATTTGTTATAATGATCTTTCACAAAAACTGAAGAAAACAAATATGTTTAAGATATAAGGCAAGTCTCTATTGATGTTACGCAACTACAATTAAAGTTAAATGAATGTATATGGAACGATTTAAAATTATTCCTTTTTGGTGGTGCCTGAGATTTATTAAAAAATGAAAACGTAAGTAGCGCCAAGAAAGAACATGTTTAGTTAAGTTTTGACTTTCGTCAGAGACGAGATCGCCGAAAAGGCACGAATGGTCGGCGTCACTTAACAATCATACTTGCCGGCCGGTAAATATGTATGTGCGTATACATATGTATACAAATATAAATGAGTTAACTAATTCGACTTGTGTGTATTGAAGTGTTATCATTAAGAGTAATTGGTTTTACAAGCATTTTACTGATTAAAGATTGCTTTAGATCATCAGTATCGCTACGACTTAAATCAAAGTAAACACTCCGGTTACGGGCATCGTTAAGCAAATGACGCCACAGGTCTACAGCCTATGGAAATTAAATGTCAATTAGATTGGATTAAATGACAATATATGTAGCTTACCTGCAAGTCATCAAAATTTCCACATATGATAAGGCAGCGCTGTGGTCTAGTTATGGCCACGTTCAGCCTCTGGTAATTGGTAAGAAATCCTACTCCACGGGTGCGTGCATTCGATATAATTATGACGTCTCGTTGCTGTCCCTGATATGCATCAACAGTGCATGGTGCAATTTTCATTTCACTTGGTATGACTTGGCTCAACGCATAGCATTGGTTACTATATGGTGTTATTAAACCATATTTAAAGCGATCCGTAGGCATATGCTTGTTAAGTTCTATTAGCAAGTTGGCTACAAAGCGTGCTTCTTCATCGTTGCTTATGCTTCGATTGTTAATATCATTGGTATCACGTGTGTAACTCAAATTGATAACACAATAAGGAATGATGGGTGCGATCAAACGGTGAGTGGAGTCGTCATTAAACAGTTGATTTTCATAAAAGTAGCTATTAGGCCATTTGCAAATCTCTGGATGCATGCGATACTGCATACTTAATTTGTAGACTTTGGTGTGCACAAAACGATGTTGCTTTGGTTTATCCAACTGTTGCTTTACATTCCGCTGAATCCGATCGAACATAGAGTTTCCCAGACCATAGTCAATCGCTTTTTGAGAGAGAACCGTGGCTGGCAGCTGTTGTGTGTCGCCAACCAAAACTAGACCGCGTACACCGAATTTCAAGGGCAACAAAGTCCATGGTTCGGTGCACTGTGTTGCCTCATCAATTATACACGCATCAAAATAGTCAATATATGAAGCCAGCTTCACACAACTAGAAAGAGTCGTGCATACAATGTTGGCACGCTGAATACAAGTTCTAGTGAATTCATACTCTTCACGCGGTGTTAGTGGTGGATTCAGTCGTTCGTTGATTAGGCGCAATTGTCTCTCTTTTGTTTTTAGCTGTTCCTGTAGACAACTAACTGTGCCGGTGCGTATTCTAAGATTTGCAATTTCTGCTTTAAGATCCTCTTCTTGTTTTTTGAGCTGGACGATGTTATCGGCAGTTAGTCGGTCACGCTTTGCAGCTCGTTTTTTCCTCAAATAATACTCCACGGACATTTCACGCACTTTAATATCCATTTTCTCAAATACTCCGAATCTAACAAGTTCAAATTTCGTATGGGACATGCAATCACGGGCTTGTTTTAGGCCCAGAGTAATATTATTAACTGCTGCATTGCTATGAGCACATATGAGAATTTTGCGATCCAGTGTGTGGTTGCTGCTGCTATACATGCATTGAAGGGCTAGATTTGAGATAACTGCCGATTTACCAGTCCCCGGTGGTCCTTGTATTAGCGTTATGCTTGGCTCTGAGTCGTCCATTAGCCGAATCGCGGTGCTTAGACATATATCGAGTTGGTGGCTATTCAGTCTTTTAAAACCTTTATATTGCATACCTTTCAATAATTTTGGATCAAATGTTAGAACTTTCTCACATGGTTGTAGGATGCGTTGAAAGAGCGGGGACCGACTTAGCTGATAAAGGGCACTGAATGCACCCAGTTCCACCCTTATATTATCCACAATGGGACTAACAGTCAACGTTTTTAAAGTGTGTAGCAAATCCATACTGACGCTACTTTGCAGTATTTCAAAATTCATTTCATAAGTATCGCCTAAAAAAAAGTTTAATTGTATAGATATTTTCAAAAGGAATTTTGTCACATTTACCGGCTATGTGCCGCAAATGCGACATTGTTGCAAATATTTCTTTAAGTGCTGTACCGCTGCTTAAAGTAAACAGATCAAACTTTCCAAAAGGTTTATAATTGTCTAAATGTATAAATGAAAAACTATATTAATTTTCAGTTCAGCGTTGTAAAGAAAATATAGCTTACATCTTGTAACCAGTACAAAACGAGGTCTATGCCTACCATTTTCTTTCGAAAAACTTTTGAGACTCACATGAAATGAGCTTCTGCTATACTTGTATTCACGCTGTATGGTAGTTAAAAGCTCCAGTTTCATCAGGGGTATAAAGATTCTAAAGTAAAAGCCATTTAAAATACATGAATAAGCTGACTATAAGACGCAACTTACTCTTTATACTGCTTGTAGCTGCTAAACTCAGTTGGAATTGGCATCAACACATCAGATTCGGCGACTTCATCAGCGTTTTGGGTTTTAAGCCACTGGTTACCCCAGCTTAAAATATCCCCAGTAATAATATCATTGTAATTTTCGAATTTACCCATGGCCTTAGCCCAATCGCGACGCTCCGAGTAAGTGCTCAAATTCATTTTTTTGGTATCCTTAATGCTACATACTTTTTTATTGGCACCTTCTACACGTTCAATTGGTATAATCTGAGGATTGTCTTTAAATTGTACATGACGGTTTTTTTTTGCCTGCTTGTCGCGAAGCAATCTTAATTGAAAATCACTTTCCATACTGGCAAAAGTAACGCGATTGCAGGTACGTATATTACGCGCTATTTCTGCCTCCGTGCGCTTAGGTGAAAAAACTGATTGTTTGAATGAAGCTATACTTTCATTTGTTTCGTTTACATCAACTACCTTTTGTGAAAAGCACTCAATAGTGGCACGACGTTTTGGCATTGGTTTTCCAGATGGCTGCCTCGTTTCATCCAACTTAAGTCTCTTATTTGTTGCAAATTTATTTTCCATAGTGAGAAATGCTCCTCGATTTGTATTCCCCAGGGAAGGTACTTTCAATTTACGCTTGCGCTTACTTGAAGCGCCTGACAGTGTGCCACACCTAGGTTTCTCGGCAAGTTGTTTAAGTTGCTCACGACGTTTCTCCTTTATAAGCTCACTCTCTTTTCTTTTGTCCTTTGGCTTCTGATACCATTTCGCTTTCATTTTGGCCTCACTGTCTTCTATACGTTGCCTGTTTAGTGTGCATTCCTTGTTACTGACAGCTGATACGCCGCGCAACTTTCCGCGGCATTTAGGCAAACTTGGCGCTGAAATCACTGTTGGTCCACGACGGTTTTCATTGTTATTTTCTGCATTACATTTGCTTGAAGTGGGACTTGGTGCTGTTTCTTTACATTTCTTTTGCGAAGTTAATGGACAGTCTGAATACAGCGACTTAGATCTGTTTAACAAGCGGATGCTTATTGATTCTTTTTCAGCTGCTGTACCTAATTTGTCATTGGGATCTGGATCTAAACTTCCTTCAATACATTTTAGGCGCTTTCGACTTGTTGGAGTATTTACTTTCGAGATCGATTCTGTATTTAAGCATACGTTTTTGTGTAACTGTTTCTCTAAATTATCATCCTTCTCGACTTTACACTGTCTACTTGAATTGTCCGATTTAAGCCATTCAGCTATTTTATAACAGTTTTTGCTTTCTAACATGTTTATTGGGACATCAAGCTTTGCAAAACTGGAAACATTTTTTGAACCTGTATTCAAAATTGCATTATATTGCATACTCTCTTGATTGTTGGCCTTTAATGTTATTGTTGTCGGAAATTGTGGTTCCCTTATTGATTTCAAACGAACTGTGCATCGTCTTAATATAGATCCCTCTCTTGAGACAGCGTCATCTGTAAAAAATGTGTTAAGCATACAGTAATACTGGTTGCAAGGTTTATACTACCTGAAGATGTCGTTTTATTTTTGCTAGCGCTGCTTTCAACATCCAGGACAATTGATCTTTTTCCGTTAAGATGGAGATGATTAGAAATACCGTTTTCATCTACATCTTTCCCATCAATTGACTGATCTTCGTCTTCTAATGGATACACCTGGGACATTATATTTTGCGAAAGCAGTTTGGATGACCAATCAGAAAATTTACTAAAGAGTTCATCGTCCTCGTCCTCAATAAGTATAATTTCATCCTCATTTATCTTTGTAGCGATTTCTGTCTTAAAGTTATCTATCGCCAAAAATTGGTTTTCTCCTTCGCCATCTTGTTCGTCTTCATTCTGCAGTTCATTATCAACATCATTAACATTAGCCGACTCATCAGCCATCTCTTCCTTCATTTCACGTAGCACAGCCTGCGACATTGCAAAGTTCTCATCATAGTCTTCATCGTTCAAAATACATTCTTCATTTATTTTCGAATTAGTATGTTTTGAAATCGATGTGTCATTTTTTTTGTTTGTTTCTTCGGGTACTTCAATTTTTTCGCCATCGCATAATTTTTTACCGGCTGTATTTACGTTATTATTAAGGTTTTTATATATATAAGGATTAATATTGAGGACCGATTCTAGCAACACTTCATCGGGCTCGCCGAATATATTTTTGATTTCTTTGCTGGCCTGCGATAGTATTTCTTTTTTTACTTCTGGCAAAATTGGCAAATGTATGGAACCAGACGGCTTTACAGAAGCGTTTGATGCCATAATGCTTAATGGTTTATTAGCTGGCGTGGGTTCATCCCTGTCAATACGTGGTATTTCTTTATTTAAATAATCTAAAGATTTTTCGTTGCAGAAATTTTTTGAAAGATTATTATTTCCTTTTTCGCATTCGTCATCGGATATAACAATAATATCTTTAGTGCTTACGCAATTTTTTTTTAATATAAAAACTGCATATCGCGGGGATATCGTCTCGTTACGATGGACATCGACACCAAGACCTATTCTGTCCCCACAATTGAGTGAGTACACATAAACATCCTTGGAAAGCTTGGTTTGATTTACAAACACGCCATTTGGTGTGGTCTAAAACAACAAATTAAATAAAGTGGATTTTGTTTTAAATAAACTCGATTATATACCCACCATCTGTTCTAAGGTGACTCTATTTGAGGTATCAACTGTGATCTTAGCATGTTGTCTGGATAAATAGTCATAGTCCTTTAAAACCAATTTGCAAGTAGAATGCCTACCCAATGTATTTTCGCCAGATTGCAGGATTATCTTTTTACCAGTTACTATGTGCTCGAGATACCAATAATTATTTGTTGCATCCATTTTAAAACTGCATTGTTAGTTATTTGTTTAGCGGTTTTAACAACAAGTAGTAATTGCAACCAAAAACTGCAGCCTTTACATATACTAGAGCTGTAAACGATACGATTTTTATATCAATTAAATCGTTTTTTTATTTTTCCATAAAATCGATTTACTTCTCTTGGAATCGATTAATTGTTATTTACAGGAAAAAAATGTGCATCACAGTTTATGTGTCTTCGTATCATTTTTGAATGGCGTCTAAGTGGTGTTACACTGCGTTTATACATATGTATTTAGGTTTTTGAAGGAAAAAACAAGCAAAAATTGGAATTATTCCGGCAAGGAAAAATAAACCTTTTTAGCGTTTTTATTTCGGATGAAACTGTAAAGTGCATAGCATGAGACCGTCGTATGGCATTAAGACCATTTATTAACCATCAATAAACTATTGCTTTAAAGCTACCAATGGATACTAGAAAATTAAAGACATGGATTTAAAAGACAAATTTTATAATTATTCGATTAAATCGATATCGTTGAGCCGATTCGTTTAAGAGTCGATTAACTTAAATTCGTATCGTAAACAGCTCTTATTCTTAATACTAAGAAAATACCACAGCACTTCTGAATTATCGAGGCCATAACTATTTGTGTTTTACTAGTGCAGCCCTAGAACAAAAAATTCAGCTGTTTAGCTTGTATAGTTTTGGCGCCTAATGATTAATTCAATGGAATTTTGTAAGCATTATGTCAAAAAATGCATTTGGCAAACATGGACTAAGTCCAGATCATTCCCAAATTGTCAAACGTATTTGCGTAAGTGAAATAGGTTCTAAAAAATCCGACTATCAGAGAAATGATTCCACAAGGGAAGAGAAAACTACCAATAGCATCGATTGGTCGGACGACGATGAAAGTGCTCTTTTGAGAGCTGAAAAAAACCTGGAAGAGTTTTTTAGTGGTCAGGATGCAGTTATGTCAGCTCCTTTTACCAGTCAAATTACGCAGCCGGTACAACAAAGTGATCTCGACGAGTGTCTCTTCGCTGATACATTTCTGCCCGGAATAGATGATGCAATGGCTGGAAGTGGGACTCTCAGTAGTAGCGTAAATATGGATGCAATTATGTCAGCTCCTTTTACCAGTCAAATTACGCAGCCGGTGCAACAAAGTGATCTCGACGAGTGTCTCTTCGCTGATACATTTCTGCCCGGAATAGATGATGCAATGGCTGAAAGAGGGACTCACAGTATTACCGTAAATATGGAGTTAACTGCTGATGTTAATCTAATGGTAAGCTTAAGTGTTCAGAAAGTAGGGATATCTGCTCCTTTTACAAGTTTAATTGTTGACCAGATACAGCGAAAACCATCGGACGATGTTTTGGTTACTGATTCACTTACATCCGGAATGCCTCAGAGTGGAATTACACATAGTAGCTCAAATGAGGAAAGCTTTAAAAATATTGATTTAAATGACATTGGGAATTTCGATGTGGAGGATATTTTTAACGTAAATGATTATGGAAAATTAGATGCACAAAATACGCAAATTTTTATAGATACAATTGCTCAAGTTGCAAATTCGCCAGAAAGAAAGCAAACCAAAGAAGATCCGATGTCGTTGACCCTAGACAAGTCTTTTCTATCAAAATCCTTGCTTGAGGGCATAATACAAGGCTCCCAATATGAAACATATGAAATGTTAAATAACGAAAAGATTCCTCAAGAACATATGGATCTGTCTACTCTTGTGGATTCGCAAACACAATCGGTTGCCGATTCTGAAAGCTGTGCTGATAGCGTTCCAGCCCAAGGAAATTTTTATGGCCTTCCTGACACTGTAAAAAAATTAATATTTGAGCACAAGGGGATACAAAATTTATATGGTGAGTCAATCGATGATTCCTAAAACACATCTTCATACACCATTGGATTGCAGATTGGCAAATCGAGTGCCTTAATCTTACTGCTGTACGTCAGCGCAAGAATCTAATTTATGCGTTGCCAACTAGTGGAGGCAAAACCTTAGTAGCTGAGATTCTTATTCTGCGGGAGCTTATTTGCTGGAAACGTAATGTCCTTTTTATCCTACCTTATGTGTCAATAGTGCAAGAGAAAGTCAGTGGCATGTCCCCATTTGCCCTTGCTCTGGACTTTATTGTTGAAGAGTATACAGCTGGCAAGGGCAAATGTCCGCCACAGCTAAACAAGCGCCAAACACTTTACATTGCCTCTATCGAAAAAGGGGCTGTACTTCTGGACAGTTTAATTGATATGGAACGACCGCATGAAATTGGCCTGGTTGTAGTGGATGAGCTGCATTTAATTGGCGAACGTGGACGGGGTGCTACTTTGGAAGCTCTTCTTACCAAACTCATGTTTCTTAAAGGTAAAACTATGGTAAACTAATAAATAATAAAATAAAAAATATATTTTTTTTATTTATTTACATATCTTTTGGCTTTAAGTCAACCTACAGATTGTAGGCATGAGTGCTACAATTGGAAACCTTGAAGAAATCTCGGCCTTCCTTAATGCCGATGTCTATACTCGGTGCTTTCGGCCGGTAGAATTAAAGGAATACATAAAATGTGGAAAAGATTTGCTAGAAATAAATCCAATGGGAAAAACGATTGAGGAGATGTTTGTGCCTTCTCGCAGCGTCAATTATAATGTGAGTCGAAAATGGTTATCTATTTTCGCATTGGCTAACCCTTTTTGTCGTTGCAGTACAGTTTAGCTGTAGAACGCGCTGATCCTGATCACTTGGGTGGATTGGTTAACGAATGTGCCCCAGAACATTGTTGCCTAGTGTTTTGTCCCACGCGCAAGAATTGCGAAAATGTAGCCCTTCTGCTAAGTCGCATTGTCCCAAAACAAAGGTTTTTAGAGCATCGCCAGAGCGAGAAAGTTGATCTCATAAATGCATTGAATAAAATGTGTGGCATTGTTAGTCCCGTTCTGGCCAGAACACTGCCTTATGGTATTGCCTACCATCACTCTGGGCTAACAACAGAAGAGCGCAAGTACATTGAGACTGCCTATCGCTTTGGGGTCATCACAGTTATATGCTGCACCTCAACACTGGCCGCTGGGGTTAATTTGCCCGCCCGGCTTGTGATTATTCGCGCGCCTTACGTAGGCCAAGAATTTATAACATTATGCAAATACAAGCAAATGGTTGGACGAGCTGGACGTGCTGGCTTTGGCGAGGCTGGCGAGAGTATCCTTATAACGCAGAGAAGGGATAATATGCAAGTGGGTGAGATGCTTTTTTCACCAATGGACAAAGCGCTCAGCTCGCTAGATAAACTGGATGCTGCTGGCTTACAGGTTGAGTTAAATTAAATATTTTATTTTACTTCTATTTAATCACTTTAAATCTATTTAGTCTTTAATAATGAGCGCTATTGGATTGCGTTTAACAGACTGTCGTCGGGACCTCCACCGTCTAATATACAGTACTCTTATGGCTGTGCAGGCCCGTGACTTGGGAATTGCACTGGATGAGCTAGTGCTAAGAATTCTGCGTAACATGTTCAAGCAGAAAGTACTGAAACTTATTACAAATGGACCCATTCAAAATGCAGACCCGTCTCAAGCCCAGATAACTCAGGGTGTTGACTCCAGCAACCGATTTGCCTCGTCGGATCGTCGACTATACATTAGTCAGTCCTCACGTTTTCAACTGACGAGCATTGGCCGTGCCGCTTTTAAAGCTGGCATTGACTACAATCGTGCATTTCTCTTGCACACTGAGTTAAAACTGGCGCAGCAGCAGCTTATCCTAACCAGCTATGTGCATCTGCTTTATTTGGTTGTCTGCTTTAACTCGAATGAACGTGGGGATGAATTGTTCTCAGTTGATGCCAAAATTCTCTTTCGCGAATACACATCTTTTTCTGAAGACACTTATTTACTTTTCAAGCAAATGGGATTTACTGAAGCGCATGCTGCTAAACTGGCCAAAACACAATCAGTGCAGGGCCCACTTGCACTAAAACTAAATCGCTTGTATAAGGTGCTTATTCTGGCCGATGTACTATCACTAGTGCCGCTACCCACCATCGCTAGCAAGTACAATGTAGAACGTGGTATCTTACAGCAGCTTATCAATCAGACAACAGCTGCTGCCAGCGCTACTGTAAGGTTTTGCGACGAAGTCGAAGATTTTTGGTGCTTTAAACCACTATTTGAACGCATTCACCATAAAATGGATAGATGCGGAAGTTTAGAGCTGGAACCGTTGATGGAGCTTCCTGCTGTTAAAATTGTAAGTGATTTTCTTATTTTTATAGTAAAAAATATTTAAGTCTTGTTGGTTCATGATATAGAATCGCGCCAGACAACTATATGCAGCTGGGTTTAAAACAATTGAAGATGTAGCCAAGACGCAACCAAAAACACTAGTCAAATTCGTAGAATTTATGCCACTCAAAGTTGCAACTGAAATAATATGTGCAGCTAAGGTTTGTGTATATAATCCTAAGCTCACATTATACACATTACTATTCATTTTTATAATTTTGAAGATCATTTTAGTGAAGAAGTTGGACCACTTGGAAGAAGTAACAAAAGAGATCAAAAGTTGTCTATGTCAAAACAAATAAAGATGTGGCCAAGACACAACCAATATCACTAGCCAAATCCGTAAACTGGCAACTGAATTAATATCTGCAGCTTAGGTTTGTGTATATAATTCTAAGCTGGATCACTACCAACAAGTTACAAAAGAAATCAAAAGGTGTCTACCTTATGAAAAAGAAGAGTCGGAGTAGACAAAAAGGAGTGTATATTTATCTAGATTGTTGTTTTTTGTTTTATATTTTAATTTTTTAGGCACTCAACTTGAGGCTAAAAAGTAGCTTAACTAATACGCACAGAATATATTTGCAAACTTAATTTAAATTACTCGTATTCAACTTTTAGTTTTTGTATTTAGCTAAGGTTATTGAAATGTAAAAAGAGTACTCTAAAGTTAGTAGACAAAACTTGGATTTTTTTGTTTCTGTTACTATCACGAGAATTGAGTATTGTACACGTGTTTATATTTTAATTTTGCTTGCACTTTAACTAAACAAAATTATATGTAAGTTGAGTCTAAAAAGTAAAGGACTAAAATATATATCCAAAAATCTTTTAAGGATACAAGTTGCATCTGGGACGCCTTTTAGTTTTTGAAAGTTATATACAGCTGAAGAAACTGAAAAAAAGAGTCAGCTATGTACATGCATAGATTTGATCGAGTACATATAATTGGGAAATCTATACCTTGTTTTATTTTACAGACTTTTACCGCGTTTAAAATGCAAAGTCATCGTAAAAATGTTGCACGGGTTGTACGCCCTCTTGACTGTTGCTCACTGATCCTCTGGCAGCGTATTGGTGTCTATTGGAACGCGGGATTTGCGCCGGGGCAACCGCTCTCCGGCGTATATCTGTCGATGAGAAATATGAATCACTGTGATAGTTTAATAGCTGTGACTGAGACTGAGGAGACGTCGGTGACTGTGACTGCGAAGCGGATGCGATTGATGATGACGGTGATTGATTCTGATAGATGGATGCCTGCCGAAAGTTGCTATGACCCGCGAATGGATTTGCTGAAGGGGCTGCATACGCACTGGCATAGGGCCGGCTCTGATAGTTGGAAAGCTGATGTTGAAGCTGATTCTGATGTGAATGCTGTGGAGTAAGCGGTTTAAGCGTGGGATCTAATGCATCGTTTAGCGTCACATCGTAGTCGTTTTCATAGAGTTCGTCCAGATTAAGCTTGGCCGGTGGAGGGTCGGGTCGTCGTGGCGTGACCGATGTGGGCAGGGCGCTACGGGGCGGCAACGTGGTGCGCGGTGGATGGGGTGATTGTGCTGCCAATGTTAGTGGCACATCTTCACCGTCGATTTCGCCGCGCAACAGCGGTGCACCATGCTCCAACAGACGCACACCCGATATGGTGGAACCCATGTCGATGGGCGTGCTGTCCGTTGTTCGTGCATCGCTGTCCAATTGCTGTCTTACTGCCACGCCCACTGGTTGGAGACCCCGCGGAAGATAAGGACTGCCGCCACGCGAGGGTAGAAACGGTCGCTTGACCACACGTACCGAAGCAGATCGCAGTGGCTTGGGTGGTGCCGCTGGCGCTAAAGGCTCTTCTGCTTCCTCAGTTTCGTCTACCTGTGGCTCATTATGGTCCGACTGTAGCGGTTCATCTGTCGCCTCCGGCGTGGTCGTGGTTGTTGTCCTTGTTGTAGATGGGGGCGTGGGCAATGCACGCTGTCTTGTAGTTAAAGCGGGTTTTTGGTTGCGGCGAGACAATGAGACGCCCCCCACGGTGTTCACTCGTGTTCGCGTCGGTTGTTCTTCACTCGCTGGCTCGTGGGGCTCCTCTTCCTCGTCTTGCACTATGGGTTGTCGAGGACGTGGTGCTGATTTTCGAAGTGCTGATCCATAGGTTTTGGGACGTAATCGCTGCGTCCGAACAGGCGTCGGTCGTTCGTCGTAATCAACATCGTCTACAAAGTCAGTGTCAGGCGCCGGTCCACGCGTTCTGACCTGCGGTCTTTTGCGTCTTGGGATTTCTTGACGTGTGGCTTCATAATAGTCCTCATCATCCGTCAATGGCTTTTTCTCTAGTACGGGCTTGCGAAGAGTTGAACGCGTGGGTTTCTGCTCTCTTGGGGCTGCTGTCCTTCTACGTGGTAAATTACGTGTAGTTTGTGGTGAGTGCTCATAATCTTCGTCTTCTTGCGGTGGCTCCTGCTCACGATCCTGATAATAGTCCTGATCTTCTTGATCATTAGTAGCAACAGCAGGTAAGGACTTAGTGTCTGCGTTCTTCTGCACTGGATAGGAATACTTATTTTTTTCATTAATGGGCACCGGGCGTGCAATGCGAGGCGGGGCACGTGGTCGGGAATAGACAGAAGCAGGTGCTGCCTTTGGTGTTATAAACTCAGTTAGCGGTTTGGGTGTTGTCTTCACCTTTTGAGGTGTTTGCTCTTCGGCAGCATCCTCTTGATCTAATTCATATGGCTTTTCATACTCGTCCAGCTCATCCAGAACGGCAGCAGTGGATGATGTGGTGCGCTTCTCATTGCGTTGTCTACCGGTAACACGCCTGGGCTCGTCCTCATTGAAGCTGCGTCGCTCATCGACTCTTGCTGGCTTGCGCGAAGGTGTCTTCGCACGACCTCCAGCCGATGGTTTTCCGCGACGTACACCCTGCCGATTTCGTCTGTCTTCATAATCCTCGTCACTGAGCTCATCGTCGTCCCTATATCGATCCCGGTTGCGATTTCGCCGAAGTGGTTTCTCAATGACACGTTTTTCATCATCATATTCATCGTCATATTCCAGTTGCACTTGAGGCTTACGCGGACGAAGGCGTGGCTTGCTACGGCGATTCAAACGCTCTTCGTAATAGTCATCCTCAAGTTCGTCCTCGTCATAATAGTAGTCATCCAATGGCCGGCGATTATACGGACGATGATGTGGACGCTGTGCTCGTCGCCTTGATGGCGTCGGCGGAGGGGCTTCCGTAGTGCTGGTACTCGTCGATGTTGTTGTTGTGGCCATGTATAATTCATCGTTTCTGAAAGTTGCTTACATTAAATTTGGTGATGCTCGCGTCATCGAAGACATCGCCACACTTACCTATTCCAATATTTTTGAGAACCCTCGCAATCCACATCAGATGCAAAGTGGCAGATGAAGGTGCGCTGGTCGAAGGCCGTAAAATTTGCACAGAGAAAATCGTGTCGAATTCCGTAAACGCAATGATGATAGATCTGTTGATAGTTGAGGGATTTTAGTTCAGATCAGGTAGGATTTAGTTGTGAACAGAGGCGGCTCAGCAACATCCAATTTTAGGTCAAGACAAACATGCAGACAAGTGTTGTTGTGTTTTCTTTTGATTTGCTTTTGCTCACGTAACCCAACATACGCAAAAAGACAAATTACTGGATACAAGAAATGTAAAACCCGTTGAACTTGCCCAATTGGTACACCCGGGCATGGTTGTCTCAAGGTTATAAGTGTAAGATCCACACAAACCTTTTTTATGAAGTTGTTTTCCCGATAAAGAAATTGTTTATCTATTGACTTACTTGACATTTGTATTCAATGGAAGCATAGAAGCCATCGTGCAGCCCCTCGCACTTAAAGTGTATTTCATCCATGGGAGGTACAGTAGACAAGAAGGGATAGGTTGATAGGTTGTATCTACGATGTAAGGAATAAATTGTCAAATTTCACTTAATGTACGCGGTTTGTTTTTACCCTCTTAGTTCTCGTGGCAAATTTGGATCCCAGATGTAATCAATTTGAGGTATTCCCGTCAGTTTTGAATTTTTAGAGATTGTTGTATTATCCGACTAAGGGTAAGAGCGAATTTTACTTAGTAATTTATACTACCATTTTATGTCAGACTCACCTTGGTTTCCTCTCCCTCAGCTGTGGATTGAGGCAGTTCGTCCTTTTCCGTCAGCTGCTCTGGGATGTCAGAGGTCGTGGTCGTAGTGCTTGTCGAGGCGGGTGTTTTGGCAATGGAGACTTTCTTGAAAGGTAGTGCAGCGTCTGCTGATGCAAGTAGACTCAGTAACAGCACTGTCGCCAAAGTAAGAGAATATTTAAAAATATATTAATATAAAGACATAGTACATATCAGAAGAGAGATCAGAACATGTCAATGAGTAAAGGTTTTCTAGAATAACCGTATTTTGCTTAACTTACTTGTAGCTGCCACAGTCAGCCAGCCTTTGGCTCTCTTCATTTTGATGTAGTCGTGTTAATTTTATTCCACCTTTTGTTTGCTTAAATGGTTAAAAAAAATTAAATCTTTAGTAAGCAATATTGTAAGTGCGACAATCTGTTTAAAACACTCCCTAAAAAAAAGTTCCAAAGAAAAGATCACTGAACGCATAATGGTTTCATGAATTTTTCAATTGATTAATATTTTTGACACGCACATATGTTGCTTAACGATAATTTTTTAACTCCCAAACAATTAGTCAGTCAGCAGAGGCGGAAAAAAGACATATGAAAGCCAGAGAAGGGTATAGAAAGTATTCTAGAGAAATGTCGTGAATATTTAATATGAATACATATGAATATGTAAAAATAAAATAAGATTTCTGGGGTACCATACCATAGAAATCTTTTGTGTGCAGCAATAAATTTTGTTATTATAAATTGTATTTACAAAAAAGAAAACAATCAAGTAACAGAGTACTTTTAATGGTTGAAGTGTATAATTGCATTAAGAGAGCTCCCAACCTTTTGTGATGTACAATAGGCCGCATTTTCTTACTTTTTGTATTCACTTGAATTAGTTGATTATAAGAAGCTGCTTTCAATGTCACTTACGTAAGGCGCAGCGAAAGGGCAGCGAAACGCACACAGGCAGAAGCAGACAATGCATAACTACATATATTAAATCGAAAAGTGAACAATTGTTGCAATTACAATGCTTTAAAACTTTCATTTCCAATGCGTTTAAATTTGATGTGCAAATATTGGAAACCAAAAGTACAAAATTAAATGTGCAAAAGTAAAAATCAAAATTAAAAGCAAACGCCAAAGAAAAAGCAACAGCTGCCATAATAATGCCATAATAATTAAGTGTTTTAATTATTTACAATAGTATCAAACATACACACACACTTACATTCGTATATACTCTTTACGTGTACAGACCGTCGCAACGGAGGGGCTTCAAAGTCCAAGCCCAACGCAACTGTTAAATTATTGCAACACAATGGTTAATAAGTAAAGAGAGAGATAGAGAAGAGAGCAAGCAAGAGATAAATGCGAAGGAGAATCCAAATGGGAAACTATGCAATGCAAAAGGTTTATTTGCACATTGAAATTCGGCAGTTAGCCATTGTTAATAAGATGATCTAAGAAACACTTCTTCATTGTTTACCATATTCATTGTTTTCTTGAATTCGATAATACCTACATAGATAACACACATATACATACACCAACATATGCTGTTCAAAATGTCAGTCCGCATTTAGTCTCTCAGCTTTGCAAAAATTTCAAACGGTGTGATGCGAGTTATATGTAGTCTCTGCCGATCAGTGAGTGTTGCTCACATGGCGTTAATTTACTCATGGCACAGTGGCTTGTAAACTCCGTTAACCATATTATGTATGACAAAGTCGTACATTTTAGTGGGCTTTACCTATGTGATGAGTTTAAAGATTCACCATTCACATCCTGTCCCAAAAAAGTGTGTTGCGCATTTAAAGTGAATTTGTACTATCTTTCATTTTTTTTTATACTTCTTGCACTTCTTGAATGTGTGATTATAATATGTCGAGGCTCGCCTCGAACTGTGTGTAGTCGCTGACATTTTTGCTCGGCGTTAGATAAATATCTGACAAAATATGATAATGACTTGTTTAAAGCTGCAGCTAACTGGTTCTGCGTGCTTGACTTCAGATGTCTTACGAATCGAGGGTAAATTAACACTTGCTATAATGTGCGGTATCTCAATGGATGACAAAAATAACATATGGATCAGTATAATAAATAATCAATAATTTGTGTAATGCTGGTCTATAACTTATAAAAAACGCGAGAATCAGGCTGTCAGTTAAAATTAAAATGTCTAAGGTCAGTGGCTCTTGGATTATTTGATGTATTGCCAAGACAAAGCATTTCGATTTTTTTGAATGCTTAAGATAAACATATACACATTTACCTATTTTGATTTATTTTCTTTTTGTATGTGCTGTGCTATGAATAAAGCGACCAAACAATACGCCTGTATTAATAAGCATGCGATTTGATTATAGAAAATATACAAATATTGTATGATAATAATAATAAAATATCAGCATATTAAATTTTACAGCCCACCATCGACTAGAGGCGAGATGAGCTTGTATGTCTCGAACTTATGATGTTGAATTGCCTTAGCTCTTTTCAAGTTCAAATTCAAGGCTAAGCACGACGATAGACATATGACATATGCTAGTAAAAGTTTGTTTGTTGCTTTATTTATATTGTCTTTGTTGAACATATTTTCTATCTATTTGTCAGCTATGCCGGACAAGTGGATAAAATACTATGTTCACTTTTATTTGGGGCAGGAAAAGGAAACGTACATAACTATGTATATTAATTTTAATTAAATCGGATCATAGGAAGTGAGAATTTTGTTGTTATTTTATTTGTTTCACTTTAATTTAACGGGCGAAGATTCCTTGAATTTGTGCAAATTGTTCGAAATCGCAAGCTTCTAAATTGTATTTTCACATAATTTAACAATAAATTCTGTGCATATATGTCTTTGGGTTTTTTCGAGTTGTTTTTGGCAAATGACGCTTACTTATTAAGGTACCAAATAGTTTAAGACAATCTGTGGCGTTTAGAAGCGAATATACAGCTAGCTTAAGGTCATTCACAGAGATTTTGGGATTAACGCTTAGAGACACAGACAATGCACAATTAGAATTAAGTCTTGAAATGATGCGCTGAGGCTTAATTTGTGTAAAGGAAACCTGTTGGACATCTGTCTCTCTTGATTAATAAGCGATTTCATTTTCATTTCTAATGGCTTGAAGTCAAATTTCTGCGAACTGTGTCTCGAGACAACGTCAGTAACTGGTTTGGTCAGACAGTTTTTCCATTTTATTTTATCTTGATAATATTTAATTTATATTTCAAGTCGCATCAACCGGTTGCTTCTCCAACAGAGGACTATTGCTGATCTTCGTTTGGGTGCAGGTTTCAGCAGCTGTCTGCTACGTCTGTCCCCTAAAATTAGCATCTCTAGTTCACGTTAATTTGGACTTTTCGATTTTCTTAAGCGCCGTTTATTATTTACTTTTTAAATGCTCTCTCAAGGTCAATCGGAGTTTTTTGTTGTTGTTGAATTATGTGGTGCATATTTATTATTATGTTTTGTTTTTGCATGCTATTATGCAATACTACATTGCGTATTTCCCTTTAAAAATCAATCTGTAAAATTGATTTTGTGAGATTATGTGTTTTATTTACCTTTTTTATTTAAAGTAGAGAACTGTCATCAAAGAAAATCGGTTTAACATAACTTAAAACATTGCCAGACTTATTTTCTGCTTTCTACGTTTTAGTTGATAAGTCTAAAAATAAGTTTTCGTTAGCAGCCTCACATGTGTTACCACAAGTGAAAACAGTTTTCTTTTTGAAAATCGTTTCCAATTTCAATGAGTGTCTTCTTGAGCTTTTTTTGCTTTTCTTTTTTGTGGATTCGTCGGTTTTGCTGATACATACATATATTTGAGCATTAGCATTAGTATGACCAGTGAGCTTAAAGAAATTCTTCTGCATAGGAAATCTATTTTAACATACACATCCAAAGTACATAGCCATAAAACAAATGAGGACTTTAGGTGCATATTAAAGGTGCTTTTAGAGCAGTTAAAACTAAAATTATTTTTTAATTACGGTTTCAGCAAAAATAATAATTAAACATTTGAAAAGTATTAAAATACGCATAAGACCACATAAATCCTATGTGGATATGTATATGCATGTACATATACTTGTTCACATGCGATCATCGCAGATGAATGAAAGTAAAATGTTTTAGCTTGCGTTGTTGTTTCACAAGATGAAAGTAAAATCAGCGAAGTTTTCTGCGTCGTTTTGCCTAAGATGCGCTCGCGAAGAGATGTAAGATACAAAGGAAAAAAATTGTGTGTAAACAAATTACTGCAATTGTTTGTGTTTTAGCAAGTAATGCACAACGACAGCAGAAAAGAAACGATACTTACGTTTGTGTGCCTTCTTGTGTGGTAAGCAGCAAAAACAACAACAAATTATACAAGGAAAATAATTAGCTACGCTTGAGATCATTTTGCAAAAATTGCCAAGAGATTTAGCCATGAAACTAAGCGAGATACCACAGCAACAACAACTTCACTTGCACCTTGTCCAAATTTGAATATTGGCAAATAGGTTAAAACTAAGCTCACCTTACAGAAAATAATCCAGAAAATTTCGTAAATCTATATTTGTGTAGCTAGTACTATACTTGTATAAAATATTTTGTATGTGTGGTTTTTAAAAAACTGATGCCAACTGATCCAGCATATAGCGAAGACTGTTCACAACAAACTGCAAAACAACACACTCAAACAGGTAGACAGAGAGGGACCGAGAGAGATGGCATATAATATGGGCTTATGTATTTGAGTGCATTGCAGCTAAATGCAAGATAGCGTGCGTGTATTTGTAAAAGTTTGAGTTGCCTTTTAAAAAATATCTTTCATTTTAACGAATTTTACATACACCTGTGTTGAATATGAAAAAAACATTTTTATTTTAAGTTTTTTGACAAAGTAGCAAAATAAAAACTTCGCAGGTATTACGACACTTGAGCTTTGGCTCTTAACACAAAGCCAACTGCATTTTGGAATTAGCACTGGGTAGACTATTTGATTGATTCAAGTGCCTTAAGGTTTGGCAATAAATTGACATGATTATAATATTTTGTATGTAATACTTTAGTTGCTCCTAGACATATATTTTATATAATTTTGAATAACACAACACAACACAGCCGAGTGCACACACAAACACACACACTCACGCACTCTGGCTGACGCACGCACACATACTCTTTTCGTTTGTATGCGGTTACAGCGCATGCGCAGCTTCATTTAGGAGGTGACCACACCCACTTACTGTTGCCAACCTGTCGTGGCTGCCGTTCACTAGGCTGACCGTTTGCAGACTGAAATTGCAGACTGTTGGCCAACTTTGCGTTGGCATAAAATTGTCTTTCAGTATCGAATCGGAGCTTCGGTTCGCTAATTTGCTTTCCAGTCTCGTGTCTCGGGAACTGGTTTCTTGCCGCTTCGCCACAACTACGGGGACTTTGCGCATGCGTTCGGCTTGTCAGGCAACATGATAGAGAACAAGTTAGAGAGAAAAACATAGAGTGGAAAATAAGAGATACACAGAGTAGCTGACACCGAGAGCGCGTTTGAGCAGTTTTTGTTACAGTTTTGCTCCCTTAACATTCTGCAATAGTTTGAATTTTGTGGTTGTGTTACTTTTGGCTTATCTTCGTATAGCTTTACTTTTGCTTCGCAGTCTCTAGTTTTTGTCCCCTAAAGAAATTAACAGGTTTGTTGGCTAGGATTTTGATCTGCCGGTTTTTGACATTTTCTTTTAGTTTTATGGCAAATTTATATAAAATAAATAAAGCAGTATTAGCGTAATTAAAGTTTATAAATCATAGTTCCTAAAAAGTTTTGTAATTGTTTATTATTTCAATTAAAATTGAATTTAAAATGTACATAGCTTAGTCTATTTCGTTTTCTTGTATATCCGTAGACCGTTGAATATCTTTCACCCAGTCGCCTTATTATCTACTTATAAGTTATTTCTGAGCAACAAATATTGTACATAATATTATACTTATTTTTGTGGAGCGTTAATTTGTTTAATGTTACCGATTTATTTACTGACCGGCCGCAATGACATAATAACAATAGCACGAAAAATTGCTACAACAGAAATAATCAACATAAAACAAAAACAATAACAGCAAAACCCGCGTCAAGCATTTCAATTAATGAACTAACGTAGGCTAAAACCATCTGCCATTAGTCACACACAACGAAAGAAATAACCGTAACACGGCAAGCAATGCTCGACGTCCAGCGACATAACTACTCATTGACTATTGCGCATTTGCCGCGTGGTGCGGAGCACAATTAAAATTTAGTTAGGCCATTTCATATTGTACAAGTGCAGGCGCACACACTTACACACATATGACAAACAATGAAAAACGGTTAATCTGAAATCGACTGAATGCAAAATAATGTTAACCTTTTAAAGCGGCTTAAAACAAAATCAATCAGCTCTTAGTCACACTGCTTTCCTAGTGCCTTGCTGTTGCTTTGTTGTTGTTTTTACTGCTGTTGTTGTTATCTGCGGATTATGGCATATTTTTTGTTTCACTGCCGAACGACTTGAGGCTGTATCTGCACTCCGCATGTTTATGTGTCTGCATGCTTATTACGTCACTGAGACAGTACATGGTGTGTGCTGCACTGCATCCGCGCATGTGAAAGTTGAATTTGATTTTCTGTAGCCGTTTTCTGTATTCAAATTGGAGCAGCATTAGGCTCGGGCTCTCAGGTTCAGCCCCAAGCAGAGATACACATATCACACACGAGTCCACAACATCAATCGTCAAGTGTTTATTGCTGGTGGTGTTCGCCTCGAATCTCGTTACACTTATGTATGTCTACGTCGATTTCCTTTGCTTTCTTATCTACGTAATCAACTCCGATCCAATTCCTGTTAGTGTGTTTGTGGGATTGCCGAGAACTGTCAACGCTTGCAGCTGTGTGTGGGTCAGCTAGCCTAACCGGTATTCCACATACTATTTGCTTGTAGTTTAGTTTATGTTGTAACTGCTTTGCAGCTAAACTGGTATTTAGCCTTTTATTCCTACTTATAAATAGTGCGTTGTGCTCTTAAACTGAGCAGGAAAACTGCGATTCGGGAGACAGCAAACCGTGTGTTTCATGTGTGGAAAAAAGTGAAAGATTGATTAGCATAAAAGATAAAGCTACAAAAATCAATTTGGGGTCAATCTGTTATTTTTTATTCAAATGTAATTACAGATTTTGTTTACACCGCAAGTACCTTGGAATTTAAAACTGCGCCCAAAAAAAAAAAAAAAACAAGCATGCATAACGCTTTTGTTGTTATTGCAAAAACGAAAAAGTCATTCAACCCGTTTTTGCATTTTTGTTACAAAGTTCATAAAAGAACGTTTTTTTTACTGCATTTTAACTGTTTGGGTGCACATTCTCTTTAAAACCTTGAAGGCAGTCGCTAACAACTGAGTTCCGCAAAGCGCTACTTCGATTTTTGAATTTAAGTTTTAGTTCGAAATTAGGACTGCAATTCTGCTTTAAAATTTTCGACCACCTTATTTTTTTTAAAACAAATAAAATAACCATTTATCAAAATTGAAGAAATTTATAAAAATGTATATTACATATATATTGTAGTCTAACAACCACTTATATAATGAAAAAATTTAAAACTAATCGAAAGAACTTGCTTAACGTGCTATTCGAAGCTGGACGTTCGTTTGCTGGCACTTGGGCGTCCAGCTGTGCCTCTAATTCGGCTCCGTAGCGCACAATATACCACTCGGCTACAAAGTAAATGACAAGGGTTATTAGTGCGAACTTAATATACATTTTAAATATATACAGAATGTGGATGCACAGCTCGTGCAGCATCTCCATTAGCTCCATATTGACGCAAGAAACCTGGCTGGAGAGCACCAAATGCAACTTTTCGGTAACTGTCCGGTTACATGCAGGCGGATCAGACTAGCTCCGCTTTGCTCTGTTTGCTCTTCTGTAGGGTCGCCGAGCTGGCAAAAATTACGATTTGAGTGAATAAGGTCGCTAGAGGCGATGGCTTGGATGTTGGTGCCGCTCAGTTAACCGTCACTTTGTGACTTACGCAATTGTTGCGGCTTTTGTTATTGTTGTTGTTGCTGCTGCTGTCGATGCTGTTGTGGTGTTTGCTGCTGACAGAGCGTATTGATTATGAATAACGCATTAGTATTGTCTTAGATGCACATTTAGTCTTCGTGTCTGCCCGATGCTCCCGAGACCGTCCAGCCCTCCCTCCCTATTGTTGTTGTCGCTATCGCCTCATTTGAATTTTATAGTGTTGATGATCTCTCGACTCGAATTGCGTTCGCTTTGCTGTTTCGGCTTTTTATACTCGTAATAATTATCGATTGGCTGCTGCTTCCAGTTTTCTGCTTGTGGCACCGCTCACGTTGTCATTTGATCATTATGCGCGCACCTTAGTTATGTTGAGTTGTGGGCTAGGTTTGTCCGATTTTTTCCACTTTTTAAGGCCAAAATTGTTGTTGGATTAAACATGTTTTTTTTTTGCGAGCGCTGTAAAGTTTTAACATACAAACAAAGTTTAGTGCATTTAAATTTCATTAAAAGTTAATTTGTTTCATTTCTATCACATAGGTAAAGATAATGAACTGTGGCATAAATAACGAGTGAAGATTATTGACATATTCATACTTGATAACAAAAGCTATGGGATAACTGGAGCAGGACGTAAATAATGCGATTGAGATAAAAGAGTATTTATGAAACAAGGAAACTATTTTGATATGCTAATTATCTTTGCGTTTTCTTCTACTCCAACATTAATTTTTCTTTTTTAGATGATGTGGAGCATGTTACAGTCTCGACAGAACTTCTCACCTAACATTCCACCCAGCCTTACTTTGCTCCAGGCCTCATTCTGCATGTTCCATATACATACTATTTGCAAAACACCTAGTATACCTTATCGTACCAATGTTAAAGCTTAAAGGGTATAACAATACAAGTACATTACATTAATTTAAAAAGTACGCGCAACAAAGCTCGCCGCTTAAAAAAAAAAAAAAAACGAAAAACCTGTCCCCGAGCGAACAGAAGTGGATTGCCTTCATTGCTTGAGGCTTGCACCCAAGCTGCTTTGTTTTTGCTGGCGAAGCTGGCGAGTAAGCAAAATATTGAAGCATGTAAAAGACAATTCACAGAAAGAATCAGCTGTGCTTAAGCCGAATGTGTACTGCTTGCGAAGTCTGACTTAACTGTGTATTGAATAAAAGGGAACCAGAGATACAAGATTCAAGAACAACTTTTTTAATTGTTGTAAATTGGCGAAAGAGCAGTACAACAAAGCAGGCGAATCTACGCCGTTCGCTATGCAAGTATTTCATGTTGTGTTTTTTTTAAATGTATAATTATATTAAAAGTATATTACGCTTTAAATTTTAAAAGTAATCCAATCTTATATAATGCAAACCGCGTTAAGTCGCTGTTGTCTTTGGCTACTTGACAGTAACTTATTAAGACGTGGATGAACAGTAAGTGGAATGGCTACAGTAAGAAAACAAGTCAAAACATTGGTGTACACGCACACATTGAAAATATATATAGACATATGCAAATACGAGTATTTATTTACGTATTTACATACATTCATATGTATGTACATATCTGCTTGCATAGGTACATTGTCTTGTATGCGGGTTAAATTGGGGTCATACTACCACGCAACAACAAACTGTACAAATAGAGTCACTTAACTGCCTAATGACCAAAATTACCAATTGACTTTTAATTGGCTTGGCTTGAAATATGTCTTATTTCTGTAGGGCGGTCATATATACATACATGCATACTGTGTAACAAGACATATTTGAAGCCAAGCTGTTATGTATATATACAATTATGCATGAGTTAAAAAAACCGGTATTTTAGACAACCACTTGGCTTTATACACATATAGACACATATGTATTTCCAATTGGATGACCTGTTTTTAGATAAGTTTTAATTCAACTTTAGCCACAATATACCTTTTTCTTGGGTTTTCTTTTGTTTGCTGATGTTATCTGAGCCACGTCTAAAATTTGTTTTATACAAGTAGAATTTATTTATTCATTGCACAACTCTGAATCTCAGCAGATTAACATTAGATTTACCTCAATGTTGTCAATTTGCGAGCACTTTAAGTTAAAAACATAAAACTTACTTTGACAATTGGAAGCTGATATTTCCAATGATGATCAAAGCTTTTGGGAAGGCCATATGGTTAACAGCTGATTCCCAAGCAGAGCTTTAAAAATAAACACACTGATGTGGTTTGTGCGCAAGCGAGAGAGAGAGAGGGACAGCCTTACTGCGGTTTAACAAAAGCTTTCAACTCCAAATCATGTGCAAATGAGTATAAGCTTTTAATATATATATTATATTATATGCTTCTCCTAAAAGTATGCCAAACAAGCAATATAATAAAAGAACTCATAAATTCTTATACATTTTATATTTTAATTCAAGTAGTTTGATTCAGGTATGTACGTATTTGTTATATGAAATGGATTGATTTTGAAAATGAAATCCACAACTTTAAATAGAAAATGTGACAACAGGTTAAGAATTAACATTTAATGCTTGGAAATATCGGAACTACAAAGCTATCGCGTAATATTTGAATGAATTGTTATATTATTTGCTTCTTTTGTCGATTTACTCAATGGCCTCAATTAATTCATATTCTTCGTCCAAAGAATGATCATAATCGATATTATATTTATTTTTGATTTTACTCTTATAGTCCTTGAGCTCATCGTCGTTTTCAAACCTATTTGGGCTATAACGATAGCTGCCTCGCTGCTTGTCTTTGTAGTTGTTGCTGCTGCTGTTGTTGATTGTACTTTTATTGGTGTGCAGGGTGCTGGAGATGCGACTTCTAGGTCTAGGCCTTGCTGTGCTAAGTCGATGATTATTTTTCCGACCGCTATTTCTATTGATCTTCTTACGACTATTGTTACTACTATGTCTACTTTGATATTCGCTATTTTTGCTATTATTATTCTGCTGTTGCTGTGATGATGAGTACGACGATTGAGATTTGGATGGGTATCTCATGCTGCCTCTAAAACTATTTTTGGTCATTTTAATGTAATTTCTTTGTGTGGGGTTCAGTTTGATGCTGTTGAGTTTGTCTATATTTTTGCTGCTGTAGTTGTTGCCGTTGCTATTATTGTTCCTGTGCTGTTCCGCAAACTGTCGCTGTCTGCCGCCTCGTTGCGGACTAGCTGCCTCTGCTGTCGAGTGTGCTGCTCCAATCCTATACTCATCATCGGCCTTATATCATACCTCGTCCTGCTGCTGTTGCTGGTTGCGCTCCGGTATGCGATAGAGCTCGTCGTTGTTTTGATACAGTTGCTCAGATCCGGCACAGTTCACGTTAGACCACCAGTCGCAGACGCGTACAGCTTGGTTAAAGACGGTGCCATTCGGACAGAGGAAGGAGTATTGATGTCCTGAATGTAGACACCAGTGCCAGACCTTGGAATGAGATAAAAATCAGTGAATTTATATAGTCAATTCGTTCTGTTTAATCCTTAAATATATTATTTACAAGTCCATTTCGGACCCAACTGTAAATTAGTAGAAGTTTGGTTTATTTGAAAGGTTTATATACCATATTTATGTCATTAAAATGGTTCGGAACTAATAGGGTTCGTATAAAAATCAGTTGCGATTCCTATAAACAATTTTAAAATAGATTTTAATCAGACTTGACATTCTTCTTAAGCATATGGCCAATTTTAAAGTTTAATCTAATAAACGTACCTGACACCGAGTTTCAGTATCTGCATAGTAACCTGGCTGACGTCCTTGGCAGTTAAAGGACAAACCGTGGGGTACCGCTTCGTAAGCTGGATAATCCTCACCAGCAATGTACCCATCGATTTGCTGAAAGATGGATAGACAATATGAAGCAGCAAGGGATTTTTTAATATATATGTATATATATGTACATAAATGTAAATTTCTAGTGTGTGAGTGTGAACTATCTCATGGAGTGCAGTACTGTGACCTTTATTTGGTTTTTGTGTGATGATGATGTTAATTTCCCAATCTTTATACATTTCAGCCACTGCGAAACAACAACAACAAATGATTTAACAATAACAAATTACGAGCCTAAAAAAATTGTCACATAGCAAAAGAACAACCGAAATTTGAAATGCAAATTCCTCAAGCGAAAAATCTGTAGAAAAGCCAGTGAGCATTGAATGGGCAGCTTCTGACATGAAGGGGTAAAAATTATGAGAGGTGTGTGGATTGTGTGTGTCAGTATGACAATAAAGCATAGCTTAAAACAACAGATAACTATCAATCTCATGCGTATGAAACCATGAAAAGCAGACACTGCAACAAAGCGTTGCAAAGCTACAACATCATAGCACTCACACACGAACACCCACACCTATTTTTCCCATAACTTATATTCGACAGCACTGTGCAATCGGTTCTTTTGTTAAGTTAGCTAATTGCTGGCAGCTTGATCTGGTTCCAGGCCAAAAAGTCCCGTGTCTTCAGCTATGCAACATGTTGCATGACGTTAGTTCAGATGTATCTTATCTTGATCTTGCCTCAACTGCAATCTAAGTGCAATGTTTCACTGCACTCTTCGTTGTTGTTGCTGTTGGTGTTACTGATGCGTTACGCCCAAATAAATATCCATACTTAACTCAAAGGCTTGTGAAGAGAATCATTTGTGTGGCTCTAAAACCTGAGTGGATAGGGCGTACGACGCTGAGAGTTGCTTGTGGTGTCGAAAGGCAGTACAGTTTCAAAAGTTTAATGTTAATGGGATGTTCTAACATTTATCTATTTTAGACTGTATTTAAATATATACTTTGGTGCATAAGCTCTTTCAAAAGTTTAATGTTAATTGGATGTTCTAACATTTATCTATTTTAGACTGTATTTAAATATATACTTTGGTGCATAAGCTCTTTCTTCTGGGTGTTTCTATTTAAGTGTTACGCTAATCAGGCTATCGAAAATGTTTAACCATTTCTAAACGAAGCTTTACCGCCGAATGGCTTAGTAGTTCAACTGAACCATCTTCGTACGGATCTTTTTCTTTTTCTTACTTGTACCAAGGCTAATTGATAAAAGAAGAGTTTGCTGAGGAGGCAATAGCGAACGTAGCAAAAGAAAAAGCAAATGATGACGACACCCGCTTTTGTGTTGGGAATGGGGCATGGGGGAGTAGAGACCTGTGGTTCGGGCTCGAGATTGGTCTGGTGCGGCGTTGCACGGACGTGAGAAGATGTCTAACACTTTGCAGACAGGTCGACGTTGTAGTCTGCACTTGCAAAATCGCATAAGCCAATGCAGTGAAATGAAAAAACAGTGTTGTGTTTTTTTTGCTTTAGTAGCAACAATTGTGTTGTTGTTGCTGAAACTGTGGCTTCAACTTGCGTGGGAGGCTGTTCTTGCTGCTGTTGTTGTTTACATATAAAGATTGCTATCATCCACGAGACAAATGGTGTGCGCAATCTTATACTCTAAATAAGTATAGAAGTTATCTAAGATGACATTTTTCCCCGCTCTGGCTGCTACTTGTTTCATGACTGCTGTTCTCATACATATGCACATTAAACTGTAGTACATGAGGGCTAATTAAGTTATCAAAAGTTATCAATAAGGTAAGTTTACAAATCCTATATGGCTCATTCCCAGGCTAATAAACTTTTTCGGAGGGAAACTGTAAAAAAGAGACGATAAATGGAAAGTAATTGACAAAGCAACGAAGAAATAATACTACAAATGGGGTCAAATCGAAGACGAGGCAGACAACTGGAGCGGGATCAGGCGAGCAAGGAGATGGGTTCAAATCGCCCAAACTTACCCCATTGACACAGTTCCCTGCTAACAGCAGACTGAGCACGACAACAAAGACCGTAGATATACAGTAAATGGGAGAGAGGGAGTTGTTGTGAGATCTGCTGTTGCTGTTGTTGGTACTGTAGCTGCTGGCTGCAAAAAGAAGATGCTGCTGTCTGCCGCGCTGTTGTTGTTGTTGTGGTGATTTGTTCGCTGTTGTTAAGGCTGCCATGATGTCTGTAATTTCAGCTTTGCGACTGCGCGACGTATACGTAGCTTAAATATGCTTTTCGACTTGACTCGTTGGACTTCTGTATAAAATACAAAATCGGGAGAAATAAAATGAACTATCTGTCTACTTTTAGATGGTATATAAAAGCACGCTATCTACTGCATTTTTAGAAAGGAAGCTGCAACTGAATGGCTGCAATGTGATCAAGAAGAAGCGCAATTCGACTTGTGTTGTTTCTTTTTTGGGGTCTGCATGTAATTGGGTTTCATTTTTATATTTGTATTATTTTTTTATACATAAGCATGCGAAATTTTGGTATGGAAATGTTATAAAGCATCTACAAATGGTAATGGGCAATTGTGGTTTGTGGTGGCGATCATATACCATTCCTTTTTCATAACGTCCTATTTGATTAGCTTTTCATATGCTTCTCTGATATTATAAAAGCTAGTTTTTGTATGTTTTCTGCTTCAGAAGTTTATTTTTAATCTTGGATGCCACGCCATTTGCCTCGGCAAATGAATACTTAAATTTTTTATTTGTTATCAAATTATTGATGTTAGAACCTTCTGATTTAATCATATCTTTTAATTAACAAACCGATCGGATCATAAGGAAAGCTATTTAAGTTGAGGTCTTCCGTAATTCCGAATAGCTCTGGATGCACTCTGTTGCAATTCGTTGAATTTGACGTTGCTTTAGTTCCTTCTTGCCTGCTTAAGTTTGTAAGAGTGAGAAACCAATAGATGTCACTTTTTTGTTAAAAACGTTCATTTTTTGCAACTTAAATGTGTATTCATTTTTGTATTAAATTTATAAGAACAGTTTTTTATCCTGGGGAATCCCATTTATTTGATGGTTTGTCAGTCGGTTTGAGAGTCAGTTTTTAATGAGGCACAGATGTATGCAGATATTTGAGAAACTTCTGTAAATGTTTATCAATAGAAATGTAACGCACTTTACCGCACACACACAAACTATTGGGATGGTTGTATCTTGCTTTCGGATCGCGCTGGGAGCTGCACGTGTTACCGCGTTTGAAGTTAATGCAAAAGTTAGAAAAAATTTCGCATCAATTTAACTTTTATACTCAAAAGCAGTTCGTTTGTCCAGAGGCCAATAGAAGAGCGAGCTTCACACAAAATGCACAGCCTCATCGTCATTGCTGTAGTTAGAGGTAGAGATACAAAGCTGCGACCGTCCAATACCGTTGGCAAAGAGCAAACTCAGCGTCATCGTCATCGTTAGATGTACGAGCGGCAGCAGCTGAGCCCGAAGTCGAAATTAAATCATCGGGCAATCGGCATTTGTTCGGCTCTCCGGTTGGGGTAGCTCTTAACTCTCATTCATCGCTAAATATTTTGCACTGGAGAAGATGCCACAGTTCGCCTTCGTCGCTGCTTTGCTATGGCTTTGTTTTGTTTACGGCTTTTGTTTGACTATGATTTTGGCATATTTTTGTACTTTGTATGTTGTATTTTGTGTTGCAAACGAAAAATTAGTACAAATATTTATTTGCTTTGTCGACTATTGATGATTGCCAAGAAAGATTTAGGAAACGCACTTGATTAGGCTAGGCTTGTTTTGCAGCTTTAGCGCCGAAAGCATAGGAGGTGTTGAGGTGTAGGAGATGTTTAGCTGAGTTGTACTTACAATTGTCTCCTTGAGTTGAGGTTTTATATATTGGGAAAACTAGAACTTACATTTGCCCTAAATATAGCTTAATCCGGATGTTATCTGGCATTTGCGAGCAATATAACAGTCCCTATTGTTTTCTTGACCAGGTAAATTAACATAAATTAGACTAATTAAAATCAAATGCGGCAATAAATTTACGGCCGACATTCGCTTAAGAATTGATGCTGCTGCAGCAGCCACTCACTTTTAAAGATGTGCAGTAGCAATCCGGTTGAGCAACCGAGCCAGGGAATATATCGACAGTCGCTGCAATGAGACGGCTTTCAGTGCGCTTCAATTGAAGCTCCAGTAGAGAGAATACTGTGAATGAGAGTAAGGCTCTGAGTCTGTGGTTGTGACTCCGTCTCCGGCTGAGACTCATTCTGGTTTACCTTCGAGAAAAGCATGGCAGCTTCAAGTAATACGAACAACAACGGCGGCAACAAACTTTGGTTTGGCAATGCAACTTGTGCTGCTGTCGGTTAAGTTTTCGAGATATTTTTATTTATTTTCGTTGGATGTCTGTGAGAAATTCCCTTAATCAGCGTAGGTAATGCAACTCAGTTGTGAACAAGAAAACTCTAAATATGTTGAGACTGGCAGCTCAAAATGGTCGGTTGGCTTGGCTTGGTTTCAAACTCGCACTCAAATTATCATTAGACGGTGCGGCTGCCGCTGCAATTTCATAATGGATCTAGCAAACCCGGTCTGATCTGTAATTAATATAGCAGTTGAGCCGCCCGTCCCATTCCCTATTAATTTCGAATGTGTTGTGGTTACATTTTTTTTTTGGTTTTACCGCGCAATTCACACGCTGCCACGCATTAGTTTTGATCCGTAGCACCCGCTGAAAATCAACCTGTATTCGCCCTTGAAACGGGCGGATTGAACGTGTGCTATCACCACAGTATCCGCATAATTAGAAGTAGACTTGGGAGAGAGAAGATGCAATGGCCATGACTTTTATTCAAGCGGAGGTGGGAGATGCAGTGGTTCGGAAATTGGATTTAATACGTGAAGAAAGCAATGAAAAAGTAATTATGTGTGTGACTTGTTGTTGTTATTTGGAGTTGACACTGATGGGTCACAAATAAGTTTTTTTTGTAGTACTCTTTCGGGTTTTCTGTCGACTTTACAGAGCGTTCTATCTTTTGAATGGTTATGTCTCAGATATACCTTGGGCTTAATTTTATTACAGTAATTTGGAAATGAGACCAAAAAGATAAAAAGCCCATATTCTTCATGCTATTCTTTATTTTACAAATCTTAAAGTTGTTTAGGAAGATAAAAACTATTCAGCTCAGCAGAGAAGAGGTGGCTAATTTAAAACTATTTCATATTTTAGAGAGAATTCAAAGTAATCAAGTAAGTGTTTATCAAGAGCTCCTCCTAAACAGTCCGCAACTTGATAAATGCGTTGATACAGATTAGCTTTTACATCGCATTGTTCTGTAACTTAGTAGTTCTGCTCCTTTTAATGATTTCGGCTCTATCCGAGCAATGCAATTAATGCTGGTAAAGCTGAATTTAGGTGATTATTGTGCAAATTAAAGCTGTCATGACGATTTCGGCATCAACAATAGAATTATACAAAGCAATGGCGGCAGCCGTAGCTAAGGCCGAGAATCAAGTAGGAGGGCAATTAAACGCAGTAGAAACAAGAACAAAACAAGTAAATATAATTATCATGGTGCCCAATCTGCGGAGAATATGCTAAACAACCGGACGAAACATCAACAGTCGGAGTCGTAACAGCATACGCCACACATGCCGCATCCGCCTGTAGTAACTCAAACATCAACAACCGCAGTGGGGCATCTCTTCCATCTGAGGTAGCGGCTTTACGCAACTTCAAAGGTAAATTCAAGCCCCGAGCCAAAAAATAAAAACCGAAACCAAAATCACAGCAAATATCATACATCATTGAAAAGGTTTCCAAATTTTATCGGATAGTCCAGCTTCTCTCACACTTAAATTGTTGCAAATTGTCGAAGTTTTGTAATCAAACCCAAAGCATTTTTCGCTCTTCTTTGAATCTATTTTTTTACTCTTTTTCGAATCTACTCTTTCACCTTATTCTCTGTCAAGCAATTTCTCACATGCTGACTTGTTGAACGTAGCTTCTTCTTCTTCACTATAAATTTTTTTTTGCCTTTTTCCGCCTCATGCTTTTAATTGGAATCTCTTCGCCTTGACTCATATTACTTAATTTGAAAACCGAGTGACATATTGCAGAAGGGGAATGAGAGGGCGTAAGCTGCACCGCGTTGACATTGATCTGCAATTTCAGTCTTTAATTGATTTCAGCCCTATTTGCGCAAAATTGTAGTCATTAGTCCAAGTGACTTTTAAATGATGTCAGTTTACAAATTAGGTGGCTCTTTTGGGAGCTTATTACAATGTTGAGTAATATAACATCTAAGTCGTTTTGTATAAGCGAATTTTGGGATCATTAAATCTGGAAAGCTTTAAGTTTCTTTATCACTCTGCTTTGAATATAGTAATTTTGTAAATATTGCAAAATTCATCAATAAATCGTCAGCTGTGAACTAAAAATAACAAATAATTTTTACAAAATTGTATCGAACTACGAATCAATGTTGGGACAATAATAAAAGAGTTCAAAAGTTTTTCTGTCTGGCAAAGTCATCGACAACCGAAAGAAGACCAAAAGTGCCAAAACAATTGATGCAGCTTTGAGAGTCAAACGGAGTGGAGGGTAAAATGAACAAAGGTTCCCACTTCGATTGAAAAACCAAAACCAAGTCCAGCATAGGCCAGCAAGACAAGTACAAATGATAATCATGACACGTTAGCGAGGACGATGATAGACAAATGCTTTCGGCGGAAATAATGACAAATGCTGAAGATGAAAAAATTTATTACAGCACAAATTGAGAGCGGTTGCAATGTCTTTAAAATGCCAGTTGAAGAGCCGGATAACCAGTTGGGCTGTGGGCATAGTACGAATAATAGAAACTATAACGATGCGCGAACAGGGTCATAGCAACGAGTTGGCCAAATTTGTTGACCAGCGCTGAGTGTGAGACGAAGCTCGGATCTCTTTGGCGACAACAACCTGGTAACGCAGCTCGATAAGTTATCTGCAGCACATGTTGTAGACCGTAAATGTTCGGCATACGCCATGTGGTCCCCACAGTTGCTGAAGCTGCAGCTCCGGTTTTTTGGTTTGCATTTTAATTGATTTCTCGAGTACAAGTAGTGTTAAGCAAGGTCAGTTAGCCAAGCACCTTCATCTGCTGTGCCGAAGCTTCGGAAAGTTCAATAGGAAAACGCGTAATAGAATATATTCATATTAAAGACCTTACAAATAGCATAGTCATAAGTCATACGCTTTACTGCCCACCCAATAACGATGTCTAATTCAATGTTTTCTCAATGTTGTTTCGTGTGAACAAAGACGATACTCGCGCAGATTCCCGACGTAGAGTTCGGATAATGACTCAGCTGACTTCCCTTTCTTATACACTTTTACTTTTTATTTGCTTGCCCGTACAAAAATTGTATCTACAATTTTAACTTAATTACAGTATTTATTGATTTGACTTCAAATGATTTAACTCATATTATTGTCAATGATATAATAATAATAAAAATTTGTCCCTAACAGGTTGCTACATACTTCATAGTTAAATGAGTTAAAAATATATATATTTTATTGACGGGGTTCTAATTTTTGGGGCTTACTGCACTTTTTTATTTGTGAGACCTGAATTAGAAAAGTTATACCTTGGGTTTTTGAATAAATTTGTGTCGCGAGAATCTCTCCAATAATTTAGTCCTTAAAATATTACGTGAAGTTACTATTTATAGCAGGTAAAGTCGATATAAAAAATGCCATGTTTCGTGTTTCCTATAAAATAAGGTTACGAACTTTGCTATGAGCTTTGGTTTGGAAATGTGCTTAAAGTTTTAAAGCTTTAAAGTTTGCTAAAATATATTGGATAAACATACGAACATACTCGTATACAAACATACATTCCCGCTGCTCGCGTTTTAATATTGTCCCGCTATTATATTTTAAACAAGTAAGAACGGCTACAGTCAAGGGTTGACTGTATAAGATCATGGATTTTTGAAGATCATGAAAAAATCAGATTGAGAAGAAGAACAAGTAAGGAAAGCTACAGTCGACCACGCCCGACAGTAAGAAACCATTCGTCCAGTTTTTAAAAAAATTATCACACTTTTATTTCTATCAAAAACACTGCACAAGTTCATATGCCACCTATTGCTTAAAATAGATCTATGTATCTTTAAATAGCGACATTTACATAAAAAAACGTCGTAGCAGTCAGCTTTACACTCGCTACGGTTGAAACGAAGCATCGGGGCGATGACGTCATGATATGCTGCCAAGGCGCAAGCAGTGGAACTAAAGGAAACGTTAACTTGAATAACTTCTGGGCTTATTGTCGGATCGGATTGTAATTTGGGGAATATATTTATATTGCAATTATCTATGTTCATACCAAAGCAGAAATCCTTAACTTCAATACTTCTTCTGATAATCGTAATTTATCGATTTGCGTGGGCGGTGGGAGTGGCATCAAAAATGGACTCGATCTACCTATGGTATACAGGAACCTTCATGTGAAATTTGGTGTCTCCAGCTTTTATATTAGCTGAGATCTAGACGTTCAAACGGACAGACGGACAGGCGGACGGATGGCAGACGGACAGGCAGACGGACATGGCTCAATCGACTCGGCAGGTGATCCTGAGTCAGAATATATATTATTATTAGGTTGGACAATATCGAAACACATACACCTGACGACCACTTCACACAGATGGTGCATTGTTGGTTTTGTAGGTACAGGAGTATTTGGGATCTAATTACAAAACACAAAAGCACTATAATTTCAACACAGCAGGGAAAGTAGAGAAAAGGAGAGAGTAATGGTAAAACTCAGCTGGCGATAAGTAAGGGCATTTATTCTTATTGAAATGTAAGGACTATTGGACTTACACTCTGGGACACACACAATTGCAAAAGTTACAGCGAGAGCTGAGACTGCCTATAAATGCACAGTTATTTCCAGAGCCAAGTAAAATGGGAGGGAATTAGGGACTTGACACTATGCAACAACAAGAACTTAACTAAACTGCAATGGTCGCTTTTTGACATGCGTAATTAGGTTTGCTGTGGCTACTAAACATGCGTGTCAAGTTCCAAATGCACGTGGTATCCGTACATATGTGTGTGTATGCGTTTGCTTGTGTGTTCCTAATAACCGCCTTGGCAGCCAGCAAACGTTAATGTCTACGTCCAAGCGGTCGTCTCGTTGGGCATTGTTAGCTGCATAAATCATAATTGAAACCTCATTTCCGTTGCAGGCATTTCACACGCCGACATAAAACACCCACTGCGCCCACCGACTGCGGTTGCCATGACACATAATTTGGGTTTGCTTTAATAATAATAAACTGTCATCGTCAATACGAGCAATTGACAGCTATTCCTGCCGAATTTTGTCAATTGAGAAAAGCCGGTAGCTAAGTCAATTGTGTGCGTTAACGTATTGAGAATCACAATACGGCACCAAAGTGCTGAGATGTAAATACAATTATTTGCATACTTTTTCGGATACTGTATGCAGAATAGGCGCCAGTTGGCAGGCAGTTGGCAGCTCAGCTATGACAGCCAAACAGGCCCGGCGCTGGTTTTAGCCCATTCAAAATGGGTTTAACGAGTTTTGCCTGTTAACAGACAGTCATTCGAATACTCAAACACTCACATACTCAGAGCACACTCAATGTGGCTCAAACACACAGCATTTCAGCTGCTGCTGTTGTACTTGTTGCTAGTGACGTGCAGCTGAATTAAACGACTTTGCCCCTAAGTAGGCTTCACCATTTACGTAAGCTCCTCTAAAGTAGGCAGCACGTTTTTTTACAGAATATGTAAGCTTTCTCAATTGGAAAGGTCGTTATTGCACTCCGAAAATTAAACATTCTCTTTGTCTCTTCCTTCCAGAGAGTAAGAGCAGTAAGAGTGGCTTTTACTGTTACAACAAATTCTCTCGTGTTTCGTTTCATTGCATTCCTAGTAGAAAGAAGTGCATTCAAGAGAAAATCCACTTGAGTTGACTTGAATTTTACTCTTAATCTCTTAGTTTCGTTTAGCTCACCCGCTTTTTTCCTCAACTGCAGTTGTTTGAGTCCTGACCGTAGTCAACATAAATTTCATTGTGTTCTTCACTGTTTTTGTTTGTATTCTGAGTTTGAAGCAGTTGTCGTTGTTTGACAGGAAGCAAGGACCAAGGCGTATTAGTTAATTAGATGAAGCTAGTGGCCGATAGAGCCGGCAGATTGTCTGACAAAGTTGTGCGCAGGCGTTTACCTAAATCAAAAATCTGATCGTAATCAGCTCATGGGATAGAGAAGTGCAGTAACTAATACAAGTACGAACGGCTGCAGTCAAATGTTGACTCCATAAGGCCATTGATTTTTTATTATAAACACACATTTTGATTAAATCCATGGCCTAATGATAAAGTTTAAAATGTTTATTGTTGATATAGGACGAAAAATGTTAGTTAAGAACTTAGTTGTTAAATAAAAGACTTCAATTCTACACGTTTTAGAATAAGTCTACTTTATGGGGTCCGAAATGTTTTTATCTATTGGGTTTTACGGTATTTTTGTTGCTACAAGGGGTAAGAAACTTGTTAAATTAACTTAAATAAAAGCCGCACATAAATCAAATTTAATAAGTGTGTTTGATACAATTAACATTTAAGAGAAAAACGAATGGAGCAAAGTATCGAAGTTGACCCATTGGGTATAAGCCAATTAGTATTTAAGAAAAAACCTACAAGGTCTTAAGGATATTGAAAATGCATAGATAACTCACATTTAAAATATCTATTATTTTAAGAATGTTTAGGTTTGTTGTCGCCAAGTTGCCCAGTGTCAAAGCCTCTAAAGCAGGCATTCGCATATTTGGGTATACTCTGTTGCCTAAACAACAAAGTGTATCCACCCGGAGTCACGCCCGTACCTACAATGAGTTGCGTGCATGTCACAATGCGGCAAACAGCTCCAACAATAACAGCAGCAAAACATTTAAATCAAAATGATAAAGTTGCATACTTGAGTAGAGTTATGCCAGGCAAGGCAAGGCGAAGCAAGGTTAGGGGATTCGAGAATAACAGCATGAGTGAAGTAGGAGGCAAACAGAGCGCGGCAAATAAATATGAAAACATTTTTTCTTCTTGCGGTTACCGTTGTTGTAGGTTGTTCGCTGTTGTTCATCGTTGTTCTCTATTGCAGAGGCTTCAACGAGCGTGCAAAATAATATGGCAACAACAATGGCAGTTAAACACAAACAATGAGCAACAAGCCAAAGCGGCAGCAGCAGCGGCAGCATCCAAGAAAGAAAAAAAATAATAATGGCTAGACCCCGCTGTATTGTTGTGTTCTAAAAACAACAAACACATTGTTGCATTTGCATGTAAAAAACAATAACAACAGCACCAGCAACAATTTGATGCCAGAAGACACCGCACTAAATGATACTCACAGTTTCTGCTATTTTTATTTCATGTCTAGAAAAGGCTTCTTAAGTGTAGTAAATTAACAAAAACTTGGGGGTTTTTTGACTTATGGATCGGTTTGTCTATGTTAGATTTCTACATGATGCTCACATCATACAATTACAAGGCGCATAAGGGTATATTCCATGTCTTTGGTAATGGTTTCTTTTTTCCTAAGCTCAAATGCGTGTCTACATTTCCATTTTCCTTTTCATCACTCACTAAAAGTCGCTTCAAATGTATTCCAATCAGAGTTTTGATTTTTGTTGATTTTCACCTATTTTACTATCTGTGTGCAATGTCTTGCTGAGAATTGCAGATCCTCGATATATACAAAGACCCTTTTCATGACTGTAAAAGCCTCAATGCGGCATATGTGTGTAACCTTCTTATTATTATTGTTGGTATTGTCGCACAATGAAGCTGTTGTGTCAACTCTTTGCTGTCTTTTGTTTTCGTTTCAAATTATTTAGAGTAATAAGAAGCTATCCCATAAGATAGCTTTAAAGCTCAAAGAGAAAATTGCGTTAAAACAGACTGAAAGACATACAGAAAACTAGTGAAATACTAAAATAAATATAAATAATGTTCAATAATAAATAAATCTTATTTAAGCTCTAAGCTATATCGTGATTGCCTGTGTTTTAGTTTAAATGCTTTTGTGCCTTTTGTGGTCTATATTCTTTTTCTTTTCTTTCTTTTTCTTTGCGGCGAAAATGTATTTCAGAATGCTAGAACTCTTAATAACTTTCCGAGTTATTTGATCACCTCTTTTCACAACTTTGCTTGCCAAATCTTATTTATATTTAGTAATATAAAAAACCCATACATATAATTCCTTTGTGAACAAGAAACTCAGAGCTCCCATGACTGCTATTATTGGCGAAGCACACAGACTCATTCGTTCGTACCAGCTGACTGCTCACACATACATTGCTCCCCGTCACACGGCGCGTATGATAAACGCATGCAAAATTCGTTGTCTTGTTGCGCATACGTTACGGTGTACGCAAAGCTACGCGAAACTGCAGCACTTATCTGGCCAACTTTAGAGCGCTCTCAAGTGCACTTAGCTACACTACAACAGCATTAACAACAAAGGCTGAAGGAACATGTAACGTGTGTGGCATTTTATAAAAACCAAACTGCTGTCCGGGCGTCAAGGCAGTAACAAGTCCTATGCGCAGCTTAAAATGTGTTTAATGCTGCCAGATCAAAATTGTTGGGGTTGCAGCGGCTGAATTTAGTGGCGTTAAGCACACAGCAAAACTGCGAGATGAACCGAAGCAAAAAGTCCAAACGCCAACAATTCCCATGTCAAGACACTTGCTGCTGCAACTCCCAGTGCTGCTCCAACAATTGGTTCAGCTTAGCTTTTTAGCACAAAAAGTGTGGATACAGTTAACTGTTCTGGCCTTGTTTTACTTCTGGTGCGGTTGCGGCGTTGTTGTACCACGACAAGTCATTGTCTCGCGTTATTTATTAGAACTTCAAAAGGATTTTAATCAAAGTTTTCAAATGCCTCACTTCGCTCTTTCATTTTCTCTGCCTTTATATTTCTCTTATCCTTCTTCCATTTTGTTCTCAGTCGTGCAATTTGTTTTTCAAGCTTTGGTTATCTCGGGCCACTCATTGCCGGGGTGTTTGCTTAGAGATTTACGTCCTGTCACTCACTGTGATTTAATTATCTTTGTGCATATTTTGGGGTTTTTGTCGCTTTCATTCTCGCTTTTTTTTAAACTTTAAAGTTATGAGTTTTGAGTGCATTCGTTGAATAATAGTTTTAAATTATTTTGGCGGACTAGCTTTTATTCTGGTTTATTCTACAATGACTTATTGGAAGAGCGGTACTCCTAATTGCTTTTCGAGCAAATGAAACGTCGGGATGAAGTCTCCAATAAAAAACAGAGTGTGAGACATTTTCTCTTCATTCCATATGTTTATGTTAGAACTTTACAAATTTTCTCGTTGCCGACGTTTTCTAGTTCTCTACTATTCTCGGCTTGCCAGTGGTTACACTTCGGCTATTTACCCCTATGTTGATTGACTGGATGCATGGTTTTGACACAAACCAAGTGGCGCAGCCTGACGCGATGTCAACGTGTCATCCAAATGGATATCGGTGTTTGGCATGCACGCATTGGTTTGTTTGAACTTGGAACTTGCACCACTCGAGTCACATAGGTGGCACTTAACGTTGATGGACAGCAGTAACAGTAAATACCTATAAAGTATGTGGCTTTTAGGAGGGATACTGACCAGCTAAGCAAGCAAAAGAAGGAGGAGTCCGCAGCGTTAATGTATATAACGGTTTATTTCCGTTTCAATCGATCATGTGTCCTTGATTATTGTGGTTTGTGAAACGTCAGAAATGTGGACACAAGTTCTTTATGTAAATCACTAAAGACAAAAATGAAAAAATAGAAAAGCTTAACCAGTTACGAAAGCTACTATCGAGCGCGTCCCACAGTAGGATACTCTAATTTCGAAAAACCGCTACTAACATGATACCACCCTTTTAATATTAAGCAAAAAATTCTGGACAAAAGGAGAGGATCTGTATTTTTTGGCCAGAATCAATTTTCTGTGAGTCGAAATATTAAAATAATTTTTATGTTCAAACAAACAGACAGGCCGACCTACATAGCTTAACGCAGATCCCTGTAAGACCCTATGCTTTTATATACTTGTTTTATACATTCGCACAACGTTGGTATGCTATTTTTAGTCCACTTTTAGCAAACGAAGGGTATATAAAACGCTCTTGTAGTATAAACAACTTTTCTGTCCTTTTAGTGTATGCGGCTGGCTATGTAAAATGAGGTTCAGCCGTAAACGTAATTAAAAAAAGTTGATTAAACGAATCAATAAGCAAATTGATTATTCAAAATTACTGTTTATTTGCATGCCAAATGCCACTGGCCTCTGTGTTTGCGTGTGTGTCCTGGACATCTGTATGTTTGTGTGTGTGTATGGGTTATTTGTTTGCTATTAATCGCTTTTGTTGAAGTTGCCGAATTGTTGGCTTGCTTTATTTTAGCAACATTTATATGCGTTTAACGCTCAATCGGAGCGGATGCAAAAAGTTTTTTGCTGCTTTTAGTTATGCGCGAAGTGACTAAAAAATTCACTGTAAAAGTGGAAACGGAAAGCGCATGTAGGGAAGAGCGGAAAAAATGTCAATTCTTTACATAATTAAGTTAACTTTGTAATTCATAAAACGCCAAATGATTGCAATAATGAAGTGTTCTTTATATGCATATGAGAGAGAGAATAGGGGGGTGTACAGACTTTGAGTCTCCTTTTACCCCCACAGACAACAACGAACTTTTTATTTTAGTTTCTACTGTAAATGGAAAAGTTTATTTAACGCATAATGTGCAACAAAATGTGCTTAGTTTCTTACTGCTTATGCCTGTGGGATGGTGGGCGTGGCAGCACCAACATTGCGCCCCGATTACCTGATAAACTTCCGCGAGGCGCGTAAAAATGTGTAAGCAAATAACCTTCTTTGCAAAGCCGTAATACAATTGTATAACATTTTCTAAAATAAACGAGCTTAATATTCTTAGATATATTAAATAAAATAAATACTCAAAATTGTACATCATATAAATATAATATAATACATTTTCTAAACATTTCAAGCTTCTGAGGGAATACGTTTTTTATGTGTGTCACTTAGCAATTGGGTAAGGCTGCTGCTGCAGCGACGAATGCCGCCGTTTAACCTACAATTGTTATTATAATGAATTTGCATCATTTGGATGCTCTAGAAATCAATTTTGGTAGCAGAGGCTAACAAAAAAAAATTTCGTTTTATAAAATTTGAGACCTACTCTCTGGCCCTTTTATCCATCTGGTTGCATCTCATTCTTTTTAATTTTTTGCTTGACGCTGCCTTTGTCTATTGTAACTTTTTGAACAATGGCAGGTGTCATGCAAACCATTGCCAAGACAGGTTACCCGAGCTGAGAGTCCTTTGTGCATTTTACGCGGAATTACACCGTATAAGCAGTTACTACAATAAGTCCCTGCCCTAAGCAGCCGGCTTCTTACCTTCCCGGCTCTGCTACCACATTACATTGCTTTTTGCACCATGCGGCAAACGCGAAGAGGCGACTTCTCCGTTTTGTTGAGCTCACGTAGCGGGCTCACCGAGCACCCAATTGTGACCAAAGACAAACACAAGGCAAAGACAACGGCTGCGAACCAATTGACGGCATTCCTCTGGCTCCCACTTATCCGTGCCTAAAAACTACCTTAACCCGCTATTTAAGTTGATTTAGACTGTACATTAAAAATTCCGGAAAAAGCAGCATGGTAATATAAGAAGGTAACTAAGCCAAGCAGTGGTAAAATTCCAGAAAAAGCAGCAGCCCGTGTTCATATTTTCAAAGCCTGCACTTTGCTGCCTACTTTTTGGATGTGACACAGCGATTAGCATTAGAGATGTTAATCACTGCTGAAAGTGTTTCTTAGTGGTTTCATACGCCGTGACCTAGGTCAAGGGGTCAAAAGGTCTTTTAAGATGAATGGCAATGAAACATTTATACACATAATTTACGCAATGGGTATGATTGCCCTGTGGCCCAGTTAATTATGGTTCGCATGCTAAGGGTAGTCGTTGTGGGTTCGCCCCTTGTTGCATTATAATAATGGTGGGTTTTATTTTATTTTATGGTTCAGCAAACACCTGAGACGTCCCAACAACAATGCGAATTATTATTAAGTAAACTGTACAAAGGAGCGCCGTGACTTCAAGGAATAGGACGTGGGCGCTTTTTTGGTGTACAAGCATTATACATTGCACTGAGAAAGTTCACATTATGCTGCAGCCCATGATGCACTCTTTATTGTTTCTGTTAGGCCCTAGCCCTGTGCTATTGTGCTGTACACTCGCAATTTCGTACTATACATACTATATGTTGTGTTGTTGTAAATGCAATGTAATGACTTGGCCAGGATATGCAATCTGCATTTGCTACGAGCCAGAATAGTAGCTATCCTACCACTTCTTCACCTGTCTCACTCCTCCGTGAGACCTGGTTTGAGCTTTACCATTACCTTTGTAAATTCGTGGAAACTGCAAATCATGGCAACTGCAGTTGGTACACACTTCTTTTATTGTTGGAAGTGGCACGTGGCTGATATATAAACACGAGCATGGAAACTGCAAAATGAATATTAATTATGCTAGCTACTTATTGCGCGCAACTCGCTTGGATTGCCCTACATAGCGTATGCACAACATTTCCATTAGTCTGCAACCGTTTGTCAATTTGCTAGTAATATCAATCATATGACTTTCTGAGTCTCTCAGCGACTTGGCATGTGGAGAGTCTTACAGTCGCCTTAAAACCAATTAACCCATTAGGAGCGCGATGGGAACATTTCATGAAGCCGGCTAAAATGCAATTAAGAAGTGCATCCACCAAGCACGACTTTGTCTCAGATTCCTGCTTTACTCACATTTAATTTTAATGCTGGCAAGGATGAGGCCCAAGCAAAACGCTAAGACGGAATATAAAGGAGTGGGCGACGAGGGAAATGAAGAGGAAAGTAATAAATGCGCATTCCCATTATTTATGTTTATGTCCGTACTATATCATCTTCAAATGTCCAAGACCCGTATCCCGCTTCGCTTCCTTCAGACCATAAAAAACAAGTGCCGGCGGACAAGTTGTGTGCACTTGTAGTAGCTGCAGCAGCAAATGTTTAGATCTGTTCTAGCGCAGCTTATTGGTTGAGCAGTCGTGTGCCTGGGCTATCCCACAATCGAATAGTTGGGTGGATACATCGTCGACGCTTAAGCGCCGCATTTTGAGCTCCATAGAACTAATTTCCGCCGCTAAAGTCAGTGCAATTGTTGTCAATGAGCGAATATGTACTGTACGAGTAGATCTGCGAGTGGATCTTTCTTGCGCGTCTATTTGAGCTTGCTGCAATTGCGATTCCATCTGTCATTGCGCCGCGCGAAAATTTCACATTACTTTCAAATTTGGAGTTCGGCGTGCCAATGACAATGTCCATAGTCCTTCCGAAACTAAACATCGTTGGTATCGGCATTTTTAATTATTCAATACTTAGGGTGTCTCTATGCAGCAGCTACGCCAGGTAAAGTGTATCCAAACAAGCCTATACCTTGTTAGTAATCGACTTTGACAATTTTCCGGTAGAGCAACTCTTTTGTGATATTTTACATTTATAATTATGATTGCTAAGATAACAATCAAAAACGAGAGTATCAAAAAAGCAAGTGGTATCAATTGTCGACACTTAAAAGTCATGGCAGGGCGATGGTTTCGAACTAGTGTTTGCAACTATTTTGCTGTTAGCCCACTGGTAAGTTCATGACGTGATTAGCGACCCAGTAATGGGGTCTTGTCCGCTTGTTTAATGTATTTCACGAGCGTGGCATTGAAATGGGTTGAATCGAAGCCCGTTAGTCTTTTTTTTTTAGGACTCACATTAGAAAAAAATTATTTTTTAAGTGTCGCTCGTTAATTTTACAAGTCACGCACTGATTTTGCAATTTACATGCCCAAACCGCTGAATGGCGCTTAAAATGGCACGTGTCAAGAGCACTTAAAACAGTCACAATCAATATTAGGATTTTTATTCACAAGCTAACAAGACTAAAATTTTTAGTTCTTCGTGATCAATCTACCGTTCAAATGTTTAATGCCAAAATGAAAATTATTCCGATAGAGCTGGCGATATCTCAAATTCTGTGTAGTATGCAGATTCTAAATCTGCATCAACAGGGGAGTCGACTGAACATGTTGTTTGTTGGTGGCCTACTGTAAATAAGATTAAACGAGTTGGATCTTACCAATATATCGGACATCTACCAAAGTATATATAAATTATAAAAGTCGGACAAAGGAATCAAAAAATCAATTAAAATTTGTAATACATTTTAATGTATGTTTTTTCTTGTTTCAAAGTGTTCAAAACAATGAAAGACTGTGCAGTTTTTTCTGTTTTGTTAGTTCTTTCAGATTCTTCTTGCAATTCACTGCATCGATAGCATTTACTGGGGAAAAACCATGCTGTCAACCGACTTAAATACGTGCTATACAAACATACATACATATAGAGCGGAGATACTATGTATACATTCATTGCATAAAGGCCGGAACAAGTTTTTCATGCTCCATTGTGTTATAAATATTCATAAAAGCGCGCAATTTTTTTGTGGCGTACCGACGACGTTCATAACTAAAGCCTTGATTTCTTTCATTTCGCTTTGTTTTTGTACTATGCTTATGCCAAATACCTAACCAATATGCCACACATCCCTTCGCGTCCCAGCCATACTGCGTACGCCTTCTGCTATGCTGGCCCCACAAACTACGCTTCTAATACCGCGCTGGCATAAATTTAAAGCAGCAGCTGCGGTTTTCACTACTCGCTCGATATTTGCACAGGAAGCATGGAAAAAAGGAAAAGGTGGGAGATGTTTACATGCCAAACTGATACCAACAGCAGAAGCAATCACGGCATTGCTAGGAAACAAACTGTGTCCCGGCTTTAAGCCAAAGCATTTTATGCTGCTAATTGTTTTTTTAAACTCGACTTTGTTCTTGTTTCACTGTTGCTGCATTTGTTTGCCGTTCAATTAACGGGAATTTGCATTTTATCTAAAAACACTTAAGCCGCAGAATATCAACCAAATTTATACGCGGGTACACACTTACACGTACACTTACCCTTTACGAACCCAGTCTATTGTACACACTCAACCCATACATTAAAACATCATAACAAGTAACATCCCCAAGCCCCTATCGCCTTTACTTGATGATACTTTGCCAAAGCCAAACGCAAACATATTTACAAAGATATGTATGTACCCATACGATTTGTTTGCACAACCAAGTGCTAAATAAGCATAATGGGATTTTTCTAATTGCAAATCTTAACATTGATCTTTGAGATCAATAAACTATACGTCAGTTTACTTGATGGCATCACTATCACTCAATTCGGTGCACACATCAATTGATAATGTTGTAAATTCAAACAGCACTACTAGAAACGCCGAAGCCACAGATCCATTTCTCACTCAAAGAAGGCTTTTTCAAATCAAGCAGTCAGCTTAAGTCAAGAGTGCAGATTGAGCACATTACAGCAATATAGTAATATAGAATCGAAACGATTATGAGGTGGGATTGCAATATGTACATTATTTAATAGCAATTATTGTTGAGGCTGGCAGCCTCATATAACTTGATGAACCGGGGATACATATTACATGAGCTTGACCACAATCTTGGGAGCTTCAAGATGACCAGGGACAATACAATGTCGTGAACGTGCTTCAAGGTCAGTTGGCAGCAGCCTGTAGTATGTACTTATCAAAATGGTAGTCTGGTGCAAACCAAAACCGGTTGCACGCCGATGCGTCTTCTTTAGTTTGGGTTTTGTTTATGAACATGGGAATGCTATGCAAGCGCGACATTGAATTGTAAACGAACGCGATAAAATCCAAGCACATAAACAACAAAAAGGAGAAAACCCAAAAGCAGTAAATAATTAAACGAGGCTTGTGGAATTTGTATGTGCAAATTTAACAAGTGTGTATGTGCATATGTGTAAGTACATACTTGTAAACATATATATGTGCAGGGTCTTGCATATGCATCTGAGGCTGTTGTTGTTGTTGCTTCAGTTTCTCTGCTCCCGCTTGTGTAAAAGGCATTTACATTTTTTCTTCACTTTGTTGTCACTGTTTACCCATTTTATTTCCAGTTTCTGTTATATCTTGCCAACCGAACGCCGCATTACGTCACTTTCACTGTACTTTGCGACTCAAAGATTTGTTATTGCTGCTACTGCAGCTTCTGTTGATACCGCTGATTTTACAGTTGACCGTCTCGTTGTTTGGACTTGTAATTTTTCGGTACAAAAAGGCAAATTATAATAAAAATTTACTTGCACTTTAATTTATCGCTGCTTGCTGACGAGTCACTTTTTGCGTGATTTATCTAAGACAGTTTCGGGTTTGTTTACCCTGTTTTTAATACACCGTGCATACTTTTACGTATTTAGTTCAAGTTCATCCCCTGATTTAAGATATCTTGGAAGCAAAATTATTCTCATGTGCTCCGATAATTGTCAAACCGGCCTAAAAACCACCTGAAAAACGGTTCTCTCAGATGTTATATAAAATAATTATATTAATTATTATAATATTATATTATATGATATAATATAAAATAACATAAATATACGAAGCCAAACATCTAACTTGAGCCGCTATAGAAAACGCAGATTTTTATTTCTTATTACCATTAATATTATATCATAGTTGCTAAAATGTTTAATCTCTCAACCCTTACATATTTGAGAGGCCTATTTGGCCTCTTTCCTTGGGCTCTTCTTGACAAGTTTTATTTTGCAGTTCATTAATTTGATTACCTCCTCGTACACTTGAATGAGCTCGAATTGCACTATATATCTTCCATCATCTATACGTAGTGGGAACAACTGCACATCGATTGATCCCCTCTCGACATAGTAGAATCCCGGTATTAAGGGACAGGATATTAAAAATGTGGGTGGCATGAGAGATTCGCCTTGAAATTCGTCTAACGTAATATTGCGCAAGGACTCAAGTGTTTTACAAAAGTCCAAATTTTTCATTTTGACCATTTCCGAACGGTTTTTCCCTCCTGGCACATCATCCAGTTTTCGTAGAAAAATGTGCATTAGCAGTTTTCCAGGAAAATGTTCCCTTACCGTCAAATTATAGTTTAGAAGCTCCAAAGCCTCCACGTTATAGCTTATAAATATGTCATTAGGCACGAAGGACTTAGAGTAGAACTCGTCGAATTGCAAATTAACCTAAGATGTAAAGGTAAGTTAAAAATTGTTATATTTGCAATAGCTCAGGGAGAAAATTTATTTGAACTTACTCCAGTGACATAGGCTGCCGCCCAAGTTATGGCTAAAATGATTTGCTGATTAAATATCATAATTTTACAGTTCCAAGTAATGCCCTGATTTTTTTATAGCAGTATGAGGGATCATTTTGCAGTTGGTTCCATCATATCTTGCCGAGTGAATTAATGGACATGTTCGCTAACTACAATGACCATATTAATGGGTCCGCTGAGTGCCCTCTAGATTTTTATCTAACAAGCCAGCCGTGAACGAGTCGAGTATGTGATTTGTTAAGCACCAACGCCGAAACGATTGGTATGCGATCAGTTTGCTGTTCTATTTCGATTAAGGTCATCAAAACGAAACAAGTTTTTATCTTCACACCTTTTTTATTGAGATCATTTTAAATAATCTCTTGTCAAAAGTGAAACGCAAAGTTCTTACTTTAAAACTGAGTTTCCTGACACTTGACACAATCATTACAATCTTCAAACCGTAAATTGTGCAAAACATATTTAAAGTTAGGTGCAGAGTCAACAGCAAAACGAACATGAATGACACTTCGCAGCTAACACATCTCACATGAATGCAAAGACGCCGTAAAACCACACCTGAAATGGCCATGCCCATGGGCAGCACGAAACACATTAGCAATGGCATGTTCCGCCGAGATTGGCAGACAATCCGACGGCAGTCGAAGATGACGCTGACAATGAGTTAATCAAAGCATTTGTGTAATTAATTGTCAAATCATTCGCACCGTTCAACATGAGCTCTGCAACCTCTATGTTGGACCGCTTCGTGTTGTAGTTTTATACAATATTTAAATATATTTGCATAAACACAGATCTAAATACGCCTGCTTATGCTGTGTTTATGTCGTCTAAAGTGTCAACTAACATCTGCACTCGTTTCCGATCTCCCAACTGTAGTCCAGTTGTCAAAAGGTTTTATGCAAATGTGAGTTAAATTCGACTTTGACTGGCTAAAGTCGATAAGTCCGAGAATCGAGAAAATTAAATCAAATGTTGACCTCCATATTACTCTTTATATATCGGCAACTCCCAGCCTGTCTGTTTACTCGTTTATTCTTTTTCGGTTACGGTGTTAAAATCGTGTTGATTTTTAGCTAAGACCTTAAAGCTTGATGACTATTGGAAGTGCTAAATGTTTATGGTGCTGCGACAGCTTTTATTTTCAGCTGAAATATTTTTTAAGTGGCATGATCATTGATCGCTTTATTTAAATTGTTACTTAGACGTAATTTTTTCAAGGTTTCGCGTATAAGTATTTAAGTACAATATATATTTTGACAGATTTTTCAATAAATTTCGTTGGATTAAATGTGGTACATACATACTTATACTAATGTTCTCCCATTTATAGTAACTATGTTGCGTATCTCATTTTTTGTCACGATTTAAACAAAAGGTAATAGAGACTGCTCCCAGTAATTTATGGAAACAGGGTATTTGATCAGTGACCAGCTTCTGAAGTGGCTCTATCGCTGATGCCCCACAGTGACTTAACCAATGCAAACAGTGCCAGACACGCCTGCGTTATTTTTGTTGTAGCTTTGGTTTATAAAGATGCTTTATTTGCAAAGCGGACAGAAGAGCATCATGCCATGCACATTGGCCCACCTGGGCCAGGCACCGCCACGTTAAAGTTGTTTGCAATTTTTTGTCGGGGCTTCCTTTTCTTTTGATTTTTCGTTGACAAGACTCGTTTATTCATGCACCTTTGTTTATGTATCGCTGTTTCAGGCCACTTGTCCAAGATAGCAATGTAATATGCAGTTTACATATGATATTATCATCATATGAGAGCCCAACAGTTGGCTTCGGGCTTTGATGCGCCAGCTCTTGAGTATAAAAGCCGCCAGCACTGAAGTCACTAGGTGCAGTTAATTTTTGGATAACTCGGGCTTACTATTGTCTACAAATCAAAAGATACTCATCAAAATGAAGTACATTGTTTTGGTAAGCTTTCAGCGCCTATCAGATTACTCCGTGCATTATCCGTTGTATTCTTGCATTTAAAGGTCCTTTTCTTGAGCTTGTTGGCTGTTGCTTTTGTGGCCGCAGTGCCCGTTGATGAAACACTCCAGAATATCTATGGAAGGGCTGAGGTACACAATCCACATGATCCTCAGGCAATTTTTAAGTTAAAGAAACTGAAGAAATTATTGCTTGGTTAGGATCGGTAACTTTCACCGTGTTGATCCAAGTCTATGCCAAATCACAAAACGAGCTAACGTTCACGATTCATTTAACACTCCCTATTCAAAATATTTACAAAATTGGATTAATAAATGGTATTTATTTTGGATCAATTAACTTTCATTAAAATGTTTCCAACAAAAAAACGCCTTTTGCCTTTGTAATCGATTAAAACAGCTTTTAATTATATATCTTTGTATATAAAAATAAATCTTTGAAATTTAAAAAAAAAAAATAGGTTATTTAGTGTATGCGCATTGTTCAACGCTCTTTTTGCGAATTTCGTTATTTCGATATTCTATTATCCGTGATATCGATAACTTAATATATTTTTGTATTATTATGATATTTTGCAATAGTATGTAACAGGCAGAAGGAGGCGTGGCAGACCCCACAATCTAAATACATATATTATATTTTGACTCGGGATCACTAGCCGAGTCGTTTGGGCCATGCCCGTCTGTCAGAGTTTATAGTTAAAATTAAAAGGGTGATAATAGGCGAATGGTATCTTACTGTCGGATGCGCTCGACTCTAGCTTTTCTTACTTGATTTTATTTTAACAAGTTTTGGATAGTTACACGCAAGGATAATAATCTGTGGATTATTTGTGTTACCTACATTGATATAATAATATTTATTAAACTAAATAGTGTTTTAAAGCATTAAAGATCCTGAAATCCTCTTAATTTCTTAATCATCTTTTAGCAAATCAAAAATTCGAAAAAAGTTTATTTTATATTGTTTTCAAAGAATAGACAAACTAAATCTGATTTGATTCCACCTATATATATATATATATATATATATATATATATATATATATATATATATATATATTATATTATTACTCCTTATAAGATGGTTAAGTTCCCCTTCGAAATATACATACTATTTGAAAAAAATCCAAAAACTTTTATCCTCTATTTTTATTAATTTGCCTTACAACTACACTCGCAATATACACGTATTCTGAAAATTCATTAACATCATATGTTATTACAATATATAAGTTATCCCAAGAAGAGAAGTTTTTTCAGTATTTTTAGCTTCAGTAGCAAGGACTGATCATCGGTGGGGTTAAAGGGCTCGTTGCCTGTCCCTTCAAGACCCTCGGGTATTGCCTCCTCTACCGGCTTTGCACTAGTCACTGTGAAGCAGACCGCTAGGCAAACAAACAAGGTCTGCAAATATTCCGCAATTAGTTAATTATTTTTATAACAATTAATTTTAATAATACCACATCCTGCAGACGTACCAAGAGTATAAAGTTCATTGTTATTGTGAGTTAAGTATCCTTGAGGGAGAGCTAAGAGGGAGATGACTGATGATCTCACAGTTTGCGTTAACAGGTTTGTACTGAACATAGACGGTGCCTGCCAACTATTTATATAAGCGCTTCGAGTCGTGCTTAACCGCGCTTGTCCCATAGAAATTAAAACAACACGTCGCCACAATACATGCTTTATAAGTTCGACCGCGAACCAAAAAAAATTGTTTAGACTATTAAATGTGAATTTAGTGTACCACGCAAGGCGCTCCAATGTGTGGAACTTTAAAGAATACAGCAAACCAAACTGTTTTTTGTTAATACCGTTTTTGTTGTTATTGGCCCCATTGTTGAACTAGTCCGACGCTAAAGTGTTTTGTTGACTGACATCTCGCTGTGGTTTTTCGCTAATCGCTATGTTTCCTCAGATTTTTAGCTCTGTTTAACTTGACCATTAGCTAAAATTTTTAAAATGCCAATACCCCGCTTTAGCATAAGCATTTTTAGCGATCGTTTAACCTCAGTTCAGAATTTTATTGCTTAGTAATTTTTATACATTTAATGATTTTAAAAATTGTTGCACAAATTATAAATGCTCACAATAGCTACTTTATCTATCAAAATCTGGAAAACATATACAAATACGAATATAAAACATCTGTTTAGTCTCTTATTATTTATTTATCTATCAAAATATGGAAAACATATACAAATACGAATATAAAACATCTGTTTAGTCTCTTATTATTTAAATCAAATAGTGAAATTATACATTAAAAGTAGTCTATGAAAGTTATCTTAAAAGAACCAACAAGAAAATATTTAAATTTTAACTTGGCGCGAAATCGCAATGGATGAAAAATGCTGCAAAAATAAATTGTTTCGCACACTACTATCGTGTTGAAACACCTATCGCCAGCCGAGCAAATAGTTGTCTTTTTAACTTCAATCTTCTGGATCTAATTTAAGGTGTCCAAAGAAAGGGAAATCGCTATTAAAAGCTTCCTGATTAACATTTTGTGTTGTTAATTGTGTCCCGCAAAAAATTATTTTCTTACTTGTAAAATGTTGGCAGCACTATCACAGAGCTGCCATGTTTTACTTTAGTTATACAACTGAAAGAGTGGCAACGACAAAGGTTAACATTTTGCTGTTAGCTCACTGTTAACCCTGAATGTCAAAATACCAAACAACAAAAGAAAAAAAAAGCAAAAAGAGGTATATAATTAATTTTAGACAATAAATACAGTTGACCAAATCAAGTCAAAATTTCACACATTCAAAATTTTAAAACTCATAGTTGACATAAACTCTCGGCAAGCAAAAAAGTCTCTATCAAAAATGACGGGCTCTTTTAGTGTAAAGCTGAAATCGAAAAAAGGTCAATTCATTGTAAACGACCTGAGCGAGACCACAACGTTAGCTGAACTGAAAACACGGATAGCTCAGGTGACGCAAATTAGGGAGTCTCATCTCCACGTGCTCGTGGGTTACCCTCCGCGGCCTCTTGATCTGAACGAGGAACAGGAGCGTAGTCTATGCGCTGCTGGAGTCAACAGCGGTGAGACCTTAATAGTAGAGGAAAAAACAGTGCCTATGTCAGGATCAGCGAACATTGAGGATGACGAAGCGCTGGCGCGTCGTCTACAGGCTGAAGAAGATGCGGAGCATCTGCGTCAAGTTACCACCTTAAGCAACGCAGATTTAAGCAATACCGAAAACGCAACCATATCTGTGCCTGTGTCCGAAGCTGCAGAAGCTGGTCCCAATGGCGATTTCAATGGCATTTTGCTGAAAAAGGTAGTCCCGGCCGATAATTCGTGCCTTTTCACCAGCATACGATTTGTACTTAACGGCAAGGTAGATAACGAAGGCAGTGAAATGATGCGTCACATTATTGCCCAGGAGGTCGCTGCAGATCCGCAACAATATAATGATGCAGTTCTTGGAAAATCCAATGCAGAATACTGTGCGTGGATACAAAAAGCCGACTCCTGGGGAGGTGCAATTGAAGTGTCAATATTATCCAATTATTATGGCATTGAAATCGATGTGGTTGACATACAAAATGCTATAATCAACCGCTTTGGTGAAGACAAAAACTTTGGCCTAAGAGTATTTTTACTATTTGATGGCATACATTATGATCCACTTTATATGGAGACTTCGCAAAGTGCCGCACCAGCTACTATCTTCCCCGTCGAGGAACAAGGCGTCTATCGGCAAGCTGAACAGCTGGCGAATGAAGCCAAGTCCTCCCGCCAATTTACAAATGTGGATAAATTTAATCTGCGCTGCTTGCAGTGTGACCTGATGCTTGTGGGTCAAGCCCAAGCCCAGCAGCATGCCAAAGCAACTGGACATGCTAACTTCGGAGAAATTTAATACGTGCTGATTTTTGGTACAGTTTATATTTTGGCTTTTATCCTGTTCGCCTATTATATACTCACCACATAGAACGCAAAAACCTCTCAATCCCGCCCCAGAATATGGGTTTTTAAAAATCGTTTCACTAAATATTTCAAAAATCTGTGGTTAATTTATTTAAATCTTTATTTGCCTATGCAACTGTCATTTTATATTTGGAAAGTAATAAAGTTCCATCCATTACACTAGCACTAAATTATGTATTTGATTTCTGTTCTTGGAAGTCAGGAAGCCCAGGGTGGTGTCATGGCGGCCGGGTTTTGTAAATATGACATGACCACTGCACTTACGCTCAACATAAATGAAGAAAGCACCTAAAAAACTATACTTAGTTCAGGTTGGGTACAAACTATGTAGAACTTACCTGCTTAGCATCGTCACTAGCTCGCGAGCTAGAAAAGCTAATACATGAGCAGTATAATGCAAACCAGGCACACCATTTAAGCTATTATAACGCAGTCGTTTAGATTAAGATTATAATTTAGGTTATCAGTTTTACCTTCATCATCAGACCACACATTGAAAAAATCATTCCAAGAATATTCATGTAGTCGGGCATCATATCCTCATTCGCTCCTCCACTTTGACCCTGATTCTTCGGTGCCTTGTAGCGATTTATCTTCTCTTTACGTCGTGGATCTACTGATATACTCATTTTATAAAGCGTTTAATTTAGAATTGACAAAATTAGTGAAAAAAAGTTTGGATAAAATTAATATAAACGTTGCCACATCAATTAAAAACAGCTGTGTTTTTGGCATTCAGACAGTAATGTCTGTGATTTCTGTGAATGACATATTTTTGCTGCACCACTTTCTGTTCAGCGGCATACACATTCAAACCATAATTGTTATTTAACAATAATAGTACAATTGGAAAGGTTTAAGAAAAGAGAATGGTATTGCGAATTTTTACGTTTTCGTTAATACCAAAAGTACGGCGTTTTCAAATTTATACGCAACCACGTCGCTTACATATAATAACAGCGCCTAATCTCCAAAATGAAAATTGGGCCACAAATGTTCGCCCACTGCACGTGCGAGTGTCGGATCAGGAAGCGGGATTACAAACCAAGCGTGAAGCAAACAAACAATCGCACCCATTTCAAAGGAATTATAAACATGAGTTCCCACAAGATTCATCTACTCAGATTTTGATTCAAAGAGTCGAAAACGGTTGTAAAAATACCGATATAAAGAAGGACACAATACATGAATTAGTAGGTAGTCCTGACGTCTTTGGCAATGCTAAGGTTACTGAAATTACAGAATATGAAAGTGAAACCCAAGAAGAAGAATACTTAAGCAAACCACAACATAAATCGCAAACCCGCCATTTAAGAAAACTACGCACCAAGGAGTATGCTCGTTTGATAAAAGAACACCTAAACGCCAATTGTATTAACGATGCAATTGCGGTTTTAGAAGTGCGCATGCTGCGAGAAGACCGTGTCAAACCGGAAAACTATATCTACAACCTTTTAATCAGCGGATGTGCCAAAGCAGGATACACGCGTAAAGCGTTTAGTCTATTTACAAAAATGCGACAGCGAGGACTGAAAGTCACCGGAGGCACCTACACTTCCCTATTTAACGCTTGCGCCAATGCACCTAGTCCCATTGACGGTCTAGGAAAGGCAAAGCAGCTGCGAATCAATATGTTAGAAAAGAACTACGAACCAAATGTTAAAAATTATAATGCCATGATAAAAGCTTATGGACGCTGTGGGGACGTGCAAACGGCTTACATGTTGGCAGATGAAATGCTAGAGCGTCAATTGCCAGTTAACGCAGAAACTTTTAACTTCTTACTGCAAGCCTGCGCGAGCGACGTGCAGGATGGATTTCAACATGCCCTTCTTACTTGGCATAAAATGATTAAATGTGGCATTAAACCGGACTTGTATAGTTTCCATACCATACTGCGCTGTGTGCGGGATTGTGGCATTGGAGACTTAGATTCTATGAAAGAGACGGTAAAGCAGATAGCTTTTGGTACAATAAGAAGACAACAACCAGATCTTCCAGAAATCACAAAAACTGCGACAAACAGCCTGGTCATTGCTTCTAGGCCTAAGTCTAACGAGCTGATTACAACTTCTGAAGATCAACTGGAGTTACCAAACCTGTTGCGACCACAACCACAATTGGGAAGTCTGCTTGCCTTTACAGAAATAACTCGGCCACATGAACGGTTTTTATTACTGCGAGGACTGGCAGGATTTTTAGAAGTTATGAAACAGCATGAAGTAACTCCAAACATTCAATGTTTTACTACCATGTTGGAAGTTATACCTCCCACAAATGCAGCTGAAAAGCAGCTGCTGAGCTTTGTACGTAAGATTGGTCTTAAAGCAGACATTGATTTTTTCAATATACTCATTAAAAAACGTTCAATGCGCTTTGATTATGAAAGCGCCAGCGAAGTGCTTACCATGATACAAACTGCGGGGTTACGGCCGGATATCGTAACGTATGGTGTTCTGGCTCTCGGCTGTCGAACCCAAGAGCAAGCTCGAGAACTACTAAACCAAATGCAATCGGCAGGAATTCGCATAAATATAGTTATTCTCGGTGCAATGTTACGTCAAGGATGTGCACAAAAATCTTTCGCTTATGTCAACGAAATAATGCAGCTAACCCTGGAGGAGAACATTAAACCAAATGAAGCCTTTCTCCGTCACTTGCATAATTTTTATAGAGGCTGTGCCAGGGCTATTGACGCCAGGGTAAGAATATACATACACAAAATAATAATTCTTTGACAAACTACTGTTGTATCCCCCAGCATCCTTCTACTAAAAGTGCTACGTTTAAGAAAGGGCACTCGAAGTTTTGTGATAAATATCGATTGTTTTACGAAGAGTTTGGACTTGCTGGCTTAAATCTGGAAGATGCAATTTCTAGAATAAAGGAACGTCCTTATGCACAGTTTAGGGAACCAGCAATGACTGGGCAGGAGACAACGAAACACGAGTTTGTTAAACGCAAAACAAAGGTGCGAAAGTATATAAAGAAAATTCAAATAGATATGCTCAGCGATGATCCAGCGATTCAGAACCCATTTAAAAGAATAGAATAAATATAAATCTATGTAAATTGTTTTTTATTGTTGCCTTAACTATTTGTTACATAAATCGTTAATCTAACCAACCATTGTGCGTTTGCGTCCCCGCGCCCTGACTTCTTCAAACTTGGCTAAAACAGCCTCTTCGTCTTTGACGCACGCCTGTTGATATGCCGCTAATATAAAGTCGAAGATGTATGGTTGCTCGCTGTGCGTGCTCAAAAGAGCTCGTTCGAGTACATATAAATCCACACCCTTATCTTCTGTTGCCTGACTGTAGTGACTCAGACCGAAATCAATGAAAATTACATTAAAGTCAGTAACTGTATTTGGATTAATAAGCATATTCGACGTTGTCATGTCACCGTGTATTATGTTATTAGAATGCATTTTGCCAATGATAAAACCAATACGATGGCACAGATCCTGTATTGATTGCTTCGCACTCTCACCGTCGGTCTCAACTACTGTGTCTTGAATAAATTGTTTTGCTGTCTGAGCCTCGCTGAAGTATTCCATGTAAATTTTATGGGTGTCGAGATCTGAGTGTAAAATACGCGGCACTAGAATGCCAGCGGCTGAACAACGACCACATGCCTTTACCTCAGCTTTTATACGCTGTCGCGTAATTTGTGCATCGAGTTCTGGATGACGATATTTCTTGACAAAACGTTCTTTGACGAGACAAGATTCGCCTTTATATTCTCCAAGGTAGAGACGTCCTTCTGCGCCTTGCTTAAGTATTTCTAACACCATGCTGATCTCAAAGTTATGCGTTTGTCAAATTGTTCATTTTCTTATGCTTGGTATTTTGACATTCACCCATTTGTGGTATTCACACATGATGCGAGCAGCTGACAAAGCAACAGCTGATATTGTTGTGGTGTTTTATTGCAGCAATCATCATACACTGAAGTGATTCATTGTTAAAAAAAATTTCTTGTAATTATAATCCTAACCATGTTTAACTTATTTGGCAAAAAACCAACTGTAAAAGAGCAACAACGGGAAAATGATCGTAGTCTTCGAAAAGCAACTCGTGACATTGAGCGAGAGCGTAGAAAACTGGAGGAGGAGGAAAAGAAACTGGAAGTTGAGATCAGACGAAACGCAGCTGCTGGTAATAATGATGCTTGCCGTATTTTGGCTAAGCAACTTGTAGAAATCCGTAAACAAAAGTCTCGCAGTTACGCAGCATCAGGAAAAATTCAATCTATTGGATATCAAAGCAAAAATATAGGGGCAAATATAGCTCTAGGAGAGGCTATGGGCACCACGGCAAAGACAATGAATAGCATAAATAAAGTAATGCGACCGGAAGCTATTGCAGGCACAATGCACAATTTCCAACAGGCGAATATGCGTATGGAAATGACCGATGAAATGATAAATGATACACTGGACGACATGCTTAATGAGTCTGGTGATGAAGAGGAGTCGAATGACGTAGTAAATCGGGTGCTTGATGAGATTGGAATTGAAATTTCGGGCAAAATGGCAAGCATACCAGCAACCGGTTCCGGCGAGCTTGAGACAAGTGGAAAACGATCTGAAAAAGACATTGCAGATCAGCTGGCAAAACTGAGATCATCTTAGTTTTACAAAAAAAATATTTTCTATTTGACCCCATTATCAGAAATTATAAGCTAAAATTTTTCAAGCATTTTTGTTATTCATTAACCATAGGGCAATAAATCTTAAGTGTATACACAAATTTATAGACGGGCACTCATTCCACCTGAAGCGACAATAGATTCTCCTGTTATGTAGCCAGCATCTTCAGATACTAGAAAAGATACAACTCCAGCCATTTCTTCGCTTGTGCCAAGGCGACCCATTGGAATTTTGCTGAGCGCTGCTTCATTTGCGGACTCATTTTCATATAAAGCTTTAGAAAACTTTGTTCGGATAATGCCTGGTGCTAAGCAATTTACCCGTATTCCTTCAGGGGCCAGGTCCTTAGCGGCTGCCTTAGTCAGTCCAATCAACGCAGTCTTGCTTACAGAGTATGCGCCTAACAACTGCAGAAAAGATGTGAAAAAAACATCGTTTACTCACGAACTTGTTTACTCACCTCAAACGCATCGTATCCCGCAATGGAGGAGACAAATACTATATTAGATCCTCTTTCTTTTCTTAAATATGGCAGCGCTTCTTTAGCCAACAAATACGAACTCTTCACATTTACTTCGAAAATTTTGTCCCACACAGCTTCATCGCACTCCAGCACCCCACCAACAGCCGGATTTGTTGCAGCGTTACTAATTAAGATATTAAGTTTTCCATACTTTCCAATAGCCTCCTCAAAGAGTTTTTTGCGATCTTCGGCATCGGCAACATGACACTTAAGTCCATGTACATTAAGTTTTAACGTACGAAGCTCGGCAAGCGCGTTATCGACGTTTTTTTGCTTTCGACTGCTTATAACAACGGCTGCACCATCTTCAGCCAAACGTTTAGCAATAGCAAAGCCAATACTATAATAAAAAAATTAAATGTTTTGCTAAACATAACATCATAGCAATATAACTCACCCATCTGTAGACGCAGTGACTACTGCAACTTTACCTGCTAAACGTTTCATGCTACTGACTTTCGAACTTTGACTGGGAGCACTGCTGCTTGACAATCGTTTATGGCAAGTATTGTAATACTCATTTTTGTTGATGTGTTGATTAGGTTTCTCAGTCGCTGATAAAATGTGCATAGTACTTTGGACCTGGCTTCCAGTCAAACAGGTCACAGTAGACATTTGCCACTTTAAAGCTCTTGAAACTAAGTTTTTACTTAGATGAAACATAATAAGCCAAAACTGATGTCAAAAAAGAGGTGCTAATGCATCAACTTATTTTTACCACTCGATTCTTGTTAGTTCTGCTGACTTCCAATTAAAAAATTTGTTGTTAACACTGTTGTCATTCACCGCGAACTAAAAAGCTTTTTTAAGCGCATTTTTTAAATCATATTTTAAATCTGATTAAATTCAGCCCAGATTATGTTATGTTTTTTCTTGGAAGTCGATTAGTTAACTTTTTTAAACTTTTTATTAATTTAATAAAGATAATTTTGGAACATTTTTATCTGGTACTTTGCATTTCAAATTATAATCATGAGGCTTGGTTAAACTAAACAATTTTCATCTGTATATAGTGTGATCAGAATGTCATAACACATTAAACAAACGTAAATATGACACACAAACAAAATCCACTATGTGAGAAGAGAGTATTTCAAAAGCTGAAGTACAACTCATCCGAAAATACCAACAAAATAATCGCAAGCTGCTACTCTCTGATAAAGTGTAAATTAATAGGCTCTTCTCTGAAGCTACTTGAGTTGCTCATTTATTACTCTGCTCTACTCCATTCCCACCCCATTGTCGATTAGTCGTTTTGTGTCGTTTCCAGTGAGCAAGTCATTTTATTTCTTGAGTTCGATATTTGGGATACAGGTAACCTTTTTTTTTGTTGTCATAGTCGAGCATGTGATGTTAAATATATGTATGTACATATATTTTTTTTTACACACCCAAATTAGGAGATGAGCAGCCAGGCTGAGAACAGTGCGACAAATGCGCCCGCACCGCAAAATTTTAAAGCCCCAGTATTTCAGGATGACAAACTTGTTCTTTATTTCCATCCATACAACTTTTACTCTCAAAAGGTTAGTTATCGATGTAATCATGTGATTTATGAAAAAACGAAGAGCTAACAAATTGGATGCTTAAAACGGCGCGAAAATGCAAAAGCAATCGCAGCAATTGTCATTTTTTTTTGTTATTTACATAGTTACGAAAGTAATCGTCGCTATTGTGTGTACGGTGTGGTTTTAAGTTCGTATTCTATGATTAAGATTATTTAAAGTTGCAAATAATAATAACATTATTAGCGTAGATTTCAGTGTTCTTAAATCCCAGTATTAATCATAATATTATTTATACATTATTTTTATAAGTATTCAAATACTTTTAGGTTCTGCTAGTGCTTTATGAGAAAAACATCGAGTTTATTCCGTATGTGGTTGACCTGTCCAATGGCGAACAGTATTCTAGTTGGTTTCTAAATCTAAATCCCAAAGGTGATGTGCCTGTTCTCCAGGATGGCGTGTTTGTTGTACCCAACTCTTCACACATCGTCAACTACGTAGAGGCAAAGTTTCGAGGAGGTATGAAGATAACTATATGACTTTACAAGATCATTTAAGTTGTGTTATTTCTTAACAGACCACCATTTACTCCTGAAGCCTTACAACCCAGATTCATTGCAGTATGATCAAATGATGGTATTCGAACGTGCAGTTACTCAATTACCTATAGGCGCACTAAGTCTTGGCTCATTCATTCATGATGACCTTAAACTTGTTCCAAAGGCGCCCTTTATAGGACCTGTGCGCCTAACCTGTCTGAGTGAGTCGTCTGAATTGCATTAGCAAACAATTAACTTTTTATGATTGCATACCACTTCTATTTTCGTAGAGAACAATGACAAAGTCCTGTCGATTTTACGTCGATCCGTAGATAATTTGGATACAAATCATACAGTTCTTCAACAGAAACTCAAGACTCAGATGCTTCGCAGGGATCTTGTAAATTCACGAACCGATTTTCAGCGTGTATTAGATGCATTCGGCAACACACTTCTCTTCGTCGAACAAGAACTTTCAAGGCAAACACCACGTAGCGAGTGGCTTACTGGAAATACGCTAACGTTGGCCGACGTTAGTCTGGGCCTACTTCTGCAACGTCTTTATCAACTGGGCTTCGAGAACTATTACTGGTGCAATGGCAAACTGCCACAAGTAGAAACGTTTTTCCTACGCTTTAAACAGCGTTCCTCCTATCTTAAAGTAATGCCTAGCAGCAACTTTGAAATACTTAAGGAAATGTGGAGTATGACGCCTGCTAATTATAAGCTGGGAGCTACTGCCGGTGTTTTGGGTATGGCCATGTTTGCTGCATTTGCTCATAAGTAAGCAGTCATAAATTGTTAACAATCATTCGTTTTATTATTATTGTTAAAGTTGGACACATTTAAACACAAACATAAAAACGCTTAAATCTACGTGATAACAAAGCAAAATGTGGATGGGAGTCGTATGGCGTAGCATAAAAACTGAAACAATTTAACTGCGCGGATGAGCTACCCAATGAAATATGAACATCGGACTGTGCCGAAGTGCAAGCCTCAATCTGCTATTGTGACATAGAAAATTTCGAATATATACGCATTTGATGTACATTTATATTTGGTACAAAGGTATTTGCTAGACGCTTCCTTTAAAAAACTAGTTGTTAACCCAAGTAATTCAATTCCTGTTTGCGGATTTATGTTTTGGACAACTTTATATGATTTGCTTAGGTATCCATTGCCGCCTGCTGATAATCACGCCTCTGCTGCTCAGACTGTAGCAAACTAGCCGCCGCACTGGCCGCTTTTACATTGGTAAATAGTGGCATGCCCATAAATGTGGGAATTTGCTGCTGTTGCTGAGACTGAATACTCGGCTTGCCATTAGAGTTTGTCCGCGTTCCTGCGGCAGGCATCTGCACGCCAGCAGGTGCTGGGCAGCTGGATAAATTCGTTGGACGCTTAAAAGAGAAGTTTTCGCGTTGGTATTGAAAGGATCCATTACCGGGCGCTTCTGGCAATAATCCAATTGTTGGATACCAGAAGCGATACGTAAAGTACCAAGTAAGAATGGCGACTATACCGCTGATAACTTTCTCAATCATACGATGATAATATAGCATCGTTCCCACAAGCATTATATCCCACAGAAGTTGAAGCGCTGCCATACCAATAAACAGTGTGCGAATGATAGGTGTTAGTCGGGTATACAAATATTGAAGACTACGTATTTGCTCCTCGTTTAAGCTACGTAGCGGATTGCTACTATTTGTCTCTGAAACGCTACGATTATGCAGCTCGTTGCGAAGGTGTTCTTTGATGGTTTCCCATTTTATAATCGGACGCGCCTCCTCGATTAAAACTAAACTTGAGTGAATAAGTATAAACGCATGTCCGGATATATCAAAACCCTGCCAGAGATGACCAGCCTTTAAACAGCTTGACTTGCTATGGTAGCCTGTAATTTCAGAAGCAATAGTAGTGGTAGTGCATATAAATACATAGCTATATCACTTACCCCTAGTAGTACAGCGACCGTAAGATGTTTCCACTACGTTAAAAAGCTTTGTCCAGAAGAACCAAAAGAAAGTAGCTATTACAATACGTGGGAAGTGATGTCTAAGCATACGCTTCGAATCTCCACAGGTTATCGTGTAAGCGGAAAGTGCTGTAAACGGGACCAAGAACAATAAAGTCCAGCCCCAGCCAACTTTGACAAAGTACAAATTGAATAGATTGTCTGAACGGGCAAAGTACGTTTTGGGAAATGGCAAGAAGTCGCCTATAAGCGAGATGATGAATAAACTGCCCAAATAGAGAGCAACTTTCAAATCCGTATTAAAAAATATAGTTTTTTTACAAAGATGTATCACGCCCATTACGAGGATCTCTCGAATACTGGTGGGCGCTGCCGTTGGTCGCGTGCCTCTCGCTTCTGACCGAGTAATGTCCGGTCCACCAGGCCTAAAATTCATATTGGAGGTGCTTCCCTGACCGCTGTTAATATTTGGACGCAGTGGACGTCGTTTTGTGGCCATGATTGATTTTATGCACTCCTTTTATAGGTGTAATTTACGTTGTTTTATTTTTTCTTTTTTGGTGACGGTAAGAGCTTCTCTAAAAGAGAAAGTGGAACAAAATAAGAGATGTTAAGGTTCAAAGTTGAATTAATATGCCTACATATATACATATATTGCAATACTCGTCAAGTTTTTTTTTTAGTTATTAATGTAGTTTATGAAGTAAATTAAGTTTTCACTTAGCACTATTAATTTTCGTTGTTGTTTCTTTCTGTTCGTGGCATAATTAAACAAAACACGCAGCTGTTGCTTTAGCTAAAAAATAGAATTCTTTGTGAGTGCATACGGCACTCAGCTGTGACTGTCAAAAGTTTCAAGCGAATGGCAAATTTAACAGCTGATACAGCCTAAGGTTAACTACCGGCTCATCTGTGTCGCGATTGTAGAGTATAGATTGCTTTTGTATGTAATTACAATCGAATTTTAACTGGCATGTACAACTCAGCTAAAAAGCTACAGCGTGTGCTCACCGCACGCGAAATACGAAAAACATTCATCGACTATTTTATGGTCAATCATGAGCACAAGTTCATCCGCTCCAGTCCCGTTGTACCTTTTTGTGATCCAACTGTTGCCTTTGTTAATGCAGGCATGAATCAGGTAAAATGACAAGCGTCCTAGCTGTTATATTTTAAAAAAATTATATTTATCTAGTTTAAGTCAATATTTCTGGGTACAACATCGACACCACACAAGCGTGTAGTCAACTCACAGAAGTGCGTTCGAGTTGGTGGCAAGCACAATGATCTGTCAGTTGTAGGAAAGGATGGCTACCATCACACGTTCTTTGAAATGCTTGGCAACTGGTCATTTGGTGATTATTTTAAAGTAAGTTTTGGTACCGCATGCAAGTGCTTATATTTTTAATTCTATTTTTTATGCCTTGCAGCGAGAAGCTTGTGCTTTGGCGCTAGAGCTGTTGCGCGGACCTTACAACATTAATCCGGCGCGTTTGTATGTCACCTACTTTGCAGGTGATAAGTTACTTGGAATACCTGCTGATTTGGAGTGTTTTGATACCTGGCGTAACTTAGGGTGAGTTATATTTGAATGATTATTTTAAAGTTTTAAAATATTTTTCCTTTATAGTTTTCCCCCTGAGCGAATATTGCCCTTCGGCTGTAATGATAATTTTTGGGAAATGGGGGCTTCAGGCCCTTGTGGACCTTGCACGGAAATTCATATTGATCACAGACCAAATTCTAGTAGCGTTGAGCAACGCGCCAAGTTAGTTAACGCCGGACGTCCAGATATAACAGAGCTGTGGAACATAGTATTTATTGAATATAATCGGTAAATATTTATTTTTCCCGAGATAACTAAGATAAAATAACACCAGTTTCATTTGTGTTATTTTGCAGTAATCCAGATGGAACTTTAACACAGTTGCCCGCCAAGCATGTAGATACTGGCATGGGATTTGAGCGTCTAACGGCTCTGTTGCAAAACAAAAGTTCTAATTACGATACGGATCTCTTCACACCTTTATTTGACGGCATTCAAAGTGTAAGCCAAAGTTCGTTATAAAAATAGAATTTAAATGTGTAAATAAGTCTTATATACTTTAATAACAGTTATCCAAAGCACCCACCTATACAGGAAGCTTTCCCGACTCTCAGAATTTAGCCATGTTAGATACTAGCTACAGAATTCTTGCTGATCATTCTCGGATGGTAACAGCTTGCCTGGCAGATGGTATGCTACCAGATCAGAAGTAAGTTTTATGTTACATATATTTAATTACCCATTAGCCTACTTAAATTTTAAACGTTCAGTCAGAAGCTGCGTCGCGTCCTACGCAAGGCACTTTATATTTCGGAACAGGTATTTGCACACGAAAATATGCTTAAAGAACTAGTGCCAATCGTTGTAGAGACATTGGGGGAAGCTTATCCGGAAATGTCGAGAAGACAACAAGCCGTTATTGAACTTATTGCACACGAGCAAGAAGTGTACAAAAATCTGCGTGAGAGTTCATCAAAAGCTTTTGCAAAGGTGCTGACAGAGTTTCCAAAATTGGACGACATTGATTTAATGGAATGTCCTGGTTTTGTGCCTGCCTATCGCGAGTTTAAAGAGCAACGCTCTAATTTTTCAAACAATACTATACCAGGTGAATTCTTGTACAAACTCACTGACACCTATGGTTTGACTGAGGAGAGCTTTCTCAAGCTAGCTGAGCTGGAAAACATGAACTGTGATCTGCACCGATATCGTGCCGAGCTTGCTCTGGCTAAATTTAGAACTAAGGAACCGCAGCGCAATGGAAGCGATTTTGATTTACTTTTTCAGAAACGAATTTCTAAAGCACAAGTAACCCTTTCAAAACGATTGGCTCCTACTGACAATAGCCACAAGTATGTCTACAAGTATGATAAAGAAAGAAAAACCTATGCAATTCCAACACTGAAAACAATCGTGCTTGGCTTGCTTAGCAACGATGCAGACGTTTCACACATTTTTGGGAGTCGCTTGAAGCAGAGTGATACAATATCAATCATAACAGAGTCCAGCAACTTTTACTATGAATCCGGTGGTCAGCAATCAGATTTGGGCACATTACTGGTGGTGAACAAACTTAAACCTGAGGAGCCCCATACGCTTGATGTTTTGGGTATAAAGTATCTCAATGATTGTGTAGTTCATATTTGCAGTTTAAGCTCTCCCACCGAAGACTTTGAACTAGCTGTTGGGGATAAAGTGCACCTTAAAGTGGATTCTCAAAACCGGCAGCTTAATACTTTACACCATTCAGGTACATATGTCATAAATAAGGAGAAAGTAAAATTTATTATTCATCTCATTGTTTTATCCTATCTATAGCTACTCATTTGCTGAACGCTGCCATTCGGTCACTTTTTAATAAAGTTACCTATCAAGTGTCAAGCTCAGTTAGCAGTGAGCAGTGCAAACTGGAATTGGGTCTACTAGGCAAACGTGTTGGCAAGGCAGATGTGCAGCTTATTGAGGATTTAATTAAGTAGGTTTTTTTTTAGTTGTACGCAACCAACTTAAAAGCTTTTAATTACAGTCGTGCCATTTGCTCTGCGGCTTCTGTGAAAGTGGAACACCCTACTGCTGCAGATGTACTAAAGCAAAATGACATAACTATGGTACCTGGTGAGGTATATCCCGAACAGGGACTACGTCTTATAAATATTCAATGTCCAGAGCTAAATCTTAGCTCCAAGGAATTGTGTTGTGGTACACATGTGACAAATACAAAAGAGCTCTCGTGCTTCTGCATAATTAATCTAAAGCAAACAAATCGTGCACGATTTGCTTTTACTGCTGTTGCAGGTCAGGCAGCAGAAAATGTAAGCTACAAAATTTACAAAATTATTGACATTTTTAAAGTCTGTTTCTCAATTTTTTAAATAGGTGTTAAAGACAGTCGCATTGCTTAGACATCGAGTGGATATGTTAGAACAACAGTTCCAGACAGATAAACTAACTAATGCTACTGAGATCGAACTTCAAACCATACGTCACAACATGCTTCACACAGACATTAAATTACCCTATGCTTTTAAGATGGACACTTATGAGCGTGTTAAAGAAATGCTGCGGAAACTCAAAGAAACTTCACGTGTTACTCTAAAGTAAGTTAAGGATTAACTTAAATTTGCAAAAAAGCCTTTAAGAATTTAAGTTGTGAAATTTACAGAGAATTCGTCGAAGTAGAAATGCGAAATGTATTACTGGATAAGCCATTGCAAACGCATCCCTACATTCTGCACTATATAACGAGTTCAGCCCTGGTCGAGGAAATTCCTTTACAACGTGCAACAAAATTGTGTACTGATCGTCCTATTTTAGTAATCAGTATGTGTGGAAGCATTGTCAAAGCGCGTTGCTGTGTGCCCCAAGTAAATATTTTTAAATAACTTATCTAATTGAATATAAAATTAACTTTGTAATACTTTTAATATTTCAGAATTTTATCCACAATCAGTTCAACGCAAGTCTTTGGCTTCAATCTTTTGCAAGTACGTTTGGTGGCCACATCGCGGCACCCAAAGGTCAGAATGCAGAGATCGTGTGCAATATGAAGGGACGAAAAGTAAACACTCAGTTTGAAGAGCAACTGGAGCAGGCCATGCACAGCGCTCACAATTACGCCAAGTGTCATTTGATGACTTAAATGGATTTTCCCCGTACCCAAACGCCGACAACGATAAAAAAGCTATTATAGGCGAAAATACATACATACATACATACATAGCTGTTTATTAGACTACTGTGTACACCTTAATACAAGTCATGGGCTGTTACTGACAGAAAAATTTTGGAAGTGAACCATACTTGACTCCATTAATTGCTCAAATACGTCAGGACCATCAACGCTGTTATTAAAGAAATAGCTTACATTTGTTTCTGAGATTTCTGGCGATTCTGCAGTTCCTTTTTTTTCAGTTTGGTTGATTCATTCGCAGTGAATAGATGATGTTTATGTTTAAAACGTTCCAAGGGGGTTTTTATCAAATTATTCATCTTGTTGTAATCACCCTTTACCAATAAATCAAAACTGTCATCTTGTGAGTAGCTTTTGGTCAGTGGACTGACATTAAGCATCTTATTAAGTTCTTTGTGGGATTGAACCAACAAATGTGAATCACTTTGTAGTGGTTCTGTATTGAGGTCTTGTAACGAATTGCCATTGCTTAAACTTAACTGAGCCAGTTTCTTACTCAAATCGCTAGAGATAGGTTTGTAGTGAAGAGATTGCCCCGCGTAATTAGTGACAACAGGTAATAAATGAGGATTTGTAACTATTCCTTTTATAATGTCGGACATATCCAAATCGCTATCGCTCTCTAAGTCAGAGGGCAAACATTTGTTAATAGGCGTTGAGCATTGCTCTACCATCGGGCGGACGGATTCTTTTACTGGAGTTATATTTTTTTGTCGCAAAAATTGGTGCATTGTTCTTTGATTAGTTTCGTGATTAATATCGTCTTTTGTTCTTTCTCGTATATATTTTTTTTCAGTTTTAGTGTTTTTATCAATGTTTGACAAGGCATTTTGCGGTGCATCGAATTTATTTATCCTTTTCCCCTTTTTGGGAATTTTTTCAATACATTTTATAAAAGCATCTACCATACTTGGGTACGCATTATGTAACATGTCTAGTGGTTCAATTGTAGTGTACAATTCTCTTAAGCCCTTTGGATTATCTTTCTCAAGCTGATAAATTTGGTCATGCGGAATAAGTCCATTAAAACACCCTCGGGTGTCTTTCCATTGTAACTCGAGGCTTGCAACACCTTTTACTGTACGTTTTTTGATAATTTTTTTTGGCTGGATTAGGGTATCGTTTGAGTGGAGCACTTGCCAGCGCGTAACAATCGGAAAAAATTTTTGAAAACAATAAATTTCTGGCCATTGTAGAAGCTTTCCAACTTGCTTTATGAATTTGACGAGATTAGGCTGTTTCCAGTTAAGATTAAGATTTGGCACCACATCTGGCGCACTTAGAAATTCACATATTATTTCTTCATTTGGAAAGTTTTCATTTTCAAGTGCCTTTTTGCGCAAAGCTAGTTCAGCTTTAATAGAGAGTCTTTTTTCCCTGTAAAAAAACCCTTTACAATTAAAAACCCTGTCAAAGATTTTTAGATATATGTTCTTACTTCCACAGGTTCTCGTCACATCCACGATGCGTCCGGCAAATGGAGCAACCGTTTTTTGAATGACTCTGCGTGCGTCCGATATGACCACAGTTGGTACATATATTTTTGTCATTTACGCGCAGCTCCATTGAATGGTAGGATTCTGTTTCATGGCGCCATTTACGTAATCTAAAAGTAGCAACGATATTATTTTTGTTTACAAAATAATTTTGCTTAACAACTTTACTTTTCTAAAATTTCGGACTCCTTATAAATATTAAAAAGCTTTAGAACGCTATCTTTGCCAATACCGCCAACGCCATCGGGACAATAATCGCAACCACAAAGGAGCGCCATAACGATAACCTTGTGCTGACCAAAGTCTATTCGGTTGCAAATTTCTTCCATATCGTAAATATCTACGGCACCTCCAGCGGCAGCCTGAGTTCCTTGGGTCGAAACTGAAAAGTTTCGGTAAACACGCAGTGCTCCATATGCAAAACAATCGGAATCTTGGCTTATGACGCCATCTACCAGCTTTCAAAAAATTTGTTAAACAAAAAAATTTTAATTCAAGTGAATGATACTCACCCCGTGCTTATTAAGAAATGCACAATAAGCTTCAGCCTCTCCTGGTCCCTGCACACATTGTATGCCCATCGACAACAACAAATTTTCGCACTGTTTTAGCACATGATTAAAGCGTGTTCTTCCTTTGTTCCCTTGGTCGGGTCCCTTTACTTGAACAGGTGATACCTTTTCTTTGGGACGTACACCTCGAAATTGAAGCTCATTGCGTTTTGCTATTACTTGACTTTTAAGGTTGGGAGCGACTCCTTCCAGCACAAAAACTGGCGTGACTTGCTCCCATATTAGGTAACAGGTTCGAAAAAAAAGATTTCTAAAAAGTAGGAATACAATAATAATTTGAAAATAACAAAAATATAAAACACTTCACTTTAAGTGATGCCGTGGATGCACGAAATAGTCAACAACATTAAGACTTTCACACACCCATCCAGCTAAATCAATGGCTACTTTTTTGCCTCTTAATTCACATATTGGCTTGCGTTCAGAATGAGGTGTGAGAATAGACCACAACTCCTTGACACCCATTTATTTGATAATGTTATTATGTATTTAAATTTTAATTTAAAATCTTAGGTAAACAACGCGCATTTTGACATTCACAATAGATAAAACAAATCATGCACAGTTACCAGTGTGACCGCGTCAATAACGATTAAATACACCGCGTCGCTGCCGAGCACATATGCAAAGAAATGTTTTTTTATGTATTTTAAAAAGAGTGTTTTTTTTTTTTAAAACATACTTTGCACCCAATTTTTCTTTCGCTTGCAAAAACTACTAGAAGGTATACAAAATAACGTAAACGGTCACGCTGATTGCCAATCCCTTTTGCAGCCGTCATAGCGTTGCAAGATTTTGACAAACGCATGTGTCTATTTGAATGTCAGTTTTCTGCTTCTTTATTGTGTTGGACGTTTGACGTGTCAGAGAAAATAGTTATTTGTTTTCCATTCGCATGTTTTGTTTTGCAAATAAGTCAACAAAATTGAAACACACACAGTTGCAAAACAGTTAACGTACGTCGTAACAACACAACGTCAAAATGGTGTTAGCCGATCTAGGACGCAAAATAACAACGGCGCTGCACTCTCTCAGTAAAGCGACTGTTATAAATGAGGAAGCGCTGGGTGCCATGCTTAAGGAAATTTGCGCTGCATTACTGGAAGCTGATGTAAACATACGACAGGTGAAACAGCTCCGCGAGAATGTACGGGCGGTAATTGACTTTGATGAGATGGCTGGAGGGTTAAATAAACGTCGCATGATACAATCTGCTGTATTCAAGGAGCTTATAAAGCTGGTTGATCCAGGTGTAAAGCCCTATCAGCCAGTTAAAGGAAAGGCTAATGTTATCATGTTTGTGGGCCTACAAGGATCTGGCAAGACAACGACATGCACGAAGCTAGCCTATCACTACCAAAAACGAAATTGGAAGTCGTGCCTTGTGTGCGCAGATACTTTTAGGGCTGGAGCCTATGATCAAATCAAGCAAAACGCGACAAAGGCACGCATACCCTTTTACGGCAGTTACACAGAAATAGACCCTGTAGTTATAGCACAAGAAGGAGTTGAAATGTTCAAACGTGAAGGATTTGAAATGATCATTGTAGATACTTCCGGTAGACATAAGCAGGAAGAGTCTTTATTTGAAGAAATGTTGGCAGTTTCTAATGCTGTTAGTCCTGACAATATCATCTTTGTAATGGATGCCACCATTGGACAGGCTTGCGAGGTTCAAGCAAAAGCTTTTAAGGAGAAAGTAGACATTGGATCCGTTATTATTACCAAGTTGGATGGCCATGCGAAGGGTGGTGGCGCTTTATCCGCTGTAGCTGCCACACAGTCACCTATTATTTTTATTGGCACAGGTGAGCATATCGACGATTTGGAACCATTTAAAACCAAACCATTCGTAAGTAAACTGCTGGGTATGGGAGATATTGAAGGACTTATAGACAAGGTAAGCTGTTAAATATTTGCATATTTTCTTTCTCACTGAAAACTTGTTTATTCAATAGGTAAACGAGTTGAAGTTGGACGGCAATGAGGAACTGCTGGAAAAGATCAAACACGGACACTTTACTATACGTGATATGTACGAACAGTTCCAAAATATCATGAAAATGGGACCGTTTTCACAGATTATGAATATGATTCCTGGCTTCTCCCAGGACTTCATGACCAAGGGCGGTGAGCAAGAGTCAATGGCGCGCATAAAACGCATGATGACAATGATGGACAGCATGTCAGACAGTGAACTAGATAACCGGGACGGTGCTAAGCTTTTCAGTAAGCAGCCAACGCGTTGCGTCCGTGTGGCACAAGGAGCAGGCGTTGTTGAGCGTGAAGTTAAAGAGCTAATTGCCCACTACACAAAATTCGCAGCAGTGGTTAAGAAAATGGGTGGTGTAAAAGGACTATTCAAACAAGGTGACATGACGAAAAATGTAAATCCAACGCAGATGGCCAAGTTAAATCAGCAGATGGCTAAAATGATTGATCCCCGCATGCTACAGCAAATGGGTGGAGTTGGAGGTCTTCAAAATATGATGCGACAGCTGCAACAAGGAGCGGCTGGCGGCCTGGGCGGTCTGGGGAATTTAATGAGCGGCTTTGGAGGAAAATAAGATAGTGTGCGCAAAAAATTATATAATATTTTGTTTAATTAGTTTGGTTCTTAGCATTAATTTGTTTATGGATTGCAAGCGCGTCAAATTGACTTGTTTTTATAATGATTTCCTCTTGTTTAACCTAATACAATAAAACATTTTTAAATCGTGGCTATAGTTGTAATCTATGTACCGAAATTTATGTAATACAGTTAACACTCCAATTAAGGTTAATTCTAAAGTTGACACAAATACATTTATTCACCAGGTTCACATTATTTGAGACGATGTTTGTTAATGAACATTTGTAATATGCATGCATAAGAATCCGAACGGAAATAAACTAAAATGCGGAACTAAGGTTTTTAAAAAAGGCGCCCTCTGAATAAAAGCCCTTATTTATTTATGACCTAAAAAAGAGCTGCCAGATAACCCGCTACAACGCGACAAGTCGGCGCTAGATAGTGAATGGCAAAGTCTTAAGTAAAAATGTTGGAGTACAATTTGTCTCGTTAATTTTATTTTGTGAGTAAATACGTAGTGAAACGAATCATATGCATGGATATGCAAATGTAAAATTAAGGATGCACACATGGAGTACAAATGTGCTTATATATGTACATACATACGGTGTACATGTGCGTGTGTAGAAGCATTTACAGCGTAGATTTAGCTGCACTTTTCCTTTTGCATGTTATATTATATGTACACAAAATGATTACAGCCTTGAAAATTGTCATTGCACTGCAGCTCCTCTTCAAACTTACACAGCTACAACGAGAAACATGAATCGAACAGGTAAACAGCAATTGCGACAATGTATATGGTTGATTCAAAGCAAAATAACGGTAAGCAAACCAACGCAAACGCAAAAATCCATGGTCTAAAAACGGTCTTGTATTTCTTGTTGCTGTGGAAGAGAACATGCTCTTGAATACACACAGCCATACACTCAAACATATACATATGCAAATACACATGTATACATTCGAACTCAAACATACCGATGCTGTTTCACTACGGTTTTGGGCCAATTACGTTCTTATAAAGTCCAAAACATACAAATACACGTGTATGTTCATAAATGCTGACACAAAAATACACATGTGAATGTAAGTATAAATGTGTATATACATATGTATGTATATCATTAAACCGAAGCACTGCTGGCAGGTCTTAGAAACATCCCTTAAGTTTGTGTGGCAGTTGTAGACCCTTTATTATATTAACAATGAAACGAGATTTTCGGCATAAAAATGTCTATTAAGCTGTCAAGTTTGACACTCGTAAAACCATCAAACAAGTGAAACGAACAGGTTCGCAGGATAAGTTGAACAGTGAACTGCTGCCAATATATTATTTTGCGTCATCTTTGCGGTTTCACTCATACACGTAGTCATCCTTGCGGCTTTATTTTCCTGAAATATTTAGGAAATTTACGACTAAATATTTTAAACATTTAGTGTTGATACAATATATTATAAAATTGTATAATTCAACATTTGTATAAATTTATGTGTAATACATATTAAGCAAACTTCTTATTTATTTTTGAGAATGTTGGCACAGAGCTCGCTTTAAAAAAAAAATTAAGGCTGCAGAAATTATGGGGAACTTTGCGAGGTCACAACACTTCAAATTATAGCCCACCAGGTAATTAAATTCCTTAGCAAAACATACATACATATATATTGTTTGTAATCCCTGTATGCGTCGCCAAATACTTCGCTGCCTGTGCATCTTCATGATACCAGCGTCCTTAAACCAGCAAACATATAATGAATTCCTCTGCGCCGGCATCTTAAAAGTAAGCGTTGGTGTTGGCGTGGGTGGCATGCTGACAGTGGCTCCATTGTACATGTTATTGCCTCAGCGTTTAATTGCATTTTTTGTGGGCCCCACGAAATCATATTCATTATCTTGTGCATGACCTTTGACCACAAACTGTCCCAACTTATTAGATCTTGCTCTTATTTATACAAAAAAAGGTACATACTCCTAATTGAAGTAGTTTTGTTTTTTCTAAAATTTTTGCTGTTATTTTAAAATTTTTTTTATATATTGTATGTATTAAAAGTATCAAACTGGAAATAATAATTTTCTAAATTTACTAAGTAGTTTGTATAAATTCTTGGGTATTTGTTGTTTAAAAAATCAAGGTTTGTATTAGATATATTATTCTATTTTTGGCTGTTGGCCAAGAGTTAAACTATAGCAAATTTATGGTTTCTAACAGATTTTTGCTGGCCCAAGTTTGTTTTGCCCACAAGCATTACTGCATCAACTGCTGATAGTCAAAATTGTTTTCAATTGGGTGCCTTTTTTAATGGCTTACGACTATTGCGGGTTGTTGCTTGTCTGTTTTTGGCACGTTTCATAACTGCTACTAGTTTAATTGAATATCGCTTGGTATATTATTTTGCTTTGATTGAACAGTCTATTTTTTTGGTTCTTCTTGACCAGTTTACAACATTTTGCGCGTTGTTGAAAGAACGGTTTGATTGTCGCATACATTTATAGAGTAATTAAGGTCAGAATGACAATTTTATATTTCCAGTGCAGCAACCAGCGTAATTTAGGGCAGCCGAGGACTAGCACTACCAATGCACACGAACGACTTTTGGCAGTCAAACCTATTGCATACGTCAGGGTCTCATTCGTCTGACCGTATAAAGAATGGTTCTGCGCATTTTTTTAAAATTGCAAAGCTAGTGGTTTTATACTTTTTTTTTGGAATTTTTGTGTTGTTATAAACGATTTGACACCAAAATCGATTCTGTAAGCTGCTGTTAGCTTAATTTATTTATATTTTATTTTAGTTGCTTGTGAAAAGTGAAGCAGTAAAAAAAATTTTAAAGTTGCGTTCTTCAGTTCCCGGTCGGTTATATCCATCGAGATCATCGTGTTGGTGCCGGTACTCCTGTGCAATGCTGGAAAAGCTCCTCGTGATTAAAAGAAAAATTGGATTATCTATCGTTATCTGCAATGTACTCGAGAGTCAACATTATAATGCATTGCTCGTGACAGCGTTTGCTTAATATTTAGGCTTAGTTTTTAGTGATAACTAACAAATTAACAGTTTATGTACATTAGCCAACCTTATTTTTAGTTATATGTCTTGAAGGACTTCTCATACTACATTGAGGTGTGGATTGAAGGAAGCGATGGACATTTAACTGTTTCACCATTTCTGTTTATACTTTACTCGACTTATTGCAAAAAATATTGTTTGACGTCACCGAATGTAAAGAGGAACAGCCAACGGCAACAGCTGTTCTGAATGCAGTCCCACCCAATACAGAGAAGTTGATTTTCGTCTCTTTCCCCCGTCTGTTTGTTAGAAGCGCGCATGTATGTATCTGCATTTATGCTGTAAAGCTTTCACGCAATATACAACTCTGCAAATTGACGGCAATATCTAAAGCGCAGGCGTTTGCAGTCGGTCTTAGAATCCTCTCTTTCCTTCTATCACGCAGCCGCTTTCAATTCGAACTCCACAATTTTTTAAGTGAGATAAAGGCACTTTTCGGCTTTTGTACTTTGAAACTTTAATTTTTAACAACCAACATTTTCTTATGCGTTTTGAAATCGGATGAACTTAACTGCTTCCTCTTTTAGTCCAGCATTGGAGGTCCCCTAAAATGCATGCCTAATGTGTTGTGATACATTTCAAAACCCCAAATAAAATCAACATAATAAAGGTATACACAAATTAATGTATTCACGCTAGCTACGACTAGGTATAACGGTTTATTAAGGCAATGTTTTAGTTATGTAAATATGATCTTGTTACGGCAATCGACCATGAAAAATGGTCTTAAATACTAACTTGCTGCACAGCCCACAAAGTATATATGTTCTTGCTCAGGATCACTAACCGAGCCGATTGAGCCATGTTCGTCTATCTGTCCGTCGGCGTCTGTGTGAACACACAAAATTTACCTATTATAACAGCTAGAGACACCCAATTTGACAAAAAGGTATCCAAATATCGCAAGCTCCTGGACTTTTTTTTAAGACCCATAAACTATATATATTCTTGCTCAGGATCACTTGCCAAGTCGATTGAGCTATGTCCGTCTGTCTGTATGAACGTCGAGATCTCAGCTATTACAAAAGGTAGAGACACCAAATTTGACATGATGATTCCTGTATATCATACGCAGATCAACTATATTTAAAATTTGAGGTGTCACGCCCACCGCCCACGCAAATCGATAATTTACGAATATTAAGGAAAGTATTACAGTTGGCATGATGGTTTCTGTATACCATACGCAGATCAAGTTTACTTCAAATTTAAGATGCCACGCCCACCGCCCACGTAAATTGATCATTTACGAAAAGTATTAAGGTTTCAGTTTTCTGCTTTGCCGCACGAAAAGATGCTGAAGAAGTAGTTACGCTGCCCGCGTCATTGCAGCATATCGTTGTTAATGGGTTTGTCAACAGTTTTATTTTTAAATTGATTTTATACATACATTTTTTCATTTCTTTTTTTGTTACATTTTTTGAATCGTTTATAAAAGCTATAGAATAAAGAATAAAAAAAATCGCTCACCTTTTTATTCACATTAATTATAATTGTTTTTATGAATAAATGGTGTTATGCAGAAACCCATATTTCAAACAACTATTACTACGGCAGCTAAAAGGTATACGATTTTTATAATAATTTAAAGCTTCTTGATTGCAAAAAGCTATCGGCGATTGGTTCTGTGGCAGCTGTACGATATATCGGTCCGATCCGGTCTTTTTCGACTTAATTAGAGTATGCGTGCACATGTGTTCTTAGTTTTCTTGTCGTATTTACAGTATCTTAAAAACTGAGAGACAAGCTTACTCTGCAATACATTAATGATGCTTATTGGGAATATATACATATACCTTATAAGGTCGTATACGTCTCCTAAGGCTTGTGGCAAAAATCTGGTCATGCAATGGTATAAAAATAGAAAAGCAAAGATAAAAGCCATGTCAGTAGGCAGATAGGAGCTAAGCAGGGTACGTAAAGTTTGTTCAAGACGCTAGCAGGACCAGGCAACAACCACTGGCAAATCAACTTGGCAACTTGAGACTGTTGCAGTCTATTAAAATTAACCCACCGGCAAGTGGCTCCCGTTTTTTCTGTATACGTGCTTAGGTGTGTTTGTGTTCGTAGGCGTGTCAAGCACATGAGCAGGACCAAGACGTTAAATTAAAGGCAAGCAACAAGGCGGCTATTTCTTCTTCTTGCACTTTGGCTTTATTTTTGTGTTCTTAAATTTCTACCAGCTCTCCTTTCAGTACTTTGTTCGCTACTGGCAGATGGCAAACATCCCGTTTGTTATCCTAGTTTTATTTTCTGCTCATTTTTATACCCGCTTCTCATAGAGTAGAATAACTTAGTATTATAACTTTGTTCAAAACCGAAAATGTACAATATGTAACAGGCAGAAGGAGACATCTTCGACCCCATAAAGTATATATATTCTGGGTCAGGATCAACAGTCGAATTAATATAGCCATTTCTGTCTATCCACCCGTCCGTCCATCTGTCCGTGTGAAAATCTAGATCTCAGCTATTATAAGAGCTATGACTTCCAAATTTGGAACCATATGCGTTATTATTGCACGCTGATCAAGTTTTGATGCCATATTGTTCATTTTCGGTTTATATGATAACTATAACTAGCAAAACGAACAGTACTATTATGCATTTACGGGTTTAAGTCCCGCCAGCGTCGAAAATTAAATTTGTGCAAAAACATTTTTATAATATATATATGCTTGTTAGTCAAAATCGGAATAAAGTTACTCTTAAATAACTCTTTTAAGTTTGCGAGTTTTCATTTACCGCTACCCATTGTGTAGCCTACCGAAAATGTATGTAAAATCTGAATCTATCTATTTAAATTCTATCTTAAACTTTCAAATATTCGTTAAGTACTTCTTTCTTGTTTCTTATTTAATGGTTTAAATAATAAACATAAAAAAAGTAACACGAATCATTAAAAAAGCCAACAGCTCTTAAGATGCCAACTCTTAATTGCCAATTCCATTTTATATATTGATGTATATATTTAGAGAAATTTATATAGTCATATAGTATAAGTATTCACTTAAATTCATATGTTTACCCTTGACCAGTAATGGGGCACAGACAGCAAACTACATTCAACTGTTATATGTTATAAATAAAACTAAAAGTACTTCCAAATGCAAATAATTCTTAGTTACTGTAAACCAATTGGCTTTGACCAGTGAGCAAACATTTAAAATGATACCATTTCGATTGTTTACTTATGTATATACATGTATACATATATTATGCTAACTTAAAATAACCAATAAAAAAATACTCGTAATAACTTATGTGAATACTTAGGAGGAAACATTTTCCGTTGTTCTAAGCAGTTATTGCGAAGGGTATCTTAGTGTTGGATGACTGTAGCTTTTATTACTTATTCAAAATGAGTTTTGCATTTTCGAGCCATTAAAATTATTTTATTGCTTTATATTCCACTACCTGCTTTATGCATTTTCCTGCATACACTTTTCTTGCGTATCTCGTGTTATTTTGTTGCCTGCTGCTGCTGTCAGCGTTGTCGCCCTTTGGCACAGACCAACGCATGTGCGCCACGTAACTGATGATGATGACGACGTCGATTTATTTTACTGTAGTTTGTGGTTTCAGGTCTAAATGTAAACTTTTTACACACATACACACAGTTTTACTTATATTCATATGTTTTTATTTATAATTATTATTTAAGTGCATTACAACGGATTTTTATCATACATTTTTAAAGCGTTCATTAAAAAAATATGGTTAAGAAGAGTCCACTAACTTGTAACTTGACTTATTGTATTTCCTATGAAAAGCATGAAAAATATGCGGTGCTTACGGAATCGTCTACTAATAATAATGTACAAAGATTGATGACGCCAAAATCGTGAGAACGAGAGAATACATTGAAATGACAAATAAGCTGCCAAGTCAAAGAACAATTTTATCTTTGATTCGTCTCTTTTGGTCTTGGTAGTAGTTAAGGATATGTTTTTGTATGTATGCATGTACACATACATATATCTATACAAAGTCTTGTGTGGTTGCTCTTAAATGTAGGATTTCAGCGGATGTTTCTTCTACAGACACCATACTTCAGTTCATTGTTACAATTTTATTTTAAACATATTGAGTTTCAGTCACCGTCCTCGTTTACACTCTAACCAAGAATTTAGCTCAAAGGTCACGTACGTTAAAAGAGGATAGTGCCTGAAGTTATTAAGTGAGTTCATCATCTAGGCCCTTCAATGAAAAACTCGAAGCAATAGAGTTAATTATACGCTTTCGACAATTAAAACAGACAAGAAGGACAACATTATGTTATTGTACATTTGTTTTGGTTTTTTCTTTTTTTTACATTTTTTGTTTTACATTTTGAGTTTTGCAAGAATATTTCAAATCGACGGTCTTGTACAGTCCAAACTTAACTGAGCTGATTTTACTTGTTTTTTTCTTAATAAAACTAAAACAAGTAAGAAAGCTAGAAAGCGAGTGTGCTCGACTGTAAAATACCCGCTACACAGCTGCTGGTATATCAAAATTATTTGCGTAACAATAAAGAACGGCTACAATCATATTTTTACTGTAAAAGGCCATGAACTCACAATATTTATGCAAAGTCAAAATCTAAAATAAAAAAAAATGTTTGGACACATTTAATTTTTGATGCGGGCGGGACTCGGACCCGTAAATGCATACTAGAACTGTTCGTTTTGCAGTCCACAACTTTACCCATTTTACCACACACACTATTCGGCACAATACTGCAGGCAGCGCTGCCGGCAGCGCTGCTTACAGCTATGGAAAACGCTAAGCTGAATAACTTCTGTGTTTATTATCCGATTGTTACCAATTTTTCAGAGATCATCTGGCAACATTATTACAGATTGACAGTATGTGTACTTACGTGTGTATGTGTACCTACATACTTCATTAAAACTTTTCGGAGAAAGATGAATTTACATTTTGGTCTCTGGTAATCGAGTTGATGGAACGGAAAGCTGTAAAACAGTTTGTATTTTGCCTTTCTTATGACGAATATTTGAAGCATTTACATAGTGACTCGGCATAGCTTAACTCCCTGCCACAATACTCTCAAAATGGCTTGGGGTCACGTAGCAAGATGTGAGCGAGAGCAAAGCACAAAAGAAAATATTGCTAAATTTAATGAGAATACCAACGCGTCACCATTTTAGTCGCAGAGGCTCAGTTTCTGTTTTACATATAAACGCCGCGTTTGGTCTCCTACCATTTTTATAGTATAATACACATACACATACATATGTTTGTTATGCATGCGTGAAAGTGTTTTTTTTTTTTTTTTTTTCTTCAGGACATTGTGTACTATTGGCATTTTTTAAATTCTGACCTCTGCTTATGTTTTTTTTTTGTTCTGCGCTCTTTCCTTTGCTGTGGTGCTTAAAATTTGCATATCACTGACCTTATATATTTGGTAGAACTTTAAATTCATTGCATGAGCCTGAGTAGTGTATCCCGTTTTCATATTATTCGACCGTTTAAAATGAAGGAGCCATAGAAAACCCGAGAAAGTGAATACGGGTTCTCAAACCTCATTTAATAGGTGGACAAAAAAAAATTTTTTTTCTTAAGTAAATCTTAGCAACTACTCTTTTTTACATTCTAAATTGCATATGTAAATATGAATATTAAATTTTTTAAACTTATTATTAATTTTAAAAGATTAGCTGTATCCGTTCTTCATTGTGTTTTTTTCTACATGTTAATGTGTATAAAACACAATTGAATTTAAATTGACATACAAATATGCGAAAATGTACGTTTGTGAGCTTGATTAGAGCTTCATACCAGATTGTATTTTGCATTAAAAGAAATATGTGTATGTACATACGTGTATGTATTTAGAACCGACTGTCTCTTCAAACACAGCTAACAACAACAAGTGCAGGAAAGAGCAAAACGAAATTCATGCTTTTGCCGGGTACCGGCTCGACAGCTATGTATATGAATATGTAAATGCGGGTGTAAAACCAAAGAGACTAAAATGTGAATAGATAATGAGAGCGGGCAAGTAAACACAATTTTGTTTTTGCTGTTGCGGAGCGCCGCTCACAATTGCGGTACGCTCTCTTTTGCTGCTGCTATCAGCCACCACCTTTTCACTAACATTTTGTTTCATTGTCGCTGTCGGGTTCAGTGCGCTTCGTCTGTATTCGCTCGCCGCGCAAAGTGTTTTGTTGTTGCAAGTTTTAGGAGCATGCACTGAAATGATATACAAATTTTGGCTTATTGCACGCCTCCTTTAACTAAAACTGATTGCAATTACGAAAATTTAAACGTTTGTAAGCACAAAGTGCGAACGGGTGATTACTTTTAAAGGCTGTGAATGTTTCTGTGTAATTGCGTTCGCGTTCTAGTTGTGTTTCAGCAAAATCTTTATACCGTAACCAAAATCAACGTAAAAGGCGAATAATGTAAAACAAACAGCTCACAGCTAATTTTCAATTGTAAGCCTACTAGCATCTCACCCTCAACTACCCAGTATGTAATTGTTTACAGCGGTGAACTCACAGTCGTAACAATATTGCTGCGAATGCCACAAAAATCAGTTTACAGCATTTCGCTAATTGAGAGCAAGCCCGTTGTTGTAGCTCTTTTTTTGGCACGTCATTGCACTCGATTAAAATGATTAGTTTTATTTCGTTTACTATTCTACTATTCTTAATAACATAAAACGAATATATGTGTGTATGTTTGTACATATGTTTGTATGTCCATATTCATATATTTCTAAGCATACGTAGATACAAGTTTGAATTTTCATATATACGAACATGCACATATTATGTACAGTAGCGGTTACAATAATAGCACCATTAGCACAATTTGTGTTCGTCCTAGCTTTTCTGTTTTTTGTGACATTTTTTAATACTTTTGCTAAATAAACTAAACTGAGCCGTATACACATATGTAAGTGTGTTAAAAGCAACACACAGAATAAATAGCAGCTACAATAATGAATCAGCTTACTTTGCATGTACGTGAAACATGTATATATTTTCTTTATTCCAAATACATGCTTATGTACAAATTTAATAAATCTGCCAAAAAACTTGGGCAATTAAAGTTTTTAAAAACTGCGAAGTGTTTCTGCCTCAATTTATAATAATTATAATTCATGTTTAACTTAAATGAAGTTAATTTATTAAGTGAATAAATTCTAACAGACCAACCCTTAAATAAAATACAAGAACTTTTTTTTGCTCACTTGTTGTGCGTGTTATGCTTTTTACTGATATCTGCGCGTGCTCTTACTCTCTCAGCCAGCTTACCCTCTCACTCAGTAAGCTGATGCAGCCACGAAATCACATACAATGTTACTTTCTTATTTGAGTATCTAAATCACAGAACTTTTATACTAATAAAAAAGGTTTCAAGATATTAAAATAAAAACTGTAAACGAGTAAGAGAACAGCCATTATAAGCTGTTCAAGACCTTCGTCAGTGTAAAAATAGGTTCTGTTTCTGAACGCAAGGAACCTTAATATAAAATGTGGTGGTAAAATGTTTAAGAGCCAGCTCTTGTAGTAACTGAGATTCTTGAAGTCCCAAGGTAAGGTCTTCCACGCGCCGTTTTGCTTGCTACACTAAGTGAGTAAATCATTTTTTACGATATTCAATGGTCGAACGGTAAAAGAATGACCAGACAGACATGGTATGTTGACTCGGCTGTTGCTTTTAATTATAAATATTATAATCGACGAGTTTTTGTAATGGTTCATTACTGCTTTTAAAATTGGCAAAAAAAAAAATTTTATTGTACGTGTGTTTATATGTATGCAAGCACATGCATTATTAAGTATGAAATAATTGGGTATGCCTTAACGAATTGATTATACCCGCTACTTATAGAGTAGAAGGGTATTAAAACTTTGTTCAAACCGAAAATGTACATATGTAACAGGCAGAAGAAGACACCTCCGACCCCATAAAGTATATACCTATATTCTGGGTTGGGATACGCTCGACTTTCTTAGATGTTTTTGGTTTATTTTCGGTCAATTTAATTTAAGCGAACTTTAAAGAAGCAGGAGTTTTTTAATGCACCCGCGTTATAGTTCAATATCATTTCCGCAACAACAATATCTAGAACAGCAAATGGGCAAAACTCATCAGCAGACAGACATCGGGCAAAAATTCAGATAACGTTCATACATATATGCATAAACATATGTATGGCTGTATAAAACTGCTACATAAAGGACCGTCCTTTTTGTAAGGGTATATATATATTCACAAATATTTACAATATGATTTAATTTTACAATACTAAACGAGAATGGGATGTATTTAAAATCCATATATATTTATATATATACATAACATGTTTGTATAAAATGTATATATGTATGTACACGCAGATGTACCAGTCGTTACAGTTAACAAAATCTATTGTGGCAGAAGATAAAAAGATGCATAGTTATTAGGGTAATTTGGGCCGGATAGATTTCAATGCACTTTAATTGGATACGCCCATAGGATTAGAGCCACAATGGATAAAATTCTGCAAGGCTTAAAAATTTGTTGTTTGAACATCGACCGCATGTTCTACTCAACACGTCGCAAGGGACGCTTTGCAGCGTTGATAAACTACCAACAATGGTTCCTACAACGCCTTATATTTGACGCATGCGCTATCTTGTGGATTCTGCAAAGTCCTTAATTTAGCCGGTTGGCACGAACTTGTCGTCGTAAATAGCCGAACGAACGCGCCAAGTGGTAACCCAAGTTGAACATGCAACCTTACTCAATGAGAATTTCAGAATCCATTCGACGATTGTCAAGTTAAGTTTAAGGCCTTTCCTCATTTTGCTAACGGAAAAAAACGATTAACCAAACCAACCTAAGCTAAAGTCTGGCAAAGTTAGCAAATTTAAACCACTCTAATTAAACACATTCGGTGTTTTCTAAAGGCGACAATTAATATCAAACATTTTATTAAAGCAAAAGTTTGTTAGCCCCAAGAAAAAAATAAACAAAAAAAAGTTCACGATAAAATCCAAACTAAATGAAATAAATTTTTATTGCTTTCGTGTGTATTCACAATATTATATTGTTTGCACCTGGAATGGCATAATACCGAAATGTTGTTATCATTGTGACTATGCTCTTAATTTAAAGATTATAATTTTTTGTCTCCTGAATAACATATATGCAATTTGCAAATTAACTGTGCTCTGCAAAAATTTTAAAAAATCCTCTGTCAAGTAATCAATAGTATTACTTTCAAGAACTATGCTCACAATAGTAATTAAAAAAAAAACCTTTACAAAAAAGGAGTGAAACAAATGTTCTAATCGAGAATCTGTATTTAAAAATATCAATTTAATCTACATCATTTTCAACATTACGTAAACACTTGTAAACATTTTGAGAGTTGCGTTTATAGCAAAATAAAAAACATGAAAACAAAGCTATAAAACCGTATTAATAAATAAAATATTGATTAAATTGTATTATCAAAACAAACTTAAAGAAAAATATATATATATTACTTAAAAATATAAATCAAAAGCGAAAATATTATAAATTATTTTTTAAAGATTGACAAAGTAAACAAAAAAATAGTAAAAATTTAAATTAACATTTATTCCAAACCTACAAAGATTAAAAAAACTCTCCATTCCTTAAATTGAAATATAGTATTAAAAACACCTAAAATCGGGTTTGACTAATGATTAATAAATAAAAAGTAAATCACAAGAAGCAAAAAATTAATCCAAAATCCTGCATAACAGAAATAACCGACTTACGGGAACAAGAGGCATACAATTAATTCACAAATAACGTGTACATCAATAGCCATTAAAATTGCGTCAATCAAGAGAAAAACGTCACCGTTGCCCACAACAACTTCCACCCTAAATAATTTTAATCAGCAAGTAAAAGAGCACATACAACAGCATCAATATATACAACAACAGCAGCAGCAACAACAGCAGCAGGCAACAGTTGCAAGTCAACAGTTGTTAACAGTGGTGCAAACTAAGCAGCAAGCAAAGGTCACAAAAGAAATAGCAGTAGAACCCAAAATAACAATAATAACAGCAGCAGCAGCGGCAGGAACGGAAGCAGAAACTAAAGTAATTAAATCAAGCAATACAGCAACGACCATTATTTCGAAAAACAGTTTGTTAACAAATTCAAACGATAACGCCTCGGTCAGTCCAAACAGAAACTTTTTGGCTACGTCAGACCATCCGCCGCTTCCAACATTCAGAACTGAAGTAGCTGAAGTATCTGAACCAACCACAGCTGTAGAGACAACGTTTTTAACAGAAACAACATTGAATTCGGTTTCCCAACCAAAGAAGACTGCATCTACGGTAGCTTCTCGAGCAGCCAACGTTAAAATTGCCACAACGTCGTCCCCTATATTCTCGTGCTCTAGCGCTTCGTCTTCTCTGATTGCTCAGCCCCCACCAACCAAGATATTTAAAACGGATCATTTGTGCGTAAATCCTACTGCCGCATACGGTTTGCCTACTGTCGCTGCGGCCGCTGCTGTTGGCCACCCGTGTGTCTACTGTGTTATCCCGCTGCCAGTGGTAAGTACATGAACAGTTTAAACAATATTTAATTAAGCTAAGAATATTACCTGTACTAGTTTTCAAATTTAAGTTTATGTAACAATCCACACATCCATTTTTCCTTTGTATTATTATGATGATCAACATAAACTATTCAACTTTAATAAATAAAATTTAATTAATTAACGAGTTCCCTTGTTTATATTAAAAGTTTGTCACTAGATATGCGACATAAGTTTTAGGATTAATAATTTATTTTAAAAAATTTATTTTAATATCGATATGGAACTTGTTTTTTTTTTTTGGGTATATTACTTTGGCAAACCCTTAAAGAAATACTCTGACAACAGTCTGATTTTCATTTAGCAGAAAAAAAGACTATCTTCGGTTTCCCGAGTGCTTTATACCCGTTCAGCTTTGTTCATCCCCCTTTAATTGTATTATAATTATATGTATATAAACCTGTTCAAAGTTTGCTAACATTGTTTATGCGTTTAATAGAGGGATTTTATTGATGAAATAGTAAAATTGCATCCATTTTAATGAAATTTTAAATTTTTATTTAAAGTAATATACTATTTTAATTGTTACTGATAAGTTTTACAAACCTTAATTTTTACCGATTATTCTAATAAAATTTTTTCAGTATATTATGTACGTAACATTTAAATGTTAATGGTTTAGTTGCGATATCTTGAAAAACAGAGAAATCGACCGATTGCCTCTATTGCAGCTACACAATACATTGGTCCTCTCTCGTTCGTTTCGTGCTATTTACAGCATGCAGCAGAAACAAGCAAGTGTACCAAGTTTTATTAAGACAGCTCTAAAACTAAAAAACAAGTCTGGTTAGAACAGAATTAGCTAGTTCGACTCCCCGATTGATGCTGACTCAGAATATAATAAATAAGGTATATATAATATATGTATATTTTATAAGGTTAGAGATGTTTCCTTAGGTCAACATATACTTTATACATCGGAGATGTTTTCTAAGGTGCGTTGCAAGTTTCTGTCCAAAATTAATATACATATGTACCCTCTGCAAGGGTATACAAGTACTACTCTTGTTTTTGTTGCCCAATACTTAATGCATTTAACCACCATACTTATTCACTTATTCACTGTTTGGCATTATGCGCGCTGGTAATGCTGCTCAGAGCCATTGATAACTTCACTAGAATAACATCTTATCAAAACTAAATTTAAGAAGATTGTTTGTATGGGAATATGCAATAAACACGCCAAAAATGTTTTAGCCTTAAAACTACGCTTGTAATAAGTTTTGCGGTGGTAGCGGGTATAAACATTCTTAGAACTTACTATTTGAGACAAGACAGCTGCAGTACAACTGATAATAGGTATTAAACATTTCACTAGACACCCTTTATAGAGCCTATGATGTTAGCAACACCACGTTAAGAGCGAATACGTCGACAACTGCAACCAGCAAACAAAATTCAAAACTACCCGCGTAATAAGAGCTTTACTTATGTAAGCACTCATGTATGGATATACATATTTAATCACGTATGTGAAAATACATAGCTACATATGTATATTGTAATTCCACTCGACTGCTTCAAGAAAGTAAATTCGTGAAAAGCCAACGAAATGAGCAAAACTTATAAAGCGATTCAGCAGACCAGCATGCCGCGGCATTCCCCCTTGCAGTAGCGGTTACCTTGTCTAGACAGACTCGAGAAAACCTGCTGCTGAAGTTGCATTCCCAGAGAGTGTTGTTGCTGCCTCAAAAGTAACAGCAAAAGACTCTCAGTTGTAGAAGCAACGCCCTTACAATTTTAAGAGCGAAGTAAGCATAGCGACGGTGAGGTCTTTAGTAGTTGCGACGGCAGGTATTGAGTCGATAATTTCAGCTTTGTACAGTTCCAGGCGGCAAAGCACGACAATTACTTTATCATTGTTGCTCGTGTTGACAAGACAAAATTATTACAGTAACAAAAAAAAACGTTATATTTGTTAAACTTGTAATGCTTTATAGTCGTTTGCATCTTTTAACCATCACAGTCACGAAAAAGTAAAGTTATATGCTTAATAAAGACAACATATCTCGACTTATATTATGCAAATTTTATTTAAATATACTTTGTGAAAGTAAAAAAATATAACAAATACATATTAACTAAATGACATAACATACAGTATAGTATACTTGTTTAACGCTTCGCGATGTGAATTTAAATATTCGCATTAACCGCAAATTTTATATTTTTAAGGTTAAACGGTGTCGCTTCCAAAATTAAGAAAGAAATTTAATAATATACAGAAACATCCAGGTTGAATTTGGTGTCTGGTGGATGGGCAGACAATGGCAGAATATCTATGAGGAATAATATCTACGTGTGTACTTCTGCATGTTCTATGTATATGTACATACACTTCCAGAACGTTTTTGACCATTTCCAATAAAAGAATAGAATAACAAGAAAATAAAGGTACAGGTCTACAATTGGAGTTTGCAAATTTTGCAACAAATTCAATTTTCCTGGAAATAGTTGCTGACCAATTGATCTGGTTCAAAGGCCACAAAGGTCTTAACAAATTATGTAGGGTTAATTTCTGAAAAATTAACTATATTTATCTAAATAATAAAATAAAACAACTATTTTATCAATCGTCTTCTTCCTCTGCGCCACCCCCAAGTGCTTCTTCTCCACCTTCTTCTTCCTCCACCATTTCTTCAGATGAACTTATCTCAATAATTGGCTCAATTTCGGATGCCAAGTCCTCCTCAAAGTCACTTATGGCGGCAAGCTCTTCAAGACACTTATCATAATTCTCATCGAAGCGTATGCTTTCATTAAGTGAAGCTACTTCAACGTCCTGATCAGGCGGAAGCAACATTGGAGCTGTACCAGGGGGACATTCAGTTATGTTGCGAATTCTTAGTGTATGTATATGAAATACTGCTGAACGATTCGACTCAAGCAGTATCTGATGAAAAACACTAAGTAGGCGATCCATATTGCCGAACATGCGCACCGAGGCACTCTTTGGATCTTCACCTTCATCAAGAATACGTCCAACAATGTGATGACGATAAGGATCCATTAGATAAATAAAATCGCCCTTTTTCCACAATGAGTACATTTGGTTGTTAATTTGAAAGATAATATAATCATTTTCAGATAAAGCCTTTTCCAGCATCAAATGGAAGTCGTTGAATTTGTACATAGGAACACATTTCCACCATCCTTCATAAGCATTCGGGGTGAGCATTACTTCGGCTACAAATTGACCCATGCGGATTTGTCGTGGAAACGTGTCCAAATCCATCGGTTGATTAAGATCTGTGCAAGGTTCCCAACAATTCTTGCACATATTTGCCCCATAACAAAGTACTTTGTCGTAGGTCTTTGCATCCCACGTTGCCGGATGATCGATTTTAGAAGCTAATGCTGTAGCTACTGCAACGGGCAAAGCGCTTCGATTTCGCAACGCATCTTTTGGGTTTAGAGTCAAGTGCAAGTTGGATTTTAGAAATGCATAGTCAGAAGCTATAACATCAAATTCGCTCATGCGTGGCCCGAAGTCACGTTCCTGGCTTTGCCCATCTGGCCCCGGAGTAACCAACCTTATGACAAGGATATCGCGCAGCGTAAACACGTCAGTTTTTTCCAAATTACTTTCCTCCTTAATTAAATGTATGACATTATCCAGTGATCGCATTGCCAAAAGAACTGGGAAGCCTCCGTCTTGACTAGATTTTAATGTATCCTTATCACGTCCCGAAAAATCAAGTACCATCCAGACACCAGTATCTTTCCAGATAAGCAAATACCAATTCGGGGTCCAAAACACACCAATTTTATGCCCCTTAAAGTATGCAATTAGGATACGACGTAAACGTCCAATAACATTACGAAGTCCATACAACTCAAACGGAGCATCAAGCTCAACAGCAAATTCTATGTCATTTATCTTAAAATGGCGAGTAACTAATTGCTCGTAGTCATCATATACCTCTGGATAAGCATTTCCATTTGGTTCCTCCATTGCTTGTGAATCATTAAATAAGATTTGTCCTTCAGCAATAATCTGATCGAGTAAGTCTGGATTCCATTCAGTTCGTCTAGTAAAATAGGTCATAGCAAATCCTTTTAAGATGTATCCATATCTTATCGACTCTATGTTTGGCATGCCTGACTTGCAAGGAACTGTACTAATTACAATTCCTAGAGGAAGACCTAGAGATTTATCTATAAAGTTTCGTTGATTTTTGCACTCTTTTGCGTCAAAAGGTTTTGTATAAGGATCATCGTGAGTGCCAAATATTCGACACGCTTCATGTGAACAGGGATCATGGTTTACGTTCCTTACCAGTCGAGGACTGATAAAATTGTAAAAGAAAAGACAGGAGTATTAAAGTATATAAGTTTACTTTAAGCGACAGCGGACCGTTAATGCTTTTTACCAAGGACAGCAGGGTGGTGGAGGGCAACATGGGTTTTTACAATAACATGCACATCCAGCTTTTTGACGTTTTTTATTAGCCATTTTAAAGTTCAAAAAATAAATTTTTTTTCACAAGCAAATTTTAAATACGTTTAATAGTTTAGTTTTGATCATTCACTAAATTGTTTGCACATAAAGTTTTGGTAACGCAAATGTCCAGGCACACTTAGAAAAGTCAAAAAAGGAACAACTTTGTACTAAGTATAATTTTTATGTTAATTCATAAAGTAACCCTGATTTTTGGGTAGAGGCATGTTAAAAAAATGTATTTATGTACATACATCTGACGAACTTATACATCATTTTGTCTTTTTTTAGGGTTCGTCCAGTACTTCTAACATCGCAACCCTACCGCCTACTCCGCGAAGCACCTTTCCCGGTTCATCGTTGACCGCATCTGCCATCACTCTTAAAAGCGCAATCGCACAACGTCCTTCAGTCATGACTAGCCCAGCTGCTGCTGCTGCTGGTGCCGCTCTAGCTGCCGGCGGTCCGTATCGCAATGCGACCAGTTGGACACCACAAGGTTTCGCCCCAGCAGCCGCAGCCGCTGCAGCTGCGGTTGCACAGCAGGCCTATCGTTATACGGCGCCGCTTCCTCAACCGGCATATACCGCATATACGCCGCACACGGCCAACACGCCAGCTACAACTACGGTAAGTACTAGTAGCTCACGGTATATATTAAACATAAAAAACATGTCTTCCTTTAAACATCCTACAGATATATCTATATATTTATAGTATATGCATATATAAAACAAACAAAAAAATATATACACTTACATTCATTTTTACAATTAACAGGCCAAGTGATCAATTTATAAGTACATATGTACTAACCTGCCTGTGTAAATATGTACTTATTGTTCTTATATGTACAGATAATATAAATATCAATTGATAAAAGGGGCATCATCATCAACAAGCCGCACTTTAACGTTCATGTCCATATAAAAACAAGCCGCGCGCCCATCACTAAGCTTTCCTTCGTCCAACTTAAAAACGCAAGCAATTTCCAAAAACAAAATATTTTGTAGTCTGCCCTTCTTCCTCCGCCTTGTACATATATTTAAGCAAACTTAGTATACATCTTTTACCGTTTTCAATGGTCAGAGGGTATACAAACAAGACACTATGTTCAGAATTAGTTTTAAGATATATTTTCTGTTTTGTAAGTTATAAGCTAGATATGCCTAATTCTTAAATGCTATTAATTATTTTTTAAGAACTTAACAATTAAATTTTCGTCATGTACACATGTACCTTATCATACATACACATACATATGTATGTACACAACGAGACGCTAGGGTCAAACTTTATTTGGATAGCTTACTGCCCAAGCCTTCAAAAAACTGCGAAGTAAACTTTTTTAAGGCAACTAGTTTTAAATGTATTTTTTCCTTGTTTTTAGACTACAATGAATCTTTTTACGCAAGTATCGGAGTTGGGCTACCTATTATTATTTGATTTACCCCTTACAACAAAGAAAGGAGGGCAAGGTGTTGTGCAATAAGCTATGAAGCATACAATTCAGATTTCGTTTCAATTTTAAATTAACCTCTATGGTTACTCAGAAAAATGCGTCAAATTTATGCATCAACGTGTTCGATTCCGGAAATCCTGCTGGACCCCACAAATTCCCTCTATCTCATAATTAACTCTCACATCCATTGTTATAGGATTGTATTTTGGGTGCCATATTAATGCCTTCACACATTTCTCAGAGCATAATTATGTCAAATGTTTTTATACCCGCTACTCATAAAGTAGAAGGGAATTATAACTTTGTTCAAACCGAAAATGTATGTAACAGGCAGAAGCAGACACCCCCGACCCCATAAAGTATATATATTCTGGCTCAGGATCAACAGCCGAGTCGATTTAGCCATGTCCGTCTATCCGTCTGTCCGTCCGTCTGTCTGTCCGTGTGGAAATCTAGATCTCAGCTATTATAAGAGCTAGGACTACCAAATTTGGTGACAATTTGTGTTATTATTGCACGCTGATTAAGTTTGTTTTGGATTTTGCCCACGCCCCCTTCCGCCCCCATAAATCGAAAAAAATGATTACAAGCGCAATTTTGATGCCATATTGCTCATTTTTGGTTTATATGATAACTATAGCTAGCCAGATGATCGGATGTGCTCAAGCTAGCAAAACATTTTTAAATTATGTCGGCATGTACCAAAATACGCCCCTAATGTTGTCAAATCTTCGGCGGCACGAACCAACTTATACTCCCCCTAAAGACAGGTGAACAAATGGATAGAGTTGAATCGATTAAGCTGACCAAAAATAAAAAATAAATATTTTTGCTTATACTACACGTGAACCCGTTACTTGTTTTATAATATATGTATATATGAGCTAAATACACCAGTAGCTAGCATTCATCATATATAACCATTGTAATAGTAATAAATATTACTAATTAGGTATTGAATACCAGATTTTAATTGTTCAGTAATAAATATAATAATACGTTCAATACGTCAATCGTTTGAAACGCTAGTACGTTCAGTTTATATTTTTAGAAAATACGCCTCTTGTTTTCTGTTAAATTTAATCAATATGTACTAAAGTATTTATGTTATGCATATTAAACAAGTAAGAAAGCTACAGTCGAGTGTGCTCGTACATCATTTATTAACGGAACAAAAAAAACGGCTACAATCATATTTTGGTCGTAAAAGGCTATGGACTTACAATATTTATGTACAGTCAAAATCTAAAATAAAAAAAAAACATTTTTGCACACATTTAATTTTTGATGCGGGCGGGACTCGGACCCGTAAATGCATAATAGTACTGTTCGTTTAGCAGTCCACAACTTAACCTATTTCACCACCGTACACGCACACACGATTCGGCACAATGCTGCAAGCAGCGCTGCCGGCAGCGCTGCTTACAGCTATGGAAAACGTTAAGCTGAACAACTTCTGTTTTTATTATCCGATTGTTACCAAATTTTCAGAGATCATCTGGCTAGCTATAGTTATCATATAAATATAATGAACAATAAGGCATCAAAATTGTGCTTGTAATCAATATTTTTCAATTTACGGGTGCGGAAGGGGGCGTGGCCAAAATCCAAAACAAACTTGATCAGCGTGCAATAATAACACATATTGTCACCAAATTTGGTAGTCTTAGCTCGTATAATAGCTGAGATCTAGATTTCCACACGGACAGACAGACGGACGGACGGACAGACGGGCAAGGCTATATCGACTCGGCTGTTGATCCTGAGCCAGAATATATATACTTTATGGGGTCGGAGGTGTCTTCTTCTGCCTGTTACATACATTTTCGGTTTGAACAAAGTTATAATACCCTTCTACTCTATGGGTAGCGGGTAAGAAACGACACATTGCAGAGTCCCTCTATAAAATACTGTGAGTAATTTTTGAAACTTCTAAAATATAACAAGTAAGGAAAGCTACAGTCAAGCTCACCCGTCAGTAAGATACCATTCGCCTACTTTCAAAACAAATTATCACACTTTTATTTCTTTTGCACAAGTTCATCTGCCACCTATTGTTTAATTTAAAGATATCTTTAAATAGCGCCGTCTACATATGAAGACGTCATAGCAATAGGCTTTATACACGCTACGGCTGCTGACTCAAAACTTCGCGATAATGACGCCACGATATGCTGCGAAGGCGCAAGCGTTCCGTTGCAGAAAACGTTTAATTGAATAACTTTTGTGTTGATAATCCGATCTGTTTGAAATTTTGAATATATATGCATATAGTATATATCTATGTGTATGCTAAAGCAAAGTTAAAACTTTAATACTTTCGTCACAGAGCAAATTAAAAATTTATTAATCAATTTCCAGAGGCGGTGGGCGTGGCACCGCAAATTTGAAATAAACTCCAGAAGCTTCTTATATATATATATCTTCATACCAAACTTCATGTCTCTAGCTTTTATAATAGCTGAGATCTGTGTGTTCCCACAGACGTGTGACGGACATATGGACAGACAGACGAACATGGCTCAATCGACTCGGCTAGTGATCCTGAGCAAGAATATAAATACTTTGTGGGGTATTTTTGAAGATCATGAAAAAAGTCAGATTGAGAAAACTGTTATTGGTTAATGTGTTTTCAAAGAAAAAACAAAACAAAACATATAATTTTTAGTTACACGCTCTGTGATTTGAACCCTATTAAATCATTATACTTTATGGGGCCGCAGATGCCTCCTTCTGCCTGTTACGCACATTTCGACAAACCTAATATAACATTTTTTTTTTAAATCCATAGTCTAACAAGTAATGAAAGCTTCAGTCGAGCGCGCCCGACCGAACGAAAAACGTTTTCTTTAATATCTTCTGTGTTTATTGATCGATCGCATTGTAATTTGGGGATTAGTTGCATACTTTTCGTATGCCAAAGCAGAAAGCTGTAACCTTTATACTTTCCTTAATATTCGTAAATTATCGATTTGCGTTGGCGGTGGCCGTGGCCCCTCAAATTTGAAATAAACTTGATCTGCGCATGGTATACAGGAACCATCATTTCAAATTTGGTGTCTGTAACTGTAATACTTTTCTTAATATTCGTAAATTATCGATTTACGTGGGCGGTGGGCGTGGCTCCTCAATTTTGAAATAAACTTGATCTGCGCATAATACACAGGAACCATCATGTCAAATTTGGTGTCTCTAGCTTTTGTAATAGCGGAGATCTCAACGTCTATACAGATAGACGGACACACGGACATATTTCAATCGACTCGGCTAGTAATCTTAAGCAAAAATAAATATAGTTTATGGGGTCTGCCATGTGTCCTTCTGCCTGTTACATTTTTTTGCACAAACTTAGTATACTATTTTTGACCATTTTCAATGGTCCCCTCAAGTTAGGAAAGCTAAAATCGAGCGGGCGCGGCAGAAAGATACCCTTCGTGAAGGCACCAAACTTTGAAAACCCGTCGCATTCACAAAAACAATTTCCAACAACAATGTCTTCTGTTGGTTGTTGCTCTTCTATCTTAAACAAGACCTACATTCAGAATCATAGAATTGCGCTAACATTATACCTTAAAAATCTTAAAAAAAATCGGGTGAATTTGGACAGGGATAACAGCCTTTATTTATGAAAGTTAAACCCGCCACCGTCTAGTTATTAACTTTTGGTTTTGCAGTCCGCCACTTAACCCATTTAAGCTGTGGGCCGAAAAACTAAAAGCAAAAATTTAATAAACCCTTTTATTCAAACGGTTTATCGCAGTTAACGCTTTAGCAGCGGACTAAAAAAATAATTTTAAAATTGATGAATGAAAACTTACTGCTACAATATGCTAAAATTTTGCTCCACTGTGCAAAATTGGGTGGTGGCGGTTGACTCAGACGAGTCGTTGACGTCAACATATATCCAGCGCTCTCTTTCGTATTGCTCTAAGCATCGCTACAATTCGGGAAAAACACCCCCAAAACAATTGGTTCTATAATAGAATGGTGCTATATGAAAACGAAGTGAGAGCCTATCGACAAGAGAGTAACGTAATGCTAGTTTCCTGCGTCGCCAGAGGTCGTTACATACCGGTGCTTTTCTATTATCTGCCGCTTTCGTTAATTCTGCTAGACATCCGCCCATTCACATATATGAAGCGCTCTCATTTGCACTTGCTTCCCCTCTCTTTTTGGTGTTCTCTTTTCCTTGGCTACTGCGCATGGTCTTTTCTCCACCGGTTTTCGGCTTGTGTTTGCCGTCGCTTGCATTTAGTTTCATTTTGATTTCTGTCGTGGTCGGTTCGTTGTGCGCGTGCTTTAATCAAAGAAATTCAAACAAAATTTAAATCAGCTGGGCTGTATACTTTTACTGTTTGTTCGTTCGTTCTGTTTGTTCAAAGCTCGCGAAAATTTTGCTACGTGAACGTGCCGACGACACAATAGTAGCCGCAACAATTCAAGCTTGCTGTGCTTGTACATACATATACATACATACATACATACATAGTTTTTCGTCTCTATTCGTCTTTCGTTTTCTCTCTTGTGTATATGTGCGTGTGTATAAGGCTGACGACTCGTCATCGTCCTCATCATTTAAAACAGCAAATCAACAGCAAGAGAGCTGCAAATATCTAAAAGCATTAAAAATTTAAAATAACAAATACATTTTAAAAAGGTATTGAAACATTATCTATGTATGTGCTGTGATTTTGAATTTGTTTTTTGTTCTATGAGCATTGAAGTATTTTAAAATTGAATAAGCATATAAATGTATTCTGTATGTAAATCGGCATAAAAATTAAAAACAAAAATAGCTGTATAAAGTTATTGACGCAATTTGCAAATAGCATAATAGCAGTGTTAAAATTCTAACAAAAAAAAACGTACATGCAAACTTCTTTATTCACGTAAAAAAACGAAATTGAAAAAATATAGTTAAAGCTTACGTTGCTATTCGCGTTCTCTCTTTATATGTATGCATATGTATTTATATATGTATATATTTTTTCTCTCTCTCTCTTTTTGTTTCGCTTTCAACTTCTCTGCCAACACAGTTGTCTACGTCCCGGGGCGCAGTTGAAAACGTCGCAAAAGTTTGTAAACAGCAAAAAGCTTTATGCAACTGTGTGCGTATCATCTTGCGAATGTGTGCAATAGATAAGTGAAGAAGCGGAAAAAGTAAACGCCGTTAACATTGCCGTCATTCTCCGGCAAAGGCTAAAGCTACATACATATGTATGCATGTATATATGTAAATTTAGAAGGCAAAGCAGCTGTTAGGCTGAAAATAAATTAAATACCTTAAATAAATGTATTTTAGTGAACACTTTTTGTGTTTTTGATTATAAGCTTTGTAAAATATTAAAAAATTTTTTAATTAAAACCGTACATGTGTTGCTGTGTGCTTACATACGCTTTCAATTGTCTGTTTCAACAACATATGTATGTACGTATTTTTCGCTGTGCTCTTGTGTATTTCGCCCACACACTTAAATTTGCAAAAAAGTTGCCATAATAAAGTTCAATGTCTGGCACAGCAACTACAAAAAAAGCAAATGAAATCTTTCTTAACTTAGTAATATAAAAATGCATTTCTCTTTTTGCTTGTGATAAAAATGAAGCCAGACCAAGCCTTTATGTTTGGTGGAAATATACAAATGTAGATATGAATGTATGATTTCACATATGTATGCATATTATCTTATAGATGCATAAGTGTATGGTTATACACTCACTTATTATGCGTATGTATATATAGTTATGATATAGTTGTGTGTATTCTCAAATACATAATCATACTCTTGTGTGAAAATATTACTGGTAATTAAATATTTTCGGTCATTTTTTTCTAGATATTTATCCATTAAAAATAAGGTCTTTTTATTATCTATTATAGCTGAAATACCAAGAGGTAATCATAAGTTAAAGAGAGGATGTTAAGAGAGGAAGAGATAGATAGAGAGGAAGCCGCAGAGAGAGAAAGAGAGAGAGAGAGAGAGAGACAGAAAGAAAGACAAAAGAGAAAAATACAACTTTTTACTCTCTTATTTGAAAGTCAAGTCATATTTGTAATGTGCTGAGCGTTGAGTGCTGTAAGATTTCAGTTTTATCAATCAGCTGATGTTTTCGGTTGTGTACGAATTAGGAAACATGACAAACGTGATAAAATCCAAATGCAATTAGTTACCGAAATAAATCTTAAGATTGTCACGTATGAATCTTATTATTGCTCTTCTTGATTTTAAAGTTAAATTTAATAACTTTGGGATATACTCTTTCTATTCAACCACTGTTTGTCTTTAAATTTTTCTATCTTTCTCATTTGCCTGATATATACGATTTACATTTGTTTCTAGGCTTACCAGTGGGTTAATCAACTCAGCACCTTGGAGGTTAGTACAATTAGCAACTAAATCAGCAAACTATAAATGATTGAACGCTTTTTTTATTATAAGTTTATTTTTTAATGCTTTTTTTCGTTTTTTTTTTTTAATAAATACATTTTTTAAATTTAATTTAAATAATTTATTCGTTCGTTAAAAAAAAATTATTTTTAGTCTCAAACAAGTAATATCCAACAGTAAATATTTTACTGTGTGGGACAATAGATTTTCAATATTTAATGCTCTGGGTGAAAATAAAGGTCTTACTGGGCCGTATAATTAAAAAAATCTAACTGTATCTTAAAATTGGGCGAAGGGAATTTACCGGGTTTTACCAAAATTTCCTAAGCATTTTGAGTTCTGCATGTATATTGAAGATCCATGGTGTTATACAGTCAAAACTTAACTGTATCCGTTATTACTTGATTCTTATCTATCTTAATGTTGTAAAGCAACACAATTATCAGTGAAACAAATTTAGCAAGCATTGTCGTAAAAAATCTTCAAACTACGTGGTGTGTTCAAAAAGTAAGGTGACTTTTCAAATTTCGCGGCCAAATGTACCTATGATTATCGATTTTTATACCTATCGACCATTGAAAATGGTCAAAAATGGTATACTAAGTTTGTGCAAAAGTATGTAACAGGCTTCATGGCTTTTGCATCACGATTATGCCCCTGCTCACTCATCTTTGTTTGTGAGAGATTTTTTGGCCAAAAACAACACCATAACCATGCCTCAGCCACCATATTCACCGGACTTGGCCCCGTGTGACTTTTTCTTGTTCCCAAAACTAAAGAGACCTATGAAAAGACGGAGATTTGCAACGATTGCGGAAATAAAGACTGCATTGCTGGAAGAGCTCAAGGCAATACCGAAAAGTGCTTATGAGAAGTGCTTTGAGGATTGGAAAAACCGTTGGCATAAGTGTATTGTATCTGAGGGGGATAACTTTGAAAGGAACAACATAAAAATTGATAAACAAATAAATATTTTTTCTTCAAAAAAACAAAGTCTCCTTACTTTTTGAACACATCTTGTTTTAGAATTTCCATAAGCAAAATGTGTTTCTACAGAGTTCTTATCAGCGCAGCTGCTCGAAGAAATATGTCAACTGTTTTTTTTTTGTGACCATTCGTTGATAATCGTGACAGAATGGGCGCCTGCCAGGCACCGAGATCTCGCAAATTATACTCCAATTAAGTGGCGAATTGTCACAAACTTCTCTTTCTGTTGAAGTAGCTGAAGATGATTCAACAACAAGGAATTGAAAAAAATGCAAGTGCAATCCAATACATATATATAAACATCCAAGGCCTTATACCGAAAACTTGACGACAGACGTTCTTACTTGTTATCGTTAAACTGTAGATACAACGTGTAGGAGCTTTGCTTAGTAACAAAAAAGCTTTAGTACCATGCAATCTGAAAAGTATATATTAATTCCTTGCATTGTTTATTATCCGATCGGAAACAAATTTTCAGCGATCGTTTGGATGGTGATAGTTATCAGACACACCATCACTGAATACTGAAGCTTAATTACAGAGCTTGCTATTCGGTTTATTGTTTGCGGGAGCGGAAATAGGCGCCCAAATTTTACAGCGTATGACCCACATGAGTGTTGTCACCAAATTTGGTGGCTCTAGGTATCGTGATCCTGAGCAATAAAATATATACTTTATGGGGTTGCCTTCTGCTTGTTACGTACATTTCGACAAACTCAATATACCATGTATTTTTTAAAAATACATGGTCTAAATATATATGTATATATTTTGTAGAGTTTGTCTCGTTCTGCATGTTAAATTATTTTGCACAAGTTAGTATACTCTTTATTGGCAATTTTCAATGGTCGAAAGGTATAACAAAAGCTACAGTAAATTTTGAAAAATGTATAATTTCCAATTGCAAGTTTCCTGCTCTAACACACTCAGACAGAGACGTGCGCTTAAAGGTAAGCGACGTCGAAGTCAACAATTCACACATATTCATACATATGTGTTTCTTGTGGTATCAGATTAAGGGATTGATTTGCATTTTATCTAGAGTATTACCAGAAGATAAAGTTGGGAAAAAATGATTTGCTTAATGATCGCAATATAATAGCTAAGATCTATTTGTTATTTTGTGTGGTTCCTAAAAGGTTCAGCTGTATGAATATTAATTTTTACATATAAACTTATGTCAAAGTTAAGACTATTACATCGCAAATTATTTGCATTGGTTGCCAAATTATTTGTTTGTGTAAGGCGGAGATAGTGTGGGAATTCGTATGGTATACGAGTTACACGGTTCAGACAGCTGAAGGGACATTTATACTGTTTAAATAATATATTTAAATTCTGTATTAATTTTATTGCTGTGTTCTATATTTTAAGCTCGCACAAATTTGTGTATATAGTGGGACAATTTTTCCTGTTTGAATAAGATAGTAACAACAAAAATATAAAAGCGTTCCATAACTTTTATTTGATATCCTTAAGTGTACATTTATATTTTATGAAGCTATATTTTTCTACATATTTTATTTTTTATAAACTAATAATATGGGTATTATTTTTTTATAAACTTTACAGTACGGCCAGCGTGTTCCCACTGCAGCGTCACCGAGCAACACCAATTCGAGTAGCTCATCGAACACGGGCTCCCAAAGCGGCACGTTAAGTACCAGTCTGAGCAACACGACTAACACAACCACTACAATGGGTCCTAACGGAACAGCACAGAATCAAAATCAACAGGGCGGAGAGCAGTTGTCAAAAACAAATCTGTATATACGCGGACTTCAGCAGGGGACAACCGACAAAGATCTAGTTAATATGTGTGCACAGTGAGTATTGTCAATGCTTTATTTTTATACCATTGCAGATAGTATATTCATTTTGGGCAGAAATTTGCAACACACCTTAGGAGACATCTCCGATCATTTAAAGTATATATATATTTTTAATCAGCATCAATAAGGGAGTTGAACTAGCCATGTCCATCTGTCCGTCCGTCCGTATGTTGCAACGGAAATTAGTCTCTTTGTTTTAGAGCTATCTTGATAAAACTTGGTATGCATGCTTCTTATTGCTGTACGCTGTAAATAATTCGGAACGAGCCGGATCGTACTGGTATATCGTATAGCTGTCAAAGAACCTTTCGGTCGAATTTTGTTATATTTTAAGATATCGCTATCAAACTTTTCCGATATATGTCTAAGTATGTCCTTTATAAGCTGCCAAAGAACCTATCGGCCGATTTAATATGTGGAGTAACTGGAATGGTATAAAACCTTTCGGCGTGTCGAAGGTAGCCTTTCTTGTTTTTTGTTAAATCTTTTGTTATCTTTTATGAGTTGAGGGTAGTCTAAAATCTAAGGAGAATTCACAACATTTTGCTAGAATGATCTAACGAAGGCGATATTTTAAACAGCAACAAACATGGACATTTTTGCAATATGAAATTACAGAAATATTTGCTTTGCAACCCAACCCACGAACAATTTTTTATTTACTTTTGCACGGCGGCGTGCTGCGGCAGATTTTATTTTTATACAATAGAGAGATAATAAAACAATGTGTTGCTAAACTTATCTCAGCTCACCTGCCACTTACAGGGTAGAAGAATATTACTTTGTGCCAACTAAAAATGTTTATATGTGACCACCAGAAGAAAGCAAAGTGTATACATGTATTTTTGATCAGTTTTGTGAGCCAAGTCGATATAGGCATGATAACCTAGGTCTTATGTTAGAGACTATAATAGCAACCACATTTGGTGATTATTGTATTATTACTGCAAGCGTAACTTTAAAGTAAAACAAGTAAAGAAAGCTACAGTCGAGCGCGCCCGACAGTAAGATACCATTCGCCCAGTTTCGAAACAAATTATCACACATTTAATTCTATCAAAAAAACGCTGCACAAGTTTATCCCCCATCTATTGTTTAAATTAGATCTATTTTTGAATAGCGCCATCTACATGTGAAAACGGCATAGCTTTACACACGCTACGGCTGAAACGAAGCATCGTGCCGATAACGTCACGACGCGAGCACAGGCGAAAGCAGTGGAAGTACGGAAAACGGAAAGATGGATAACTTCTGTGTTTATCCGATTGGATTGTAATTTGGGGAATAGATTTATATTGCAATTATTTATGTTCATACCAAAGCAGTAAGCTGTAACTTCAATACTTCTCCTAATAATCGAAAATTATCGATTTGCGTGGGCGGTGGGCGTGGCATCAAAAATTGAAAATAAACTCTATCTACCTATGGTATACAGGAACCTTCATGTGAAATATGGTGTCTCTAGCTTTTGTAATAGCTGAGATCTAGACGTTCAAACGGACAAACGGACAGACAGACGGACATGGCTCAATCGACTCAGCTAGTGATCCTGAGTCAGAACATATATACTTTGTGGGGTTTGCCACGCCTCCTTCTGCCTGTTGTGGCCAAAATCCAAAATAAACTTGATCAGCGTGCAATAATAACACATATTGTCACCAAATTTGGTAGTCCTAGCTCTTATAATAGCTGAGATCTAGATTTTCACACGGACAGACAGACGGACATGGCTATATCGACTCGGCTTGATCTCGGTTGATCCTGAGCCAGAATATATATACTTTATGGGGTCGGAGGTATCTCCTTCTGCCTGTTACATACATTTTCGGTTTGAACAAAGTTATAATACCCTTCTACTCTATGAGTAGCGGGTATAAAAAAACCAAAATCTTCAAAGTCAACTCGCTGCCTTAAGTGGTGTAAAAGTAGTAGTATTACGCGATCGCGAGATCGAATTCCACAGACTGTTGCCGTTCTTACTTGTGTTATTTTTTGTTTCCGTCGCGCATTTATTGGTTAATACCATAAATGCAATAAATCTTCTTTTTTCCCTTCTACTAGCACACAACAAAAAAAAAAAAAACAATATTTTCTTTTTTTTTTAATAAAAAAAAAGTACGATTATGTTCTGCACTTTATTGCAGCATCATTTATTTATAATACATAAAAATAGTTATCAACTTCTCACTAATCATGTAAACTTAACTTTTTTCTTACAGGTACGGAACTATAATTTCAACCAAGGCTATCTTAGATAAAACAACAAACAAATGTAAAGGTATTTTTTTCTTCACCATTCTCATCATTGTTTTATTTATGTGTGTTTTCAGTATATGTATTATTAGTATGTTTTATAACCATGAAACAAATAAACAAAAAAAACCTACAAATTTAAAATTATGGGTTTCGTAAAAATGTAATTTATATTGTAGATTTCATTTATTTATATATAGAGCTTTCTTACTTAATTAAATTTGTGTTTTTTGCTATCCCAATAAGAAATATCTTACAATTTGATATTTAACATATTATTATCTTCATTTTCCATTTGATAATATTAAACCAAGTCATAAAAATCCATAGCCCCTTTCAGGAGACATACTAATTTTAACCAATCCCTTTGCAAACTCAGGCGTTTTTCCTCAACAGTAGGCGACTTTAACTTATGCTCCTATGTCGGTTTAAATATGTACATTCGGTTAAGTCTTGAAAATAAAATAAAACAAGTTAATTTATGCAGACAATTGGGTTACTTTCGATGTTTGTATTCTTTTTTATGTATTTATTTATATTTTACACAGAAAGAAGTATATTTATATGTTTCTGCTCGGAATTAAATTTGTCCGTCTGTCTGTGTATTTTAAAATAGCTATAGATACCAATTTTATAATAGCTGAGATCTAGACACAGAACCGAGAAAGATAGACTTGGCTCGATTGACTCTACTAGTGCTTTTGTGAAAAAGTAAACATGTAATATTCGACGCCTTCTTTTGCTTATTACCTACATTTGCACCAACCCTCTTTCGATCATTTTTAATGGTTTGAGGGTATAACCACTTTTTTTTGACATATTGGACAGTACTTGAAGGTTTTTAGATGTGTTTAAAAAATCAGTTTTTAATTTCATTTATCTTTTATTTTGCAATCGTATCATCCATATATTCCCTACTACTTCAACAAAATTATTTCAATATTACCGACTAATAATATTTATAAACAAACCTATTTAATACATTATATGTATATATTTAAACTCTTATTATATTATTTTAAATACGTATATATGTATATGAAAACAAGAATGAAATGCTACATTCGGCATGCCGAATACCCTTGCAGCTTTTATTTAAAGCTTTTGCCTTTTTTCCTCCTATAATTATAAATGCATGTAAGATGGTATGTTTTTATGCAACAAGCCACATTTCAGCCGATTGTTTTTATACATCTTTTTGTTATAGTCATTCGATTAATACGAAATTGTAATATAATTGTATAATCATTTAATTAAGGAGAAGTAGTTGGTTCGACTTAAATATCATATAATATAAAATAAAATAGAGCGATAGGCTCTATGCAACTATTTGATACACGGTTCGATCCGGCTCGTTCCAAATTTACAGCGGGCAGCCATAAGAAGCATTTGCATCAAGTATTATTAATTGGCTCTTATTTTTGAGCTAGGTAGTATAGCAACAACTGATGGAAATTTCCAATTCAACTCCGTCCGTTTGTTGATGTTGATTAAAATTTTTTATACTTTTTGGAAGATGTCTCATACAAACTTCTGGAAAAAATTAATATATCTGCTGCAAGGCTAAAAAAATTAATTTGTGTATAGTTTTTGTGTTTTTGCAAATGTCCATTTTTTTAATTTAAACCTTTTCTGCGTTGTTTTCTTTCTTTTAAAACCACTTTAAAAATATTTTGTTTTTGTTTTTATTACATTTCATGGCTAACTTTATTTAAACAATCAAACAACCACTGGGTTGCACGTACCAAATATCCTCTTTTTTAACTTTTAAATGTATTCAAAACAATTATTAAACACTTGCTTTTTTCTACCCGTGTTTATATTTGTATGTATGCATTTCAAATGCATAAATATAAATATATAAACATAAATCTATAAATATTTAAACATGCAATTAAAAAAATCCACCTCCAATGTAAAACAAAACACACACAAAACGAAAAACAAAAACAAAATATATTTCTTTCAGGTTATGGTTTCGTCGACTTTGAGCAGCCATCATATGCCGAAGGAGCTGTAAAGGGACTACAGGCGAAGGGCGTACAAGCTCAGATGGCCAAAGTGGGTATCTGGGTGCTTCATAGGCCGGCCATTGTACGTTTGTTTGCATGCAAGTAATATTCACCCCTCACACTGCATACTGTCCCAACCAACAGTCCCTAGCATGTATGTCATAATTCCAACCTAACCTCATGTTAAAGCCCATATGCCAAATCCAAATAAATAACTGCTTCAATTTGAATTAATGGTTTGTAGAACTTTTAGATATGTTAATTTAAGTTTAATTATTATAAAAAAATAATAGGTATTAAAAAACACTATTTTTTAAAAAGGTTTATTAACTATGTTTTTAATATAATTTTAATAATATTTTAAATATATTTTTATATATTTAAAAGTATTTGTTTTCTTTTTAAAAATAACTTGTTTATTTTTAAAAATTTTAATATAGTTTTAAATTGATTTTGTGTGTTTTTTATGTAATCTTGATATAGATTTAATACTTTTCATTTGTTTAAATTCAAAACAGCAATATCCTTATTATTGGCTATTAAGAATTCACTAAAACGTAGCGTAATTTTACTTAAACATTAATCGGTATATATAGTACATTGCACTACATGTTCCAAAATCATTTCCATCCTTTGGTCCCCTAACATTTAAACACACTTTTTCCTTACATAATGAATTACTATAGTTTTAGTATCGCTGATACCTTTTTAGTGTAGCTTAAACCTTTTATAAATTAAAATGGAGTAAGACAAAGTAATTAATGATGATAAACTTGATGCGCCCATTTTAATATTAATAGATTTAATTCAAATTTACTACGTATTGAAATTCGTACAACATAAGATCCTTTAACTAGCAGTGAAACTCTGTTATTTTTGTTTTGTATGTAAGAGGTTCTCTGAAGAATACGATTACAAAATCAAAACTAAAATTAGGAAACTTTACATTTTTATTTAGTTTTTTAGTAGCAAGGTTCATAAATATATTCAATATGCAAACTTATAAACTATATAAATCTAGTATTCATGTGGAAAATCACATCATCTAGTTAAAGTTTACATTGAACATTAAATGTTCCCAACATATTGAAAATTTTTATTACGTTTTATTGTAAATAAAAATATCGTACATCTGCATATTTAAACTATAAACATTTTTTTAACTTTTTCCTATTATTTTAATTACCTTAGCAAATACGCGTGGAATTGGTTATTCAAATTTTCACCAAGATTGTAACGTTTTATCAAATGGCTTATAAGGTTTTATAATTTAGCAATTATGTCTAGTGTCAATTTAATACAAATCGGATAACCTAATCTAGTATCATATATATTTCTTTGTTTTTTTCTGTACTATTCATAATTCACCAAATCTAAATTTATTTATAATATATACCTATACAGCTAGCTATACCCTTCGCCCATCGAAAATGGTTATACATACTTTGTGAAAAGGTATATATAGTCAGGAGGATAGACGTAATAGATCCTATAAAGTATATATATTTTGATCAGAATCACTAGTGAGTCGGTTAAGTCCATTTTTCTGTTTAAATGTCAGTATTTCAGGATCTTGTTTTAATAATTTGTAATTTAATACAAAAGCTCCAGTATACCTTGCACGGATAAAGCATTTTTTACTTCAGATTTCATGCCTACGCAAATTAAATGTTTCAGTATATTAAGGAAAGTATTTCTGTCTCCAGTTTAAAATGCATATATGTATGTTTTTACATTAACCTTGCTGTTGGAACGGCCTTACAAAAAGGAAGTGAAAATAAAATAATACATAATGATTTTCTAGGGAGATGTATTTAATATATCTATATTCAAAAAATATTTTATTTAATAGTTCGATTTCATTCATATACGTTTTTTTTTATTAAATTTCGATGGTGAAAAGTTTTGAGTTAAATAAACGTTTTTTTTTAAAGGTCCTAATAAATTACTTACCAATACTATCCCCTTTAAAGTGTCTCACGTGAAAAGTTATTCGTAATGTCATGTAACATGATTTTTTAGATAGTAAAAGTTTAAATGCTTTTATAACCATTTTAGAACACAAAATGCTCTGCCTAAATGTACTATATCTTAAACTGTATAGATTGTACTCGTATATTTGAAGTTATAGCCAGCCTTATAATCGATCTACAAAGTTTGTTGTATTGATACGCAAAATGCTACAAGCCTGCGCCGGCCAAAAACTAACTATGAATAAATACAAATCTAAACTCTAAGTATAAACATCATTTAAACTAAGCGACCAGGTATTTAACTTAATTTAGAATACGTTAAGGCACTTCAACTATATACATACAACCCATTTAAAAACGATACATACATATTTACATAAATGTATTTTTAAAAAATTATCATAACTTTTGGATAGGGGAGTGAGTTTGCTCTTTTGGTGCTTAGGTATTATTAAGCTGCAGTTTGGGACTTATGTTTTTCAACAATAAAAATATTTAATAAGTCAGGCACACAAAAAGTGAGGTACACACAAAACACGCACATTGACAACACACAGTCACAGGCATTTAGAAAACTAAAACAGAAGATTTCAAAATTTTATAGAAATTTACTAATAACAACATTTCTACGTTTTGATTTCTTTCCTCTTTTCTCTCTTTCTAAACTTGTGACTATCGTTTATTCACATTTATACATGCAAATAAATCATCATTTACGCTCTCATATTCGCATATACGCCAAAATGCTTTTGTTCGTGTATGTTCAACTTTTGTGTAAAATTTCTCGGAAAAAACACAAATAATGAATAAAACTGATTTATTAATTCTGTAAAAAAAAACATAAACTCGAACACAAACAACTCATTACTGGCCAATGCATCCAAAAACCACACAGCAACAGGAACAGGATCCCACAAATTTGTATATTGCAAATTTGCCCCCACACTTTAAAGAAACTGATTTAGAGGCAATGCTAGCAAAATATGGTCAAGTAGTTTCCACCAGAATTTTACGTGATCAACAAATGAACTCAAAGGGTGAGTAGACAAATTTTTTGTGAAAAGTATTCTTTTAACACTTCGACCATTGATAATTGTCAAAAAAAAGAGTATATTAACTTTGTGTAAATGCATGTAACAGGCGTAGCATGCTACACAAGTTTTTACATTCTTGCTTAGGATCACTAGCCGAGTCAATTTAACCATGTCTGTTTGTCCAAATGAATCTTAGCAATTATAATAGCTAAAAACACCAAATTTGGTATGGAGATTTCTGTATATCAGATCAAGTTTATTTTAAGTTTTGGATGCCACATTCAATCGATAATTTGATAAAATTTAAATAATAATAATAATTATTTTCTAAAGTTGCACGCAAGCGGCGCTGCTTCGAATTCTTGAAGTCGATGGCGCGATGCTTGTTTCACCGCATTCATTGCGCGTATAGTGTGTTAGTGTGTGTGAGAGTAAAAATTCAAATTGTTGAAAAAGAATTTTTTCAGAAATTAATGTGCGGTAACATGTTTGTTAAGTTTTTCCAAAATGGGAGACCTTTTATTAATTGTCTTATGGTATATTTCAGGCGTTGGATTTGCACGCATGGAAAGTCGCGAAAAGTGCGACCAAATTATTCAAATGTTTAACGGTAACACAATACCCGGTGCCAAAGATCCACTTTTGGTTAAATTTGCTGATGGTGGTCCCAAGAAGAAGAATCTCTTTAAGACACCTGATCCAAATGCGCGCGCGTGGCGTGATGTATCCGCCGAAGGGATACCCGTTGCTTATGATCCCACAATGCAACAAAATGGCGTCAGTGTTAACGTTGGTACCCCAATCGGGGTTCCATATTCTCGTTTCGGGGCTCCTCAAGTTGGGGGCTATCCAGTGGCTGGTTCGCAATGGATACCCGGCTATATGATGACACAACCGATTACTCAGGTAGACGATCAGGTGAGTAAAGCAATAATTTAACGCAATGCCAATGCCAAACATATATCAGTATTCTTCTTCTGCGATGCAGTACATGCAAATGGCTGCAGCTCCACAATTAGGCGTTACTTCATATAAACCAGAGGCTGTTAATCAGGTGCAACCACGTGGAATATCGATGATGGTTAGCGGCGAAACAGCTGTGCCATATGGAACCATGATGCCACAGTTGGCTACTCTACAGATTGGAAACTCTGTAAGTTCTAATGCCAATTACAATACCGAGAATTTCCTCACCACAAACGATGTTTCTATTTCAAAGACCAAAAACTGCACATGTAAACATACGTACTTGTTTCCAATCTGAAAAAGAAGCTTTATTTATTAAATATACTACCCAAAATCTTACTATTTTAAATATTTTAACTTTTATAAAATGATCAATTAGTTGTTTGTACTACCTTTTTTTTATAAAATGCCCAATTGTACAATGCTTACGTGTTCATATGCTCACGTGTTTTAGCATTGTTAATTCATTTATTAAATAAAGGTAGAATGAAAAGTAATTGCTTCCATTTGTTTATTTAATTAATTATATGTGCTTGTATGTATGTATGTATGTGTGTGTTTCAAGTTTTGAATGATGTTAATACATAATTTTTTATTCTACATCAATTTTTTTCCGTTCCTTTTTTCGGTTCCTTTATAGAATTTTTCTCCATCGTTACAGTATATAAGTCCAACTTATCCATATTATGCACCACCACCAACTATTATACCAACAATGCCAATGACAGATTCCGAACAGGCTAGCACAGCTGCATCACCCGACGAGGCATATACACAGTATCCACATCAAGCCGCTCCCAAATAGATCTTCGCGAGGTGAGTGATATCCCTCTCTTTTTCTCTTTGTCTCTTCTCTTTATCTCTCCTTCTGTCACATTGACGAGCACAACGTTCACAAAACTTTCTGATCCTTTCAAGTGCCTACACCAAGATCCATTTATAAGGCACTCACTATGACTATATAGTTACTTTATGCGCTGCTTGACTTAGATATGTTAACCAATACTCATCGCATTTGCAATGAGCTTAACGGTTTCTTCATTTAAAACGATAATAAAATTTACTCTATTCTTCACTCGCCTCATTTAAGTACGATATCAGCGTCACAAAATTTTTCGGTTTTTAAGGTTTATAAAATGTAAAATTAAAATCTATACAAACTTGCCCATCCAAACCCTTCATCATCCCAATTTTTGCGTGCTGCTTGTTGTTGCTTGCCTGTTTGCTTCTGGTGTGTTTATAATTTGTAACCCGACTAACTTAACAAAAATATTTTTATTATCTAATTTTTGATTCTGGTGTGCCGAATCCGCAACTGTAACAAATCAAAACACTTTTTTTCTATATAGTATAGTTACTAAACAGGCTTAACTCTGTCAAAACTTATTAGGTAAATATAAAATCTCAAAACAAAATAACTTAAATTACCATTTAAAAAATTTCAAAAATTCCGAAAAACAATAATTTTGAAGTTTTTGATTGTTACAGGTATGATATTACAGTACCACAATGGAGCACTACGTTACGTGAATGCTAGAAGAAACTAAAATAAATCTATATTATAAAAACAATATGAACAACAATGGCTTTGGACATCAATAACATCAACAACAACAGCATAAGAAACAACATTAAAAAAATAACGATGTTTAGTAAAATTATTCATTTATGGGGGGTTAAGAGTTATGTATGAACCAGAATCAAGATAAGAACACATCTAAGAATAGGAACGAAACGATAAGTTAAAAAAAGAGCATAAAATATAAAGAAAAGCAAAGACTAAAATTAAATGATAAAATAGATATACAATAACTAAAACAGTTTAACCCAAATTCTGAGAATGATAGTATATGAGATTGATAGATGAAAAATAAAAGAAGAAAAGGGAAAAGCATTTTGCTTGTGTGGAAAAATCACGTTTGTCAGTAACAAAATAGTTACACAAAAGATGTATCAAATTCGTAAGTTAATTTATTACTTACATGCACTAATATTTTTGACTTTTTTTAAAAAAAAAAAGAAGCTAAAATTTTCTTTTGATCGAAAGTAAAACAATATGAATCGACAAAACGTTTATATAAATAAATTAAAGAAATGTAAAAACTTTTCCACCTCGAAATGTGTGCAATGTATTTTAAATTATCAAAACATCAAAGAAGTGTTTTGATAATTTAAAAAAAAAATGATCATTAAACGCAAGGATGTTGAAAACGAACGATATGTAAAAGTAAAAAATTTAATTATTGCCGAGTTCTTGTTATTGTTTTCGTCCATAAGAAACATCAATTACCTAAAAATAAATTATATAACACTTCATTAATTTTAATTTGTAAGTTTACATAAGTTTGGAGTACATTTGTAAATCCGAAACGTAAGATATAAGAATAAAGTGCTTTAAGCTCAGTGCAAGCACAAAATATCGAAAACAAAATGATAACAAGAAATTTATTGTAATTTATTTTGTAACAAATCATGCAGATATGTACATTTTTGGGAATTTGCATCTTTCTATAAACGTTATATTATTTGCTGTTGAGTTCTTAAAATTGAAAGGACAAGAAAATATAAAAACAAAAATTACTTACTAGGGAAGAGTCCCAACAGATAAAGACTAGGGTTAAAAATACAGAAAAGAAAAAGATAGTAGTTTTTAGATTATAAAATAGATATGAAGAAAATAAAAGAAAATGAAGATACGAGAAGTCTTGTACTAGTTTTTAGCATATTTTTGTGCTCATCAGTCGATTTAATGAGTTTTATGTAGCTGTCTACAGTTTTTATGTTAAATTGTGTGTTTTTAGCAACTAAATAACATACATACACTTACAATTTAAGAACATGGTAAAAACTAAATAACAAATATTCTTTTCGCGATGTTGCAGTTGAGCTTAGCAAACAGTCACGAACGACAGCTACGACGATGAATGAAAATGGAATATGGTATAAGTATAGAAAAATAAATGTGCAAGGCAAACAATGAGGCAAACACGAAAACTTTATAAAAGAATGGAAAAGCAAAAAAATGTAGGATTGTAGTTTCAAAACGTAGTGAATTTGTAAGATGAAAGAGATGCAAAAAGTTTTTTTTAACTAAGTGATGAAAAATCAACAAATATTATTTAAAGGTTAGGATGCAGCGATAACAAAGATATGCAAAAAAACAATTTAAAATAATGTTACAATAAATATTAAAACTTAAATTTAGCAAAGTATAAATAAGAAACTTAGAAACACAACAACAACTTATTATCAGCAGCGATAATTTCCTTACTCCTTAATTTAAAATCGTAAAAAAAAAAGCTAGTACAGTTCTAAAATTTGTTCAATATAGTTTTTTCTTCATTATATTATTAGATTTTTTCCTCTATCAAATTCCGAAATTATTAAACAATAACACGCAGCAGGCATTAACTTTGTATTTGTGATTTTATTAATTGGATTATTATTTTAAAGCTGGTTGGTAGAGTGCTTATTAGGAACTCTGATAATAAAGGTGTCATGGTTCAGAGCGATATTGAATGGGACAAGTCAAATGTGTAAACTAATTTAAATATAGCAAGCACTATAAAGATAAATAAATTCAATGCTAAGGGCCATTCGCAACGGATCACACGAAAAACCATTCTGGTGCAGTCCTTTATTATCTTATGTACGTCTATGCAATCTAGTTTTCGATTTAAAGATTTTTTAGTTCAGAGTTTTAACTAAATACTTACGTATAATATGTAATACAAAATGAAAACACAACGCCAAAAGTCTTCCTAAGTCTAAACAAATCTAAATAGGAGTGTTGTTTTCTAATCAATATTAAAAAAAATGAAGCAATATAAACAAACGATACGACCGTGGTATTTTGTTTATGAATGGACTTTTTTATTTTATAAAATATGTAATTTGCTTTAGACTGAAAACTTAAAAATTGAAACAACCAAATTTAATTTTATAAAATTTTGTCAGAATTGTTATTCTATTCACAAGCTGACTTAAAAAATTTACTAGCGTAGCTTTAAAAAAAGTTTGCTGATGTCAAACCGCTAAACAAATACCCAAGATGACAACTAAAAATGCAAAAACGATTTTGCATACATTCCGAAATCTAAAACAATAAGGACTTTGTTATAGACAAATTAAAATTGTAAATCGCGTAAAAATCACAAATACATACCACAATCTAAATATTTTTTGTCGATATTGCTAGTTGTGTATGCGCCTAGACATACATTAACTTCGTTTATGAAGTGCAATTTTCGACATTATCTTTTTATTTTGATTTTATAATCTGCTGTTAACAAAAACACCCCTGACTCTAACTCTGGGGTTTCATACAGATTTAAATCATTAGAGTTAAAATAAGAAAAAACCTTAAGTCTTAACTCAAAAGCTTATTTATCTAAATTTTAAGACTAGTGCGGGGCGCATTACACTTCAATATACGCTCTTCTATGCATAATGAACTTGGAAGTGTTGAATTTTGAAGTGTAATAAAGGATAGCAGAAGAGACAACAATAAACCCAATCTAGAAATAAGATCAAAGTATTAGGTATTAAGTTTAGCAGAACTAAGTGCAGATTGAAATAAACAGTTACGATTTTTAAGAGTGGAGAAAGTAAATATAAGTTGATGTAGGTCATATAATTTTGATCGGTAGAATTGAATATGAGTTTGAAAAGTTACCTTCATATAAAAAGAAGATCCCCAGGCGTTTGTAGTTTTGAGTAGTTAGATCGAGATAAAAAATATGGATAAATCTGTAATGTTTATATATTATGGTCGGAATAGTTTAAATGCAGCTTACAATATTGTTCGATCGATTAGTAAACAGACTTCCAGAATAAAAATTCTGTTATTGCACGAAATTTTATTAAATATTATTTGCCAAATCTGATTTTTTTTTTGTGTTTGTACATTGTTTTAATTTTATACATTAACTTTAGTTTTTTTTAACTAATTTTAAGTAGATAATTTATTATTTATTATAAGAAATTCAATGAATAACAAGAAACAGAAATACCCTCAATTTTGTCCATTATTCCCAATTTGTTGTAAGGCAATGCAAAGAAAATTAAGGGAAATAGATTAAAATTAGAATTGCGCTAATGTGTTTAACAAAGAAAAGTCAATGTCTACGACATAAAATTCCAAACTGATGCAGAAACCTATAAATAAAAATTAAATACAGGATAATTGTTTTTCATTTACCTTTAATTTTAAAGATGTAATATTTGTTAATTTATTTGGTTTTACAGTAGTTCTGTTTACTATATATTAAAATAAATCTAAGCCAATAAGTTCAATCCAGTGTACCCCAATCCCATTTTAAAACTAAAATCGTAACTGGCAAAAACATTTTTTAATTATGCCAACTTAGGAAAATGAGGAATAATATATTTTTTTGAAACTTTTTGAAAACAAAGAAAATAGGCCAGAACACGCATGGAACATAAATTTGTATGACAAGAGGGGTTCGAAGAAGTCCAAGTAATATATGCAAATTGGGAAACTTGACACAAAAAAAAATCTCATCGCAAGCCAATAGTAGCCAAGTCCAGGAAAAGCCCATTAATTTAAAGGTATAATTAAATGAAAAATGCATAGGCTTTAAGTTTCTTTTAAAAAAGTCAGCTTAATAAACTGAAAAGACAAGAGTCGGCTTAAAGATTTCAAATTTATATAGCGCGAAAAAATAAATTTCGCTTGTTGCTATTTTTTAAGTTTACTTACAAATATATCCAACTATGAGAGTATATACAAAAATTCTTATTAAATCTCTATGTACTTTTTTCTTTACGCTTTTTTTGTGCATCAATGTGTTTTTTTTTTTTGTACATGCATATGTGAACGAATTTTATTGAAATTTAATAAGCTTGGACAGTAACAAAAAATCATTGGAAATTATGCATACCTAAATATAAAAGACAATGCAAACATTGGAAAGTTCTCAAATCATCATATACGTCTACTTTTCCGCGCTCAATCCTAATCCAAAAACCATTGGAGCTAGAAAGACAAGTTGTCAAAAAGATATTCAGTATAGAAATTAGTTTAAGCAAATTTTTTGCAGCTTTTGTGCTTATTTCGCTTAAGTCATGTAAGATTAGTTGAAAAATTAAAAATTTAGACTAAGTACAACATAAAAAACGAAAGTGAAAGCGGTATTTGGTCAAAGCAAAAAAATGCTAAGCCGAAAAATGGAAAACGATTAAAAATTTGAATCATGCAAAATATGCAAACCAAGATGTCTCTTTAAAACACTAAAGGACAAATTTTGTCATCCAAGAAAGCAAATAAACTTTTTCTGAATCAATAAAAATCAAATTGATTTTCTAAAAGAAAACAAAGTTTTTTTTAAAAAATATTTCTATTAAAATAAAATAAAAAAACCTTCAGGAAAAGAGGAGAAAGATCATATTGCTGCAAGGCGGCAATTTCAATGATCTACACTCCTTGGTGGAGTTCATCTACGACGGCGAGTTAAACGTGCACCAAAAGTCGATGGGACTAACAGCAGCAGCAGGCCGAGGGACCGCACAGCGTAAGTAGAAGAAAGGGGGGCGGCCGAGACCTGGCCACATCTAATGCCAAATTTGCTCACCTGCAGCACCTTTTTTTTTGGAGAAAGTTAACATGTGCCTAGACGTTTTATTATAACAGTAGGAAACGTTTAATGCCATAAGAACTGAACCTAATGTGTAGCTTAAGAAAAAGTGTGAACAGAAGACAAATATATAATACATGTACATATGTACAACAAATATTTGGGAATTAGGACACCCTACGAGTAGGGTGATCGCTGGGATGGGTTCTCTTCAGTCGTCGGTAAGGGATGGGATCCACGAGCACATTTGCCAGCGGGCTTGGGTGGAAAAAAAAAAAAATTATATAGGCGTTGGTTTGAGCGGGAATTTTTTTTCATACACCACATCACCTGACAAATATTTTTTTTTTTTTATAAAAAAAATATTTTTTTAATAAATTTTTTATTTTCTTGGAAATATGTAAACAAATTTTTTTTTTTTTTTTTTTCAATTATTTATTTATTAATCTTAATTTTTTTTTTTCTTATTTTATTATTTTTTTTTTTTTTTTTTTTTTGAGGTTTCATTTTCATTTATTTGGGTTCCAAAAGGAATCGTTCAGTCAATTCCTCTGAACTTAACCTATTGAGTATGTAAAGGGTATATGAGACCAAGTGGTTTCTTAATTACTAAGTACAGAAGCAAAGATTAATCTAGTTATTAATTACAAGGTGCGTTATATTATCTTCCGGGTAGGGAGATCGCTGGGGTGTACCCTCTTCAGCCTTCTGAGGGAGATGGGGTTTACTAGCATGTTTGCCAGTCGGTTCGGGTGGACCACAAGCCTGTCGGCATAACGGCTGCTGTGAAAGTTGATCTGATCCCCAAGAAGGGTAACTTTCAGATCTCTTTCGATGACCTTGTTCGTCACGTACCAGGGGAGCCCAGATGCGTGACGTGCAGCTCTCGACTGGACCACTCGGAGCCTATTGAGCTGGGATTTGGCGGCAGTTCCCCACACCTGGATGGCATAATTCCACGTTGGAGCTAGTATGGCTTTGATTAGAAGGGCCTTAGAGCTCGTTTGTAGCTTGCTGGAGTGGAAGAGCCAGTCGAGCTTTTTAGCTTCGCCAGGGACTTAAATTTGACCGACGTGATGTGGGCCCTCCAGGTCAGTCTCCGATCCAGGTGTACTCCCAGGTAGCAGTGCGATGTGACATTGCTGATGGGGTTTCCATTAAAAGTCAGACCTGTGCAAGTTGCGGGCCGCAGGGAAAAAGTTACACAGGCTGACTTTGAGGAGTTAATGGCCACATTCCATTTGGCAGTCCATTCTTCAATTGCATGCAGCCATTCCTGGACTGCATTGGAGGCAGTTTGCAGTGAAGAATGAGACGCCAGCATGGCGGTGTCATCGGCGTAAGTGGCCAGGAGCAGCTGAGCCGGGGAAACTTCGGTATTGTTGGCGGGAGATGGCAAGTCGGCAGTGTACAGGGTGTACAGGAAGGGCCCAAGAACACTTCCCTGTGGAACTCCTGCATGAATCTCTTCCAGGCTGGACCGAGCATCACGTACTGCAACGTCGAACGTCCGATAAGAGGTGAAGGATCTCAGGATGGCATAGTAGGGAGCAGGAAGGAGAGCTTTCATCTTGAATAGGAGGCCCTCATGCCACACCCTGTCAAACGCTTGCTTCACGTCTAGAAAGACGCAGACCGTGTACAGTTTGTGCTCGAAGCCATGTGTCACCTGGTTTACCAGTCGATGTACTTGTTCAGGGCAGCCATGGGACTTCCTGAAACTTATGGTATCTTACGTGTTAGGAGTCACCCTTAATAAATATTATATTGCATACTTGCCCAAATATTTCATTGCATATTTTTAATCACCCTTAATAAATATTATATTGAATACTTTTGGCCTTTTTAAAAATTAATATTCCATTGCATACTCTTGGCCATATTTTAAAAATTCTATTACATACTTTTGGCCTTCTTTAAAAAATATTCCATTGCATACTTTCGGCCATATTTTAAAAATTATATTACATTCTAAATTATATTATTTCATGGCATACTTTTTGTCACCCACAATAAATATTATATTGCATACTTTTGGCCTTTTAAACAAATATTTCATTGCATACTTTTGGCCATGTTTAAAAAAAAACAATTACAAACTTTTCGTCATACCTGAAAT